>JAKGUB010000334.1:3977500-5465000 GCA_026261675.1 Hippocampus mohnikei | reverse complement strand
CAAGCAGCGTGGGTTCTTCGGGGCTTCATCTGAGTGGTCATGGCAGTCGAAGTCCCCATCGCACTCCCACGAGCTCTGAATGAGGCAGCGTCCATTGGCACAGCGGAACTCCTTGGGTCCGCAGGTCGGGTATTCTGTAGCATGCGGCAAAAAAAAAGCTAGCTGTGAAAATCACCTGCTGGTTGCGTTAAAATTTTTTTTTTTTTTAAACGCTTCGCTTACCACACTCCTGCGATTCATCCGAGCCATCGCTGCAGTCGTTGTCGTGGTCACACACAAAGTGCTTGGGAATACACTGCCGGTTTTGGCACATGAACTCATTGTTGCTGCAAGTGTTGTTAAAGACTGCGACACAAACAGACGGACTGCGTCAGTGAATGAAATAGGACTGGGGTTTTTTTTTTCTCCTCGTCTCTTTGATTGTATCCGAGCCTTGTCTACTTTGTACTCACCACAGCCAGCTTTGACGCTCTCGTCTGCTCCGTCGGGACAGTCTTTGTCTCCGTCACACTTCCAGCGTTGAGGGATACACATGTGGGAACCGGGACACTGGAAGGCTTCGGGACTGCATGTTTTGGTTTCTGTCAATAAACGAGGAAACAATCAGAAACCACCTAACTCTTCATCAAGCATTCAATGAAATGCAGTGGAAACGCGATTCAGCCGCGGTGTCCCCTCGGCAGAAAATGCAAGCATCGCAAAGGAGATACTTGAGTTGCCGCTAAGGTGAACAGAAGTAAAGAGAGAGACAAAGAAGACCGAATGGGAGAAAAGAGATTTGAAATATTGTCTTACATCGATCATGTGGTCGAATGGATGGCAGTTACAAAAATTGCAATTGTTTGTTTACATTCAATTATCGGCTGCAGTTAATGCTTGCCTGGGGAATCTGACCTCTATTTCATACACCGTATGACCACCTACAGGCCTCTTGTGAAACAGCAGGTGAGCGACATAAGGACTGCGACAGTTTGGTGTGAAGACACGGACGACACACTGCAGGAAAGAAGTAATTTCTGTTTAAAAAAATTTGTTTTTACTCACTGCATTTACTGTCCTCGTCGCTGCCGTCGCCGCAGTCGTCCGCTCCGTCACACACCCACGAATTTGGAATGCAGCGGCGGTTCCCGCACTCAAACTGAGAGGCTGCGCAGAATTTATCTGAAAGGTCCAGAGGCAAACGTTTGAAGCACCGGTAACAGCGTGATGTCGTCCGGCTCGTTCGGCTTCGGCTGCGCCAACTTACCGCAGTGAGCCTCGTCTGCGCCGTTCTCGCAGTCGTTCTCTTTGTCACAAGTCCAGCTCATCGGGATGCACCTTCCGCTGGGGCAGGCAAAGAAAGGCGTCGGGCATTTTGTTTTTCCACTGCCTGGAAAAGTGCAGACATGGCCAATTTAATTATAAGCTCTTATCATTAAAAAACAAACACAAGAGGAATAGAATTTGTATTGCCAGGTTCTTCCAGAACAATAATTCTCATCAATCCAACACTGAACTTTATGCTTTTATTCCCTAAGTGAAAAATGACCTTTCGTCGGTCACCGCCTTCCCATTTTGTGAAAATCATTGTGTAGTGCAGAACCTGGGCAATTTCTCTCATCGGAGAGGTCTCCACAGTCGTTAGCCCCGTCGCACTGCCATGCGGGGTCATAGCAGAGGGTGGTGAACTCGCACTTCTGAAATGTCACTCCCTTCACTCCCAGGCGGAAATAACTGGAACAGTCGGTGGCAGCTTAAAAAAAGAGAGAGAGACAGACACACACACACACACACAGACTACTTTACAGCACAGCTCGGTCTGGAGCCTCAGCCCCCACACTTATTTATATTTTGCAGCATCAGGCTTTTTAATTCCCACTTACTGCAGTTCATCTCATCACTCGCATCCTCACAGTCCACTTTCTGGTCACACTTGCTGGAGTTTGTGATGCAACTTCCATCTCTGCACTGGAACTGTTCGGGTGAGCACAGCGTTGCTGGCAAGCACAGACGTATTCGATTAGCTTGTGGTCATCAATAACATCTTTTCATTAGAAAAAAACAAGACACGGGTGCCTGGTTGGTGAACCTGACAGCATACACATACTACATTTAATCATTAGCAGTAGCAGGAGCAATATTGCAGTAATACAATTAACAACTCATTCAGTACCAGCCATTTCTAGACCAAGTCTGAAAAGACGTTTAAAAACGTCTTTGAGAGTGAATGAGTTAAGAGAAGATCTCCATTAGAAAAGTATAAATGGTATGACTCACTGTTACAGAAAAGCTCATCGGAATTGTCTCCACAGTCGTCCTGTCCATTACACCAGGAGTGATGCCCTACACAGCGGCCATTCACGCAACGCCTGAAGCCCTTTTTGCACGCCCGATTGGCTGGAACACAAGCCCAGAATGAAATAGCGTGCAACATAAAACACAAATATTTGGCTTAGCGGCTCATTCAAACAGAGCGAGAGTTCCTTCTCACCACAGTAAGACTGCTTCTCATCAGATTTGTCCTTGCAGTGGGCCATGCCGTCGCAAGTCAGCGTGTAGTTCACGCAATCTCCATTTCCGCACTCAAACTCATCGGTGGGATTGCACGTGGCGTTCAGCGCTACAGCGAGAGGGCAGAAACGGCATTCGGATTTCACTGTTAATTAAAATACATTCAGTGGGGGATGTAAATCTGACTTTTTAATTGCTTGTATTATTGGGTCTCCGGCCACCCATAAAGCGTGAAATGAAATAGCCAAGTGAATATTTTGTGAGTTGGCCATTTGCGCAAATGTGTCTGCAAGCAAGCATTTCTGAATTTCGTTAAATTGCGCCGTCTCGGTATATTACAATATGTCTGCTGCACGTGCCAAATGCACAAATCCGCTGGCTTGGTGATGAAGCGCTGCCTCCAGGAGTGAAAATGGATCACATATTCATGTGCTTTATGGGCGCTTATTGTTAAATTAGACAGTGGTGATTTATTTGCTGCCTGGACGTGGAGGACTGAATTTCTCATGGTCTGGAGGAAGTGTGTGAGTCAGGCAAAGAAAGGCTGGGGACACTTGGTTTTTCCACTCTCTAGAAGAGCACAGACTCCAGCAGTTTTCAAAAATACCAGGGAAAGTTGCGAAACTTATTCTTAGTCCCTTTTTTGAAAAATACAGATGAAATGGAAGATGAAATCAAGTCAAAATCAGGTATCCCTTACGCTGTACTGCCTTACCTATGCAAGTGTTGTCCTCCAAAAGCTTCCTGTCACCACGGCAACTGCAGTTGACTCTCCCTTCCGAAGTCAGCAGACACAGGTCCTGACATCCTCCGTTGTTAACGCGGCACAAAGAGAACTCACCTGAGCAGAGCGTGAGTTTGTTAGGAAGGTTATCGAGCACAAATTTGCACACATTTCAACACACCTGGCCTGCAATAAAATTTCCGCCGGATTCCTACTCTAACACGTTCCCACCAAAATAACGCGATGACCACTCTTTATTCTTTAAAGTTCTTATTTTTGTCATAATGTAATCAATTTTTTCGACCTTGAAAGTATCAAACATGCTGCTCTTCGGAAACACTCAGTACAACCCAGCGTAAGCGTGTGTTTTAGAGCCGCAAGAGGAGCTTCAGCCAACCCCAGAAGACTTTGGGTGAAGCTACCACATCCTGCACTGACGGACAGTCAATCACCGCGTGATTGTAGTAAATAGGGACTGGGAAGTGAGCCAACGCCAGCAGCGTCAAAGTCAGGCATGAAAACCACAACACGAGGGCTTTACTTTTACAACCTTCAGTATCTTTGGCTCCATCGCACTCAAAGCAGAACGGATTCAAATCACTGAAGCAGACTGACGGCCTTTGAAAAATATCTTGTAACCAAAAGAGAACAGCGGCTGCACAAACACAGTGGAAAACACTCACAGCTGTTAGTGTCGTTGGCCACGGCGGTGATTCCCATTGGCTGCTGAGGGATATCGGCACGCAGAACCTTCATGTCTCCCCCGGTGTATTTGTCAGCCCGAAGCACGGCTCTCCTCACCCAGTCCGTCCAGAAGATGTAATCTCCATATACTGCCAGGCCAAACGGGTGCACTGGTTCATTCTTCAGTACCACCTAGAGGGGGAAGCATAACCACACTTATGGATTGACGCATTCAGGAAATTCCAATCTTGGAGAGAGAGGACATAAAAAAACGATCCACAGATCATAGTACATAATCACACTGCAGTATAAATGCAGTATCGCCATTGTGTTCTAGCACGCTGAGCGGTGTGTACGTGTCTCTCACATAACGCCTGCTGCCGTCGTACTCGCAGCGCTCTATCTTGTCCAGGGTGGCGTCAGAGAAGTAAAGCTTTTCAGCGCGGTGGTCGATGGCCAGGCCGTTGGGGGTTCGGATGTCCGTGCCAATGATTACGATCACGTTGGACCCGGTGAGTGTAGCTCGCATTATACTGGGCGACTGCTCATTCCAGTTGGTCCAGAACATCAGGCTTTGTGATGGATGGGAGGAAAAAATAAAATTAACGTGTAAGGGCTGAAACAACAAAGGAGGCATTTTGTGACAGAAAGGCATAACAAGACAACCTCTGGCACTCGTCAAGCACGAAAGCTCTCGGGTGGTCATCTCCTGACATGGTGACCACCGTATGCCGGTCGACAGCGCCCCAGCGGCTCTGATCCACAGTGTGACGGGTGATCGTTGAGGTGGTGTAGCTGGTCCAGTACAGCATGTCCCAGCCCCTGTGGTATGCCAGACCCTCCACTGAGCCCACGTCTACAAAAACACACCAAACATGGAATGAGTAAGTTGAGGAAAAGGGCAAATAATCACAGGGAGGGTTTGCATTAGAGTCAAAAAGCCCCACCTGATGCAGGAAATGACACTGTAGTGATCAAACATGATCAGATATGCATCTTGTGTTTAATGCAGGGTTTTTCGTAAACCTGTTTTTCAGTGTTAGCGAAAATCTGCGATTGATTGATGCCCACTCCAAAATGCGATATTGTTGCCTATAAATGCCACAAGATGGCACCCAAAGCACTATTTTTGTCTGGCTGAAGCTCCTCAACTCACATCAACACAGTCGATGTTAACAAGAAACAGCAAATAGGTGAGTTTTTCAATTTAAAGTGGAGGATAATTTCCCGCCGCAAAACATCTAAATCGGTGACTTCCCTAATTTGAAATTGCAAATATGCAGGCGTACACCGTTTGCTTCATGCACGTATGTCTGAAGCATGCTGCCATCTCTCCTCGTCCTTTATCTGCTTTGTGAAAAAACACCATAGTGGGCATGTATTCTTTACGAGGCAAACTAGGCAAAAGTACACCACAAATCTCCCACGAAACAAGAAGAAGAGCAGAAGAAAACGAGCAGCTATAGCGTTCTTCTGTCTACAAGTGAGAAATTATGTCGACTATTCCTTGTGTGTTCAGAATGTAGCACGTAGCTAATTAGGGGGAAAAATGCATTAGAGAGCATTGCACTGCTTTTTTTGGTCTCCTTATAAACACAACTGCAAATGAGAGATAAGATGAAGCGGAAACAGAGATAATGGTTGAGGGAAAGGAAGCATGTCAAATCCAGTCGAGGTAAAAGGCAACAGAGTGGAAGAGTCAGAAGCAGCTTTCCACCCAGGGCGACTCAAAGCTTTTCTGCAACAATGGCCTCACTGAAAGGGTCAAAACACTTATTACAGTGTCATATTATTTTTCTTTGCAAAGCCTCATCAAACCAGGAGGAAACGCAAAAGTCTTTTTTTTTTCTTTTATGCAGAAGCCTTGAAAGAATCTTGAAAAATAGTCTGTATCATGCCTGAACAGAATCCATCGGCTGAGCAAGAACCGGGCAAAATGGAGGAACACAATGTCCTCTTTGTTTCCCTCGTTTGCAAATGTCAGTGTGTTATATTAAGCACAACAGGTAATAGAAATCCTCTCACTAATTGACCCAAACAGTGAAGGTGTGTCGATTAAAGCTGCCTTTCCTGGGGCTGAGTTTGACAGTTATCGTTTAACAGCTGTGGCCAGATTGCGAGGTTCACCACCAGGTGAGACACTTGACACCGCAGCTCAATATCTGTGCCGCAATGCCATGCAGGACATGAGTCAACATTTGTCTCCGCACGAGTCACTCGAGAGCCAAGTGGAGGATTTTCCACCAACTATAGAGCAGATCAAGAGGCCTGCTATTTTCTCTCTTAAATGATAGCTGTCCACTTAAATTGACCAACCAAAATTTTCAGAGGACAAGTTGACAAATTGTAACTATTCTGACTGCATTTACAATATTATTTGAGACATATGTGATTGGAGGCCAGTTTGTTGTTATCAGCGGTCAATTATTAGCCAGTTTTCTGATAGCAAACAATATTTGAGTTACTGTATTCTCTCTCTCTCTCTCTCTCCATCCCTACATCCATCCATATATTTTCTGAACCGCTTGATCCTCACTAGGGTCGCGGGGTTGCTGGAGCCTATCCCAGCTGTCTTCGGGCAGTAGGCGGGGGGACACCCTGAACCGGTTGCCAGCCAATCGCAGGGCACACACAGACGAACAACCATCCGCGCTCACACTCACACCGAGGGACAATTTGGAGTGTTCAATCAGCCTGCCAAGCACGTTTTTGGAATGTGGGAGGAAATCGGAGCACCCGAAGAAAACCCACGCAGGCCCGGGGAGATCATGCAAATTCCACACAGGGAGGCCGGAGCTGGAATTGAACCCGGTACCTCTGCACTGTAAGGTTGACCCGCTAACCACTGGACTGCCGCTCTCTCTCTCTCTCTCTCTCTCTCCACATATACACTCCACTAATCTTTAATATTCACTGCCTCTCAGATTGAAGTGTACTAAATGATGTGGCTCTTGGGAGTACAGTATAATACTGTAACACAAATGTCACATTTCGCTGTTTTTTAAATGTTGTCATCAGATTTATGCTTCGATGAGTTGAAATTAAATTTGCTCACTTGATACAATTTCATTTCAAATTTTCATTGATACATAAAAATCCCCCAAACAATTGAACCCTTTTAGGAATTGACCCAGAACGACAGACCCTGGGAAAAACTGTTAGGCCTCAGAGGGCCCACCCACAGTGAGCGGGCCAGCCAATCGCCGTCCTGCTTTGTGATATTCAGTCCAGAGTTCATCTGCCGACGGCTCGCCTTCATCGCGCCTTTGCTGTAAAGCTATTCAGCATTTCTTTTCCTCCTCCGCCACCGGCAGAGTCCTCGAGAGGAGCCCCCCTTGGAGGTACAACTATGGCTTGCTGCGGATCGGCCCGTCTAAGATGTCATGTGGAGTGACTTTGAGCTGATGAGAAATGTAAAAAACCTGCCATATTGAGGAACTTGGATGACTTTACCGGGATTCCAGACCGATTGATTTTGCTCATTCTGAAATGACAAGCACAAATTTACTTCTCTGAATGAGTGTACTTATTTTAACAAACAGCGACAGGCTGCCTGCGGTGTGTTTCATCAAAGACGGTAAAAGAAATGGTTGGAAATTGTTCTTCTTTCCCTGCTTGAACTGCCATTCATCCGCAAAGTGAGCAATCATTTCCACTCGTCTTATCTGCACTTTTATGAGCAACTTGAGCATGACTGCAGTGACAGGCACGATTCAAGTGAAGACATAAAAATGCTGCTGTGGAATTCTGTTGCGGTCGTGGATCTGTTAGGGAACAGCAGTGGCAACGGGGCTGGCAATGTGGAACAGGTCCTTGTCCCTATATTTGATGTTGTGATCCTGGTATTGGGTGTTGGGGGGCACACCACGGTGATGGTGATCCTATGTAGGAGGAGCAGGGGGCGGATGGCTCAGTCAGGAACAGGTACGGACATCCTCCTGTTGGCCCTGAGCTTTGCCGATCTTCTCCTACTCGTCACGCTTCCTTTCCACACCGCCGCCATCGCCATGCAGCAGTGGCCTTTCGGGGACTTCCTGTGTCGTCTGGCGGGCTTTTTGGGATCGGCCTGCACCTCGGCCAGCGCTTTCACGCTGTCCACCCTGGCCGTGTCACGCTACATGACGGTAGTGCACCCTGCCAGAACGTATCGCTTCCTCTCTCCACGCCACGTCACCATGACAGCCGCGCTGCTTTGGGTCCCGGCCTGCTGCCTGGCGGCGCCGCAGCTGGTGTTTCGTTTTGTCGGAAGCTCTCCCAACAACCCCAATGCCCTTGCTTGCTTCGCTTTCCTGTACCACCGAGATCAGCTAATTTACGGATTGGTCCACTTCCTGGTGGCGTTCTTACTCCCCCTTGTCACCATCGCCATCGCATACGGTAATATCTACTTGTTCCTGTGGAGGACCCGGAGTGCTGTTCAAGCTCCACAGGTTGAACGATATCACAGCAAGGTAACCCAGACGTCGGCGCTACTGGTGGTGGCATTTACTCTGTGCTGGCTGCCTTCCTATGGCTTGACATTGACTTTGCTGTCTGACAAAAGCTCGGGGGCCACCGGCACCTCACCACGTTACGGCCCGTTCAGCGTCTTTGCACGACTCATGGCCATCACGTCGACGGTTTTAAACCCCATCCTCTATGTGCTCATTTCCCAAAGGTTCAGACAGGATCTGCTGAGGCTGTTTAAGAGGGAAGGGCAGAGAGCCAGTGGGGGCGGGCCGGCCTGATTGACAGTAATTACGAAGCTGCTGCACAAACACTGCGCTGATTCCCACTCCTGGGAATTACAATTAATCATTTGAAAAGACTACTTGCGAGGAATGGACACTCTGAGTATTTCACAACACGCTGTTAAGAATCTTGGTCTTTTATGAGACAACCGATAACCTTGATTTTTGTCAAGCAATCATGCATATGAATCATTGAAGATCTCCAAAAGGAATGTTGAGATCATGGAAAAGAGACCAAAAAAAAAAAAAAAGTCTCTTTCTGTGTTGTTGTCATTTGCCAAAACATACATTTATTCTGACTTTCCAAGTTTTATAAAAAATAATGGTGCGCAGTTTTAGGAGCCTACGTTTTGTTTTTTAATAAAATATTCAGTTTGGACATCGCTATTTCAAAAGGTTGTACCTTGAAAATGGTTCAAGTATACTGTCAATGCTTGCTGCAATTTTGCTACTTTGGCGCTTAAAGGGATCATTTGCTCGAACAGGCGATGTAGGTATTCAAGTGTGATGCGCTATTATACTGTATTATAAATATCAATTTGAAGCTGACAAATATTAGCATTCTGAAGACAGCTCTTGTATTTTAAATATCGACATTTTCATCTTTAAGTGGAGATCCAAAATTTGGGGGGAGGAAATGATACTTATTCAATTAAAGGGATTGTGCAAGACCAGGACTAGGGGGTGCTATTGCTGCCCTGTCATAAATCTGTGTCACCTCAGTAAAGCCCCTCCAGCATTGTATTTAATATTCTGAAATACATTTATACATTATTTTCTCATTCCTCCATGTATTGGTCAACCCATATTTAGCCCCGGGACAGTAAAATGCATGTCGCACATCAATAGTGAATCGTTAATAAGCTGTAGTTATGTCGGGAATTTAAAATGAGATGCATAGTGATTATTTAACACATAGAGGAAGCAGGAATACTCACTCTCGACGACAGTCTTGCGGTCGGATCCATCATCGCTGATCTGCTGGATGTTGCCAAAATGGATGTCGCTGAAGAAGACCCGGTTGGCACCCTTCCCCCCTCCTCCTCTGTAATCGAAGGTCAGCGCGATGACGTTCTTCATGTGCTCGGGGTCCTCAAATGGTTTGATGGGCGCGTTCAGGTTGTTTTCATCCGACAGGTGGACGCTCTTCAGTATGGTGCGCTCCGAGTAGAGCAGGTAGCCGTCGTAGTCGCGGCAGCTGCGTCCGTCTTCAGCCAGCATGCCGTGCGCACAGGCGCACGTGCGCTTTCCGTCGCCGCTGTACAGACAAAGTTGCTGGCACCCGCCATTCTTGACTTTGCACACGTTAGTTCCTGCACAGATAAAGACGAAATGGTCATCGATATTCTTTTTGAACGGACTTCTAACAGCATTTTTAAGAGATAAAGATGAAATCGGGAGTTTAACTACATTCCTGGTACCTTCATTAGGATCACCGACACAGTCAAATGAGTGTCAATATGAGTTTATCATAAACGCTCAGTTTTCATTTGCTCCTAATAATGTTATACACTGTAAACGTAAAATGTATATAGAGGGGTCATTTCCCTGTGACGAAATAGGGTAAGATAGTTGAACTCGCTCTTTGTAAAAGCATATTTTGCACCTTAAATTGTGGCTGGTGAATTCGCACATATTCAGGTGCATATCAATTTTGTGGAAAGGTTCCTTGATCTGCACTAAATTCCAATTGTGATCTGTACATTATTCAGATTAATGAAATATATTGGGAAAATATTTTTCACTGGACCATTTCTTTCCTTATTCTATATTAAATCATTTTTTTGTGGTTTCATATGGAATAGTAACAATTTTTGTGGTGATATGTACCTTTTTGTTCTGAGCTCTACGTAGTCTTCAAAATTTTAAAGATTATAATAATGAAATAGTGAGTGTGGTAACTTATAACTATCCTAGGTACCGGTAACTTGTTCAACTACTGAAATAATTGTTCATCTAATGCATGGGTGTCAAACTCAAGGCCCGGGGGCCTAATCTGGCCCGCAACCTCATTTTATGTGGCCCACGAAAGCAAATCAAGCATGTTAACTTCTACGATGATTGCTAAAATCTGTACCAAAATTTCAACTTCTCATATTGTAATAAATAAGCGAGATATTGTCAGCGTTTTCTTGTTACCAAACCCCTCATTTCAGTAGTTGACTTCTTTATATGGTTTCACAGTCAGAACAGTCCTCCCAGGGAAACGGTCACTAAAAGTGGCCCGCAACAAAAATGAGCTTGACACCCCTGATCTAATGTCTTTTTTTTATTTTTTATTTTTTTGGTGTATGTACAGTATGTGATTGACTGTTGGAAGACATTGGCTCACCTTGCTGCCTGGCCCTGTTGAAGACCTTAATATCTTTGAGCTGCACCCCGATGCCGGTCCGCAGAGACACAGAGTCTGTGGCATTGTCTTTACTGCCTCTCTTTATGGAGCCATTGGCGTGAGTTCTGCTTGACAACAGCCAAAGGGCAATAAACGAAAGGGACTGCAACTCTTAATGAACCATAACTAAAGGGGGGAGGGTTGGGGGGGCTTCTCACCGGTCACTCCAGTAGATGTAGCTCTCAAACACGGACACGGAGAACATGTCCATGTTGTTGTTGGCCAACACCACTTCTCTGTTCTCTCCGGTCTCCAGATTGATGCGCTCAATTTTGTCCGTCCTGGCGTCACACCAGTACAGCATACTCTCCTGTGGGCACACAGGAGTCGCGTTTGCCATTCAAAAGAGGAACACTGAGTTAGCACTATTATCAATGTGACTTGCAAGGAAAAAAGTGGTTTGTTATCGTACCTCATAGTCAATGGAGATACCGTTGGGCCAGCTAATGCTGACGTTTACCAGAACAGCTCTTTGCGTGCCATCCAGTCGGGAGCGCTCAATGCGAGGGTACTGGCCCCACTCTGTCCAGAACAGGTAGCTGCGCGCACAAGCACACAGATGACTGATTGCATCATCAATCATGAGAAGAATAACAACGCAGACTGAAGACAGCTGCCTTCTCACCCTTTTTCAGGGTGAACGGTGATGGCGCGGGGCTTGTCCAAGCCCTGGGAGATGACGACATAGCGAAAGGAGCCATTCAGCCGGGCCACCTCGATCACATCGAAGCCTTGGTCTGTCCAGTAGATGTTTCCTGTGGGAAACCACAATGAAAAATGATTACCGTTACGTCCTACAAATTTCTGGGTGTGTGTATTGACGCATTTCATGTATTTGCTGTATCACATCCGAGTGATGTCAAAACTCTTGTTTGCTTGTGTGCAAATTCTTGTCAACAATTTTTGATACTTGACGTAAACGTAAATAAGAATTTTGGAGGGGTTTGATCGGAATTATCAATGCAATCCTCCTAATATTGTATAGCAAATATCAATTTGAAAACTGTGATCTGTGTATGCCATGATGACAAAAAAAAGGTCCAATTAAATGAAGTGTGGGCATCGATTTTGAAGCAGTACCTTGGAGGCCACATTTTGGGAGGATATCATTTGTCTCACCTGCTATCCAGTCAACAGCTATCCCCTCCACCCTGCCGATGCCATTGGTGATGACATCTTCTCTCCACGTTTGGTCTCGTTTGGCCCTGCTAATTGTGCTCAAACCCATGTCCACCCAGTAGATAGTGTCATTGTCTGAGGAAGAACGGGACACACAATTGTATAAACTGTACAGCATTTCCGTCGATGCTTTTGAATATTTTCTTTGTTGTAGGATTACCGGCATGGAAATCAATCCCCACAGCCAGGGAAGTGCCCGACACTGGCACCAGGGCATCGGACTTGTCCGACGGGTCCAAAGGAATACCACGGATACCCTCGTGCACAGAGTACAGGAGGAAAGAGCCAACGCCTAGAGCAAATACACACTCTTTAACAAGTGCTCCATTCCATTAGCACGCTCTTTAATTCAAATACAGTGTCATGTGCCGCACCCTCGCAAGACTGCTGGCCTCTGCGCAGGCTGTATCCCGCAGTACACATGCAGGCTCTGGTGGTCGGCGAGGTGGGGAGACACAGCTGGGAGCAGTCACCATTGTTATTGCTGCAAAGATTGCTGCCTAGAAACAAAACAAAACAAAACAAAACAAAACAAAACAAAACAAAACAAAAAGAGCATGAGTGAAAACACATCAAAACAGAGAAAAGATCTAAACAGATGTGCACTTGCTGAGATAAATAAGCGGGATGGTTGCAACGGAAGCGGACCTTAAAGCTAAAGACATGGCTCAGAAATGTAAAAAAAAATAATCTTGACATTTGATTAGTGTGAAGAAAATAGGTCAGAAATTTATTTAACAAAACCGTGTTTAAATCAAACAAATATATATGTTTGATTTCAATTTTAAATCATGCTTAGGTTTGATATGATCACATATTTTATTAGTTTTTTCACGCATAAGCGTACGTGTATGAATGAGAGTCGTGGGCCTAAGCACCTTTCTGTACAGTTTCATTGTATATTTTCATGTGCATCATTGGGGACGTGCTGTTCCTCAGGATTTTCCAGTTGCCGCCGTCCTTCTTGTCACAAATTCCAATCTGGTCAGTTCCTTGGTCGGCCCACCATAATTTATCACCTGCGGGATGACACGCAGAATGATAACCGACTGGAACCACACTTTGCACGCTCATTGACATTTTAAAAGGATGTGACAATAAATGAGATTTGCAAAGGGAACAGACTTACCCATGATGGCCAGAGCGGTAGCCTTGGTCAACTTGCCCTTGACTCCTTCAAGTATTTCGAGCTCGGAACCATCCAGCTTGCAGCGGTTGATGGTGCTGTTTCCTGAGCTGATCCAGTAAAGTTGCTCTGTGTCAAAGTCAATCGAGAGCCCTGTAAAACAAACCCAAAAAAAGAGTTCTGGAGCTTAGTTTACATTTCATTTAACCTGTATTTCCCCATGAGGAGAAGATTACGGGCCTAAAATCCTAAATAGCTTGCGTTAAATTGCGTGTTCACATGAGCAGATTGTGCTGTTGGTGGCTTAGTAGTTGCATGTGATCTATTGAGACTGTGATACGAAGATTCCAAATAGCAGATGCTAATTGCGTGTTCACTCATGGTAAAAGATTGCATTTAAAACTGGGTAGAGATGCAGAATTGTCCGAGGAGAAGCCAACACTAATTTGCCGTGCGATAAAATGGGTCGTAAAAAATACAAATGGGTCGCGAGAAAAGGCAGATTTGAAGAGAAGTTTTGTCAAGGGTGACCTGTCATGACTCCTTCTTGTGACTGGCACCAAGACAGCTCTGAAATCATTCTGAAGCTCAGAAGCCAGTTGTTTTTTTTTTCACACAGCCCTTTTTTGAATCAGGCCCTAGGTGTGTGAAACTTAAGTGCTCTTGCAAAATCAGGTATCCATCTTTTACATCAAGCTCTTTTGAACTGAAAGACCACATGATAACAGTCAAAATAACTCTCCCGAGTTAAAAAAACAAAACAAAAGAAAAACACAAGTAAAAACAAGTTCATCTGCCACATAATGTTTTCCCAAAACAAAACCAACAACGGACATAATGCATGAAGGTCAAGTTTCAGATGCTTTTGCAATTCATTCCATTAAAAAGAAGACATTTGAAAGTGCCTTTTTACACAAAACTAATCTAAACATGTCTCCCACCAATTCCCATTTGTGTGTTGGGTGACTGGTCATGAGATGTAGCCGACGGCAACTGTGCATTCTGTCACCGCTCGTGGGAAAAAAGCAACCAAAGTGCATCTGCAATTGTGTCGACCTTAAAACGCAAATGAGGGCCTTACAGTCTATAGTCGGCATCCCCGGGGGGTCTTTGAGGAGAACACCTGAATAAACATGCTCGCTCACCAACAGGGCCTTTCTGGTCGGTGAATAGGACGCTTTGGTTGCTGCCATCTGTGTTGGCAATGCTGATGTTGTCCCCATCTGTCCAGTAGAGCTTCCTGAGGAAGGCAAGCGGAGAGACTCAGTAAAGCTACAGCAGCTAACGTATTCCTCGATTTAGATTGGCACCCAAACGAACGGGTTCGTCCTCTGGTGGAAACTTGTGACGACCGAATAAAGTGGTTATGAAAGTGTGGTGGATAGGTCAGAAATGCATTAATTTGGCTCCAGATGAGATCAAGTGTCTTTGTTGCTGCCTGTTTAAAAGTAACATTCAATCTCACCGAAGCTTCCACCACACCATTTATTTGATTGCTAAAATTCCCCTTTAATTCAAATTATGCAGCAGACTTTCATCCCACCCCCTCACACTCTTTGCCTCTTACCCGACCCCCCGCTATCCCCCTCGATGCATTCATTATGTTCGTGTCAGAAAGAGGACAAATGCATCTAACAGCATCTGGTACTCATTTTCCCCTCACGCCAACAATGCTCACGTCGGAAACATTCCTCCATTTAAGTGGACTTTTCATGAAAGGACAAGTCTCTGAAGGGAAGGTGTAGATTAAAAAAAAAAAAAGAAAAACAGAAGGCCACAACATTTGCTACCAAATGTCAACTATCAAATCCACCTGAATAACAGACACAAAAAAGGCATTCCTACAGGATAAAAACAGATTGCATATAAATACAAATGGTCCGTATCTGCTGTGCTGGTTAGGAGAGAGGCCAGGCAGGTTTGCTCTGGGGAGCTCAGCGGGGGGCTTAGATTTCAAGACACGAAGGAAAACAGACATTTGCCAAACACGAAAGGAGACGAAGGATGGAGGACAAACAGGGAAACAGAAATCGGGACAGACAGACCAGCGGAGCGTAAACATCTTCAAGAGTTGAGCGAAACAGGAGGAAAGGACATGTTGCAGGTTCAAGGTGATTTCTGTGAGGTTTCAAAGAGACATTTCTATCAGCTCTACATTGAGAAGGAATGACGGTTTCCGTGCGTGACTAACCCCAAAATGGGATGCAGCACCAGGCAGTGGGGTTTGTCCAGGCCCTGGATCACAGCGTTTTTGAATGAACCATCCAGTCTTGCAACATTAATCTGTTTCTTATTGGCATCATAACTGGTCCAGAACAGATTCCTGGACACCCAGTCGACCGCGAGGCCGTGAGCGTTGGGCAGGTCTAAAGATGGATGAACGCACAGAATACAAAATCAATGACATGACAACTTTTTATGGCTACAATGTACAGTCGCACCTTGACTTATAAAGTCTAATTTGTTTTAAGTTGGGTTTTTTTTAATTGTACAGGACAGTACATAGCAGTACAGTTACTCCAATGACGTAACAATTGTTAGCTAATTGTAGATAGCCTTCGACAATCTGAGATTTGAACATAGTAAACTTGCTATTTTAGGATTATATGAATTACGTCCTGTTGTTTTACATGGACATGAACGCAACATCATACTCTACATGAGTCATACCAGCGGAGATCACAGTTTCAACTCCGGTGCCATTAATGAAAGCTCTCTTGATGGTCTGAGTGCGGACGTCGGACCAATAGATGCGATGCTCCAGAGCGTCGTAGTCCACCACGGTGACATTGTCGATGTCGGGCACGGTGAAAGAGATGATGTAGTTGTAGTAGGGGTTGTCGATGTCCACTCCTCGGATCTCAATTTGACGGGCGTACAGCAGGAACTGACGATACTCTGAGGGAGGGGAAGCGATGAGATGTTTTCTTTGTTTACACCTCCAGAGACTTACGTAAAACAATGACTAGATCAGTACAGCCACTTGGATAAACAGTACACGTTCCTGTAACTTTTGCATCAATTGCGTCTGGGCCGGCCAACTCGATTGCACAGTTGTGTGCATGCGAGTGAATGTGCATCCACTACAATTGTCTCGACAGTCCAATTACCACTTTATTGGCGCAGTGGCCAGCAAATGATAGACAGGAAAAGAAGAAGTGTGAAAGAGAGAAGGAGGGGTATAATAACAGTGTCAAGCTGGATCAGCCCAGCCAGGCGAAGTGTGCAGGGTTGCGGTGGATGCCTGCATCAGACAAGAACAGGCCTCTCCATTCCATTACCCCAGAAGAGAATAGCAAACCCTGCCCTGAATACTAATCTCACACGCCGACTACACACACACACAGTCACTTCAATGGAAACCAAAGCCGTCATAATAATGGCACCTCAAAGTGGAGAAAAAAAAATGACACACTCCTCACGCTCATATATATACATAAACAAAAATAAACTATTCAACAAGGACAGGGATTACAGTCTGCTTTCAACAAGCAAGCAAGAGGGAATTACTTGCAAGCTCAGAGAGTGAGTCGAGAATTCGTCTTGTGCTGTAGCTACTCAGTGTGTGTGTGTGTGTGTGTGTGTGTGTGTGTGTGTGTGTGTGTGTTTTTCATGCCTACCATAACAAGTACGCTTGTCAGGCCCAAGCTTCATGAGGTGGGGGCAGCCACACGAGAATGTCTGATTGTAGTTGATGAGGCATAGATGAGTGCATGGTTTCTGGCCATTTTTAGCTGCGCATGGATTCGGTGCTGTAAAAGAAAAAAAGAAAAAAAAATGAAATCACAACTTTCCTCATTCGTGGATCTCAAATGACAGTATTTGGGGTATAGAGCCACTAATTTCATCATTAGTGCTACATAGGGGGACTTGACATCCGATTATTGCACTTAAAAAAAGTCACTACACGCAATAATCACAAGTGCCATTGGTTGTCTGTTGTCGCTATGTGTGTTTTATTTATTTTATTTATATTATTTTTATTTAACATATTTATATATACATAGAGCATATATGACAATAAAGCTGACTTGACTTGACTTAGTAAGCAGATGAGGCAGAGAAGCAAGACTCAAGTCTCCAGTCAGAGGGCGGCTCGATTATCGATACTGGAATTGTAATTTTTGCGATCACAGTGTGCATGACGTCTCTCGCGTTTGATATAGGTCGAGTTTGAATGTAAACAAAAAACTGCAGTTCATGAGTAACACACATATGGAAGGACTGGTTACATTTCTGCTGTCCCATTTAGTGTTCTCGCTAGCTTCACTTTGCTTGATTTTAGCGCACGGTTTCATCCCTCCCTCCCCATCTGGCCTCCAGGATGCATTCTTCATCAAATGGACATTGGCCGGCTGTCGAATTGAAGACAAGCAGTGAAAGTCCGATAGCGCTGATATTATCTGCTCAATAAAATGCCACAGCCAAAAGGCCCGGCACCACGAGAGAGAATGTAAAAGAGCTGTTGGGGAAAACGCACACAACAAGCGCATCACACTCATTTGGAGCAAATGGCTCCACATTGACAAGCCCAGATGTGCCACGTTGATAAAGAAAAAAGTGTGGATCACTGATTGTGTTGTGGCAGTCTGGTGGATAACTTCAGTCGCCCTGTAACTGATTGATGAGCGGCATATTTGAAATGGACAAAGACAGTTTCTGCACACCAACAGTAATTGCATGGAAGAACAAAAATCCAGGCCATATCGCAGTGAGCCGAAGTGAGCTACTTGTCAGGGAGAAAAAAAAAGTGTTCTTTTTCTCACCCTCAGGCTGTCTGGATGGATGGTAGACCTGGAGGTCAAACGGTTGCGTGTTGGTTCTCTGGACGACAGTGACGTTGCTCCCAGTCCACTTGTTCGCCTTGGCCAACGTGTTAGTTCTCCAGTCCGTCCAGTAAACTTCACCTCCGTACATGGTGACAGCAAAGGGATGGGACAGATACTCGTGGCCCCTCAGGACTTCAATCAGCCCAGAGCCGTCGTATTTGGCAGAATAAATGGCATCAGACCTACGGTGAACAAAAAACGTTGGATTGGATTTCCGATTTCATCCAAGCAATACGAGAGTATTTTCGACTCAAAAAGCCTATTGTGTTTGACCTGGCGTCAATCCAGAGGATGCGGCGCTCGAGGTAATCAACAGTGAGTCCATTTGGCCAGCCTCCATTGCCAGTTTCCTTGTGGATAGTCTTTCGGCCTTCGCCGCTCATGGATGCAGCTTCAATCCTTGGTAAACTGGCATCCCAGTCAGTCCAGAAGAGGATCCTGAGAAGGTTTTAAGAGTTTAAGGAACAGTTTTTGAAAGTAGCAGTCGATGGCGTGTGCATTGCAGTGCAGGAGTTACCCATCACGGGGATCCAGGGCGATGGCTCGAGGATGCTCCACCTCTCCAGCCAACAGTGTCGTCCTCATGGTGCCATCCAGCTTGGCCACTTCGATTTGGTCCAGGTTGCTTTCCACCCAGTAAATATTTCCTGCAATCCAGTCCACCGCCAGGCCCTCAGGGGTCGCCAGCCCATATTGGATTACCACGTCAAAGCTGGTTAAAGCTTCAGATGCACACAACAACAAAAAACATGTCAAGAACATTCCAATTGGAAACTTATTTTCTTCAACTACAGTATTTGCACAATATTTGAACATTTATAGATCATCCGCATTCAGACTTCACGGTGCTCCAAAGCTGATTTACTTTGCTTCAGGCTTTCCAAATTATACAAATGAGAGCCACTAAATTTTATTCTGAGCTAACACTTCATTCATTCAAAAACTAGTTTGTAATCTGTTTGGGAGGAAGGACGATCAGTCATTGTTGGGCAATACAGTAGTACCTAAAAAGAAAGCGATATGGTTCGAGTTGGTCTCAAATAAAAGCGGCACTTCCCATGAAGCAAGTGCATGTTAGTCATACCGATAATTGTCAAAGCTTTTTCAAAATGCATCTCAGTTTGTGGTCACAGAAGCCATCAGCCATATCTCACTACGCATTCTGAATCTGTTTTTTTTTTTGTGAGTATGGTGCAGCATTCTCTGCAGTGGAATTTAGAAGCATGTCTGAAAATTGACACCTGCTGATAATTTAATTAAAAAAGACCTTCCAGCAAAACAATGACCTATTGTTAAACTAAAACACTGGTAAACAGCTATGTTGCCATTGGCATTAGTTTGTTTGTCTGTGTATAGTTTGCTTACAGTTCAAAAACAGATCAACAGATCAAAAACCTGCACGTTTGTCTTTCAAGTCAAATTTAATTTGGAGAACATTTCTGTTTGCAGATCCAGAGGCTGAAATGTTAAAACGAGGTTGATCCAGATCTGATCCAAATTTGGACATTTGGAAGAATTAATATTTAAATTCAGATTAAAAAATGAGACAATTATGGGCAGTAAGTAAGGATGGGCACCCGGCGTAAAACTAACGAACAATTTACGCGAGTGAATCACTGTGACGAACCCAGATAGGAGAAACTGAAAGTTGCGACGACAACTAAGAATTTAAATCCCATGGGGTTTTTTTTGCTGTGGTATAGCTTCAGTATTGTGTCAAGATATTTGATGGACTTCATCACATCAAAGTCGTAATTTCGGTTTCATGACCCAACACAAATCTCACCCCCATTCTCAGATAGCTTGCCACGATAGATCTTATCCTCTACAACGTCGGTCCAATAGAGGGCACTCTGGCTGAGATGGAAATCCAAGGCGATGGTGTTCCTCAGACCAGGCACCAGGACGCTGAACTCTCCCTTATTGAGATCAATGCGGCGTATCTCGTGGCGATTTGAGAAAATAATAAAGGGTTTGAAAGGATCTGTGAAAAAAGGAGGATAGGGAACATTTTTAAAGGACACGGTTGACCACATGGTGATTGAGTCTCAGCGGGGTCCGCTTTTCGGTGTGACATTTAAAAACCCCAAAAAAACCCCAAAAAACAGTACATGTGACTTGCCCCGCTTGACGGAAAAATGCTCAAACCCTGCCTGGTTGCAACGTAGCATAAATAAAACAGTGTCAAGCAGGCAGTTAGACAAGCGACAAGAAGAATGAAAACTCTGGCAGTGAACCGCAGGATGATTCATCACGAGAATTTTGCTGGAAGAGGACACCCTTTAACTGGATAATCGAATTTTAAGCTGATTCAATGCGACTGTAATTTTCAGTACCAGTACTTAATAGTACTTGAGATTCTTTGTATTTTACCTTGTGTCAAGTATGCTTGTGAAACTCAGTATTATCTTTTGCATTTTTAGCGAGCCTGTCTAGACTCCTTGCAGAGAACAGAGCAACTTCTATATTTCATCCCCTCCTGCGAAGTATTCATCAATCATGGGTTCAAATGGTTCAATGGTGTCTTTTAACAATCCACAAATGTTTCAAGCATTTTTTTTTCTTACCACTGCTCTTGCAGTTTTCCAAATCGGGCTCCAGTTCCCATCCCTCATAGCAAGAACATTTCACACTGAACTTGTCCTGTTCGCAGCGCTGACTGCACTTGAGGTGTTTGGCACAGAAGCTCTGGATCTCACAGGTTTTGTTGTCCGAACGCAGCTCCATTCCCAGCGGGCAAGAACAAATCACACCCTCGCCAGGGGCCACGGTGCAATTGTGGCTGCAGTGGCCATTGTCCAGCGAACACAAGTCTAAAATAGAGTAAATCCGGATGTTAAGGTGTGAGAATTAGCTACAGTCCTGTGCAGCGTCATCGAAAGCCATGTTTTGAAACAGTTCAGCTCACCGCACAACCTATTGAAGCGTACACCTTGATATACCGTATTGGCCCAAATATAAGACGGTGTTTTTTGCATTGAAATAAGACTGAAAAAGTGGGCGTCGTCTTATATTTGGGGTCTAGACATTATACCCATTCACGACACTAGATTGCACCAGATAACATTGAAGCGAATCCAGAACTTGACTCCCCAGGCCAAAGTGAACCCCTGTCACGAAGAATAAAAATAAAAATAGCGGTAAGAAAGAAAAGAGATGGAAATAATAGAAGAGATAACAGAAAATGGAGAAACGTAGTGACAATCTGGAGAAAAATGGGTCGAAGATCGGCCAGGTTAACCGGAAGCTGAGGAGAAGTTATGATGTAATTTACATTTCAAAACCCAGAAGCCATTCATTTACCAATGTGATTGCACTTTAGTTTACATATTTAAATGTTCAGATATTAAGATTTGAATGAGGCAAAATAACATGCTTTTTCAAATATATCGTTAGAATCATTTGTTTCAGATGTACTGTAATTGTTTTCTGTATAAAAATGTATTTGGTGTTCAAAAAGTCTTCAAACTTGAGTCTTGAAAAAGAGGGGTCGTCTTATAATCAGGGCCGTCTTATAATCAGGGCCGTCTTATATTCGGGCCAATACGGTAGTTTGAGTTTTCAGTGAGGAATATGAAGACAGAATGGTGATAGTCGTTTTAGTGACATAAATAGTAGTGCATATACAGTCAGAGTGTGTCACTGAGTCAATTAATTTGTTTTGTGTTCTGCATCGCTTGCGGCTCTCCGCAAGACGGTGCCCATTCTTGTTCTATCCTTGACGTTGTGGTTGAGCTCCACTTTTTGGGGAACCATACAGCTGTGGTGGGCAGTCCAATAGGGATCTGTACAGCTGGTTGTAGACTGGGCATCTTCCAGTTCTTATATGCACTTGTACATCAGACTTGTTGAAAATCCAATTCAAAATTCACTCAAGAAACACCCACTTGGGCAAATGTTGCGAGCTCAAGTGCTGCTGTTGTTAACACAAAAAGTATGAATGTGAGCCTAATAAAACCATGACTCGCGTGCTGCGATTACAGGTATAAATCCAGTTCTACCAGAGGGATACAATTAGTGCCAGGCTGAATCAAAGTGTACTTCTTAGGGGTACAAAGATGGTGTTTCGCTCGTTATTTTCATGTTTCCGTCAGCAAAAAGAAATCCTTCGTTCTGTTGGTGCTTACCACAGAGCTTTTCATCAGAGCCATCTGGGCAGTGTTCCGTGCCATCGCAAAGTTTTTCTGCAGGCAGGCAGATGGTGGAGTCATTGGCGCACACGTGGTGAGACAGTTTACACACCAGCGCCTCGCAGTTTTCTTCGTCCGAATTGTCCTCGCAGTCGCTGTCTCCGTCGCACATCCAGGCTTTGCTGATGCACCGCGCTGCAAAGAGATGACGATTGTCACTTGCGGAGCCAAGCGTCGCGAGCGATTCATCTGCGGCAACGTCAGACTCCTCACCAGAGTCCCTGCATCCAAACTTGACCGCCGGGTCACACATGTGCGTGACACCCTCACAGTTCTTCTCGTCACTCAGGTCCATGCAGTCCGTATCCCCGTCACAGCGCCAACGCAGGGGATGCAAAGGCCGTCCATACGACACTGGAACTCGTCTGTGTGACAGCCTCCGGGTGGACGAGTGGCTGCAGGGTAAAGGAGAGGACGCTTGAGCGGCAGTATCATCTCATTCAGACCAACGGCATGCAGCTCAGACAAGCTGTTTTTTTTTTTAATCCAACACCAGATGGTCCTTGTGTTTTTAGAGCATTAAAAGCATTGGACAATGTCTTATTTTGTTTATGTCTCTCTGCATAATAAAAGTGATAAGGTGGCATGTTTATATAATACTGGTTTTCTGAAGACGCCAATTGGTTGTCAGTAGTGGTAGGCATTTTCCGTCTGGTACCGCTCAGATCCAAGGATCTGTTACATCTCTTGCCTAAAATGTAAATATAAACTCTGGTGAGTACCAAACAGACTTCGCCAAGAGTCAGAGGAAAAAAAACAGAGAAGCAGCCCCCTCCCTCTGTCCCATCATTCCAAACACTTGTGTACAATAAATACAAATTTGGTTTGCCAGTATTTTAACGCCAGTGAAACACGATCCACGTGCAGAATGTGATGCACACCTGAGCCGTGCGTGTGAATGGCAGCGCTTATCAGGAGGAGTCCAGTGGCATTCGTGGCGGGTTGCCGTGATGAATGCTGCTATGAAGTGCAGTCATCGCCCAAGGCTAAAGCTTTTACTGTTATACATCAAACAAAACAAAAAAAGGTGCCACTCTATGCAGGCAGCAGAAACCTAATTCAGACATCCCTTGAAGCAGCTTCTTTGTTCAGGGTCAGACTCGACTTTAGCTGTCAGTAAAAGTGATTGAGATGAGCTAGTTTTCTTACTTTCATCAAACAAAACTAAATCTGAACTAAACTAGATATGTAAAAAATATATATCTTTAACAATGTCTTATTAACTCATTCACTCCCAAAGACGTTTTTAAACGTCTTTTCAGACTTGGTCCAGAATGAGTTAAATAAATAAATAAATAAATATATAAATAAATAAATAAATAAATAAATAAATAAATAAATAAATAAAGTTGTAGCTGAAACATTTAACAAGAACATTAAAAAATTGCATTTGTATTATATGAGACGCTAGCCCAAAATATCAAAGAAGGTAAATGAATTTGATGGATGCATCACAGCAGATCATAGCAATCCCCAGATACCTTGTAAATATTGCTCTTGGGGCACGGACGTCAGGATATGGATGACATAAGTACAATCTGATTGGATATGAATTTCCACTTTAGAACGAATAGGCAAGCTGAGAAATACAAAGAACTCATAAACCCCAAACAAAATTCACTTTTTGTTTTGATTGGTAATTAATCTTTAAACCTATCAGCCTTCAAACCAATAAATGATCATTCCAAACACAGCAATCATCGATAGCCTACACGCCCAAAGGTCTCGCGTCGAAACAATCTGAGACACTCACCCTGATTTGTGCAGTTTGCGTGCGTTTCATCGCTGTAGTCCCCGCAGTCGTTATCCCCGTCACAGGTCCAATAATCCGGGATGCATCGGCCACTGTTGCACTTGAACTGAGCACTGGAGCACGAGTGACTGCAGCCCGCCTCGTCACTGTTGTCCCCACAGTCATTATCTGAAAGGAAAAATTCACGATCACGGCACTTGTTACCCATGCAAGCGTTGCCCACTGCCTCATCGGCAACCCTTCGTAAGAGAGGGATATTGAAATCTGTATAGCGTTCAGACAGAGGTATTTTTATGAAATAAACACATACACACGGTAAACAGATGGCGTACAGCAAAATATGAACGATGAGAGCTTTAATAATGACAGAAACTGCATAGATCAGACCATGCGCCACGAGGGAATGTACTCGGCGTTGAAACATTGAGCTTGGCAGGAGAGCGCGATAAGCAGTTTATACCCAATACAAACCTGTCCTTTATCATGTTTATCGAGACAAAATCTAACTTGATAGGCGTGAGCGAATAGAAAATTAATCCCGCCGAGATGCTTCCTTTTATCACTTGACCTGTCAGTCTAAAATATCCAATTAGACTGTCTCTATCTTTACCTGACTCGATAATGCGTTTGCTATAGGCCCAATCTAATTTAGCGCTGGAGCTTTGTGCAGCAGCAACAGCAGCAGCGATATTGGCATCAGCATGTGGCTATGTTTAAAGCCAAAGCAGCCTTTAAGTGTTTATTAGCCTGCCGGGCTAATCTACGAGTTGGGCAAGCGTCTTGGCTGCTGCGGCGCATGTTGATCTATGCACTAACCGGCCAGGTTTGGACAATGCAATTCATCAGAGCCGTCATCACAATCCTTTTCTGAAAGACAGAACCAACGCAAGACACCATAAAGGGCGAATGGCACGGAACTCAACCACCAACAGATAGAAAAAGACACACATCTGTGGCGTGACACGAAGAAGGACACAAGGTAGGATGAGATAGGGAAAACGTGGAAAAAGGGAGGGAGTAAAATCCGGAAAATGGCACTCACCATTATCACAGCGCCAGTTAATGTTGATGCAGCGTCCATTGTTGCAGGTAAACTGGGTGAGGGGGAAACATGTGGGGTAGGCTGCGTACACAAAAAGAGAGAAGATTATTTTGTAGATTGAAATGTACAAATGTGTGAGTGCGCGCGTACGTGTACTAATGCACATTAAAATTAAAGTATTGATTTCTCATTTTGAATCGCCATTGAATTGCCATTTGGCCGCCCTCCCTCCTCAGCGACGCGGGACACTGCCCTGTGAAAGTGAGTCTTCACACAAATATTGTGCCTTAATGCGTTGAGATAATCAGCAAAAAAAAGCTAACTTTACGTCCGCCCTGCGTGCATCCAGCGTTCCGCCTCTGTTCTGTCTTTCACACTACCTCGGAAGCCAGCAAATGTCTATGTCGCCTTTGACCCCCATCCTACAATGGTACACTGCACGCAGGGCGGTGAACTGTTAAAAACACGGCTCGGATGGCCTGTGAGGAAGGGGTTTAGGTCGACCCACCACAAGAGGCAGGCTCATCGGACCGATCGCCACAGTCGTCATCCAGGTCGCACGTCCAGGAAATGGGGATACAGCGCCCACTGGCACACGAGTACTGATTGGGTGGGCACGTACGAGCTGAAAGGCACCACATGATCACGACAAGAACTGCGCAGAAGGTGAACGTGATTCCGTCCGGTTCCGGTTCATCTGGCTACCTGAACAGGTGGTGTTGGATTCATCCTCATCGTTGCCACAGTCATTGTCGCCGTCACACAACCAGCGCAGGGGGATGCAGCGGTTGTTCTGGCACTTAAACCTATCGGTGGGGCAAGTGTGCTGGTCTGGATAAAAGGGGGGAGAAGTGAATTGCAGAGACATGCAAATGAGTTTGTAATAAGTCAGCCGTTGGTTATTTTGTCGTTTTGTTTCATTTGGAGGAGTTGACACGAGCAGGAAGGTCCACATTAACTTGAATCAATGTGATAATTTGGAGGTAATGTCCCTCAGCGACAGTCCGAGATGGGTGTGTGTGCCTGTGGTGGCATGCGTGCTAACTCACGACACAGTTCGGGGGCCTCGTCACTGTTGTCCAGGCAGTCGTTGTCGCCATCGCACTTCCAGCGCTCCTGGATGCAGCGATTATTCTTACAGGCAAACTCTCCGGACTGGCACTGAGGAGGCGGCACGTAAGATGGGTTGGCTAGGGGGTGATAAGAAGAGGCAAAATAGTGACATGGCGTGAAAGCAAAAATGTTTTTTTAAATGGAGAGGCAAAAACTGGCAATTACAGAGGTAGACACAATGGGCAGCATTTTGTGGTATGTTCTCTACTGGCATTTAAAAAGACGTCAGACATTTTTTGTTTTGTGGCTTTTGTAATGTCAGTTTTTGGTTTTGTGTAGAATAGTTGTTTTCTTTTTTCTTTTTGATTGGATGGATCTGATTGTGGTATGTTTGTCATAAAAAGAGAGATTTGAAATGAAAAATAGCCTAAATAACCACAACTTTACAAACACCTTCACAACGAATGATACCCACTATAAGAGCTGCATTCAATCATTTACAAAGGGTTTACACATTTTTTATTGTGACTAGTTTTCAGCAGTATCGAACGACATATAATCGCACTGTGAGGTGATTTGAACAGTTAGCTTACGGCACACTAATTAAACTAAAAGTACATTTGAGAGGCTAACTAGTGCGATAGAATGCAGACTACTGATTTTAACTTGAGGGTTGGCGAAAGGAGGAAGTAATTAAGTCTGAAATAGATTTCGATAAAGGTGCCAAATTGCCAATGGAGGAATTTATTTTCACTCTTGGCAGTAGTTTACAAGTTCATTGAGGCAATTAGGGCATAGACCCGGCTGGCACACAAATTGAATGTCCAATACTGCCAAATACAGGGCTGGAAAAGAACTATATTGCCTGGTGAGCCAGGATTTGTGATCAGATAAACACGGCAGATGTTATTTTGTCTTGCCAGAGGTGTGAGACATTCTAGCTGTCCTTTTAAAAGGCATCATATTTAATACAGTGCTGTGTGTGTGTGTGTCGGAGTGGACCTCATTCAATTCCATGGATGTACCATACATGATGGCTTGCGAGTATACAATGCCGGTGCTCGTATTACTGAAATCACTAATCTGCTCCAGAATTTAGGTACTGTCTAAAGAAAAGGCGCAAACTTGATACTTGCCTTTGCAGCTAGTGTTGTCAGTGGGGTCGAGTATTTGGTCCTCTGCGCAGGCACACTGCCTGCCCCCTGGTATGGACAAGCACAAGCTGGTGCAGCCTCCGTTGTGCACACGGCATGCATTAGAACCTGGAGTTAAAGAATGTGAAGGGGCATGAACACAAAAGGCTGAGACAACGGACACAAGTAGCGGCTTGTATGCGAGACGGTCTACCTTGCTGTTGCTGAGCGTCGTACATGCGTATTTCGAAAATGGCGGCCGCTCATTGCGCAGCAGGGTAGCAGTGCTAGTGGTGGTGTCCAACTTGTAAATGCTGCCACTCCGATACTCGTTCCAGAACAAAAAGTGTTTATAGTGGCAAAGGCCAAAGGCGTGGTTCAGCTCCTGGCCCTCGTACACCGTCTATCCATGCGAGGAAAAATGGAGGAAAAGGATCAAATGTGACAACAATGACCTTTACGCTCATTTCTGCCTGTTTCCAGCTCATGACGCTAGAAATCTAGGCACAACACGCTACTATGAATATATGCTATTGCTTTGAGGTTATTTCCTTAAAAGCTACTAACAAACAAAACGCGTCAGTGCTAAAGCTAAGCTATGCTAGGCTAATGCGCTCCAATAGTGGACGGATTCTGACCTTGCGTTCTGTGGTGTTGAGGTAGACCATCTCGATGCGGTCGTAGTAGCGTCCACCCAGTAAAGGATGCCCTGTGGGATGTCCAGGCTCAGGCCGTTAGGCCACAGCACCGTTTTGCTCGTGAGGAAAACATTCCTGTTGGAGCCGTCCATCCAAGCATGTTCAATTTTTCCTCGCTTGCTCTCCTTGGGATCCTCTTCCCAGTCAGTCCAGTACATCCACCTTTCGAAGACCGAGGAAGACAGGCGCACGTTTGTTGACATGAATGCAATCTATGACTCTGAAGCTGTATTGAAAGTACAACACACGATGAACAATATTTTTGTTGTCTTCAGAGCTGCCCTATAAACTGTAAAGTGTACCGGGATATGTCGTTTCAAAAGGTTTGGTGACCCCCAATGTTGATGGTTGAAAAAAATATATATCATCCACAGTTTACAGAAATAACAGCTCATACTCCCTTGGGAACACCAGATTTTCCACCGTATCTATGCTATTTTATTCTTGCAATGGAAATGCAGCCCAAGATGGCCCTTGCATTGCACAGTCATGCTACAACAGAAAATATCCTTACCCAACCTGCTCCCAAAGTGTGCTGAACAATCAAAATTCAAGGCGAACATAAAACTTTAAGCGAACCTTGTGCGAGTAATTGCTGAAAAAGTCTGTCTCAATTCTTTTACTCAACCAATGTATTTCCTTCCCCATCCGTCTTAATTTCCATTCCTCCTGCAGATGTCTCTTCTTCCAGCCTTTTCTCCCGGAGTCTGATGGATTTCGGGCATTAGTGCAGGCTAGTGCCTTTCCCTTGGGTAGCGCCGTCAACACACATCACGGCAGCAAACCACTGTGTGTGTGTGTGTGTGTGTGTGTGTGTGTGTGTGTGTGTGTGTGTGTGTGTGTGTGTGTGTGTGTGTGTGTGTGTGTGTGTGTGTGTGTGTGTGTGTGTGTGTGTGTGTCAGTGTGTGCATTTTCGTGCATGTATTTCTCAATACAGAGCCCCGGGAGGTCATGGTAATAAGACTCATCCATAAACAGTCAGATTATGCTCGGTATGACAGCGTGAGAGACAGATCCGCCTGTGGGTTACTAAGCCATTGAAGACAGTTGAAGGCGATATAAAAATATACCCCTGTCCAAAATATTTGTTGTTATACTAAAAAATAAATAAATAAATAAAAGAGACCAAAATACGGTTGTGCAACTGTGCTACCCAATAGAATTGGGAATGTGGCTGAAGGTTGTATGCTTTAGTAGGTTTTTGTAGTGACATCTTACAGCACAAGCCATGATCAGCAAAGAGCTTTTACAAAGGATCCCATAGTTTCAAGGTATCAGTCAGGAGTAGGGTACAAAAAATATTTCCAATTTAATACACCTTACTGTCAGGACACCTCATCAAGTGGAGAAAATATGGCATAAATAGGGGCATTACCAAGAAGTGGACACGCCTCCAAAATTGATGAAAAGATGAGAACAAAACTGGCAAAAGATGTGCAACCCGGAATTAGTTTTCCATATGATTAATATTGGGTGCACATTTTTTTGGAACATGATGTCCAAATTTCTCAATAAGTAAGTCAGAAAGCAAAAGCCAGCTAGATGTTTATGAGTCTGTGGACTTGTACAGCGCTAAGTCACATTGACCTCAGCCTTGGTGGAGGTCTGTGTTTGTAGTTATTATTAGGGATGAGGGAAGATGATTGAAAGAGAGCAGACTAACTGAGATAATGGCCCATCATGATCACACAAAGTGCTTTTCATAACCACAAATAAGCACGTGTAAACAACAGCATTGATAGCGGAGCTGCTACTAGTCCTATCATTTACCTACACTTTGTAATTCCCAAACTTTGCAGCAGGGCTTTTTGCCAATGAAGCAATGAAGCTTTGTTAACATACACACAAGATAGACACATGTGGAATATGACATCATTGCTCAACAGTTTGTATGTAAGCAGACACTGTCGGAAATTGATTGCCCGAACCTGATTCCTTCTAAATATAAAAAAATCTGAGGTCATAGATTATGTCATTAGGGGGATGGCTTCAGGAAGTGTGTGTGCATGTGTGTGTAAGTGTGTGTGTGTGTGTGTGTGTGTGTGTGTGGTTATTATAGAACTGCAAAAACAAATAAAAGCTAATGCCATAGTACCAAAAACCTTGAGCTTGAATTGATATCATTTGGAATGACTGCTCTACGGTACAGTCGACCCCCCCCCCCACCATCCTGCTTCCATTTCACTTACCCATGGAGAGGGTCCACCACGATTGCGCGAGGGTGAGTCATTTTATCTTCAATGAGAGTCTTGCGGGTTTGGGAGGCTTTCTCCAGCCGAGCCACGCTGATGGTTTTTTTGGGGCCGTCATCCGTCCAGTATAAATTGTTTGCCATCCAGTCCACAGCAATGCCCTCCACCGTGTGAATCCCTGCAGGGAGGGAAAAAAATCAGTCTACTGTGCTGATTGTGGGGATAATCTTTTTCCCCGAGGTGTCATAACCCACCTTCTTTCAGAATGGTGTCTCTCTCAGTCCCATCGATCTTCTGCCGTCCGATGATATAGCTGGTGGCATCGGCAAAGTAAATGAACTCGCTCTCGGCATGAAAATCCAGAGCTCTGGGCTTCATCAGATTCTCGATAGGGATCATGTATTCATCTGGAACCTTGGCATTCATGTCCATGCCCCTGATGACCCCCGGGCGACCTTTACCGTAGACGAGGAAGAGCTCATGCTCCGGCTCTGATGATCAAAACAAGGAATCAACAGTAGTACTTAAAGGTGGAAATCATTTGCAAACATCCACTTGTTAGAACAAATGAGCAAATTACATGCTAACTCAGGTCTGTTTTTTTGTTTTGGTTTTTGTTTTTGGATAAGAAATGAATCGCAAATGGTCCTCAATTGTGTCTCTTGATAAAGCTTTATGTCGTGTTAAAGACATGTTCATAGGCAGTCTGACTTCAGTAAGGAAATAAAAAGATATATACGTGTTAGTCTTTGATAGAATTTTTAAAAAATCAGAGACGGATGGCAGGCTGGGTGGTATTTACAGGAATGACAAGGTCAGTAGAGACTGTCCCAGTGACCATCAGTTCTTTCTTTCTAAGCTTCTTAGTGGTCTACATCTCTGAAGAGACTTTTGTTCAGTGAGGACAATTGAATGAAAACCAGCTGCCTCCAACATGTTGAGAGGGATAACCTTCAAAATCCATTGACTTGTTTGTTCTGTATTGGTCAATAATCCCTGAAAATGTGAGGATTTGTTGAAAATACCTCGAACTTGACCTTTGCTACTTCATGCACACTGAGTAAGTCCTTGCAAATTTTGCAGTGTTTTATTTAAACCTTGAAAGGGGAAAAAAATCAACTCAGACTGTGCTGTATATATTTGATACACACCACATAGAGAAACAAATCCTACACAAGAATCGTCTGACTGAAAAGGGGGTCACAAATAGAGCTGCACCTTTTGAGGGGCTTGGGTCGCTGCCTTGCTCAAAGGCACTTTGACAGCAGTCCTGAACAGGGTGATAATTGTTTTGGATTTTCATTATAGGTGGTTTTTATTTTGTTTTGACTTTTATTTTCTAAATTAGTTTTTTTAGAGCTGGTTTGTGGGGTTTTTTTTCGTTTTTCCAAAATGCTTCTGTTTAATTAGGTTTTTATTAGCTTTAGTGTTGGTTTTAATTTTTTTAATATATGGAGTATTTGCCGAGTGCAAGATAAAAAAAAACACAGTAATGTGTAATTAAGTAAACTGCAATTCCCTGTTTGCTCTTCCTTCTGTACAGACATTTAGCGATACCAAATAAATACATTTATAAGGTACCCATAAGTCTAATGTAAGATATTAATTGCCAAAAACCAAAACAAAGGACATTTTTGCTATAATTATGGTGCGTTTTAGAAATGTAAGCTGTAGTTTCATTTAGTTCAGTTGTTTTGGTTTTCTTTAGCCATTTATTCCATTTTTTAATTTAATTTTGTTGCCGGAATGTTTTTTCAATGTTGTAAGTTGTTTCGTTAGTTTTAGTTACTGCAACTATATTAACCTTAGGCCAGAAGCAGACGAGCATCTCTGGGAAAACTACCGGTAGTTGCCATTTGACTTTTTCCTCCGATCGAACCATTACCGTGGCTATCAAAAATACATTCCAAACAGATCACAGCTACTGTCATTCTCTAAATCTCTCTTGTTGTGTTCTGTGAGACATCGATAATAATATTCCCTTCCTTCACACCCGATTTAATACAGTCAACTTATTGTTTAATGACGCCACTTACTTTTGCAAGACTTGCCATCGCTTCCCAGGCTGAATCCGGAGCGACACCGGCACGTGCGGGTCTTGTGACCATTTCCCAGCAGACATATGTCCGAGCAACCTCCCGCTTTTCCAAACTGGTCCACCTCACATGCGTGACTTCGGACTGCACAGGAGTGAAAACATGTCAGACGACGCCAATGTGCTGGCAAACGTTGCACGTGACGAAAGCTGGTGCATACCGGGTGGTTGGCGTCTCTGATGATAGACATGCAGCGCGCCTCCCTTGTCCACCCGCGTCACCACTTGGTAGTCTGGGCTGTTGAATCGATTGATCCGTATCACGCTGGTCTTGGGTTGCATGTTGGCATTGTCCGAGTTGGTGGCATAGAGGTAGTTTTCAAACACAGTCAGACCGTACAGATGCTCGATCTTGGACAAGAAAAGACAGAATGTGTTTCTTATTATTTTCCGCGCATTTAAACACCACATAAAGTTTTACTTCACCACCTCTCACCAGGTGGGAACTCAAAGTTATGGCGATGATTTTCAGATTCAGATTCAGATTCAGGAAACTTTATTTATCCCCATGGGGTAATTTGGACTTAACAGGTGAATGTTTAAACAGATTCTGCATAACTTTGCTGCTAGCTTAATGCTAACACATAATAAGAAACGCCACAGGTGGGCTTGTGAATTCAGGACACATCTATGTGGTGGTCTTAAAATACTTTGAGGGCTGGGTATTTGAACACAAATGGTGCAGCAACACACATAGCCAGGCAAGTTACAAACTCGTCAGAATATAGCAACTCACGGGCATATATTCTTTATTCAGTGGGGAAAAGAACTAGTATTACTGCAGATTATTATTAAACTTGTATCTCAAGACACCACTGTAGGTCAATCATCACAGTTAGGGACAATATGTATATGGTATCATAAAAATACTTTGATCAGCATTATAGGGATGAAACTGTTTATGGTTTGTAGATAAATTGTAATACAGATTCAGACTGTTAAGTGTCTTTTAAAATTGTAATTATCGTCTTACACATGAAATTTCTCTGTGGGGGTAGTAGTTATGTTTTTGCTTCTCGCATCCTGTGTGGGCGGTAAAGCAAACAAATGGAGAAAGAAAATGTGAAACAAAGATAAGATCACATGAAATGTGGCTAGGCCAAGTCGGAGAAGATGTCAGATGCAGATACTAAGTTGGCGTGCGACACAACGAAAGGCAGCCCAGATGTGTTTTTTCTCAGGTAGTCTGGATTTCCGAGCTCAATGCAATTGTTTCTCCTTGTGGCCAAAATAGAGCTTTATGCATCAATATGAGCATTTGGAGGATCCTGCGTCAAGAAGTTCTTTGGACCAGAAACTACTCATCATTGTCTTTTTCACGGCCGCGTTCTTACATAATGCATTTGCCTGACAGAATTTTTCCTTAATACGCCTTTATTAGATCCCATTTTGCTTTCTGAGTCATACGCATATTATTTAACAGCATGATTTCTTGAATGTCCAGTGTTTTCCTTTTGCAAAGGCATGGGACTAGTTGTCTCTTTTCATCAGTGGCAACATCCTTCGTGTGACTTTCTTAATGATGTGGAACAAGCTCTTTTAATAATTGTCCTTCATTTCGGCTCATCTGACAAACTAATTTTCAAACCTGTCTGACAGTCAGACCAGTGATCCAAACAGACAGGAGACACAACGTGGAAAAAACTTTTCAAGACAATTCCATCGATCCATATAAGATTCTGCTTTTCGGCATTAGGGTTGAGAGTGTCCAATAGTCGATCCCCAGCTGACAAGAGGCAGGTTTCACCCTGGACCGGATGCCAGCCATTCACAAGGAAAGACAAAATGTTTATTCAAGTAAGCTTTGAATTAAGTAAGGATGCTCACCAATATTGAGTTTAAACACAACACCGTATTAAATTACAGCCGTCGGTGAGGACGTCATGAAACACCACAACTGGCTACTATATACTGTAATAGCCAAGAAAACAAGGAATCCAATTAAAAGTGAGTCAACCTCTATTAATGAATCAGGTGCAATCTTCTTTTTATTTCCTTGCATGAAGTCATAATCATGAAATTGCTTTTTGGTGGTTCACAGTTAAATTCATCAAGCACAATATTGGATATACCTGCACAACTTCAGAACCAATACAAAAGACTGAGCACAATTCTCCCTCGATGAAAACAACATTGCTCACATTTTGGGCGGCACTGTCAGAGGAAAGAATTTGTTTGTTGCGGTTTTGTAATGCGCAGTACATCTGCACTTCATTAACACTGAGAGCACATTTGAATAATTAGTGACTTTATTTAGTTGGCTGACTGGGACAAAATATCATAAAGATTTTTTCAGTTGCCTTCTATTTGATGTTCTCACACAGTGTTATCCAAATCCAGAAGATGTGATGTAACGCTCAAGTGCGCCTTTTAAACACAAGGAGATTGCAGAGAAAAGACCACAAAAACATCACAAACCTAACTGTACGTCTTTCCTACCCACATTCATAGTCTCCTTAAACAGGATCATTTGCTGGTAAAGTCGCAAGTGGCAGAGGTGCTGTTGCTATGGTAACCTGCTGAACTCAACCACGTGATGCCGAAAAGGGGTTCAGTAACTCAAACTGTCTTTAAGTTGAGAGCAACCAATGATTTTTGTTTGCTTTCACAGGACAGAAATGATGGGCAACTCGTCTACCAAAGCAGGAATGTAATGAGAGGAGGAAACTGGTTCATTAATGATGTGGTCGAATCACACACCTGGAGTTGGAAGCTCAGTGAACGAGACGTAGAAATTGTCATATCACAGGCCGAAAGACATGACGCTGCTATGGCGACAAAGGGACCGCAAAGCCATTACTGTATTTTAAGAACATCACTTTTTGTACCTCTATTCATCGCAAATTATCCTCTGCGCAGCAGAGAAGTAGATGAAATACACAGACTGGCCACAACATTAGGCCAACTGGCAAGCTCCAATTCAAGATCCGTGCAAAACTCACGCTTTTATAACACTGGAAAAGCTGATTTAATCTAGCTTGATTTTAATATGCAAATATTTGTTGTTATTTTTGAGTCACGGACAGTAAAATTTATCATTTGATTATGTAATCGTTTTGTTGGATTTGAGAGAATTGGCTGACAATTGATCACGCACAGGGAGAGCATGCAAACTCCACACAAGGAGGACGGAGCCGTGATGGGAACCCAAAACCTTAGAACTGTGAGGCCGACTGTGCTATGGAAATAGGAGTTCAAACCATTCAAGAGTCTCACATCCCAAGAATATTAAAAAAAAATAATAAATAATGTCAAATGGCCATCTCAACGGACAATATTTAGTTAAAGTTGCGGGAAACAAGAGAAATATTAGAAAGTAGTATACTACAGTAACATTATAAGCAAAACAATACAAAATATTAGGTATAACCTCTCGCACAGTATAAATCACAAATAGGACTGAATGACTTAAAAAAAATCACATTTTGATTGTTCTTTCTAAATATTGGCACTGCAATTTAATGTGCGATTATGTTTCCAAAGCCCTATTCCCATCTATTTTTTAACAATCCAAAAAAGGGATTTATTAGACATAAATATTTTCGTCAAATAGGTTATGCTGATGCTAACATAAAGCCAAGTAAATAACAAATTAATATGGAAGAGCATTTGCTGATATTCATCAGTTAGAGTTGCAAACTGACAAAACACTTTGGCTTGCAGTCTTTTTAGCGCTCAGTGTGGGAACCACACAAAATTCTACCAAATAACTGTGGCATCAACATAAGTTGGTAAATCTGCAGATTTCTTAGCATTGTTCGGGTGGATATTTTCATTTCCTCCTGTCACTACTGACCACTCCATATTTTAGTTGAGGGGAATTTCAAGATAGTCATTCACTCTGATGTTATCGTGCTTCTTAACGTTACGTTGGCTCAGGGCACACACTAGAGCGGGCGGACGCACACACACGCACAGCATGGGGCTTATGTTTGTGTGTACATGTCTGGGCCCTGAGGCTTACTGACTATAAATGAAAGCCATTACTTCCCGCAGATCACAGTAAACGTCATGGTAACGGCTTTTAGAGGCACCCCGCACGGAACATTAACCACCTTGATATTAGACCCGATTAATCAGCAGCTCTGACGAAAGAGCAAATGCCCTTCATCTTTTCTGCCCCCATTCTTCACCAGGCAGACGCCAGACATGTCGAGGTGATCGCTGTTTAAGAAGCTCTTACCAGCAAGCCTTGAATGATGGTGTGCCGGTTCTTCCCTTCATAGTCCACCACTTCGATGTAGTCCAGATAGGCATCGGCCCAGTACACCAGCCTGCTGACCAGATCCAGCGTGATGCCATGGGGGAAGACAATTTTACTGTCCACAAGCTTGGTCCGGTTCTGGCCGTCCATGTCGCATCGCTCCACCTTGGGAATCTGACCGTAGTCGGTGAAGAACACCTTTCTGAGGAGAGAAGCGGACAAACCCTATTGAGGGTGGCTCGGCAGGGAAAACTTTAGAACATCAGTTATTAGCATCGATTTTGCAGTGGCACTGAGGTGGTGGTTTTGTGCCACATGAAATGTGCCCAGCAAGAAGTGGCCATGTGAATACTTTACATGGCTGAGAAAAAAAAGTCCTTGTCTCCGATGTTGCATAATGCATGTTTTCAAATGTATTTAGTCAACAGTGAATAAGAAATTGGTTTAAAAAAAAAAAAAGAAGTCATGGAGAATGTATCTGGCAGTTTTCCTAGAGAAAAGGCCAAAATGTAGAAGATTGGTCTGCTTTCAGTTCCATCAGATTGAACTTCATACTCTCTGGCTGCAAAGAATTGGAAATCAATACACCCATCCAGCCATCCATTTTCTAAGCCGCTTATCCTCGCGAAGGTCGCAGGCGTGCTGGAGTCTATCCCAGCTGCTTTCGGGCATTAGGCGGGGTACACCCTGAACTTGTTGCCAGCCAATGCCAGTAAATCAATATAGTTAAAGCGATTTTTCAAGAAACATTTGTTCCAATATTTTTTTGTTGGCTGCCTCACGGGGGACCGCCGTAAAATTGCAAATACATTTTGTTTGTTCAATCACTAAAGAGGCAATTGCGCTGTCACTGGCTGTTTTCTTACAAAGTGAGACTTTAACTGGCTCAGATTTGTTTAGCATTAGCCTGAAAAAACAAGGTTTATCAATATTTATTTTTTCTCAGAGTAGTGACCTTATTTCTTGCAGCACTTAACTGGCTGTGAGTCCGAATCAAACAGTTCTTTTCAAACAGCATAACAGGCATTTTCTGATAGCTTAGCTAATTTTAGCATTAGCATCAGATAAGAAACTAGTCACATAAAATGGGTCCCCTATTTGCGATAGCAGGGTCAGAAATACAAATGTATATTTATGATGGCAGCATTCTATCACTAACATGCGGTAATAGAGTAGCAACGTCATATTTACAGTCAATATGAAAAACAAACATTGGGCACAAAAATAAAATGTAAAATGGTCATTCCGGCAGCAACATTGAATGTGTTTTTTATGTTGTACGACGGGACCGTTTGTATTTAACAGCTTAAACGGTTGGAAATGCATTTCCGTCAAAGAAGCTTTACGTTCGAGAACCTACAAAGCGCGCCTCGCAACATCTGTAATCACTTAATTCAACTCTCTAACCCTCCAAGTGTTCTCGTGCACTTTTAACAATTTGTCTTTAAAACACGTGACGTTGACTTTGGTGCCTATTGAGAGCATTCCAAGTGTGTTTATGTACACGTAGGAAAAATCGTCACACTGACCCCATGGTGGGGTCCAGGGCAATGCCTTTGGGGTTGTAGAGCTCCTGGTCCAGAAGGGTGACACATGTCTGTCCGTCTTTGTCGCACACAAAGATCCTGTCGTCCACGTCATCCACAAAGTAGAAGTTTCCGGTGAGCCAGTCGATGGCCATCTGTTCCACATCTGCATAGAAAAAAAAAAGACGGGGGAGGGGGAGGGAGGAGGTGTAAGGAAAAGCCTAACTTATTTTTAGTCCTTAAATTCCTGCGGACTTGTAAAGAACCCGAACATGTGATGTTGTTGTAAATACGTCTCGCAAGTAAGAGGTCATGATCATAGGTTGAAGTAAACTAAATGAGTCATCAAATTGCTGAGCAGTTTATGCTCTTAACACAAGCGGTTCGTGTTTTCAGGTTTTGGACAGGGAGGAAGTTTGCTCGACTGACAAATGAGTTGACATGTGAACAGCATCAAGCCGGCGGACGTCATGCACGTGTCGTTTCGAGGCCAATCAGGCAGGATGCTTCCTTTGAATTCAACACTACGTGCGGACTTTATGGACAAAGTAAGGAAGGACAAAGTTTGGAGAAGCAAAACAAAAGTAAGAGTACATCGTGATGAACGCTGTTGGATGTGGTGCACGCCCGCCACATAGGGAAGGTGTGAGTGAGGAGAAAAACAGTGGATGGAAAAAAAAAGACAATTAAATGAAACAATCCTTGATTACTTCCTTCTTCCTTCCTTGCCCCAAACAGCATCTCAAGCCAAATACTAGTCAAATACCTCCCAGGACGATGTAGTTTGTTTACTGAATCCTGTTTGCAGTGGAAGAGCTCATATTGTTGCTGAAGTTTAAAGCGCCTCTGCCAAACTTGAACTGTTTAAAACAAAATGGAGGGGAGAAAAAGGGAGTCTGAAAATCCTTTTTTGGGGTGTCTACCAGGGTTAAAATAGTTTGGAATTTTTCATTGTGGTTAGATGAAGGGAATGTTTATTATTTGTTTCACTCAGGAATAAAAGGCCTCCATTGTAACTTAAACCAGAGAGAAAACAAAAAGAGAAAACTATTTTCTCTCGCGAATAAAAGGGTCAAAAAGGTGCCTTTTTTTGGTCTTAATATCCTACTTTTATCCTACATGACAGATGACGAGCAGACTGAACAAATCATTTGTAGTCTTGCAATAAGATTCAAACAACAAGAAGAGAAAAAATTCCACTTCTCCACAAAAGTGTAATGGATTCCTGCTCAAATATAGTTAAAGCGATTTTTCAAGAAACATTTGTTCCAATATTTTTTTGTTGGCTGCCTCACGGGGGACCGCCGTAAAATTGCAAATACATTTTGTTTGTTCAATCACTAAAGAGGCAATAGCGCTGTCACTGGCTGTTTTCTTACAAAGTGAGACTTTAACTGGCTCAGATTTGTTTAGCATTAGCCTGAAAAAACAAGGTTTATCAATATTTATTTTTTCTCAGAGTAGTGACCTTATTTCTTGCAGCACTTAACTGGCTGTGAGTGAGTCCGAATCAAACAGTTCTTTTCAAACAGCATAACAGGCATTTTCTGATAGCTTAGCTAATTTTAGCATTAGCATCAGATAAGAAACTAGTCACAAAAAATGGGTCCCCTATTTGCGATAGCAGGGTCAGAAATACAAATGTATATTTATGATGGCAGCATTCTATCACTAACATGCGGTAATAAAGTAGCAACGTCATATTTACAGTCAATATGAAAAACAAACATTGGGCACAAAAATAAAATGTAAAATGGTCATTCCGGCAGCAACATTGAATGTGTTTTTTATGTTGTACGACGGGACCGTTTGTATTTAACAGCTTAAACGGTTGGAAATGCATTTCCGTCAAAGAAGCTTTACGTTCGAGAACCTACAAAGCGCGCCTCGCAACATCTGTAATCACTTAATTCAACTCTCTAACCCTCCAAGTGTTCTCGTGCACTTTTAACAATTTGTCTTTAAAACACGTGACGTTGACTTTGGTGCCTATTGAGAGCATTCCAAGTGTGTTTATGTACACGTAGGAAAAATCGTCACACTGACCCCATGGTGGGGTCCAGGGCAATGCCTTTGGGGTTGTAGAGCTCCTGGTCCAGAAGGGTGACACATGTCTGTCCGTCTTTGTCGCACACAAAGATCCTGTCGTCCACGTCATCCACAAAGTAGAAGTTTCCGGTGAGCCAGTCGATGGCCATCTGTTCCACATCTACATAGAAAAAAAAAGACGGGGGAGGGGGAGGGAGGAGGTGTAAGGAAAAGCCTAACTTATTTTTAGTCCTTAAATTCCTGCGGACTTGTAAAGAACCCGAACATGTGATGTTGTTGTAAATACTTCTCGCAAGTAAGAGGTCATGATCATAGGTTGAAGTAAACTAAATGAGTCATCAAACTGCTGAGCAGTTTATGCTCTTAACACAAGCGGTTCGTGTTTTCAGGTTTTGGACAGGGAGGAAGTTTGCACGACTGACAAATGAGTTGACATGTGAACAGCATCAAGCCGGCGGACGTCATGCACGTGTCGCTTCGAGGCCAATCAGGCAGGATGCTTCCTTTGAATTCAACACTACGTGCGGACTTTATGGACAAAGTAAGGAAGGACAAAGTTTGGAGAAGCAAAACAAAAGTAAGAGTACATCGTGATGAACGCTGTTGGATGTGGTGCACGCCCGCCACATAGGGAAGGTGTGAGTGAGGAGAAAAACAGTGGATGGAAAAAAAAAAGACAATTAAATGAAACGATCCTTGATTACTTCCTTCTTCCTTCCTTGCCCCAAACAGCATCTCAAGCCAAATACTAGTCAAATACCTCCCAGGACGATGTAGTTTGTTTACTGAATCCTGTTTGCAGTGGAAGAGCTCATATTGTTGCTGAAGTTTATAGCGCCTCTGCCAAACTTGAACTGTTTAAAACAAAATGGAGGGGAGAAAAAGGGAGTCTGAAAAGACTTTTTTGGGGTGTCTACCAGGGTTAAAATAGTTTGGGATTTTTCATTGTGGTTAGATGAAGGGAATGTTTATTATTTGTTTCACTCAGGAATAAAAGGCCTCCATTGTAACTTAAACCAGAGAGAAAACAAAAAGAGAAAACTATTTTCTCTCTCGAATAAAAGGGTCAAAAAGGTGCCTTTTTTTGGTCTTAATATCCTACTTTTATCCTACATGACAGATGACGAGCAGACTGAACAAATCATTTGTAGTCTTGCAATAAGATTCAAACAACAAGAAGAGAAAAAATTCCACTTCTCCACAAAAGTTTAATGGATTCCTGCTCAGCACATGCGCCGCCTTCCGTAAAATTTCTTGGAAATTGATGATGTGTCCTTTTTGGCATAATCCTTAAAACCAACAAATATTCATCAACAATACTTCTCGCTTTTGGAGTATGGGAAAATGAAAAAAGTGTGGGAAGGAAGCAGATTGAAATAAAAATATATTTGTTTTTCCATAAGAAATAATCATCAAGTAAATCATTCTTATCATGGCAATTAAAACTGTGATAGTCAGCTCGTGAGCCCGCTCGTAATGATTACTATTAAAGCTAAATCAGCTAAATGGGATTATGAGCTTGCGGATGACTTGCCATTGTAGACTAAATCAAATGTTTGGGGTACGTTTGGTGTGATCCCAGCCAGGCATAATAACACTGTGAACGGCTCTGCTGCTCGCAAAACGAGCCAAGGGGATTTTCCTTTTACTTTTTCAAGACTTGCACATAATTGATGTTTGCAGAGGAAACATAACGAGCGACAATTAACAAGTTTTATATTTACGTATAATTCTAATGCAAAACCTCGGCGCTGAAATCTTATACTGTGAGTGTGCACGGGTTAAGGTTTTTTATTCATTGTTCTTGACATGAATGAGAGCTGACAGGTCAGTTTTGTTAGAGAGCTGGACGGGTGTGGGCGGGACTCGGTGTGAAAAAATAATGGACCCATCCAGGACTCTGCCATCCCATCGTTTCTCTTTGCATGTGGAGGAGGCAATATGTCGGCAGAACAACGGCTCCACACTCTCCTAACGGCTGTGATGTGCCAACACTGTGCAAATACCAGGATGACCAGGCATTCATTCACAAAACAAAAATAAAAAAAAAAAAAATGATATCACTTGTATCAGTTCCATACTGCAATATAGGCCCATATTCATATACTGAAAGCTGCATCAGATGCAAAAAGCGCACAACCACCGGAAGTTTCCTCAACTCATAAAACAATTTTCATGATAAATATTTAAACCTGCTTCTGGGGCCACCGGAGAATGACGACGACCGATACCTTTTCCTTTATAACTGTGTCAATACATGCAGAGTATTTGATAGACCTCAAGAGGAGAAACAAAACGTATTGAAAAGTCCACTGGGACGACTTAAGTTAAAGCTCTAAATACTGTTTTCTGTTTGCCAGCCCACATTTGCACAAGGCGGTCGATGAAGAGTGTGAGCAACAGATAGAAAGTGGAATTGAGAGGAGGGCTTCACAAACCGCAAGACGTCTATTTTTACAGCTGCCATGAGCTCCAGTCGCCCCAGAACTGTCCTCACACAAACACAAACAGCCCAGATGTGGAGCTGCAGTCGTGCAGCAGGGGTCCCAGGTCATGAAGTACTGGGTTGTTTTCCAGGGTGAGCAGGGTCACCAACGTCTCCATTTCTCCAACCGAGACCGAAAAATGTTGATATGGAGGCAATGACTAATCAGATTCTTTGCCCCCGTCCCCCTCGCCCAAAAAATAAAATAAAAAAAAACTTTGACCAACAGCCAACCAATAAATCTGTCTCTCGTTGCAGAGGAGTTTTTGGTGTTGCTAGTGTTTTGGTTTGAGTAAAAGTTGGCGAAAAGGTGTCAGCGAAAACGACAGAGGAATGAAGCAGAAAGGAACAAAATGTGAGGGAAAAAAATAGACGCAGAAGCTGGGAGGGAAAGGGAGATCTGATTTCCACCGGGGAAACTTGGCCATTGTGCCGCATTTCTGAGGTTTATGGGAGTCAGCGGCCATAATCCCAGAGGTGCTCTTCGTTTTTAACACACACGGCTCGGTTTAAACACTTCCAGCTGCCCCGCGACACACTGATTCACTGATTAAGCCATGTATAAACAAAGGTAGGAGACAGACAGACAGACAGACAGACACACACACACACACACACACACACACACACACACACACACACACACACACAGATTGCGCAATATTCCAAAAGGAGCAGCTTCACTCACTCCTGCCGTTGGTCTTTTCTCTCCTCCTGCATGCATCGTGTTCCCCTCCCTGGCCTGGATTCATTGAGTGTACTCCATTTTGAATTATGGCGATCTCACACAACAGAGATTAAGCGCAATTTCATTAAAAAAGAATACCGTCATATGCCTCTTCACCTTTTGACCTCAGATACAACATTGCTTGGATTCTAAGTGTTGGAAGGATGAAATGTCATGCTATTTTTATTTCGATTATTATTACTGTTATTATCCATCCATCTATTTTCAGCATCGTTTATCCTGTTCAGGGTCGTCAAAGTCGCTGGAGCCCATCCCAGCTGACCTTGGGCGGAGGGCAGACTACACCCTGAACTGGTCGCCAGTCAGTCGCAGGGCACATATAGAGACAGAATATAGTCACACCCACATCCACACCGTCATTGAGTGGGAACCAATCCCATGCTGTTCTGTCATTATTATTATTATTATTATTATTATCATCTTTTAAGACTACCATGAGAAAGGGGAAAAAATATTTTTGGACCAGATGTTTACATGATTGCTGTGGAAATGTGCAATAAATAAATAATTAACAAACTGGAGCGTAATGCGGATTTTACACTAATGTATGCACACAAAAACCCCATAAACAAATAAATAAATAAATAACTAAATAAATAAATAATAATAATAATAATAATAATAATAATAATAATAAACCCAAGTGGAAGGGAGAGGTATCTTAAGCTTCCTCTGCATCCAGCTTGTGCTCTTTTGACACTTGCAGATGACACTCCCTCTTACGCATCTGGTCAATATGTCACATCGAGAACACACAAGAAAGGGCAGAGTAGGGGAAAAAAACACATGTCTTTAAATACTGCCACAAAGCTTGCGAAAGGGAAGGTAAAGAAGGCGGAGGATTTACGGTAAAATGTATGCACAGTGTTTCGTTGTCAATCAATGTTAAGGTGTGCCTGTGCGTGTGTGTGTGAATGGTGGAAGAATTTGAAATGTGCTGGCTGGCTGACTTTTCGCTGCACATGACCCCGTAAGAAGATTTCAAGGCGCTCTGTGTGTGCTGATCAGAACATGGTGCAGGCTGTACAGGGAGGGAAACAGGTCTATCCTGGAGGTTTAGCGGCAGCTCTGGGATCAGCCCTCTTGTGCACACTGTGTCTACTGAACTCATATTTGGTTTCGTTTCAATGATTCTCAACAGAGGAGCTCTTAGGGTCCATCGACCATTGCTTACTTAGAAATACAATACTGTCATTTTTGGGCTTTTGGACTTCACATTCCCCTGAAATTTGCCCTGCGGTGACAAGAAAATGTGAACTTTCTTTGATTAAAATATATTTATTAAAAGCATTGTGTGTGCTAGTTTTACTACATCAAGATGTTCGTGTTTGTGTACAAGTTCAATGATTAGTTTTGCTGTGGCGGACCCAGACTTCAGGTGGATAACACATGATACACCCTACTCCTCCTCTGCATATTTATATACACACACACACACACACACACACACACACACACACACACACACACACACACACACACACACACACACACAAGCATCTTCAAGGCAGACTAATATTTAAGATTGCTGTCTTTGCATTTACCGGTATCTATTCTAAAAAGGATATTCACCCTCTATTTTTGTTACATACAATGAAATGAGAGTGAATACAAACTTCAGACTTTGAAGGAGAAACTGAGACTTTCATGCAGGGAGAGAGAGAGAGAGAGAGAGAGAGAGAGAGAGGTGAATTCACATCTGGACAAGCCATCTGTGGTGTACCGAGGTCATGAGTCACTCCAACCAAATGTGCATCATTTCCTGTACGCTCCCGCCTGCCTTTGGTTTCTGCTGCCTCCTTCACACGATGTCGGTAAACAAAACCTCCCACTTTTGTTGCCTGTTCACAAGGTCGAGTGGCACTGACACTAAATGTGCAGTCTGGTCCCCGCCGACCCCTCAGATGCTTCGCTTGAATTGTATTCAACAACTTCTGTTGCTTTCTCCTCGTGTTGTGTATATGAGCATTGGAGAGGCTGAAAGCGGATGCTCTCTGCGTGCTCTCTGCATGCTCTCCTGCTCGGGATTCATGCATGTCATATCTATTCACAAATACGCCTGTAATTATAAACACATTCATGCAGAATCCGATGCTACGCTATTAATATGATCGTGAGCATACTAGTGTTATTTGAACTTGGTTTACAGGATGTAAAATAGCTTTTGTAGAAATGGGTTGAACTGCCCCAAGCAGTGTACTATAGCATCCATATGACATGGATGACAGATTTTCTTCAATATTCTGGTCAAGCTTTTTTGTCAATCTTAGTTTTATTTTGTTAACTGGACACACACGAAACAATGTTTTGCCTAACGTGAATTAAAAAAAAAAGTTTTCTCTGATTACCTAAGAATTTAATTGAACTGTTTGACAACAAATGATCAGATATTTTTATTTTATTTTTTACATTTGGAGGGAAATCTGACCCAATGTCTGCAGCAAATATACTAAATGTGAAAATGGTTTTAAATTTGGACAAACTGACTTTAAAAAAGAAACTACACAGAGTTAAATGCTATCTTGTGTATCAAAATCTACTGAGAGTTGATTTTTGCATATGTGCCCGCATCTAATTATGTTAATAGTTTACATGTAGGAAATGCTGGGGATGGTTGTCTTGTTTACGCCTGATATTAAAATCCAAGCAGTAGCAGCAGTGGCACATGGCAGGGAGACTAAGAACATTAAATCAGACTTAAACTTCTGATCTAATTAATCTACACAGGCCAATTTCCGATTCCTACTGGGCGGTTTCCAGATACGAATGCAAAGGAAAACAAAACTTGTCGAAAGGCCACTGCAGTTTTATTTTAAAATCTTGCTCTGTATGTATTATTCATACCCAAGCCTCCTTTATGCCTGACCTGCATGCATAATTATATCATGGAATTATTCAGTACTTCTCTAAAACTATTAAAGAATTAGCTAGAGGAATTATAGATTTCAACCTGTTGCTTTGTATGCAGTACAAAATAACTAGTGTGATTGTTTTTCTCCAAGGGTCTATTTATCTAAATCTCTTTTAGTATGAAAACATGATATAAATGAAAGATCTGTTCACAATTTCAATGTGAGTGATAATTGTAGATGGACGACCCAGGCCATGTGAGGTTTACGGAAGACTCGAAATTGTCGTGAATGGGAATGGGAATGGTTGTTTGCCTGTATGCGCAATGTCTGACTGGTGACCAATCCAGAGTGTGCCCGCCTCTCGCCCAAAGTCAGCTGGGATAGGCTCCGGTTTACCCTCAATCCTAATGAGAAGAGTGTTGAGTAAATTGATGGATGGAGAAATTTGCGATTGCTAACGATAGCATGTGACTTCCAGGACGAGTGTAGACAATTGAAAGTTCACATAGTCATGTATATGTGATGCAACAAACTTTACCAAGCAACCTGACTTATGAGTTTTTGTGATGCTCAATATTTTTTGTGTGATATGTTGTTGTTTTTTTGTTGTTGTTGTTTTTTTGCTTTGATTTTGACCAGCAAAAATTTTAGATAAAAGTGCCTTATAGCTGCTTAGCTTAATGCTCACACACAATGCAAAATGCCAAGGACGGGCTACTGAACAGCATCTATGCGGCTGTGTTGTAACACTTTAAACCATGGGGATTTAAATACAAGCATTGCAGCAACACATCTAGTCAGACAAGCATGTATTCGTTGCCCTCTATGAAAAATGACTACTATGACTGCTGTTTCAGAGAGTTTGTTTCATGTCTGCATGACTGCCTTACACTGCCCCCAGTGGCCAAGTCACATATTTCCTTAATTAAAACGTTTTGTTCTTTTGAGGAGGAGGCTGGAACAAACAGATTGCATTCCATTAATTTCTATGCGAAAAGATGACTTGAGATGCACACTGCATTTGGAGAACTGCAAGTTAGTATTGCTTTTTCCGATATCACTCGCTTGAATAAAACACCTGCTCTCCTCCCAAAGCAAGTTAATTGTGTCGTCACACGCCGATGGGCTGTACTCACGATGCAAGCTGAGAGAGATGTTGATGACTCTCTCCTCAGTGAAGCTCTTCAGATTGGGAATCTTGGCACATTTGAGGTGCGTGGACGAGGGGGATTCTCCCACATGGATCCAGCAGACCATTTCCTCAGCGTACAGGAAGTCCATGGCTGTGGTTTGCTTGGTGCTGGTGGACAGCAGGCTGTGGACTGTGGTGCCGCTCAGAGAGGTGGCTTGGATGTTCTGGGAGTTGGCGATCAACAGCACAGGCAGACGGTCCACTGGGACTGGGCAGAACAAACATAAACACGGGGTGGGCACGAACAGAATATTCATACCGTCTGGGCCAAAGTGCTGCCGTCAGCAAACTTTTTACCATTCTTGGCCTTGCAAGAGCGGTTGTCCGGCTGTGGCAAGTAGCCCTCCACACAGGAGCAAGAATAAGAGCCTTCAGTGTTGGTACAGGACTGACTGCACGTTCCATATACCTTGCACTCATCGAAATCTGAAAAACACACATATTTGAATCCGCTCATGAGCATTTAATATATTTGACGTGGCACATACGCATGCATATTGTCTTGGATCCCGCAAATGCATCTAATGAGGAGCCATGTGAGTACACGCTGTGTTCCTAATCGTATAATTGTCAAAATCATATTTAATTGTGTTTGGGGGGGGGGACAAGAAGAAATATCATTGTTAGCCAGCGCATTGGTGTTTATTTATCTCAAGTATGTTAAAAATGACATCAGCAATTATGATACGGACACGGTGGTCAACCAGAACTCCATCTACCTGGACCATCAAAAGTAGCATGACATTCATCAGGGGTGAGCCCACTGCAAACATTTCTTCTCGTGACCATTGCTAAGACTCGGCCTAATACAGTTTTATGCCTGTATTACGTGCCTGCCAATTTTTCCTTAATAATAGATCAACTCTACCTGAATGAACTCTATTTAATAAGCATTGCTTGAAATGATTTTCTTGAAAAGCACGACATTTCCATTCCTATCTTAAGACATGACACAATTTCACCCCTCTTCCACCCTCTATTATTGCTTAAATAAGTGATTTGTTTAATTTTTTTAAATAATTCCATTTGAAAGAACAGCCTGAAGAAATTTTCCCTTCATTGGGCTTAACAGGAGAGACAAGATACGGATGATCATTTGGAACCAAGAGCGCGGAGTAGAGTGTCCCCTGAGAACATGTACCCCGCTTGTTTTCAAGAAATTTGCATGAACTGTACATATAACTCACCTTTGCATGTTTTTCCATCTGAGCCGATCTCAAAACCACTTTTACAGTAACAGGCAGGTCCCGCTGGAGTCACCGCGCAATTATCCTGACAGCCCATGAGTGAGCAATTGGATATAAACTCTGTGGAGAGATAAAAAAAAGATTAAAAAAAAAAGACGAACAAGTGCAATTGTGGAACAAGTGCAAAGACATACTGTGCGTACCCTGGCAGGACATATAATTTGTGTGAAGACGAAAGTCATTAAAGCATTTGTGGTGGTGACAGAGAGACAATTGGGGCTTCAATTTGCGCGAGAATGCATTCGATGCACTGCAACTAAGGTTTAATCCATTCGACTGGGGATTGGAACACTTCAAGCTGCCAGCATACACATTCTGGGGAATATTTACAAGTCAGCATGTGTGCTGAAGTGTGCGAGTGTACGAGTGTGTGTGTGTTTTTGGACTTAACGACAGCATGTGGCCAGGATTCTTCTAGTGACAGTGCAGTCGTTGCAAATAATAGGTTTAAGAATAAAAGAGGCGGCCCGGTGGTCCAGTGGTTAGCGCGTTAACCTCACAGTGCAGAGGTCGTGGGTTCGACCCCGGCCTCCCTGTGTGGAGTTTACATGTTCTCCCGTGCCTGCGTGGGTTTTCTCCGGGTACTCTGGTTTCCTGCCAATTCCAAACATGCATTGAACCCTCCAAATTGTCCATAAGTGCGAGTGTGAGTGCGGATGGTTGTCTGTCTCTGTGTGCCCCGCAAGTGGCTGGCAACCAGTTCAGGGTGTTTCCCGCCAACTGCCCGAAGACAGCTAGGATAGGCTCCAGCACCCCATGCGACCCTTGTGAGGATTAAGCGGATCAGACAATGGATGGATGGATGGAAGAATAAAAGATTCCGTGGAATTCAGCTCAATAACTCACGATGACTGCATCAAAATGTTGCACTTTTTCAATTGGCCTTCAGTTAAACTGCTCATTATTTGACGAAGAAGCCCGGAAAAAAAATAATAATAATTAAAAAAAAGAAAAGGAAGCACACAAAAAGAGCATGTGGCAGTCAAGGGAGAAATCAGTCGCTAACAATAAGATAAATGTTTTTATTTGGCTTTGATTTCTCCTTTGGTGCTGTTTATATGTTGTCACAGTAGCCCATTTGCTGTTGTGTCAGACAGCATCAGGCCTTCAATGCCACCGCACCCCGATAGGTTTCGAACTCCCATTGACATTTTGAGGAAAGGGCTATTACATGCCTATGCCTGAGGCTATGCATATGACAATGTCATCTGCTGCTCTGTTTTTATCTGTGCCGCATTTAAAAAAAACAAAAACAAAACAAAAAAATATAATAATAATTAATTTAAAAAACGCTTTTTGAAATTGCTGTAACACCTCAATATCTCCTCTGGAAATCATAAAGCGCCAATCTTATTTTGCTGCCTTTTAATTGTGTTATTGTTTTTGTTTTTTATGCCTTGTGTTTTTGTTACCGGTACACAATTTGTGATTTTATTTTGGGGTTCAGATGGCGCAAACATATGTTTGGATGCGTTTATTGACCTGGGTTTCACAACCAGCCATTTCTGAAAATAAACAGTAGTAATAAGGAAAGCCAAGACAAAACCAGTCAAAATGACTGCACACATTTAAAAGTGATGCATCAAAATGCGGAAGTGTTCAAACGGCACAAACACGCTAAAATTACACCTGTCAGCTGGCCATCTCAAGATAGAATCGCAACTATAAATCATAGCGGCTCATCTCTCTTCTTTCACTTCCACACTGACACACGGCACATAAACACACACTCACACACATCTCCGTCTGATCTACCAGTCACAAATGAATCACTTTGGCCGGAAAAACCAAAATCACGTCGACATGCAAACTGTTGCAGCAATCGAGGGCGGAGCCTGGATAAGAACTGCATCTTCAAGGAACTATTTGACAAAAACAATTCTGTTGCCACATGATTACATAATAAAATAACTCATGCGTTTGTCTTCTTTCAGCATTCTTCCGGGGAAATTGAAGCTGATGCGATCTCAATGGGAAAAAATGTCCAAAGACGAACTTCGCTAAGAATGCACTGCGACTGATTTTGATGCAATGCAGCGCATCTGAAAAACAGCGTACGCCAGTCTTGGTGGCGAGCATTGGAGGCTTGAAGGCACAGCTGCAGTTAAAATTACAGACGTGGTCAGAATTTTCCAAAACAAGCCTGAGCGCTCGACAACGCAGATGTGTTTACTAAAGCAAGACAGGAAGCAATGTAAACAACCTCATCTGATGCATACCATAAATAGCTGCGTTAAAGAAAATATAATAATGCTCATATTGCCAGTCAGGATCATGAGAGCTAAAAGTCGTATGATTTGGTGGTTTTGTAAATTGACAGCACTCTAAGTACCACAATTTCCGCACTATAGAGCGCACCTGATTATAAGCCGCACCCACTACATTTTTAGAGGAAAACCAATTTTGTACATACACAAGCCGCACATGTATATAAGCCGCATGTGCCCACATTAAAACATGTAAACTAGAGCTGTCAGTTTAGCGCATTTATATCGGGATTAATTTAAATGAATTTTATCGGGATCAAAATTTTTCTCGCGAGATTAACGCGGAGACGTCACAGCGGATGTTACGTTGCTCTATAAATAAACCAGAAACAAAACATCAAGCGCTGCGCGGTCCACGCACGTTTGTTTTGCCAGCCACGGCAGCGCGAGACACTGAAAACGGATACTTAAATAGCTCATGAATGGAAAGTTTACTTTTAAAAAGTTGCCAGACTGTTCCACTGACAAGACCAAAGTTACCTGTATGTTTTGCAGTCGTAAACCGAGCTATCATCATAGCACGTCGAGTCTGAAATACCACTTAATGGCCAAGCGCACAGCTGACGTTCTACTCGCCCCTTGTCTCAGACAGACAGCTATGGATAATTTCAAAACGAAGAAAATGGATGACACGACGAAGAACAAATTTGCTGAACGACTCCTGTTGGATTGACCTGGCGCTTTAAGAGGGCGGGGCTGCCACTGACAGGTGACGTTCGCGCGATGTATAAATAGCGTTTTGTTTAGTGAGTGAATACACTCGCTTCGTCGTCGGCATGGCTCAATGTTAAGCTACGCGAGTGCTTCTTATCAAGTCAGATGTGTAAAGTTAGCTTTAAGATTCGGTCACGATCGCTTGCTTTGTTTGCCGCATCGCTATGCAATCACAGTCAGTTACCGTTCGCAATCGGCAATTTAAACAGCGTGGGCTAAAATGTTGCTAGAACAGGGCTGTCTTTATTTAGCTCATTTTTGCATAGTTGTCATGTTTGTCCGTCTGCAATCTGACGTTTAAACGAAGTAAATTGCGTTGCAGCTGGGGTAAATATGCGGCGCTCCACTTCGGGTTGGACCTTTGGGACTTGTAGTTCTTTTGTTCGATTCGACTTGATGTGTTTCTGTTGTATGGTTTCTTACGTTTAAAACAATGAATAATGATGACGATAATGATACATAGTGAAATCAGGGTTGATTAAATTATTTATTAAACGTATTGTCAAATAAAGGTATTAAATAATGTCAATTATAAACATATTTACATTGTGATGCAGAAAGATAGATATATTAATGTTTTACTGCATGTATGTGTAATTTAGGTTATTACCTGCTTCTGATACTTCTGTTACAACTACTACTACTACTACTTCTGCTGCAAAGTGCTCCAATAAATGATCAAAAAGTACAGAACGAGAGATCCTATGAGAGCTAAAAGTCGTATGATTTGGTGGTTTTGTAAATTGACAGCACTCTAAGTACCATAATTTCCGCACTATAGAGCGCACCTGATTATAAGCCGCACCCACTACATTTTTAGAGGAAAACCAATTTTGTACATGCACAAGCCGCACATGTATATAAGCCGCATGTGCCCACATTAAAACATGTAAACATATTTACAAAGAAAGACGTACACAGAGAGAGTTTTCAAAGTTTTAATAATATAACTTAACAATAATAATAATAATAATATAACTTTCTTCCCAAACGGTGCCTGCGACGCGGCAGTAAAACGGTAGCAACATGGTAACAACACACTAGCAACAGAATAGCAATGCGTCATATGCCTTTCTTTTTGCATTTTCCATGATGAGGGTATGTTCACGCTAATTTAATTTATGCACAAGACAAGAAGTTGCAGTCTTCCTCGACGCATATATTCCACCGGTCTTAATCTTACCTTTTCTACTCGAGCGCCCCTCGCGGCCGTTAGAAAAATTACATAAATTGGCAGCATCACTGTATAAGCCGCAAGGTTGAAAGTTTGGGGAAAAAGTAGCGGCTTATAGTCCGGAATTTACGGTATGCATCAATATTAAAATTCAAATATTTTTTTTGGTCCATTAACTCAACAGCAAATTCTAAACCCTTCATTTCACTTCATCACTAATTGGCTTTTTATTCAAAATGTGAATCACATTCTGTTTTTCTGGACACATGCGTTTAGAATTATGGATTTAAAATGTTGAAATTATGCTCTGTTTGCACTGGTTTTCCCAAGTGATCATCGCGAATAAAAGTTTTGTTCACTCTTTTTTTCTCTCTCTCTGTGCGGCATGTACCAATCTTAACAATTTCAATATGATCATTATTCCTGCTGCAGTGCATTTTTCTGAAGAGCAAAAGGCGACCTCATTAAAACAACGAATGTAAATCATTTACAGCCATTGCAAAAATGGACAATGTTCGGAACACTGATTGTCTCTTATTATAATTCATTGGTGCTGGCAGGCTGGAAGTCTCGACATGTATTATTATTTTCATATTGTTTTTGCATCAAGCTTTGCAAAATGACTGTTTTTTTTGTAAGGAGAGTCGAACCGGTCATACGTACATAAGAAAATTCATTCATTCATTCATCTTCCGAACCGCTTGATCCTCACTAGGGTCGCGGGGGGTGCTGGAGCCTATCCCAGCTGTCTTCAGGCAATAGGCGGGGGACACCCCGAACTGGTTGCCAGCCAATCGCAGGGCACACAGAGGCGAACAATCATCCACGCTCACACTCATACCTAGGGACAATGTAGAGTGTTCAATCAGCCTGCCATGCATGTTTTTGGAATGTTAGAGGAAACCGGAGTACCCGGAGAAAGCCCACCCAGGCCCGGGGAGAACATGCAAACTCCACACAGGGAGGCCAGAGCTGCAATCGAACCCGGTACCTCTGCACTGTGAGGTTGACACGCTTACCACTGGACCACTGGGCATTGAACTTGACCACTGGGCCGCCCACATTCAACAAAAATGAAATATATTAAGTACGTACTTTGCATATACGCACATATTTTGTCCATAATTAAAACTGCATTTTTGTCATACATGTGGTGAGGAAGTCCGTGGTTCCACACTGAAAAAAACAGTGTGTTGAATCAACTCCGTTTTATTTCGTCAGGTGGTTTTTCAGTGTATGTGACCCCCAGTAGCACTGATGAAAAATCACGGAACCCATCCAATATTTAAATTGCCCTTCCCTGAACGATTTACTCTGAAGTACCTGCTGTAATTACGAAACATTTGCAGCATCTGTCGACACTAAATTGCTGCTAGTCTCAGATAATGTCAGATTACCGAGAGGAGAATCCCCGTCCTGGCTGCCGCTTTGATTGACATTCGCTCAATTGGCCACCCATTAAACCAAGTAGAGGATGAAGACGACACATGCACAGAGACAATTTCGGTTTGTCAGTGGATGTTGACAGGGTCGATATTTTATCAGCGCAAACATTGCACATTGATTGGTTTGGTGCTCGCGCGTCCTTCTGTCGCTCTCTCGATAAAAACTTCTATCAGTGGGTGTGCGGCACAATTTTGAATGTGAGTCATAGGAGAATAAGCCCCTAGCTTGGTGTCGCAATCAAAGCCTTCAGTTTTCTCATAAACATATACGCAGAACATCTGAACCCAGTGCACTCGGATGTGGGGAATACATTTGCTACCACTATTTGATTGTTTTGGCACAGCGGAGAGATATCAACATTGGGAATTTGAAGATAAGCGAGATATGCTGGTATTAATAACCGCAAAAGTGGTATGATGAAAGAAGTGCCACAGCGCGGTGAGGATGAATGTGACGAGTGGGGAAAAAAAAAAGGGGGGGGGAGGGATGATACCTCGGCAGTGAGGTCCCTCGTCCCAGCCGTCGGTACAGTCTGGCGCCCCGTTGCACAGTTTGCTCATGTGGATGCACAGCTCTGTCCCCCCACACTGGTACTCATTAGGCGGGCACTTTAACACAGCGCTGTGCGGGCCTGAGGGAGACAAACACAAATGTGATCAACTCAAAAAGTTATCAGCACCCGGTAATTATGAGTAGATATGTACAGTACACCAGGAGTCAATGCATCGCCCCATAAGGATCACACGAGAAGCCTGCGTTCCCGTGCTAAAAATAGCTCGGCACCGACATTGTGATTTCGTGGGAATATTATACACGTGGTTATTCGAACATGTCAACACTCGCCAACATTTATAGAATGTGTTGTGAATGGATTTTCCATTTTATACTTAAACCATTCGTGATATTGTGAGAAATCGCAAGTCTTCTTCACATTGATGAATGTCTTCAACTCATTCACTCCCAAAGACGTTTTTAAACGTCTTTTCAGACTTGGTCCAGAATTGGCTGGTACTGAATGAGTTTTAATTATGAACAATCGCATCTGAGTCAAGGTGATTTGTGCATATTTCAGAAGTGCCAGAAAATTGCTGGCATTTTGCATTCATCAGTACCCAAGATGAAGCTCTCAGTTTCAAAAAGAATGGCGACCCCTGCTCGACACACTCGGGGTGGCAAAAGGAGAATTCAGTGGATTGTGGAGTTTGATGCTTATTCAAACTGCCGATTCTGAATCAATTGAGGTACTACCGCCATCCTGCTCTGGGCAGCATGATTCTGCTTTTTATTTGCGCTGGCTTTGAAACAGGAGTTCAAAACAATTTGTCATTTGAAAAGAAACAAGAAGTCAATTAAATTACCCTCATTCCTTATTGGGGATATAAAAAGTTAGACCAATGCCTCTCCCTAATATGCACAGAATGTTTTGGATCACATATTAAATACATAATGTCAGCATTGTAAAATCAAAAAAATACAGTGGTACCTCTACTGACGAAATTAATTGGTTCTGGAAGAAATTTGTTAACTCGAAAATGTTGTAAGTAGAGACGCGTTTTCTATGTAAATGCCCTAATTCGTTCCAAACCCCACAAAATTCAGACAAAAATGTTTCCTAAAGCATAAAAATGCATCAAAATAAGTAACAAATACATGTTACAATTAGATCATTGAACAATAAATGAGAGTTGTGCATAATGTAAAAAACAACAGAGGAAAGAATAAAAATGATCGTCATTTCACTTTTAACCATCATATTATGTTGAAAAAAAATCACGTTGATTATGTTGTGGGTCATTTTGACCCATACTGTAAAAATCCACACAAAATTGTCAAAAAACAGGTTACATCAGTAACAACTTTGTTTAACTACGTCCTCATTGGTTTTTTTGCCCTCTTTAGTCGATGTTCTTTCTCAGATGTGGTTTTTGCCTGGCGTTTTGTAAAGAACTGATGCAAGGACGTTTGCTTTTGTCGGCTTTTAACAATCCTTCGAAAATGTCCAAGGCAAACATCATCAGCATAGTGAGCGATCGCCCGACTGGTGAACATTTTTTCTAGATCACTCACATTTATGTAAAACTATGGGAACACCTCCTGGGCGAATGACGAGGACGCTGCATCGACACGCATCTATCTATCTGCACACATAGGCACATACGGTAGAAGTCCCTCTTAGCCAATGGGATGCCAGGATGATGCTCAGTAATAGCCAATGGCAGAGCAGCTCTCAGTATGTTGCGATCAGGAAACTCAGATCTGTGAGTAGCAGCCCATGCTGTATTTTTTATCTTTCATATCTTGAAATTTCTTTCGTCACAAAAGGTAATATTTTCCTGTTGGGATGTTTCGTAACTTGAACATTTCATATGAAGAGACGTTCGTAAGTAGAGGTACCACTGTATCCAGTAACTGCAAATTCAGAGAGAGTGAGTCAAAGACAGTGTGTGATCATCCCTCAACAGCCTCCCGACCTGCCGCTGTGGTGTCCTTGAGCAAGACACCGATACCCTGAACTGCTCCCAGGGCACTAAAGTAGCTCTCTCCAGTGTTTCAGTGTGCTGCATTCACTGATGTGATGGCAGAGGACACATTTTGTGAATATGAATTGATTTATGGCTCGAAACTTCATTCCTTTTCTTCTTCTTGAATGTGAGTTTATCTTGCACCATCCTATGTACATTCCTCTTTATTCTTGTGTGGTATCCCGCATGACAAAGGTTTCAACTCAGAAGTCTACTTTGACCTCAAAATAGTTCTTCTCTCTAAAATGATCGGCCTCAGCAGCACTCCACTATAAGAGGTTGTACTGAGACTCTAATTCTGTCCTGGGCATGACGGGTTTCCCACAGCCTTAATGAAAAAGTGATGAGCCGTGCCAACATTCTAGGCAGTCAGGCTTGATTCATATTTTATGAGACAATAAAGTGAGCAAAAATGCTTAATTAGAATTTCTGTAACGTGTGTGAAAATGGGTTAAGATATGATCTTGTATGTCTATTATTGTTATCAAGCTGAATTTTTTGCATCTTTAAGCAATTCTTGATTGACAAATCCCTTGTTCCTGTACTTCTTTTTGCTCAAGTGGTTTCAACTTTTAAAAGTAACCCAATCTGCTCAAAATCCAGAGATACCCAGTTAGGAAAACGACCCCACATTTTTTTTTGTTGGTGTGTTTTCTCTCTCGCCGACATACGAAATCCCGCTGTGGGCATGGTGGAAAAGTAGCAGAACTACAAACACAATATTATCCGGGACCAAACCAGACCTTTCAATGCATCGACAGCACGCACACATCCACAGACTTCACACCCACAACAAGCATGCCAGTGCAGTGGAATGCGGGCATGTACAGTATGGTGGTGTTTGCTGAGAGATATCTTTGGGATCACCATGGGAGAAAATATATCTCGAGTAAACACCAGTCTGGGCAGACTTTCTCAAATTCCTCAAAGGACTTTACAGCCTGAATGCACAAAAAAAAAGTGAATAAACTGCCACAATCAAAGCACGGACACTTTTTCGACTTTACGTTTTTTTTCCTTTTTTTTTTCCTGGATGAGGTTTTAGTGCCTTGTGACTGACGAATATTTTCATCCACAAAGGGACAAATGACTCAGCAAGAAGTCTGTGCTGTTGGCCACCATTTTATGCAGCCTCTCCCAACGGCTGTCACAAACTTTCCAAGTCGAAGGGCTGTGCGATATGATTGATGAACAAAACAAAGGCGCATATTATTGTTTTCTCATGAAGCGGGATTCATCATAGCAACTGATTTATGAACCGAGTTCAATAAAATCATGGATTTTTAAGACTGAGAACGGGCATTTTTTTAGAGAGAGAGAGAGAGAGAGAGAGAGAGAGAGAGTAAACAATCGCTCTCACATTTCCACAATACAGCTGCAATTTCCATCATAGACAAGTTGATATTTTACTCCCCGCCAAAAAAATCTGCAATGTGGCAGGGTCGCGATGGGTGAACCGCAATATAGCAAAATGGATTAACAACACAAAATGGTGAAAGGTCTTGCTTTGGATCGGTAATGCAGAAAGAAAGCATCCAAGGATACTGGTGAAGCATTATCTTCTATGAAGAAATGTGGTCGGAAACTAAATATGATCATATATGTTTGTAGTGACAGCAGGCTGAAAAGGAAACAAGTTTGAAAGTGACTTCACAAGGAGCTCCACGCTATGAGTGAACAAATGTTCAAATACACGTGGTGGTATGTTAACACAATCGTATCAGGGTGACGTGTGACGTTCTCCCGCGTGCTGGCCCTCCTATCGCTAAGCTGCCGATTTAACACGGGGCAACAAAGCCCCCCATTCTGGATTAATATATTTTATAAAGAACCGGGAGCCATAATACCGACAGGCTCCGGCCTTGCTATCAAACATCTGACCCAAGTCTACTCATGTTTGGCCAAAGGATTAAATATGAGGAAAAATGAAATACAATGTGTTGATTAATTTGGCTTGGCTCCTTTTATACCTCGAGAAAGCAACCTGCTGGATAGCTTGTTTGTTTTTAGGCTTTAAAGAGACAAAATGTACAAAATGTGTTAATTTTTTTTTTGTGTGTTCATTATTTCAAAAATGTCACATTAACCTAAGTTTTTTTTACATAACATCAGAGGAAGTAATAGCTAATTATATTACATAGGGCGCAACGGTCCAAAACTTTTGCCGCTATCTTTCTGCTACGGATACTCAAAGGAGACAAACTTAGTGAACGTAGTTCCTCAACATCATGATTCCAGCATGTGTAACAAGCCCAGGCACTTACTGCGTGACTGGAGGGAATACTAGAAGTCGTTTGGGATGACATTTAGCTGGCACCTCTGTTGTAAAAACTGCTGATAGATTTGCGAAGTATGGTCTCTCTGAGGCACCGTAGTTAGCGCGCTTCAAAATGCATGCGCTTTGAGCTTAGGTCGTTGCATTCTATTAGCTCGCCACTAGATGGCACTAATTTCTACATACTGTACCTTTAAAGTTACACCAGCGTTTTGAGGGCAAAAAAAACAATCAGCACACAGACATCTCTTGTTTTCGCTGACGAAGATGCATCAAATTGGATTGTATCATTAACCAGTCCGACAAGCAGAAACGATACAAGCCAAACTTTTGCTCGCTTGATAAGAATTGCCACCCGTATGGCGCAAAATGAAGCGCAAAACATAATGAGACCGTTGCAATCAGACATTTTGAAAAGGTCTGAAGAAAACCTCCACAAAGACTCATCTTTCAGAGGCCACATGGGATAGATTTTTCCTACCACATGTGTTACGTTGGAATAAATGTGTGGTCAATTACCAAAGTAAGAAAACAATTGAAGTGATGGAAAAAGGAAAGAGGAAGAATAGGGAAGCCTCGCAGGGGCTAATTGAACACCTCATTCATAGGAAGCGGTCCAAAGTCCCACAAAGCTCCATTCTTTTGTGAGCTGGCAGCAGATAGTAGGGCTGTGATACAAATGGTTGCTAATTCAAAGCAAACATGGACTTTTATTTTTTCAATATTCCTTTGTGGTGGTGAAACGAGGTTATCTGGCAGAAATGCTGGTTGTAGTGAATTGACTCATATTTTCCGATGGATAACCAAAAATTGTTGGAAAAGCTTTAGCACTTATGCAAAAGATGCCACCTAAACGTTAGTTAGAAAATGGAATTTCCAAAGATTCGCTGAATCTATGATGTCGGTCGACATCCAAGGTGTTCCAATTTCAAAACATTTCTTTCCGTTTCGATCATTAATGATTTAACAAATCGCTTTCTCGGCTGAAACCATTGCAACTGTATCATCTTTAGTAAATTCTAATGGCATCGTTCTGATGAAAATGAGAATGTATTCTGCAGTCAGGGCTCCAGACTATGACCGATTTGGGTGCCATGGCATACGTAATTACGTGCGTGCGTGCCTGTGTTTGGAGATGCTTGTGTTGCAGTCAAATAGGCCTAAGACCAAAACTTCCACTGAGGAGTGAGGACGTGCATGGAAGCAAGGCGGAAGAGGCTTCAAATGTTTGGGGGAAATGAGGCGATTGCTCTTCGAGGCGTCGAGCCGATGTGGCGTCAATGACGCGTGTAAAAGCAAAAAATGAACCACCTGCCTGGCTAATTTATCAGTAAACTATCACCACAAATGTCCACTAAATACTTTAACTGGGATTAAATTAAACTCTAATATCAACACATTCACTAAATTAAATGTTCAACTATCCACACGCAAAGAGTATCATGATTGGTCCATTCAAAGACCCCCCCTCCACGCGCACAGCACATACTTGAACGTCACTTACCACAAGAGAGGGACTTTGTGTCACTTGTGGTACTCGTACCCCCTTGCTTTATTATCATTTTTTTTAACGCAACATTTGAGGTATATTTCCTCTAAAATGATCTTTAACTTTAGGTAGTCCACAGTACTAAAACTCATTGTCCCACAGATTTCTTTGACTTTTTAAATGTTATGTCACGCCGATAAGCAGGTGCTCAATCTCGTATTTCAGCCAAAGAAACAATTCTTTCAAAACCAAATATGTAAGACTGCAGACCCCTTGCACGCGTCAAGTTTTTAGGCCGGTACACACAGAGGTGGATTACATGCTCCGGTGATCAGTGTGACGGAGTCAGGCCACGCGAAATAAAGCCATTGTTTGATCACCTAAGTCGGCTGTGGCCCCATACAGATCATACTGAGCTGCCGTGTCGTAAGCGGTGTCATGTGCAAACCTTGATCGGAACAGTGGCATGGCCACATGAGGAGAGAACCGGGGGGCGGTAGGGCCACGAGACGCAGAGGTGAAGGGGGCGGGTGATTGATTACTCCAAGCGCATATGTTCACTTCCAGTCTAGGATCTCGTCATACCTGCCTAAGTTATGAGGGGGGTCTTGTTCAAACATTTTATTCACATTTATGGCCAGGAATCCCTCAAATCTCAAACACTCTTTGTTCTTCTCAGTCAGTCATGCCTTGTAGACTGTGCAAGTCAACACAATGGATAGATTGTGTGCATCTTAGAGGGTGACAGGGGAGTGGATTTACACTCCCATCCCATCCCATTCCCACAGGAAAAAAATCTGTACTGTCCCATCACGGACTATAGTAAAAAGGAAATCCTGTCCTGTGAGGAAGTAAGTGACTAGTCACTTCAGTTCTCAAGGTCTCTGCTCATTGCGAGCTGAAAATGATTTCACTTTCATTTTTCAAAATATGACCATTTAAATTGAAAATGAGATGACTTCTTCCAACCACCAGAGCGGTTTATCCGTCACAAGTTATATTATTCAGATGCCACTCTTGCACCACCACCCACACATTATGCCTGACAGTGATGCAACCGTACTCGCCATGGCAACAAGTGTCACTGGATTTTCCAACAAGAATGCATATCAAAGGAACATTTCCAAACAGGATCCTCTACCGACCTTTCTACTGGGTTTGGATCATCCAATAAAACCCTTCCACTTTTCATAGATGTCAGCCAACCGGATGACCATGAATAATTGAACGCGCTGATCCATAAATATAGTTCATAAATAAATAGTGCTGCACCACTTTAATGCCATCGGCCTTTAAAGACACGCAAAAAAAGATTTTTTTTCCGGCCACTAAAGGCCATTGCTGACCAGCTGGCACTGTCTGTCTGTGATTGCCCATGGCCTGGATGACGCAACTAAATTCTGACCTGGAGACCTCAAGAGGCCGTTTGACCAGCCTCCACCATCTGCCCTGCCAATTTTTGAAAAAAAAGGGGGGGGGGGGGACTATACAAGGGGCACAAAGTAACCACAACACACCAAAGATTCAAAGAGGCTGTGAAAGGACACAATACATCTGGAATATTGGGTAACTGTTTGTCTGTTTGTTGGAGACATACAAAATGTGCCAGGCGAGTTCCAGACGGGGTGTTTCAAACCCACAGCAAATTACAAGTTTCCCCCTTCAGACTGGCCAGACAATCAACCAACACGTCTGCAAAGAGAACCTGAGGCCTTTTCTTCATTCAGAGTGCGAGAAGAGGTGAGTATTGCGAATCTGTTTCATCGTGAACCTTTTCAAAATTCCCCCGAGACGCCGAACAAACTGGAAAATACAGTGAAACTCCTCTACAACAAAATCATGTTTGCAGCAAGAAATTTTTCACAACAGGGGACTTTTCACTGTAGCAAATTTTATCTCAGGCATAAACACGAACACACACGAAAAAACGTATATGTGTACTTTTTATTTTTATTCCAATAGTGCATAAGTATGAGCATACACTTATTTGACACTTCATGTAACCAGCGTAGAAAGAAAAAAAAGGGAAAGAAATTTATAATCAGCATTTCCTTTCACTTACATCAATTTCTTGCAAAATGTCTTATTTCGCTTCCTCCATCTTTCATTTGTATTACCTTTATCCTGTCTTCAAGCATTAAAGTTTTTCTTTTCTTAACTCCTTGGTATGCAAAGGTCCATTTTGTCGTCATTTTAGCAATGTAACGTTCGTGCTGCGTCTGAAACAAATACCTCCTGTACTACTGCGCATGTATAAACCAGTGTGGTGGTTGCTGTTGCCGTTTCCGAATGAATCAGCAGAAGTCGCTGTGGCATGCTGAGGTTGGATTAGACTTTTGCAGAAGTCTTGTTTTCATTGTAGTCAATCTCGTTGCGAGGCAAGAGCAGAGAAAAATATTTCGTATAACGTAACACGGGGATTTTTCCACACTAGGGGGTATTTTCGCCCATGTAGGTTTCGTTGTCGAGGAGTTTCACTGTACAGAACGGCACGACACTCACATCCTGACAATGTTATAGGTTGTACGACAGCGTGAGTTATTTGTTTTTAAATCGCTTTGCTGTAGTACGGTTTTACCATGAGGATACAGGATATTCTTGAATAACCCTATCTGATTGAAGCTTCCATTTTTCACAATTTACTGTGTGTTGATCCCCGCACGAGACCTTTTTTCACACTGCACTTGTCAGTTGGATCCTTCGTTGCTTGCTGCTCGCCGCCTGCTCTTCAAAAAATATCAGCACCACATTTGCAAGCCTTCACAGGGTTGGTGGGGGCTGGGGGGGGCTCCTGGGAGAGCTGGCAAGGTGACAAGCCAAACAGGAAGCCCAAATCCAACTCTCTATAGCACAACAAACTTCTCCAAATGCAGGAGCTCAACTTCTCCTTGGGAGGGGGCTGGAGGGGGAGGAGGGGTGGCGGGGTCAAACCACTGAGCAAACACTTCACATGCAAAGGTAAAGAAAAATGTATTTATTCAAGACAAAATCACCAGCTATTCCAAGCAAATAAGCATACTGTATAATATTAGTGTAGGTTATGGAAGAGGAAAAGTAAACAAACTAGACATTGGAATTCAGAGGTGATGTTTGAAGAACAACCAGCATTCAGCCACATTTTTTCCCCCACAAAATATTCTGTAGTACCCATTAATTCTTAAATACAGAAAGTAGTTTCAAGTGAGCATCAAATCAATTTCAGAATTTCACGGATTTGTTGCAGCCAGCGTGAGATTCCCACTTGAGGACATTAAGAGTGAAGACTACCCCGACGGTAGTCTGCCTTTCTCGTTGGCTGGGACAGGCGCCAGCGTGACTCGGAACACGATAAGGAGTTGAAGGTGGACGCACGGACAATTAAAAGATTCTTACAAAGAGAAAAGGGAAAGATCTGTTGCACAAAATTTTGTGGAGTGGATTTTTGGAAGCAATAGGTAACATTTGACTGGTTACATTTATCTTTTAGAAACCTATTCGACATAAATCACTTATTGTGATTGTGATCTTTATATAAACAGCCATCATATGTGTTTACCACACAACCCACTGCGTGCAACGTCAAAACGTTTCGATGCTATCCTGATGTACTGCTCTACATAGTACGTCAAAAGGACATTTATTTCCCTCCTGAATAATTCCTAAAATGTACTTCTATTGTATAAGTTGAGCGCTAAACGCTTTTGTATATCAAAATTTGTAAACAAAATGGCAACCAACAAATTCAATATTCATTCGCATTTACCTCAGAAATCGAATTGAAGTCAGTATTATCATGGTGACGGACCTTTCGGCTCGCAAGGCGGGGAAGGAAAACGTGGCCACTACAGGTCATCTACTACTCTCCCATTTGGGCTCTTCATGCCTAATTATCTACAACAGATGTGGAATGATAATGTCTTTTCAACAGTGTGATTTTCAGCAGAACCAGGTGGCTGACATTGCATTAAAAAGCCATGCTCATGACAGGTAAGGGGTCAGGAGCAAGAGCAGACCAATGTGAAACAGTTTTCAAAGTACCATCACACGGACGATGTCGTCGTCCCAAAAGATCGCGCCAGCAGTCCAAACCAGATGTTCAGTGTCTACGTTAATACCTTCACAATATTATTTATGTTCATCTTGCACGCACGGCTGTACAGTATTCTAATCTCTGCTGTTGTCCCAGGCAGTCTCTTGTGTCCCTTTAGAGTGCCTCTGGCCTTCCCGAACACTGTCTGTGGGGAGCCCTGCTGGGATTACATAATGGTCTTTTTCTCCTGCCCCCTTCAATTTAAACCCCTGACACGCTTTTCTTGGCTGAACACAGCCTGGGCCCTCTTGTCCTTCTTCAGGGGGGCAGCTTTGGCCAGACTTGTCTAAAAATGGCCTAGAATGGTGACTGGCAGACTAGCACAGCCTTAAATATAGTGTGTTGAATATGCTGACATTTAGTCATTGCTGCTGTTTGTCGAAGCACCACTAACAGGAACAAGAGGATGAAATATCCTGAATTTTAGAAATATGCTTTTAAATGCTCAGCGTGAGGAACGTGTTCATGTGTTTTACTCAATTAACAATTATTATGGCAATATTTCATTTGACAACAGCGCCTCTTCACACTCATTTCATCAAATCATATAATTCTTTCATTTGATCGAATAAGTTTCTATTTAAAAATTAGAATAGCAATGCTGCGATTGGCTGGCAACCGGTTCAGGGTGTCCCCCGCCTACTGCCCGAAGACAACGAGGATAGGCTCCAGCACCCCCCGTGACACTTGTGAGGATAAAGCCGATTGGAAAATGCATGGATGGATTGAAGAATGGCAATGAGTAAAGCAAATGAAAGATGTGCAGGGCAATATTCCACTCCAATGCTGCAGGTGGCAGCACACTGCAACTGCAAAGTTTTAACAGCATATTTTCACATTTTGTTGCGTGACAGCCTGAATCTGGATTGAATTAATAGTTTTACTGCATTGCAAAAAAATTTCTCCCTTCACACAGCTTCATCAGTTTGGTGGGTCACTGCCTGACGAGGCACAAGTCTAAGAAGACTCTAAAGGACAAAAATCAATTTCTTGATCTGCATCAAAAAAATATTTAAGCTCCTCCTGCCATGCCTTGGCAGAACGTAACCAACCAATGAACAAATGGGGATCAAAACAGGTTAATGAAAGACACGACCTAGCATAAATTATGCATGTCTGCGATTGTATGTTTCCATCAATAGCGCACACCTGCAAACGGTTCTGAAGATCTTGAAGGTGTTCTTTCATGTCAAGGTCTTTGGCCATGATTAGCTATCTGGGCCCGGTGCTTTAAAGGAACAGCGTTAAGATCAAACAGTTCACTTCTTTTCTCAAATCTGAGCATCGTAACAGCCGTCTGGGGGGTCAACTGTCGGTTACACGACACCCGACCGAAAAACTCATTCTCATCTGTCATTTCCTTGCTGAAGTGATGCGAGGCAACATTACTCTTGCATGGAAATATTTTTCTTTCCTGTGACTGCAATGCAGATTACGACATTAAAAATTGAGCTTTCTACAAGGGCTGTCAATTTCCTAAAAGGCTAATTGCTGCTGAGGTAGGAACAGACTGTAAAAGTGTCCTTATTCCAGGCCACAGGCGGCGGAATGTCAGCATTTCACTCCTTATGCTTTCAAGGTCACCTTCCTTAAGACGTGGGAACACTGCAGAACCGAAATACATTCTGTAGCCTGAGGAGCTCGAAAAGGCCTTATGCTCAAGCTTTGGACTGTCACGTGATGTAGCTTGGCTTATTGTTGATCGGGAATGTGGATCTGTATAAAAAGGGCATATTCCCAAACAACCGTTCAGTTTTTGTTGTCCTCTGTCAGTATCCCTCTATCCCAGCCTGGCGCAGAACCCCGGGGTACAAAGAACAACATTGTGGGAGAAACACAGCAGCTGCAGTGGACAGTGGCTGACTTCACTGGCAATAGCCACGGCACCGACAAGGGCCACTGTGAAACTGCATCCACGTAAGGAATCAATAAACCTTCCTTATGCATCATTGAACCAAAAACTTCCTCAAAAAGTGCACCATGAAGGAACTTGACTTCACACTTGGGTCGTGGAAAAGCTTGTGAGTCAGAGACAGGCCTTACACCATAAGGACAAAAGTATGATGATGGAAAAGAGTCGATGGTAGTCTACAGTTCCAACGATAACCACAATTACAGTCCGTTTTAACTCCTATAAGCTTAACTGAGCTCAGCATTCAGAAAAATGATCAAATGCCGTGAAACTTAATGCCCCTTTTTCGTTCGCATGGTAGCTACACAATGCGTTGCTCTTCACTTTACACTTTTCCATTGAGAAAAAAACAGGCATGAAATCAAGCACCTGGTTGCTCAATAGTCAAGCAGAATTGTAATAATCTAAAACTCATGTAAGCTTGCCGTATTTTTGTGCCTTAACCTGTGGATGCGCAACAAAAAATCATACTTCATAGTCTACATTTTGGTGACTATTTTAACCATGAATTATGTATAAATAAAACCTTTTTACTCATAAACCACACTGTTTATAAGCCTGCACATGTTACACTGACTGCAAGTCCCCACTGGTGTGTATGACTTTGCAAAAGCTAAACTCCAGCAGTTCTTATTGCTTCCACAAAGCAAAGAAAATATAGGCTTGCGACATCTGTCGGATGTTCTACTTGCGTGTGTTACTGCCATTTTTATGCTTAACTAACAGTTTGATGGCTTAAAATGACCAAAATAGCATTGCTAATTTCCACTAGTCTGCATAATTATGGCACTTCTCTGAGACAGTAATATTAAGAGTTAAGGCAGCAGACTTGTTCAGCTTACGATAATACAGTGATGCAGTGTTGAAAGTACTTTGAATGAACATTTATGACAAATGGCTTGAGGCAAGAACACTCTGCCTCTCGTTCGGACAACTGTTAGCTATCTGCCAAGCTAAACACTCCATGTTGAGGGAGGGCAGAATACATAAAAGTATGAGAGAAATCAAAAACTGCCAAGCTTACGGTGGAAAGAATTGAGGGGGAAACAGCACAAAGCGACAAGTAGAATAACATTGAACAAGTGAAATTACTGCTTGCGCTACGATAGAAATACGCACAACAAACTAGCATGTTGCAATTATGTCATGTTGGGGGGCAACTTGAAATTTATGAGGAGGAAACATGACTTGGGTCACTTCAAGTGTTTAAGTTGCAAGGGTTAAAACTGGGGGGGAAAGTTGTGGCTTTGTCCGAATTCCATTGGTGGAATAAATAAAAGGAGAATTTGGTTTTCCTCCACTGTTGGGGTTTGATAGTGTGTGTCCTTCTGATGTGCTCAACGTGACGTGCTTTTCACAGCATTTCGCAGAATTAATGGATGTACAGTTTTGCAAAAAATGTATCTGGATCAAGATGATTTTATTTTGTGGAAACCCTCGATGGAATAAAATTGAATAAATTCAACATGGATTTTTTTCAGTGTAGGATTCGGAGGTCCTATGCAACCTCTGATTGATCAAGAGGTATTTTTTTCAATACTTTTGCCCACATACTGAAAGGCCAGTCCGTCTCTGACTCACAACCTTTTCCACCACCACAGTGTGAAGTCAAGTTCCTTCAGCGCGCTATTCCCGTAAGTGTTGTTTTTCAGAAGTTCTGGCTGAAGCGAGACGTAGAATGAGACCAGGGATGCAGTCACTGTTGTCTCTGTCCCAGATAGAGACATGCAAGCAGGCTCGCCCACAGATGAAGAGAAGGAGGAAAGAGCAGGTTGTGCAAAACAGCAGGTTTCTCCATTGCTGTGGGCGCGTCTTTAATGACTTCCAGACCGACTTGCTTACAGCCTTTGCGTCTAGACTTCAACTTGAGGCTTCGCCCCGGCCTCCCAGTCCCTTACGCCATGCCAGCCCTCCAAAAACATGTCAAATGTACACACACACACACACACACACACACACACACACACACACACACACACACACACACACACACACATGGACACACTTTTTCCTCTACGTCCAAACATTCGATCCTCCTGGAAAACTACCTCTGAAAAGCTGACCAGGGAGACACTGTCGCTCTCATTCCCTCGGCAGGGATTCAGCCTGAGAGCATTTCATCTCTAATTTTGACTTTGAAATCATGGCTGTCTTTTTTTAGTACATTCAGAGCCGAATCCACAAAGAATGAACGGCGGTTGCTGATAGCACTTTGAATTGCTCTTCATTTGCGCCCGCAGTTTGCTCCGTGGTAACATCCTGTTCACAAAGGATATTGCGCTAATGACATACCGGCGCAAACACACCCACAAAGTTTGACAGATGAGGGCAGTTTGCACCTCTTTCCCCCTCTAATTGTACACATGGCAAAGTATAAATGCAGGCTTTGCACCGAGAACACTGCGGCAGAACGATCGCAGTTAGGAAGAGAGTCTGTCACTTCATATCACAACTCAAAACGCACTGGTTTAAAACGGCTGACTCAACCTGTCATTTTGATCTAGTCCTTTCTCTTTATTTCTTTTTTAAATGTATTTCTCTCATTGCGATTTTTTTTCAAATTAAACATAATGTAACAGTGTACGGAATCCTTGAGTGCCAAGAAAGGCATCTTCAAATAAAAAAGCATGAGGCTATAATAATACCCCAAAAATGTAGCATTATTATTATTATTATTATTATTATTATAGAAAGATGACATTATCGGAATGTGAGCTTGGGCTCCTGACCGAGGAGGTGCGAATGGGACTTTCATCTGACCGGCCTGGGCCAAACTGCCCTCCTTTAGCACAAAATGATTAGGTCGATAGGTGGGTTGTGGGGGTGTAATTTTGGAAGACATGTCTTGTATATGACGGAAGGTTCCCTCACATTGCTGTGGTTATGTGTCCCCTCGCTCAAAAGAGGTTTCCACTGAGTAGCGCCAATTGTACACCAGCCTTTTCTCTACGTTATTTACATCACTCCACCTGCGTGTGGCTATTAGCGTTAGTGAATTTGAGGTTTATCAATGAGGCTCATTTGTATAGAGCTGGGCAACTTCTCTTTCAATTATATGAATATTGAGTCATTTAAATACGCGCAAAAACTACTGCCGGACTGATATGCATTCTGCTCGGTATCTCAGTTCGTGATGCATTTCACCATCTGCACGTGCTTTGTGGATAGCTCCATTTTTACCGATTAGCGTGACGTGAAAGCCATGTGAATTCGGAACCTGTTTGCATTTGTCTCAACCGCATCGAATGTGGCGCCGGGAGAAAAAAGGGATATCCCAACATGCCAGATAAAAAAAACAAACATTGCAAATCTCCATGACCATGAGCTTGAAGGCAAAATGACCTCGGTGGAGAGCAAACAAAACATCCATTATTTTCACCCGTCACGCCAGATGAATCTAATACACTATTAATTTAAGTCAGTCAGAGTCTGTTAAGAGGATCAAACATTGTACAACCATGTCTTGCAGAACATAATTTAGCTTGAAAGTTCCTTTCCAAGATGCATTACAAATATATATATCTTGTAAATTACATGATGTGTATATTTAAAGCTGGAAAAACAATCAGTTCCACTAAAGCGCCAATTACTGTTTGTACTCTGAAAGCCTAAATGTCAGCCAAGGTTGACTTTGCTGTAAATGCAGTCAGATCCACACAATCAGCATAAACACACACACAAAAACAAAAACCCCCAACCAAAAAAAAAAAAGTATGCATTCAGTGTCAACTGTTTTTTTGGGAAACACTTACAAACATCCGGCTCCTCGTCCGAGCCGTCTGGACAGTCTTTCTCGCGGTCGCAGCGCCATCCCTTTGAGATACACGTCACGCCATCTTTACACACAAACTGCTTCGGGCTGCAGGTCTTTGGGGCTGAAAAGGAACAAATCAGAATATGTTCAAACAGACCAGAACAATAACACTTGTTTGTCAATGATATTTATTCCTCAGGTCTCATTCGCCAAAGGGGACTGTTTTGTTTCATTGCCACACATTCAACTTTGATCAGTTGATGAGTGATGGAAAAGAAAAATGGTTACCAGAAAAAACCACCAAAAAGAACTCTTGAAAAAGCTTTGCATAAACTTGATGCTGTCATATTCTGGAAATGTAATGTCGATTAATTTTCATTGATAGCAGACAGACGAGATCAGGGGGGTCACCGGAAGCAGGAATAACGAGGAGGGCTAGTCGCTCGACATAACCCTCCGAAATAATCATTTGTGTGCAAAATAGAACTTAGATCACATACAAACTAGAAGTGCAACAATTAATTAAGAAATAATGGGTGATGAAATGAATTGCTGATTATTTTTTAAAAATCTTATATGTTGATGATTGTTTTACCTTTCAATAATGACAATGTAGGGGACGTGATGAAGCCCGATGAGAGCATGCAGACTCCACACAGGAAAGTAAAGCCAATATCCGAACCCTGGACGTTAGCAACGTTAAATGCTAGCCTTTGCAAACACTTCCAAACACTTCTGAAGCAGACCAAAAACGTGTCATCTCTTCCATGGTCAGCTGAGAGGATTGGCAATGCGTGTTGATCTCAAGTGAATTGCTTTGCAATCTCGCATGGGTGGATAACTTGACACGGACGGAGTCTGTCGGGGTCAATTAATACGCAGGTATCATCGATGTGGTCTAAATACTGAAAGACACATCCATTCATGAATGGCGACCGCATGCGAAAAGGGGGCGGTATGCAAATGAGCGTCTTCAGGCATTTATGCAGCTGCGTGAATAGGGATGGTTTTAATAACGTCGTCTGTATGCAGAACCTATTTCGAAAACACAAAGAAATAAACGCAGCTGGTTTTACGACACCATTTTCATGTAAATGTGCTTTCATGCAGATATGTTGATATTCCCACACATACAGTTGATCGCTCGATAGCATATGTAAACTTAAAAACAAGAATGGCTATCTCTTCCTAAATGGAAACTACATTGCTAGAGTGATTCCCAACCATTGTGCCACGACAGAGATAGCTGGCCCAACTCTTTATTGATTGATAATGAATTAATCAATAGGCACACTCTGGCAAAAAGCGAATGAATTTGGGCTTTGGCGAGTTTCCTTCAATAAGACGTCGTCAGTGACTAATGGAGGTCCCTGTGACAGAGAAAAACAGCTAGTCTTATGAAAGTTGCACGTTGTCCTCATCGCCTCATCCATTTCAGTGAAAAGTGTTTTTCTTTCGTATTTATAATCGCTAAAGGCCACGTTCATTTTACTGTCTGCTGTGTACTGTGAAACCACATTCATCTGAGGGGGATACATTAAAGACCTGCCGGGAATAGATGGAAAACCTTTGTTAAGATTTATCCTTTCTCCTACACTCTTTCAACTTTTAACTTAATAACAAAACAACATTCTAAGGAATTCCTTAGCTCCTCTTCTCACCCTCGCTGCCAAGAAATAAATGATTGTCACACAACATCACTTTGAGGAAATAGAACGCTCTCAATGGTAGTTTCCAAATAAGAAGCCAAGCGTGCTTGCTTCAGGCTGTTTTATATGTCGCTCCCAGTTCAAGTTTACTCTAAAAGTTTAGTCTAAAAATAACTCCTAAAGCAAAAGAGAATAAAACATTTCCATCGAAGCTCGACTGACCAGAACGTGAGAGAGCTAACGTATATTAACATAGATGTGACGGAAATTATAAACTATTGGAGCGGCAAGACATACAAACTAAGTGTACAGTACAACAATACTCCAGAAATGTACTGTCTCTGAGCGCGAATGGTGGTTCGTCTGTGTGTGCCCAGAGATTGGCTAGCAACCAGTTCAGGGTGTACCCCGCCTACCGCCTGAAGACAGCAGGAAAAGGCTCCAGCACAGCCGCAACTCATTGTAGAATAAGCGGAATAGAAAATGGATGGATGAAAGACCGTGCTGAACCTCTTGAGGAAGGAGGCGTGGGTCACCGCATTGCTCAAGGTCACTTCGGCGATCATCACGAAGAATGTCCTCAACACCGCCTTCTCAGTTTTTGTCCACAAGCAGGTACTAAACCATGACCCGATTCCAAAAGTCTTTCATGTCGCTCCTGATTGTGGTCCTAAAGTGGACCGCAATCATTCTGGGACGCTGGCCGACCTCTGTGGGTAATGACTCTGTCAAACCCTTGAAAAGAGCCTTTACTTCATAATGGTCAGAAGGAAAAAAAAAGAGGAAATATTGCTGTAACTTCAGGATTGTTTAGGCCTATGATGGGAAAATGTGTTATCATCGACCACAGATGATGGGATGAAGGCAGCTAAGCAGTAAGGCAGCCTTTACATTTAAAACTAGCCTCCACGGAGCTCAACCTAAATTCTAGGAATGCAACCTGACATATTGCTGCACTCCACTTAACGTGTGTGTGTGTGTGTGTGTGTGTGTGTGTGTGGCGTAATTTCTATCTGAGAAGTCACAAGGTTTTGATTTATTCATGAACGGCAGCCAGGATTACACTCACTCGTTTCCTCATCCTTCTTTCTCAAAGGTCTTTGTTTGTTTGCATGTTTGAGGGGGTATCAACAACAGCCGTAGAAGGCAGATACTTGCGCTGTGCCTGTCTCCTGTCCACGGTTTATTTAGATGCTGACATGCTGGAGCCTGGCAAGATGCTCTGCTTCCAATAAAAGCTGTGGGAGGAGCGTTAGATGCTGGTGACAGAAATATATCACAAGAGCTTAGGAAGTAGGTCAGGAGGTTAGAGAGGTGGAGGTACGGGTTACCCGGGTTACTGTACCACGAGACATCGTTAGAGTGGAGACGTCAGGCTGACTGAATACAGTCAAACTATTCACAATGTGATTCACAATTTTGGGGTATTATTTTGACCTCCATTACCGGAAGATGTTAGCTTAGCGGTGAGCGGTTTGCAACTGTAGCTAGCGAAAAGAAATGTCGCAATATATCTTTTTTTTTTCCTCATTCAGTTTGTTTCATCTACGATTCACCAATGGCACGAGCAAAGAATGGAAATGTGGAGCGACAGGAGAAGCATTTTAAAACAGTACACATGCCCGACAATGGTGATACATTTAACACGCTGCGAAAGTGCGACCCAATGCCTTCGCGTCAAGTCTCGAGGAGGTAGGCAGTTATTTCCTTCTCACAAACTCACCAGCTCTTGTATCTGCTTAATTATTATTATTTTTTCGTTCAAGTTAGGGGCCGTTACGGCCGTTGCTCATCATGGCATGTATGCGTGGGGTAACGGTCGATCGCGAAGGTTTTGGCTTGAAAAGTAGAACTTTGTTTAAAAAAAAGTTGGGCACAACTGGTCTAGAGAATGCGGAGCTCGGATAATGGATGGATGTATCTTGTAATGTATGAACTTGCAGTTGTCATCATTTCTTATTAGGGCATTTCAGCTGTGTGATTTCATCTTAGCTTTCCCACGCAATTTGTCAGCGAATTATAATTTACAGCTATAACATTAATCTACTTAAGTGACTTCCTGTTTACATCTGAGATTTGTTTCAATCAAAAGCACTGCAGTTTCACAACAACCTCATATAACACTACTCAGCCCTGAAAAGGGCATTTCCTGTTTCTGATTTTTTTTTAAACACACATTTAACTGTTTTTTTGTAAACATTATTTAAAGAAAAATGGTCCCTTATTCTTCCGTAATCTCTTTGAGGGGTGTTCAGGTGTCAAATGTGTCTTTACGAGAAGAGTCAGTGCAGAGGAGGCTAAACAGCAAAATTGCGAGGTGGATAAACTTGAAGTCCAATTTGGGCGTGGTGGTGGTTGGGGGAGGGGAGGGGGCATAAGAGAGCTTGAATGGGATACTGAGATGAGATGGAGGGATTTCACACATGCTACCAATGAGCAGCCCCTTTGTTTACCAAGGTAGAAGCTGCTTTTGGTTCATCTCCATTTGGGCTGCATCAAATACGCACATCCTCCGCTCGCCCCCACCACTGCGGCCTACGAGATGAGTTCAGTCTGGTTGCGAGGAAGCGTCTTCTCCGAAGTCAAACACCACCCTCTCCTCTCGCCACAGCCCCATTTCCTCACACCCACAACGCAGCTATTAATAAGTTGGATGTCTGACTGGAGATCAGCCGGGGCACTCCGAAGTTCCAGCAGACATTGAGACTACATACCGTCGACGGGGCTTCACATCCACTGTTCAAAGTCGACTGTCATATTACATAAGGCAACCTGCCTTCAACCTAGATGGTCCTCATTCATACGGCTTTGAGAAGGACAGTGTGCGCCAGCTCCAGGGGGCCGGATTTGTTCCTGACCCTTTTCCTTGACCTCCATATTAAAGCAGAAAGGAAGCAGAATTTCCCCGCAGGGGCGAGTTAAGTAGCGGCAAACTTGCTCTGATCTGTCAGTCTATTATATGAATATGAAAGAGAACAGAGTTCCCTATTGAGCATATAGAGGACGATCTCCTGTATGCTGTGAATTCACACCCGGGAGGGGAATTTGCTTGTTTTAAAATATTACTTTAATGGGGTGGGGTCATTTCTCTATGAATGTTATGAACCCCCGTTTCCATGCCAGTGTCATATTAATCATGCTGAGCAAAATAACGCCTTAAGAAGTTACTGCCAGGATGAAGCTAAACTTCCCATGATACAGTTAACAATCCATTTTGTACAATGCTATCCACGCAAATGAGACGAACCTATCCCAGCTGACTTTGAGTATGAAGCAGTCACATCCTGGACTGTTCTCCAGCCAATCTCACTGTCAACAATCAACTCAAGATTAAGTGATCCACCTTCAAACGTATTTTGTACGTAGTCAACCTAAGTTGTAACTTTTGTCTATATAAATATAACGAAAGTTAAGTCCAAGGAAACAACCATTGTGGTCTTCGTCCTTTCTGGACTCAGGATTTATTCCTGTGTATTGAGAATGATGAAAAAAATGTTAGGGCACCCAAAAAAAAACACCAGGTGGGCGTGTTGGCTGAGGTAATTGCATAGCGTGGTTATTCAAAACATTTACAGACTCTTGCAATGTCTACTGGGGTTAAAACGTCGCTGAGTTTAGTCTACTGAAGATAGGACGTACTTTCACTACCAAAACACTGAGTTTCTCAAGGAGAGACTATAATCCAGTCATCTTAAATTTACTGTTCATTACAATTTCACAAGTATTTGAGGGGAAGGAGATAAATAACATGATCCGACTTTGTCCTTTCTGAGAGGCACAAATGACACAGCTGCTCATAAATATCTTTAAAGGCAATGTCAGGAATCGAAAGCAACTAATGACTGTAATATGTCGCCTTAAAATATGTCACACATTTTATTTGTAATTTTTTTTCCCCCTCAAAAACAATGTTCTACAAATGACAATCTGTAAGGTTCTTTTTGAGGGCCAAAATTAGGCTAAGGTAGATTCTGGACTGTTTAGCTGCAGTCGACCACCTCTTTATCCTCCACCACAACATAGGCATAAACATATCAAAGGTTTTCCAACGGGAGAGAGCAAAAGAGCAAGGGGGAGAAAATCTTTTCCAATTTGCCATGTTACAAAACCGAGAAGAACGAGCCCCAGCTGTGCCTGTTAAATAAACCATTTCAACGGAGTTTGGAAGAACTGCACGGCTTGCAAAAATGATTGAAGAACTCCCGGATTGCAAATGAGGATTGATATGGAACTTGCAATGATGGAAGTTTACTGGTTTAAGACATTTACATACTCAGAAGCCCTATTTGCACGAGAAGAACATATTTTGGTTTCACTGACAGTGTCAAAGAGGTATTTATTTAACTGTTTTTGAAGTTTGCAGTGGTCTGTTGCACAGGTAAGTAATTCTCACTGTAGATTTTGATTATAGATTCATAAACATATTGCTACATTATTGAATTGACATCTGACAGTGCCAATCTAAATGTAACATTATTAAAAGCTGGATTTTTAAGACGTCTCGTGTCTTGGATCCCATTAAATTGTGCAAATTACTTAATGACGTGGCCAATGACTAAACGTTTCTTTTTTTTTGTTGTTGTTCTTTATAGGATGGATGATTCTCTCTGAATGTTTAAAACTGCTTTTTTGAAGTTGTACACAGCAGAATGATGCTGCCGAAAGTCAAAGTCCGGTGCGGCTGTAGGCCTAAACTGTTGCAATGTTCTTCTTGTTTGAATGAGTTAAGCCTGAATAAACAGCGCCTCTGCTGGTTGCAACCATGTAGTGCACTCCATTTTGCTTCACGGCGCAAGGAAACAATGAATCCCACACATTTAACGATCAATTAAGTGATTGCAACACGTAGCTTTTATGTGTCTAGATAAGTATGTGTAACAAAAACACCGGAGGAGACCGAACGTCAACAATGCTTTTGTGTGTGATGTTTGTTGCCAAGGGAATTTGGATTTTTTGGACCCGTCAGCTCTGAGCACAGAGTAGATCTAAATAAGCCTTAATGGCGTTGAAAGGCACAACCAAGCGGAGTAATCACAAGTGAACTTCATTAAGAACAACGTGGATGTGATTTCAGTGCATCTCAACCCCAAAGCTGTAATCAACCGAGACAGATATTTGCGTTGGAACTCTGAGGAAGAAGACTTTGGTGTCTTTAAGTTGCACATGAGGATTCATCAAATTCAGTGGGAGAGAGTAAGGATGCGAAAATTAAGAGAACCCCAAGGTGTGATACTCAATTATCAACAGAGTCAGTTTAGACAAATCCCTCTGCCACGCTGCCGCCACAAGAGCACGCGCAGTACATAGCTGCCGAGGGAGAAGAATGACAATCAAGCCTACTTAGTATGCCGCTGAAGGCAGACATTAAAGAAGATTATATAAAATTATTCTGTGCCTTTTCATAAGACTAGTCAAAGTGCGTGTGAAGCAGGAGCGCCGAGATTCTCCAGAATGTTCTTTCACGCTCACCACCCATGCGCCAAAGCAACCGCAGCACCTCGTTGCTGTTTCTTCACCAACGTCACTAGATGAAGAGAGAAACCCAAGAATTTGTTCATTTTGCAAATGTCATTTTCACTCAAGCCAAGAGCAATGTGGTGGTTCTCAAACTTTTGCCATAATAAACCCTGTTTTAATTTCACCCTGAACACATTCCAAAACGTTTTAAAGGAAAAAAAAAAGCCCTTGATGTACATATGTTGAACGCATACACATACACAACAACACTGTCACCGAAAAAAAAAAACCTTGCCCAAAAAGCCACATTTCACAAGATTCATGCTGCAGTTAGTCAAAGTAAATTAAATGAAAATAATCCCTATTTAAAAAAAAAAAAAGCAACAAATCTAGCCACTTTTTGTGTTGTAGTTAGAAACCTCTGGAGACTCCGAGTTCCTTCGGATGACACAATTGGTCAAAAATCAGTTCCTCACAATTAACAACAACCAATCAAGCAATTATTCAAACTACGCCTGATGTAGTTGTTGTAGAACTGCATTGCCTCACACTGAAACTTGGTCCTGACATTTAGATGGCATGACTTAACTCCACCGGGCAAAGTAACACAAACACATCACACTGCGGTACTAGCGTGACACCGCCGCAAAGTATGTGAAAACAATACCCAACTTCAATGTTCCATTCCGACATATAATACGTAGAAGAAGAGGAAGAGGAAAAAGAACAACGTCAACAAAAACAACTTTTATCAGGGTTGTTGAATTGTTTCATCCTGTCAGATATGTCTGCTTCAATTTGCCTTCCAAGGACTGAATGTTCGACTCCAAATAGCAACACTCTGCTTACAGACAGACACACACAACTGCCACTGAAAATATGGCAAGAGAAAATCCCAGCAAAGAGTAAAAAGGACGACAACGAGTGAACGAGATGTGTGGGCTGGGGCTTAAAATAGAAAACTTTTTATCTACTGGTGGAACCATTTAAATTGTCTATAAGGGGGAAGGATTCACCTCTTAACAATGAAGTAACAGGCGAAAGCACTGCCTAGAGATCGTTTTATACATTAATGGTCGGAGTAAATGAATGCAATTAGTAACCGAGGAGGACTAAGGAGCAACATTACAGACGCAGTACATGTACCATTGTATGTCTGTTCTAAATTGTCTTTCTGTCTGTCCTCGCACAAGCCTGGTGCTGTCCGACTGCATCTCCAAAATAATATCCCAAAACACACACTCAGAGATGGAGAATTCAATCATTTGTGAAAGTGATGAATGTCCAATTTTTGGACAAGGTTTGGTCATTCATTTGGACAGCATTTTGAAAATGTGCATGAAAATGGTTGCATGGATGATTCAAGAAAGTCTGCCTACTCAATGTCAGAGAGTTGTGTGTCATTTGTACGGCGTTTTACAGCATTTCCCAAATAACTATCTTTGGACAATCAATATTAAAAATGATCACAACCATGAAAGACGATCACAAAAGATGCCTACAATGTATTTAATTCTTTGAATCATACTGTACATGGCACAATGTTGGCATTCTGTCAGGCTTTCCAAGTGGAACAGACATCTAGGCGGTGAAAGATGACAACAACGGGAGGTAAATATGCTACAGGACCCATAAAGAAGAAAAATGCCCCGCCGCCATTTGGGCGTATTTGGGTCCAGATGATAAAACAGAGCCTGACAACAAAGCAGAGGCCATTCGTCTTGGAAAGCTGCCACCTAAAAAGCCAAGACATTATGCAGCTTCTGTGCTCCGATTCAAGAGCCGCATCAAAAGAAAATGACGCTGAAGTACATTATACAGCACTCAGATGGCTTTTCTGATATTTTACCTTATTCAAATACACGAGATGGGAGAAAAATCAGAAACACCATTCAACGTGACGCAGTGCAATTCCGCATCACTTATATAACCATGTTGTTAAATGAATACTTGTCTGATAATGTCAATCCAAAGTAAGCCAATCTAAAGAAAACCTTTATTAGTCTTCGCAATGGAGAAATTCCCTGTAAAAGCAGAATATTGCCCTCTGATATTGAATCTTGCTGATATCTAATGAACACACCAGTGAGTTATATTGTATATCCATCCATTCGGCCATTTTCTATACCACATATCCTCATTAGGGTTGCAGGCGAGCTGGAGCAGATCTCAAAAGACATTTCAACTGTTATTTCTTTCCATTTGGACGACCGTAAAGAGCTTCGTCCATTTTGTATACGTCAATCAATACTTCTCACAGCAAATAAAAGGGCAAGACTGAGCTAGTTCTTTGGGAATATACTTAACCATAGTTTTATTTTATTTTTTTTTTAAAGAGACCAAAGTTTATTTTAGGAGAGGCCAGCTGTCAATAAGCTAAAGAGATCAACACTCCCATTATTCACCTAAATCAGAACCCCTCAAAGAGATACACCTAATCTCATAACAAAAATTGAACCGGTATTATTAAACTCAACTGCTCTCCTAAATCCGTTAGCTCTCCTTTAAACTTGGAGTCCATGTTTCCCCCACTTGAAACAAGTCAGTTAAGCTAACAAATGGCTTGTAGCGAGTGGTACACACTCTTGTGAAGAAATCGATTTACAACATTTTCCATTAAGTACAACCGCGCTGAATCGCTTTAATGAAGTATGTATAAAATATGTATGCGTGGAGGTACGATGAATGCTTGTGTAATGTAGCATTTTACAGTGATCAAAAAAATATTACATCCGTGGCTTACAAGAAACATGAAGCAACACTGGGGACAGCTTTAATCTCAAGATTAAACTGTGAAGAATTTGATGATACATCTCAGCCCGAAAGTATCAGCGTAATAAAGTGGCTGGATTTCAATGAGCTTTGCTTGTTATTTTTCCTCAGAAAATCCACTGACCAAAGTACCGGATTATATACCGCCAGGCAATGCAAAGCAGCTACTTGACAGGGTTGCATGAGCTATCTAACAGCAGAACAAGCTGAAATATGCACAGCTCATAATCTATTTTCCACATGTACTTTCAATTTGAGTGAGCAAGACTAAGCTGCCAAATGCACTCCGTTTGCTATATTGCTTTGACTTGTCAGGAAACGGCCAAATGTGAACCTTTTGGCCACGTGGTAGCATCGTGATGTTGGCCTCACCCTGCCGATCCTCTGACTAAATATTACAACTGAGGCCACGTGGTGGAGATGAATATTAGGTTCCTTAGCAAGGAAAACAGATATTAAAGCGGAAAAAGAAAGAGCAAATGTAAATAAAATAATACTTTTTGCTGTGTAAAATAACATAAGCAAGTAGACAAAACTTGGAGGGTGTTTTTGCAACGGTATTGTTTTGTACAGTGAAGCAATGTGAATTCCTCCATTAGGGCCTTTTTCACTAAGCCCCCAATTAGCAGAGTTTTTCGGAACAATCTGAGACTGTTCGCCGAGGTCTCCTCGGCGAAACAAAGAGCAGTTTAGACCCAATTAAACCAAGGGCGTGCTGGTGACCTGGGGCCTGGCTACCGTACTAAGAGTCTTTGGCGGTCCGGCACATGGCAAAACAACTCTTTGCAAGTCAGAAATGGTATTTATTTATTTATTTGTAATTCCACGAATAAATCCTCCGAAACAGATTTGTCACGTTTGGGAAAAAGTTAAAGTGACAATGCTTTAAAAGGGGCTCGTATTAAGCTGATGTGAAATAATGAATCGACATAATGGAACATTTCACAATGCTGTCTTTCAAAAAAAGAATAAAAAAACTCTCAGCATTTTAGTCACGGTGACCTTAAACAAACTGCAATGATTATTCAAGCTGACAACCAACCACACAAGGATGACTCACCAAATAAGAGGGATGACACTAACACCAAAAATATGAATCCAGCGCACATTGCCATGTGATAATAACTTAGTGAATTCATCATTAAGAATTGAAATTGTTGTGCGGAATGATTGGTGATTGTTAAAGAATGTTAAAGACTACTTAAGCGCTTCAATCCATCACAGATATGTTTGAAATAATCTTACTTAGCTGGATCAGAGGAAAAATAAATTCTTTGTAGTCAGTTTTGACTAAACAGTCCAACCGTGCATAACTCACCATGTAATAAGACTCATTCAAAAAATAAACAAGATAAGTGAGAAAAAGAGAGGGCTGAAGCTCCGTGGTAGAGTAAAAAAGTTAGCACCATTGCAAGGGAAGTTAGCACCTCAGTATCAGTGCGACTTTGGCAACTTTGTTTATGCTTTTATTTCTTTGGGCCACGGGTTCGACTGTATTTCCATCCATCTGCTCTCATGATTACAAATTCAATGTTAAAACAGATGCATTGAAACATATTCATCTTGACATAAACATTCACCATTTGTTGGTCAGTTAAAAAAAAATTAAAGAATTTCAAAATGATATTTAAAGCATTTTGACATAAGGCACATTGTCCTGTACAACTGCGATTAAAAAAAAAAACAGATGAACAAATCATTTATTTTCCTTATAGTCAAAGAAGTATTGCCAATACTTGTAAAAGTGGGATCGTTCAGCTTGTCACAGACCTGTTGTTGGTTGCAGGCTATACTCAAGATGGTAATCAAGCTCGATTTTGTCAAGTGCAACAACATTACTTCAAAGGTTTTTGGCTGGACGATGAATCCCATAAACGCCAGCTTTTCATTTAAAACAGACAAACCTTCAAAGAACTCAAGAATTTTATGATATATCATACGCAAATGCACATCTGCCTTAGAAGAGAGTTGTATTTATTAAAAGGTTGAATGAAGAGGTAGCTGCATGTTAAAAACAATAAACTCCCCTTTCCAACTCAACAGAATCGAACAAATCGACCGTTTCCTCCGCTACCACACTGAGGTGTGCGTGAGTAGGATTGGGACCCTTTAATGGTTTCCAGAGGTTTTTCCAGACTGTGAAGGTGTGCAAGGTCAGTTGTGGGAAGAAGGGAGGGTTGTGTTTTAGCCTGAAGATGACAACACAAAAGTTACAATGGTTCCAATGTAAAGTCGATTATTTGGCCTTCTAAAAATCTCAGTGGACGAGACATTCCTCAGACTTTTTCAAACCAGCATATGCGACCGGTGTGAAAAAAAGATGGCATTCCATAAATTCACCATATGGAAAGGCTAATCCGGAAACCTAAATCTGGTTGACATCGGTGGTTGTCAAATGTTTTGGGTCGAGGCCAGGATAGAAATGTTTCCAAGGACCCCCTCAACTCCACCCCTCAAAACAAAACCACAACTTCATTTTCTTAATATTAGTGGTTTAGAGACTGGATGTATGCAAGAATGAAACATGCCTTTTGTTTTTAAAAAATCACTTTAAAAAATCATGCAGGGCTAGAGAGGGTGGCAGTAATGCACCAAAAGTATTTGCTAACTTCTGAAAAAGAAGAAGAAGAAGAAGAAGAACTAGTCCTCATACCAACTAATGTGTAACGTATTGCTAGTTTGGCAGGAAATTCCTATTTACAGCACCAAAAGGGGCTATCACCAACCAGGATTCTACCTTAGGCCACAATGTGATGCAGGATTCCAGTTAAGGTATGCCATTTCAAACTAATAAGAAAAACGATTCCAAAGTTAGAAGCAGACATTTCAAATGGAGACATTTTAAATGCATTACTCGTTCATTGCCATCAACAAAATTAGGGAACGGACATTAATATTACAAGTCGTGCCTGAGTAAAAGTCACGGGACCAGCCAATATATAAAAAAAGAGTGCGATTGATAGTCTGAAAAACTTTAAATTGGGCCAATATTGTGAAAAGCGTTTCATCGGGCCAATCTAAGGCAGGAAGGAGTAATTCATTTAGCATGTTTATTTTATTAGTCAATCAATGCTCATATGTAAGTGTGCACCTGTTTTCAACGGGCTGACAATTCATCATAAATTAGTTTGCGGACCCCCAAGGGTCCGGGGACCACAGTTTGAGAACCACTGGTATCTGTCCATAAAAACCCATGCTACAGCTATGAACTAGGCGAACCAGTCTTAATAAAAAGAAGGCAGAAAGGAGTCTTTGAAAGAAATATCTAAGGCAACGTTTCAAGAAGGTTCATCCAAAACAGGGACCTCAGATTGCTCAAAACTTTGAGGAAAAATAATTTATTGCAAACTATGTTTCCCCCCACTTTGAGACCAAAGCTTTCAAGACATGCCATCAGTCACTAGCATTAAAAATGTACACATGTGGTGCGTTAAGTGCTACCTAAAAGCAAAGAGCTCCTGGGGCCTGGGCCATCATTTTCTCAATGAATGTCAGTGTGACTGTGCCTCCTCTCGCAGAAGAAGACTGACTGTGACACTGCAATATTCACATGTGGGCCAAACAAAAGACCCATTTTAATTGTTGCATGAACCTGGTGCAAGCATAAAGAGTAAAAAAAAAAAATAACAAAGCAGCAGGTGAAATGCAATGCATTTCAAGACCGCTTACCATCAACAGCCCTGGATGGGGAGACGACTTCGGAGCTGTGCAACATTCCCAAGACGAGCAATCCCGCTGCCAGCACGTTGGCCGCCGTGCGCAACATTGTTGTGGTCTATCCGGAGAGAATATTAGTCATCAATCGCCCCTTGGAGCTGTCACACTGGTTGGTTGCAGACAAGCGAGAAGATGCTCCTCGCCCGGGCATCCACCGCCGCTGCGAGCGAAACGGCGCGCTGCGTGTCAAGGCTCAAGGCTTCCGGCTCGGTCTTCTCCCAGCCAGCCCGGGCTGCCTCGGGGCTCCCCGGATGCATGGACTGCCCGGCCAACCTCTCGAAGGCTAGCGGGCGCAGCTAGCCTGGGTTTTGAGCTCGAACTGGAGCCGCTGATCGTGCAACTCGTCCAGGCGTGAGCGGTGGTGGGGGGGAAGGTTGTGCTCTTAGTTCCGGCGGAGGAGGCGAGTGGAGTGCATCAAGAGTAGACGGGTGAGCTCACTTACCCAGTCGCCTCTGGCCACGGATTGAGGAGCTGGAGGTTCCAAGCGCCGTCAACCAGCGGTCTGATGAGTGACGTCGGCTGGCCCTCCTCCTCCTCCTCCTCCTCCTCCTCTTCTTTCACCTCCACCTCCTTCTTCTTCTCCTCCTCCTTTTCTCCTTCTCCCCCAACTCGCCACCTGTTTAATAAATCTCTTCTCCATGTTTTGTTCAAAGTGTATATTCACTATACTGCTCGTTATCGTAGAAGAGGAAGCTTAAATTTCCGGAAAGTTCCCGGTAATTTTCCATGGGGAGTTAAACTAGGTAATTTTGGAAAGGTATCATATTCAAATTTACATATAGAGATATAAATGTAAACGACGACATATGTTAAGCAACAAAATGAAAATGCCAACATATTTACTTGTAGGCAAAGCTTTCTCGACAGATGTTGGGCAATCCATCGTTGAATAACAAAAACATGAACGTTGAGTTCATATTCCTCATCACTCCCCTCCACGCAACTCCATTCAAAACATTTTGAACTCCTCATCCAGCAAATTGGTAGATCAGTTCATTCATATAATCAGAAACTCCTTGAGTAATTTGATTAATCAAATTGAATTTACTCCCCCAAGTTCCTTACTAAGAGCCAAATATTAAATTTAGTAAGTGATGCCCATTATTTACAATTAATTTTCATAAATTCCTGTTAACTTTCCAACTTTGGAAATTCAGGGAATTTTGCAACCTGTGGCCCAAAAGTCTTCATATTTATTATCATGATCATAATAATTATGTAGTAGTAGTAGTATTTACACTTTTATCCTTCCTTTTTCAACTCATTTCTACCAGTGTCGAAATGTTCTGTGAATTTATTCAAACGATAATAATGACTTAATCATTTTCACATTTTCAAAAAACTCACAAAGAACAAGAGGTAGGACTAGATGTCTTTTTTTTACTTCTTCCTACTTCCTTTGAACATGTAAATAGTGCTGAATGATGACTATTTGTTTTTCCTGGTCAAGTTTTTTTTAACTTCCATTTACTTCCTGCCAAAATGTCTATTATCTGTTTATATGTTCAATAAACAAACAAACAAACAAGAACATCCAGAATGTCACATTTTCGTTGAATTATGCAGCAACTGAGTTGAGCATCAGCTGTCACAGAAAGTGCAGTTATGTACAGTATTGACTTTAAATAAGTAGTCATCACGTTATCATGTTGATGATGATGATGATGATGATGATGATGATTAAGAAGTCTCTTGGCTGAGAGAAAGAATCTCTCAGTGCAGTCTTTTACTTTGCGAACCTTTATTGCGTGAATGCACATGCTGTACTTTAGATCGGAAAAATTTCACGGCACATCACCAAAACTAAAATATCCAACATACATAGACTGTAGGAATCTCACAAATGTACCTCCTTTGTGTAAAATCTGGGCCTTTTTAGTTGAACACAACGCTATTATTCTGTTGTTTGTATGAATGGCATAAGCAGGTTAAGTGTACGTCTGCTATCTACAGGGAAGAGCATTTAATTGATCTCCTGGTCATTATACATGGCATAGACGAATGAGCAAAGATACATTATTTGTAGGGGTAAAAAGATAATTTACTGACGATTTCAGTCTAAGTGTAAGGTAACCACTGACTGCACATTTTAGGAATCACTGGTCTATTGGTCCTTTATTTCACACTCCTGAAGTACTTATGTGAGGTACGTAGCGTGGAAACAGTGTTCTGTTGCTATGTATTGTCCTGAGTGATGATGCAGGACCTTCTGATGACCCTGATTTTAGGGGATATTCGAGAGATGTGCCATACGGTTTTATCACACGCCAGAGAGACTTCCGTCCCATTTCCCACTGTACCTCTAAAGGTTTCTAGCAACCTAGATATAACCAAGTTATTTTGATATAATTTGAATAATCATAGCCGAATCATGCAGCAGTGATTCGGAATCAGAAATAAAATATTATTTATTTGCCCTATATTAAAACTCTTTAGAGTTTGTCACCTGAATGCTATGTGTTGTAAGGTTTGCACTCTCCAAAAGAGATAATTGCATACAGTTAGTTAGCAAAGTAGCCCTTTATGAGAACCGCCTATGACAGTCTAAAATATCTCTAAATTGAAATGGATGCTCCTATCAGATCAAATTAAGACAGGTAATGATAACAATGATGAAAAATTATCAAAATTAGGCCATAATATGATTATATCAATGATTATTCAACATTAAATGAGTACATATAAAGGGCAGGGATGTAAGTTTACCAACAAAAATTCATGTAAAACTGGTGAGACAAAAATATTCAATCCCAAAAAGAATTGTGATTTATATATATATTAGCAATCTATCGATTTAAAAGGCGCGTAACTTTGAAAGAGTGTTGACACAATAGCTTATTAGTAGTTATTTAATATTGGTACAGGCTAAAAGTGCCCGTCGGCGCAAAATCAGTGAGAAGCTTTCCAACAGTGACACCTAAAGGTTTTACAATGTCAATGTTGAGAGGAACAAAGGGTTCTTTCTTTGTGTGAGCGGGGCGGAGAGGAAGGGTTATTACTGTAACTCACCACCAAAATGACTTTTTGGTCTCCAGCCCACCACTTTACCGTGGGCAGTAATTCTATCACACAAAGAGAAATGACTACCTCATGCGGACATTTTCACTTTCTCGTCACATTCTTGACTTTTTTTTATGGACTGGCTTGCTTATTTTAGCACTTTCATTGGCGTTTGCAAATGTGGTCAGGCCAGATGTTTTTGCCCAGTCTGACAGTACTCAAACAGAAATGCAGTGGTCGAGACAGGAAAGCTACATTTACACTTTGTACAATGGGAACATACTGATGAAATATATTTAATCTTAGAATAAAGGAATCTTTACTGTGGGTTCTCTTTAAGACTGCCTCTATTTTATTTTATTTTATTTTTTTCTATTTTATTGATCTGATCTCAATAATGTTTCATTGTTATTGAGTGTACTGCCTCATACCTCACTCACCAAATGTTGATTTCAAGTTGAATGAGGCCAATCATCAAAAAAAAAAAAAGTTTGTGTCAAAGTTACGACGCTTCTCTTTTTATAAGCTGCTCAACCCGTATTGTTTTGTATTGTTTTGTGTTTTTTGTTATTGTAAAGTGTCCTTGGGTGTCTTGAAAGGCGCTTATAAATAAAATGTATTATTATTATTATTATTATTATAAGTATTTCTTTGTTTGAACCTGAGCCACGGCAGTCAATATTTCAAAGGGTTTATTACAATTCACCAGCAGATGGAAGCAAAACCCAAGCCGTACTCAATAAGAACAGTCGAACGTCAACAAAAAGATGTCAAGCAGCTATTGGCAGTCTTTGTTGCTGAAAATGTAAAACCATTTGGTATGCACATCCAAATAGAGGTCGAAAGCCCTCTATTTGCCATCAGGCCACTTTGAAAAGTCTAGAAATTATTTTTGCAGAAGCAAAATACAAATCAAGTGGGATGGTAACAGAAGAAAAAAAACCACCAAATGAAAACCCAGAATACAAAAATATATTTTTATATCTATAATGAAGAATGTGAACGTAAAGATTTGATGTTTACAACAATGAACACAACACTGGGAATACCTAAGAACAGCCCAGATAGATTAGTCACCTAAAATGCCTCCAATGTGATGGCAACACTTTCTTTGGACTGATGAAAGGAAAGTATGGTGGCTAAAAAGAACAGCGCATGTGCCAAAGGCAAGCATCCTCTTATGTGTCAAACATCGTGGACAGCATGCAAAAACCCTCCCATTTTCTGGAGTCAAATTCTTAGGACAGATGGAAACGATTCATAGTCATCAAAAAAAAATCACCTTTGCTATTGAGGAATTGAACGGCATGTATAAAATGGTCAAATGGAAACCATTACATTCCTGAATATACATTTTTGGTCACAAAAGACATTACAGTACACTGTGATATTGCTTATTCGTGTTCCATTTGTGTCTCTTTCAAGGATGAACTACAGACACAAAGAAGGGTGAGACCAGCATACCCAGCCACTAACTTTATATGGTAGGATTGGACAAGATAAAGTGGATTGTTAAGAATCCTGTCAAGTGTGTGGAATTAATTGTTGATTAATCATGTAATGAACCAGTTGACGATTAATGAGGTGTACTGCCTAGCCGAGACAAGACTCGCAGCACTTGTTTTCTGTTTAAAGACGTACAACAGTTTGTCAGTTACATGAAGTTTTAGGAACATGAACGGAAATTTCCACTGCGGCACAACTCCCCTGACCAGCATTATTTTGCTCGAAATGGCAATAGCATGGAAAGAGAAGTTCAGAACAACAAGAGCAAGTATCCCATCACAGTGGCAGTATTTTGGGGGGGGTGTAAAAAAAAATCAGCATCAAATAATGAATACCCAAAAAATGCAGAAAAAAAATCACATCCCTACTTAAATGCGCCTTCTTATTCATTTTTGAGCTGATTTATCTTTCATGAGTAGCTGCAGTGTATTGATTTGTGCCTCTGCAGCATCATGTTGTAACATGATACTTTTATCAGAGGGGAATAGCTCGGTGCCCTTTTCCGCATCTCATACAGATACTGCAGTCCCCCCCCTCGCAAAAAAAAAAAAAGAACAGTTTGTTACGCAGACCAACATACAGAATGACTGAATTATGTTTTTTCAGAGATGACTTAAAGCAGCATTTGTGTTAGAATAAACAACACTTTTACTATTCACTTCGCAGAAGTGTGAATTGACTGGGTAAAGCCGTGTCATAGACTACTGACAGACATCCTAAACACAAAGGTACGATATTCCCATTGGGAAATCATAGGCGGGGAAAAGTGGTCATGTTGAATTGTGTAGTATTGGTAGCCTACTCGACTGGGCCACTTGTCCAGGATGAGAAAGCGAAAACACAATTTGTCTGGTTTATGTCATGACTGGGGCAAGTATTTCATCTGTCATTCCCTCATCCATGATGCACCTCCACCCCCTTTGCTGCTGCGGTGATAGAAGCCAGGAACATGCAAAAGATCACGAAACATGTTGTTTCACCCCTCGCAGCTTTACTGTCAACCTCTATGGTGTTTAAGAAAAGCTCATTCACAGGAAAAGACTCTGACAGTTACTTTGTCCACCCCCTGCACCCCAATACCCCCACCCTAACTAACTGGAGCCAGCATATCCACAAGTGCGCCTGCTGTACGCAAGCACATGCATAAATCTCTAAACGGCCTCATGATTTGGAGCAACACAATCGCTCATGTTCTACACTCTCCCTTTCTCCCGCCCTTCCTCGCTCCTCCCCTGCTTTGCCTCCAAGCCAGATGGATTATCTCATCAATCAAAGTTCCTGGAATCACATCCTGTGTGTGCGCACGTCCCACCGACGCAGTTACTCTCTCATGCACCGCAGCCATTTTGTAAGGAATGCACACTAACTCTGGAAAAGAACTTTTTTTTTTTTTTACTATTCATACCTATCCATCTGCTCATTGTGAAGGGAGGGGGGCTCACACAGGAATCCACTAATCTTACACCAGAACGAAAGTCTGCACTTTGACTAGACTGCAATTTGAATGTTAACAGCAGGAATGGCTCAGATTGAAAAATAATCAGGAAAAGAAAGGAATCAAGGTAGTTTGGAAAGAAGGAGGTGGAGCCAATACAGTGAAACCTCAAAAGGCGGTAATGTAACGGCAAACTAATTTTTCTTTCGATTTTTGTCAACACTTGTACAATACAATACATCGTTATTTATATAGCGCTTTCACAACAGCTGCAGCTGAAACAAAGCGCTTCACAGAACAGTTAACAGGGACCATCCTCCGCAAGGCTTTTTCAGTGAAGGGGATTGTGAGAAACAAAACAAAAGTATATTCAGTACATTTTCCCACATTTGTTTTGGAGATTTTGTTATGTTCAAATGAAAACCTTTGGACTATAATTCCCAAAGGCATGTTTGGTTCAAACGCAACACCATTCATCACCAAATGAACACCATACCAACACTAAAGACTAGTAGTTGCAGCATCATGCTTTTTTCAGATGGAACGGAGGCCGTTGACTCAGAGGAGGCGATAATGAGAAATAATTAAATTAATAACAACATCCGGACAACCCTACTAGAACGTCTGACCAGTATTTGCCATTAATCAGAGGCTTTTTAAAAATAGTGTCAGTTGTTTGCTGCTGACTCACATTTCCATGAATTTGAACGTAATATGTGAATTCTGAACAAAGCCACACTCCAATTGTAAGAGGGCGTGCACACTTATGCAACTACATTATCTCAGGTGTTTATTTTTCCCTCGCCTCTCCAAAATTTTTTTGCCATTTGCATTAAACAGGTTATTGTTTACACTAATGGTGGAAAAGATTTGAAATGATTACTATCGGTCTCATTTTTCCATATTAAAAAAACCTAGCATTTGAACAGGAAGGTGTTTTTTCAAGTTTAAAATATTTGCTTTACACCTCCCATAGCTTTTTTTTTTTCAACAAACATTAATTAATTTTATATTTGTATGACTGTTAAAAATGTTGAGAAATGTTACTCAAAACAGTCCGTAATGTTTATTGTGTTTTGTCATGGTGATAGCGTCACCTTGGAACTCATTAACCATATCTTCATTACAGTATTAGGATTATTTCAAAGGCGATGGCATTCAACCTCAGAGACTCCACTGCGTCCTTCAGGCAGAGGCCAAAGCTAGAAACAATTTATAGGAGAGCGTTTTGACTAGTATGTATGCGGTTGAAGGAAAGTAGCCATTGTTAGCCCCTCGACATCGTCTTTCAGGATTGGCTTATGTTTCTGGTGGGGTTGGAAAGTCAAATTTGTACTTTGTCTTAATGAGACAAGAATAGCTACGTCGGAAATGTCACCATTGCAGTTTGGAGATTTTGAGCCTGACCCCCCCACACACACCCCCACCACTCCTTTGTGGTCAACACAGTCAAGGCAGGAAGCTTCACTATGTTTCCCTGTTGCACTCTCGTCTCCCCCTCTTCTTCTTCCTTGAAGCCAGCAATTATGCAGCGGGATATGCTGATAACACCTAAAGAATTCCAGGCATGCACAAACAGCCCATCCCCCATCCGCTTAGCTTCTCTCTCCCCTTTGCCTGCCCTTGCCCCCTTCCCTCCCACCCCTTCGCCGGGCTTTTCTTTCTCCCTCCTCAAATCCATTGCTCATGTTACTTCCAGTTAGACTAAATAATCCACTTCAGAGATTGTTGAAACTCAAAAGGATTATTTTGAGGAAAGTTTGCTTTTGGGATTCTCTGTTTCAGGATGAGAATTGTCACGGTCTTTATAAAATACAATGCGGGAGAATTAGTCCCCCAAATAATTAAGAATTCAAACATACAGAATCAAATGTATTTCTTGAGCAATGTCAAAGGGAACAAAGGCAGCTCACGTCGGTCATTAAGCATTAGATCATAATTTGCTAATTGTAGCCATGATTGGAATGTTTTTCTTTTGAAGACTAGGCTTCAGTCTTGCCATAGCCCAGACAATTTAAGAAAACGGGAGATTGTTGGCACATGACCTCAAATGCTAATACTTGCCAGAAATTCCTGCAACTCCATCAGTGTTGCTGTCTGCTTCTTGGCAGCCTCGCCGGCCAATTTTCTTATTTTTGCAGCAGTTTGGGAGTACCGTCTGTTCTTGGCAATGTGACTATTATGACATATTTCCTTATATGGATGATGACTGTCTTCACTGTGTTCCTCATGTCTTGAAAGTTCTTTTATAGCTTTCTCCTGACTGATACCTTTGAACAATGAAATCTGCCAACTGCTGAGATCTCTGGGTTGTGGTGTAAGATGCCATTACAAAAATGTCTGGGCAGGGAGGAAAAAGACTCAAACAGGTGAACTTTATTTGGGGTTAATCAGAGACACTTAAAATGGCGGCAGTTGTGTGCTCACTTCCATTTAACATGAGCTTGAATTTATGATTGGGTAATTCTGAATGTAGCATTTGCAGTTATGAGGGTATGGACTCTTGTGCAACAACTTTATCTGAATTGTTTACTGTATTGTATATTTATTCTTCCCTTGAAAATGTTTCAGGGATTTTTAGTGATGTGGTGTAACAAGTTTTTGAATGATTTAATTTGGTCTCATTTTTTTTGCATGACAAAAACCTAGCATTTGAACAGGGGTGTGAGACTTTTTACATACTTTCAATGTGAAGAATTGCATTTACATGGCGAGTTGTGGTTCAACTTTTTAGGTTATCTGTCTGCTGCAACGTTACTCTAGTTTACTTTGGCTCTCAACCAAGAATTCATATGCCTCGATTACATTTGAACTCAGCACACAGGTTAACATAACACTGCGTAGCTGTATATCATGTCCAAGTGCTGTTTGTCTGTAGCTTATTTCATGCTTTACTTTTTACCATTAAATGACCTCAACAAAACTTCACATTAGAAACAGTTTACTTGTGCCTGTTAAAATGTCACACACACATGTGCATATACTGTATGTGTACATAAGATATGTACGATTCTCCTTCTACACCAAACCACCCCAAACTTCCTCTTTCACACTCGCCTACCAAAACACATTCCAGCCACAGGGAAGGCTTGAGTGATCGTGTGTGTGTGTGTGTGTGTGTGTGTGTGTGTGTGTGTGTGTGTGTGTGTGTGTGGTCTGGTGGGCAGACATGTAACCTGACTACTCTGGTGTGAAGCCAGCGCATCCATCACTTTATCGGTGTACTGCTGGCACACATCTTCAACGCGCCATACTTACTACATGGGAGCGGCAAATTGCACCTCTCCAGTGACTCAGCTGCAGATGTTTCCTATTCAAATGCAACGTTGATTTAAATATTAAGATACCTTGAAACAAAAGCAGATGTTTGGAATTTGGAACAGTTTGGGATGCTTTGTGGACTTTGGGAACTTTTGTCATATAATGGGCGGTGGGGTGGGGGGGGTTAAACTCTGTGGTCTGCTGATGATTAATTTTATTCTTTTACTGGTTTTATATCCCAGTGCAATTGGTGCGCACGATTTAAACTGGGGTGGTGGGGATGATGCCTTGCTCAATAGCACCTTGACAGTAGCCAGCAGGCAGGCATGTGTATTGCCATTTTTTAACAACGTTTTTGTTCATAGTGGGTCGTAGTAGTCTCCTCTGACTCTGAAGCCCAAATCTACTCTTACAGAGTGAGCTATTGCCACTTTTATAATAGTTAATTCAAACGTGACATAAAACAAGGCTTTACAATATTTATGTCAGTGCCCGTTTAAACCCGGAATAGAGAAATTCCTGTGGAAAACATGATTTTGTCTGGCACCCGGAAGGTTCCAGACAGAATTGGACCATGCAAATGTAGACTCAAGAACGTGGATCAAAAAAAAATATTAATTGACAAAAAAAAACAGGCGCAAGAAGACAAAGTACAAATCATGATGCTGGACAACAAGCCAGGAATAATGCAAAGAAAACAAAAGGCGCTTGCACAAGGCAAGGAGTGAAAATAGCTTGTAACAAAAGTACAAGAAAGACCAAACCGCGTGGAGAACTAACTGTGGATACACTTAAACGCACCAAGAACTACTTGCTTGTATAATGAAGAACATCAGCAAAGGCAAAGAGCCAAAAACAGAGAAAACATAAATCAAGGCAAGAGCCAAAAACGGAACGAGAGCAAGCGAGCATCTGGGCGAAACGCACAAAGGCGAAATTATCCGACAGCTTCACGTGGCTTCTTGAGGTCCTTAAATAGTCTCAATAATTGTGATGATAGACAGGTGCGCATCAGGAAAACCGAGAACGACTCTGCCACCTGCTGGACACTAACAGAACATGATCATGACAGATTTGAAAGTAGAACAACTTGGAAATTAACTAGTGGCTCAGAATGATTTGTGTTTGACTTTGGAAGTTCAATTATATAAACTTTTGATAAAGTAAAAAAAGGTAGAATAGTTCTCCCCAGCCTATTCTTATTCCTACACCATTGAAGTCTGTTTTCTTTCATGCTCTTTCCACTCATTTGACCTTGAACCCCTGCTTGACAGTCTCACCAGCCACATGTGAACTTGTTGAACCCTTCCACACCAGTTTTATTCAATTTACATGCGCACACACCCAAGCTTCCCTTCCTCCCACCCATACAACAGTTCACTTTGATCGCCAATGTTCCCGCCCACTGAATTGACGCTTTGTGCGACCTTTCCTGTGCATACACTTTTGTCCTAATGGTTGACGGTCTCGAAATGTGGGAGGTGGAATTGTGTTGCCTTTTCGATCAGATGGATTGAATCTCAGAGACACCATTTCAATATTCATCTCAACCAAAACTATGATGCAACAATTGCTTGACACACATACACATAGAGCATCTTTATCTCAACGATAATAAGATTCCCAGACCAGAAGTCTCAGTTTGGAGGGGGCGCGGTTACATAGCAACGGGCCTGTTGATGTGCAAACAACGTTGCTGTCAAAGAGGCCGGTTGCGCTTGACTTACTTATAGGTTGTGCTCAGTGCAACAATGAAACACACACACACACACACACACACACACACACACACACACACACACACACGCATACACGCACACGCGCACATCCTGCTTTATTGAAGGAATCACGAGCCAACAAAAACTGCTTACACCGCCAAATTGTGCTGATCAAACACTGTATTTTTTTCCTTAAACTGTTCGAATAGTGGCCATGGTGCGGGGTGTGGACACGGAAATGTGCTCATCAGCAGGTTGGGTAGGAACATGCAGCATAGGATGCCAGTGGGTTCTTTATGAAAGCTATAAATCGGTGGTGAAGAATGGTTTAAATGCTTTTGGAGTGAGGTTATTCACTCTTTCTGTAAACTCTGGATTGGTTATGTTCCTTCGTGATGCAAAGACTCTACATCAAATTCAAGGTGTAAAAAAGGGCTACGGGGCTTCGCGTCATGCCCACCATTGAGCTAATTTAAGCATAAAAGCATCGTTACTCATGTCATATATCCTATTCATATGGCGCTGTCATGATGTCATAAAACTTTCTATAATGTGAGGCAGATGCAACGTATGATTATTTTAAAGTGCTTTCTGGATAAAACCTGCAGTGATTCTTTGCAAGGCATTGAATTAATTGCCTTGTGGTGATTCATTTGAATGCCACTGCATTTGAGGAATCAGGTTTCAGCCGCCATCTGCCCGGGGATTCATCTCCTGGCCGATCTGGAGCAACAGGAGAAAGTGAAAAGACATTTTAAATATAGAAGTAAAAGTATATCCAAGAGTCTCTGACAAAACAAGCTTGAATACGATGGTAAAGGTGACGTTAGGACATTCACGTGCCAAGTCTTTAGTACTCTGTGTGTGTGTGTGTGTGTGTGTGTGTGTGTGTGTGTTACGTGTGTCTGGCGTTTAACAACCTTTCTCCGTGACCTTCACAGGAACTACAGGGCATCATTAGAGTTGGCACCAGATGCACTCGAATCAACCCACCACATTTTCCCCCTCAAAAACTTTGTTGACTGATTCTTTTCAAGGTAAATGTGTAATGCGAGTGAAAAATAAAACACCATTCCAGGACTCTCAATTTATTCACATTTTAAAATCATTTGACCAAAGGGAAATGCAATGGTGCCTTGAGATACAAGTGACTCATCGAGCCAGCATTTGGCCAATTTGAGATACTACCGCTCTTCAAAACAGGATCATATTAGTTAGACAAAAATAAGGGGGATGTTCTTGATCCTTTGAGTATTTTGACAAAGACACATCTAATTGTGAAGCTGGAGTCTTTCTGCTTGGAATGTGAATCCTCTTCACTTCCATTCAGTTTACGAATGTTCTGGTCTAGGCTAGTCTTGTCACGAAAAGTGAGGGGGAAAAAATGTTTACATGTGTAATCTATCACACTTTTAATATGTTTTAAGATCCCATGAGGTGTTTCACTGGCTCCGTGTTTTGGCTTCCGCAAAAAAATGCTTTGTATCCCATTTGCGCTGTAAAATGAATTGTTCACAGAAGTAGGAACGGCAGCTGGTTCACTTAAGGTGACAGGAGATGGAATCATGTGAGTGACCTTTGGCTATCAGTTGCTCTCATTCGTTGCACAAGAGTGTGGATGACAAGTTAGATCATTGTCCTACTTCAGTGACACACAAACGTGCATATTTATGGTGAACCTAACGAGACACATAGTCTAGTTACATCTCCCTTTTGCGGTTATGAACGGTATCCATAGCACAGGCAGACATGGACAATATGACTGTGGACGTTGTTTGTAGTGGTGTATAACTGCACCAAATGGCTGCGATGAGAATATGTCCTTTGGTGGTTAATGTACATGTTCTCGTTTTTTGTATGGATATGCATATGCATGCATATTTATGTGAAGAAATGATATGGTGACAGTGAATTCAACATTCACAACTTTGGCTGTCAAATGTCTGCAAATGCTGGTGATCAGAATAAACAAATTTTTCATTTTACATTTTTTTTCTAGTCAGTGGGTAACTCATGGCATCGTGGTACACTCGCCCGACTTCGGTGGAAGCAGCGTGAGTTCATTTCTCACTCAGTGATGGTGTGAATAGGAGTGTGACTGCTTTCCTGTCTCTAGATGTTCCCTGAGATTGACAGGCAACCAGTCCGGGGTGTAGTCTGCCTTTCGCCCAAAGTCAGTTGGCATCGTCTCCATCTTATTCTGAAAAGAAGATGCATGCATGGGTTGATGGATGGATGGGTAATTAATCCTTCAAGGGGAAATTCAACTCACAGTGAATTGTGCTGCACATGAAGAGATCACACATATGCAGGCATGCAAGGAGAGACGTCAGAGTGAATGAGACACACAAGCAGTGCTGCACCTTTTGAGCTGGGGAGAGAGGTTTGGTGCTCAAGGGGATCGTAGTCTGAAATCAAACCTGCATCTCTATTCAGTATTCACGCTCACGTTCACATCTGTGGACAATTTAGAGTCTTTAATTGACCCAAACATGGATGGTTTTGCAATGTGGCAGTTAGGGGAGGCAGAGCCTCACCTGCATGTGAAGAGTAAAACATTTTTTTAAATCAATTAATGTTTCCATAAATGTATTTTCCATTTTAGTTCTCCAGTCTGAGAAAAAACCTCATTGCATCATACCCTCTCAAACTGAGCCGTACCATATTGAATGGTATAGTTAATCCCACTGAGTCGGACCAAATTCAATTGTTTCACTTTCAAATCGAACCGTCCTCAAATCAGTTGACACCCCAAATATTGAAAACCATATCAAATCGTCTTTTGTGTAAAGATGCATAACCTTAGTAGTTCGTAAGTGGATATTTCAGCCTAAAATAAGCAGCAAGAGCTTGACCTTTTTTCCATCTGCACTGCCGAATGTACTGGGCACCGTTACACCATTTTTGGGGCACCAAAATGAGTCCTTGTGTGATTCAGGTACCTTCGTTCCCATAAATATTTGAAGCATCATTTCTGCTTTGCATGAACTGTCGACGAGAAGAAGTCAAGCAGGACCTGTTTATACTTTGCCTGACAGGAACATAACGCCAATGCAGCAAGAAGGCCAACATCAAAATCCATACCTTCCAAAATACCAAATAATATTTGGTCATCTATACATTTTTATTTTGAGGTTGTTCTTGGTAGTGTGTCACAGCATAAAGGTTGACTTGACTCATATTCCAGACTGTGTTTGGGGCATTTGTATTGCCATCACAAACTGCTGCTAAAACGTATAGGCCTCTATAGCTGTAGGATTACTTTTAAAGGTGTTTGAGTGGTTAGCGCGTCGACCTCACAGTGCAGAGGTACCGGGTTCGATTCTAGCTCCGGCCTGTGTGGAGTTTGCATGTTCTCCCCGTGCCTGCGTGGGTTTTCTCTGGGTACTCCGGTTTCCTCCCACATTCCAAAAATATGCATGGCAGGCTGATTGAACACTCTAAATTGTCCCTAGGTGTGATTGTGAGCATGGATGGTTGTTCGCCTCTGTGTGCCCTGCGATTGGCTGGCAACCAGTTCAGGGTGTCCCCCACTTACTGCCCGAACATGGCTGGGATAGGCTCCAGCACATCCCGCGAGGATAAAGTGGATCGAAAAATGGATGGAAGGATTACTTTTCAAAGGCCATAGATGTACATAACTCAGCACACTTTGATGCTGATAGCCTGACACAGTTGCCGTTCCTACTCGTCACTTTTGAACAAGCCAGACTTACTCAACTGTGTTGTTTTAGCCGACAAAATCGCTACTAAGGTTCTGACGTCACTTCATCTCAGCCCAAACCCTATACAAAGTCAATTTTGAGCTTCCAAACTGGAGAATTTTTTTTTGACTGATCTGATTTAGAAAGGAAATAATGCAAGAAAATCTGCAAAATAAAATAGGTAAATCCCCAATAGATTAAGTTATGGTTCCAAATGAAAACCCCGCGATAGAGTAAAGCCGCAATAACCGAACTGCGAAGTAGCGGGGGAACACTGTAATCCCACCATGAGCGGCAGAGGACCACCTGGAGCCGTGCGAAGGAGACCGCCGGGAGCAGCATTGCCCTCCCCTCACCCAGCTCGGCCCTCCCCTGCTCTCCTCTCCCCTCCTCCGATCGTGTCCCGTAACAGCAGCACCACTCGCAGTCAAGCAGCGGGACTCCAGGCACTCACTTCCCCAGCTGCTGACGTCAGCTGGCAGCCTGGGCAGTGCTCGCCGCTCCGGACATAGCGCCGAGAAAAATGCTGCTCTCCGTACCGCCAAGGGCAGGAATCAACCCGTACGGCGGCTTTAACAGCAGAAACAGCAAAAAGGTAAAAGTCTCTCTCGCTTTTCCACCATTTTGACTCGACTTCACCTCGCGGGGCAACACGCCCGCCCGCGCGCGTCGCCACGGAGAGGCTGGTGACGGTGGACTGCAGTGTCCTTGAGAGGCCACTTGAATTTAACTTTTTCACTTTGGCGGAGCGCCGACAGCTCCCACAGCGGTTTGGACCGAGCCCGATCCGAACCACTCGGTCGCGGGGTGGCGTTTCGTGGCGGCCGTCACTCGCCTTGTGCGTACATGGAGTACTGTATGTGTGCGTCTCGCGCGGGAGAGCGACACGGGCAGGATGTGGAGGAGGATTTGACGGACTCTTGTGGGGAAAAGTCCCCAACGCACAGCAACTTGTGTTGCGGACGCCGTGCGTGAACGCGAGAGCACAAGCGCGAGTTTCTAAAGACATGATCACAAACTCCCTCTTTTCGCCTTCTTTTATCGAGTGTTAGAAACCGGCTAAGTTGGCAAACTTTGTTTTTCGTGTGTTTCCATTTTGGAAGTGGAATATGCCCCACCCCTTGGGAAAAAACCCCATGGTGACTACTTTATTCCCAGAATTGTGAATCCTGTGGATACTGTTTACATTGTGACATTTTGAAACCAGTGTGACGACGCCTGCTCCGTTAAAACATTCAACAGCAATCGAAACGCAATTGAAAACCCGAGATGGTTCTGTTTGATTGATTCTTGTGGAGTCTTGGAATCGTTTCCCCTAATTTCAGAGGCCACTTCCATCCGACCATATTGATGAAAAAATATTTCCCCTCATAATGCATTTTTCTATATATATTTCCCCTCATAGTGTATCTTTCATGTACACATGCTCTCATTTTGAACTGGTGAACCTTTAAGAGACATTTTGTCTTCCTGTGATAAAGGCCAACGCCTGGCTATTGTCAAGTCAACATTTGTGTCTGCATGAGCATTAGGTTTCAATTGTCTGCTTTACATGCCACACACAGACACACAGACACACACACACACACACACACACACACACACACACACACACACAATATATTAGACTGTCTATCTCTTGTGAGATTTTTAAACTCTTGTTTAGTCTTTCTTCCATAAATGATCAAAGTGGATTATTTTCAGTTGTTCATTGTCTCTTGTTTAAAAATAGCTGCCATTGAACAACAGTGCCATTTTCTAGCCAGATAAGTTACTCCACAGTTTCCTGCTTGTAATCTTATGCACTGACGTATGAACTGAATGAAAGGTCGTTGTGCACAGAAAATCTGTATTTTAACTGCAATGGACAGAAAATCTGTATTTTAAATGTAGTGGACAAACTTAATCTATGTACGTATTCTTTTTCAATTCCGATCTTGTTATCTCTTTGTTCACACGACAACAATAAATGCGACTTCTAATGTAAATGGAACACATCCGTAATGTGACATGCATGTGGACAAAGCAGGACATCACGTGGCACATGTTCATGGAAGTAAATATGGTCCAATGTGTAGGGGCTCACCTTTTTATCATGTCATATCACTTGAGTATCAAGGTGGGGGTAAAGGAGGTAGAAATATTTTGGAGAAATCAGGCGACGCTCCTTCAATCTCCTCATTTTATGGAGACGTCTACTAAAGATGAGGTCACGTCATTGCCAAGGGTAATAAATGAACTGTCTGCCTGGGTGAATTACTACTACCGCCACAAATGTACACTTTATGCACCATGTTTCAAGTGGGATGACATTAAAGTTAAATATAAAGACAGCAGCCTTACTCAAAAGATCTTTGCAGATTCACAGATGACTGTCAGTTGTATCCCTCCCAAGCACTCCGTCATGCTGGCGCGGAGTGCATATTGATGGCGTGTAGTTTGGGTATGTACGGATGAACGTTCATACTGCAGATGCATCGCATGCATATCTGATTTATACCCACATACAAAAGGGTCAGATTTGAGAAAAAAAATGTAATTGAACTGTTAACTCTATATGAAAAAAAGAAGGTGTCGATTATGGGCAAAAACTTGGGATTTGAGCTGCAGTTTTCAAATGCAGGTCTGAGTACTGAAATTGGATTTGTGCTCATATGTTTGTGTGGTTGTTTCACATTAGTTTTTAATGACGCTGTCAGAGTCCAGTGTACGACAGGCGTTAAGTGATGGGCATGCGCTGAAGACGTCGGCTTTGACGTCACTCGTTTGAAGCCGTGTTCAATGCATCTGTTAGAGAGACACGATCACAAGCCACTAGATTGGAGGCAATTTATTTTTAAATAATACTCAATTGCAATTTATAAATTGAACACACTATTGAACTTCACAATTTTTATGTAATGAATGAAAAGCAATGTCAACCTCCCAGACAACACACTGCATAGAACATCGACTATCACAATGGTACCTCGACAAGGTTTTGAAGACACAAGCTATTGATTGTCCGATTTATTATTATTATTATTTTTTTGTCTTAAGTTGCAAACATATATTTAAGTTGTGAGTGCTAGATGGCAATCACGAATTTCACAGCAAGCAGCAGTTTGGCGGATAGTGAACAATATCTCAAAAAAGAGACCTGGTTCTTGCTTTATTTCCACGCTGAGGTTAAGTTTACTGGAAAACTACATAAAACAAAGAGCGTTACAAGTTGTGTAGTTAATCAAACACCCCATCATTTTGTCTGCCTAAAGTCCGGTAGTATAATGGTAACACACAATGCAAAATTCCATGGATGGGCTAATGAAACTAGCATTGATGTCACTGTGTTGTAACTCTTTCAGCAACACATATTTTCTTGCAACACATTATATTAATATTATATATTCTTTCTCATTTGAAAAAAAATATTTGAATTAACTAAGATGTTAGTTGTGACCATCTTCTTTGTGTATATACCAATGGATGCACTATCTTGCCCCCTGGTGGTCAAAGTGCGCACACCAGAAGGAGTTGCACAATGAAATCATGATGCACAAATTGTTTATTGCTTTAAATTCCTTTTAATGATGTTATTAGTCTATGTTTCTATAAAGTTCCATGCCGTAGGATGCTATTTTTATTTAAAAAAAAACTACCAAAATGTTTGTGGATTATAGGGTGTGGACTTGATTAATGCCATTTCCATTCATATTTCAGTGGGGAAAGAGGATTTGAGATCTTTATGTCTTGAGTTACAAGCGTGCTCACAAACAATTTCATCTCAATCTTGATTTTTTAAAAATTACATTTGTCGGCGCCTTTCTTCAGGACTTGTGCGACAAGACACAGTGACTCATATCGCTAAGCTTGTGCGCCGGAATTGAGCTGTACCGACTGGATTAACGTCGTGATGTCGAGGTCTGATGAATGCGACTCGGCCAATGAAACCGCAGTCACATCTCAAAACATCAGATCTCGAGGACGACACACTAAAAGAATTGGCCTGGGCCCCCCGAATGAAAACAAATCAGATTTGCTGTTCATTTTGTCTGCCATGATAAAATTGGTTACACATGGGCAAGACATAAGTGAGTCAGAATTAGGGCACATATGTCTCCATTGTGCACATACAATACAATACAATACATGCTGATTTCTATAGCGCTTTCACAACAGCGGCAGCTGTAACAAAGCGCTTAACAAAGCAGTTAACATAAAGTAAAATAATAAACACAACACACAACATAAAACACGAACAAAAAGTAAAATTAGGGTAATGCTGCTACACAACAATACTAATGTTAAGTAATTTTTTGGGCATTTGAACTAATATTGGATCAGTCATCAAAAAGCAATTCAGTGATTAAGACATACTTTAGGTTGGTGTTTTACAACTTAACCGATTTTTTTTCCATCAGATTTGGACAGTGTTTTTCAAATGGGACAGTTAAAACAGCACATTACTTCTTTCAAAACACATGCACTCTAGATGCACGTGCTTTTTCGGAAAACACTGAATGAAAGCGGCGGCAATTCGTCATAGATAAGAGTCTGTGTAAACAATCAAAGTGCTGTTATGCGAACTTACTTTGAAGATAGGATTGGGTAATCGTGTAAAAGAGGCTGAAAGTCACTTTGTCATCCTCATCCCACATTCAACCTATGAAGTGTTGTCTGCATTTTGTGTCTGTGGAATATGTCAGTGAATGTAGTAACCTGTAATTTTATATGTTGAAGAAACATGATATTCGTGTTTCAAAGTCTTTCTCACTTTGAATACAAGTTGATGTTGATCTTCGGGTGGTACACGTTGGTGTGGCCTCAATCGAGACTTTGAGCAAAGGACACAATGGGGGTGAGGAGTTAAATACCCCAGACACGTATGCAATGTTTATATGAATGTTTTGTTTCTTCTATACGTTACGTGACCCCGTGGACATATAAAATGGCAGAGACTATGTACTTACATACAACAATGGCCAAATTAGAACGTATGTAGTTGTATAATAAGCAGTGCAATGCAGCAGGGTAGTCACCTACATGGCAATGTGTATGATCCAGCACATAAAACAATGACTATGCATCAAGGAAGTGTTTCCCAGCCGCCATTATTGAGACAAATCTCACAGCACACCACAATAATAAATCATGATATTTTTTTTAATTACACACCAAACTGATATCCTCGCAGAAAGCCATGACTTATTCGATTGCATTAAAGGCAGCAGGTTTATTGTGCAGGATTTTTCGCTATATTGCTTGCATAGGTCCCGTAGATGAACAAAGGTACTTTTGTAATTAATCGATTTTAGAAATTAGCTGAAATGGGACCATTTCCTGATGATCTTTCATGGGACAATAAGGGTGTCTGGCACTCTGGTTAGTATTCAAGGCATTCAGAGAAACGGAAACAATCCTGCAAAGTAACAATACGCAAATCGCCCATCAATTGTTTGTGTAGATTTGCTCATTCGTGGAATTTAGGAGAAACATGCAGCTCCAAGTTTGCAATTAGGGATCGCGTTGGAGAAGTTGACACCATTTTACAGAAGGCCCATACGGGGTTCCACATTAACAGTGGCCCGAGGCCAGGTCATGCTACCGAAAGTTCACTGACACTGACCCAACGTTACCATGCGATTTTTCTCGATTAAAAACGGACTGGAACGGATTGATGGCAATTCAGTTCATTTCAAGTTGAAATACTGATTTGATACACACACAAGCCTTCATAAATGAACATTGTAAATGTTCAACAACTTAACATTCTCAAATAAACCGTCCAATTGCATTTGTAGCTGGTCCGTACGTCGAACATTCAGTGTGAGTTACTGTGCGATTAATCGCTTTCCACTGGGCTCCTTTCGTGACATATGGAACACGATGAGAAAACGGTTCCGCTTATGTTGTCTGTTTGTTAACACTAATTAAAGTCACTAGTAGCTACTGCTTTTTTTTAATAGTCACCATCGGGGTCTCCAAATACAGCCATGCCAGGTTTGTAACTAATAACGTACGCACAATCAAAAGATTATTGGCAGACCCTTGTTCCATCTTAGAGAAATAGTCTATCGTCTTTGTAAATGCCCACACAGCCGGACAAATCTCAAGGATTCAGAGGAGGTAAAAAAATAATAAAATTGAAAATTGGAGGTTATTTTTTTTTTTTTAAATCTCCAAACCTTCTTTGGCCTACTTAGTGGAGAAAAGGTTCACCAAAAGGTCAGGCGACTGTGTAAATGTTTCCCCCTCCCACCGCCTTCTTAGAGTTTCCCTCCGCTGCTCACATTCTGCCGTATCTGAGTCGCACAATTACACAAAATAAATGTCTGAACACAAAATAAACAGAGAGAGGGGTGAGAAAAGCTCTTTGTGTGGGGGTGGCGATTACAGCTCGAAGGTGTTTGGTTTCTGTTGCGTGGAAAGCCGCTGGCTCCTCCCTTGCCTCAGCACCTCATTTCCTCCTTTGAATAAATAGAATTAATGTTCTCAAATTAAATTTGGTCATTTTCCACGTAAGGCTTCCTGAGAGGAAAAATAACAGGAGACGGCCTGTCGCCTCTCAAGGTACGATGGGTCTCGCTCAGGGCCTCATCCAATGGCTTGTTTATGTTCTTTTTCACTCAGACGTTCATTCTCATCTCGTCGTGAGCTCATTGGAAAAAAATGCCAACGTCTATTACAGCGACTTAATTGTCCAGAGGAGCCAAAAAACACTCAATGGCATCACAACACAACCAGACACTAAATCCACTAGTAAAACTGAGAAGAAAAAAAAAACTCAACTAAAAAAAGACATTCGACACACGCAGTAGAGCCTTTAACTTTTAACGGCTCTTTGAGTAATTTTACTACGGCCCGCCTCTGTCGGCCTTGCACTCCACCCTGTAATGACTGAAGTCCTTTTCATCTCGGTGTCCCCTTTTTTGTATGCATGCCATTTTAATTTAATGACAACTTTGAACAGGCAAAATACCTTGTAATTTGATTGTACTACTCTACAAAGCACGTACAACCATGTTTATGTAGATCAAGATGCTCCAGAAACATGTATCTGACCTTATTTAGCAAAGTCCCGGACTACAGTGAAACTCTGCCTGTTGGCAGTTTTGTATTCGCAAATTCATCTATTAGCATGATTTTTGTTTGTCTGGGGAACCTAACAGTTGCAAGTAATTGAAATAGTCACTTATTCATTGTTTTTGTAATCTTCTGTAACGGCAAAGGATGCTGCTGACGGCCTAGCTAATAGGATAGAGTAATTTATTGTTATGTTAAGTATGAAAATAGATGTCTTTTTCCGCACGTCTGGGTATTTACAACATATTTAGTGCAGTACAATAAGTACACAGTGTGCAAATAGCACTTATCCAGTAAAGTGAATCCAGCAGTCCCATTACTAATTAAAGTCTTGATTCACATTTTACAATACCCGCTGAGGATATTGAACAGCGAGTTTAGGCAGGCCAGGATGGATATTAGAATAGAAGTCAAATGTTTAGTTGGGGGGCGGACCGGTAGTCCAGTGGTTAGCACGTTGAGCGGGTTCAATTCCAGCTCCGGCCTCCCTGTGTGGAGTTTGCATGTTCTCCCCGGGCCTGCGTGGGTTTTCTCCGGGCACTCCGGTTTCCTCCCACATTCCAAAAACATGCATGGCAGGCCGATTGAACACTCCAAATTGTCCCTAGGTGTGAATGTGAGCGTGGATGGTTGTTCGTCTCTGTGTGCCCTGCGATTGGCTGGCAACCAATTCAGGGTGTCCCCCGCCTACTGCCCGAAGACAGCTGGGATAGGCTCCAGCACCCCCCGCGACCCTAGTGAGGATCAAGCGGTTCGGATAATGGATGGATGTTTAGTTGGGAAGAGGATACTGTCGGAGTGACAGGGGTCATCTGAATGCACCCAGCGTTTCCCAAATATGTAAATGCCGAAGAGTGTGCTTACACTGTATAATCATACCGTATTGTTAGCCTTGTATTCTTAGCTAGGTTGGATCAGATTACATCCAGGAGTTTGTTAAAAAGTCCATAGTAATGACCGGGTTCATTTCTGATTGTACCTATTTTACACATGTACGTACATGTTACTATGTTAACCCTGAAGCAGTATTGCTTTGACCGTCCGACACACCGAAGTTTGTGATGGTGGCGTCCGCCTGCAGTATCGTAAACGTCCTTTAGGTATGTTCAAGGGGAGTTGTCAGTCACAGCAAAACATTCAAATTGTCTGAGAGATGATAAATCAAACTGCCACAGCTCTGTCTTCTCTATGCAGGGGTTTTCCTGGCTCAAATTGAGGCAGAGGTGGTACCATCCTGACCATGCGCCATGACGTGTATTCCGTAAATTCAACTGACTCATGGCCTCATATAATGTATGGTGGGGACACTTTTGTTTGAGACAATCATCGATTATTTTGAAGCAGTCATCAAATGCACGCTGCAATAGCACGCTCCACTTTGAGCTGGTGATGTTTCTGCATCATGGCACCCCAAAGCTGTTTTCATGCTAATTTTAAGTGGCAAGCTTGGACAGATTTTGTGACATGACAAATACAGTATTTGGGACCTAGTGCTGGTCCAGTCTTCACTTTGCACAATGTAATGCGGAAGCTTGAAGCTTTTGGGGACCAAATACTTTTAGTTAGATTTACCGGTATATTTATGCAGAGTGTCCCAATTCTATGTGTAGATTTTGAAGTTGTATTCATTGATGTGCGCTCAAACAACAATGGTGTGTGTGTGGTATATGTATATGTGTGTGTGTGTATATATATATATACATATATATATATATATATATATATATATATATATATATATATATATATATATATATATATATATATATATATATATATATAGGTTATAAAGAGGTTTTGTTATATATATATATATATATATATATATATATATATATATATATACATATACCACAGGTATATATACCTGGTATATAAATATATATATATATATATATATATATATATATAGTAGAGCTGTCAGTTTAGCTGCTTTTATCGACATTAATTTAAATGAATTTTATCGATAAAAATTTTCTCGAGATTAACGCGCAGACGTCACAGCGGATGTGACGTTGCTCTATAAATAAACCAGAAACAAAACATCAAGCGCTGCACAAGTCCACGCACGTTTGTTTTGCCAGCCACGGCAGCGAGACACCGAAACGGATATTTAAATAGTTTATGAATGGAAAGTTTACTTTAAAAAGTTGCCAGATTGTTCCACTGACAAGACCAAAATGGCCTGGATGTTTTGCAGTCGTAAACTGAGCTATCATAATAGCACGTCGAGTCTGAAATACCACTTAATTAATGGCCAAGCACACCGCTGACGTGAGTAGTCCGCCCCCGCTCGTCTCAGACAGACGGCTATGGATCATTTCAAAGCGAAGAAAATGGATGACACGACAAAGAACAAAGTTGCTGAAGCAATCAGCATTTTAAACAGCGTGGGCTAAAATGTTGCTAGAACAGGGGTGTCTTTATTTAGCTCATTTGTGCATAGTTGTCATGTTTGTCCGTCTGCAATCTGACGTTTAAAGAAGTAAATTGCGTTGCAGCCGGCGCTCCACTTCCGGTTGGACCTTTGTTATGCAGAGTGTCCCAATTCTATGTGTAGATTTTGAAGTTGTATTCATTGATGTGCCAAACAACAATGGTGTGTGTGTGGTATATGTTATGTGTGTGTTATATATATATTTATATATATCCATCCATCCATCCATCCATTTTCCGAACCGCTTGATCCTCACTAGGGTCAGCGGGGTGCTGGAGCCTATCCCAGCTGTCTTCGGGCAGTAGGCGGGACACCTGAATCGGTTGCCAGCCAATCGCAGGGCACACAGAGACGAACAACCAACCACGCTCACAGTCACACCTAGGGACAATTTAGAGTGTTCAATCAGCCTGCCATGCATGTTTTTGGAATGTGGGAGGAAACCGAGTGCCGGAGAAAACCCACGAGGCCCGGGAGAACATGCAAACTCCACACAGGAAGGCCGAGCTGGAATTGAACCGGCACCTCTGCACTGTGAAGTCGACGTCTAACCACTGGACATATATACACATACACAATACATATATATATATATATATATATATATATATATATATATATATATATATATATATATATATATATATATATATATATATATATATATATATATACATACACACACACACACGCGCGTATATATATCTTGTGAGATGGTCCAGATGTACCCCATGACGTATTGTTGAGTGCAAATTCATGTAGAGGCGGGTAGCTATCAGCTATCTGGTCCATCCTGGATCAAATTTCAGAAGGGCACACAGGGGCTGTTTATGCACTCAGAGCAGAAATGCTTCCTCCCTTTGTCTGCGAGACGTTTAGACGGTTCGAGTCAAAAAGGCAGACGAACAGCTGTTCAACACAATTCTCAGCGCCAGTCAATCGGATAGCCGCTCCCAAAAACACAGCCTTTGTCATTTAGTACACAAAATTGGACCACAAGAAGTTTAAAAGTAATCGTTGCAACAAAGGGACAACATCCGATTTGCATGTAATCCAACACGTTTTATCGCGGTTCTTTGGTCGCTGTACAGGTTGCGGTATTTTTTCAAAAGAATACTATACATTATGAGTGATAGAAAACACAAGAGTGGTAGCTGACGAGGTCAAAGCATGACATGGTTATTCTTTGTTTTCTCTTTTCCAGTCACCGTTTTTAACTCTGGATTTTTGTAAAACACCATCATCTCAATCACCGAATGTTGATAATGATGCTTGAGCAATGCGCTTGCGGGGTCATGAGTGGACTGAGGATTTAACCTGCAACCTTTGGTTTAGGACTGACATACCTCCTGCAGTAGCTGATCTTCACAAGGATTGTTGGCATTTGTCAACAAGAACAGTTATTATCATGGTTTATGTTGCTGTGCCACTCGCCGATATTCATTGTCAGGAAGAGCGTCAAAATACAAAATCAAGTATAATAAATACAAACTCGGTGCAGACGCTACTGGAGGTACCGAGGACTAAACTTGAGCTTTTTCCATTGTTGGTCCCTCCCTTTGGAATGGCCTTGTGTTTAATGTTAGGCAAGTCTATTTTGAAAACACATTTAAAATTTTGACTTTGGACTCAGTATGAGACTGCATCATTTTATTATTTTTATCGTGTTTACTGTTTTTCTGTGATGAATTAATTTTTTCATATGTCGGATTTTTAATTTATGCACAGCACCTCGTATGCAGCCGTGGCTGTTTTTAAAGTGCTTTATAAATAAAGTTGACTTTAAAAAAAAGGATGACTTCTATATTCGTCAAAATGCCAAATATGGGATGTGTCTATGCATAATCCACATCCTCATTATGAGCACAGGTGAGCTAGAATTTATCCCAGCTGACTTTGGGTGGCTGATACTCTCTACTGGTTACCAGCCAATTAGCGTAGACAAACAGCCAATCACACTTGCTGTCATTCAACTTAACATGCATGTTGTTGGAATGTGTGAGTAATTAAAAAACAAAACCCACACACAAACCCAGAAAACGTAACTTCACATCACACAGTGCTGAGATTCCAACCCAGAGACTCTTGACTGCGACCCAGACCCGCAAACCACTTGTCTACTGTGCTGCCCGTGGAGACAGTCACTGTGCCAAAGTGATTTGCATGAGGGACAGTCAGCTTCACACTAGACGCAAACAATATCGTGCAACCCGCTCCGCCTCCTATCAAGCGCATGCTTTCTGCCACACACAGGTCCTGCATGCTGCAGCACAACGATGGGTCACTTTCCGGAAACATCTGTGAACACAAAATACTTTCCGATTGCTCTCCTTCAAGTGTGCCTGCTTATTTCATCTGCAATCGTGGTCATGCGGCACATCATAACTTGGTTCTTTTTTAGTCCGACCAAGCTTTTAAGCCAGGAGCACAGCACACTGACAGACTGCCAACAGCACTTAATGTCCTGAAATGGGCTGAGAGGGATTAAGCATAGCTCACCTGCATCGTCTGCACATCGAAAAGACATACATTTTAAATATCTGTGTCCCGAGTTCTGCATCTGCGCTTTAAAAGACAGGATGCATATTAAGATTTCACAACAGGAAATATCTGATGTCACATTTTGATGTCTGCTGGGCTACTTTGAATTTTTGGCGAGACTCAAGTTTCACCTTTGTCCCCTGTGGCCCAAGCGCAGGTATGTGTATCTATTTCTCTGTCTAACATCTCAGATGTTTTGGACCTGTCCCAAATTGCGTCTGCCCACTGAGTGATTCAGTCAAGGTGATCAGGCAGAGGCGGGGCCAGACGAGGTGGGGGTGGGGCGGGGGTAGCCGAGTTGTCTAAAGTAGTGCAGATGATGCCAAACGCTCAGTGTGCCTCTTACTCCGTTAGATCTCTAGCTGGGCTGTGGGCCAGTGTCTTTGTGGGTGAATACGTTCCAAAGCTCCCCAGCTCATGCCACCCGAAACTGCTTGAAAGCAAACACGTGCCTGTGCATCTGTGCGTCAAAGTGCCATCATACCCTTCGAGACAGACAGATTGCAGAGTGAGATCTGCACTGCATCGCCTATAAAAGCAGAAGGACGGGGAGGAGGAGGATTTAGGAACCGGTCTTGATGTGCCTTCGGTGTCCCTCTCACCTGGTTGGAATGTGGAGTGCGGCGTGATAAGATCAAGAGCAGGCACAGGATTTCCTATCTCCGTGCTGACTTTGTAGGTTTATGGGAGACACATTCCTCGCAGAACACCCAGCTCATTTTAAAGCTTTGGTTCATATTGCCGCATTCATTTTCTTCTGTGTACAGGAAATGTGACTAGTAATTAAGAGAGGTGTGTGATGATAATAATAGGCTTTAAAGCCTCTTTCACAAACAGAAACTCGTTTGTCTGATCTCTTGCAGCAGAAGAAGCCAGTAACAAGTGTGTTCTGGTAGTTGTCAGGGTCATTTAGGTTCTGATCAAATGTTCATATCTTCTGATATTCATCTACCCCCTGCAAATTAATTACTAGCGTTAAAAAAACAAAAACAAGAATTCATCAGTGCTAAAATATATATATTTTTTGTTTGTTTTGTTTTACAGTTGTTAACTTACTTTTTCGCTTGTATGAGGGTTACAAATTTTAAAGACTTGCTTGTAGAGTTAATAAGGGTTTTTAGATTTGTGACTGTTCAACCCTGGAAATGCAGCTTTGTATTTACATTATTTCCCATCAGAAGAATTGTTTCAAAACGAATGAAAAGTTGATCTTCATCCAGTAAGGGATTTGGTTTTAGTTTGGTTAGCGGTTCCACCGGATGTTGTTATAAAATTTTGCAGTCTTTTGAATTTGCATGTGCCAGAAAGTGCAAGTTGTCTAATAGTACTGTAAATTTCAGATAAAAAGAATAAAATATTTTTTCAAGTGATTTTCTCAACTAAAATTGAGCTTTTCAAATCAAAAGGGAGCATTTAGACCGGGGATATGCTAATTAATTGTTTTTTATTTTTTATTTTATCTATCCATCCATTTTCTAATGCGCTTCTCCTCAAAAGGGTCGCTGGCGTGCTGGAGCCTATCCCAGTTCTCTTGGGGCAGTAGGCGAAGTATACCGAGAAACTGTAGCCAGCCAAACGCAGGGCACGCAGTGACAAACAACCATTCGCACTCACAAACACACCTAGGGACAATTTGGAGTGCCCAATCAACCGGCCATGTATGTTTTTGGAATGTGGCAAGAAACTGCAGTACAGTACCCGGAGAAAACCCACTCAGGCATGGGGAGAACATGCAAACTCTACACAGGAAGGCCGGAGCTGAAATCGAACTCTACACATCTGCCCTGTGAGGTGGACGTGTTAACCAGTTTATCACCGCGCCACCCATTTTTAAATTTTAGATTTAGGTTCAGAAAAAGTGGGTATACATTAGCTCTTGTCATCTTCAAATAAGGGTTACTTCTGTGGCTAAATAAGGGTTAAATTTGTGGCTGCGAGAACAGATGAAATATTATTGGCGATGCAAAGTGAAAAGAAAAGGTACACAAGGAGGCTCATGAATATGAATTTTGTAATGTCGCGTTTCGCAGCTTTACTCCAAGGCCTTCCTGCGGACAGGCTATAAATCCCTGAAATGGGCTGAGAGGGATTAAGCATAGCTCACCTGCATCGTCTGCACATCGAAAAGACATACATTTTAAATATCTGTGTCCTGAGTTCAGCATCTGCGCTTTAAAAGACAGGATGCATATTAAGATTTCACAATAGGAAATATCTGATGTCACATTTTGATGTCTGCTGGGCTACTTTGAATTTTTGGCGAGACTCAAGTTTCACCTTTGTCCCCTCTGGCCCAAGCGCAGGTATGTGTATCTATTTCTCTGTCTAACATCTCAGATGTTTTGGACCTGTCCCAAATTGCGTCTGCCCACTGAGTGATTCAGCCAAGGTGATCAGGCAGAGGCGGGGGCCAGACGAGGTGGGGGTGGGGGGCGGGGGGTAGCCGAGTTGTCTAAAGTAGTGCAGATGATGCCAAACGCTCAGTGTGCCTCTTACTCCGTTAGATCTCTAGCTGGGCTGTGGGCCAGTGTCTTTGTGGGTGAATACGTTCCAAAGCTCCCCAGCTCATGCCACCCGAAACTGCTTGAAAGCAAACACGTGCCTGTGCATCTGTGCGTCAAAGTGCCATCATACCCTTCGAGACAGACAGATTGCAGAGTGAGATCTGCACTGCATCGCCTATAAAAGCAGAAGGACTGGGAGGAGGAGGATTTAGGAACCGGTCTTGATGTGCCTTCGGTGTCCCTCTCACCTGGTTGGAATGTGGAGTGCGGCGTGATAAGATCAAAAGCAGGCACAGGATTTCCTATCTCCGTGCTGACTTTGTAGGTTTATGGGAGACACATTCCTCGCAGAACACCCAGCTCATTTTAAAGCTTTGGTTCATATTGCCGCATTCATTTTCTTCTGTGTACAGGAAATGTGACTAGTAATTAAGAGAGGTGTGTGATGATAATAATAGGCTTTAAAGCCTCTTTCACAAACAGAAACTCGTTTGTCTGATCTCTTGCAGCAGAAGAAGCCACTAACAAGTGTGTTCTGGTAGTTGTCAGGGTCATTTAGGTTCTGATCAAATGTTCATAGCTTCTGATATTCATCTACCCCCTGCAAATTAATTACTAGCGTTAAAAAAAACGCACAGTGCTAAAATATATATATTTTTTGTTTGTTTTGTTTTACAGTTGTTAACTTACTTTTTCGCTTGAATGAGGGTTAAAATTTTAAAGACTTGCTTGTAGAGTTAGTAAGGGTTTTTAGATTTGTGACTGTTCAACCCTGGAAATGCAGCTTTGTATTTACATTATTTCCTATCAGAAGAATTGTTTTAAAACGAATGAAAAGTTGATCTTCATCCAGTAAGGGATTTGGTTTTAGTTCGGTTAGCGGTTCCACCGGATGTTTTTATAAAATGTTGCAGTCTTTTGAATTTGCATGTGCCAGAAAGTGCAAGTTGTCTAATAGTACTGTAAATTTCAGATAAAAAGAATAAAATATTTTTTCAAGTGATTTTCTCAACTAAAATTGAGCTTTTCAAATCAAAAGGGAGCATTTAGACCGGGGATATGCTAATTAATTGTTTTTTATTTTTTATTTTATCTATCCATCCATTTTCTAATGCGCTTCTCCTCAAAAGGGTCGCTGGCGTGCTGGAGCCTATCCCAGTTCTCTTGGGGCAGTAGGCGGAGTATACTGAGAAACGGTAGCCAGCCAAACGCAGGGCACGCAGTGACAAACAACCATTTGCACTCACAAACACACCTAGGGACAATTTGGAGTGCCCAATCAACCGGCCATGTATGTTTTTGGAATGTGGCAAGAAACTGCAGTACAGTACCCGGAGAAAACCCACTCAGGCATGGGGAGAACATGCAAACTCTACACAGGAAGGCCGTAGCTGAAATCGAACTCTACACCTCTGTCCTGTGAGGTGGACGTGTTAACCAGTTTATCACCGCGCCACCCATTTTTAAATTTTAGATTTAGGTTCAGAAAAAGTGGGTATACATTAGCTCTTGTCATCTTCAAATAAGGGTTACTTCTGTGGCTAAATAAGGGTTACATTTGTGGCTGCGAGAACAGATGAAATATTATTGGCGATGCAAAGTGAAAAGAAAAGGTACACAAGGAGGCTCATGAATATGAATTTTGTAATGTCGCGTTTCCGCAGCTTTACTCCAAGGCCTTCCTGCGGACAGGCTATAAATCCATGCATCAGCATGAACGTCAGTCAGCTGGTCACTCTCCTTCCCGAGGAGAGGAAAAGCAGTCCCCTCAGGTTAAAGAAGCCATGACACACAAAGGCGGGAAACCTCCCCAACAGCCTGGAATCCAGGAAATTCTGAGGGTCGAGCTGCAGAGTCAACTGGAGGAAACCCCACAGGGAGGTGAAGTGAAACTAACAAAAGGGCGGACGTTGAAACAAGCTGAGAAATGTTGCAGTCAAAGCTTCGTCACTGGACACTTCATTAGGTATACTCTGCTGTAATGACATCTTTGAGCTGTCCAGTTCATTGAAAATTCTGCCTTGACGAAGATCATAATATTTTGATTCCCCCCTGAGAGCATTGGCGTTCGATGAGCATGACGTTTGCACCAAGATACAGCAAAGTGTTTTATTTATGGAAAGGATCCTGAATATTTTTTTTAGCTGGGTCCTAAAAATATGCAGCAGATATTTTGAGCTACTTTGCTACAAATGTGCTACAAATGTGCAGCAGAGGAAGATTCAATAACAATTCAATTCTGCTGTCTGAATGTGGATCTTTTGTCTGCAATGGCATTATAAGAGAAAACTCTCAGCACCGTTTATGTCATCTACTTTAAATTGGGAGCACACCGGCTTCGTGGGGTTCTGGTTTTGAATGTAGGCACCGACCTTCCTATGTGAAAGTCTTCGAGGTGTTCTTTGAGCCATTGTGGGTGGCACCCAAAATCTGAAAGAAAACATTGAGTCAAATATTTTCTTCCTTTTTCAGTTCTTGTAACTGTACTATAATGTCTAGTTGTTCCAATGCTTTCATTGTGTCTCGGCGTTGAATGATCTTGAGACTAAGATTCTATTTAGGGGGGTGGGGGTTCCTTCATCAAGGGGCACCGAGCCTTTCTGGATACTCTGATTAGCGTGATTGGTTGACGTCGCTGGTTTGACTGCGTCGGCCCTGCTGGGCTTTCCCCCAGCAACGTCAATTTAATCAGTGACCCGTTCACGTCTCTTAAAAGAACCCATTGTTCCCGCGCCGCAGCCGTCCAATTGGTCTTGCAAATGAGACGGGAGCCTCACTGCACCCAACTGCGAGACCGGTCGGAAATGACATTTATTCCTATTCCTCACAAGTAGGACATTAAAACTACCGGCATTTGGCTAAATAAACGAGATATAAGTCAGTGTGCCAGCTGTGGTGAATCCTCATGTTGCAGTTTATTGCCTCAGTCGTAAAAGTGCCACTACATCTATTCCTGGAAAGGCTTCTTTTTTTTTTTTTTTACCCCACATCTCACAGGGATTATGAAACCTTGTTCACCTCAAGATGGATATGGATGAATGGTTGCACAATCTTTTGTACAAATTCTCCACGGAGAGTCTCAGTCCGTGATTCACATGTTGTTGCGTAATATCCTGTTATATTGGTGAGTCATGGCGAGTCGGCCGGTGTAGTTCGTAACTGGCGACATTAAAGTCAGTTGTGGTGGCAAGTGTTGTTGGGAACTACAAAGGGGGATTGATGAGCCCAGTACAGATGGTTGCATGCAAGTATTACCGCAATGAATCCCTGGTGTGTGCTTTTGCTCTGCTTAATGCCTCCGTGTTGCTGTTCCCTCAAAGCTTCTAAGTCTAAAAAGGAGACAAGACCATATTTGAAACACTCTATTCGTTCGGAAGATTTGATCAGAAATGAGAGAAAGCAAGCAGCACAAAACATGAATCGTGCTTTCCCTAAATTTTGGTCTTTGTCTTCCAGTTCCTGTTTTGCAATGCCCCGCAAGATATTTGTTGTGGTTTCAATAGTAAAATCGGAGTTATACAACATGGAGCGAGCCGAAGAGGCCCCTTTTCCCCCTATATGGAGTAAGCAGTCAAGAGGCCCACCATTCCCCTCAGAAAGCATTATTGGTGACTGTTGACACGGGCGCTGTGTGATATCATTTTTTTACTGAAGAGAGCGCACATCCGTCTACTGCAGATTCACTTTTGATCTCCTATAATAGCCCGTTTCCTTGTTCTCACTTACGACAGTGCCGCAGCTGCCCACCGAAATGGCTGTTGTATTTCAAAAAATGAAAACAATATTTAGTTTTGGGCGGCCCGATAGTCCAGTGGTTAGCACGTCGGCTTCACAGTGCAGAGGTACCGGGTTCGATTCCAGCTCCGGCCTCCCTGTGTGGAGTTTGCATGTTCTCCCCGGGCTTGCGTGGGTTTTCTCCGCGTGCTCCGGTTTCCTCCCACATTCCAAAGACATGCATGGCAGGCTGTTTGAGCGCTCTAAATTGTCCCTAGGTGTGAGTGTGAGTGTGGATGGTTGTTCGTCTCTGTGTGCCCTGCGATTGGCTGGCAACCGATTCAGGGTGTCCCCCGCCTACTGCCCGGAGACAGCTGGGATAGGCTCCAGCACCCCCCGCGACCCAAGTGAGGATCAAGCGGTTCGGAAGATGAATGAATGAATGAATGTTTAATTTTCTTTTTTTTTTCTTTAGACATAGTCATAATACATTTCAACCAAGCAGTTGAGTTTTAGTTTAATTTTTAATTCAAACCTGGCTAATTTTGGGTCAACTGTGTTGTGATTACTCAAAAGTTGTGCAATGTGCAGATATCAACAGAAGGAATTTCCCACCCTGCCTTATGAGCGTAGTGCTCTTTGCAGGTTACGCGTATGAATTGAAAAAGTCTTAGGCGAAATGGGTGCTTTGATTTTTGGATAAACACCTCTGTAGTGTTAATTCCCAAATAATAACACGCAGAGTGCAGTGGTTTTCTCTGGGTAATTTGCTTTATTTTCACGGTGCACAGAGCTACACACAACAACAAGCAAAACCATTCCCCCATTCTGATTCGCCCGTTTGGATTTCCCATTGTCGAATCACCGATTTGGAGTTTTTATTCATTCATCCATCCATTTTCCGAACCGCTTGATCCTCACTAGGGTCACGGGGGGTGCTGGAGCCTATCCCAGCTGTCTCCGGGCAGTAGGCGGGGGACACCCTGAATCGGTTGCCAGCCAATCGCAGGGCACACAGAGACGAACAACCATGCACGCTCACACTCACACCTAGGGACAATTTAGAATGTTCAATCAGCCTACCATGCATGTCTTTGGAATGTGGGAGGAAACCGGAGCACCCGGAGAAAACCCACGCAAGCCCGGGAGAACATGCAAACTCCACACAGGGAGGCCGGAGCTGGAATCGAACCCGGTACCTCTGCACTGTGAAGTCGACGTGCTATCCACTGGACTACCGGGCCGCCCTTGGAGTTTTTAATAAAAGCAATTTAAACAAAACTCCTTCATCGTATATGCTGATCATTTTCTCTTCTTTACTGTTGGATTCAGAGCGATGCCCTTTGGCCAAGTAATAGCTGAACGTTCACTCCACCTCAATGGATGCACGGAAGTATGAGGGCAAGGATGTTTAGAATGAGCAAATAATCTACTTTCATGCGTATATAGATCATAAGCAGGGTTCCTGTGGGTCCTTCGAATGTCTTCAAAGTCACAGAGTTCATGAATGTAAAAAGAAAGCTTCAATCGGCATTAAAATGTCTTAGATGAATCATTCAAAAGTCTCGTAAAATATGAACACATGATAAGTAGGATTTTATGACTCTAAATAGTCTCAAATCTCAAATACAAATTAACATCAAAAAAATATATATACTGAATGACTTTTGTGGCAACATTACGCAATCGCAAAAGCGGAAACGACCTACCAGTGATGTGGCTTTTAGTCAAGCAGACACAAGTCATGTACAGTATGTGCTGTAGCATCTTTGAACAATATGGGACATTTGCAACAATGAGAAGTTGGTCTTAAATGTATTTCCAATCGGAATGAAGAAGTCTCTAAATCAACTTGCCTCCAGCTGTACAAACGCTGATGAGTCTTTAGACCAGGGGTGTCAATCATACGGCCCGCGGGCCGGAACCGGCCCGCAAGGAGGTTTGATCAGGCCCGCAGGATCTTTTAGAAGTGGAAAAATGCATAAAAGACACGGAATGAATATTTTTAATAGGGTGCAATTCATGGAATATCCGCTAGGGCACACTGTTTTGATCAGAGGAAAAGACAGCATTGATTTGATCAGAGAAGAAGACAACAGCAGCTTCGGTCTGTCACTGAGACACACCCAACACAACAGACGCTATCAAGGACATGTGTATACTTTTTTTTTTTTTACACATATTATAGCGATCTCCTTAGTTTGTAAGGTGTAGGCAGGGATTACATTTAGATTTGATATGCCCGTGTAAATGGTTTAAAAATTCCTTTCTTTATAAATCTCGTTTAATCTTAAAAGTGCATTACTGTGCTCTATGTTTTAATACCAATTGTTAAGGTTTTGTGCCTTTGTACAGTCGGTGGGATTAATTGCAATGCATATATGTGAATGATAAAAGTCAATTGCACATTTGTAAGGAAATCTTAGGCGCTTCATGAAATGTTTTGTAAAAGTTTCAACATTTTCCGAGTGTTCTTGTGCTTCTTTAGACCAAAACAAAGGGAAGACATATTATTTTGGTTATTTATAGCAGATTGCGGTAAAAAATTTTATGGTCCGGCCCACTTGACATCTACCGAGGCCGTATGTGGCCCACAACGCGAAATGAGTTTGACACCCCTGCTTTAGACAGTCTGCTGTGTGAGTACTTTGTTAGCTGAGGTAATTTATTCCAACAGTTTGAGACTGAATGGAGAAAACAACACTTCCGCTTTTTCAAAATCTGCACCGGGGCAAACCAAACTGCATGGCTTGAATCTGTGTTCATGAGATTTGTGTTGAATTGCGCAAACAACGTTCCGAAAGTAACACTGGTCAAGGAACAACCCCAGATCTGTGGGTGAAGCAAAGAACTGCTTTCTTTTTCCTCCCAAGTTTGGTGCAATTCTGACTTTCCCGTCTTCTCACAGCAGGCCTATGTGTCCTCCGGCCACCAGATGGCTCCCCCCAGTCCCAACAACAACAGTAGCAGCAACAACGGCAGCGGAGGAGGAGGTGGAGAACAGCTAAGTAAAACCAACCTGTATATCCGCGGCCTTCATCCAGGGACTACGGACCAAGACCTGGTCAAGCTCTGCCAGCCGTAAGTTTAAACATTTGACGGTTTGAGCATTGGGATCAGCAAAGTCTGCATTCAAAGTTGATTTAAGTTCAGACTGCAAGACATAAAATGGGAAAATGTATTGGCGAAATTCAACCCCAGCACTCGTGTTTCAATACCCATTTTAATGAATGTAAAATGGGAATACTCAATGAGATGAATCACACATCATGACGAAGTGTGTGTGTGTGTGTGTTATACATCCCACTCTCGATGCAATAGCGTTCCAGTTGCTTACCACTGAGCAGGTTCCGATCTAACACAAAATGGAAGTTTAGATGAGGACAGGAGGCAAACTGGCTGTACCTTTCTCTGGCCCCTTGCTCTGGCTCATATTTTTTTCTTCCCGACTTAATTAGGCTTGAGGATAGTTCGAGCGTGGTTTTTTTTCTCCCCCTCTCCCTCCCTCGTGGTTTCTTTCTGACTTCCGGGTTGAGTGAACGCTGGCGCGTTTGGCTGCCGCTGCTCAACCCGTATTGTTTTGTATTGTTTTGTGTTTTTTGTTATTGTAAAGTGTCCTTGGGTGTCTTGAAAGGCGCTTATAAATAAAATGTATTATTATTATTATTAAGTTCACTCCTTCCTCTACTTAACACAGAAAGTCAAACAAATTGACAGGTCAAACCACCGACTTCCCGCACCTGTTGAAATTGGATCAAACCAAACTTAATCGTATTTAATTCGTAGATTCATATGGCCAGCGTGACGCCTTTTCTGAACAAAACTGCGGCCTCAACAATCCATTTCATCATGTGTCCAACAGATGAAGCGCAAATCTCACCACAGAGCAGATGTTATCAACTCAATTGAACATCCTCTGCATGACTCTTATTCCTGATTTAGCACTTTGTCTCCAGACAACTGGATCCAGTTTTAAGGACCTGGCATGTGTTGACTTCCAAACATGCAGTGACAAATGACTCAATGATGAAACCTCAATCCTTACTCAATGGATCCAATCACCTTTGACAAAATGACTGTAATTGGGACAAACAGCTGTCAACACATATTTATCCCATGAGTTGTAGCTACAGCTCCACATACCAAATGAACAAAAGTATTGGCACATGTACAGGAGGAACAGTGCTCCAGATGACAGGACAATGGTATCAAGTCGATGGATTTGCCCATTCCCTCAAGAAGAAAATATAAAATGGGCACTCAAAAGATTTCATCCACAAAGCAACATTACCCAAGATAGTATTAAAAGTGTCATATTCTCCATGTGCTGGAGATTCATTGAGCGTGCATGTTAGGTTAATTAACAACTCTAAATTGCCCACTGGTGTGTGTTGAGTGGTTGTTTGTCGACCTGCGTTTGACTGGCAACGAGAAGTGGTGTCACCCAAAGCCTGTAGCTTATCCACGACGGTGAACAGGATCAGAGTCAGAAAGTATATTGAGCTGATAGAATACAACTGACATAAATCAGTGCCGGTGGTCGAGCAGATTCATAGTTGCCGCTTCATGAGAACTTTTCATCAGACGCTGCGAGAAAAGACAATAAATAACACAGCACATTTGTCTCTTTTAGGGTGTCATACAAAAAGCCGATGCCAAATAAGTGTTGGTTAATTTGGTCCAAACGCATACCTCTCAAAAGTGAGGAGTCGGCCTCAGAAACACCCAGTGATTAATAAGCACCACGAGTGCTTTAGCTTCAAGGCTATGCTTTTATGTTACAGATCTTTGCTTGTGAACGTTAACTACCGTCATCCTAGTCAAAGCATGAAAAGTGTCAGTGTTTACCAGTATGGGCCTCAGGGGCCCATCACAGCGATGGCTCCCCTCACTCTAATTCTGGACTTGAAAAGTATAGTCTTACCCGACCCCTCTACAGTACCTGATTTGGATGCACCAGTGCACCCCAAAGAAAGCGTCAAATCCTCAGAGCCATATTAGCACAGCGTGTGTACAACCTATTGTCAAAGCCGCAGCAATCAAAGTGAAGCAGAAATCTGCGGTTGGTCTGTGGAACACCGGAACTTGATTGTAAAAGCAGACGGCCGACAGAGAAGTCATTGTGTGGCAGGAGAAATGTGAAGAGGGGACTGACGTGATTGGGAGGGCTCCTTTTGAGCCGAAACATGAATGAGTGGGAAAAGAGTAGTACCGCCTGTTGGGAAAGAATGTCAAGCAGCTGTATGTGGGTCATGACTGTCTTTTAAGTGTGTGTGGCCTCTACAGTTTTGTGAGCTTTTGGAAGGGTCTCGGGTTAAGTGGAAGGTCACATAAGCAAAGCCTTCGGACTTTTGAACTGGTCCGGTGTTCCCAGCAGGGCAAACATGGACACATGTTGCTTTTGTTTTTTTCTTGTCATACCTCAAACAAAGACACTTATCAGCGGCCGCCTTTTTGTTTGCAATCGTGTTTTTGTTTGTTTTTACGGTCATTCATGAATAAATCCGTATTATTGTAATCTTTCTCACATTGAGATGTTTAATATTTTGCTCATAAATACAACAAAGTCACACTAATAAAATAACTGCCCAACTGATCTTTTGTCTTTGAGATACGATTTTTTTTTTCATCTGCATTGGACTATGAGGAGTCATGTCCTGTAAAAAATCTAACGGTAAGACAGTTATTTTATTAGCGTGACGATACAACATCTAGATATCTAATTGGCTCCCTTGTATGTAAAGTATGATCGTGTTTTCCAACCTTAACTGAGCCAAGGCAACCACTTTCCATAAGAATACTCTCACAGGACACCACCAAACAGAAATACTGATCATAATATAATCTCATCTCAATGTACTCACAAATTAAATCAGTCTGTTTAAAATCTGGATTTATTTAAACTAACACAAATCTGAAATACTAAAAGGGGGTCATGACATTTTCTCTGGTATGAATGGCGATAGATGAATATGAAATTGCATAATTTCCCATAGGACCCCTCACAGCATATTTGGGTCCATCGGCTTTTCATTATTTTAATAAATCTAATTAGTATTGCATTAATCGATTATGTATCGAAATCTACAAACTCCCTTGGCCATTGTGAGGCAAAATAACATGTTAAAACATTTTAAACAGATCTCAAATGTAATCAATTACAAGTTGGATTCATATTAATGAAAAGGCTTAAGTGCTCTGAAACGACAGCTGTCCGTAAGAAAATGTCATGTTTAATAGAATAAAGAGGAAAAAACCCAAAACAAAACAAGAAGATAGGCTGAATAAAAATCTACATTGGCGCAGACAATGCTCACATGTACCTAATGATGAGGTCAGTGTGCTCTATGTCACGCACCACTTACAGCTGTCAGATGGCTTTTCATGAAATTCTAAACAAACAGATGACGATGAAATATAAACGCCCCCCGAAAGGATTTTACAGTATAGTGTCACGCTTTCTTGCAACAGTGTGTGTGTGTGTGTGTGTGTGTGTGTGTGTGTGTGTGTGTGTGTGTGTGTGTGTGTGTGTGTAACCGAACGCCTTGTGGCTGGCTTGAATGTACTTAGTCGTCTAAGTAGAGGAAACCAAAGACATGGAGCTATGACACCGAGTAGTACAAGAAAATGCCACAGTGAGGTGTCAAGAGACACATGGGGACACATCCAAATCATCTGGCCACCAGGAGAAGGCAGGCGTGTAGGACCCAGCTGGGCTCTGTGATGTGAGGGTGGAAAAGGAGGAGGGCGAGTGAGGGAAGGAAGGCCAAATGGAGGGGTGAAGCATCAGGTTACAATCCGCCCAGACACCACGTCGCCCAAAGAGAAGCAAGACCAGCCTCTTGCTTTGGATAAATACAACAGCCAGGAAGGGACAATCTATTATACTGTAAAGTGGATACACTCCTCATTAGCCTCCACACAAAATATGAATCATGCTAGAAGTGCTTGTGTCTATATGCCGTCTCATTGGTCTTTCATTGAAATTGGGGGAGTACAGTGGTTTCCTCATACTCTATGTTTATTTTACTTCAAAACCCAGTCAGATAGCGACAACACTCAAGAGGAGAAGTGTCTCGGGGTGAGGTGTTTGGGCCAAATTGTCTTTAGTCTTGGGAGGCGTGCACCTGTCAAAAACAAAGCCAGAAATCCTCCCCCAGAAGGAAGGGTGGATGTGGACATAGCTGTCTGTGACGTAAAAGCGATGCATGTGTGTTTATGTTGGTATGCACTCTGAGGAAGTGTGAGAGGATCGTTATGCATGTGGAAGGAGCAGATTCCTTGGCATCAGTCACTGACAGGATGTTTTTGTTTCTGTGTGTGTCTGAAAAGGTATGGCAAGATTGTGTCGACCAAGGCCATCTTGGATAAAACCACAAACAAATGTAAAGGTGAGTTGCCAAACTTTCAGAGCGAATTGCATCATTAAGCCTAAGGCCAACACATTTTGAAGACAGCAAACTGGTTGATAGTGTATGCCAAGATGGAATGGACACTTGAATATTTTTTTCTTTAAAATAACGTAGAAAACAATCAATTATTTATCCTTATTTAAAAATAACTTTTTTTTTTTTTTTGAAAAACAATCCAATCCAAACAATTTAACATTACCGGCCCCATTTAAACAAAAGCAAACTCTGTTTCAAGAGCAGTAGCGTCAGCTAAACGTAATCACATTGAAATAGAATTCAAGACTGTTGATTTTTGCCGAGGTATTTAATATGTTAACACGTTGAGAGCTAAGATTTGAACTAGCTAGGTACTAAAGTGGCGAAAACGTCCACTCCATCCCATTTTCAGATACTCATTGGTCCAGAATAAGTGAAAACTTTTAAGGTCATATGTGTTCTCCTCTTCCAAGGTTGCTAGCTAGCTAGCTGCCATTACTTGTAACCTTGATTTTGGAACAAGGCCTGAAGAAGTCAAAAAATGTTCACCATTTTGCTTATTGTCTTGATGTGCATGTGTGTATCTGACAGGCTATGGCTTTGTGGACTTTGACAGTCCAGCAGCAGCTCAGAAAGCTGTTACGGCTCTGAAATCAAGTGGCGTCCAGGCACAGATGGCCAAAGTAAGATTGCATGTACTTTTTAAAATCCCACCTTAGCTTCATTTGTACCTGTTCAAGCTGCTATAACATCTTCACCAATCTACTTGACAACCCCAGTGTGTTATTTACAGTAGCAGTCACGCGTAAGGTCCAAGCCCCGTTGTATTGTCTTCATTTGCACCCTCACAAGTGTCTCTCTCTTGCACGCCAGCTTCTCTTTGTTTGTGTACGTTGCTAACTTGCTCCCGTTGTAGCGCTTGTCCAGAGCTCTTTGTGCGGGTGTCTGCTGCAGTCAAAGCAACTCTTGTCGGCCCATTAAGCTGATCCCCCTGGCTCTGCGGCTCCCCATTGAGGGAACACAGGGCAGGGTGCCACTAAAGCCACTGTCAATGGGGCAATTACAATGGCTTGGCATTGTCCAGTGTCTGGGCCCAAGGCCTGAGGCCAACACCCGCGCTGAATTCACTTCACCTCAAAGTCCCCACCCCCTCTCCCTGTGTCCACTGTAAAGTAACACCAGGGTATCTCTATGCACTGTAAATGATCTGCACCCTAACTTCATGCATCTCCATACCAGACAAGTGCAACCGGATACCACAACGTGACTCACCCAGACAGTTTGTGCTCTAGCAGTCGTGTTGATCACCACAATAAAAGCCTAAATATACACAGCTGGCTCGGAGCTACTGGGTTACTTCAGTTTTTAAGAAGAATCTGATATTAATACAACACAAAAAAGTGCTGCTATCGACCATTTTGTCTTCAGCGTGGCTTGTTTTGTTGTATTTTCCAAAAGCAAAATGGACCAAACCTTTACCTAAATGTACACAGAGTGCACCTGGTCTCCGAATGGGCTACCGCGGCCTCCAGGGTGCACGGCGAGCAAAAACAATTTTATAGAGCCTGGGGAACAGTGACACAATTAAAACTAGGAGCTTTACTTTGCAGTCCCTCCCTGTGCAAATGGGGCTAACATCGAACGACACTCCTCACATGACGCTCAGAGTGAATGGACTGGCGCCAACTGTATTACGTGCCACAAGTTTGGTATTTGAGCGAATGAAATTAGCAGAGGCGATGGGTAAATAAAATACGTATGAAAAGAGGGCGGTGGTTTTATTTGTTCAGCTTGTCACACTGCACAATTACACTTCGTCAATGACCTCCAGCAGTCTGCCACTGTGTTGCTACACGGTCGGGTTCTTGCTGAAGTGCCGCACCCAGAGTGATGAGAATGACTGAGAAAATATGGTGGCGTCTTGAGAGACAATAGAAGCAACCCCGATCAGTAATTTAGTTCAGGATAACTGATCACGCATGAACTCAACAATCAAACAGGAACACTTGCAGAAGCATCTGTGCTCACTGGTGTCGTTACTCAAGATACGCGTTTTCAGTTTTGGAAATGGAATTGTTTCACGTGACAGAATCTGTCAGCCATGATTAGAAATGTTCGCTTTTGGATAAGTGTAATCATTAGGCAGAGAGGAAGAGATGAAAGAATGATGTACTTGGGATGATACATGTATCGTCTTTTCAGGCATCCTGCTTTAATATTAGTCCAAACTCCCACTCCTTCCTATCCTGTCATTTCCTCCTCCAGAACCAAATATTCATCCCCTCATTCATCCCACCCTCCCCTTTCCTCTGCACGTTTTCCCTTCCTCCTTCTTGCCCAGCCTCTTTGCTCCCAGTTGCCAGGCTTCTGTTGCTCTGTGAACTCTTTAACTTCATGCCTGACTTCCTGTCTTCCTTTGCAGTCTCAGACGGTTTCACTTTCCGGCAAGCGCCACAAAAATTAAGTCCCAGAACTGTATGTGCGAGGATAATCTCTCTGCTCTAATGCACGCACAGCTGTCAATATTTCTTAATTAGATAACATTTTGCCACAGTGTGCGCGTCGACAAATTCTTATTTGCATGTGTGAGTATATTAATGAGTGCGTTCAGAGTTTTCTAAGTGGCAGACAGCTTAGTAAAGTCAGTGATGCACCACTAGCGTAAGTGACAAATTAGTCAGGGTTACACTCTACACTTACACAGATTTTTGAGAAATGTTTCGTATTGGGCATTATTACTGAATCTACTTTGCAAAAGATTAATGTGTCAAGACGGTACTTGGTACAATCATGGGAATGGAGTATTCATGCATTAAAAAGCTCACTAATGCAGTATCATTGAAAGAGATGAAGTGAAATCCTTAAAAGATGAGCTGAGGGGTTATTCGTTGAGACTTTTTCCATTAGACATGTGTACAGGAAGCCAAGCCCAATTTATATGGGTGGGCATGTTGCAAAAGTACATTTTCGTGAGCATCCCAGCCCCCAATAGTCATGAGACAATACACATGCTACAAATGCACAATTGGTACGCTCTTTACAGATCAAAATTATTCGAGACGTCCCGACCCATCAAGTGATCGGAAATCAGGGTCGTTAAGGAGGTTTTCAGCTGATCGGGGATCGGGCAAAAAAAAAAAAAAAAGTTTTTCTTAATTTTATTGGTCACAGAATGACCAAATACATTAAGGCTATAAATATCTTGACAAATGGAGTTACAACAGCTTAATTTTATATTACACAATGTTACGTTTTGGTTCTGGGGCGGGCAGCGTCAGAGTGGGAGTAAACACACCCACCCACACCCACACAAGCACACTTTGTGTACAGCGAGTGCTCTCCCTCTGGCTGCAGTGCCTTCAATTATGTTTGGAGCGACAAGGAGACACAAACGATGTGTAAACACTCAGGGTAAGCTTAAAGATACTTCTAATTTCTCCATTGTGAGACAAATAAAGATTTTCTTATCTTAAAATAGCCTAAGTCTGCCTTGCCTGATATAAAAGCGCTCCTTATTTTCCCTTTAGGGGAAGCCTCCCAAAAACGGAGCTCTATGACTTGTTTCTTTGCACTTTTATTTCGGTAATTTGTTTTGACTTGCAAATGCTACTACTACTAACCCCGGCACTGTCATCTTATGCGCCATCATCTTCTAACCAGACTCTTTTCATATACTGTATATCTCTGTTGTTAGCCGTTCAAGTTTGGAGGAACTCTGCCGTTCTCGTTCAGACCTCGATCTGAATGGGGTTTGATCAGGGGATTTTCCTTGCACATATTTTAACATGGCGCATGAAGGAATATATCAACTAAAAATGTGTTTGTCACCCCCACTTCCCAAACAGCAACAGGAGCAGGACCCCACCAATCTGTACATCTCCAACCTGCCGGTGTCCATGGACGAGCAAGAGCTGGAGAGCATGCTCAAGTCCTTTGGCCAGGTCATTTCGACACGCATTCTGCGAGACGCCAACGGGACCAGCCGCGGTGTGGGATTCGCCAGGTCAGACACAGCAATTCAAATAATAACGAGAAAATGTGTGGGAGTATGTTGATCTCTTTTCTTATTGTTATTCCAGGATGGAGTCCACAGAGAAGTGTGAGGCCATTATTCAACATTTCAATGGCAAATTCATCAAGACTCCACCAGGAGTTCCAGGTGTGTAAAATTATTTTTCTTCGTACGCGATTTTGACATTGTTTCTGTTGGTGCCAGTGTTCAACTGTTTGATCTTTTGCTTTCCCAGTGCCGACAGAGCCGTTATTATGTAAGTTTGCAGACGGGGGTCAGAAAAAGAGGCAGAACCAGGGAAAGTACCTCCCCAACGGAAGGCCCTGGGCCAGAGACGGCGAGACGGTAAGTCACGCACACATTTGAACTTTTTTCTCTACTAGTAAACGTTTTGAGCTGAATGCACTGCTGTTTGCATGACCTCAGTGGTTCTGAATCCCACATTGTTTTCCCAGGGAGGAATGACGCTTGCGTATGACCCCACAGCATTACAAAATGGGTGAGTGGTATGCAGGGCCTGAGTGAAAACAGTCCCAACCTACACGAAAAAAAAAAAAAAAAAATAAGCAGCACCTCAAAAGTGCTACAATGCTGCCCCCTGCTGTGACGTTGAGGTTATGTTTTTTACTTCGTTGGTTTGTGTACAACTTTTAAAATACAGCCTCAACATTTGAAGACCGTGTAATGTAAATTCAGATATTTGCTTCTAAACACTGTCTAGGTTTGAAGATGAGTGCTGAAAACAGTTGCAAAGACTGAGAAATTGACAATACTGGTTTGTGGAGATAAAACATGACATTATTTTTCACCGATTTTTCTGGATTGGCTAAAACGGTGCCGAGTAATACACTTTGGTGTCCAGCATGAGTCCCCCTCCATCCGTCATCGAACAGCGTGAGCACGTTGTTTGCGTCATTGGCTAGCCGCCACAATTGTGAGTCATTTACTTTGTTACTTGTCCTACACCCAAGCTTGTTAGCTCGTGGGCTAACTCGCGCTTCTCTGTGCTTTCCACAACACATCAGCTGAGTGTCATATATTCCAGCCGGAGGAGGCTTCAAGCAGATATATTTTTGTGGCACAAACAAGTAGGGATGGGTAGGCGTTGTTAGATTAGGCCTCTTTGGCACTTCTATGTAAACTGGTGACTTTAACTAAGCCGTTATTTTGCAATAACCTTTCTCCTTGCGTCTACTTGCCTTTCCCTATGAATGGCACGTTTTGGCAAATGTCCTAGTTGAATACAGTCCAGACGGTGGAGTCACACACAGGCTGGGTGAAGCCCCCACCCTCCTCATGTATGGGAGCAGCTAAGGCGGTGTAAGACTAAGGATCATTTTGGAGAAGACCGACCTTTTTCTGCATCTGGCAGAAAAGGCCCCACAGCTGTGTGCTCGATCTTATTGGCATTCATGAAATCGTTTAACTGACGATATACAGTCCTCTGGCAGTTAATTTTAGTTTAGTATTGTAAGCATTATAAATAACAGACTGGCTAATTTCCATTTGAGCTTTTCAATTGGTTCCCTGACCGGGAATTGAACCCAGGCTGCGGGGGTGAGAGCACCGAATCCTAACCACTAAATGACAAGGGAATTGCTGAGGTTCTCTCTGAACTTTTCAGTGTAAGAAAGAAGCTACACATTAGCATCCAATTTTCAGCAGAAGAGTGTCACATTCAGCAAACACAGCTAAAGCGTTTGAGTGTGGAGACAGTGATTTGATTTTTCACAAAAAACGAACCTGTTTTGGGAAAAGCCCACAGTGAATATTACGGTTTTTTAAGATCCACGTTTCTGATATCATGTAATCTGTTGTGCTGGTACAATGTTGTATTTTATTTTCTAAGTCTGGATTGGAGATTTAAGATGCTATGTAATGTACACTTATATTTTTTTGCAGCTAATGATGAACTTTTCTTTTACCCTTTTCAATGCCAATGAGATCACGCCGCATAAGTGGATGTACTTCATGTTTTTGTCTCCTTCTATTCGACAGCTTCTACTCCTCACCATACAGCCTGGCTCCAAACCGGATGATCGCCCAGACGTCTCTCTCACCTTACATGCATTCTCCTGTCTCATCCTACCAGGTGGTGTATTTTACTCACATTTTTGTCTCACGTTCCCAAATAGCCAACACACAGTCTCAACTACTGTCATTCTTCCTTCATGGGAAGGTGCACAGCCCATCCTGGATGCACCATCAGTCATACCTCATGCAACCAGCTGTGAGTAGCTTTTCTTTACATCTCCGTCATTTTGAGCATGACACTCGCTTGCGTAGGTCTCGTTACTCACCAGATTCTGATTGCATCCACAGGGTACAGTACTTACCCCAGCAATGGATCACGCTATGTCCATCCAGCCAACATCTATGATGGGACCTCTCGCCCAGCAGCTAAGCCACCTTTCCCTGGGCAGCACAGGAACAGTGAGTACATCATCTCGGTGGCATAAAGAAGTGATTCTCACAGGCTTTTCTGACAGGGGTAACATTTTTCCATTGTCCTAACACCAACTAAATTCAAAATATTGACTTTTGTTATTGCAAGTAATTTTGCGGACACTTCATTTTGAGATTTTGTGAAAAAAATTCCAATTATGATGCTCCCTTTAAAGTACTTATCCAGTTTGTGTCCTCTTGTTTTCTTCCACACAGTATATTCCGGCCAACACAACTATGCAGGGGACCTACATCCCCCAGTACACCCCAGTGCCTCCTTCCAATGTCCCAGTAGAGGTATGTATGTATATACTCTTATGTATGTGAGTGACATAAATGCATGTATACATGTTATAGTACACCGTATATATTGTAACGGTATATAATGAATGGTACAAAATGAATCGATCACTCCTTAATATTTTCTAAAACGAAGAAAATGTCGATTGGATTATAATTTGTGTCCTGAACATGCAAAATGGGGATGATTAGTTTATTTTGTGTATTCACAGCAGCTGTTTCAGAGCAGTGACAAACACATTTGGAGTACATTATAGCGCTGGTGTTTTGCACAATTGGTTTCATCAGGCAAAATGTTCTTTATATTGCCCCCACATAAGGTATCTGTATTCCTCACTTAGTCCCATTACAAGTCCATTTTCAACGCGTTTCTCAAATGTATGAAAAGAAAAACAAGACTAAAAGAAGGAGCCAACATTAACTGCTGAATGAAAGCATCCTGGCAGTTCTCTGCATGAGGCCGTCCGTGCCTGCGGGGCGTCGTCAATGATCTAATTCAGTGTAAATGGTGGTGGGAACCTGCAGAATCAACAGCGCTGTCAACGGGGTGTGAAAAAAGGGCAATATTGATGAATGGGGAGCGGCATGGTGGTAGCAAGCGATGAACAGCGTCGGGGTGAAAACGAAGGGCGTGAAGTATATTGTAAACATCAAAGTCTTCTTTTGAAGAGGTCAGTAGACAGCTTATTAAATCCTTTGTCATTTGTTTTTTTCAGGAAAACGGTGGTCAACAGCAACAGGTTGCTATGGAAACTCCCACAGAACACACAAACTATTCATACCAACACACCAAGTGAAGCTAAGGTATGAATTTTGACACATTCAGTGGAAAACATCTGAACGACTTAATTGCCACTGCCAAGTGCTCAGCAAAGTGGCGTGGCAAAACTAAGTTCTTTTTCTTGATCACATTCAGAAGTGTAGTTGGCGACATGAACGTGCTCTTCATTTAGGCTTATTTATTCGTTATAATACTGAGGAGAAGACCTAGCTCATGTCAATTTTCCCGAAACCATAACCAACCAAATTCCACTATGAGACTTTTATATGTTTTAGAGAAGATTGCATTTCACGAGGAAAATTAAAGTCACGTGATCACCGAGGTCAATTTCAAAGTCCAATCCGAGTTCAAAATGTCACGTTACGAAACTATGCATCAATATTTAATCGTACCATTTCTCTGTGTTTCTGTGGTTTCTTCCAGCGCCATGAGGGTAGGGGCCTTGGCCATGTGATGAATCCAACCAATCAGGGTTCAGCTAAACAAGACCTCTGCTCTATACCATTACCAAGCATCTGGACTTGAACATGGATGACAAAAGGAACGTGTGTACATGTATGCGAGAGAGAGTGAAATTGTGTGTGTGTGTGTGTGTGTGTGTGTGTGTGTGTGTGTGTGTGTGTTTGTTTGTTTTTTTCCATTTTAAAGAAACAAGACAACACTTACGACATTGAACGTTTCTGCTCACAAGTTGAACTACCAAAGGAGGTAATAATCTTCTCCAGAGAAGATCTGATCTATTTTGATAACTGCAACAAGGAACATGATAAAATGTTGGAGGAAAAAAATAGGAGAAAAATTAGCGACGAGGAAAAAAAAACAGAGTGTTATTTTTATGCACGTAATATAACAAATTCTTATTTTAAAAAGAAAAGAAATTGCATTCTGGATGTTTCAGAGTGATTCAAGGAAAAGAGTTAAAACACAATGTGTCTTTTATTTTTTTTGTAAAATATGCAAACTTTTAATTTCCTGATGTTTGTTGTTTGACATTCTTTTTGCAGCGGTGGGGCAACAGTTTGTACAGGTTAAAAAAAATGAACAGAAAGACTTTTGCTGTATGTCGCGTCATTGGAATCGGGAGGCAAACCGTTTAAAGCTACTTCTTCCTCTAACTGCTGCAGAGATTTCTAGTCATGCACAAATGATAGAAACACGTTTTATTTATACTTGTTACTCCTATTTTTTAAAGCCTGAATGAACAAAAGACAATCAATTATTTCTATTTATATTTGACTTATTTTTCTGGGGGTTTCCCCAGAATTTTTAAACCATTTCAACCTTTATTAAAAACAAAAACACGTTATTTAATAGTAGGGTCTCTAAAGACTACAAAAAAAGCCACAGAGTGATAAGCTGACATTTTGGGGGGAATTGTACTATGGGCCCTTTTCACAGTCAGACGACCGCTTCTGTCCCTAGCCTTCTGCTACCTGTTTTCACTAATGGGATACAATGTAAACAAATGAATAATGTAATACAAAGTGAGATGAGTAATGTTTTATTATTTATGATTTTAGTAACCCTAGTGCTACAGTCTCACAGTGCCTCTGTGTCAAACGTATTACTAATTCTCTTAAAGAACACACATTTAAACAGATGGTGTCTTCATAAAATGTCCATGACATGTGGTCAAAATAACCCAAGCATCAAGAATAATTATCACCCTCCAGACTGTTTTGGCAGTGGGGAAGCTGCAAATGAGCCACTTTTCACCTCACCTCCCCTCTACTGCAAAGTGCGCCAACTCATGTTGGACCATGTATGACCAGAGGCTACTACGTATTTGCAAGTTTTGGGACCAAATATCACTTTTACTTTCAAAGTGGAAAATGAAATCATGAAGAGTCCTTGAACACTCCTAAAGACTGTAAAAGCATACTTTTTTTTTCACTCATGAAGGCAGCTTTTCAACTGCAATTAGTAATTTTTGTTCGATTTTGATGTCACGACAAGGCCAAATTTGGCCTTTTTCGGAACATGGCAGCACGTTGTCTTTTCTCACTTGATGGCCAGACTACTACAAACTACTCGTATAGAAGCAAATAAAGTTCATTTTCCACTTTAAACAAACTCGTGTGGCATAATACATCTTAGCATAGCTGAGGGTCCCAACTTCAGCAACTAAATATAACGCAAAAGCAGCAGAAGGCTTGCTCGCGAACTCCGTTGCTAACCAGGCAAAGGCTGCGTTAATTTTCTACTTCAAACAAACAAGTAGCAAATAGCCTGGCGATCTTAACACAAACGGGGATCACGACTAGAGCAATTAAATATGAACCAAAAGCAGCAGCAAATTAGCTAGCGTCGTTGCTTGCGAAAAAGGCTAAGGGCTAACAACAGAGCGGCTTTTCCAACTCTCTTTTTGGCCAAAAACAAGTTTGAACCGTGAAATGTTGATGATCTCGTCTGTTTACTCACAAATTGACTTACTCTGTGTCAAGTCATCACAATACGTCACTGGCATAATGTACATAGACGGCTCTATCCTTATTTGGCGCTAGCATAGAGAAATGAACAAAGATATAGTTAGAATTAATGAATGATATTTTCCTGCGGCACGCCTTTCATTGCACCCTGGTTGGGAATCACTGCTGTCGAATAAGCTTGACTTTTTTTTTTCATCATGGTTGCAGGGTATTTTACAGTAATAACAACACGAGGCTCACTTTACGCTTTACTTGTTTATTTACATTGTATTCCCATTACAATTTGTGGAGCTGGAGACAATCCCAGGACGACAGCGTCTGAACATCATAGTCAAAAGGGTCTGTTTTGAGGGCACAGGACAAGGATTCCACATCGTTTCTGGTGATTTTACGAGTTTTTGATGTTATCGGTGTTCTGTGTATGTGGCGCACGCAGGCTGTAGATCAGCATGACGCCTGTTCACGCTCCTCACGCCCATGTTGAGAAGTGGTTTTAAGCGGTTTTGTTCAAGCAACTCTTCAAAGCATCGTTCAATTGGTCCTCTTGTCGCGAGGAGGGGACGTGCATCGGTAAAATGACCGCAGTTGTTCATTCGAGATAACATGAGGGAACTCCAATTGAAGATTTCCGAGTGATTGGTTGCAAAGGGAGCTGTAGGTCTTTTCTCAATGCTGCTGTTGTCATCTGATTTTGAGTCATTGTTTAGTTGTTGTTGGGGGGTCTGTTGGTAAGTTTTTCCTTTTGACTGTCACTTGAAAACCTTTTGAGCTAACCTGCCTTATTTTTTTGTTTATCTTCGAAGTAGATGACATTTTAGCTGTAGAGAGATAGCATTCGATGTTAGTTTGTAGGTGTTAGTTTTGACGTTTTCTTGCTCAACATCACGGTTTCTCGTGTTTTGATTCACAGGGGTCTCTGTTCCTTTTGTTGTGCTGTTGAGCCTTTTTGTTTAAAAAAAAAGATTTTTTTTTGTTTTTTAAAACCTTTGCAAGTGGACAGCTAAACCAAATCCTGACTTTGTTTGCTGACTCGAATCATTCATACGGACGCTGCATCAGTGTCGTAGCTCAAGATGAGGCTTTGACCATACGACAAGCCATTGCATCCACACAAGTTTTCGTTCACGCACACGTTACAAACTGTAAACCTCTTGGCTTTTCAAAGATTGATCACTAGACCGTGAGAGTGCCATTCAAGAGGGTATTCATGCCCATTTTCCACTGCGCGGTTAATAGGAAAGGCTTGGTTTGACTTGCGGTGGGATGGATTCCACCTCAAAATACTATATGTGATAATGGAAAAATAAATAAAGTCTCTTCAAACACATCAATCGCAACAAACACATGCAAATCGAGTAACAAAGAAGCACAAGGCTCTCTCTTTACTTCACACCATGTGGCTGTTTTTATTCAGAAGTGAAACTGAGGGAACCAATCGCTGTAGGACGTTGAAGTTGGTGGAGTCGTACATCAAGTAGTGTGCATTACTGCGGCACCAGGCAAAGCTAATGTTAGCATGTGGAAAAGGGGCATAAGTATCTTTGATTAGTGAGTGAAACAAAGTCATCTGGAAATCCTAATTTTAGCAAAGCCTTAATGTTCTTTTCTTTGTATGACCTGCCTCAAATTCCAAGGAATGTCACTCACTACATATGACAGCAACCAACTTGTTGGAAAGACATCGAGTTAACCATAATTTTGGTTGGCCGGAGCTAAGCTGTTCATCAGGTTTGGCTGCGGCACCAAAAAACACGCTGACTCTCTCTATTTTTTTTTACATGTTTTGTGTGATATGTTGTTCATTTGTGCAACCAAAGATGTTGTCGTCACCCATACATTCACGTTCGTAATGTTGCTCTCATCAAGACATGCGATGCGAGCCAGACAAACTGCTTTTATCTGAATGACTCAGGAGGGCAATGGCGTTTTCATGCACTCTGAATCCAACGTGGTTTTCTTTCCACTTGGAAAGTAATTGGGGAGGGGGGGAGTACAGTCCCATGCTTATATACAGCATGCGAAGGAAGGCTGCAGTGCAAGTAAACATAGTGGGCTTAGCAGGCTTCCAGGAGGAGCACCTTGTGCAGCTTGAGAGAGCACATTTTGTACATAGTTTTTGTTTTCCCCTTTATGTTGACACCTTTTTCCCCCCTGTGTGGGTGTGTTTTCATGACTTTTATTCTTTTTTTGATAAACTGTCCGGATCACACAGACGCTAGCACGTCATCTGAACCAATCCCGCCATGGAGTATGTCATGGAAAATATCTATATGAGAGAAATGGTATATTCAATGTGTTAGCCATCACTATGAACACACACACACACACACACACACATACACAAAAGGATTTTGGAACTATGAAATGACTACTTTGTTACAATGCAGTGTTTATTTATTTGACCGTTTTTACCAAATTATAAGCAAACCTAACGTTACAATTTATGTACGATGCCGGAAAAGGAATCTGCATCATGAAAAGTTACTTTGAATTGTGTCAGACTCTATTCTGATGAATGGTCCACAGTTTTTCTCCATGCACTTATTTTGTACTTACAATTTGATAGAAGTCATCCTTAAAGAGACTGATGGCTTATTTCATAGCTTCAAAATGTTTTGCTGCTAAAACAGGACTTCTCAACAGGTTGTAGGTTGTCGCCCTGTGTGCATTTTCAAAATCTTTCGTTTTGGTATCACATCGAGGAATCTACAATTTCCATCATTACTGGTATACAGTACATATTAAAGTGTATAATGGAAGCAACATTACAACACCAAAAATTATAAACACTGAATCAAAGATTTTGAAAATGCACCGGTTGCCTCCCGCACCCCTGCTTGTGAAAATTTTTTTTTTAATTTATACAAGAACTCATTTTGTACAGTTTTGTTAGAGGAAAAAGCTTTTGATATTTGGTTATTTTGCAAAGCCACTTGGCTACTGTTGTCTTCCTGTGCCAGAGTTTCTAAAATTGTATTATTTTTTTTTGTAATTGATTTAAGAAGAGATTCTTGGTTTTGTCCTTGAATTTTAAAATGTCCGTTGTACTTTTTTTTTTTTAAATAAAAATCTTTGTTCCAATGATGAGTCATTGTGGATGGTCTACATTAAATTGTTATCACGTCTAAGTCCAACACCTCATACAAAGGGCCCAAAACAAACTCTTTTTACTACCTTTCAGAAAGTTCAAGTTACCAAGAAAGTGAGATGTAATATGTATTTTGGCAAGAACATTTGACGCAATTTCCTTAAATATGTTCTGAACTCGTATTCCAATGCCAATGTAATCGTCATAGCTGACATGTTTTTCTTCTTTAGACCACAAATAATAACTGAGACTCTGTTGCGTCAAGACACCATTGTATAATTGGTCTATTGTTCTCTTGATTTTTTTTCTCTCCATTGCAAAAACTTTAAAATAACACTCAACATTATTTTAGGAGGTAAAAATGAAATACAGACAAACCTCGGTTTTCATCCATAATCCGTTCCAGAAGTCTGTTCGAAAACCAAAACCACACTCTTTTAAAATAATAATGTTTACTGAACACGTCTGCTTACAATGGAAAGCAACAGGAGGAAGCGTGACTTCCTCGTGTAAGGAAGGCGAGAGGAGTCATATGGTGCATTCAAGTGCGCTCAGTTCATTCGAGAAACGAAATTTGTTCGTCATCCGAGGCATAAAGAACTCGAAATTTTTGGTCGTAAAACGAATTGGTTGACAACCGAGATGTTCGAAAACCGAGGTTTGACTGTAATGGCAAGATTGTGGTGAAATGCTAACCACGTATCCCCTAAAGTCAAAAGTTTCTGGCCTAGATTATTGGCTCTGTCCGACCTGTGTGGAGATTGTATGTTCAGGACCATTATTAGGCTTCTGCAAAGCTTGCTGATGAACCGAACATTTCAACCAGATGTGGTGGAGACATCTAAAACAGGCTGGAGAGGGTCTCTTGAGGACCGGCCTTGGGCACCCCTGTCCTGCCTCATTTTACAGAAAACTTAAAACTGTCCATTTGTGTAAGTGCGAGCACTGCCATTGACTGAATCTCACTTTTTCGCCAAGAATTTGTCTTAATATGCACTAATGAGAATTGAGAATTTATGAGGCTTTTTTTTTAATTATCTCAACATCACATAATTTAAATAGAAAAACAGTATATACCACAAACGTATATTATTCAAAATAAAAACTAAATTTCACTTTTAATACATACGTCACATCATCAACTATGATGGCATTGACATTTATACATGTTGCTACATGCACTTGCTCATCATGAATGGAAAAACACGGTAAAGTCAAAACATGTAAAAAGATGCCACGCAGAATAAGGTAAGTGGTCATAACGCTACAGTAACTCAGACTCGAAAATAACAAGATGTGCATAACATTCATGAGTCCTCACTGCAATACTTGTACTTTTGGAATGAAAGGATAACTCATCACAGATTACCGTAATTCCTTATCCGGCCCAACCGCAGACGTGTTAGAGTCGTCTATTATGTCACAAATCACATACGTCAAATAGCCAAAAAAGGTGCACACATATTCTCACCAGGCTGATACGTACGAGTACAAAGGTAAAACTACGGTAAAAAGTTGGTGCGGTTTTGTCAGTTTACAAAACGCTTGTTGGCTTGAAGAAGAGTTCGGCGAAGATACCTAAAGCGTGGCTACGGGAGGCGCTTCAATCGCGACCGCCTCCGACGATCTGCAACAGGAAGCTGAACAGGTAGATGATGTCCAGGTAGATGCTGAGCGTGGCAAAGACGTATTCTTCTGGACTGATGCTGAACCGCTTGTTCCCAAGCAGCATCTGAGTGTCGAATGCCAGGAACTGTATTGGACAGACGGAAAGTTTGATTTAAAAAAAAAAAATGCAAACCCTTCTATCTGACAGAGGTATCAAATCCGCGTCCAAAAAGTGAACCCTGCCAAGAGTTTGTCTTAAGCCACCGGTGCTTCTACTCTCTTGTGTTGACACATCTTTGCCTAAAGACAAAGTGCGGCAGGGTTTACTCTTCCGACCTGGATTTGACACCCCGAAAAGGATCATTTTCTCAAAACAGTAAAAGGTCAAGCTGAAGTTTGTACAACATTTTGACAAAAGACAATTCAGGACTGTCAACTTTGGTGATCCAAATGTGGATTGCTGTGTTTTGGAGGAGGGTGTGGCCAGTGCTTCTCACCAGGGTGAAGAGGATGGCTCCCAAGACCGCATAAATGGCGTGTAACCAGGGAACCTGCAAGACAAGGTAGATATTACAAAACACTGTTAAGAAGGATAGCATGCTTCTAATTTAGGTAACACAGTGCAGCGCTTCGCCTAGATTATCTGTGATGCTAATCCTTTCAGGTTAACACACGGCGGCATCATGTTTCCGAAATCTCCTCTATTTTTGACATGTTATGGGAAGGTCTCGTAAGGAACGTACGTAGCCAAAAGGGACGACGATAGACAGGGTGATGGCGCACAGCAACATGACCATGCACAACGAAAACAGGACGCCCTGACAGGAAGTCACGTCAACCTGAAAAGAAGAAAACAAGAAAAATGCTTTGAACCACATCCAAATAATTCATATTTCAACAATGAGTTCTTCATGGGTTATTATTATTATTATTATTATTATTGATATTTATTTAGTTATTTATTCATTCAGGCAGCACTTGAGACAACTGGAGACTACGACTGCCTCGCAGTGCAGAGGCACATGGTTTGATTCCGGACCTCTGCCGTCCTGTATGGAGTTTGCATGTTCTCCCCGTTCCTGCGTGGGTTTTCTTCGGGTACTCCGGTTTCCACCCACATTCCAATACATGCACGGTAGGTTAATTGATCATTCTAAAATGTCCGTAGGTGTGATTGTGAGTGTGAAAGGTTGCTTGTCTATGTGTGTCCTGCGATCGGCTGGCAACCAGTTCAGGGTGTAACCCACCTACTGCCCAAAATCAGCTGGGTTAGGCTCCAGCAATCCCGTGAGGATAAAGCAGTTCAATAATGGATGGCTAGATGTTATGTGCAATAACTCTGTACACATAACTCAATGTTAAAATTCTTATTGTCACTGTCACAATGAAAACAAACATCAAACAATCATTCATTCATTCATCTTCCGAACCGCTTGACCCTCACTAGGGTCGCGGGGGGTGCTGGAGCCTATCCCAGCTTTCTCCGGGCAGTAGGCGGGGGACACCCTGAATCGGTTGCCAGCCAATCGCAGGGCACACAGAGACGAACAACCAACCACGCCCACACTCATACCTAGGGACAATTTAGAGTGTTCAATCAGCCTACCATGCATGTCTTTGGAACATGGGAGGAAACCGGAGCGCCCGGAGAAAACCCACGCAAGCCCGGGGAGAACATGCAAACTCCACACAGGGAGGCCGGAGCTGGAATCGAACCCGGTACCTCTGCACTGTGAAGCCGACGTGGTAACCACTGGACTACCGGGCCGCCATGAAAACAAACATTTGTTTAAAAAAAATCTATTTACCGTACTACCTATTTGTCAATACACAGCACCGTATGCGTTTTCCTCACCTTGCTTTGGAAGCTGAAGACGGTGACAGAAAAGCAGACAAGGGAGGTGATTCCCAAGCACAGCACCACCGACTTGGTGTTGTAAAAGCTGGAGAAAGAGGGAGTTTAGTCGCATATTTCTGACCCACTAAAAAGCCGAGCGCGCAATGATAAAATTGGTGTCTGTGTGACCCAAATTTGAACTCACCTCGACACAAATCCCATCATGAAGGCCATGCTTAAAGTCTGTGCGAGGAGAAAAAGCAATAGTTCACGCTGGGTATACACACACACACACACACACACACACACACACACACACACACATAACACTGCCGCTTTCACAATGAGGAATACTCACGAAGAGAACTAACAAAATGATATTCCAGGGAACCTGCCTCCTGTTGAAAGAAAAAAAAACACTTTCATTCGCAGATGCTCAATATTACTTGGGTCTTTTACTTATTGAAAAGTAGAGTTACCTCAAGTCCCCACAGCAGGACAGAGCGATATAAGTGGCGAAGAACATGAGACTGTCCAAAAAAGTCAAACAACGTGATTAAGAAACTGGGACACTTTAGTACAAGGTGAGGGGCAACAATGTGTTTGTACTCACTAAGACGCCATGTACAGGCTAGGATGAGTCTGAATGAAGAACCTTACGGGTGCGCTGCAAAGGCAAACGAAGAAAGTCAGCGTGCTTCAAATACAACAACAACAACAACAACATGGCAATCACTGGCCACTTCATTAGGGGCAACCCAATGTTGGGCTGGGACAGCACAGTTTTGCTTTTATTTTTATGTTTCGCTACACAGCTCTCATATCGGATCTCATTAGATATGTGCAGGTGTCCTGAACAAAAAGGTCAATGAGTGCACAGTATGCGTTATTGTATCAACATACTGAAGAGATCTTACCTAAATGTAAAGAGGGCAACAATTGCCATGGTCACTAAGAGCTGGACCATGAGAATGGCGTAGACCTGCAAAGGAAATCACGTCTCATGATCGTGTCACATTACCCTACTTTCTTCATCGTTATCATACACAGCATTACGATTGCTGCTACAACAATGTTTACCTTCCTGATGAAGGTCTGCCGAATGGTCTGGTCATCCCAAGAAAACTGGGCCTGCATCTCCTCATAGCCTGAACACAGATAGATATTGTCATTCATGAAAATGTCTTTTCGTATCCTAAGCAGTAGCTCACAGTAGCAAGCGCTAAATGTCCCTTTCCTCATCAACGATTTAAAGACGCATACAGTATACTGCCTATACATTCTTTCCAAATAAAAATAGGATTGTTTCTGTGTGGAATAAAACGGTATTTTACCCGCGGTTGCTTCCTGGTATGACGGCGGTTCATTGTCCGTGCTGACCTGCTGAGAAACGACGTTGGAATCACTTTCATCGTCACATAGTGTACACAATCAGGAAAAGGGATTGAGTGCAATTAACAAAGGGTGTTGAACTCATTTTAATCACGGGCCACATCGTAGTTATGGTTTCCCTCACACGGCTGTCCTGACTGTGAACATCACATGTACAATGACCTCATCATATTACATAGACTGTGCAGTACACATTTACCCATGCATTTCAGTGTTGCTGAATGTTCTGAACTCTTACTTCAAAGCCAGTATCATATTGAGATAAAAGATGCCCCCCACCCCCTCGGAGCAGTTGTTGGTCAACTTTAACAATCACTACCACACAATCAACAATCAAATAAAGTATTTTTCCAATGCCAAGTCACTATTTGACTGTTTATTTTCGGGGAAGTCAGGACACAACACCCCATAAACAACTTCCACGTTAGTTTCACATATTAGAATGGATGTGAAGGCCCTCCACCTATGGGAAGCCAGTAATGTAAATAATGTACGATCACATTTATTTTTTTAAACAGATTTGAAAATGTTCCCCCAAAACGGTTACAGATTAACAACTATCTTGTCGCACGGTTAAACAGTTATCACTGGCGGTTCAACATTAAAACACACCTTTGCTTTTTTCATGGTTCTGCCTTTGTGATGATGATGAGGGGGAGGAAGATATTTTAAAAATTGTGAAGTTGCTGGTCTGTTTCTCCAAAAAAGATCCAAAAATCAGAAGATTCTCAACTCTATGGTCCTCACTTGACGCCGAGCATGTCGTCCAAAGTGTGTGAGTTGTCGCCGGTCTGATTTTGTATTGACTGCGCGGATTACGCAGCGGCTTTACTGTCCATCCTCCATGTGGTTAATCTCTCTCTAACCCCGATCCTGAGCCACCCCCCTTTCTCTTCCTAATAAGGTTGTTCTAGCACATTACAGGTAGTCTGGAAACATTGAGATGAAGCCAGACTGTTCCATTGCACTTACTAAACAGGTGTATTGTTCCTTCATTCAAGGTGCTGAATCATCCAAGAGGAAAACACAGAGACTCAAATGTTTTCAAATTTTGAATGTACAGCATGATTGGATTTATTCAGTTCCAAAATTAGGGGGTGTATTTTCATTGATTTTATCATTAGTATTTACATTGTGAATGAAAGCATACACAATATGCATCAGTAGAAGTAAAGAAGCCACAGACAATGTTCATTTGGGTTGTATAGGACTAATATGATCCCTTTTTTTTTCAATTCCATCATCATCCAGGTGACCCGTGACCCAATGCTTTGAGTAAGAGCCTGGTTTGGTAACAGCTGACTAATGAGATGGCAGCTAAGAACATGATGATACAGTACTCTTTTGACTGCCAAGTAGTTTGATAATCAGATTTACTAATCAACCCCCCTCCTTTATCTTTACATCTCCCCTGAAGTAAGCACAAAAATGAGTTTCTGATGGAAAAACTGCCAATTTACGGTGCCACATATGTACAAGTGTCTCAAAAGAAAAAAAAAAATCGACAACCTAACCTGGGACTGGGCTGGCCCGAAGAGCAAAAATCCACAAATCACTGACGCGCATTGAAATGCTTTGCCAAAAATTGTTTAAACCAATACATCCTTCAAAAAATGTTGAAAACCCTTCTATATGGGGAAATGGCAGGAAACAACCAAGAACAAACAAAAATAGTGACAAATATTGAAAAAAAAGGAAAGAAATCTTTGAATGTGTAAATGTGCAAGTATCGATTGGTTGTTTGCTTGCTTGATTGTTTGATTGATTGATTTGTGCATAAGGCATTTTGTGACGACGACTACTCCAAAAGAAATAAGTGCATCTTTTTTAACCAGACCTACATTTTTTTGTTTTACTTTTTCTAAACAAATTATTGGACTCACCATCGGCGCTATGATAGTAACAGACGACAGGAAGTTGGCGACGCACGCACTTCCCTTTTCTGCCGTAATGTCATTGTATTTTAGCACTTGTTTATGTCAAACTTTAAGTTTACAACAGCGTTCCCGAACTGCTTTACAATAACCTCATGTGGACGTTTGGATGTCGTAGTTGTCACTGTGGCGCTACAGCAGCGAGCAGAGAAGTTTGTGTGTAACAGTAGACTTGACTTGCTGGCGTGGAGCACCGTCCCGTTCAAGAATAAAATCGCAGTTTAAACTCATATCAAATATAACAACACAGGAGAGCTTATAGAAAAGAACATGTAAGTCAGATGCGGACACTTTTTACTTGTTTGTCAATGCATTTCCTTTTTCTTACGTGATTCAGTACTAACCCATATTAGGGTAAACATTTGCCCCAACATATTGTCTTCATCGTTTGAATAATATGTTGTGTAAAAAAAAGAGTCTATGTACATTTAGATTATTGTGTATACAAACCAAGTATTTGGTACGTACATCGAATAGTGGTTCTTTTATCGACAATCATTGAATTCACACGCGTTGTACAATTTGTTTCTGCATGCACTGTCACCGTCATTCCACCAGATGGCAGCAGAAGACAGTATCAAATTCTATTGCATTTTAAAATTGACTTAATCTAGTCTTTGTCCTGGCAAAAAGTAGTCATGGTCACAAATTTGTGTTGTGTTGTGTTGTGTTATGTTGTTCGGTATTCCTTTCATCATCAATTTAACAAGCGCCTGCGTTTTTGGCTTTGTAGCTATGCCTAGTGCCCGTTTAAATTCGAGTTGTGAAATACAGTGTGATCCACCGGAATATATAGGATGTCCTGTAGTGGCTTGGCGTGGATCAAGGCATTCATTTAATTAATTTAATGTAATTTAAGACCCAGACTTAAAGGAACATATGCTTTGCAAGTAATTGAACTATCAATGGGCACCATTCTTATTAATCACATCGTCTCCCTTTATTCTTTTTCTTGGCCTTGAAAATAATACTCGTCTATATTTCACCATTGACAGTGTCTACCATCAGTGATGATGGCTTGTGGAACCTGGAGATACGGCAACGAAGTTTGGAATTCCATCATTGAGATTCACTCCATTGGCTCCAAGGATACAAAGCGTCACAGACAATATTGCTGTTACACTTCAGTTACACTCAAGCCAACCAATCATGGTTCAGTGTAGACTTCCTGTCAGAGTTCCATGTCTTGGTCCAAATCTCATTTAAAACCTTCATTGTGCCTTTTTGACATTACATTAGCCTCTTTCACCCAAAGATCCTGAAAAAAATCACCACAAAAGAGACATAACTACAGCAAAAGACCTCGAAAGGCATTTATCAGCCTTTGTTTTTAAAACAGAACCCTGCAAAGTATTATTGCAGCAAATGTGTGTGTTCACAATACTCCATTAGATAATTCGCTGCCTGGTGACATCATTGTCTGGTGTGGTGCAAAGAAAACTTGTCAGACAATGGCTTTTCAACAGAGGAGGGTGAGTGAAGCAAGTGTTGAGTGGCAAGCCCAACAACACCTGTCGCGCCTTTCCAGCATCCCCTTCTGTACAGGTGGGTGTGGCCCTGTGGATTAGTCTCGCTGTTATAGTATAAAGTAGTAGTATTGTGTGTGTCATTTTCCTTGAACCCTTGCCTAATTCTCAGTTGAGGATTCGTGGAAATGTATGGTGCATCTAGTGATGAACTAATAGAATGCAGCGACCTCAGTCCGAAGTGCGTGCATTTTGAAGCACGAGCTGTTCAGTGCTCAGAGAGTCGCTTTAAAAATAATCGTACAGCAAGAGATAATCATGACGTCGTGGAGCTATCAATGACGACTTGGCATATCTTTAGACCACAACAGGTTGTATGAGTCCACTTCAGTCTATTGTTAAAGAAATAAGCCAAATTCAAAGTGAAACGCATGCTTATGAAGGTCAGTTCCTGTTTTAAGATAACGTTCGTAAACATATCCAAGAAGGATTTTCTGAGGACTCCTATGAAATGGGGAGACAACATAGGCCGTGATTGTCTCTGTACCGTCTTGTTTCCTATCTAGGGAGCCATTAACTTTCGGGATTGGCTCCATCCATACCCGTGATCATTTTATGTGGAAAATCTCTCTTCCTAGAGGCTTAGCATCTCAAATGATCTGTTTGAGCAGCCTTGTATTTATTGCTGGATAACATGTTTGCTTATTACCCGACCCTTGAAAATGAAAATTTTCCTCATTAGTTAGTCCGTCATGCCTCTTAGACCGGCTGAAAGATTGGCCGATTGCTTCTGTTGCTAGGTTACCCTGCACGTTATGTCTTAGCAATGATCCGGTAGCATCGTGTTAGGAAGAATAAAAATGAAAGTGATCACAAGGGAAATGGTATATAACATTATTTAATAATAGTACTCTATGGTGTAACCACAAAACAGTTACAAAATATACACATGTGATGGAATCAGTCGACAATACATTTAGTTCTTTCATATATTCTGAAATCAAAAGTTTATATTCAGAGTTCATGGTTCAAATGCAGTCTATAGAACAATTTATAATATATCGTTAATGATGCTGGCTTAATACAATACTGAACAACTTCATTAACATGTCCAAGACTCTTCAAACTACCATGGGTACCAAACAAGCATAATATTTACAAAAAAAATGTACAGAGAACATATTCAGTGAAAACCCATCGGACTCGGCCTTTAACGACCAATAATTTCTCCCTGATTAGCACTTAGCAACACGATACAACTTATTTTCATTTCTTCAAAATACATCATTATGCAACTCTCGTTCACAATAAAGTGATTGACTTAGGACATGAAAAGAGCTGATATCTTTTCGACGCATAAACCATTCTTTTAGCTTTGTGCCATCGACACTGGGTTAAGGGGCTTTATGTCCGGAGCATGCCATTTACAGGTGAGACTGTACAGTCGCGGCGTAGTTGGTGAATGTTTGTACAAACGCCTCGTATCTGGCCTGGAGTGTGTGTTTGCTGTCTAGTGGGATTAGAGGACAAAGTCGAAAAGTTTGGACCAACAGAGAACCTCCGGGGAGAAGCGGTCAAGATTTGGTGAACCAACCAGGAAGAACACAGTTTGAAGTCGTGACTGACAGTCTTGGAAGCAAGTGATCGGTTGAGTTCAAGGGCTTCAACCCCCCCGCTGCGCTTTCAGAGTCCCCTCTCTCACGGCATCGCACTCGGCCGAGCTCCAACAACAACGATCCGTCATGCAGAGGCCAACATCTGTGACGGGCTTGGCTTGAGTTGCAAGCCGAGAAGCTCCCCGAAGCAGACGTTTCAGCGGGACTTGTGCTTGTTTACGGATCTATGCGAAATGCTAAGAGCTTGTCGGAGTGCTGGTTGTTCAAGGTTCGCAGGTCGGGCAGACGTAGCAGCAGCTTGGGGAAGAGGGTGGTGTCATCTGGCCGGCGACTTGTAATTAGCATGCGCAGAGCTTTAATGAGGTTCTCCTGTAGCTGCTCCACTGCTCCCACATCCACTATACCACAGCGATCTAAAGATAGTGGTGGAAATTAGGTTAGGAACACAGCACGGACAGAAGGAAAAAGCGTTGCTCCGATATGACTTTGCAAAGTCTTACCAGCTGAAACGAGCACGACAGCCATAAAAAGGGCCATCTCATCTGGTTCCAAACCCAGAGATCCGAGCTTCTCGCTGAAATCAAACATGGCGTCCAGTAAAACACCCATGCCCAGTGCCCGTAGCGATGCCAGGGAGTATGTCTGCCCGTTGAGGAAGGTCACTGTCCTCTCCTTGGGGTCAAATAACGAGCAGAACCTCACCATCAGCACCTGCAAATGAATCAAGCATCGTTCGAGTCAGAAATGACTAAATAAATTTCTGCGGAACCCACAAAGTCAGTCGCGCCCATAGTTATTCAAGTTTGACAAGGATAATATTTTCTGAAAAGATATGACTTTTTTTTTGTGTGTGTAAAGATCAACTCAAAGGTCATCATCATGCATGATGTCACTTGAGACTTGAGCAGTACTTGTCACTAGGTGACTTTGCAGGTTATCATTATTTTAGTATTAATTTCCATTCCATTACTATTCCATTCCATACTTGCCAGGAAAGTGTGATTTAAAATATCGCCTGTATTCCAAACAAAAGTTCTGTGATGTTGGCAATTGGTCCCTTGAACAAATGATATTTCCTCTGCTTCTTTCCAAATATATTTTTTAAGTGTCATTGAAAGAATGGTACCCGACTTTCGAGGTTCCTTTGCACGCCCCAATCCTTAATCATGTGTAAACATCCCATGCGAGGTCACAAAAACCACTGTACCTGGAAAGTGCCGGATTTGAGTAGCATGACTTGGTCCTGTTGGGTCAGAGTCTGGAAGCCAGGTATACTCTTTGCGAACTCCACCACTTCTTTGACAGCAGGGGTGAAACACTGGGAAAAGGACTCCCACACTTCCTGACTGGAGCGACTGGCTGGAGCCACCGGACAAGAGTTGAGTGGACATGCCTGTCCAAAAAAGGAGCCGATAGATGCATTAGCTGCTGAACACCATCTTTCAAAAGACTGAAACAAATATAAGAACGTGTCAGGACTCACCAAGACTTTGGCTCCGCCGTTTAGCTTCCACGGACACGAATTTTGGTTCTGAGAATCCGTCTTCTGATTGACTGCATAGTGATGAGATGAAAGGGCGCCGCGGACGGGGCACTGATTTTGATTGGTGAAGCCATACTTGGAATCGTTGGCGTTATTATTCGTGGCGTTGTCGTTATTGGTGTGGGCAACGGGACACTTTGAAGGGACACCGTATCCCGATGTCAGGTCGGCCTGAAACGTGTGGTGCGCCTGTGCCGCTGGATGAGGCGGGGCCCTTTCTTGCACAGGACTGCTCTGGAAAGAATTGCCAAGGTTGCCGTTGCTGGCGGGCCTCTTGAGAGGTTTCTTCTCGCTGTTTATTAAGTCACTCTGGTATGACTGCATGATGGAGCCTGCGCCTTCATTCGTCTGGTTCTTTGGGCTGCAGTGGGTGGCGGAGGGAGGTGACATCTCCATCTCCATGGAAGCAGATTCATTGAGACTGTTCATGTAGCTCTGCATCTCATCCAACAGTCTCTGTTTCTCTCGCTTGGGAATGCGGCCAAATCGCACCGCTGAGGAAGAGAGGAAGCAAACGAGAGCGCATTCTGTTAGATCACGCTCTCAACAAAACCAAACATTGGAAAGCACCTTGAACCTGGTTCTGCATTTTTCGTTTAGAAAGTCCAAAGACCTTGACGCTATAATTGTTCATGAGACTCTAATGTCGCCACCTCATTTGACAACTTCTTCCTTCCCTCCAGCGTAACAGTCCGCCCTCGCCTCTATTTGCTGCTGCCGCACTGACGGTCCTATTTATAGTTTGCTATATGCTCTCACACCTCCCCCCTAGTCTCTCCTCGCATTCTGTCTCAAAGTTGAGTGCTGCCTCTCTCTTGTTTAGAAATAGGTCACTGGGTCAACAGTGCTAAATGTGATGTCATTTGGAAATTGGCAAGAAAAAAGTTAGAAAAAAGGTAGGTATAAGAGTTTTAAATTAATTGGGGGTTTTAAAAAAATATTTTTCTTTTTTCAAATGTTGTCATTCAATACATGATATGAAAATTATATCGGGACATTGTTAATAGTGGGCAGTGGCTATTAAACCTGAGTCACAACAATGGGCGCTCGTAATACAGATTCCCTCCGGTGAGCTGATTTTTCTCTCCTACATCATATTCTTGCTTTTTGGGGTCAACTAAAAATGTTTGCTCTAAAAAGAGATGATTTATCGTCACCTAGTTTGCTCATCTCCCAAGAGGATGGCGCCTCGCTGTGAATATATTCAATATAGGGCAGATTACATGTTTAATACCAAAACTGGAGCGCTCCTTTTTGCTATGATTAATGGAACGGTATCGCAATAGCGCAAACATAAGATTGCCTTAAACAAGCGGTTCGACTGTGCATCACACTGAATGCATGATCACCAACCGGGCCCGGTGTTCCAATTTCCCAAAATAAACGATATTTTGTCACAGTTTCTCACTGATTGATGACTACTGGGACTCTCATGCCCCTCTTGCCATAAATCAGACAGAAGTGAAGAAACCGGTGAATACTTTGCTGAAAGTGGGATGCAGGATAAAAGAGAGTAAAAGAACCAAGTGAAAAGTGAAGCTACTTCAAGTTGGGTTGTATGTACAATATAACTGCGGTTTTATAAGCTATGAAAGATGATCATTCTGATTCATCGAACAACTCCCTTTGCACTGGAAATGGAACAAGTTCCATCCAAACTCCACGTGTCTCTGTGCACGTCTCTTACCATCTCTGGACATGCCCACAGAAAGACACTTCTTAAAGCGGCAGTGTTGGCAGCGGTTTCGGTTCATGCGCATGATGAGACAGTTTTCATTCTTCACGCACATCTTGTAGTGGATATTCTGCTGAATGCTGCGTCTGAAGAAACCCTGGAGAACACACATCGAGGGCTGTTAAATATCTGCGGCAGGAATGTGACTTGGCAGGTATAGAACCTAGCCTGCATTTGTGAGCTCACCTTGCAACCCTCACAGGCGTGGACACCGTAATGGAACCCGGATGCAATGTCCCCGCACACCTTACACAGAAGCACCATCCCTCCTGTTTCTGTGGAGACAGAGGCACGTGATTTAAGGGAGGAATGCAATAGATACTGTAAATGCTTGATCGTAGATAGGCAGAGAGAGAAGAGGATAGGTAGGAAGATGCCGGTACTTACTCGGGAAGGTGCCGGTAAAGCCGCAAGGTCTTTTGGCCACTGTAGGATGGTTGTAGGTGGCTGAAGACACCGTTGTAACTTGGGCAGCTGGAGCATTGTTCACTTCTGGAAATTGGAAGACCATTTTCGGGGAAGGCGTCCCTCCCCTTTGTTCCCCTCCCTGCTTCATGGCCCCAATTTCCTGAAAGGAGACACCCTCTGGGGACGAGGGTTGCGAGTGGGAGGAGGGTGACTGGGTCTGGTATCCACTGGAGGGGCTGCCAGGACTCGGGCTGGCACTGCCAGAGGAGCCAGCATAAAGGATGACACCTCCTGAGAAGAACACAAAGGGGTGCAGAGCAGAAAAAAAAAAACTTAGTTGACCCATATTCAATTTTGGCTTTTATAACTTCTTAGGAGACTTGCTGATAGCTTGATCATGTTTGCATCAGCCAAACAACGTGATGAATATTTATTCAGGCCCTAGGTAGAACAAGTCTGACCTGGTTGTCTGTGCAAAATGTTTTTTCAATTTCAGAAAATGTGTTAATGCAGTACGTACATGTATTCGGGCATCCGTTTTCAAGTGGTAATATTTACTCTAGCAGGGCGGGGCATTTGTGGTTAGACCATTGGATCTGTCCCATCACGCAATTGTGAAAACAAATAACACACCCTAAAATTGAATGCACAACTATATAATAAACACATTTAACTCTTGCCTTATCATTTTTTTCATGCATTTTTGTTTGGCCCTCCGGGACTTATTAATATAAAGTTGGTGAAGTAATACATTTGCATTCAAACTAAATTGACTGTAAAGCAGCATGAACATAATGATGCTGCAATAGCAAATCAAGTATTGATGTAACTGTACTAATCTAACTGAATTCTACATCGTGGGATGTCACATCGAGTTGGAAATGCCCTATTACCCCTGAATGCAGCACCCTGCAGCCATCCCCCTTGTTTTGCAGACGGTTTTCTTCCCACAAGATGAAAGACTCCCTCTCACGTGCAGCCCGAGCCAGCCAACTCCCTCCCCGCCTGCTTGCTTTCACTTCACCACAGTCCTTACGCCTCCCCTCCCTTCGTCTTCATTCTCTTCTCCTCCTCCCCTCTCCTCCCTCCCTCTCCTCTTTGGCTCCGAGCACGCAGGCCCATCTATCCGCCAGCCACCTGACCGCCAGCTCACATGGACTCTTGACACAGTTCCCGCCCGGCTCACAAGGCCCTTTTGCGCAGTCTCGTGTAGACAACAGCAGCAGTACAATAACAAGCGCTAGGGGAAGATCACGTTGGGAAGCCTGAGGCTTTCAATGCAGCGTGTAAGGAATGGCTACCTATTTGGCTCCATTCCAAATTTGACAAAGTGCGCAGAGGGTGATGGGATTATTCATTGTATTATGACTGTACTTTCAATATTACAATACTTCATCGAAGGGCGCCCATTAGTGTTAAATTGAGTCCGTGAACCGTTTTAAGGCTAAATTAACATTTATCATGTGGATTACATTGTTTTGTAGCATCAGATCATGTTTTGTGTATTTGGAGAACGTATGCTAAAAAGTATGTTGTCAACAACAATATGGACAAACTTGTCCCAATGTTATTTTAATTTCTAGGAATCTGCTATTTGCTTGACCAGATCACTGGGTACTGAGTGAGCCTTGGGATCATTTCCACTATCTTTTTTGTTTACATTTCCCATTAATAACCTTGAATCAGCCGAGGGCAACCGATTAGCCGCCTGCTCCCGTGACCTCCCTCCTTGAAGAAACGTGTGATATTCTTGTACAGCTTGAAGTGCCCCCCTTCTTAATTCCTCTCCTTACACGTGTCCGCGGTGAGTGAGCCCGAGGTAGTCGTGGCTCACTGCCATGTGTGGCTCTGACTACACACTAAGATGAGCCATGTGTTGTTTCCCCGTGTGTGTGCGTATGTTTGTGCGCACGTGCGTATGAACAAGGTCAAGTTTTAGGAACATGTGTATCACCTGAGTCACACCCGCCGTCACATGTTACATACTTCCTCTCTTCATTCAACAGCACGCACGGCCCCCCCGCCCTCTCGTGTAAAAACATCCCCTATTCCGCTTGCTCATTACAACTTCCTGGAATCTAGTTTGACTGGGTGTCAAGAGTGAGCTCTGGGAGTACAGCACTGTAGTCATGCACAAGTTGAAACACGTGATTTGTGGACTTTCACTGGGCCCGAAGAGCTATAGAATCAACAAAACAACCCACCCGCTCCCTCTTGCCAATCCTTCATGACTTCCCATCTCGTGTACTCCCGCCTCCGAGGCATCTGACCATGGCAAGCTGACTGTACAAACATCAATCTCATGTGATGACTCACAGAGAACCCCCTCACCTTCCTACCCCCCCCCCCCCCAACCACTGTTCTGTATGAACATTTACTGTCATGCATGGGTGGTAAGCCCTAATCCACGTGAAAAGGCTGCCCTTGTGTGTATTTATGAAAAGGGATGGTTCTGTTAAGGCAGCAAAGGTTAATATGGTGGTGACTAAACCTCATTAACAAGAAATCTCAGCTGTTAAACTCACCGAAGAGGTGGGTTATATCAATATCATTCCAAGAAATACTGTACTATAGTTTAGTTGTTTACTTGTCAATTCGACATAGATGGCAGATGCGACTCATCATCTTAACTCCCCCAGACATACAAATGAACGTTTTGGGTAGTGCTGAGTACAGTTGTGGCGCATTCAAACATTCAGACGCACATGTTAACACCTGCCTTGCGATTGCCTGGCAATCGGTCGCACCCAAAGTCGGTTGGGATAAGCTGCAACTCCCTTGTGACACTGAACTGGCGACGTGGAAATCAAGTAGATAATTGATGGGTTTAAACACCGCCAGCATTTAAATTTAAATGCCACCGTTTAATATTCAACTTATTAAGAGCCAGCAGTTAACTTTTTTGAACAATTTTTCCCCCATCAGGCGTGCAAAGGATATTGTATTGCACTCCATGACTTGGTCGACCCCTTTGTTGAATCCATGACCACAAAGTACTGGAAAAGATTCATTCACTGGTACCTTGTTTTCCCGCTAATTTAATTCTTTCCAAGGCCAAGATCCTAAATTTACTGGTGTAGCAAATCGATTTTCCCCTATTGAAATGAATTGAAAATATCCCATTCATTCAAAGAGACAGATAACTAATATGAAAATGAATGAAACACTAAGGTTAGCGGTAAGGACTCTGGCTGGCCAGATGCAACTAGAAAAGCCGGTCCTCCCAAGGGAGTTTTGTTATGTTTTACTTAACTATATAATGAGATGAGGTAATGTTTACATTACTACACTTGACTGTGACTGCTAATGAGTAGTTTATGAAGCAGTCCTATTAAGTAGTGCAAAAAAACACACTTTTAAACCCCTCTGACCCACTGACCACACTCGCTGTGAACACAGAGGAATCCCCGTACTGCCCCCCCGGAGCGAGCAAGCGTGCACGCGCTTGCTTTGAGAGGAGCGTCCGTGAGGGGCGGGGCTCAAGAGGAAATCATGCGCGGCACGTGGACGACGAGGTTGTTACACGTGCTCTGTGTTCGAGGCGGGCTGGGGCGGGGCTGCGTGTCGGAAATCGGCCGCATGATTGCAAGTATTCTCGCCGCCTCTACCCATGATGCACTGGCATGGCACACAAAACGACCAAGGGGACATTGACGTACTTAGTAGGGCCCCCGTTGGGATTTCCAAGGTATTTTAGAAGCAATATCACCATATTGGGTGCTCTGTGTCATGCGTGCACTTAAGATATAAGAAGGTCATCATTAGGGGGGTGGAAATGCATCCTCACGCACAAGGAGGCATTTTAGGTCTCATGCCACGTGAGTTTGTTTACATGCAAGTCAAGTGTCAATTGGGATTTAAGGTCCACACTAACTCTGGTGAAGATCCTGCCGCTTCTTGCATTTTACCCCCACCCCCGAGAAAAGAAAACCCTGTTACTGTATTCCCGCGCTTGCAGGTGTCAGTCAGATGATCATCAAGTAGCACCAGAGCGGGCACATCTGAATAAAGACTATTGCCGAGTTGATTCATTGACATACTTTTGTAACATAAACCACCTTTTATATTTTAGATAGGCCAACTACGTGTACGCCACATCCAATTTTCAACCGCACCACTGACTGTTAGAATTATTCTTAACGCACATTATTTATCTGTGGGTTGATAGAGAAGAACACTTACCTCCTGGACTATTCTCCATGTCTGTTAGTAGATAGGCAGTTGTTGCTTCTGTTTGCTGTCGTTCGTTTAGCGCCTCTGGTCGCCGCCGAGGAGTTTGGTAGACACAGGTGAAAGAGTCCTGAACCGCCAAGGCATAGAGAGTGTATCCCAAAGATCAAAAGCACAGGGATGTGCGCAGGGCATTGGTTTGGGGGCTGCTTGAGAAAATCCGGTCAGCAGAACAAAAATTGTTTGAGAAGGAGAAAATAGAGCAATGCTGTATTCAATCCAGAAGAAAGAAAGAAAAAACTCCGATGCGAACAGCACTCTAGGATGTGCGCCTCAAAGTGGTTCTGTCACACTGAACTGCTTGCCATGTACAGTCACCATGAAAACATGATTAGAGTGCAAGTAGTTTAAACACACCCCACTCATCAATAAGCAACACGCGTCCTGAAATAACCAGCACGTTTTCAGGTGCCTGACAAATGTGACCGTTTTTTTTCCCCCCTCTCTCCCTTTCTCGTGTCCCCTCCACCGCCCGTTTGTTGATGCGTCTCTCTCCTTCTCTCTCTCTGCCCCCACCCTCATGCTCCTCCGCCTCCCCCTCACGCCCCCACTCCGGTCGCTCGTGCTCAGCCTCTCATTGGCTGAGGCCCCCAGCTTGGAGATGGCTCATTGGACTGTTTGCACATTGGAATGCTGCTCAAAGCCCTGCTGCATGTGCGCATGGCATGTGAGCCAGTCCTGCCCTACTGACACACATTTTATGCAAATAAGCCGCCTGAACTCGTAGATAGGTGGGGGTGATGCGAGCGAGAGCTGGTGAGATATCCCACTCGGTGTGAAATACTCCATCTGTTGTTGGAGGGAAGTGAGGTAGTAGCCCATTTCACACTCGGGCAGTGATTCCCAACAGCTTGTGTTAATGTGTGTGGTGAGAGATCACCGAGTGCGTCGCGGGAAATTATCAAATTTAGCTAGTCGGAAAATTGAAATCCGATATTATGCCATGGATTTTAAAACACACAAGGGATTTGCCTCGGGCAGATGAAATCACTCTGGTCCTTAAGCAAAACAGTCAATATGACAAAATACAGGTAAATATTCTCTAGTAAGGAATAATATTTGCGTTGTGCAATATTGGATTGGATTGGATTGGATAAACTTTATTGTCAAATGTACTGTATGTGTAACATACAGCACAGATGAAATTTCTTCCCTCTCAACATAAAACAAGAGGATATTTCCTTATAACAGAATTTCCTTTTGTGGGAAACGTCTATGGTACATGTTCTTTATGAACATACAAGTTGTTAACAAAATACATGTGTAACAACACAAGCAATAAAAAGGTCCAAAATTGTTTGTAACGCAATAACTGCAGCATACAGTACAGGTACATGAACAAAATACAGTATCACAAGACGCATCACAAAATTAGGACTATTTGCTACAAAATGAGACTAATAACAGACTTGGTGGCTTTTGTTTCCACTCACTGTCTCTAACTTTACCTCCCCTCGATCATCACACAAAGACAGCATTGCTCAGCTGATGTCAGGCAACGAACTTCGAAGTCCTCTGTGCCCATTGTTAGCCGCTATGAAAGTCGCCTTCTCTCTAATTAACGGTCCAGTTAGCAGAAGGTTTTTAGCACAATAACAGGTAAAGCATTCCAGGAAACGTTCGTTTACTCGACTGTTATGTCAAGCCACGAGCAATTTACTCTGAGCAGCTAATCGGATGCATTCCACTCTCTCTTCCACAGCCATTACCGTTCCTCTTCGTTTGGATGCCACGATCTACAGGACTTAAATGTAAATGAATGAAATAGAAAATCATTCACGATTCCAGTAAAACTCATGCCAATAGAGTCACTTACATGTCACCGTTTTGGATCCATTGAGAGTAAATAGCAGCGTGGCCACAGTTTTTCCGTAGTATCGAGCGGGACTTGCTTGAGTTTGCGCTACTTCAGGCTTCCGTATGGCTTCCGGGTTCTGGGTACCGGAACTTCCGTTCTTATGAATCAATTCCGTTCTTATGAATCAATCCTTAATGTAATATCGAATTTTTCATGCAAAGATTTTTATTCCGGGTGAGGTAATTTCCGTTTGACAGAAGTCCCTAGGTGGGACATTTTCTTTGTCTCGTGTTGTAGTGTGTGCATTTTTAATGTTTTTTTATTGCAGATTTATTTTCTTTCAGATTTTTGACTTTCAAAATAGCTAACATTACCCGATTAAATTGGTTGAGCCCCTATAATACCCAGGTAATTTGAGCACATTTGTTATTTCAGAAGTGTGTATTAAACTGGTGGCCACTTTGCATTCATCACTGGCCCAAAGGTAGCGCTCATCCTCCGAGAGGTTGGTGCCTAAACAACAACCTCACGGTTTCTCACTTTGTCCTTTTTTGAAAATGAATTACCCACCCGTTCTTTCAATTGCGACATTAGCATTAGCAGGACAATGAATAGGGAGAGAGACGGTAAAGAGTTTATGATGGGTCATTTCGCACACAATAAAAACATTGATCCTGTTGTTGTAAGACTGAACGTGTTGAGGACTGCAGTGAATGCTGATCTGTTCCAGCCTGCGCACATTCTTTCCGTGCTCATTTTGCTCAACAGTTCATCGCCGTTAAAACAGTCCGCAGGAGTTTGGGCGAGTGAGCGGTGTGTCAGTGCTTCGGCGATCTTTTCCTCGTCACATTCGGCACGTGCATCTTAGGCGGTGCTCTGCGTGACTTCCCCCGCCCATCCCCCCACCCTCGTCACGTTCCTGCTCTCTGCAGATTGTGTTTTGCACACAGCCAAACTATCAGCCCAAGATTGGCTGGGACCGCCCGAATGTAGGTCACAAGCTGCTTGTGGAGACCAGCTTTAGAAGAAGAAAGAAAAAAATAACGAAAATAAAACGACACAACGTGCTTAAAATAGGGGGTTCGTCGGCAGAGGGAGAGAGAAAAAAAATCAAATAAAGATGAGAAGCCAGTCTTGGCGGTGGGTGTTTGGGGCTTTAATCTGGGTCACTTTGTTTTACGACCTGGCTATGACAAAGTGTGATGTTATTCTCAACCGCTTGAATGTATTCTTGACAGATGAAGTCAATTAAGAATGTCATCGTTAAAAAAAATAGGTTTGAAGGATGAAGTAAAATTAGATACAAGCAAACCTCACCGGATCAAAATACATATCCATTTGAATGCCAATGTGATGTTAGTATTGCTACAGTTTGCATTTCAATAATAAAGATGGTCTGGATACCTTGACAGGTTAGTTTGTTTATTTCACATACAACAAAATCTAATTAGGTTTATTTATAATTAATCCATATATCATCATAGATAATTGCCAATAATTTTCAACTTCCAACTTTACACTAAATGTAACTGTAGAAGTAAACTCTTATTAAGAGTCCAACATGCAATATATGAATCATGTTATTCCTGTTTGGAGTAAATTAAATGTATCTTCTTTCTTTTTTTGTTTGTAATTTGTTGGTTGTACAATTTCATTTCCTGCATGGGATGAAAATTGTCTGCCAATCCAACCGTCCATATATCTATTAAACATGTTCATTAACATTTTTATTCCATTTAGAAAAAGAATAGCATCCTCAAACAGAACCTGTGGCACAATCGATAGAAATGGTTGCCCAAAAAACCTTGAGCCTGTGTTACTTCAACGCTGCCGTTTTCTCGATGCATTAGTGAACCAACATCACCCCCACGTGCTTAAAACAAGACATTGCTTGTTCACAAATGGCCTCGTGCCTCATTTAAACGACTCCCCACAAGATGTCAGTGTGTGCTTGGTTCAGATGTATCGTCACAATATATTCTGTGCGTGTGTCATTGCAGATGCGAATGTGATCATTCCGAGGTTATATGCATGTCACTGACACCTTCTTATATTGCTTGCCTGTCATTACTAAAGAGATGTTACATTGTTTGGTTGCTTGGATTGCATATTTCTCCAGCATATCTGAGGAACGTTCATCAGACATGATGGAGAAATATGTTTTGCATTATTCCACTGAGGGACCATTAAAAGCATTCTTCAGATCACGAGGCTCTTTGTGTGCAAGTCAAATCTTGGCCACCAGTCTTTGATGTTTCAGCAAAGTATAGGCCTTGTGAGGTGCCACATGGCCTATACATGTTGTGCCATGTACTGTAATCTTGTTTGTGTGTCTGCGTTCCTACCAGTCAGCAATCTTACCCAATTATTTCTAAGTATTGCCATAAAACTTTAAAAAGTAGGACTGGATGGGAAATGTACGTTACAAAGATTTTGGTACATGTTGAGTTTGCCTGAGTTACCACAAAAGATTGGTTGTAGGTGATACAGCGTTCAGCACACAGACATAATTTATGATCTGCAATGCTTTATGTCAGCAATATTTCCAACAACAAGCCACACATGAAGTTTACAGGCTCCCCACAAAGATGCTTTAAAGTAGGATCAAGTTCATTTTAGGCAGTGCTGTCTTTTCTTGTGTTCAAAACGATGCACCTTTTCAGCTCAGTCTGACACGATCACAGTTTCCACAAAGGTTCAAGAAAGTTGACATGAAGGTTAGGAGATTTCATTTTGTGAAGAGGCCCAGTGTATAAAACCAGAATTTGGGAACCATTTTCCTTCCAGGTGTTTTTTGTTTTTTTGTTTCGGACATTTGTGGGAAAAAAATATATAAAGATAGAATTTTTACAAATTTTTATTAATGGACAGTATGTGACAAATACATGTTTGTTTCCGTTTTCATTGAAAGCTATTCATTTAACAATATAAAAAGCGTACTTTGTGACAGTATCAATAAAAACATCTGGTGTTTCATTGGATCTTATTATATTGTGCAATCGTACCCGATGTTGTGACTTGTGAGTGTATACATAGCATACTTGAAGAAAATATGAAGAGAATGTATTGAGCAGCTGGTTACAATAAAATAGTGGACAATTTTGAATTTTCCTTCACCTCATTTGAGGCCGCTTGATCATCAGGACATTACTCTCGTGCTTAAAACAATAAACTAACTGTTGTTAATTCTGTGATGCCTAATACATGTCCTTGTTTGCTCTCAATAGAAAAAAAACAAACATTTTTCTGGCAGGCGCACTGACTTCGCGCTGGGTTGTTAAAATATGCTGACATCTGTTGACAGGCAGCCTCTTGTGATGAGGTGTCACATTATCCCGAGAGGGGAGCGCCACATCCCTGCTGTATCTCCATTTTGATTTATCTACTTATGTCCCGAAAGGGTGATAGGGAATTCTAATATTTGGTGAAGCTGCTGGGGACAACCATCCATTATTCATTCACTGTAACTTCATACCTAACCTTACAGCATAAATCACACTGCAGTCTTGTGCAGATGACTTCAACTCTGTCACGCTGTGTTTTAAGTGACATCTAGTCATGTCTCGGTCCTGATACTGACATTTCTTAGTCTTGCGTCATGTGTAAAACTGAAAGCCTCTAAATTACATTATCCTGGGGATACAAAAACAGTGTGGCTGTGGGGGAACTTCTGGCCATAAAGTTGCATTATGTTTTTACTTATAATATATTGTACTTCATGATCCTGTATTCCACTGACCAGCATTGTCAAGTTGAATATTTTTGGTTGTCAGGGCTGCACGAATCATCAACATTTAAATCGTGCTTTCGATTTTGGCTTCTCGCGATCTTTAAAACGTTATCATAGAAAAAAAAACACGATTAATGTGCAGAACGGTGCGGTGCTGAGGGCCTAGGTGACAATCAATCACGGCTCACCTGTTTTCTGAAGCTGAGCCATGATTGGTTGTTACCTGAGCCCCAACTATGATGTCATTTTCAGTCAACAGCAAGTGACAAAATGGCCGCTCCCTGAGATGGACAAAAACGGGTGGATTGTACGGCCTAACTCGTATTCCAAAAATGCAATATTGGAATGTCGTGTTAAAACTACATGGGGTGCACAGAACTTATTATTGTCTAGAACGTTTTTGGTTTAACTTTCCCTAATGATACCCGACTTGGAGTTTACTGTAAAGCTGACCACACAACAAAAATAACTACACACATTGTATGTATAAACGGGCACCACGGTGGCCGACTGGCTAGCACGTCTGCCTCACATTGCATAGGTGCAGGGTTCCATTCTGGCTCCAGCCTCTTGTGTGGAGTTTGCAAGTTCTCCCTGTACCTGCGTGGCTTTTTTCAGGGTACTCTGGTTTCCTCCCACATTCCAAAAACACGCATGGCAGGTAAATGCAACACTTTAAATTGTCCCTAGATGTGAGTGTGAATGCTTGTTTGTCTATGTGTGCCCTGCAATTGGCTGTCAACCAGTTCAGGGTGTCCCCCACCTACTGCTCGAAGATGGCTGGGATAGGCTCCAGCATGCCCGTGACCCTTGTGGGGATAAGCGGGTTAGAAAATGGCCCTACTGTCAGTTAAACATGCGCTAGGGTGCAACGGGTGCAGTCCAAACAAAAGGCTATTTTATTTACACTTAGAGGTCGGTAGGCCTATGAAACAACAAACAAAATAATGAAAAACAAAACACAGGTCGCTCATTTGACTCCTTCCGAACAAACTGGCTAAAAACTGAAAACAAAATGGCGGTCCACCCTTACGGGCAGCTTTCCTGACTTATGACTGATTATGATTATACACTTAAAGTCAAGATGTTTTTACGGTGCAGTTTCAAAACAGATCTAGGAAGGATGGTGCGATTGGGAGTAGGGTCAGAGGAAGTAGAAGAACAGGTCAACATTTTATATTCTCACAAATCAACTGTCATTATTTTTCTTAGTGTGTTCCCTAGGTGATTTGGTCATCCCTGGTCTAAACAAACTAAGTCCAAACAAATCCTCAGTAGCCTCTTAAATTCCATGAAAATGTAGACAATAAAATAAGCAGACGGTGGCTGAATTCACCCACATCCCAAATTGAGCTAATAAATCTTTAAAAGTAAAACCTGTTGGAATTTAAAAATAAATAAATAAAAAACCAAGCATATCACATGTACATGTACGAGTTTCTTTCCAGTTTCAGCTACTGGCCTGGCGTGCATACTACAGCATTTTCCCTGATTTCTGGTGGTCCGTGTGAAGAGGCATAGTTTTGAGAATGTCCGGGGAAAAAAACCTAAAAATGCAACCCTTTAAAAAAAAAAAATCTTTCTAGTTTTTAGAAGTTCTGTACATGTACTTTCTGAGTGCTGTTGTGAAGATAAGAGCACTGTTTAACACATTACCCACAATAGACCCATGACCAAAAATAAAAATAAAAATGGCGTACTACCATTTTAAATGCTTCCTGTCTATGTGAGGAGATGTGGCGCGAGCCGAAATGGCCTTCAGCTACAGGGAGGAAGCCTTTCGAATTTCCAAGACCTCAATTTGGAAAATTCCTTGTTAGGAACCACCAGTGTAATTCTCTTGATCTCTTTCTCCTCCAATTACCCGTCATGATTTCTCTCTCGTCCAATCATCTCCTTTTTGACGCACCGCGCTCTCCAATCACCATCTGTCCCCCAGGTAGCAACACTTCAACGTATCAGCTGTAATGAGACAATCATTCCCACATGTGGATCAAACTCCTCTAATCACTCAAACCTTCAATCCACCCACTGTCTCCATTTTCCTCCCTCTGTTTTTCTTATTTCCCCGTCTCACACTCTGCTACCCTCTGTGTGCCCCTTTACACTACCCCCCCTCTTTTCCCTCTCGTTCTGATTGAATTACCATAAGTGCAGGTTCTGGCCAAAATATGCCAGCTTGTTTTGATTAAAACTGTCCCTGTTAGAGTAGAGACAGTCCAAATGGCTGTGAGCGGTTTGTGTGTTTGGTGGAGGTGGGGGGCTGGGGGGGAACCAACGTTATAAGGGAGGGGGAGCACATGCGCCTGCCTGTTTGTGTTGAAAAGAAAAATGCATCCAGACAATGTTGCATGGCGAAAGATGAAGAGCGGAAGGCCGAAAACAAGATGGGGACGGAGAGGTAGTGCGGTGAAGCAGGGGGCGGGAGTTGGGAGGAGGGATGAGACGGTAATGGTAGTTGACAGTGTTGAGTTCACAACAGGTTCATGGTGACATCATGGTTGAATTTTGGGGAACATTTGTACGGGAAGAGCTATTCACTGTTCATTGGATGCACATGTACGCCCTTTTCACCCACACAGAAACAACAAATATGCTTTGGCGCTTTAATATTCATTTTCGCTTGTTTGTATTTCCATGTGCGCATATGATTTACTGTGATATATTTTTTTTGCCTCTAGTGTTCAGTGAAAGGACCCCTTTCATTTCACAACATGTGAGGTAAACTTGCTAACCCCAAAATGGCTACCCAGAGTGTCACCCGTTTCCTTTTTGCTCCCTCGTTTACCTCGTTCTCCCCCCCTTCCCCCCAGCCCCCTCCCTCGTTTTCAGTCTATTTTTTCGCCTGCGTGTCTCGCCAACATTCGCCCGCTGGTACAGTATGTGCTTTGTGTGTAGGCATGTTTAGCCGTTCTTGAAGAAGAGAAGACATAAAGGAGCCCTGGGATCTGAAAAGTGTTTATGGCAAATGTGTGGGTGTGATTATGTTTGTGTCAGCTCTTTTGCTTGGAAGAAGTAAAAAAAAACTTTTTTTTTTTAAACGGGCGAATAACAGCACAGAGGTTTCATGAATTAAAGGTTCTTTGTGTCTTTTCTGTGTGCCCTGTGTTACTTTTTTTACATCAATACCGAATTAAATATGAACCCTGAAAACTCAGGTATGACATAAAGTGACAAATACGAAAACAAAGGACATTTTTACTGTAATCACGGTTTGTATTAGGAACATAAGCTGTAGTTTCAGTTAGTTTTTATTTCGTTAACGAAACTGTTTTTTTTTTTTTTCCAATTCTAGTTGTAGTTATTTTGGTCGTTTTCATTCACTATAGTCAACTTGGTGCACATATGCCAATGTTAATGCAAGTGTAACCCCTCCATTGTATCCCAGTCGTGTGGCTCGAATGTTCGCGCGTGTCCGAGGCGGTAAGCAGGCTTGTCATGCCTGCCTGTCATCCTGGCCATGCCTCTCAGGGCACCACACAGCTTCACATGACATCAATCTGAGAGCAGCGGGGTAGTGATCTCATTACCAGCAGCCTGTTGCTGATTAAAACCTGCCGTCTGAAGCCCGCCCCTCCACCCCCTTTTCTCCTGTCGTTCTTTTTTTCTGCCTTGTCTCCACGCTCCCCTGCTTCCCTGTCCTCTGCACACCCCTCAGCCTCCTCCAACCCTTAACGCTAGCGTCGCACCATTCTGCGGTTTCTCCACTACACGCTGCCAAAAAGGGCCCCTTTTCCAGTTCTGCAGAAAGTTAAAAGCGCCCTTCTTTTTCCTCTTCTGATTTCCTACTGCATTTCTTTGTTCTCTCTACTTTGTTGTTCATCGAGCAACTTAAATGACGGGGAGACCACCATTTTTTTATCAGTGCTACTGAGGGGCAATGTAAGGCCCAGGCACTTCCTAACCAGATGTATGACAATAACATTTTGCAGTTTTAAATATGCAGAAAATACTTGGATACTTGCATTCAATGTATTTCATTTTTCAGTACGTGTATAAATCCTAACCTAACAACAAAATAACCACATACTGCAATTCTTTTCTCCAGTGCAAAGGGTTCTCTTGCATAAAAATGATCATTCAAGGACAGCACAAAACTGCTAAACACTAAACCAACATTAATTGCACAAACACATTTTGTGCAAATTTTTTTCCCCCACAAAAAAATTTTCATATCATTGAGGTACATTTTTCCTGCATATAATTCCAAATCCTCAAACATTTTTGGCCATCTAATAGTGAGTGATGCTTTTACACCCTAAAACTTAAAGCTCTGTATATTCACATTGTGGCACACGCAGATTCAGATTTCGATGGGTTTTCCCCCACTTTTTTTTCTCAAAATTTTTGTCCTTTTTTTTTTTAAATGGGATTTTTAAAATTTCTTGTATTTATAAAAAAAAATTGATGGGGAGGGATTAATGAAGGGGTCATTTGCGGGCCGCCAGTTGCCCATCCCTGATCCATATGCTGCGGTCCAGGCCCTAATAACTGAGACACTATCCTTATCAAAACCCTCTCATGCCGAGTCGTTTTATATCCCAGAAGTGAGTGCACTCATGAACATGTGGCTTTGTGTCAGAACTTTTGTTTTTGTTTAACATTGAGACATACACAAATTGCTGCTTTCACACTCGGCCAGGAGTAACACACTGCTCCGCTCTTGGCATATTTCACTGACACAGAAACACAAACAGTAGTAACCTTACACCTCACGCCCTGATGCGCTCGCTTAAAAGCGCGGTCGTGTGTATATATATGCAATGCGTTTTCACCACAATTTAGTAAATAAATTCTCCAGATTTAAGACTCAAATGACATCTATTACGGGACTCTTTTCAAGTCGCGAGAGAGTCACTGCGCCAGTGCAAACTGTGTGCGGAGTGACAAAAACCACAGTAACACACTCTGGCATGGCACGGACTTGGCCACAACGTACACAGAGAAGGGCTCGATTGAAAACGACTTTTTTCCTATAATTTCGATGCAGCTAGAGTTTATTTTTAAAACATTGTTTTAAAAAAGAAAACTTTCTCAAGCTATCCCAAAATAGGTTGGCACTATTGCATTTTCACATAAAATAACACTAACGAACACTCACAACTTAAATGCATACAATACAAACCATGAAAGTTTCAGTACTCTGTTTTATAGATTGTGGGCTTTCTTTTTTTCCAGTGGCGGGCTTTAATGCCACCATGTAACATCGCGTTATAAAAACCATCAGTACAGTACTATGCAAAACCTCAAAACCCTCTCACAGCATGCATCTGTGCAATGTACATCATTTGGAGCAGCTCAGAATCATTATTTAACAGTGACATTCTGATTGTCGCCAAGGTCCTGTTCACTTACGGTTCACCCTGTGAGGACAAATATGAAATCTGATTGGTCAGAGAAACAGTCCCGTTGCTAATGCAGTGAGTAGAATAGTTTCAGTTACATCGGCCGGCATTGCTGATTTTAAAGGCCCTTGGCAGATTAGATTGATTTGGTGGCATATAGAGGCAGAAATCTGATTGGATGAAAAAGCGTCCACATGCACCTCTGGAAGGAGTATAATAAGAAAATCAAAACCTAACAAGCAAGAAAGCATTATTGTTGTATTTTTGCTTCAGATGTTTTTCCTGCAATGCACAACAAATGCGGCAAAAGAAACCCCACTTGTTAACAAAAAATAAATAAATAAATTCAAGCGCACATATTGCCCAAATAGGGTTTCAAAAGACCATTGAAAGTTTCAAAGACACTCAAGCTCTGGTGTGCGATTTGACAATGCAGTTTTCTGTTTGCAAAACGCTCCATTAATCCCCCCCCCCCCAAAAAAAACTCATTTTTTACGTAATTGTGTTTGTGTCAACTTGAAAATGAAAAAAAGGACTCAAAAATCTGTACAATTATGGATACGATACAGGTTTGTGGATGCACATAATTTTACAGTTCAATCGTTACTCTGTATTAAACATAAAATACACGTTGGAAAGAAAGAAAAACAGCGCCACCAGTTGGATCCATTGGGGCACCGCCCCTGCTCCTTTGGCATTGTTGCCCCATTTTCTTTTTTTGTCGTGACGTAGGACAAATGTGCATTTTGTACCTCCATCCATCGCGTGTTACGTTTGAGATCGTTGTTTGAGCCTGCGTTTAAACTCGCCACATATTGATTTCTCCACACATGGCTTACATTTATGTCGGCATTGAATAGGACAGGACCATATGACTGAATTCCTGATGGTTTGTTATAGTTTAGCGATGGCCAACTTTGTGTCAGTGAGACAAGAGAATAAGCATTGAGGGCCCGATTCGCAAGAAAGTCTTTTTTTTTTTTAAGCGTCCGGACACGCTGCCTTTTCATTTACATCGATTCTCCCGTCCAGAATTCTGACACACCTACTGCACGTACTGTAAGTTCTAAACGAAGGTGGTCTTATCAAGAGACGTGATTCATGGACAATGGAGGTTGTTTGGGATCATGGACCGTGGAGAGTTTCCGAGACGTGTTCATGATATTGAAATCTGTGAAAAAGATAAAGCACACTTTACTTTTAGAAAGGCCTTACACTTTGATAGAAAGCATGTTTATTTCTTTGTATCAAATAGAACCAATAAAATATATTCATTAGAACGCTTAAAAAAAAAAAAGCGTGCCTACAATGCCCCAAATGATTGAAAACGATTAGCTTCGGCTGTCACAAACAAATATGCCCGCCAGCCCATGCAAACTACATTGAATTCAATTGATTAAGTCATTAGAAAATGCTTTGCTTTTGCCCCCGAGCACAGATCCCATTCAAGTATAAAAGCACTTCAATTTGTCAAAGGCATACAAAGGTATAATGATGTCTAAAAGGAAGCTTGAATTTCAAGGATGGAACAGGTGCTTGTGCAATGTGTCAGAAGGCAGCATGCGCTTTTCTGGGCCCAAATTGATGTCCACGCGCCACCGCTGAGCTGAGGCGCAAATGGAGACACGCAGCCCTCCGTGACAAACAAAATTCTCCGCGTAGCACGGATACGTACGGGGGACTCGAGGTGGGGCCATCGCAACCGCCGCTTCATCTCTCCGCACTCTGGGAAGAAGTGGCCTCCACGCTCACGACAGTGGATGTGCTCGGAGGAGCATCGAACACACACGGATAAAGTTAAGTAACTGAGTCTTATTGCAATAAACACTCGATACCAGCGACATTGCGTTTCAAGTGATTTGTATGGAATGATTGGAAAACAATATATTCTCTTTAATTGACAGATATTGGGATAACATCTTCCTAAAGCCTATAAGGTAGATTAAAGAACGTCAGTACATGCCCCGCCCCCATGTTGCATGTCATTGGTTTTTATGGGCCGGCAGCGGTTGGGAGTCGCCAAGATGTGAGCGTTTAGTCAGACAGGAGCTGACACTTTTGTCTGTGGCAAGAAGAAGCAGGTAGCTGGACCCCAAGGGGCCGACTGGTCAGGTTTGATCTCATCATGGGGGCTACTTTTACTGATTCCGTACCAGGCAGTAACTGGTTTGATCATTAAGACAGGCTTGGCAATATGGGGAAAGAGCTCATGGTAGTTTGCCTTTTGCAGGCTAATATATTTATAGCAAGACTGCGTATAATCACAATGCATTTTTATACTGTCAATTTGCAATGTATTGAATATTTTGCATAGAATCCCAATTTGTGCCCACGCGCGCATCCGTTACCCAATTTTCCGATGCTCTTTGTCATATGAAAGCCTCACCGGATTGGCGTTCGTATGAATATTTTATGCAAATGTGGTACAAAGCAAGGTTGCCAAAAGGGTTGGAAATCCATGAAAATGGGGTTGGGTTTTCAGGATTTGAAAGCATTTGAATTTTGCCTGAAAGTGTGAGGAATTCGAACAAAATGACTTCCCAACAAATAAGCCACGTGACCGGGTAGTCCACTTGAAGATGTGCAGTCCTTCATGTAGGAGGCAACCAACCGAGTGAGAAAAAAATTATTTGAGGTTCCGTTTTTAGTGGTATTAGCTGCGAGACCATCCTCCGAGCACACAATTCCCACTGTAGAGCCCAACCTCTCTCATTCTTTGTTTTGAAGGGGCATAAAGACTGACAAAATGAGAGCTGATGGCCCATACGTACAGTAGTTCAAAGAAATCAAGCACCCACACATTCGAACCTATGAATCATGCAGATGCTTTTTTTTTTTTTTATGTACGATATTACACTGCGACCCAACATTACGAGCTTCAGCTGGGAATACATTTAATAACCGTGGATGCCCCACAAATCAGAGGTACCGCACTTGAATCTCATCTCTGGCCTTTCTTTGTGGAATGAGCGAGTTCTTCCTTTGCGTTCTCCGTGTATTCTGGGTTCCTCCCACATTCTTACAATACGTACACTCTACTCTATGTACACCAAATATCAACACAATTGAATCGACTAAAATGAAGGAAGCCATTGTGAGGAGGCATCAAATCGTGTCTGTAAATTACCACAGCTGGAAAAACAAAGACAACGTTTTCTTGAATGTGACTTTGTAAAATGGGAGTCAAGCTTCAAGAAACTTCCATCTTATTATCTGAAGCTCTCACGACTTTTATTTCGAGACACGATGGCTCTTTCCCACACAGGCATATTTATCCGAGAGTTTTTTTTTCTCATCTCAATCATGCCCCATGTGTCTCATGAATGATTCTAGCCCCCCTTGGACTTCCACATTTAAGTCAAGGCATCGTCAACACAGTGTAGTAGTCCATTGGCTGATACTGATACCCCCAAAGGTGTGCGGCCCTGTTTGGCAAGCGTGTTTGTGTGTGCATGTTCGCTAATGACGGTTTGATTTGTGCGACCGTGTCAGCTGCGGACTATATTTGGACAACCCCTCAAGAGCTAGAGTCAAAATTCAATATAAGAGTGTTTGTTGATGATGCGGCATATAGGTAAAAAGTCAAACGTGCTATGAGACAAAGGCTCCCAAAAAAAAAAAAAAATGTGGAGGGAGTGGGCAGCGCAGTGAAACCTAAGCCTTACGGACCCCGTTCTCCCTTCCTTCGGGCATTCTGTGGCTGGCAAAAAAATGCACTGTATATTTGAGGTTTTGGATCACGTGACCAGAGGCAGGGTTTGTGAATCAAAGCGCAGTATGACTTCAAGAGAGAGAGAGAGGGAGAGAGAGCTCGAGACGGGAAAAAAGGAGAGGGAGGCGGAATGCAACAGGCTAAAGTCAGTCGTCGCCTTGAGTGAAACTTCACAACTTTTGAATTCAAGCTCCGCTCATTCCTTCTCTGACTTACACCATTGTAAAAGAAAAAAACAAAACAAAACAAAACCAGCAGGCAGACTGTGCTGGACTCCCATCAGACATCTGGTAAGTTTGACTTGTCGTCTTGTTTTTCCGCTTGATCCGAATTTTCCTTTCAAACTTGAATGTGGATCAGCGGTGTGTAAGAAAAGACGGGCATGTCAGAGCATGAGTGAGATGTCCCGCTTTCTCTCTCTCTCTCTCTCTGTTTGGGTGTTGTTTGGGACAGCACGAGCGCCGAGGTTGGGTTTCCTGCGGACCGCTTTAATTGAGACCAGGGCAAAAAAAAAGAAACATTGAAAGAGGGGAAGGAAAACTGCACGGCACTTGAGGGCCGCTCTATGTGAGCGGATGAAGTCTTACATGGGTGTTAGCGCGTCCCGCTTTGCGCCAGTGATGGATGCGCAAGCCTGACCTCTGTGATACACGGATGCTGAAAGATCAAGCCTGTACTGAAATGGATGATGTTTTACCAACTTTTGTGCCGTCAGACTGCCCGAATAACTTGATGGTTCACCCGACGACCATAACAACGGCCAGGTCGATGTCCTATAACTGTACACGTTTGGTCTCTCATTGCCTCCTGAAGGTGAAGCAAACTGGTTTCCATCCACGCAGTTGCATAAGTCCAAATAGTCTGCTCTTGATATCACGAGGACGTGTCCAATCGCTTTGCGTCGTGTTGCTTTTTGTCATGGAGTCCTTCATGTTGCCTGTAGTCTATAAATACTGCATGATCGATGAGTAAGAGTAAGTTGCCACTTCATCCAAGCTAGCCAAGTTACCCCAACTGACACTATACTGTTGCGCAGTCCCTCTATGCCTTTTTTATTAAGAGTGTCATATCGTTTCATCACCATGTCAATGTTCATCATGTCGATAGCAGGGACATCAAAAGTTACGACGAAACGCTCGGGTCTCGCTAATGACTGACTCAAAAGAGGAGTTAAGAAGTTAGAGGTAGGGAAACGTCAAGCATATACTGTATCATAATTCAGTCCCCAACTTGGGGTGGGAGGGCGGGGGGGAACGAATGAAATGAAGTAAAAAGTTTTAGTGTGACCATTTGGAGTTGCGGCGTTCTTTAGTGAAAAAATAATTGGCCTATAACGAAAGAGCACAACATTACCTGGTTACCCTCAACTTGCCCCGCAGACATCCTCTCACTCTCCTTGCAAAGAAAGGACCATTTCATTGGCTGAGACGTGTCACATGGGCGCAGACACGCACTCATACGTTTGCTGGCGTGTCTGTTGGGATCCCCACAAAAGTCCGCCTCTTGAGAGCCCCGTAGCTGGTCATTTTTCATTTGCGGTTGATTTTCCGTATCTGTAAACGTCTGCCATTGTCGACTGAACCATAAAGTGATCCCCTTTAAGCTGTAGAAAGTCAAGTTGGATCCATCTGTTGTGAGTTAAACCGTGTAGCATGGAAACTCCTCAGACTGTTTTATTGGTGTCTGATCAAATCGCTTTGGGTGTGTTGGATGTCATTATTTAACCCCGCGGCAATCGTTGTCGTCCGTCTCAATCCAAAATGTCTAACGTTTGGTCAGCAGTTGTCTTCTTGTTTATTATTCTCCCGATAAGCAGAAACAACCCACCAAATGTTTTCTTGTTCTGCACAGTATGACATATTGTCCATGGAATTATTTTGAGCGATATTGGGAGAGTCATGCATGCATAATTGGCTTCAGAGATTTGGAAGTCACTTGAATTGCTGCTTTTTTTTTTTGTGCGTGCCAGTGCATTGAAAGCAGCTCACAATGTGTGTTCAATTGTGGCCTGAGGATGTTCTCTGCTCAGCACTGGCTACAAGTCCTTTAAAATACACTTCTAATCTTCTATCTAGAGCCACAGACTGCGTGTGAGCGTGTGTGTGTGGGGGTGGGGAGGGGGCTGGGGGGTTTAGACTCACTTTTCACTTAAATACTAAATGAAAAGCTGCCTACTAAATGCCTCAATTAGGCCTGACCCATGGCCAGACTACGAGGCCTGGAGCTACAGAAGCTGACCCCGGCGTCGACCTCGAGCAGCCCACAGGCTTGACTCCACATAATGACAACATTGTGTGTTTTATAAAAAATCACGGTCATCCACATCATCCCCATTTACACTGTGTAATTCCAAGATCCAAGTAGTCCTGTTTTTGCCATGAGTGCTTGATTTATGTAGCATTCAGTGTTTTAAAAAAATAAATAAATAAAAATAACAATGCGGAGCTCATTTATCAAAGTCCTTCCCAGGGTAATGAAGTGAAGCAACAGCCTATTTTGAGTCAATTTGACATGCCAAATATTTGAAATGATCAATTGTCACGTTGAAACATTCCTCATCTTTACAATGGGCGTGTACTGTGTAGGAAAAAAATTGCAATGTTTGGAGCTGAAATTCTTAGGTATGTATATAGGGCGAAAACAAACAACAACAAAATTTACGAAATAAAAATTGCAAATAGGTGAACCCACAGGTGCCGGTCCACTGTACTGCAGAAAATTCTGACAACACTGCCTTAAAAAAAAAGAAAACAATTTAGAAAAAGAAATAACATTTGAAAACCAGTCGAAAGGACCCACCAAAACAGCATGACGGGCATTTTGAAAGCATCCTAAGCGGGCCTTGTAGGAACACAGCCGCAAGAAAGCCCACTGCTACAGCAAAGTGGAGACTGTGGAGTATAACGAGGCAGCTTCCAAAACCAAGGCCCAGCAACGGCGCACAAACGTCACTCTGTTTTTGTCCTTTCAAGCCACGTCGTGCCAATTCTTGCATTGGAAATGCCAAATCTGCTCGACCACTGAGCAACCAGCAGCGGTTTTAGGCATCCAGATGCTAACATGCTACAGGCTCTGTCGTGCTTGCTTTTGTCAATGGAAAAGTGTCAATTGTGATGACAGCCGCAGTGAGCTGAGTGGTTCGTGGGAAAGGGGGCATTTGTCTCTTTTGTGGTATTGTGGGAAGTTGGCTAAACCTTCCACCCATTTTGCCCGTATCTTAAAATATGGCAGATTTGATTGTGGTTGAGGTTGCTGTGTTTACTCATTTTTTCCCCTTTGTTTAAATGTTATTTCATAATGTGTTTTTTTCTTCTTTGATTGGCTTTTTGCAGTTCTCTCTGAGGGTAAGGCGCCATTTTTTTAAAGGTGCTTTTAAAAACGTGGCCCTGGACTAAGTGGGTGCTGCTTCTATCCAATAGAAATTAAATATCATGTATGTTCCAAATGCATGGCTGTTAGCTTAGCATTTTCAATCATGGAACAGATTTGAGAAAACTTTGTTTTTTCCATTTCTTGTCCACTTTATTGCCTGATGTAAGAACTTACTCTTCAGTGATTTTTGTTGGCTCAACATTTGAATCAAAAGAAACTTTCCTGAGCTTTTTTTGTCATCATTTTGTTTGTCCAAGCAAATGTAGCTTGACTTGTACCAGGCATTTAAAATGAATACCAAGCTGGAGAAGCAAACGTGGTCTCATAATTTCTTCCATGGCTGTTAAGTCAGTCTATTAAAAATGGAATGTTGCTGCCGTTGCACAAATTGATTACAAAGTTGAAAAATAGTCTACAGTTGACAAGCAAAACCCAAAACAACCAAGTGAGATACGGAAGCAACTCATCCAATGATATTAAGCATGGAGTTCTTTGCCTTAATGTTTGGAAAATAACCACAATTTAAAGGTCGAGAAACAACAATATTGAGGTTTTGCGTTCAGTGTTTCTTATAAGATCCCAGTTCCAAAAGTCTCTCACACTTTGGGATGTAGACACTTTGGCACATCACCATGTAATCCATGAGATACACTAACATTGACTATTAATCAACCACATGATCAAACGACATAAAGACCACCATTGTGCGGAGAAGAAGCAGAGAATTTGTCCCCATCGGCTCGGCTTTATAACCACCGGAGGCCATCCGAGCATTGCCGAGTGTCACGTCTGCGTTCCGCCAAACCCATTTCACCACTTCAACTAACGTCACATGAAATTGGTTTATTGTCATTGTTTGACGTCGTGTTCTACGATGTGTCCTAAATGAGAGGAAAAAAAGATGTCAAGGTAGTTAATATGCACATTCACCGAACCCTTCAATAGTGAAAAATACATATTTTTTCCCACAATTATTTTCACAAATTCCAAGATATTTAAAAAAACGCATTTATTAAAAACAAGAAAACGTTAATACAATTTCAAGGGATAAGTATACTTAAATAAAAATTGAAGCACGTACTATCATGACAGTCACGCGTTGACAATGGAGCGAACTAAATTTCCCACAGCACTGATTGGACAAGCAATGTCATGTGACCATCTGCAGCCAGTGATGGCGTGTCATAACTGATTGACATGTTGAGTTGGGTGTGTCTTACCCTGAATATAAAATCTATTCATGGCGCGTAGTTTGTCTATATTTAAAATTGTATTTTTGTCAGAGAAATGGTGAGGAAGTATGTGGTATTATGTGAAAGCCTTGATGAAAAGGTGGTGGTTAAGATTTTTTTTTTTTTTTTAATGTCCAGTGATTTCATGTTTATTTCAGGGCAGCCGCACTGAAGCTTCCCCCAATACTCCGTCATAAAACTATTCTTAGAGCTCAGACAGTATTTATTAGGCATAGTACTTTTTTCAGCAGAAACTTGTAGCGTTTTAAAGTGTATTTATGTCACCTTTAATGTCATGGCGTTCCCCTTAATTGCTTGCAGTGGTCGGAAACTTGCCTTTCCCACAAAGTGGTTGGGATACATTCTTCTGCTTTTCGTGGCGCGGTTTGTAGGGCGATGCAGTAATCATTGGCGGAAATCAAATATTAAATGTCATGAACATTGGGCTGTGGCCTGGTGTAAATGACAAAAAGACAGGTTGAGGAAAAAACGTGCGTTTGTGTACTCTGTCCTTTCCATACTTGTTGTCACACAAAAGTCACAATTGTGTTTGTCTAGTTCCACTGCGGTTGGAACCAAAATGGCGGGTGCCGCGAAATGGTTCATAAGTTATTTTGGTTCAGTTCAAGAATACTGACCATGGAAACAGTAAATACTGTTGTGCTAAACAGAACACAACTGCCCGACATTATTTTGGTTCCAGAGTGTGAACACCTTCCATTTTGGTTTTGTGAGCAGTCTTTGTATAAACTTGCAGCACACTAACATGATCAAACAATGTTTATTACAAGATGTGATGTTGTAACACAGATGCGATGAGTTTGTGTGCAGTATGTTCATGAACTGGCATTGGCTTCTTCTTTTTTTTTCGGAGCGTGTGTTTAAATGTTTATCACTGCACGTATCCATCAAAGCAAGTCAAATACACGTTTTGAGGTGGGCGGGGAATTTAAAAATGTTTTTTTTTAAAGGTACTCCATCTTTTAGCTACGATAAACAAAGCTGAAAACTGTGCCAATCGTCCTAAATGTCCGCTAATGAGCCCTGACATGGAAGTTGAAGGGTTGGCAGCGAAAGCGTTCACTCGCCCTGTCTGCGTGTCTAAGTGGCCAACGTACTAAACTCGAAATTGCCATGAGAGCCCGCTATGGTCAGAAGCTTGTGCCAGACAAATGAAAAGTAGCATAGTTAAATGTGTTTTTCACTCATTTTGGCCAGAAATGTGCCTTGATGTTGTGATGCAGACTCAATTGTTTTTCTGCTGTTTGGGGATTCTTGTGTGGAAGTGGACGTTAATGAAATCAACATGAAACGGTGGTCGGGACACGTTACCGGTGTGACTCTCAGTAATGACTGTGTGTGTGTGTGTGTGTGTGTGTGTGTGTGTGTGTGTGTGTGTGTGTGTGTGTGTGTGTGTGTGTGTGTGTGTGTGTGTGTGTGTGTGTGTGTGTTTCATAACTGTAACCACAGGCTGATTTGGAAAAACTATAAAAATCCAGTCCCATTTACAAAGGATAACTAGATCCAGATGACTCGCCTCACCAACAGCGGAACATGTGATTGAAAAAGTTTATGTCATTTCAATTGTTTAGATGTGGAAATTGAGTGAAAATAAGCAGAACTGATGGTAACTTATGTAGCAACTTGTTGGAAAAGACAATCCGATGGAAAGCCCCATTCATCGTTTTTACACGAAACCTGTTTTTAATCCCCATTGTCTGGGGAAAGGGGAAAAAAGGCAGCACCAGTTTGTGCGCATATGTGTGCGTGTGTGTCAGCGGGACCGGGACCAGGTGACCCAGTCTGACCTGACCCAGCCTGCGCTCATAAAAGCAGCATTGAGGCCCGGAGGCCCGGAGACACAGCGCCACTTTTGTTGCCCTACCCAAGGTGTATTCCCCCCTGAGGCAAAGTGTGGAGGCGGAGGAGAGGGGGGGTTACTCATTAGAGCGAAAGAAACCATGCCTTGGCTCGGCCGTACATTATTTCATCGTTTATTAGCCGAACTAAAAGTGTTTCTTTCTTTTTTTATGTTTGCTTTCGGTAACGACTCTGTCTGCTTTCTTGTTGCCCCCATGCTGTTTCACCACAGTCCCTTCTTTCTCCTATTAATCCACTTTCCAGTGCGCCTCTAATTAATAGCACTCCACTCTTACACATGGCCAGCCAGATGCTTGGAACTCCTTCCTCTGTGTTCCTCATGCTCTCGTTTGCCATCTTTTTTTTCAGCTTTCAACACTTGATTTCTTTTTTTTTTCTTCCTCTTCATGGCAAACCTTTTGACACATCTGGCTTTCATACTTGACTTTTTAGTCTTTTTGGGTTTGATTCTGTAAAAGAGTAAACCTGAGTGACCCAAAGGCTACATCTGTGGAGAGAGTCTCTGTCCTGTATTTACTGGTTCGTTCTTCAAGGTCAATTGCAGCTCTCGGTGACGCTTCAGCTTGTGTGAACCGGCTGAATTTTCCACTTGATTATTTGCCCCCCCCCCAACATGATTAACCCTCTTAGGTTTGTCTACACTGCGATGCCTGGAAAGTATTTGACACTTTGATCAAGATTTGTGTGTGTCACTTGAATTGAAACTCTATTTTACTCGTTTCTTTTGGCTTCACTCTACGTGATCATATTTCCAAACCAATGTGTAATAAAAAAAAAAAAAAAAAGAAATAGCATGAGTTGTGCTGACCAAAGAAACCATGTAATTAAGTATTCATCCAACTTTAAGGGGGAGAAGAAACAGTCCTTTACCCCAAAGGGTTAAATGTGCAGAACATCTGTGTACGTTCACTTCTGCAGGCGACATGTCTGTGCTTGCATGTGCCGGTGTTTCTCTCATACGCAGGCATGTGTATGTTAATGTTTGGTAATTATGGCATTTTGCACATGTGCATGTGCATAATCTTTTTTTTTTTGTTTTAACTAACTGTCCATTTTGTCCAACCGGTGTTTGACATTCTTTGATCGTCAAACAGTCAAGTTCTTTATGGAAATAGTTGCAGGGACTCTCCCCAACTGGCCCTTGCGGTGAAGAAAAACCGCAGCAGAGCCGAGCAGTTACAGAAATATGTCAATATGGGAAATATGACTTTAAAAACAACATTGACTGCGCTGACTGTGTGTGAGAGAGTGGGGGGAAGAAATAGCAAAAGAATGTTACTGTAATGACAACTGATTTGTCATTCTAATGTTACCCAATGCACTGTATTATTAATGCTCATGAAATATGATCTATTTCCCCGGCTGCTTTTGGTGTATCTGTGAGTTATGCTTTACTGGTTAAAAAATATTTAAGCAACACGATTAAATATGAGCGGGTCTTACTTATTACTGAGGTTATGCCGCAGAGAGGATGAGAATGGCATTTAACACCAAAGCAGAACAAACTGATTCTGACGGTTGTGACGCTTCTGACTGGTTCAAATAAGAAAAAAAAAAAAAAGAAAAAAAATCAATGTGATACTGTTCCACTCCGGTGCTGTAGGTGGCAGTAATTTTATATTGGAGAGAGAGGGGACGGGGGTGGGGGGTTTGAACCTCTAATTTAGACATAGAAAAACCTATTTAGGAGGGTCAGTTCTATTCTTTTTTTGGGGGTACTTTTGCATAAACTGGATGAATTCTAAAAAAAACTTTCCAAACTGACGTCTTGTGGATTATTCAGAGTAGTCAAAGTATTGGTTTTGGACAGCAATGATGCCGTTATGCCTTTAAAAATGTGAAGCGCAAAATTGAAATATTCTCACAATGAGGCTGCATGAAACATCAAGCTACATTCATAAGTGCGTGTGTGCGTGCGTGCGTGTGTGTGTGTGTGTGTGTGTGTGTGTGTGAGCGTGTGTGTGTGTGCGCTTTCTTGCACATGTGCAAAAGTTCACTTTTTAAGCAGGTATGATTGGACCCGCTGCAGTCATTACCGAAGTGACAAACAGCTGTGTGTGACCTCGAGTATCTGTGATAACAATGACAGCCGAGCAGGGATTTGCCTATCCTGTACTTCCACCACTCAGGCTGTTTTTGCCTCTTTTTTTCCTGCTGATTCAGTATATTCTCTTTGTACTTTAGTGGAGGACATTTGTATATTCAGATCTCTCCCCTCAGCCTGTGTGTGTGTGTGTGTGTGTGTGTGTGTGTGTGTGTGTGTGTGTGTGTGTGTGTGTGTGTGTGTGTGTGTGTGTGTGTGTGTGCGCGCATGTGTGCGTGTTTGATTCGCAAGCTGAAGCAGGCCCAAAACAACAAGACATTCTTTGGCTGAGCTGTATTTACCACAGCTCTACCACAGAGACTTCAGCCCCGCCCACTTGTGAAATCACTGAAGGGAATGAGAACGAAACAAGAGAGGGCAGCCCTCGTATAACTTTTCCAGCGGGTCACTGAGGCACAGCGGGAGTTCCAAAAGACAGAAAAGGTGGGATGAGATCGCGGCGACCTTGAGCAAAGCAGAGGCAAAGAGGGCTTCCTGTGGGGTACGATGAGCACGACTTAGTTTTGTGGGAGTGTTGTTGTAAGGGGTTAATTTTACCCATGTTGCTGGCAGGCTGGCAGGGGGAACACAGAGACCCTTTATAATACAGTTGTGCTGATTGAAATCATATGGCATTGCCTGAAATCATTACGCCACTTGGGAAACAGAGCATGAGAGAAAGGCTGTTACTTTTCCCGCTTTTTCCTCACTGGCCTTTTTTTTGTGTGTGTTCTTTTTGTTCTTTAGCAGCAAGATTGTTTTTCCAGATTTATTTGATTGGAAGTGAGTTGTGGAGCAACTTCTCTCTCGGTTGTTCTCGGATCTAACTCATCTCTGTTGTCTTCTGTGCCCTACAGCTTTGTGGCCAGGCTCATCCCCAACCTCAGCATCCTCCGTCCCACTCCCCACTGCCCCCCCCATCCCCCTGCATCCCAAACTGGGAGAAGCCATCACCTTGAGGGGCTGAATGGCACCAGCCCCTTTCACGTTCACCCGCGGCCCTTGACCACCAACGAGACGTCAAGAGCAGTCAGCTAAAAATCACCAGACTTACACCAGCAGAGGGTTTTTTGTGTTATCATGGCAACCAACAGGGAGCATCAACTGCGTCATATGGCCGGCTTCCCTCGTACCATGTATCCTTTCCCCTTCAATGCCATGAGGAGCCACTCCCCTTTTGACCTGCTGGCCAGCAGCAACCTTTTTGGTCGCTTCGGGGCAGACCTTCCCAAAGAGATGGCAGCATTGTGTAAGTACTTGAATTCAGTTTACAAACACGCCGCTGGGTCCCCAATTAAGGAAATGTTGTTTTATTGACAGTTTAAGTGGTATTTATCCCTCCACCCCAGTGTTTCTTCACAGAATATATTTGATAATAATTTACAATCAAAGGCAGCATGGCGGGGATAGTGGTTAGCACTTCTGCATTGAGTGGTTCTGTGTTTGAATCTCAGAACTGCTGGGAGTGACTGTTTTCCAAGCACTTGCTACCGCAGCCATGAAAACACCGATTTATTGAAAAATCTCAGTCGTAGTCCATACATGTATTTAGTAAAGTATTTACGCTTGTTTGTGTGGCTGTCTGATTATGGAAATAATAATAATGATCATTTTGGTTGAGATTGCAACCTCCATTACTAAAACAGTTATTCAGACTTCAGAACTACAGTACTTATTAAATTACTAAAACTCAACTACTCAAAACTATCATCATAGCCTCCTGCTCATTTATCCCTGCCCATTCAACATTTTATTCCCTCCCTCCCTCCCTCCCTCCCTTATCTCTTCTATCTATCATATTTATTGTATCTTGTGATATTGTTCTATCCTTATTTGTACAAGTCTTTGGACTTACTGGGCTAACCTGGGACCTCGAGTATCGTATTTGAAATTTTGGTTGGGGGAAAAAAATCCCTTGAGTCCTAATAAACTCTGGTCTTTAAATATGTCTTAATGATAAAAAAAATGGCAAATTAAAATAAGAGTACAGTATACTAAAATAATCGAAATGTAAAAAAAAAAACAATCAATAAAAATAAATGCGCAGTGGTACTGCTGCAAGTGTTAGCCTCTTAGGAGCAGTGTGTTGCCATGCATTAATGGAGTACACGCTTAAATGAGGTAAGAATAAAGCAAATTGAACTCCATTAATGTCAGTCCTTTTTCACAGAATGGGAACATTTTGTGGCTTGAATTTTAATTTTCTTATGTTAGCTGTGCGGATGTTCCTACGTTTGTGTGTATTTCTTTTTGAAAGATAATCACTCTCAAACTCGATGCTAATTTCTGTTAGCATGTCAATGGGATTTTTCATCGACTTTAGCATTAGAATTAGCCATTTTTGAAACGAATGTCTCGTATCTAAATCTATAATGTGTGTAATTATTTTTGCTGCGTGTTTAGTTTTACAATTAACTCCAACTAGGGTGTCATTAAACAGGTGAAAACAAGTTCAGAGACGGCAGAATCACATAGGCTACACGTTTGCTACACAACACAAGCATTATGGTGCGTTCAAGTTACTTCTACAACATCCGGAACACACCCGCGACTCTAATGAGATCAAGCCAAACGGAAAATTGACGGATGGATCAATGGATGCACAAATAAAAACTCTCTAAATTCCAGTTAATATCTTTCACGGCTCAAAAAGCAGCTGAGGTAAGATCGTGCTGGTAATGTTAAAATGCGCGAATAATTGGCATTTTTAATCTCAGTCACACAGTGCTGCACATGACACTGAGTTCGGCCTGTCTGTGCTCTGTGAACAACATTGGAATGCCTCTCAATTTGAGAGTTTTAGGGCTATTTTTCATGCTTAAGATGCTGCACAGCACTCAGTTTGAGCTGTAGTTGTTTTTGAAAGGGCGGCCCGGTAGTCCAGTGGTTAGCACGTCGGTTTCACAGTGCAGAGGTACCGGGTTCAATTCCAGCTCCGGCCTCCCTGTGTGGAGTTTGCATGTTCTCCCCGGGCTTGCGTGGGTTTTCTCCGGGTGCTCCGGTTTCCTCCCACATTCCAAAGACATGCATGGCAGGCTGATTGAACACTCTAAATTGTCCCTAGGTGTGAGTAAGAGTGTGGATGGTTTTGGCTGGCAACCGATTCAGGGTGTCCCCCGCCTACTGCCCGGAGACAGCTGGGATAGGCTCCAGCTCCCCCGCAACCCTAGTGAGGATCAAGCGGTTCGGAAGATGAATGAATGAATGTTTTTGAAAGTCCTCCATAAATACAGTTTCGTTAAACCCTTACATCAAGATGAGATTGCTTCTTTTGAGCTACAGGGGGTGCTATTGTACTTCCAGAATGCCGAAGGCGTGCGGGGAGCCCAGAGCGACATCCACAAATGGTTTCCTCACCTCATTTAGCACAGCAACAGTCTGGCTCATTCTAATATTTTGATGAGCTCATTCAGCTCTGTCGCAAGGGCTTTGCTTATGGCACTTCACACAATTACAACGACAAACATAATTAACATATTATCAAATAATACCTAACAGTGTCAATATCAAAGTGAAAGGCACACGTTTTATAGAGCTTCTAGATTGGGCCTCATAAGATTGTGCAGGTGTACCTAATGTTGTGGCTGGTTGGCAATCGGGAAATGTCCAATGACGGCTGAACAGATGGTCTTTTCTTAGCTTGTGGATCATTTTCAACATCACAGATATCAAATTATATCCACATTAATTTCTCATAGTGGGGGAAAATTTGCTTCCCTAAATTACATATGAGCATGTTCACTTTCCGCTTGCAAAGTACACTGTCCTCCTTGTCAATATTAGCACGGAGAAAGTTGAAATGTTGAAATGACGCTCCGGGTTTGAAGCCTGGGATAGCACTGTGACTGTACAAAAGTACAATGGTTCCCATTTGGACAAGATGTTCGAAAATAAGATGTGCTTTGCTTTTTTTTCTTATCCTTTCACGTTCCTTCAGTACATTTAAAGGCGCTGAAATTAATTGAAATCAGTCTGGTGGAACATTTAACACTCGTTTTTAGCTGTGGCATGATGACTGCGCAAATTCATTGAGCAAACATCAAAACTGCATTTCGTATTTCACATTTGAGCGTCACAAAATTTGACATCTGTATTGTGTTAGTCCAAAGAGCTATAAAGTTATCAACTGAAAAAAAAATTTGCGCAAAGGATATCTACCTTGGCTCTTATGGTTATGTATTCATTTGGATTATGATTAAATTGTTTACCCAGACTTCTAAATTTGATATTGTTGAACAATTCAATGGCCCAGTCTGAAAAAAGCAAACAAAAGTAGAGTTTAGAGTTTGTACACCAGCGAATGATATTTGGCGTTTTGTTTTGGAAAAAGGCCTCTTCCTAGATATTTCACTGTGTTCTAATACGGTATGTACTTCTTCCATCTTTATGCCCTATGACGTCGGACGTGGATTTTAACACCGTAGTCTCATAAGGAAGTTTCGCACGCTCAGCAGTTTTGGATTTGATGCTTTGCTGAAGGGCACATGGTTCAGAAAGCAAACTGACATCTCGGTAAAATTAATTTGACCGCCATCCCAAATATCTTAAAATTCACTCTTCCGGGTATAAATACAGTAGCTGCTTTTACAATGTGTAACTCACACCCATCTGAACGTCCTCTGCTGAGTGTAGCTTCTTCAGTTAGCCTGCTGCAGGTAGTCTGAAGTCATGTCCCGGCCAGCTGCATCATCTTGTAGCCACAATGCAGCGCTCCCGGTGGACAAGGGACGCGCAGGAGAACAAGGCAGCGGCACAGAGGTGTTAGCTCGTGCAGTGTCCAAATCAAACATTTTATACAGCATGTTTGTGTGCCACTATTCTGTGAAATGGGCAGCAGGCCCAACATACCTGTCAATCTGTCTGTTTGTGTGCGAGTGCGTGTGTGCGTGTGCGTGTGTGTGTGTAATTGTGCACCCCAGCAGCTGTTATCATTTGATCTGCAGTCGTTTAGCGGAGCCTATAGCAGCATATATTTCACCAGGCTAGTAGCTCACAGCATGTGATTACATCTCTTAACATTTTGCTCCCGCCACTTTATCACACATGAGGACAGATGTGCCGGACTTGTACTTAAGTCACGTAGTTGAGATGTAGTGGCGGTGCTGATGGAAAATTGCGGCGGGCAGCAGACGGTAATTGTAATTTTGATAGTTCTCTCAAGATACCGTTGTAGTTTCAGTTCACGATTTAAAATGCCACAGTAGCAAGCTCCATACAAGACAAGCCTGAGCCAAGATTCAAAGAAGAAATGCTAACCCTTGGAACACCTCGGGGGGGGGGGGGCAGTAATTGTTAAACAAACGTGAAGAATAGGGTTTCTTCCTTTATAAACTACAGAATGCAGTACGTAGCATATCCGATAAAAATATGAAATACAATTCATAATTATTTATTTGGAATTTTCATGCCATTGCATGTTTCTTTAGGCTCTTTAACTTTAGCTCGCTAACTAGCTAGCTTGATGGGGGCTGGGGGAATTTATTCACTCCATGAGGGAATAAGTAGCAAGATTCACACATACGTGAATTAAAAATAAATACAAAGAGCAGAATTAAGGAGGAGTATAAAACTATTAAAATCTAAGCTAGAAGAAATAAAAATGATACCCCGCTTAGCTTTTTTTTTCTTCTTTAAATTTTGAGCTCAATATTTTGATTCATCGTGACACCCAATTCTCGAAGGGTACCCCTCGCTTCGCGGCGGAGAGATATAAAGCTACTTGATGGATGGTGTCTTTGGAATACTAATTGCTAACATGCCAACAAGGTCCCGCTTTGGTTGTTTGAAATGGTTCTCCGAGGGTTTGCGTCCGGATCGCGTGGCCATTACTTTACATCAAATAAAGCAGCAGTGATCTCTCATTATTTTGCTAATTAATCCGTGCGCGGCGTTCCCCGATGAGATGAAACATTGGCGCACTTGAAGAAAGCCCGTTGCAGTATCAACTTCAAACACTCGTTGGTAGCCTATTCACTCGCACAAGAAGATGTCTTATTTTCTCTTCATGCAAGCTGCAAATAAGGAATTTAAATCCCATTGGACACACTGGCTTTTTCAGATATATTTAGTCCAACACAGTGCTTATGAAAAGTCTACACACACCTTCTTCAATTGCCATTTTTCATTTGTGACACCAATTAAAATCTTTTTGAGCGGGGAAGTGAAAATAAACAACTGAAATAATGTGTTGCTAAAGTGTGCACACCCTTCTTTCGCTTGGATGTGGCTGTATTCCAACTTCACCAGTCACATTCAAACTCATGCAAAATGTGGAGTCGGCACACACCTGCCATCGTTTAAAGTGCCTCGGAGTAACCCCAAACACAAATGACCCCAAATGGCCTGACTAAACCAAAGTTGAACTTTTAGGTCATAATTTGAAGAGCTATGCGTCTGTTTGGCACCAAAACAACACCACAGCTGCTACAGTGAAGCAAGGTGGTGGCATATCATCAAATGTTCGGGCAGTTTTGCCTTCAAATGCAACTTGGTGCTGAGAAAAGTCTGATGGAATGATAAACTGATAAAAATGGCAGTCACTGTCAGCACAAATACTGTAAATCTTCTTTGAGAAAGCCAAAATAAGAAGAGCCGAGGGTATCTGAACTTTTTAAATGGTGGCAGGTATGCGCTGACTCTCATTCCTCATGTGACTGGTAAATTGTGAACACAACCACGTCATCTGAGTAGTTTATTTTTGCTTCACCTCTCGAAAACATCTAAAAAGAAAGTTGAGTTGTTCAGGTCAAAGTAATGGTGGAAAAAGTTTGGAAATGATTTATCACGGTCTCATTTTTTTTTCCACAAAAACCTGGCGCCCAAACCAGGGTGTGTGGACTTTTTAGATCCGTCATATGTCATCCAGTACAAACAGGAAAATTCTTTCATCCTGGAATGTTGTGTAGACATTTAAAAAAACACATTTGAACATGCCACCATGTTGATGTAATGAGGAAACATTGATTGTCTTTTTTTTCCCCTAGAATGAACGCATTGTCCTTTGGTGGCTTCGTCACATAAATTCAGTCACTCTTTGTAGTGTGTGTGTGTGTGTGTGTGTGTGTGTGTGTGTGTGTGTGTGTGTGTCTATGTGTGTTTGTGCGTGCGTGCGTGTGTGCACGCACATGTGTGCCGACGCACAACTATGTGTGTATGCTTGAACTGAGTGCCTGTGATGACAGACACAAAGAAAAACACACAAGTCCCACTCTCTGCCTCAAGTTACTAATATCACACACGTACACACACACACACACACACACACACACACACACACACACACACACACACACAGATATTTCCATTGCCACTCTGTAGGCTGCACATTCCAACATTCATGAATGCCGTGCTCCTCACTTTCGTGACTTATTTGTGCGCTGTGTGATGGGCGCAGTGAGACTTTGTGCAAATATCTGCGTCCCGAGTTGGAGAGAAAGAGAGAGAGAGAGAGAGAGGCCATTGTTCAGTTCTGTGTGTTTGTGTCAGACATGACGACGGGATGAATAGCTGAAGAACCTGATTGTGAACGCTTGTAATGTGACCCTTTTTTTTTTTAAGTATGAGGCAGAATCAGCCAGTTTGCGGGGGTTTTAAAGAGCACATACGTGAGCAATTTGGCCCGCTCGGTGAGCGAGCAACTCGTGTTTTTTTTGTTTTGTTTTTTAAGGGGCAAATGAAGCTTCTTCTTTTTTCACATTCCCCTGTATTTGTGTGTCTCTTTTGCACAAAGCAGCAACAGGGGGCAGGGTGCTGCAAGGCGGGGAGGGTAATTGTCTCAAGGTGTGGAGAGAGCTCAGCGGGCTGTTATTGTGCCACTCTACTCCCTGCAGTGTGTCATTATAGTGTGTGTTTGCGTGCCCGGCCGTGATGTTGAAAGACAGGTAAAACAAAACAAGAAAAACAAGAGTGGGTCAGAGGAGAGCTCATAAGAGGTGTGAAACAGAGCGCAGCATCCCTTTAACTTGGAAATCATAATGTATTCATTTGGGGGGGGGGTTGAAAATGAAACAAAGAGGGGATGGGGCGTGGGGGGGACAAAAACAATTGTAATACTCTGAGTGTACAAAGCCGAAGGCATGACATGTTTGGGAGCGAGTGTGCATGTGTGAGTATATGTGTGTGTGCAGGAGAGGGCTGGGGGGGCGATGGAGCCCCAGTGGGGGTTTCTTCTAGAGTTCATCCCTCTTGAAGGAGGGAAGGAAAGGGAGGAGTGGAGGGAGGAGAGTGAAGCTGTCTAGTATACAAACTATTCACACCGCAGGCCAGCGTGCGTGTGTGTGTGTGTGTGTGTGTGTGTGTGTGTGTGTCACCCGCAACACGCTCACACTTTGGGTCCAACAGTCCAATAAGCTGAACACACACAAGTTACCGTAATCAGTTTGGATTCAATTAGATAAGCGCGCATGCATGGACTCGACGCCAAACAGGATGCGTTCAGAGAAATGAAGAAAAGTCATGAGACCAGATTGTTCAAGAAAGGCCACTTTTGTAGGGCTCATGCCCACACGTGAATTAATCAATGTATGACAAATCTTGGCGAGGTCTAAAAAAAATATTTGACAGTAAAAAAAATCATGACCAAAAAAATTGTGATGATCTGATGAGATTTGTAACACATTGAACAGGATTTCTTATGTTACATGTAAATTGCTGCCACATGATGCTTGTTGAATCATTAAAAAAATGGATTCTCGAGGTGTTTTGATTAACCAATTTGTAGTTTTTAAATAAAATTTTATGATTCCCACATTAAAAAAATAATATATATTTTTTCAATTGAGCTTGTACTCAATCATATCATTACCCTAAAAGCAGTAACTGCCAATGTCAATGTCTGTGTTGGTTCTCAGTCATCCAGGTCAGACATTTTTGCGGGGCACGTGCTCAAATTCTCCATGCCCCCTCCCCCCCCGCTGAAAAAAAGGCAGCCATCACTCTACATTATCATCCAACTAAGAAAAATCTGTAACATCTATTTATTTTTGTTAAGACAGTCACAGCACAGTCAATATCGGATGGATCGAATTGGTGACACGGGTTATGATTATTATAAAAAAGTTTTTAACATTGGTCAATGAAATAAAAATGGGCTGGAGCATAAAGAGCACTTTTGTCATCCAGGAGAAAAGGGTCAGGTGCTTGAGCACCACTTGGGGGGTCTACGTGTGCACGTGCCTGGTCCAATTTGGCAAAGGTTCGGGCATCTCCACTCCAAAAAAAAGTCTCTCAGTTTTTGCTATATTTTTGAGTCAATCCTTTAATTATGATGTGTTTGTTTTAATCCAACATATTTTTGAAACAAACTACAAAATGGCTTTGGTAAAGTTCGAAGAATGTTCCCGAAAGAGGCCTTGAGCCTGTGCGCAGCTGATGCATGACGAAGGAAATCATTGGATGAGTTCTGATTGACAGCAAAAAAAAAGGCTATTTTTCATGTCGTGAAAATGGTTGCATCGTGACAAAGTGTGTTTGTGTTCGCACTTCGACCTCCCCATAGTCCATCATCTCAATGTAGCGCTCATCTCTCAACACGCTCCTCTCTTCTTACCAACAGGTGTGAAGTGATTTTATTTTTTTTCCCAAGTGTTACTGTCGTTTGTTTTCATCGCTAACGGCAACGGAGCGGGGTTATGGTTTGCCGATGAAAAAGACAGCGTTTCATGCACAAGTCATTCCATCAAGGGAAAGAAAGTTCAAAAGTGTATCACAAGGCAGGGCAGAGGCTTTGCTCTTATTTGCATCCAATCTGAAATACGAAGCTGGAAAAGTCAAGAGGCGATTCGGAGGGAAAACTGGGGGTGCTCGGCGTGGCCTATCAGACATCAAGCGCGCAGCCGGCCCCGCCCACTCCTCCTCCCTGGACCCCGCCCCCCTCCCCTCCTCATGCCTTGCCTGTGCCTGTGGTGGAGAGCGAGAGGCCCACAGAGCCGCTGCAAGGGGAACTGAGATCACTTACAGAGCCGAGGCCCATTGAGTGACCTGAGGGCAGAAGGGAAGGTGCTCCGCGGAGAAACCGGAGAGACGGCTTTCCGCCCGCCAACTTGGCTGGAGTCGCACTTTGTAGCTCCGAGACGCAAACCGAGCGCCGTGAGTCCAGCATGTTCGACTGCATGGAGGCTCTGGGGCTGGCCCCGCGGCCCCTCTACGACGTGTCCGCACAAGGCTCCTGCATGCTATCTAAGGCCACCCCCTTCTTCTCCAGCCTGGACCCCTTCGCCTGGGCTGGGACTGGCAGCCTTCAGTGTGAGTTACCGGGCCCATCCCCATCATTCTGTCCATCACATCGATTGCTCCTTATTGCGCTTATCACGGGCGCTCTCATCCACAGGAAGAGACAGATTCCACTCAATGCTCTGCAAGCGTTCTCACCCCCGCCGTCCGTTTGTTGATATGCTCGGGGGGGAGGCTTTGCGGGGGACTTAAGCAGCACACATTTATACATCATCGTGTTTGTTGTCTTTGCAAATGACCTCACGTGATTGACAGCCGCTTGAAACAATACAGGACTTGACCTGGCAGCCGGCGCAGAACACAATGTCCAAACAGAAACAGCTTTGACAGATTGAAGGCAAACGGGCCTTGAAATCACATTGTTGTAACTTGGCCTCTCGTGCGAAAGTCAACAACGCGAACCGCGCGGGTTTGGCCACTGGGCCTTTCCTCTGCGCCCGCGCCGATCGCTCATTTTCAATGGCGCTGATGTATTGGCATTTGGGAGTAGAGCGGCCGGTCAAATGTGTGCCAGCTTTGCGGAGGCCCGCATTCAACATCAAGTGTGGACAACTGCAACGATCCCGCTCAAGATAATAACGGCAGATCTTTTGTTATGGTCATGGAGCCCATTGTGGAGCTCTTTTATTCCCTTTTGGCCCTGCGCAAACTCAAACGTTGACTCTAGCTAGTCAAGTCAAATTGCAGAGTGCCAGTCAGACATCCAGCACCCCCCCCAAGACCCCCGCACTGCATTCAAGCAGTACGAAGCCTCTCTGCCCGAGCACCTCGAGCCTATTTATCTTCAGTAATCATTCGAACGGCGACTGTCAAGTCGGCGGTGTCCGCTAACGATGACGGATGAGCAGTCGGCATGGCAAACGCCACAGCGGGACCTGTACCGACTCGCTCGGGAGCTTCCCCAGATGCCAGCCCAAAAGACACGCTCCCACAAAAGTCCATCCAGGTGACTTGTTTTCGAAAATGATTTGGAAAAACTGAAAAACCGGCCTTCAACTACTGCTACATAAGCGGAAAGAAATGAAACCGTTCGGCAAAAAAGCGTTTTGACTCCTGGACTAACCTGTTAGTCTATTTGAAGAGCAACACGCAAAGGAGAGTGACTAAGCTCACACTTTTCCGCTCCGTCTACTTGTAATGCCAATCTAAATAACGCTGCTTGTTGACCAATAATTTGGAGGCTGATATGTTGCCGAATATGACTCGGCGTCAACGTCCTGGCTATTATTTCTTCTTCTACAGTTACTGCTTGGATAGGTCTTTTGACAAACGACTTAATAGTGCTCCCTTCGGCATGATCGTAATAATGAATAGATTGGAGAGATGGCGGGTGGCACTCGTTGAATGCATTTAGCTCAGCAAGCTTTTGTAACCGTCAAAACAAAAACAATGAAGGTTTGACCTTGTGTGACACCGCTCAAAGTCGTTTGATTCAAATGAAAGTATTAACTTCACTGTTGATATACTACGACGACATAATTTATGAGCCCAAAATGAAATCAAACTATGGTGCTCAGCTAAAATGAGAATACCGGTACTCAAATAAAATAAGAAATCCCGTTTTAAATGTCTTTTTTTCTCCCCTCCCCTCCATGATAAAACATTATTTCCATATTGGACCAGTCGGTCTACATTCCACACTTCCCTGAAATGTGATTTTCAGTTTTTTTATTTGTGGCTACCGTGAAGTAGAGTTAAGCGCTCTAGTTTTACTTTTACATGGTTGCACTTAAGAGACCATCACCCAGATCTTTATTTTGATAGTCCGAGTGCAGAATAGTGTGATCTCTGGGAAGCTTCCCTGAGTTTTTGCGCATTTGGGTCAGTTGAGCACCTCCGTGCCTTCCTTTGTAGGGGCGTCAACGGGCATTAAAAGGAGCGCCGTCCGTAGCGAAGTGTGTCACTGCACGCCGGCGTCCCCGGCGTGACGTTTTGTTTCGTCTCCGCTTTTGAGCATCCACTCTCCCTTTGGCCCCGTGGCCCCATCCAGGAGTGTGTGTGTGTGTGTGTGTGTGTGTGTGTGTGTGTGTGTGTGTGTGTGTGTGTGTTGTCCGCCTCTCTGATGTCCTCCTCGCGCACGGCTCAGTTTACACGCCTCGTCTTGTGTGACCCGCGGCTTTTAATGAAGCCATTATAATTAGAAAAGGCCTCAATTAAGAGATTAGCAGGCGTGTGGGGGCATGAAAGTGGAGGAGAGGGATGAATTTGGTTTTGGGATTAGCCCCACGACCCCCCCCTCCTTTTCCCTCCCACTGACTCCTTAGATTTTGGCGTTTCAGGCCTTGATGGGGGGACATCTCCAGTCTCGAATCTACTTTTTAACAATTGCTGCAGGACCACCAAAAGCGAGCCGTGCTGTCCCCTCATTCACGAGTCAGGAAGTTTTTGGGTCGCCACAATCGTCCGTAAACCTGCAAAAAGATCCCTGAATGTGCTTTTGGCTGCTCTCTCTTGTCTTATCACAGATCTTTAAAGTCAAGATGAGCTCTGGATAACGGACGCTCTCAGAAGTCATTAGAGTGATCAATATCAAGATAATGTCGCTTTTGTTTCGTGTCAAATGCAACCAAGAGTTAAGCATTCCATTGCTGTAGGGCTGCAACTAATGATTATTTTAATCAACCACTCATTTGTTGATTTTGTTTTTTTCAAGGTATCAGATCAAGAAAACACCATTTCTATTTCTATCACTATAGTCAAAAAAACGAATCGGAAAATGGGCAACCCCATTACTTACGATTCAGTTACTTGTCAAGTAAGCAACTAGGCAAACATGTTGATCATCGTTTTCCAAAGTAAAAGCAGGTGTCGTAATGCCTTAGTCTGATTCAACATAAAAACAAGTTCGCCCTCGTTGAGGAATACTGTATAGAAATCGGAGAATATTTCCTGAGAATATTTACTGTTGAGAGGCTGAAATTCGGACGGTTTGCAAAATGTTAAATGGAACAAGGTCTCTAAATGCTTCATCGATTACCTTCATAATTATTGATTCATTGTCGATGAATCGTTGCACCTCGGCATTTCTGGAGATGTGAGCATTGTTGAAATGATTCAACCCGTTGTTTGTTTGTTTTTTAAGCAAAATAAATGGAATCTTTCAAAAGTCATTTTAGTAATGTTAAAATGTTCCGATTGTTCTTGATTTATAGGTGAATAGAAAAGTACAAAAAATTTGGAAAAACAAAATTTGAATATGGGTTGGCTCATTTTGAATGCATCTGTAAATACTTTATGCTTTTTTTTCTTTTTTAAATTAAATACCCTCAAAATAAGTATTTTTTCGCCCTATTAATTATAACGTGTATGAACAAAGTCCCAGCAGATGATCACGCTCAAAATCTTAAAAATACAACAACACGGGCTACGTATGATTTTGCATTCATGTTTTTTTATTTGTAATTCACTGATCCTTAGATGAGATTTAACGGGCTTTGTTTTTTTTTTTTTTCGAAGAACGCGTCTTTAGGGTCATTATTGCGTGTTACAGCTAATGAAGGGCGTACCGAAGACCCGATGATAAATCGGCCGGACCCAAACGTTATTTAACAAGCTGTCTAATATGCGTCCCCTCCCCACATTAGTCAGGGGAAACTAAAGCGACGCCGATGTTGGTATGCGGGTTGTCTAGCTCAACTCAATCAGAGCGCTAAGCTGCTGATGATTCACATTTGTGGGGTCCGTCTCAAATCCAAGGGCGTTGTTCGCAAGTGTGTGAAGCTTGTCAAGTTGAAGTATTTGTCCAGGATTTCTGGTGAGCTTGTACAAACGCGCGAGTGTGTGTGTGTGTGTGTGTGTGTGTGTGTGTGTGTGTGTGTGTGTGTGTGTGTGTGTGTGTGTGTGCGTGCGTGTGTGTGTGTGTCTACCTCCTTTTTAAATGTCTGGTGCTTTGTTTTTTATGGAGCTGTCTTCTGGACAGCAGCCCGGTTTTCACAGTCTTTCCTTTAAGAGGCGCTACCAATGACAGGAAGGGCTCCTCCTCCTGCCCGGGCAGGAAGGCAGGAGAGGACAAGGGGTTGGAGGGGGCAGGGGGTGGATGGGAGGGTGGGGGTGGGTGGAGGTTATTACTGTGGGTTTGGTGTTGGGGGACGCTGGTATTGAACTTAGAACAGCTGATGAAAGGGATTGTCACTCACATCTCCCCCATCTCCTCCCTGCTGTTGTGGTAATTACTCACTCAGCATATTTGCGATGCCCCCCCGGCCTCCCCACCACACCACCACTACCGCCGCCGGTCAACAACAAAGTAAGCCGAAGCACTTGACAATGACAACAACAATCGATTGAAAGCAGTCAAATCGAGGCAGACGTTTGCGTCTTGGCTGCGTGTTTGTGTGAATGTGCGATGCTGCTGTTTCCCGACCATGGCCCCTGTGCAGCGGGCACACACACACACACACACACACACACACACACACACACACACACACACACACACACACACACACACACACACACACACTCGCACATATTCACATATGCGCGCACATTCCACAGAGTGCCGCTGAACATTAGGTGGAGCCAGAATGATTGTAAGAACTGAAGTGCTGCATCGGAATCATGATAAGAACCACACAAGTTTTCTGTCGGTGGAAGCGCGGCTTCACTGTCATGATTCTCCTCAGACGAGGCCTTTGATTGACAGTTTGAAGTGGAAAATTCAAATTTGAAACAAAAAATTCCCTTCCAACTGTTGTCGGCATAAAACCTTCGGCCATCATTTGAACATTCTTAACTGTCGCGCAGGTGTTCAAAACAAATTCATAAAATAAATATATGAAACCACCCGGGCCTTTGATGGCTTGTGATTGACGAGCAGCGTTTAGGGACAGTGACGATTGCTCAAGGCAAATAAATAAATAAATAAAAGTCGTTGCGGTAGCGGTATTGTGTATTAAACCTGATGTGCTGCGAAAGATTACTGCTTGTACAGTTTTGTTCTGTTAAAACCGGTCAACAGCAAATTTTAATCAGTGTCCCGAAATGGATTTTTGATAATTCTTTCAAAAGTGTTTTTAAGGTCAAAAGCTTGCGCAATACAGACTCTACCAATTTGTAATTTATAGCTATGACAGGTTTTTTTTGGTCTTTTGTTTCCCCCGCAACTTGTGGTCACCATCTTCACGTTGTACTGTAGCATGTGTGAGTGAGTCATTCGGGTTGGCTAGCTGTTTTCGCCAGGCTGTCGGCAACTCGTGTCGGAATGCTTATTCCATCTTTGTTTTCTTAGCGTTCTTTTAATGAAGCGATTAAAAGGCGATTGTTTTTTATCTTTGACCACTTGCGGAGGAATGACACCACGTTTGAATAATTGATGGCAGGCTATTAGCTAACATTGTTATGTTACCTTGTGTTGGCGATTGTGGTACACATTGCCACTTTTTGTTGTTGTTTTTTTTTATGTGAAGTCAGACCAAACATGGGTTTTTTCTTCCTTTCTCTCGATCACGGCATCCTTTTTCGATACAGAGTGGTACTTTTTTTTAAATTACATTTTTTTTGGATATTCAATGAATTGTTGCCGCCCTAAATCACATTTAAAAAAAAAAACTTTTTGATGTAATTGGTGCACCATTACACGCCGGTATCGCAAAATAACCAAAGAAAAACTCTGTCTGACTGAAATTTGGTTCCAAATTGTACGACACCGGGGACACTCCACAATGGACAATCCTCGACACCTAATGTGATGCTGTGTGCAGCCCCCGGGCCAACGTCAAGCTGCATGCCATATGTCACTATGTCGTCCACACAGCCACCCCCACAAGCAATAAAAAAAAGAAAAACACCTTCAATGTCGGCGCAAATGCACACACTGGCAGATTGGTCAAGTCCAACTGAAACGGAGACGCCAAATGGAGGGAGACACGGCGGGGCCAACAGGCTGCTTTTCAAATGTGAACTAGGTGTCAACTACGAGGACAAACTGGACTGTGTTTGGTGAGACATTAAACTCCTGGCCCAAAGGAAGGAAGGAAAGGGGATGTTAGCGAGATACAAACGTGGCGCTTGAATAGTTGTACGCTGATGTAGGTGACACAAAGTCTGCCAGGATGTTCCGAAAATGTGTGCATGATGTCTGAAGTGGGCGTTGATTCCCAGAGCGTTCGTGTCCTCTCTCGTGGCTCCTCCAAAAGGTGTGCTGATGGATGTTATGACACGCAAGCGGGGTGAGCTGCAGGTTAAGACCAGACCGCTGTTTCTTCAAGCCCAGCCTCGGAGGCCGCATGCAGTTCAGGGCGATGACAGCCCGCTGACACTTTTTTTTTGGCTCCTCTCCCCTCTTTTCGTCACGCCAGGTAGCGTCCCCACCCCCTTTTTTTTTCGACCTTCAGCGCTGCCTGCTCGCCTCCTCCTCCCGCTTGCCCTTTTCGCACCACACTCAGACGGCGTCAGTCAGTACCTGTCGGCTGGCGCCAGATGCGCTACCTCTGCTTGAATGGCATCTATTTTTCCCTCTCTGAGACACACTCTTACATCGTTGGTGTATCAACAGATCGGTTTGCGGCGTTGGCTCCGCCCACAAGCTTTCTCACCTGAGCTCTAAAGCCTCAAAAGTCAACACATGAAGACGACAGTATTTGTTTGTTCTCAGCAGAAGCTCTTCTGTGGACGCTACTTGGGGCATTATTTGCAAGTTAGGGGCAATATACTCACTGGACACTTTTTATGTTAATGTTGTGTCAAAAAGTCATTTGGCAGAATATTCCGTTTCATGCAATCCACTGTTCTCCGTCATGCTTGTTCACCGGGGTCACACCAATAATTTTAGTAATAGTGATTTTTGATAGCAAATTGTACTTGTTGAAGTATTTTTTTAAAGAGCATTTTCATGAAAAAATGTTACCACCACATTGAGCTGCAGTCTGCTCTTGTGTTTTTATTCAACTACTAAGACGCCATTTGGCCAGTCAGATGAGGCGAGGCAGTCCCATGACTGTGCACGGTTCTCTGCGGTCTCACACAGAAGCAACATGTTCAAAGTGACTCATTGTTGTGAAATCTGTTGACATCAACAGAGATAAGAATGGCGATGCAACCTCAGGCTGGTGAGCCGAATGTGCTGTTACATGAGTGTAAATTCAGGACAATTTCTTGATTTAGTTTTTAAAAAAATAAAAATGAAAATCAACTATCATTGTTGTTAGTGTTAAATTAATATTGTTTGGTAACATCAGAATTTGCGCATTTCCATTTTATATTTCGATCTAGTTAACGTTCACATAAGGAATACGCACACGCCTCAGGAAGGCTGCAGCTTAGATTTTAGATTGGGCTCAGAACGGCAAAACATGTTACCTCACAGGCATTTGAAAAAAAAATGGCAGAGTGCTCTGTTAGCTTGCCGCTGTGGTTTAAACAAGGCAAGGAAACATCAGTTCGGAACGTTGGGAAAGTGCTTGCGGCTGTAAAAGTAATATTTAATAAAGCCTGACAACAATTAATTAGTCCCCCCCAATCAATAAAAAAAAGAACATTGTTATCCTATCCTATCCAGCTCTTTCTTCTGCATTAAAGTACAGTATAGTATGTGTAGTAATTCAAGCAGTGCCGATTTATTCATTTATTTATTGAAAATATTCAGCATCTAAAATTGTAACCCCTTCTTTCGCCGTTTTGGGACTACATTCGTTTTGTAGTGAGCGCATGTAATTGTCGGACATAAGGGTGAATTGTTGAATGCCACTAGCACGCACATTGAACTTTTAAAGTGCCTGCTGGGCAAGTAGTTAGTAATGACCCTCTTGAGCCAAGGTCAAAGTTAAATGGTCAAGCTTTGATTGAAGCTCTTATCCAATGGGAAGTTTGTGTCCTCGCGCTCACCTCCTTCCTTCGCTTTCTTTTTCCTTTCTTTTGTTTTTATTGGATTATTCCTTTGTGCTTTCAAACCTCTCTGCATTTTGAAACCTTACCGCGCTTGTTAATGACAGGCCGACGGGTTCATTTTAGGGTTGCTGCAGCAGGGTGGGGGGGATGGGGTGGGGGTCCACATTTGGTTGGGCACTGTGTCGTCCGCGGAAGGTGATAGGAGGGGGGCGGAGGGCACTGACTTTGAGGGGAAGGTGGAGGGGTTGACCCCGGATTCTTTAATTTTTACTAGGAATGGATGCGAGGACGGAGCTGTATGTGTGAATAGCTGCCCAAGGTGACTGGATGCCAATAAAGGGGTCGTCAGCCTGGCCGGGGGGGGGTCTCTTTCCCATCCCAGACACAACCTTTATAGGGCCGCTTGTAAGCCTGGGCAACTATTAAACTTCGTCCTGCCTGCGCTGAGGAATTTAGGGCCAGGAAACAAGGGGGTGGGCGGCGGGGGTGGGAATGGGTAGAGGAAGGTGAAGTTGGGGTGAGCGAAGGTGAAAGTTGAAAGCCATGTTCCAGACACAATCTGCTTCTTCAGTCATCGCCTCCAAACGTAAAGGGGCCCGATACTACTCCTTGAGATTTTGATGGAAGGGAAGGAAGCTTTGCGTTGGTTCGTTTTCTCATCGCTCTTGATCTCCTCGTTTGTTTTCAACGCGGCCTTAGCTTAGCAATTGTCATAATACAGTTTCCCCTCGGAGAGAGGGGACAGGGGCCGAGCCTCATAAACTTCCAGCTTTTGTTTGTTCACATGGGCCTCGAGGTATATGGGCATTGGATGGCCTTTCACATAAAAATGTGAGCTTGTGAACACAAACGCGCACACAAAACTCCAGAAAAAGTCAACAGGAATGCTCCCCCGCCCCCCCCCGGCCCCTGTTGGCCAGTAAATGGAGAAGCCAATCAAATCTCAGCTGCCAATCAGCGTTTTATCAGCGGGGCCATCTGGCCATCAGCTAATTGTGCGTCCTTTAAAGTCGCTGTCAATCAGACGCCTCCCTCCTCCCTTTTCTCTTTCATGATCTCCTCTTTTGAGATGGCCTTCTGGCCCCGCTGACCACACGGTGCCAAATGCTGCTTCTCTGTTCAGCTTCCACAAGTTCAATGCTGCTTTTTTGTGTATGCAGCCGTGGAGACCCAGAGCACCAGTTCAGAGGAGATGGTGCCCAGCTCGCCTTCTCCGCCGCCACCACCACGCATCTACAAGCCCTGCTTCGTGTGCCAGGACAAGTCGTCCGGATACCACTATGGGGTCAGCTCCTGCGAGGGCTGCAAGGTACTTGGCACCACTGACAAAACACATGCGAGGCACGTTTGATTCAAAGTTAGCAGCGTGCTGCCCTCTAGTTTGGCCTTGCTAGTACTACGCAGTTGGGTGTAAGAATCTTTTACACCCAACTCGTCTTGAGCCAAGGCATTTTACTTCAGAAAAATCTTCATGGCACACCACCAAACAAAATTGTAATTCTATCCATAGTAAAATAGTAATGATCTTATCGGAATTGCAATCACAAATGATACGTAAAATGATTATCAAGCAATTATTTTTTGAGATTCAACCTTTCAATAGCCACTCACCACAGGAAAAGAACATGCATGACGAAGATGACAACTAAAACCCAGGCTAAATGTAGCCCCTCCATGACAATCATCTGAGTCAAGATGTATCACTTCAACTTAGTTCCATGGAACCAATTCATTTGGTTTGGTGCCACCTGGGAGCGAATCATCGATCAGTGACAAAAAAAAAAACCCCAAAAACCCAATCCCTGATCTGAACCAAATATGGACCAATCCATCCAATCTATTCAAAAAACTTTATTTTGTGTACAGTTGACCTCCGCAATTGGCGGGCGACTGGGATCCACAAATATCCAAAATGCACATATAATCAACACCCATTGAAATGCATTGTAGGAAAAAATAACTATCAACCCCCCCAAAATTACCCCAAAAATGCTGATAAGCATCTGATACTGTACATGGAAATGGGGGGTTAACCCCCCCCCAAAAAAAATCATTTAAAAATAGCAGTCGGGAAAAAAATCTGAATGAATATGCCGAGAATCGTTCTGTTATCAATGATAGCAGCACAGAAGGTCCCTGGAGTGATGGTATCCACCCCGCCGCAAAAAATAAAAAGTGAATATGTGGATTCGTGAATCGCTAACTGCGAATAGGCAGGGGTTAACGTCTCTTGTTATATCGCGGTTGACGTAGTCTTGTAGTGCATCGTGAATTTGGTTTGCATTAGACAGCACAGTACAGTGACTCGACTGCACGCCTCGCGAATGTAAAGATTGTTCGCCAACTGTTGTCTCCCATCGCTAGTTTAGAATCAATACATGAATTCAAAGCACAATCTTAGCACACCCGCCAATGGCCTCAACTGACGTAACTGCCATAAATCCTTGGCCGATTTGATATTTCTGTACTTCAGGGATTTTTCCGACGCAGCATCCAAAAGAACATGGTGTACACGTGCCACCGAGACAAAAACTGCCAGATCAACAAGGTGACCCGCAACCGCTGTCAGTACTGCCGGCTGCAAAAGTGCTTCGAGGTGGGCATGTCCAAAGAAGCGGTGCGTAACGACCGCAACAAGAAGAAGAAAGACGTGAAGGAGGAGGCGGTGCTGCCCGAGAACTACGAGCTGAGCGGCGAGCTCGAGGAACTGGTCAACAAAGTCAGCAAAGCCCACCAGGAGACATTTCCGTCGCTGTGCCAGCTTGGCAAATACACCACAGTGAGTGTTGTGTAACAATGACAAGGTGGCGGCGTTTTGTTTTTTTTTCCTCCCCCACAGCTATAGCGAGAACGGGTGGAAAACCAGACCTGAGCTTACCAACCCGTTTCGGACACACACGCCTCTTTTGTCTCTTTCCCAGAACTCGAGCTCTGACCACAGAGTCCAGCTGGACTTGGGCCTGTGGGACAAATTCAGCGAGTTGTCCACCAAATGCATCATCAAGATTGTGGAGTTTGCCAAGCGACTACCAGGCTTCACGACGCTCACCATCGCCGACCAGATCACCCTCCTCAAGTCTGCGTGTCTGGACATACTGGTACAGCCGTCCAAACGCGCACAACGCCGCCTCATTCGCCGCGCGTCTTAAATTCTGATTGCGAAAACATAAAAATAACGTGAACAGCTGCCAGCAAGCCTCCTCCTAATGTTTCAATGTTTTTCTTCAGATGCTGAGGATATGCACGCGCTACACCCCCGAGCAAGACACCATGACCTTCTCCGATGGCCTGACCCTTAACAGAACCCAGATGCATAACGCCGGCTTCGGCCCGCTCACAGACTTGGTGTTCGCTTTCGCCGGGCAACTGCTGCCCTTGGAGATGGACGACACCGAGACGGGGCTCCTCAGCGCCATCTGCCTCATTTGCGGAGGTATGGCAAGCCCCTCGCGTCTCATTTGTTTCTTTTCCACCTCCCTTTGGCGAGATTTTCACGCTGTCTCGCCGCCTCGCCAGACCGCATGGACCTGGAAGAACCCAGGAAGGTGGACAAGCTGCAGGAGCCGCTGCTGGAGGCGCTGAAGATTTACACACGCCGCAGACGCCCCAACAAGCCTCATATGTTCCCGCGCATGCTGATGAAAGTCACCGACCTGCGAGGAATTAGCACTAAAGGTCAGCTTGCCACCTGCGCGATCGGCATACGCACACAGCCAACCCCCGTAACACAATAACCGCTCAAATTGCTTTGACCTTGTTCAAAAGACGCTTGATTGGTTCGACATTCACCTGTAAACAAGATGCCAGAAGTGAACAACAGATTTTTGTGCAACTCTATAATTTGGGACTGACTACAATAACACACCTTAAACTTCATTTGACCTTCTCTCAACTTCTGAATGCACGGCCAACTGTTCAATGCTTCAGTACTTTTGCACAACTCTGCCAACATTCACGACTGATGTTTGATCCATGAATCACCCAATACATTCCCAGGTTTGATTGTCACTGGGATTCAAACACATCAGTGGTGGTCACCCCGGGACACATTTTTCCCCCTTTGGTTACAAAGTTGCCACCCATTTTGAAAGACGTTAAGAACAATATCGATGTTTTGTTTTAAAAAATAGACCGTATTGGCCCGAATATAAGACAGTATTTTTTTGCATATCTTCCGGGTCTAGACATGATACCCATTCACGACCAGTGGTCTAGTGGGGATTTTCTAAGTGGGTGTACGCGGTTCTGGGATGTTCTATATACAGTATACATACAGAACATCAATCATAGGCTACAACACCAGTTGAACTAACGTTAAATTTAAGGTTTAGTACTCCAAAATAATCACAGGCCAACGTTATTAAGCATAAATCGCATTAGAACAATGATCAACAAACATTTCAATAACCCGCAGACAGCGCTGCCTCGGAAGCAAAAAAAAAAAACAGAGTAACTTACAGTTGATGTTTTCATTGACTGTCAAAGAAACCGTCAAAGAAAGATAGGCCTCCTTCTTTCTCTTCCACATGTCTTCATTCCAAATTGCGAACGGTGAGCTACTGGAGCTCCCCGCCACCTCCAGCACCATGGCTAGCATTAGTTGACGAAATGACTTCGGTGTTGGCGCTGACTGGCTGCTCAACTTTCTCCCACAAAGTCTCTGAATTGGGTGTCTGGATACTGGAGGCGTCTTCCTCTTTCAGAAAATAAAAATAAATGTTTTTCTGCTTTTTCTCTGTCATTTTAGTGCAGGGCTAAAACCGAAATAAAAATTGAATGTGGCGTCGGGAGAAGTGGGTGGACGGCATACCCCGCGTACCACGCCCACTACACTGTTCACGACGCTAGATGGCGTCAGATATCATTGAAGCGAATGCTGAACTTGACTCCCCAAGCCAAAGTGAACCCCTGCCACGAAGAATAAAAATAAAACTAGCGGTAGCACAAAGAAGAAGAATAAAAATAGCGGTAGCACAAAGAAGAAAAATAAAAAATTGCGGTAAGAAGGAAAAGAGAAGAAAATAATAGAAGAAATAACAGAAAATGGAGAAACGTAGTGACAATCTGGAGAAAAGTGGGTCGAAGATCGACCAGGTTAACCGGCTGCTGAGAAGTTATGATGTCATTTATATTTAAAAAACCAGAAGCCATTCATTTACGAATGTGATTGCACTTTTGATTTGAATGAGGCAAAACAACATGCTATTTCTCTCAAACATATTGTTATAAGCATTTGTTTCAGATGTACTGTAATTATTTTCTGTATAAAAATTAATTTGATGTTCAAAAGTATTTTTTCAAACTTGAGTCTTGAAAAAGAGGGGGTTGTCTTCTAATCAGGGCCGTCTTACATTCGGGCCAATACGGTACCTCTGACAACCCAAGTATCGTAAATCGCCGTTTAAAATGAGATCACGCAGTTCACGTTTTGACATCACGAGACCAAGACGACGCCTATCAAATGATCTACATCGACGTTGCCCTTTCGAGGCTTGAAACAGGACGATCTTGGTGCCGAGGGACTTTGCTAAAGTGAACTAAAGTGACAAAAGTAGTGCTTTGCTGTCATTTGTGGCATATATATATATACTGTATACGCAATTGTGAAAGTTTGTCGGTGAGCATCAACTACTCACTATTTGCGTTGAGTGTCATTCGACCTGTCTGTGCACTCAGGTGCAGAGAGAGCCATCACACTAAAGATGGAGATCCCCGGCCCCATGCCGCCACTTATCAGGGAGATGCTGGAAAACCCAGACGCCTTCGAGGACAGCAGCGACTCGGCAGAAAGCCCCGCCCCGGCCGCCAACGCCACTGCCACTGCCGCCGCACCTCCTGCGCCGCCCACCGTTCAGACCATCAAGCAGGAAGAGAAGCCCACGTACGAGTCGGCGGTGGAGGAGGAAGAAGAGGAAGAGGATGACGACTACTGGGACGAGGACAGGGAGCGGCTGGCGGACAGTGATGCCGAGCCGTGGGGGGAGGCGGCGGCGAGCGCGCACAAGAAAGGCGGGACAACGCAGTAGGACGCTTGCTTCCCTGGCATCCTCATCCTCACACCATCGGGCTCTTATAAAAGAATTGCAAAGTTTACAGGGAGTGAGGGACGAAGCAAAAGCACTCAACAAGCGACTCATTGTGGTCTGCAGTGACAGGAGGGAGGCGGGGGGGACATGAGGAATGTCCCCCTCCTCAGGAAAAGGGCTACGCTTGTATCGAAAACATCTCTTCTTTTTCGGGGGGTTACAAGAAATGCTACTTATACTTTCTTCTTGTATGATGTATTGTCTCAGCTCTTTGTCCATTTCCTTTACCGTGTATGTGTGCGCGCATCTGTTTTGATGAGCTAAAGTGTCACATCATGGAGAGCAGGGCTCCCAACCTGCGATGGTCTTCCAGGTGTTCAGCATCTTCTCAAAACAAGCTAGGCTGACTTTTATACCATGAGATGAGAATCCAGAATGCCGAGCAATTGTTTGCTCGCCCGACGATCGCGCTTACCGATTCCTCTGACGGTGACAGGTTTGCCGCAATAGAGGCCTTTGAAATTTGGTCGGTTCACTTGCTGCATACATTCCGCTGAGTAAAATGTAGCAAAGTCAAAGTTACAGCTTTGAACCGGTGTGCAAAGTTTGAACTGAAGAAAGCAAACCCATTTTTATTATTCCATTCCCTCACCCAGAGAGAATCGATCTGGAATCCGCTCGATAAAGGAATCAAAAGTGCCTAAGTCTTATCCATTCCCATCCCTGGACATGAATGTCATACAAATGTAATTCTAAAACAACCCCAATGATTCCTGACCCAAAAGATAAAACCGTTGATGATGTCAGTATGGAAAGCCATTTGAGCCTTTTTTTGATACCCAGTTTAAGGTCCAGGTGCTAATACGCTATTTGCTCTCCCAAGTAGGACAACTTTGGCTTGATCTGGACATTGAAGATACCAAAAATGTGCTCAGACGCCTTTCCATGTCAGTAATAGTACTCAACATTGCATCATGATTGGGTGTTGGGGTAGGGTTTAGGGGTTTAGGGTTAGAGGTTAGGGTAAGGGGTTAGGGTAAAGTGGGTTGGGGTTTAAGGATTAGGGTTACGCTTTAGGGTTTGAGGGTTAGGAGGATGAGGGGGCTCGGAGTTAGGGTTTAGGGTTAAAGATTTGGGGGTTAGGGGGGTTTGGGTTAGGGTTTAGGGTTAGGAGGATTAGGGCGTTTGGGTTGGGGTCTTAGTGTTGGGGAGTTCGGGAGGGTTAGGGTTACACTTTAGGGTTAGGAGAGTTGGGGGTTAGGGGTTGGGGTTAAGCCATAAAGACGCGGCAGCAGCCATTTTGAACTTTTCACAATGATAGCAATCCTCAGGTGTGTGTTTGTTTTTATTTTTTATTGTATGGATAAACATGACTTGCATATTTTATTTAGCCCTGTAACCACCTGCATTCAACCTCCATTTAAAAAAAAATTGTTTTACAGCAAACAAAACGCACACGCAGGACACGGTGGTCATATTTCTGATGCCAAATATTAATTTTTGATCACATCTTCCCAGTTTGAGCTGTTATGTGATGCTCACATGCAGAGCCTGAATGTACAGAATGTCACCTAAGTATTCAAAAGGAATTTTGTAAAAAGGCTTCACTTTGAATGTCACAAAGAACAAAAGCAGTCCAATGTTTTTTGCACTGTTAAATGTTGTCCACAGCATGTTGCTTTCAAACGGACGGACGAGATCTTTAGCACCAGGATCTTCCAGGGGCAATAGAGTCGGATTTATTTTGTCTTTTTCCTGAACTTGAGCCAGTGCAATAAAACGAAAGCCACATGCAAAGTTGATGGGGACCTCTGTATGCAAAAAGCATCAATTTCGACAAATCAAAACAACTTTGGCTCATTAAAATTCCATCGCTTTGATGGTTGTGACATTTAGGTGTTGTGTTATGTACGGAGAATATTTTATGTTGACTATTGAAGCTCAAACCATCTCATTGTGTCTCTTAATAATCCCCGACCTCCTGCGTCATCTCCATGTAAAGAGATTGAAACATCTCATGACTGGGCTCATCTGTCTCTTGTTTGTATTAAATTTGTCTATGTAGTTTGCTTCTTTGGTTTGCTTTTTATTTTGTCTGTATTTTTTTCTTTCTTTTTTTTATAAAATGCGCTTTGTGTTTTCACACCTGTTGGCGTGCAGCTGTATTTATTTTATCATCGCTTTCAAATACTAAATGTGCATGTGAATCGTGAAAAAAAAAATCCAATAAGACAAATGTCAAGTGAGTCATATTTACCATACACTCATAATGCACTTCATTTCATGATTGTGATTTAAAAGCAGGCATTCAGAATACAACGGCATCAATATAAGTGCCACCATAAAGCCAGAAGTAGTGTCAAATATCATACTTCAATCCTGACAATAAAACGTGAGCTGTAAATGAAAGCGTCAGTGGCTCAATGACGTTTCAGCTCCGTTATAAGTTACACACGAGAGTTCTGCAAACCTTTCTGTCATTTTCTCTAGAAATACAATTTTTGATTTGAATATATTTTGCAGCTGCAAAAACAAAAAAACATCCACATTCAATCTGGAAGCATGCTGCGGCTCATGGAAATTGTTCAATCAGAAAAATCTATTACAAAACCATTAAATGCTCTTACACAAGATGACAGAAGATCAAATTAACCGGTGTATAGACCTGTTGCCAATTGACAATTGTTCGCATTAGCAATTATGTTTATTCTGGATACATCATTTTTGTAACATTTTTTTGTGGTGGGATGCCGTGAGAATTTTTAAATGTCAATGTAACACCTTGACTCAATAAAGGTTGCGAATCCCTGCCCTCATCCAGCAACTCCGTCTCAACCGACGAACTTGCAGTTCTTTGCATCACCACATGATAGAGCCAGTCAATTCACTGCAGAGGAAACGATATGAATTAAAGGCTTGAGTACGTGTCCGGCTACAGTGACCAAGTCCAGTCCTCGGATTCAATCAGGTGCGTTGGAGGAGGGAAACAATCAAAGCATGCAGGATACTGGCCCTCGAGGACCGGACTTGGCCGCCCGATGTACTGTACGTGTTTGTGCATGTGTGTGCGTTCTGTTGAAGTCACCTGAAGACAGGGTCCACAAGTGCCGGGAGCGTCACTTGTTTCTTGTCACCTTGCTGGTCAGTCTGCTTCGGATTGAGCCAGCAGAAAAGGTAAAAAATGAAAGGGGAGATCTTGACTCGGCAGCACTCGTAGGTGATGTCACTCTGATTAGGTCACGTGACACACAAATGTTTACGCCGGAAGAAGTGATTTGGCACGGTTTGATAGTAGACAATCTTATTTGAGACATGGCAAGTGTGTCTGTCTGTGTGTGTGTGTCTGTGTGTGTGTGTGTGTGTGCCTGTGTGTGTGTGTTTATGGCTGTGTGTGTGTGCATGTGTAAACTCACGATCACTGTTCTCTCTCCAAAACTCTGCAGCAGTTTCTCATTCCATGTTGTGTCCTCTCGCAGTGGCTCTTCTTTCCTTTGCAGCTCAATCTTCAGATCCTCCACTTTCTGTTGGTCAGCCTACGCACGCATACGCAAGCGCCAAGATTATTACAGTTAAGACAAGCTGACAAAATAACGAAAACTCAATTTTGATCAAAGCTTTTCCATTCACGACATTTAAAACAAGACTTTGAAAAAAAATATTTCACAAGAAATAAATATGCCTTCTTTTGATTTTTTTAAAGCTAAAATCTAATAAAACCTATACAGAAACGAAAGCATTAAAAAATTAACAAAAATAAATAAAATAATAATAAATAAATAACAACCCTGCTCGGAAAAGAAACTCACATAAAAAAATTACTTCAATGACAAATGCAAAACTATTGTAACCCTGACACACACACACACACACACACACACACACACACACACACACACACACACACACACACACACACACACACACACACACACACACACAGACAAACAAGCAATCTCAATTAATTTCATTGTCCTCATTCTGAGAAATATATAACCTATATATGCCTTTGGCGCATTTTTACCTGTGCCATGTTCCTGAGAGCTTCTCTCTCCAGGGCCCAGTAGGCGCAATCCTGCCTGAGAAAAAGTTTCTCCGCAGAAAGTTGCAGGCTCAGCTGCGACATCTGCAGGCGGCTTTTGTGCAGCTTCAGCTCCCTCAGCTGCCTGTGAAATCCCACTGTCTTGCGTTCGTCCTCCTCCAGGAGGGCCTGCAGGCTGTGGACATCCGACTGAAAGGCCTCGCAATCAGCCTGCGGGGAGAAGAACGAACTTTAAAAAAATGGCTTCTGCCGTGATGTTGCGGGTCGGAGGACTTTACAGACCTGGAGCAACTTTCTCTTTTCTTCACCGTGTTTGTTCTGACCGAATAATTTCATCAATAGCTCCTTATATATCTCCTTCAGCCTGCAAGGGGAAGACTTTGAGTAAAAACATAAACACACACAAAAAAAGAGTAACCTAGAGTAACAGTTACATGTAATACGCCAAAGTGCCCGCAAACTCCCAGATGCCAAAGTATCTGCTTAAAATTGAGCATGTTGTTGTGTTGCTTGAATATCGAAATCACAGCCGAGATTTTAGAGCAAAAATAAACTTTTTTTGTGTCATTACATCATGAAAACACTCACACAATGATTTCATTTGATATGTGCCTCAATGTGGTTTGTTACAGGATACTAAGCCCGCCTGCCAAAAGCGAAAAAAAATACAAACAAAAAACTCATACCCCCCATAAAAATGCCTACAATTGCCTTACCAATGGGGCCTCAAGAAACAAGTGAGCCGAGTCGTATGATGGCAGGTGACTCAACTCACTTCACAACAAGCTGCAATTTGGCAAATAGAATGAGTGAATGCTTTTCAAAAAGAAGCTTCAAGCTGTTTACCGCTCAGCTAAAGGTTACTGTCACACTTTGCGTATTTCCAACAACCTCATAACCGATATCTGAACGCAAAACATGCAGCAACACATTAACAGACCATACAACAATACTCACAGACATATATTCTTTATCTTTCGCAAAGAACGACAAATAATACCGCCGTATGGAGAAGCCGAGAGAGGAGCTTAGCCTTCAGTACACTGGCCCGAGGTGGCCAAGGCACGCACCCCAGAATGAGCAGCACACTGAATTATTTTTAATTAATTTCATTGCATGAAGTCCTTTTTTGTATGTTTATATTCATGATACAAAAATTGCTCAGTTGTGATGTATCACTTCAACATACTTGACTTTGGCACCAATTACAACGTTCCTATTTTACCAGCGACCTGGCAGCAAGTGAAACTGAAAAGCTAACTGCGACGCGACAGAGCTTCACTGTACAATTATCTGTCGGCATTTTCCAAAACTTGCCTTTCCAACTCCACGTTCCTCTCCTTCTCCCGATCAGACAGCGCCTTGATTTCATTGACGAAATCTTTCATTTGTTGTTGACTGTGCTCGTTTTCCGCCGTGAGTTGACTCAGTTCAGAGTTGAGATTCTCCTGACAGCTTTTCACATCCTGCGTGGCAACATATGAATGAGTATTAATCAACAATCAAACATGGTGACGGTCTGTATTAGGCCTTACTTTGTGTACTCCTTCCATCTTCTTCAAGGCGTCACATTTGCGTGTCAGGTTTTGACGGAGCTGCTCGATCTCCTCCTTCAAGGTGTCCCTTTCGCTCTCCCACTCCTCCTTTGCTTTTGTGTTGCCCGTCCTCTCGGCCTCTATTTCCTGTCTGGCCTCCTGCACGGCCTGCTGCAGCTGCGCCTTCTCCCTCAAGCACTCCTCCAGCTGACTCTGCGGACCGCCAATGATTCGCAGCAAATTTCAAGTGTCGCAGAAAAGTGGACGGTGAGCAGCTTCCTTTTCCCACCTGCAGCAACTGAGCTCTGGGGACCACCAGGAGCAGCTCCTCATCATTCTCATCGTCACCTGCTCCTTCTTCTTCATTTCGCTCCTCACTCAGGGTCTCCAGCTCATCCAGAGGTTTGGGGGCGCAGAAGGTGAAGGGTCGGCTTTGGGCGCAAACTTGCCCGATCTTGTCGACGTAGACAAAGTGGTACTCTGCCGTGCTGGGGCGAGGTAGGTAGAAGGCTGCCAAAAACAGCAACATTTCCTCTCATAATGTATGTGACCTTTATTTACAGAGTGCTTCACTTTTACAAAACCACGGAGGAACTCTTTGCAGTATTTGATATGGACCTTGAAAAAGGGAACAGCTGTCGACAGCGCTTCTTTCAGTGTAGCCTTCGGGGACAAGCGACCAAGAGTACGTGTGGTACTCGCGAAGCGACGACCATCCCACCTACATTATGGAGGAACAAAACCACTAAAATGAGGTACACCGACACATCAAATGACATTCATTCATTCATCTTCCGAACCGCTTGATCCTCACTAGGGTCGCGGGGGGTGCTGGAGCCTATCCCAGCTGTCTCCGGACAGTAGGCGGGGGCACCCTGAATCGGTTGCCAGCCAATCGCAGGGCACACAGAGACGAACAACCATCCACGCCCACACTCATACCTAGGGACAATTTAGAGTGCTCAATCAGCCTACCATGAATGTCTTTGGAATGTGGGAGGAAACCGGAGCACCCGGAGAAAACCCACGCAAGCCCGGGGAGAACATGCAAACTCCACACAGGGAGGCTGGAGCTGGAATCCAACCCGGTACCTCTGCACTGTGAAGTCGACGTGCTAACCACTGGACTACTGGGCCGCAAATGACAAACAATACAAAATTGAACACTGCCCTGTTCAAACGCTTGGGATTTGTGATTTTGATGAGACCAAGATAAATCATTTCAAATCATTTTTCCACCATTAATGTGAGCTATAACCGGTAGAAGTCAATTGAAAAAAATATTTTAGCAAGGTAAATGTAAACAGTTGATACAATTGCCAAAACTAATGAAATAACTACAGCTAAAATTTTACAAACTTTTTCGTCAATGAAGTAAAATAAAAACGAAAATGTTTTTTTTTTTTTAATAGAAACTTCAAAAGTATGATGTCAGCAAAATTTTGAGCTTTAATCCTCTCCTCTTTCATCTATAACTGCTTCAAACAACAAAGTGCATGCAGGAAAAGTGATTAAGATTGCACGGCTGTCTGTGTCTTATGTGTTGTGTTGTGTTGTGTTGTGTTATTTAGTTTATCTTCTACTTCTTCCTTTCATAACTTTGCTGCTGTGAATTGGGAATTTCTCCATTGCGAGACTAATAAAGCTTTTCTTTATCTTAAAGGCAGGGAAAAGAACATCCAAAATATAATTGGGATTAATCAGGGGCTCTTTAAATGGTGGTAGCAGGTTTGTCCATGCGCTTGTCGCTATGACAACACCTTGAAGATGCCAATCCAGTCTCTGCTGCTCCACTGATGGGCTGAAGTCAGGCTGTAGTGACACTCGACCCTGGTTTGGGGGAAGTAGCGCTGACCCACATTTCGAAACACCACCGCGGACTCTGGATTGTTTTTCTCCATGACGGCGAGAAGGACGACGACACACGCTGAAGACATTTGAGAAACACTGTTAGGCAACGCAGCATGGCCTCTCACAACGTGTTTATAAACAACATGCACACACTGTCACCATACTGCTTGTTATTTGCTATAAATAGATAGACAGATAGATACAAAACAATACATCCTGATTTATATAGCGCTTTCACAACAGCTACGGCGGTAACAAAGTGATTAACAAAGCTTTATTAACAAAGTAAAATAATAAACACAACACATAACATAAAACACGGACGGTGGTGCAATCTTAACCACTTTCCCTCATTCGCTTTGTTGTTTGAAGCAGTTCTAGATGAAAGACAGATAGATAGATAGATAGATAGATAGATAGATAGATAGATAGATAGATAGATAGATAGATAGATAGATAGATAGATAGATAGATAGATAGATAGATAGATAGATAGATAGATAGATAGATAGATAGATAGATAGATAGATAGATAGATAGATAGATAGATAGATAGATGGATAGATAGAATTTTACTCTTTATTTCCCATACCATAAGTTTAAGAAAACACATATTACCGCTCAGTTTTTCCGTTTCGAGTGCTGTTGGGCTAAGGATCGTGTGAGCGGTTAGCTTGAGACTCGTTTTATTTCTTTATTTTTTTAAGTATCTTAATTTCGTTTAAAATCTTACCTCAAAAAAGTCGTTTTCTCCAAGACGTTCACGGCCGTGCCCGTAGCAGCACACTGACTCAAGTTGACCAGGTGGATCATGGGAAATGTAGTTCACTGTCAATAAAAGTGACGGAGTCATCCTTGTGGACACATAATCCGCTGTTTACTTGCTTCTTTCATTTCATGGCAGTAGCAGAAGCTAACCAGGATAAGAGGCCGCGTGGTTTATGACACGTAAACACGCCCTAGCGAAAAGGCGTTGTCATTTATACACCTCTAATCATTTTCACTATTATTTTGAGACCAAGGGCAGCCTTCAAAAATCTCCAAATACAACACAATCAAATGGGAGACTTGCTTTCAATTATCATGAAGTGAGTAATGTGATTTGACCTTCATTTTTAACTTACTAAATTTTAGACATTTTCAGAGAAATATTGGCACCTAGTTAGCAATCAGCCACAAGCCACATTTTGTCCACTGTTATTGACAAGTACAACACTACAAATGTCATTTCAAACAGAATGTTCACTGAATTCAGCCAAGACATAGTCCGAATTTACAGCAAAAGGATGAGAGAATGAGTACATTTGTTTTGAAGTTTCAATAAAAGGGTGTCATTAAAATTTGCTTTGAAGTTTCATAATAAGGGAAATGATATTTTAAAGTTCAAGCCTGTCATTAAATAAATGTATGGATTTTTAAAATACTAATTTTACAGCTATGTAGCCCTTTGCCTACATTTGAATGGCGTGGAACAAATGTGGCCTTCTAATTTGTAAAAATGATAAATAATACATGGAATTGTAAGGAGGTGGCATTCATGCAAAACCTGATCAATCACAGAAATGAATGGATGTATGGATTCACAGAATACAATAACCATTATATTTGTAACAAATACAAGTAGACGACATTTAAATACAAAGAAGTGGTAAAATTGTAATGCAAAAAAAAAAATCATATAACAATATAACATGAGTGTATGTAAAAAAGCATACAAAATCTGCCTGTAACAAAGACATATATTTGTGTACACTTTATGTATGCATCTCACCCAAAATTAGCTGGGATTGAATCCAGTTCACCCTCCACCCGAATTAGGTTTTCTGCTATGAAGTCTCTTGAGTGTGAGACGATTCTGGCCATGTGTTGTTACTGAACAAAGAGAGGATGCCCAGTTCTGCTAGCTTAGCTTTAGCTACACTCTCCCAGCCCTTATTGGCCAGAGGGTTCCTAGGAGAAGGATGCATGATGCCCTCTACTTGCACGTCCATACCAGCTGTGGCAAGAGCGCGGCGTGCCCGCTGTTCCGCCACCCTGCCCACACCGATCACCATGGAGACACCGAGGGCCTCCACGGCTTGACACAGGGCAATGTCACACAAGCGCAGGAGCTCCTCACGCTCACGGGCATTGAGCTCGGGAGGGGTCAGGTTCTTCCCGGCGCTGCTCATGAAAATTAGAGGGCAAAGGTTGTGCACAAAACAGTGGCGGAAGAACGCCGCAGGCTCGCCGCACAACTTTCTGAAAAGGCCCCAGAAGCGGGCGCCGCTCACTTCGTTTTGAGTGCAGGCCAGGCCGCTGATGCGGCGCTTTGGATGCTCATCGTCCGGGCGACCAACCACCCCTGTGATCTTCAGCCAATTAACTACTGACTTCACTTCACCAAAGGGAACCTGTGAGAGATGAGATGGAGATTTCCACAGTGAACTTAAGTACAGTATTTCAACATCTGACAAATACAGCATATATTTAACTAAAACAGACAATTAATGTGGCTAAAAGCAGCCAAATCTGCGAAAGAGTACAAGAATAAAGTAATCATCTTCAAAGTCAGGTATTTGAGATACAGTCATATCTCTCAGAGTAATGTTTTAAGAGAAAGTCATATAGATACAGTCTTACTTTTAAGAAAATTTGAAAACCCACCCACACAAGTGGCGCAACACCGTAGCCAAGCAGCCGTTCTCAAGATATTATGGTTTTAATCTTTCACCCAAAATATTTGGATTTACTCAAGAAAAATATACAACTTTGTTGTCATAATATCTGGAATTTTAAAAAAATATAGAGTATAATCTCCAAAATGTCCAATGTTTTATCCAAAAATATAAGGCTTTATTATTGTACTATAATGACTTTATTCTTATAATGTGACTTTTCTTGAAAATATAACATATCTAAAAATATACCACTTTTTCTTGACTAATTACAACTTTATTCTTATATCACCATTTTAATCTTTATATTTGATTTTAATCTAATATATATATACATAGAAATATAGGTGTATATATATACTTTTTTCATACTTTTTCTCGACATTGAGGATACAGTACAACATTACGACTTTCATCTTGCAAATATGACATTCAATCTGAAAAAAAACGTTACGCAAGACTATCGTATTTTTTTTCCAGCTTTCACGGTAGCGCTCCTGGCTTTCTGACACAGTAGAGTACCGGTACTGCATTACACGATGTCTTTTCATTTGTTTTGGTGGATTAATATTTCATTTCAGTATCATTTTACACTCGCTGCGGAAAGCATGCTACTAATATTGCACGGTCATCATTCCACTTTTCCATTAAAAAAAAAAGCCAACAATGCAATATGTAGACGTTCCCAATTTTGTGTCGTATACAATGAAGATGACCGATTACGTCATCAGGAAGACTGGATGTCCTGCGGGTAATTCTAAAATAAACTCACCCCCGTCTGGGCCATGCCGAACGGTCCAGGATTCATGCCTAAAAACAAGTAGCTCTGTCCCGCCTGGCAGTACTTTTCCACATAGCATCGGTGCGTGTCCCACGCGTATTCTAGTGGGTTGTACACGTAACGGACGGGTTCTCCGAAACTAAGCCCACGGAGGTGCGCGTTGAGCTCCAGTTCGATCTGTAGGAACCTGCATGAGGGGGTCGCTTTCGGCTCCGGAGTCAACTTCAGTGCGACGCGTTCTTTTGGATCCTGCTCGTTTCCATCACCTCGCGACATTGCGCTGCCATTCAACATGGTGGTTGTTTAATGTGCATTAATGTACATAATATTTCCAAGATGCTGTTTTGTTGCGTTGTTTTGGAATCTATTTATTTCCTGTGTGCGTCTTGTTTTACGGAAGACGACAACCATTACTCGAGCGCAGTACTGCCCTCTCTTGAACTGGAATATGTACCACATCCGTGCTGGGATGAGTTGAAACGTGCGTCAATGCTGAAGGTCTGACGCTTGACTGAAATGCCCTGGAATTCATTGAAAAGGAAGAAATATATGGTGAGACTGAAAATCAAACGTTAACAGTTGGGGGTGTCCTTCATTGAAAAGGAAGAAATATATGGTGAGACTGAAAATCAAACGTTAACAGTTGGGGGTGTCCCTCGCCTACTGCCCTAAAACAGCTGGGATAGGCTCCAGCACCCCCGTGACACTCGTGAGGATAAAGAGATTAGAAAATGGATTAGATGAGAAAATTTGACCAAAATTCTATCTGCACTTAAACGGGATGTCAACTCAAACGTTTTTTCTTTACAATATATTGAATATATGTACCTTGACGAGTCTGAAAACGGCATTCTGATTAATATTGCATGTGTGAAATTTGAATGACGTTGGAAAATCCACCCATTTTTATCCATTTCAGAGGGCGGCCATTTTGCCACTTGCAGAAAATGACATCACAATCGCTCAAGGAACCGACCAATCACGGCTCTCCATTAGGTCATGTGACATTTGGAAGCTGAGCCGTGATTACCCGAACACAGCAATTCTGCCATTTTCTTCCCACAGTAAGTGGCAAAATGGCTGCTCCTTTGATGGATAAAAACTAGTGATTTTTGCTGCTTAATTCATATTTCACAAACACAATATTAATCAGAATATCATGTTAGGAATAGTGGGGCTATATAGAACACATTTGAGTTTAAAAAAGGAGCATACCCTTTGAATGGAGGGGAAAATAAATCAGATTTTGAAATAATCAAATGGTAATCAGATGTGAGCAATTGCAGTAATGACACAGATGTCCTTAACAAATGTTTTTATTTCAGCATAATAGTAAGAAGCCTCTCCTCCGATTTCCATACGGTTGAAACTAATTGGATCACAAGGGTACATTATTAGTTAGCCCATTTTACAATTATTGTAACAGTTTTAGGAAGTTACTTGTATGCACTCATTTTTCTACACAAAATAATCAATATCAAGATTCTATTATTTCAACTGAGGACCATAACTGCATGCAAGACTAAAAAAGAAAACTAATCTGTGATAGCTACCATTATGTCATCGCTCTCCTAATAGCATGATCAATATAATTTACTACAAATACCAGGGACTTTGCATTAGAAGGAATCTTTTTCTTCAAACGAACCCCCCTAGTGGGCTGTCAGCCATACTGATCCAAAATGCTTCTATTCATCTTTTCTGAGGAGAAAGAGGCTTTGTCTAAAACAGAGTACAGTTTGAAGGGAACAAAAATATCCATCACTCAGTTTGCCTTTTTTCGCCCCCCCCATCACTCCAGTGTTTACAATTTTAGAATTAAAAAGGTACTTGAAATAAAATTCAGACCCACGGTTTGATCCGAGCGAAAAGTTAAAACGTCCATGTTAAAAACAAGCGATTGCGACGTCAGGGTTCTTTTACGTGGTCCAACTAAAAACTAAACTGACAAGTACTGTATTGCCCTTTTAACGTGCCACTATGCACCAGCGGCATGCTTTGTGCACAGTGACGACGCATTCCTCTAACCTGACCCTCCGTCAGGCCGTCAGCTGTAAACACAGCAAAGAGAAATCAACACTGTTCATTTGTATTGAACATAAAGCATGAATGTTCTTTCTGGCAATCGCGGAGGTACTCCATACACATATACTCCGGGACTGCGCCTATCTTACATTCAGTCAACCAAAAGGACGTCTTATGTACACACAAGCTGTTCTTCATCAAAAGACCGCGGATGAGAACTCGAGGAGGGTCACGTTTGAGAAATAAATCGGCAGGAAGTCAAGCGGCCGTGGTGGAGCTTCTCTGCCTTCGCTGGTACAACAAAAATGCTTTTTACGATAATGTTGAGCATTACAATGGTTATTTGTGTATCGCACTTTGTTAAGGCTACACCCAATGATATGACATACACCTGTTAAAACACACCAAGCACATAATATCTGCATAAAAAGGCAATGGTTAGTGCGCAGCAGAGTGTTGGTTTCACCAGACCGGGCTTCCTTCAGTATTACACATCACGTGACTCCCCATCAGTGACAATGACGTAAGACATTTTCTGTGCCACTTGGATCACCAACATTCTGTAACCACGACAGTTTAGAGGAAAAACATCCACTGTGACAGAAAAACGGCCTTGTCTTTGTAGATACATCTGATACACAATAATAAAACATTAAGGAAAAAGGCTAAATAAAACTGGGAAAAAAAGATGCGTGCACGCAACAGAAAGGGGGGGGAGGGTGTCAATACATGACCAAAATGGGATTGCCCACTCATCGCCTACTCCATGGAAGTCCTGGTTAACAATAACACAACTGTGGGTAATTCTTGACCAAATGGAGGGGGAAAAAAATTGAAACACTTAGTAGCAATATTTACAAACAGTGTACCTCTAATGTTGTTCGAGGCAAAGAATGCCGGTCAACCAGATGGCTTCACAAAAGAGTCCTGATCAAGCTACCGTTGCCATGGTGACATCAAATGAACACACAGCTGTCATGACCGGCAGGATCTGGTTGACGCGAGCCATATTTGGACCTAAGTGACATAATGAAATGCTTTTCCTTGCAACTATGTCCATGTTTGTCAATTACAAAAAATAAAAATAAAATAAAACTGCCGTCATTACAGAGTACCAACAAATGTGGACGCACTGGAACAATAAAAACCGAGTAAGTACAAAACAGGAACACTCTTCATCACAGAAAAGTCTCATTGTTAAAAAAATATGGTGGGGAGAAAAGAAACAGTTAAAACGAAAGCAACAAATGTCCCGCAGTTATTAGTAATCCAAGACTGGAGCCGCATGGTCAGTCTTCGCTTGAGCCACTCAGCGTAGAGCAAGCGGCGCGTCCGTCGGCCTGGTAGACGCAGCCAATGTGGAATGTCAGACGGCCAGACGACCCGGAGGGGGGTGCATGGGGCTCCAGGTCGGGGGTGCGGGTGGCGCTTCTTGGGCATACTGGCGTGGTTCACAACACGGTTGGGTCTCCACTTTTGCTACGCCGCGCCCCTGGCACAGCCGGCGGTGCCGCAGCAGACGGTCTGTCCTGGAAAAGTTCTTTTGGAAAAACAACAAGTGGATTTTTGTGAGGACAAGTGTTCCATACATGCGGCAGCTATAAATACAAGCTGTATAAAATAGCGTAGCAAGAAAATTTATTTGAATCAGAAAACCGTTTTTCATTTCAAAAGACGTGAGTGTATTGGCACACAAACTAATGAATCGGTTTTAATATATCTTGGCCAGATCAAAAAGTTATAAAACGGTTTGATGTTGAAGATAAAAAAAAAATCTTGACAATTTTATGTAATTTAACGAACAGTTTGGGCTTTGGAGAGCGTTTACACATTAGTACTTGTACATGTTATTCAAATAAATCCAAACATGAACAACCACATTACAAAAAAAAAACCTAATAGTAAAAATAAAATAAAATATTCCTGAAAAATAAAACAAAATATGTTGTGCTCACCTGCTGGCAGCGCTCACACTGGTAAGGCTTCTCGCCGCTGTGCACGCGTTTGTGTCTCTCCAGGTGGTAACGCTGGATAAACCTCATATCGCACATGTCACACGCAAACGGCTTCTCCCCTAGCAAAAAGCACACACAACAGAGTCAATGCGTCATTATTTGCTTTTTCTTCCCCTTCTTTGCACCACTAAATTGTGTCAGACTGTCTTTGAGGACTAGCATTGCAGCAATAGTGGGCGGAAAGCCTTATCTGTAACTAATACATGTTTGGATGGTCAAAAGGCCTGCTCATCAACTCATTATGTGTAGATCAGAGTGGAGTTATCATCGCCCAGATGCACGCAACAGCATCTGGGCTTGCGTCTGATGCTGGTTCAACATCCCATCAAAGTGGAGGTTGCGGTGTGGCGCGTCGCGGGGCGGGCGGCCGTGGTGGGGGCGCGGCAACGGAACGCATACCCGTGTGAGTGAGGCTGTGTCTCTCCAGGTGGTTACGCTGAATAAACCTCATGTCACACATGGAACAAGCATACGGCTTCACCCCTACACACACAGAGCAGCGTATTAGGCCTACCCGCCGCACACCACACAAGGTCAAGTAACGTGCAACATCACCTCGGCCACGCATACACAACACACACACACACACACACACACAGACACACACACAATGCGGAAATGTTCACACATGCAACTATGTGGAGACAGCTGGAACACAATATGTCAAGCGCACTACGTCAGATTAACAATGAAGTGTTCTACATGTTCTGGAAGAGCCCTCACGTTTGTTCTCCCACATTCATACAAGAGGGTCATAAATGTGTGCTAATTTGTACATGTATGGAGTCCTTTGAAGGACAAGGGGCCAATTTGGTGAACCGCGGTCAAAACGATTCCTCACGATATAAAGGTAACGGGCACTGAGATTTCTCCCAGCCGATCAGTGAAGATGGGATAAGAATAGAAATAATCGAAAAAAAAGTGTATTGTTGTGCGTGACGGATTATTCAGCATTTTGACGAACATAGACATTGATTGGCCTTAAAAAATGTTTTTTTTAATCAGATAGCTGAAAAGAGATCAATTTAAAACTGCATTAATTGATCATTTAAATTAACTTTATAAGAAATGCCGTTGACCGTGAGAACTCTCCGCACCTTTTGTTATTGTTGGAAATCGAAACAAAGATAATGGAAAGTTTAACATTTCAGTTATTTAGAAATGTAGAAATAACTATTTACTTTTGAAAATAATCGGGATCTATTTCCTTGTTTATGTTGTCATTTAACTTTTTAAACCTGCTGATGAGCCCGGGGGCTCCCTCAACCTTTGTTTGAATTTGAAAACAAAAATATCACTTACTGTATGTTTTATGTTCAATAAATAAGCACACAAACAAACAAACAAACTTTAAGATGAAAAAGAAAATGCATTTAGCAAATCTAAAAAGCTGTACAATAAACATACACGTGAAGATATTTCAACTAAGTTATAAGTCGGAGTTTGTATTCTTTAAAAATGTGTCACCAATTTCTTCTGTTTTACTGAAAAGAAATATCGGCTCCAAATATCAATATCAATGGTTTCCTTGACCACTAATAATTGGCATTGGCCCTGAAAAAAACTTAGTCCATCTCTAATGTACAGCATTTCAATGGACGTACAAAAAAAAGGCTGAGCTCAGTGTTACTGTGCTGCACCGCAAAAATAAGGGTTTTCAACTGGAGTGATACAAATGTCAAGTGTGAGCTGCATAAGTACAGAGAGTACTTCTTTCTTTTTCTATTTGTGTTAAAAATGGAAGAGAAGGAAAGAAAAAAAACCTCCCACAACTAGTTAATCTAATTCGCAAAACTAATTGCAAGCCACTGGTTCCGCTTGCAAAGCAACCCGAGTGGGAAAACAAGATGGAGGATTACATAAATCCACATCTGAGACGCGCCTTGGCTGAGATCTACATTTGGATGTTCCACGATGAGCATGTGTGATGATCAATGCAGGTTGGCTGGTGGTGTCGTTAGCTTCAACCGGTATGAGTAAAAAAGCCTCGTGGAGGCGGTTTTGGGGGGGGGGGGGGGGTAACGATTAGAGGGAATGCTCTAAATAAGTGTTAGCAATTCTGGCAGTGTGCTAAGCTACGCTCTTGGAAAGATTGCGTCAAAGTGACTGTAAAGATGAGAGGGGGGCAGGTGTACGGACGCCTACCCGTATGAGTGAGGCTGTGTCTCGCCAGGTGGTAGCGCTGAACAAACCTCATGTCACACATGGTGCACGCAAAAGGTTTCACACCTAAACGCAAAGCATTAAGACATTAATTTTCAGGACTTGTCATTCGGCTCCATCATCCCTCGATTTCGTCAAATTGCCATTGATGGGTTGTTAACCGCGTGTCAGTGCTCAATCCAAGGAATAAATTGAAGTTGTGTTTGATCAATTTTCAAATCCACAGCTAACACAACATGAGCTGATGATGTCACACTCCACTCTTGTTTTGCATTTTATCTGATGTTTGTGATTCAAACGTGATGCAGAAAACGCTGAATGGCACGCGAGCAAATCCGCCTTTGGCCAAATAATCACAATCGATAATCATGGAAGTTGGGTCAGTGTCATTGTTTAGGTGGGCGGGTGCATACCCATATGAGTGAGGCTGTGTCTCGCCAGGTGATAACGCTGAAAAAACCTCTTGTCACACATGGTGCAAGCATAAGGTTTCACACCTAAATGCAAAGTGGCAATTGTTACATGACTTCGGCTCCATTTTCATTCTTTGCCTATACATCCCGACGCTATTGGTTATTAACCACACAGTCGCCAATTCATGCACAAAACCCGATTTCGTTCAGCCTCTCGGTGGCATGTTTAGCGGCTTTGCGGTTTGCATCAGAAACAACACCGCCACCACGCTAACATGGCGCGGTTCTCAACCGCTCATTACATACACGCATCTACCAGTAAGAGATATGCCAATCCTCCCCACTTTCCCGAAATGCCCAGCAGGCAGAAATCAGCACAACCACTGACATCGCGGATGTCTACGAGTGATCCGAGGCGCATTGTGAATTCATGTGCATGAGCACACAGACATGTCGTATAAGTGATGTGTCTGTCGAACTGTGTGGCGAGATAACACACAGAGGCAATGGAGGACGCATTATTTTGAAACATGAAGGGCCTGTATGTGTCGGGAAATGTCAGGGGTCAGGCTGACCTCGGTCATCCTGGACATTCTGGGAAATTAGAAGGGTTGGCATCTCGGGCTCGAATGCTCCCACGGTAACTGTTGCATTGTGAAAACACACGACAATATCCTAAGAGAGCGGCCTCCATTTTCTTGACGATGATTGCCTTCAACCGCAAAACTAACACGGCTGTAATATTAATGTACCGAAATGCCTTTCTTTTTAGTTAACATGTGTGGCTTTTAATCAAAGAAGTATTTTAAATGAGGTGGTGTGTGCGAAAAGCCTGATGGGTGGTAAGGGTTCAAAACGATCGAGGGGCAGGTCCATCGACGCATACCAGTATGAGTGAGGCTGTGTCTGGCCAGGTGGTAGCGCTGAACAAACCTCATGTCACACATGGTGCAAGCGAAAGGTTTCACACCTAAACGCAGAGGTATTACAGGTATTACTTTCACACTTTGGTTTTTGGTGTTCACAATCCAACAGTGATGCAATGTGCTTGTCTACTCAGAATTGATGGGTTGTCAACCAACATTTTCAAGAAATATAGCAAGCTTTTTGTGTTTGTTTTTTTATGTCCAATCTCGGTACAAAACATGATGGACAGCTGTATATCTACGATGTATTTGCAGATAGGATCCGAATTTAGGCGTCCGTCTGATAGAGGTGTGTGATGCCATGTAAAGTCAGATGTGACTTAAAAGTGTCATGGGCAAGGTGGGCGCATACCCATATGAGTGAGGCTGTGTCTCGCCAGGTGGTAGCGCTGAAAAAACCTCTTGTCGCATATGGTGCAAGCATAAGGTTTCACACCTAAATGCAAAGTAGCAACATTGTAATTTTTTTTTTTGCTTCACTTTGCAGTTTTTGTCTATGTAAACATACCAACGCTATTGGTTATTAACCACACATTTCCCAATTAATGCAATGAGAAGATCTCAATCTGTTGACATTTCTGGCAAAGATTTAGCTATAGTGGCTTTAGATTTTGTGGCCTAATCAAACACTCCTAACAGGTAAATGAAACGCTAGCCACGGCAAGCTCAGGTCAAACATCACAAACAAGGCCGTCAGAAGCGAGTTTGACCAAATGTCTATCAAATCCGTGACTGATCGGTCAGTGGGGGTTCACCGCTGCTAGTTAAAGAGACTTACTTGACTAGCAATCAGGGTCTCGAAAGTTGAAGCAAATAAAACAAAAGATAAAAGATACTCATAGAGACCCTGTTGGTTATTGTTTCAACGTCGTCTGCCCATAAAAACTGTACACTTAACTCTTCAGAGGTCGTAACTGTTCACAAGTTTTAAGTTTCACTTTTGGCACATCCAAACAACAAGGTGACCCACCAGCTTTACCTCCTCGGACAAGCATTTTATACCCATGTTTGTAAAGTTTGAAGATGTTCAAAGTAGGGCCGCACGATATTGGAAAAACATGCGATATGGGGGTTATATGATTGCGATATTTAACATATTCCAAAAGAAAAATGACATTTTTATCATCTCACGAAATTTTTTTTTCCATGCAGCAAAATAAGCAAGCCCATTGTATTCTTAATGAATTAACCCTTTCATGCACCAATAATGATAACTTGTAACCTGATAACAGCTGTCCACTGTAGTAACCGCTGCCCCTGAAAGGGTTAAACGTTAATGCCCCTAAATACTGTTCCAGTATTGGATGGCGGTTGCATCTGATTGGTCCAAGTCTGATAAAAGCATACAATTTCATCTGTCAATTAATGCACGTCTCTGCGATATGCATATTGCATGGGCCAATATTGCGATAACAAGATATTGTGCGGCCCTACTTTAAAGTATTTATTCTAATACAGCACAGGTACGATTCCAATTAAACAACAGCCAGCAGCAAAATAATATAGCACGGGAATATGTAACTAACACGATGTCCCTAATAATATTAATACCAGCCACCAGAAGTATTGATTTGTTTGTCTATTTTACATTTGATCTCTTTGAATACAGAGCGCACGACATAGTACGTAATCTGTTCCTGTGGGTTTTTATTTTTAATTACTACATTGTTGTAAAGGAAATAATCACAACTATAGGAATAAATACATTTTCACTACAAAAATTATACTCAAACATCACAGAAGCCTACTCTTTCATGCACCCTGTTAACCTGATAACACGATAAGCTGTCCACTGTAGTAACCGCTGTCCCTGAAAGATGAAAAACCAAAAGATTTCCTCTATTCCCGTATCAGATATGGTAAGTTACACATGAGTGATGTGTGATTTCCTGAAGTGAAGTGACAAATGGAAAGGTGCACACAGAATGTACTGGGCACGGTGTACGGACCCATACCCGTATGAGTGAGGCTGTGTCTCGCCAGGTGGTAACGCTGACAAAACTTCATGTCACACATGGTGCAAGCATAAGGTTTCACACCTAAATGCAGAGCATCAACAGCATTAATGTGTGTCTCTGCACCAAAAGCAACAAGAAATCGTCAAGTGTTGAAAAGCAACTCATCCGGACTAAATTGATGTCTGTGGTTAATAACCAATGTCATACCCTAACAATCATGACATGGGCAAAGGCTGAGCTAAAAAAAAAAAGTGGTTGTAGGGAAATGACACCATTTTCTGATCCATTTACTTTACACGAGTCAATAAAGTCAGTGGTGCTGATACCCTAAATCTGCCCCATCAACAACGTGTCAGAAGACAGACATTTAACACATGTTGCAGCATCCTAATAGTGTGACTGTCTTAAGATTGGCAGGCGCATACCCATGTGAGTGAGGCTGTGTCTCGCCAGGTGGTAGCGCTGAAAAAACCTCTTGTCACACATGGTGCAAGCGTACGGCTTCACCCCTATGCACACAAAGTACCAGCTTTAGCGTGGAAAATAAATGATTCAACTGCCGAAAATGATCGCCGCTAAACTTTACTAATTGTTTAGTAAAGTTTTGGTGCACTAATCAGCGCTTAGTTTGCTGCAGAGATTCCACCAGGTGAGGAAGTACATCTGCCATTCCAATTCGACATGACTTTGCTCGACCACTAGGACTGCTAATTCTACAGTCGGTGTTCGAATTTCTAAATGTTGATGGACAATAAAAATCATCCGGAGAGCAAAAAGGAACCAATCTGCAAACCTACAAACCTTCATATCCAAAGGAATAATTGAGGTCCTAAATGGACACGTTTCACCAAGAACAAATGCCAATAAGAGATTTCCTCATTTCTACAGATTTATTTTTCAACGCTGATCGCAGGTTAGACAATTTTAGGCAGTTGTCAAGCTGTGCACAATATATAAGAACGTAACATCTGCAATGTAAAATCAGACATAAAATGGAACACTGTAAATAACTGTAGAGGACTGATCGAAAAAGTCTTGTTGATCTGTTAGGGCTGGGCGATATCAATATATATATCGCAATAGACAAGTGATTCATATCAATAGAAAATGCCTTCAATAATGGCACTGTGTGTGTTGTTGGCACGGAGATATGGGGCAGCTGACTCCAAACAACGAAGCAGCAGCAGCTAAAACAACGAAGAAAACGTGTGTGCATGTGTGCGCATTTGGCGTATTCACATAGTGTAACTTCCTTCAAAAAATTACACAAAAAAAGACCAGTCGACTCAGCACAACTCTGCAATAAGATGATATTGTCCACAGTAACCCAATTAAACACCTCTGGAAGGATGTGTGGTACAGCAGTAGAGGCGTTCCCTGTCTTAGACTGTATTAGCCAAGCATGACCCTCAGCATCGCATTCAACTCATAATCAGGCAAGGGAAACATGAATGGACGATGGCAATAATTAATTAGCCCGCTTAAAAGACAAAGACATCCTAAAATGGTTGCTCAAGAGTAATGGAAGAGGTTCCCCACACTTACATTGTCGGGACATTGAATGAAGGTTAAGGTAAACGATTGACAATGCTCCTTTTGGGTCGCGTCTTCCTCAAATAAGTATTCACGCTGCACTGCTGAAGGAGCGCCAAATAACTATGTAAACACCGAAACCAGTTAATTCCCTTATTTTAAATCAGTAAACAAATATTTAGAAAGTAAAAATGATCAATATTGACTGATATGAACTTGCATTGCGAAACATTTTTCAGCCATACCGCCCAGCTGTACTAAGCACGTTATGTTTGAGAAGGCGTTCGTTTGATCTTTATAACGACCAGTTTGTTTGACTTTTTCATAGTTGTTAAAGCTCACATTTTGTTTTTTCAAATAAAATGACCTCAAGTCAACGTTGTTTTTCTCCGGGTCCTAATTTTCAATAAACAAAAATGAAATGCGTGTTTTCAGTTATATCGCCCAGCCCTAAGATCTGTAAATCATTTGTGTTTCTGTGAAAATCATCCTTTCAGAGAAAAAGTGACAAAAGACAATGTCAGTCAATTGAATTAGCAAGGAAACAATAAATTGGCCTGCGTGGAGTGGTGTTGTTGAAATACATTCTAATTAGCTTCTGACCTAGAACGACCCGAAATGAATCATTTCTATCACCCCTCACACGGATTTAATGTCAAGTAAGATGGTGAAATAATTGCCTGATGTCTACGAACAAAGGCCGACGTATCAAACACGTGAGTTTCAGTTATGACGTACGATAGAAGATTCAAAATGTATGATGCCGCAATACAACCAAAACGCAACAATTCAATCCCATGAAGCAAACAGTCGTTCAACGCCATCAAACTATACAACTGCTCGTCAAGTATACAGTTGACATGACACAATTCATTTGGTGACATGTGGTAACACAATTTCAAGGCAGTCGTATGACCATGACAGTGTGCCCCACGCCACATTTAAACAAAAAAGGGACCTACCTGTGTGAGTGAGACTGTGTCTTTCCAGTTGGTAACGTTGTATAAACCTCATGTCACACATGGTACAAGCATATGGCTTCACTCCTGAATGGAACACAAGAAGGTTCGATGCAATTTTCCAAACATCAAAAAGGCGACATGCAAAAAGATGCATCGACATGCTACTGGGTGCTAGCAAACTGAACGTACAATGAGACATTACGCCAGAAAAGAACTGGCAGACATCATAAGCGAAGTTGTAACAATTACCAAGAAGCAGATCTTAAGAAAATAAAACACAGGAGGTACTTTAATAACGTTCAGTCTTAGTGCAGATGTTTTTGAGCTTGACGTTTTTGCAAATGCACCATTTCAATGGTCAAGAAGCCAAATATGGATTCAGTCGGGAGAAATGGAACTTCCCCTGCGATTGGCTGGCAACTGATTCAGGGTGTCCCCCGCCTACTGCCCAGAGACAGCTGGGATAGGCTCCAGCACCCCCCGCGACCCTAGTGAGGATCAAGCGGTTCGGAAGATGAATGAAATGGAACTTCTCTTTTGGGTATTTCAGACTACTGATGTCTGCCATTGAATCTTTATTTGTGTAATGTGCTCGATGTTGGTGTCATAAAGTGCTCAATGATAACACATGCTAGAATAATAACATTACAGTTTGCAATCACAAGGAGGGACATTTTTTTTTCGTGGACGGTTTTCCAACAAAGCCTATACAGTTTTAGTGGAAAATTTCCACCAATTGCAAAATGATCTTGTAGGAAACGGGACTTAATAAATAAGTTAGACATGTTGTTGCTTGGTTATATTTCAATGTTTTCAAGGAAAAGGGGAACAAATGCAGCATACCGGTATGAGTGAGGCTGTGTCTTGCCAAATGGTAACGTTGGAAGAACCTCATGTCACACATGGAGCAAGCATACGGCTTCACCCCTGAATGCATACAGTACCAAACTTTATTAAAGTGCTCCTGTCAGCTACAAACACAAATGAATGTTGACATGTATAAGTTAGTTTGGGGCCATGACATACTACCAGGGCTAACAAGTTCCTAGTCACACATTAATGCCGATACTGTAAGTAAACCAAAAAGTCATGAAAGAACTGTACAAAATTAAAGGGCTCTTATTTGTCTTGGGCTGCTTTTCCACTGTGTGGCACCTACACGGCGGGGCCTCAGCTTGAGTGGATCTGTTGGATTTTCATTTAAAAAAACAAACAAAAAAACAGTTGTGCTAACAAACAAACAAATGGGAGACTTTATTCGAAAGGAGGCCGGCACGAGCATGGAAACAGACACTGGGGCGCTCAGAACTACAGCACAGCATCAATTGCAGCCTTTTCTCCAAATGTTACAAAAACAACACTGACATATCTGCAGCCGTTTGCACCACATGGTCTCGTCACGTCATGCTTGGACCCTCAACCGACCAGGTATGGGAAATAGTACCTGGCCACGACAGTGGAAATAGGTCAATAGTGAGTAGAGCCGTGTAGGTAGCGCGCAGTGGAAGGGCGTTTGTGTCCCAGTGCTCTGACAGTTAGGGTGAGGCCGAGACACTCGAACACTCCGACGCGTGGTAAGGTCAGAGGGGGTGAAAATAAACATGTACCCGTATGTGTGAGAGTGTGTCTCGCCAGGTGGTATCTCTGGAAAAATCTCATGTCACACATGGAGCAAGCATATGGCTTCACCCCTGTACACACAGAGCAAATGTATTTTTTTTTGGTAAAAAGAAAAAAACCAAACACCACAAATGATCTCAAGAGGACACACCCGGTTATTATGTATCCAGACATGCCAAAGGCGGTGGCATAAGTACACTTTACGCACTGAGCTATTGTTTTATAGTCGTTCACAATATTGAAAAAGTTCAACATGTTTGTCTTCGGGCTAAGGTCAAAGTTATCTCTCTGGAACAACTGCTTTGAGGCTTCGGTCAAATAGTAACAAGCACTAGCAGGCTACAGGCCTGAGAAGACCAGTGAAGATCATTCTTGAAATAAGGAAGCGTTAATGACCACTAGGCCAGCAGGAAGGTTTAAATGAATCAAGGAAGAGCAACCTCATACCCGTGTGAGTGAGACTGTGTCTTGCCAAGTGGTAGCGTTGGAAAAATCTCATGTCACAAATGGAGCAAGCGTATGGCTTCACCCCTACACACAAAAAGTATGTCAGCAGAAGCTAGAAACACAACAAACCAGAACCATCAACTCTTCCCTCAGGTGCAGCTCAGCTCCTCTTATACATCCACACATCCTCCCAGATGGGTCTAATTATATCCCCCAAATTATGTCAGCCACATCAAAGTGCGTCCAAACATTTTAAGTGGGAACAAAGTGACTGCGTGGAACAAGGTAGAGCGCTCAGCGGGGGGTGGGGGGGAAAGCTGATGTTTCGTACATTTACGTGGATACTTAACGCTAGAATTATTTGATGTTTGGCTGTTGGAACATGTCTGGATACATCTTCATTCTTCCTAACATTTCAAGTCAAATAAAATAAATTGAAAGTCAATTGTGGCGTGGTCGTGTTTCTTTCTGCTGTTGAACGAGCGGATAAGTGGAGGGCACTTCTACCGGAGAAGCTAGTGTATGTAGACGCATACCAGTATGAGTGAGGCTGTGTCTTGCCAGATGGTAACGTTGGAAGAACCTCATGTCACACATGGAGCAAGCGTACGGCTTCACCCCTACATACACAAAGTCACACATTAGCTACGACCTCGCTTTGGCATTAAAAGGGACAGTCATGAAAGGCTTGTTTGGGTCCAATTGTGTCATCTGCGATTCGGAAGCATTCGTTGCGTGGAGTTATGACACAAAAACAGCCACAGGATGTGAGCCAAGCATGCGTGAACGAGACACACAAGGCAGCAGCAGCAAGACAGCAAAGAAAACGCGCAAGACAGCGATCACACTGGCCAGCGGAAGCAGATACATTTGCATCACTAGTGACTATGATGAATGACCTTCTCAACACTGGGGAAGGGGTGTTGTTTGAGAAAATTTGTTTTGGTTTTCTTTTTTTTAGGCATAACCTGCCTCGCAAACCGCTAAAGCTTTTCAGTCAATTCCTGCTCCAAACTCACATCATTGAAATTTTGCTGAAAGCCTCAACTAAAAAAAAAAAAAAACAAGCCAGAGATAATTACAGCTTAGCCACATGAGCGGCAGCCATTAATGTGCATATATAGATGTGGGTGGACATCAAAGGACTAATTGGGAACACGGCAGGAAACTGCTTCAGTCAAAATGCACCAGGCTGGATGATAATTCTAATACAACTACTTTTTACCAGCACGACAATAATAATGAATACAGTGGTTCATTCCACCTCACCTACCATAATTTGAATGACAGACACACAAAATCATGATCCGCCATGGATTATTGGAACTTGTTATCTTTAATAAACAATTACACCATTAAATAAAGTGAATGTATCAAAAGAATGAAAACTAATATCGTGGTTACAACTCCATTATTCATATCACACCAAAAGTGTCCATCTTAAGTAAAATCGTGTAACTGAGATGTCAAGATGACAGGTAGCGGCGTGATTAAGACAAGGTTCTTGTTTCGTGTCATCTGACATCCCTGTTTTCTGAAAATAATTCCATAATTAAAGCACCAATCTAATGAAAGATTTAATATGACCCCCCCAAAAACAAACCAAAAAAAAAAAGCATAGTCCTTTGATGTCCATGCAGGGCTTCTCAATATATATACATTTTTTTCTTTGAAAGAAGTGCACATCTGGCCTATTCCTTGAGGACAAAAACTGTGGTCCACAAGTTAGTTTTCAAGTCCACTATCAAGAAAACTTGCTTTTATATCTTTTCTTCTTAAAATGCGTGCGTGCAATTGTTTTGTGCTAAATTTTGTGATCATTTGATTCCACGTGCTGAGTGCACCTCTATAACTTATGCTAAGGCGTAGAAAAAATAGTAGTGTGTTTCCGGTAACATGAAATTTCGGCATAGGGTCGGTAGGTCGGACAAATGTTTTTATTTTTTTAAATATTTTTGCCACGCCCCCATCATAAATGTAAACAAAATAACCATAAAACATAAAACAAGGAGACATTGAAACCCCGCGCGCCGCGAAGGAAAACAAACAAACAAACAAAAACTACGGCATCCTGAGGATTTCACGTAACAATAGTTACCGGTAGCGTGTCGTTTCCGTGGCGTCATTTTACGATACCGAAACATAGTTTAACCATTAAAGTCACCGCACACAACTTGACTGTGTGATCAACGCGATTTCACTGTGCCTCTGTGTGTTTGTGGTGTGTGGGTGTGTTTCTTCGAATTTACTTTCGTTTTGAGTGTTGGGGGACGCAACAGATAGGTGCATATGCGGTTGCTATTTTAGTCCGCAAATTGAGGAATCGCGGATGAAAGTTTGAGATGGCGGCGAAAAACTCACAAAGGTCTACTAATTACGTCATTTAAGAAATGGCAATGCCAGTCTGATTTTTCGTATGAATCGTCCGAAGGCGTATCACTAAACTCACCTGTGACGTATGCACAAAACACGAGAGCGAGAGACGGACGACGCGAGGCACGATTACATGGCAAATTGGTCATTAGATTTGTAGGCTAATCGCTGTGAAAAATATTATGAAAAAGTATTGGTTATTCTATAATTTACTGGTTGTAGCATGGTAACTTTATGAATAAAATATTCGTCACAAGGTGTAGTAATGCTACACTGCAACACACAAAACGCGGTCTAAACTATTTTCGGAGGTCGCGGCCGCCGCCATGATTCAATGTTGTTGACACACGACGGCAAATGACGCGCATGCTCAACGTGAATATCGCGAGAGTTTGCACCAATGTAAACATCTTTCCTTTTATTATTTATTATTTTGTCTGTGGTTTTATTGTTCTTGTTTTGATTGTAAAGCGTCCTTGAGTGTTTTGAAAGGCGCGTATAAATGAAATGTACTGTAATATCTGTTTCTTGTATTCGTGTGACGTCATAGAAAGGGGAGGGGCGAGGTTGGGGGAATATTGACTCCGGTAGTTAGTCTGAGTGTGGAGCGCATGAGCGTGAGTTGTGGCTAACAGCAACTCCTTTGAATGCGTGTGTTTATTGCTTGTTTTGTTTATTAAAAAGCGACGAATTGCATCAGCGACTGCGTGCATCCTTCTCCCCGTTATTGAAGGGCATTACAGTACTATTATTATTATTATTACACAAAAATGTAGAAGGTTTGAAAAAAAATGCCGACCGGAACGTTTTTGTTCGAGGTAGAAATTCTCGGTCGGTCGGGTTACCGGAAACACACTACTTTTTTTTCTACGCCTAATGGGACAGAAGATGAGACCAGTGTTGGGGGGATATTGGACTCCTCATAAATTGTGACCATAGGGGGCACTGTTGTAGGAGGTGTTCATAAGCTTGAGTGTCTGCATTCATAAATTACATGTGGAAACTGATGTATTGTTCTCTGTATTGTAGTTAATCTTTAAACTACCTATTTCCATAATTGAACACAGGTACACATAGTTCAATGAATGTATGCATGTGTGTTTAAAAATGTGTATTTATGAATTTATGCATGTGTATTTAAAAATGTGTATTTATGTATGTATGGACAGTACGTTTGTTATCAAACAACATCACCCCAAGGTGCACAAATTCTGAGGAGTTACTGATTTAATCTGTAACACTGGTCATTTGGTGAAGACAAAATCATGCACCAGGTGCCCACTAATGGAATCCACTGCAGTCAGTGGAAAAATAAGTTGCATTTTAATTATTTATTTTAAATTAATTCCCATGATGGTCGATCAAAATATGTCTTAAAATGAAACTGGTCCATCATGCAAATGTCATTTGAGGACTGAAATGTGCTGGAAAAAAAAATCAATGAGGTCATCAATAAATCAACTGACTCAATTTTATCACATTAAAGTTGCCTACAAAAAAAAAAAAAAAAAGAAGTCATCTCTCAACTCCTAATGCACCAGTGACTAAATTGAAATGTGTGCAGTTCAAAAGCATGGTTGCAAAAAGACATTTCTGTCTTTGTACAATAAGTATTCATATTTTTGGGGACCCAGAGCACAAAAGCAATGCAACCTACTCTTTTCGGCCTTTGGTGTTAAGACAAAACGGGTCTAAAAAAGGAAGCGACCCAGGATCAAAAAAACTAATGAAGGTCAGACATAGCATCCACACATCTGGAATTAAAAATAATAAATCTGCAGATGAAGTCTGTAGGTTCTGTAGCAGTCCAAAATAATGTACTGAAGCTATTCATGAAAAATGCAAAACTACAAAAAGCAAAGTTTTTTAAATAGTGGACTTGGCACTGATGGACCACACACTGTGATAGACCGCCTGGAGCAGGTTTACTTGGTGTTGAGGAAACAACTAATAGTACAAATGTTGTGTTTGAAATGCTTCGGGCCGAACAGATTTTTTTTTTTTTAGCATGGTGGTGGCTTTGTTGGAAATTACTGTCCACAGACAAAATGAACCCTGAACATCCGTCCATTACCACAAGTGTCAGACTACAGAGGTAGTCTGGAGGATATAACTTTTATATATATATATATATATATATTTTAAAAAAAGGCAAAATGGGTACGGTTAAAAGACGCATACCCGTGTGAATGAGGCTGTGTCTCTCCAGGTGGTAACGCTGAATAAACCTCATGTCACATACGGCACAAGCATACGGCTTCTCCCCTAAACCGAAGAGCACCAGTTTTAGTTCAAGCTCCCACAGAAACCACTAAAACTGTGAGGCAAAACCTATTATACTGTACCAAACAGGCCATTTGACACCTTACATTTGCTGCAGAGTGCTATTATCCAGATCATTTTAGATTTGCTGTTTTAGGGCACTACAGTTGATAGCATGACGCCTACCTGTGTGAATGAGGATATGTCTCTTCAGGTGGTATCCGCTCCTAAAAGCTCCGTAACAGTGGTCACAAATAAAGTTTTTCTGCACTTTGGAAGATGGACCATTCTCATCTCCACCTGTGCCCTGAGGAGGACAGTAATGAATAGCCGTTTAGCAACACTTCTTGTGCACCAGTCATAAACTAATATGTTTGTGTCCATACCTTTTCCTGACTGTCTTGTTAATGAAAAGTTATATAAGTTATTTATAAATATCCTTGAATGATGGTTTATTTTATAACTTTTGTCTAGGATTGATGGAGAATTAACTTACAATCCCCTCCAAAAGGCCGTGGTGCTGCTCCCCCTGTTATGCACACAACTGCTGTTATTGTGCAGGGCTCTGCCCTGCTCCCCCCTCCCCCCAGCTTTCCTCTCCAGATCCCCCACCCCCTCCACATCTTCCATGTGCTCCTCCTCCCCCACAACGCCACCCCCCTCCCCCCTCTGACACACACACACACACACACACAAACAAATGTGTGGACTAGGGAGAGCCCCAAGAGGGGGAGCGCTCCAAGACCGTTCCCTGTTTTGCAATCACAGCCACTGACCTTCCCTCCCCTTCCCTCTTGTTCTCTCACTTTACAGGGCGCCACTGATTTCCTGTTCTTTTTTTTCTGCTGCAGGTCCTCATTGGTCCTCATGTCCTTCTCATCCAGCAGGCGCGGAGCTTGGAATTCACCTTCCTTCCGGATCAGCTGAAATAAAGGACAAAGAATATTATTTCAGAATTCCTGCTTTTTGGAACTCCTGGATATTTTAAACACAATAAAACCCAACAGTGAAAATATGTAGGTTTTTCCCTCATACTGAGAAAAAGTAAACACTTAAGAAATATTACACGTGGAATTCAACGGGTGCAATTTCCATGCTCAAATTTCACAGTGAATCCTAACCAATGGTGGACAGCTCATGCCAGACGGGAGGATCATATGACTCTGGGGACCACGGTCAGGCCCATCCCTCTGTGGTGGTGCGTGTCCGAGTGGAGCCATCATTTTTTTGGGTGGAGCTGCCATAGTGCTGGCCTGCATCAGGGCCATGCTGGAGAGCACCGCTTCACAGCCGAGCAGACCGGCCTGGGAAATGAAAGATGAGATTTAAGATTAACTTTCTGTTGACATGCATCCACTGCACTGCAATTATAGATGACAACATCCTGAGTGACATAAGACTGTTCATCAAAAAGTGGCTTGCAACCACTTTGGTGTTATAAAACACAAACCCATTTCATATGGTCGCGGACTGAGCTGCTGGGCAGGTGTGACATTGCTGTGGTAACGGTGTGTGTGAGCGCAGGGACAGGGGTGGGGACAAGGTCATCCAGAGAGCCGTCAGTCAGGATGGTCAGGCTGGTGGGAAGCCACACCCACCTCACTCATCTAGCATTCAAACTGAAGAAGAGGAGGATGTGGATGAAACAGACAACACATGGAATTACAACATCACTTTTTGCCTTTTCAGCTACATATACTCCCATGGTTATGTTTACCCAAGTATGGGCTACTGGAACTATACATGCATCTTATCTGAATATAATATTTGTCTCACAAAATATGATAATGCTATTTTTAAGTAGAGTAGTAAGTTACTTTTTGCTTTCAGAGATCTACAGCTAAAGCAATACGAGTGTAGCATCCGAGGAACAATCTAAACTTATTTCACCTAGCATTGGCACTAAATTATACTGCAAGGTGATAAACAACACAGAAATATATGGTAATAACTGACAACGTACATAGCATGGGACATGTTGACATGGGATTGTGATATGAATTTATATGGAAAATGACATTTAATCCGTCACAAAATGCCTAAAATTAAAAAAAACCAAACGTAATTCAGTGTGACCTTTTCTTTATGTACTAAAATTGTTAGTTGAAAACTTGTCAGAAATAATATTGGAAAACAAGCTGCTATAAAGTTTCATTTTTTAATGACAGTCACACTTGACTAAATCTTTCTTTAGCAACAAGCTAACAACAAAACAGGACACATTTAAATCGTTGAATAAAAACGACGCGGTAACTGCAAGTATGTATTTGCAGCATGATGTACAGTGTGTCTCCCTTATAGTTCGTTACACTCGTGTTAGACTCATGAGAACCAAAGTTTAAAAAACAGGAAAATATTTATTTGGGTGAAAGCTGCATTGCTATATTAGCTTTGCTAAGCTAACGTTGTTAACACTTGTTACAGAGTAATAAAGGTCAGAAAAAATGCTATATTATGGACCATGTTCTGGTTATGACGTTTGTACTTTATTACTACCTAATGTTTGAGGAAGATAAATTCCTATTTTTCGACATTTTACAGGGCTTGGCCTTCGCGCGTCAACCAAACCTGACGCTAGTTTAGCGAACATCAAGTAGCCATTAGCTGACTTGCCTTGGTAGCGCCCTCGCCCACTGTAATGTTACACACTGCGTGTTATTTTACACCATTTAGTCTTAATAACACACAGAGGCCCGACGAACATATCCGTCGCGAAATGTGGATTAAGGGACGTCGCTCTCTGAGTGACTATTGGAAGACAAAGCCCGAGTCGCTCGAGACTAGATGGGGCGATAACGACGCATAATGGCCGTCGTAGAGAGCCTCCCCCTCTCGACGAACAAGCTAACGTTAGCTCGCGACGGCTAATGTCGAAGCTAAAACATCGAGTAAATGTCTCGCGTCCACCCTTGTCCTTACGTGGGCGTCTAGAACGAAGCAGCGCTCACCATAAAATGTCTCGCGAAACACCTGCAACGCCCCAAAAGGCAATGAAAGGATGATCGTTTTACCTTGGAGCTCAGGTCGGCCGAGGATTTTCGAGAGCGTCTAGTTTACAAACACAGGAAACGCCACAGGATGTAAGGACCCACTCCCCCACGCAGCAGCAGCACAGCCTCCCCGAGCCAAGAGATCATCTTCTTCAACCACTCGGAGGCGATTGGTGTCGATTTAAGGAGCCCTATACGCTCGTGGAAACAATTTAGATACTAGATAATGGCATTTACTCGACGTTTCGAGTATAATTGGGATGTTTTCCGTGAGAGCTGTTCTGGCGCGGTTATCCGCGGACAGAGGCGCGACTGAAGAGACGCAGATGGAGGAAGAAGAGGAGGAGGGAGAGGAGCACTCAGCATAACAACCCCCGCTACAGACCCCTTCCTCCCAATAAATGCCCACACAACAAATATGCTCTCCGATTCGAATTACACATTTCAAATGAACCCCCTATATTGATTTTCATCTGAATATTAACTGATACAGCACAATAATTTCATTTCAATTTATAGTTTTATATCTTATCGTATGGCCCTCAACAGGTCTCTTGCCATTATTCGTTTAACATTTTATCGGACATCTTCATATAAAGACAGGAGATGTGAGCCAATCTCTTTTTTGTCAATGGACAGCTTCTTGTTTGCTTTCAACTTAGCTTGTCGCAGACGTGTGCACATTTTCAGCATGACGTATTTGATCCACTGGTGAAAGGACACTTTGATTCTCTCCTCTTTCATCTATAACTGCTTCAAACAACAAAGTGTATGCAGAAAAAGTGGCTAAGATTGCACGACTGTCTGTGTCTTATGTGTTGTGTTGTATTATTTTGTCATTTTATGTTACCTGTTCTGTTGATGGCGGTGGGGGCACCCGCAGCGGCTCCTCTCTCTCCTGTGGTTGAGAGGAAAGGAATTTCATCTGTGCTGTATGTTGCACATAGAGCACATTTGACAATAAAGTTGACTTGAACTAGAAAGACACTTGACACAAAATTGTGGTCATGACATACTCAATTGTGGCGATGAATTTTGACATTGGGGCCACAACATGCTAATTAGTCATTTTACCAAATCTCAATGTAGATATGTCCATAAAACATGTAACTAGAACGGTTGTTTATCAGTGTTAATGATTAGGTTGTTTTAGTAATATTAATATAACCGAGCAAAATAGTTGATAAAGTTGTGCTCATGCTTAACACCCTTGGCTGAGTATGCGTCACAATCTGAACGACTCCATAGTTTTGTTTCATTTCCTTCTATTTCTTTCTTTGACAAGATATGTCCGTGTATTTTAATGTAATCTTCTTTTTTCTTCTTATGCTCTTAAAGTGTAACTCGGAAAGTACGCTGTTTGACTTGGAACTATAAACACAACACGTCCAGGTAGATGTAATGTAAGACCAAAGATCATTGGTGCATAAAAGTCACATGACCCACCTCCTCCACTCCTGTGACACCTTTCATTTCACTCCACCTTAAATTTTCCTCGCTGTGAGCGTTGCCAGGTTCCACTGTTTAAGGGCAGCAGTCTGATTAAGAGTGATATGTCATATTAAATTATGAACGATTTGAATTGCGTTCGGTGATGATATGAAGCGTTTCAATTACTTTTATTACATTTTTTAAACTGCAATCGAGGCACAAAATGTGGGAATCACCCGTTTTAAGTTTCCATGGTATCCTTAACCTAGTGGACCATCGCATAGACCTGGCAACCATGTATCAGGCTGTAGCAAGTGTCAGGTGTCGTGAAGTTTCGTCAAAACTCCGCGGAAGTACGTACAGGTAAGACAGCTTCTGAAACGACGCCGTAAAACATACTGAGTGGATACATTTAATTACAATTCGTCCTTTAGTAGTCATATGTTATACTTAGTTTCGTTGTCATAATATGCTCTCAATTTTCATTTAGGGATGATTTACTAAATCCGATGCCCTGTGGTAAACTCAAAATATTTGATCGATTAACGATATAATTAACTCACGTGTTTTTAGCCAAATTTCAAACTTTTTAAAATCATTACTTTCATATCCAGCCCCGATGTCGTACACTTGGACTTAAACTAAGTCCAAGCAAGTACTAGCAATTTATTATTTGTCATACATTTGGGGGCAGCAGAAGCAGGCTTCTCCAGTTTTACGCAAATGTTCTACGAATCAGACGTTCTGACAACTTAATAATGATTTAAATCTTCATCTTTCTCTGAGGCCAGTTACGCATTAAGGAGTGTTACGCCCCTTTTGCCTCTGAGTCAGTGCACTGCATAAGTATTTTAGTGTACTGTGGTTACTTCAGGATAACTTGAATAATTATGTTCAGTGTGCATCTTACACAAAAATACAAAATGATGAGGAATATTTACGATTGTTAATGTAAAACTGTTGGAGCTGAACGCCACTCTTAATATTTTATCACCCTAAAAGGGCTGAACGCTAAATTATGGACCATCACCAAGCCGAGCACTCCCTTCCCATTTGTCATAATCTGTGGTTGTAATGACTGCACACAAGCGCTAAAGCAACGAACGTCAACATTTTAGGGTAGACAGGATATAAAAAAACCAACAAAGTAATGTGTCACACTCCGAGACACCCCACCCTCTTTAGTAATCTATTATTTCAATTGATTTAACAGGGACAAACAATGGAAAGAATTCTGAAAGCATGTTCTTTTTTTGGAAGGAGTTCATAATGTAACCATTTGCTGACGTCAGCGTTCATTCAGCAGCTCTGGCTTTGTACTGGTTGACATGTCACGCCATTGCTGACACCATGATGACTTCTTCATATTGTCACACAACATCCCCGCCTGTAATCAGACACTTAATCTCAGCAGAAACACATCAACGAGAGTGGTGGCAAATAACGCTTTGAAAGGAAATAATCTTAATTCACAATGCCAGAACAGCAAGTGAAAATATAAACGTGTGTTCAATAATTTGTCCAAAGTCCACACGAAATGTTGTCATCGTAGTGATTATGTAAGCGGGCCAGAGCGGACAACCTCGACATTGAGACAATCAGTGCTTGGTGCTGGATATGGTAGTACACTTGAAAAGGCAATCAAACACTTACGCTTGATTTGCTTTGTTTACTTTGAATTTAACTCCTGTAGTAAAATGGCACTCAGCTTGCGCAATTCAAAGGGGACGTCGTTAATATTTGTCAACTGTGGGCATGTGAAGCCTTTTGAGACTTTTCTGTGATCAAGGGCTGTACACAAACCCAATTCCAGTGAAGTTGGGATGTTGTGAAACACATAAAAACTGAATCAATGATATGCAAATCATGTTCAACCCATATTTAATTAAATACTACAAATGCATGATCTTTAATATGTAAATTGACTTAACTAGAACCTCAAAGGTCAAATGCAGTCTCTCCAGTTTGACCGCAAATGTCAATTCTGTTCATATTTTATTTCTCTTGACCCTCTGTGGTAACAACACAACACGACATATTTCTTTTTTTTTTTCTTTTAGAGTGTTTATGTCTTAGCATTGCTCTTCTGCCTTTTCCCGCATTGCTCCTAAATCATGTAGAGTACGCTGTGAACACCAGAAGTGGGATTCATTCCCAGACTTTTGGAAGTTCCACTCCACTAAACGCAGAAAAGGTAATGGAGGGTTATCATTGGTCTGCCGCTGTTGTGATATGGCTTGGTCAGAATAAAGTTAAATAGCAACTGTGTGTTTTGAGCCGTGTGGTTATACGAGTTATATTCGCAGAGCAGAGCGTGCGCTGGCCCTCCGAAAATAACAGCCTAGCTATTTGCAGTTTTTCATCTTGCAATCAAGCAGGCACAGGAGTGCAAGTTGGAACGTGTCAATAGCAGGAATGCATATCGAGTATCAAGCTTTGTATGTTATTTTAATTTGTTTGGCACCAAACTTTGGCGAAGGGGGAGTGATTTTGGGGTGTGCTGACTTTTGGGATGTGCTTGTGTTTAGGAATTTAGGTAGCTGCAAAGATGGATAGCGCTCCATTCAGTCGAAAGTCGTGGGTGTCGCAGTCACTGCGTGTCACTGCAAAGGAGTTGTCCCTGGTCAGTGGACGAGGAAGAAGCAACGCCATCGCCGAGCGCTTCTCCAAGTGAGTCGACGAAAGTACACTGCGTAGAACTGCCGTTATGTTGATTTGTCCTTCCGCACACTAAATTGTTTTGAAGCCCTTATCTTTGTGTTATTTTTGACCTTTTTCAGATACCAGAAAGCTGCAGAGGATGCACATAAGAGAAAAGGAGTGAGTACATATTGAGATGGTTCAGATACACTGTAACCTCCAAAGTCCAACCTGCAATTTATTCCTTTTTTTTTTTTTAACAAGTATGTATCATATATGTTTCCACATCCATTGTTTTTCTTTTATAAGCATCCTGGACAAGTTGAGATGCATATACTAAACGACCGCACAGTTCACTTTGCGGTGCCGATTTCTGTTTATTTATTTTAAATCAGTATTTTACTGAGCAGCCGGGGCAGAGACATGTGAATCCTGTTCTCATGTTGCTCGTAGATTTGTGCTTCGAAGGTAGAGGTCACCATTATGGTGCCCGTGAGTTCCAATCTCGCCCAAAGACCACAAGTCGCCCGAGGGCCGGCTGACTGTTGTATCTTTGACTTTTGAACAGTACATTTTCCTATTCACCTGAAAACCTCAGTTTAATTCCAAATTTACAATTTTATGCTTCCACAGTTCCACTGTACTGTATCTCCATTGAGGGTTATAAATCGATGTCTGGACTTTGAACTGAACAAAAAGTAGTAGCCTTCCTGAAGTGGATAGAGCAATGATGCCAGGTAGACGTTATGACGTCAGCAGCACAAGTTTTGGCAAATTGTGTTGTCCTGGCTGACCTCTCATTGGGCACTTTTAGCAGTGGGCAGGCTATGAAACCCATAATCCTCCCTCAGTCAGTCTAATCTGCTCGCAATGGTTTCTGGTGTTGCAACTGTATGTTTTCAGCTTTGTCTGAATGAAAGACAAACCACACATAGCTGGACTAATGATTACTCTTATGATGACATGGATAACTGGCCAGCCACTATCATCAAAAAAATCAAGGTAACGTGGCCGTGCATGTGGTGCCCTCCTGGGGTAAAAAAAAAAAATAAATTGTTATTAGAACATGTCATCTGTTGTGATCAGTTGTTTTGAGATTTTAAATAAGTTTCATTAGTCGTTGACCCAAGTCTTAACTTTTTGTGTAAGACAAACAAAGATCTCAGGGATGCAATGGTGTTAAACTATTAGAGGTGCCCTGGAGTAGTTGAGGCTAATTTCAATCAGCAGCGTAAAAAAACACCATTTGTCATTTGAGCTTTTCTGTGTGTGTTTGTGCACAAGTCCTCACAATGCCAGTCATTACTTTTCAAGGATTTTGCCAAGTGGAAATAAAAGGGTGAAGTCTATCCGTGAAACCTGTTCAAATGCCATGTTGTTGTCAGGCAAAGGGCAATTTGGGAAAATAACCTCCTTTGTTGGTTGGAAAAAACAGTAAGTACACTAAGGGTGGGTTAGTATAAGGAGAAAAAAAAAATCTCTTTCACCCTCATCACTGTAAGTTGTAAGTTTTAAAATGTGAAAGCAGAGTTCCGAAAGCTCAAATATAGACTCGCCTGGGAAGACTTGACGTAGGATAGCAACGTGAAACAACACAAAAGGTTGTGATGTTACAAGAGTCACTTTTATATTCCACAACTCTGAGCTTTATAGTGTGGAGAATCGATTCGCTCCATTCTGGCCTGTGCATCAATCAGCGAAACATTTGGGGTCATCCCATTGTCCATTTGAAACACTACATTCATTCGAATACTGTACTTACTTAGCTATCCATTAATAAAAAAACAAAAACAAACGGTAGTCGGCTTGGGAGGTTTTGTAAGTCACTAGTTTGTTTGGGCAGGAAGGAAACTTAACGGTGGATGCCAGTCGAACCAGATGTTGGTGTAAAGATCATTAGAGATAACAACACGATATGTGACAAGTTTGACATCCCACTGCCAAGATGCAACCGTTGATATTTAGGGGGGTTGGCTGTCATGACAACGAATGACACCGATCAAAATTCTGACCAAACAAAAGTTTAAGTTGATCTTCAAAACATTCCTGATGTTTGTTAGGGAGCATCATAAAGCCAAAAGCTCGGGTCACAAAGGGGAAAAGGCATGAAAGGGTCGAAAACCTGTAGAGGGTACAAGTCGGTTGCAGGCATACAATGCGCACGAGTAACTAATTGTCCACAATGAAGAGCTTTAACAGATGGAGAAAATGCGGCTCATCCGGGACGGTACCGACACCTGGGCCCCCCTTTAAAGTTGGTGTTAAGTCGAGGAGAAATGTGATAAGGGACGCTGCCAAGAAGCCCGCGTCAACATTAAAAGAGCTACGAGGCTTGTTGGCAAGTATTGGTTGTGGATCTAACGGCACATTAACACACTCCTGTAGGGTTTATTCAAATACATCAAATAAATAAAAACATCAATGACATGAGAGAAGGCCATCGGACTATTTTCCTTCATCGGAATTTGGGTTGTCACTCATTGATGTAACAAAGGCTTTAATTTCATAGCATAGGCAGCCTTTGAAAAAAATACCTTTGAAAATTGACTTGCATAATATAGGTAATCATGGAACTTTGTTAGCTATTCGGCCTCTAAAGATACATATTCAACATTGATTTTGGTTGTTTTGACTCGTGGAATTAATTTACGTAATCAAATATGAGACATAGTCCTCATTTGCATTCTGAATTGTATTTTAATTGTATTAAAATTGCATTATTTTGACTTTTTTGTCAGTGCCATATTGAAATACTCACAAAATGTAACAAAATAAAAACTTAAATATGTACTCACAAACCACAAAAAGTTTCAAAAAGTTTTTGTGTGCGCAGACTGCTCATCTGTTAAACGTTGATTTTATTCACATCCAAAAGAATGGACCATTTTCAGACCAGGATATCCCATTTCCCGATCAGGTTTGATTGCAGTTGTCTGGCCTTTTGAGCGCGAGGTTGGAATAAAGAGCTTTCCGAGCCATTGAGTGCACAGTAAACAAAGAGTTAACTTTGCTCATATGTATCATTTCCTGCTTGAGTTTGCTGGGCTTTCTGACTCTTTCCTGCTGTCAGAGGGGTTGGACTAAGTCATGGGAGCGTATTTAGTCTGGTGGCTAACATCTGGCAAACTTCCACCACGTACTCATCGGAACAAGACCGAGCAGAGGACGCTCTCCCACATCTCGTTGCCTAGTTTTGCCACAGGTTGACTTTATTGCTTTTGTTTTTGTTGCTCTTGTGTCTCTTTTCATTCACTGTCTTTCATTTTGGCCTCGCTGCTGAATGTCAGTGATTTGACTGTTCCTTTTGTTTCTGCATCCAAATGCGAGTTGTCGGCATACTGGTACATTGTGGATAGATGGTGAGAAGACTCTCATGTCATTTTTAGGTTCTACTTTTCAGTTGAACAATTTTACAGTGTTGCGATAATTCAAGGCTGGCCAAGCATACCTAACAAAAGTCAACTGTGATTTTCGTGACCACGATTGACGCACGCCCATGTTCAGATCCTCTTTTCTTCAGCGTGTCATTCCTCTTTCACAATTGAGGAAGTTTTTCGATGGTCACACAGCAGCTGCCAGCTTGCCTCCCATCGATCTGCTGTGTCTGGTCCGCCACGCCGCATGCTTTATTATTGGCATGAACGGCAAACAGAGCCTTCCACTGTGTGTTAGTAAAAGGTGAAATTGTTGTTCACGATGGAATGCAGAATGCATGCTCAGCCCTGTTCGATATGTCTTGGCCCATTCGTTGTGCCTCGCACAGACTCGGCAAAGACATCTTCAGTATTTCTTGGACTCTTATCTTAACAGCTGTTCTGTACATGAACCAGTAAAGTCAGGCAAGGCAATTCTGGCATTTCCTTTCCGGAATGTTTCCCTGCGATGGTGCAGTCTTAACACGCACCATGTTGCTTTCGCTCAACCATTTTTGTGTTGTCTTTCAGGGCTTTGACAGCGCGTCCACCTCCCAGCGCCCGAGCAATCTGAGTGCTTTGAAGAAGCGCTGGGAGCAAGCGGGGAACGGCAGTCATCAGGACAAGACTCCGTTCATCTCTGCACCCATAAACAATCCAAGCACATTTCCTACAGTGACCAGAGCGGCTTCTGTCAGCGAGCAGCCCTCCACTCCTAAGAGTCCGGTGGCCTGGCGGCCTCCACAGGAAGCTCCACCCAGCACACCTGCCACCGATCCCGTCCTCGTGCCCCCTGCTGCTCTACAAGCAGAAGAACAGAGTGGGATGGACAAAGATGCGCCGACACAGAGCAAAGCGCCAGAAAAGCCTGACGAACAAGTTCCGACTAGTCCTCGTGCCTCCTATGAAAAGCCCAGAGTGCCACTCAACAATCTGAAGATGAAGTTTGAGAAGGCAGATGATACCCCACTAAAGGTGACCCACCATCTGTATTGCTCATTTCTCTTCCTACATTGGAAATGGACGGCACGTTACTTTATTGAACATACAAAATATCAAAAATAGAAGTCCTCAAATATAAAAAGCTCAACAGTTTCACTAAGAGTTAATCTACCGACATGTGTTTCCTTCACATTTATGAAGTATCAGCAACAAAGAGTAAATGTTTGAAAACTGTTAATTGTGTTAGCAAAAAATAAATGTAAGATCCGAACGTTAGCCAAGCCGCACCAATACAATACCGTGTGTAGGTATACCAGTTTGTTTTGCAATAATACCCAACTTTATTTCTAAATTCATTTGTACATGTGGTTGAAAAGAAAAGCGTGTAAAGTGTGCCGCCCTCAAGATTTCACAACAAAAAATCACTTTTGCGGATATGAAGTGCTCTGCCAAGTTGTACCTTTACAGTACATTCTTGACAATAATACTTAATTTGTAGATGTGGCTCAAAGGGTTAAGTATGCAGAGTCACTGTCAATGAATGGGTATTATTGACAACAGCCTCTCGAACGTCCATTTTGTATCTGCATTATTGTGTGGCTATAGAATCAGTTTCATCCTAAACAATTGGGCCATGTTGTTTGTGGGTTAATTTAAAAAATGATAACATTACTAAATTGTTAAATGTATGCCTCAATGAATCTAGATCTTATAAAGGATCTTTTCAGTATGTCTTTTCTCACGCACAAAAAAAAAAAAAGAGCTCTCCTTGGCCGAGCAAGGAATGTCGGAACATTCCTGACCTACGGCTGTTTCATCATTCAGGCTTCTGTTATCACACTTTCCACATTTTCTCATCACGCTCTCGTCGGATCGTCTTAACGATCGCTCAGGCTTCGGTAGGCAGTTTGACATGCGGCGCGCACGGGCTGAAGCATTATAACCTGCGTCTAGACGGGGCATGGGAGCGTAACCTTTTACAGTACGATCTTGCTGAAAGACAGGAAGGCGGCCTCGCTTTGTGGAAGTGGCCTGTGAGTAATGATAAGCTGATACACGAGTGCAGTGATTGAATTAAGTGTTAAGGTTAAGGGAGGAGGCCAATGTTCAACCATCATTTTTCCTCCTTTCATCCAGGGCTCCAGGTCGACTCTACTAAGTGCCTCGTCAGAAGAGATGGAGCAAACCTCTGGTGAGAATTCGCATTAATTTCAACTCACGGCTAAGATTTATACAAGGAAAATATGAACTTTGCGTGTTGTGTTCCAATCAGTGTGTGACCGCGTGCTGGAGAAGACCTCACTAAGGGAGAAGCTGGCCAAATACTCTGCTGCTGTGTCCAAACAAAGCAACACTAAATCTGTGAGTAAGAGAATGGCCTCCTCCCCTGTCATAGGTCACGGGGCAATAGCACCATAAAGTGCCCTTAGTGTCATTAGAATACCCCAGTCATCAGGGACATGTAGCAGAATTATATGAAACTCTGTGGCAAATGTTTGCACACTGACCAGTACCATGATACGGGTTCCAATGCTTGTTTCCAACTACATTGAACCGTCCAACAAGAAAATACCTTTCAGTTTAGTTGAGGTAGATTTTTGTGGCTTTGCATTGCTTCTAAATTGAGAATATTATCTCGTCATTCCAGACAATTTTGTGGCGTCCTATTGAGCCAATAGGCAAGGTTTTAAATTTGGAAGCGGTCTTGTGGAATCTCAGGTATGTTTTTACAGGACAAGAATTAAATAAAAAGGGGGGTGGGGGCTCTGCCTTGGTGTTTTTTTTCCTTGCAGGACGCACGTGTTGGCCTTTGGGTCCAGTTTACTGGAATTTTTTCTTTTTGCATAGCACTTTGTGCTATATTTTGAAATTTGGATTGGAATCAGCATTGTCCAACTAAAAGCAGGTTTTTATGTTAATTTTCCCCCCCACTTACAATTACCGATGGTTCTCATTGGACCGCAATGGAATGCAACAAAAGGATGAAGCGTTCATCAGATAGCGGATTTCAATTGAATGTGAATTTTGTTAAGTGGAGGTGGGACTGTATTTACCTGCATATTGCTTATATTGATTGATCACTACCCCCCCACCAACTTGTTCCCTCTTTGATTACGACAACACTGCAGACATAACAGGCGTTTTGTTGTTCTCCAGGCTGTGACACCAGAGGTGCTGCCCTCCAAAATATCTCTACTTGCAATTGAGAAAGTGACGCCAGGACCCGAGTGTAATGGTGAGTCACCGACCGGATCCACATGAGAGGACTTGGGCGGAACAGTTACCACTCCACCCCGCATGTGGCCTAGTTCAGGCATGTGTTGTCATGAGGGATTCGCAGTGGTAGTTATTAGAACTGGCAGGTGGAGAAAAATCATATTGAGCTTGAGTGCACACAGAGTACTCAAATCTTGTCAAAAAAACAGACTTTCGCCACAAAGGTGTCAATGTGGCCCCATGTGAATTATTTTGAGTTGTTCTTTTCGCAAAGAGGCAGCAGGAGTGATCGCATTGAGCCTGAGTACACACGGTGCTTAAATTAAACCAGCTCAGTGCACAAAAACAAAAAAAAATCAACTTTGACTTTAACAGAAGATTTATACATTGCGAATGTGAGTGTCGCTATACACTACTCGTAAAAAGTTAGAGCTACATCTGGGTTAAATCTCTGTATGAATTTAAATGCAGTATAATTTGAACAGGTGAACTTAATTGGACCTTCTGTGACCTTGAATGCACAACAAAAGCAAAGAACAGTTGAACATGTGTTCAAAAGTTGACAAAATGTCAAATTAAGTACAGCTATAAATGTCTCACTGTCTTGTCTTTTAGGTTATTTCTGAAATGTAACTGGAAAGCTTTTAGTGCGAGGAGTGTAAAATAAAAGTAAACCGAGTTTGTGTGTGTGTGTATTTTTCAGGGGATACTAGCAGTGAGCCTCCAAAACCATCCAGGGTGAGTCCAGCAGCGCAGCCCTCAGTCAGTAGACAAGACTCAAACTATACGTTTGTGTGCGTTCAGAAGTTCTGCCCTCCAGTGAAGGAGACGTGCGTTGCTTGCCAGAAGACGGTGTACCCCCTGGAGAGATTGGCGGCTCTTCAGCACATCTACCACAAGAGCTGCTTCCGCTGCGTCCACTGCAGCACAAAGCTAAGGTTGTTATCCCGTCCAAAATGTCGTTTAAAAACAACTTTTCCTGACGATGCTGCCTTATGTCTGTTTTCAGCCTGGGCAACTTTGCTTCTCTGCACGGCAACGTGTACTGTAAGCCTCATTTCAGTCAGCTGTTTAAAGCTAAAGGCAACTACGACGAGGGCTTCGGCCACCGGCCTCACAAGGAGTTGTGGGCACCTCGCAAGGACGGAGATGAAGGCGAAGAGGAGTTGGTGAAACCCAGAGAACATGTAGCGGCAGAGAGAGGGAGAGCCGAGTCCGTGGAGAGCATGTCAGACAACCAGCCCACCCCAACTGCCGAAGAAGCATCCCCACCAGTCAAAGTCACCGACCTCGCCGCACACCTGGAGACTCGGATGCAGACGGCCACCAGCTCCGCAGAGAAGCCGGCCGAGACTCGCAGGCTGAGGATCGCCTGGCCGCCCCCTGCCGGCGAAGGCACCCCCGCGGGCGCAGGCTTGCGCAGCCCGGCCTCGGAGGGCGGCGCCTCGGGACGAGCCTGGAGGGCCAAGTGGCCCCCAGAGGACGACTCGCTGTCCTCCGCTTCGTCAACCCACAGTACAGAGCGTGCCGAACTAACGAGTCTGAGGAGGAGCTCCTCTCTAAGGGAACGCAGTCGGGCCTTCACCTTGGCTGCCCAGGCCAGCCCCAATCCCACCGCCATTCCCAAGGAGCCTCGCCGGCCTCTCAAGGCCCTGCAGGAATGGAGAGCGTCCCTGGAGGAAAAGAGCTCATCTCAAGAAAGAATGGCAGACAAGAAAGTGGATCTGCAGAGGAAGAGAGATGATAGAGAGAAGCAAATCGCTAGTGAAGTAGTCAATCAAAGTAGCCCGGAGGTGGTCGTGGCGGGTGACTATCAAGGTGGTGAACACGCACAGGAAGGAGGCCCATTGGCCGACGACGGCTCCTTGACCATCTCTCCTGACATCTCGGCGTCCCCCTCGCCGCCTGCGCAGCCCAAACTGAACCACACGTCGCAGGACGTCGGCTTCTGGGAGGAGGACAAAGACGAGAGCGACGCAGAGGAGCTGACGGCAGAAGACATCATCAAGAGGAACCGTTACTACAATGACGACGAGGACGAGGACGAAGACGATTACTGAGACCAGCATAGTCAACTCAATTTGTCTTATTTCTCAAGTTTAATGCTTTTTGGTTTTAGCTTTGTATATTGTTCAACATAACTCCTAATTATACTGTTTGAGGAGTCAAATATCTCAGTTACCGTACTACTGTGCTGAAGACATTAATTAGACTGGAAACAAATCTCAGGTAAAGAAATAATCACAACTGAGCAGCTGCTCTGAATAGCTTTACTTTTGCCGAACACCTTAACAGAAACTACGGTGTTGCCATATTAGCCTAATCGGTAAAAAGGGAGTTGAAATGTCACATTTGTGTAATCATTTTTAACCCTTGAGCATGAATCAGACGGACCAACCCAAGATGCTCTTGAAATGTTCTTAGTGCCACAAAGAAAGACACTGACAAAGCGCTCCTGATTAATATATTTTCAAAAAAATTCTCCATATTTGATTTTGTGAAGCATGTAATAAAAAATAAAAAAGGTTTTTGCATGTAAAGTGCCGCTGATTTGTTTTTCCTGTATGATTTTTAAATAACTTGCATAATGGATTCAACTTCAGTTGTACTGTTTTAAGTTGTTCAAACAAAATAAAACGTTAAAAGGCAATTTTGAGGAGTTGTTTGTTATTTTTAATGAATTACAAAAATCTATGTCAAACACACAGAAAATTCCCTAATGCTGATTGAGGCATTTTCATATAATTTAAGCTTTAATACGCAAAGACTTCACAACAGAATCAAAATGGCATCCATCCATGTTTTGAATTGTCCACCATGAACCACGCAGTTTGATCCAAGCTAACATGAAAGAAAAAGCACAATGGTATGGTAAGACATTTAATATGTGCAACAAATGTACCTAAAAGGCACAAGCGAATATCAAGCTACATTTATATCTCAAATGTCAATAAAATGTATATTTGGATGTACAGTATATAACTTTTTGGTTTTTATTGGATTGCTTCACACAAAAGAGGCATTGCTATATATGAGGCCCGGGTTGGTTGATTGTTTTGCAATAATCATGAGCTGGGGGTGAAAATGCACAAGAGCACCATTTGTTAAATTTTGATAACTGTAAAAAGCACACATGAATAAACAGATTACAGTACGTGACGCGAGGACAATAAGTAGACGTGCGGGCACTTTGGTCAGAATGGTCTACAGTTGGCTGCTTTGTTGTTGTTTTTTTAACAAATTCATCAGAGTAAAGCTTGTAATCCTATGACAACATCCATGGATTCAGACATTTTACAGTGAACGCTGCTTATGCAATTCATGGTAACGGAGCCAAGCTGCAGCACATCCCAAATTCACACCGAGGCTCAATTTTGTGTTTAGTGAATTTAGCATACGTTTGTGGCACAAATGGAGCAGATTGAAAACAAAACCTTCCTCCTTTGCCCTCTTTATGGAGGAATAGAATTGATGCCAGGAAGCTAAAAATGTGCTGAAAGAAAGTGCAGGTGAAAGTTAATCCTCAATTATTAGAAAACCATTGATCCTCCCCTCTCCGCCCGAAAAAGATGCAAGTCAAAGACGACACGATGCAGAGGACAAATGTGACTTGAATAAATAAAAAGGTGATCCGTTTTGATATTTAAATATACCTGAGAGCAATCAATCATAGCTATGGCTTCATTGTCAAGAACATTTAAACAATTTTTACCGGTACTTGTGTTTTTGGACATTAATTATCCTTCCATAAAAGATGTATTTCTTCCCTTTGAGTATAAAAACATCTTGTAATTTGATAAATGCTTGGAAAATGCTGTGTAATTTACTAACAAGAACACATGTACGGAAGAAATTACATTGCCCGGAAAAGGTAAAAAAAATTTTTTTAAAAAGTCAACTAATTGGAGGGAAATAAAGCTATTTTTGCCATATAAGTCGAGTTAAAGGCCATTATAACATGTTTGGGTATTGTTTCACAAACCATGGTGCCGTGGCACATTAGTTAGATCATGTTGCAAAAACGTATCCAGATTTTATTTATTCATTTTAAATAATGTATTTTTTTTAATCCATCTATGCGAGCAACATACAGTGACAGGTGTATCAATTAATTCCATTGGATGGCAGAAGGTACAATTAACTTGAGTTTCCATCAGTCAACAGAATATAGATTTATACTCAATTTAACGGGCCCAGATTTCACATCAAGTAAAGTTGTGGGTAAAATGAGACAAGATCGTCCTGGTTTTGTTTTTTTGTTTAGTTTTGCTTTTTTGTTGCATTTTTGTTGTTGTGGTATGCTGTGAGAATTTTATTAAGTAAAAAAATATGGGCCTTGGCTGAATAAAAGGCTTGGAAACATTGTGGGGATTGTTTTACATTTTTAGGCAATGAAGTGAAACAATGACTGCAGTACAGGAGTCTCACCACCGAGTGCCAGTAATGCACCATTTATGGAACGTAAGGCCACTGACTCGAAATAAATGTGGAAATAAATTCATTGTTGCGAATACTGAGCATGCTCTGCTTCTTTTAGGAAAACAAAAATCAACACCACAATGTGTGCTTCTATTAAAACAAGAAATAAACACATGTGGATCATTTGATTCTTACAGCATGAGAAGGCCACAGTTCCATCCTGACGTGACTTCTACAAGCGTCGTGCAGCAGCCCGTTGATGATGAGGTAAGAGTCCCGTGGAGGTGTTCAGCCACTGAGGGGGTGCAGGTCTACTTTAACTTTCTCCCCGCTGCTCATCATGCCAATAGTGGGGTAGAAGCCTCCGGCAGGTAAGACCACCTCCCTGCGCCCCACCACCTTTCCATTGCGGGTGAAGAACACCTGTCGCAAAGAGGAGAGGAAAAAAAGAGACAATGAGCACTATTGCACCGAAGGAAGTCCCGGCGTTGTGCGGTTTTGGCAGCGTCTCACCATGACCTTGGTTCCCTCCAAGTCTTCCCCCTCGTCGTCGTCGTCGTCGTCATTGCTCGCGTATAAGTCATTCTGAACCTCGCTGGGCTGCGGAAACATTTCCAGGTCCCACTCGTCCGCATCATCTAAACAAAACCAGCAAGAGAAAGACAGACAATTAAGAAGACGGACATGATGACGTGGCCGTAGGACGGAGTGTTAAACCACTCGCCTCCATCCTCGTGGCTGAAGTCACGTGGAAACATGATGCCGCAGCCCATGAGGTCTCCTTCGAAGCAACGTGGCCCGAAGGCGTCGCCGACACCGCTGCCCTGAAACAACTTTCCGTCGTCTACAGAAGAAACTTTGGCTTAGCTCACTGCGTCACAATACAAGATGAGTCCAGTTTCTACCACTTAAGGTACACGCATTCTCACAATGGGGACAAATGAGAGCATGATCCCTCCTTTTGGGATCGGTCAACAAAGGCCTAGGAAGTAGGGCCGAACGTTTTAAAAAAAAATAATCCAAGTGCCATTTTTTTCCCCCCCTGCGGGTCAGCAACTCTGGCTCCCCCGTGTCTCCCAAAGGCTACAACGCTGCATGATGGAGAAAAGACAACGAAAGAGATTGAAATGTTTTGGGATGATACTGTGGAACTAGTAGTGTTTGGCATTGTTTAAGGTTGTTTTTTTTAATCCACCCGTGTTGTTTTTGAATGAGCACATTTGACATGATTTCGACTGGATCCAGCTCTTTAGTTCCATACATCTTCATTTACATATCACATATACACAAATGGTTTTGAGGGCGAAGAAAAGGCGCCGCCTCGTGTTTCCTTAGATCAGCAACGGCTAGCTTGGAATGTAAACTACAGCGTCTAACACTCACCCGCATGATATGCAATGGACCCTCTGCTCCATCCTGGATGCCTGTTTTTCGGATAATCCTGTGAGACAAAATTATAAACCGCTGCGTCAAATCTGCATTTTCATGCATCTAGCATCATCAGCAACAGCGCAAAATGATCTTTTCCATTCGGGATACAAGCCATCAGTGCCACATGAGCAAAACCATCATCAAGGAGACGACAAGCTGGGCTGCTGTTCTCTGTGTGTACAATTCCCTAAATAAGTGGCATTACCTTATGGATATAAACAGCTTGGTTATATATCCCAGCAGAATGCAGTGTGTCCCAACCTTGATTGCGCTAAGGCACCCAATTTAACATTAGAAAAAGCTCATGACACACCAAACAATAATGCCTTTTTTTTAAAGTAAAAACACTATAATCATGCCGCTCATGTATCAATGTCCTCAGAATAATGACTTTGTTTTGAAATTATGAACCCGTTTAGTTGAACACAAAGCTGATATACAGTAGCTACAGGAACTCGTGACTTTGAGCGTTGTATGAATGGCAACAGGTGGATGCATTGCACCTGTTGCCATTGAGAGCCTGTCACTGGACATTTGCAATAACACTTAACTGCATTTTTAAAATGAGTCCATATTTTATCAAGTGTTGAATTAGGTGACTTGGAGTTTGGCGTGACCTCTGTGCTCGTGCAAGCTTTCGCCTTCAATTCTTCATATTGTGCTACAGGGTGAGGTTGTCTTAAGAGTCTTGTGAATTTTCCCTTATGACGGCTTTGACCTTGCACAAGAAAGACAGCAGAAGTGAGCGCACACTCTCTCTCTCTGTCTCTGTGTGTGTGTAGCCTTCAACCCTTCAAGTTGTGCATTTAACAGGGTGAGGTTGTTTTAAGAGTTATTGCATTTTGTTCCAAATTTTTTTGACATCATCAGCCTTGACTTTCCCTCATTGTGGAAGAACGAGGCCAAAATGCGTTAGAAACGTCACAAGCTTGACCGATTGGACTGGCACACGATGAGATATGTGACCAGCTGAATGGCCATTTTTGTCCTAGTGGGCAGAACACGTAAAAAGCTGTAAACGCATGCGCACAGTGAAAAAAAAGCCAAATCAGATCAATAGTGAGAGGCAGGTTCTCTGACGCAAAGATTGATTAGTTTTACTCCAAAGGGAACATGGAAATAAAACCGTTGTGGAAGGACTGAGCGAAGAACAGAATGTTACCCGAACAGAAAAAGGTTACCTTTATTTTGTATTGATTATTAGTGCAAAATAAACGAACGAGTGGGGGATTTAAAAAAATAAAAATAAAATTGAAAAACCACAGACGTGCAGGGAAAAACCATTCCGGGAATAACGATGAGGAAAATGACAACTCTATTCTCCGATGTCGCGACCCGCCCACGCGCATCAACGCCAGAGGACTCAGAAGGAGATTAGAGAAGGTGCAAAGTGCAACGAAGATCCTCCGCCTCCCAGGCTGCGAGCGGCGTCGCACACAGCTGGCACAAAGCAAAGTGTGCGTCAGTTAGCCGCCGCCGCAAAGTGAAAACAATGAGCACATGGCAGAACATCTCCAGATCTGAGGCCCACTTCTTCTCAAATGTGTTATTTCAATGACACAATGGCTGGATAATGTGTAAACATTCAGCAGGTCTTCTTTCCGTTTCCAGAACGTGAATCATTTCCAATCAAACAACACCTAACTAAGTTTCCCCAATGCGACTGCACTTTCCTCCTTAATGAGGCAGATTAGCATCTAAGTGGAACAACCTGCCTTGGACGGAAACGCAGATGTGAGGGCACAATGAGACAATAGTTATTCTGTTGTGAGCTTTTCCTCCCTCATCCATCATTACGCAGACTGGAAACAGTGAAAACATCTCGAAGGGAGGCTCCAGAGAAATGACCGCAGCACGTAGCGCAACGCCGATTGTCAAACGCCGTGACGGCGAAGAGCGGCGAGGCGCCTCGTACCTTGCGTGCCAGGCCCAGGGCGATGTAACACTTCTCCCCGGCATCTGTGATCTCTAGCTCGTAGTAGTGGAAGCGTGTGTTGAGTGGCCGAAGGGCCTGAGCCAAGCCTACGTCAACGATGCTCTTCCCTTTGCCCGTGTACTCCAGCAGCTGGGGAAACAACACGGTCATGTTAGCCTGTCAAACATACACTTGGTTAAATGTCTCAAAACATGTGCGAGGAGAGTTAAGCAAATTGTCATCGTGCTTCGGATTAAAAATAGCCCGTAGAGGGGGGACCAAACGAGAAAAAACCAACTGACCATAAATTAATAACTGAGTTATTTAAAAATCTGCACTACCAACAAGCAAGGACAAAATTAAATTCACACTAATTGAGCTAATACATGTCCTGAGCTTAGTAAAACTGAAATTTGAAATGTGGTCCCTGCCAAGCACCCAAAACTTGTGAAACTATAATCACATTGGTCAACATATTTTTTTACAAGATTAAAATTCATTTTTGGTGCTAGCTTTTATCGATCAATCTTGTGAAAATATCTCAAAAACCTCATGTGCGAAGGAAAAAGTAAATACTTTTTTTTTTTTAATCAGCCTCAAAAATACATTAAGGCACACAAAGCAAACTATTCGCTGATGACCACCAAGGACAAAGGACACGGATGACAAATCTAAAACAAACATTGCTTCAATGTTATGAAAATTGATGATTGATGTCAAAACAAATTGAGATGTTGATTTTTTAAAATGATGTAGCTGTACTACAAATAGACAAACAGCAAGCACGTTTACTGTAATACAGTACATGAAAACAAGCAGCACCTTACAAGTTCGAGCCCTGCAGAACTTTTTGTTTTTTGTCCCCCCCCCGCCTTTTAAAAGGTCTCCTGAGGACTGTACAATGGAATTCAGCTCGCATGTGGTGATGTACAAAAGATTGATGTTAATAATATGATAGGGGGACTCATTTGTAGAAATCAGGTATGAGGAAACGGTTTTGCAGACGAAGTTATTTGCTGGTGCCTGAGGGTTATTCAGCTGCGATTCCCACTTGCCTCCTATAATTGAGCTCAGATTTAGTGCACCTCAGCATCTGAGTCAGACACCAACACTGCAGTCTGGACGTCTCCGAAATGGGTGGGGATCGTAAAAGGGAGGGAGGTCAATGACCTCTTCAGAATAATTTGATTCCATCATTAAGAATTTGTGAACACTTACTTCTGTATTTGGCAGATCTCTCTTAGATTGACTCAGTAATGATTCATATTGTGATTTCAAAAATGGGAATTACATTCGAAATCCCCAGATGTGACACAGTGATATGTCACACTGAAAACTAACCACTTTATGTTCCTGAAACAAATTTTATATTCTAAAAATCTCATGGGACACAACCAAGGAAAAATGTCACAAATGGAGCTATTGAATGCTTTCAGAATCGTCACAGCAGTGGACTCGATCATTCAGGGAGATTTCAGCAACGACATCATCGACGTCTAATTATCCCAGCGATTCATCAAATGTATTTTCCATTAAACTGCGTGTCCACAGTGGGATTCAAACCACTAATCACTGAACACTGTATTAGACTGAACGATGCTCTCAGCCACAACAAATCCACATAAAACCTCTTCTGGGCATTCGGTACGTACGGTGCCAGACACTCTAATATCATGGAGGCGGCCCCAGTCATCTTCGTGGCTGTCTACTATCATCAGCCCGTCATCCTCCTCCATTCTCCATTCAGCATGTAGGTCCAGCAGCACTTCCTCCCCCAGCGAATGCATTCCTACAGCAGGGTAGAGAGCTTCGACTGCTGGTACTTCCAAGTTGCCAACCTGGGCACATAGTCCTCATTTCTTCACATTCACACAATTGGACGTCAACAAAACACAACAAGTGAACTTGAAAGACTACTTACTTCTTTACCATTTTGGTAAAAAACACAGTCAACTGTCCATCATCAGAGTCCAGGGATATTCCACAGCCGATTCTGTCCCCTCTGCAGCATTTTGGACCAAACTGTTGACCTACTGTGTTGCCGTTGTACAACCTGCAGTTATATGAGACTTATGAGATATTGGGGCCCGACTGATTCATCGGTCCATATTCGCGCTTATAATCTCTGCAAAAATCTGCACTTTTTTTGGGGCCTATTTTTTTTCCACAATAGCACATTACATATTAGAGGAAAATGCATTTAAAAAGATAAAATAAAATAAATACAAAGTCAAATGTTTAGCCAGCAATTTATATCTTTAAGCATTAAGGGGCCAGAAAATATGTTATTTTATTCATTATTTTATATACATTGCAGAATAACTCAATAATAATGGCAAAGAGCAGTTAACGGGACAATCAACAATGCATTCAAATGGCTGATTGGCAACTCGGCATTCTGTCAATGGCACAACTCGCCGGAGATTGACGAACAAAAGCATTTTCATTGTTACTCACGTTGCCAACGAAAGTATGCTTGAAATAGTTTTGGCCCCAGGTATTACTCAAAAAATGTTTGGCCAAGTTTTACTTCACACCTGACCTATAATGTTGCTGTATGTTACGATGGCACGCTAGTGAAGAGATTGTGCTGCTTATTCCTCTCCGTTCCCACCATTGTGAGACTTTTTAAGGGGAAGTGTGACAGTCAAGTATTCAATTTACATTAATTCACAACCCAGACTAAACCAAATGTGACCTAAAATGTAAAATGCGCAATCAATGTCATGTGTACATTTATAGGCTAAAGTTCCCTTATGTTCCTTAAATGCAAGAAAAAGAAATTAAGTCAGCTGCAAGTCACACCGATTTTATAAACTCCTTAACATGCTGTGCATACCTTGAAATCAAATAAAAATTGTCACACGTACTTGCCATCATCTGCATGGAAAGCCACGGAATTTGGGAGCCAGCCTGGTTGATGGTCCAGCTTGTAAAGTTGAGGCACTAAACCAACAGCAATCATCCCCCTCACTCCTGTATCAACGATTGTTACCTAGAGGGAGCCACAGTAACAGATCAGTTAGAATATTACCAGAAGGGTTGCCATGGTAATTTGCACTGGTTCTGAGGCGATTCAAGGAAACGCCTGTCGGCAACTGCATGAGTCATGACGTGCGTTCCGTTCTACCATCATCTTATGTCTGCGTTTGTGTGACCACTGCAGATGTGCTCACAGGACATAAGAAGTGACAGATATCATTTTTGTACATTTCAGGGAAACGTGAGACAAGCTGATACTGACCAAGAAACTGGGCTCCTAAATAAACAGAGGTGAAGCATGAAAATAAGGTAGATATTACCGGTACTTGATAATGCCTTTCGTGTCATCAGAGTTAAATGACACTGACTCAAACATGTTTTACACGTTTTTACAATGTACATGATTCTGTTTTTATACCCATATTGAACATTTTGCACGTGTCCCTTAAATCGCTGCATGTCTTGTCATTAAGGGGTAGCTGCCCCTTTAAGAAACCAGCATTTTGTCTTTCTTCAAAGGAGGCTAAAATAATTATTTTACATGTTTCATAAGTTTCATATTATGGGTCCAGGTGGATATTGTCAAGCTGAACATGTCCACTCGGTCCAAGTGAAATATCAATTGAAATAAAAGCCTCTTGGAAATGTGAAGAATAATTGCTGAACAGTCCGCAGTCAGCTTGGTCGCAGAATCAGGTTTCAAAGTGAAGGTCCACATAATGTGCTCAGTAAACGTCAACATGAGCCAAAAATGTCCACCATGCCAGCAGGTTCACATATTTTCCTTTTTGCAGGCACGTTGTCTGCTTGCCGCAAATTTGTACAAATAAAAAAATGGGCATTTCGAACAGCTTAACCTCTACTTAATACAATGAATATGAAGTTCAATGGAAAACCTCATTTTTGGGGTGAAATGGAGACATCCAAAAGACACATCGAGGAATATTATCCAACTTCAAGAAAGTGGAAGTCGACACAATTTGTATTGATACTGACTCAATTGATCAGAGCAGCGAGTGAAAAATCCTAACATGCCTTCATACAATGCATTTTCCATTCTATTTTTTTTCCACCTAGTTGTCTGCGAAACTCACATTGAAACTACTGACTCAGAGTGAGGCTCGAAACCAGTCTGTGCCGCCGTTGTTATCACAACTGAATACTGAGTGTATGACGTGATCCCTGAGAAGCCCTACATGGAAGCGTACGAGCCGGAGCATTGTTGCCAGACGAAGGGCAAGCAGAAGAGGAAACTTCAGCTTCATTCCCATGACCTCAACAGATCCCTCAAAGATCCCTCATGATTGAGAAGGGAATAAATCGGGGGTTTTTTTCATAACTGTCAGATGGCCCATAAATACTGACATCAAATCTATGAGGAGGTTGCGTCGCTGATTAGGGCCCTCCAACCCCACTGACGCAGATAGCCCCTTCCCTCCCTTCTCCACTGTGCCTCCCACATTGTGAGTCATTAAAGAAAGAAGCACATGTAAGCAGAAAGGTTAAAAGGTGTGGTTACTGTATCACTACACGGTAGAGCGGGCCGCGTGGGTGTGCTTGGCAAGTTTGAACATGGCTTCCTCTGCCACTGCAAGTTAGCATCAAGAGTCCAGTAAATCGTGTGTGGTGGAACCTCCAAAGTTGAATCCTCAATAAGGTGAACAGCCAAATGTTTCTGGAAACACGTGTGCAGAATGCTTTTTTTTCTTCCTTTTTTTGATGCGCCATGTCAGGATCTTACTTATGACAAAGGAAAAGAGTCAACCCACAACCAACTGGAGATAAAAGTTAAAAGGAAAAGGTCTGAGCGAGCACTGCAATTCGTAGGTGCCCGTCAGGTGTTCTCAAATGGTGAATACTTTTACTTTTCGTTGTATTTGCTTTACAACACAACGGTTAACATATCTTTGTTCTTGCATAACAAGTCCACATGTATAATGTTAAAATGTCACCTGACAATAGCCTTTACAGGTTTTAAAATGGCGACAGCTAAAGTAAAGGCCAAACTTGGGTGTCAAACAGCCTCAGAACAGATTGTGTTTGACTTTGGAGGCTCCAAAAGTGCACTAAACAAACAAACTCACGAAAACATGGAAACAAGTTACAACTGTGTGCGCAGTAGCACACGAGTCGCATTGGCCAGTAATTAGCTGCCATGCGCCGCGCAGGCAAGAGCACGTACGGTACTCCTTCCACGAGCTGAATTTGTCACAGATGACACAGCCAAAAAATATCATCTGGATCCAGTCAGAAACTTTCATGCTTCATATTATTCAAATTGACGCAATGAGGAGCTTCTCACTTGATAAACAGCCATGTCAGAAGACGTACAGCGTGGTCATAACAAAACAATGTTGGTAAGCTTCAGCGGGATCACATCATCGACCTGTATTAAGCAACTAAAACAATTAAGGAGACTCCTAAAACAATTACAAATTGGAACCTTACACCATATTATTCAAGTCCTTCTCCTAGTTGGAAAGTCAGGGCCTTTCCACATGCACAACGCGAGACTTGAAAGGACCTCAACCTACCAGGACAAGCGATGGAACAATAATCGACTCATTGATCGTTGGGAATTCAGATTCCATGGAAGTAATTGTTGATTCGTCATCTTTTGTAGAAAGATTCAATGCTTAGATGCTCCCACAAGCATGCTTGACTGTAGGTGGTGGTCTTTATTTTCGAGCAGCGTCTGCTAAACATACGTTTTGGAATTATGGACAAAATGTTCAACCTTGATTTCATTGGACAATAACAAGATGTCCAAACATGCGTGGAAAGGTGTTAGCAGAAGGGGAGGGGGGGAGAAAAAGGAAAAAAAAAAATTCAGGAAAGCCCCTGTGTGTGGGTGTGTGCGTGTTTATTTTTACTTTCCCTTTCGGAAACAGTTTTTAAACAATTCAATTGAGTTATAGAGGTTGTATCTCACAATAATGGTGGAAAATGTTAAGGCATCATTTTTCTTGGTCTCAATTTTTTTTTCCACAAAAAAAGCACTTGAAGGGGGGTGTAGACTTTTTGCATCCAATATAAATCTATAGAGAAGGTATGTATATATGTATATACAGTATACATACATGTATATATACATACATACGTGTATATATAAACTGAAATTGTCCTTGCCTGATATTACTAAACCAAGATGAAGACATTTTTAGATGACAATGATTTTTATTTTTTTATTTTTTTGCTTTGTAAATCCATCTGGGGAAAAAGACAATAAAATGCTTTGGAGGAAAAGATACTTGGAAGGTGATTTGATGAATGTTCAGATCAACAAAACATATGATGTAGTCGGCGCTCACACCCTGACTCAAAAATGTTTTGAAGCCAACAACCAAGATTCCGACATGGCAAGTGAGGCTGAGGTAAGTTGATACTGTGAAACAGAATGTTCTTTCTTTAATGAAGAATTGTTGTACTGTTCTGATCACACTGCTGCTATGGCAACATGCAGGCTCATGTTCACGCTCAAGGGCGACAGGCTTGTCGGTTCATAGTCAGAGTGAACACGTCCACTTGTCAGGTTAAAATTTGTAATTTTGGCAACAGTTTTGAATCTCCAAAATGGATTTGAATGATAACACCTGCATCTGTAGAGTTGGGCAATTCAAATGCCTCATGGTCAGGAAATTCAAAAATTCAACCAATTCTTGTGGCAAGTCATATCTCTAAAAGGTGGAAGAAACGAAACTTTACACAATCAGGATTTTGGAGCCGATCACGGATCAGTGAGCTAAATAAATATATAAATGAATGAATGAATGAATGAATACAGATGCGATTCGAAGATGGACCAATCAATCCAACTTGATAGATTGACCTTGGAATGGACTGTTTCCATTTTCATTTTTTCCCCCAATGGTAAAAATGACTTCAAAATCCCCCCCAAAATAGGTCAACTGAAGGGACTGCATGTGACCTTAAATGATGCATTCTCATGTATCCAGAACCTTGCAAGCTTGGTTCTTTGAAAGTGTGTTGTTCTCATAATTATTATGACTCAAGCAGGTGGAGATACACAAGCAATACCCAAGGTCTGCTCTGTGTCCTGGCAAATAAAACTCTGTCCTAAATCTATACAATCTGCAGATGATTTCCATTAAATATTACATTTTATGCAGTAGATTTATAGACAAGGGAGTGGGGGAAAAAAAAGCATCAACTCACTCTCCAGAACCTGCACCAATTCACGGAAAAGTAAAAGACAATCACGGACAGGTCATTGGTAATAAAAGTGCATCATTTGGCGAGCTCTCTCATGTGTCGGTCTGGAGGGGAAAATGTGACGGCTTTTGTGGAACACCATAAAAGTCGTCCACGTGGCGTTACATCTCCCACTGCGTACGATTCCAGTCATATCCTCAACTTCTCCGACTGATTCACTGACAGCATTTCCTTGACCCAGACTTGAAAACAAGGCGGTCTTATCAACTTCCAGCGCAAATGGATAGACTGCAGGCCAGCAGCGATACAAACAGTAAGCTGTTTTTGCAGAACACACCCCGGAGACACTAATTATGGGCCTAACACCCCACCATGATTGCTGCCAGTTTTTGTTTTTTTTTTTGTCAGAAGAGAACTATAAACAAACCCATTACATACCTACAGATAGGATTGTTGTCACAATCCTATAATTATGACTCCATATTATTCTACAATACTTGCCAAATAGGAGCTTGACAAACAATAAGTATCAGAAAACGTATGTGGTCATAAAAGTTCACAGAATATGATTTGTTTATTTAATTATTTTAACTGGGCTCCCAGAGTGAATGAATTTGAAAACGCTTACCCTGTGTTTCGATCCCCACCCTTCCTAAGACGATGATGCGGTAGTCCCAGTTCTGGCCTGATTATCTCCTAACATAATCGACAGTAACAATGCTGGATCACTGTGCCGGATGTTCTTTATGATGGCGGTGATCTGTGCTTTCCTTCCCAACCAGAAGTTCGACCATCTTGTCATTTCCCACAAATACCTCCTTTTCTCACTCTTTACCCATAGTTCGCTCTTGTTCTGAGGATGATTACACCCCCAGAATCAGATTCTGACAGTATGGTAACTATGACACTGTAACTTTTGGAAACTTCCTGTGGAAGCATTACAGGCACAGACATATACATATAAAATGGGGCTAACAATTGGGCCCCTGATGGCTGAAGCCAGAAGGCAGCCATCTTACATCGCTAGTGTAGCTAACAACTTTGGTTTGGTTTTCGCTGAAAATGCTGTCATTGGTGCGTGTTTAACACTAAGATGTCTGTGTGGATTCATGAAAGCCTATCAAAGAACATATTTTACTGTTTCCATTGATCAATCAGCGTATATTATCTCATTATCGTGAACTGTGACTTACAAACATTAGTTTTGCATTTCACAGGGATTTTTTTTTTCAGATGGGCTGTGCTTTAGTTTCATTCTTCATCGTTATGACAACATGATGCAGATGAATATTTGAGTAGCTCTCTGAGATTTACCGTATCGGAGAAAATTTATAATCACATTCTTGCCAATGAGATGTGCATGTGGCACTTGTCCCAGATTTATTGGTACAACTGTACACCCCACTCTGTGGCATTTTCACCACAGAAACATCAGTCTATCCAAGTTAGGCGGTGTGGCAATGCAAGATGGCAGTCAGTGGGTCCTCTTCTCCCAACAGCGAATAAGCGGCATTGTTAGTCCATTCATATACAAGTCCATGGCCAGAGCGACAGACAGTACAGAGATCAGTTGACGATTCTGGGTTATGTCCTTCCTGTGTGGAGTTTGCATATTTTCCCCATGTCTCCGTGTGTTCTCTCCGGGTACACCGGTTTCCTCCCACATGCCTAAAACATGCCTGGTAGGTTGATTGAAGTGTAACTGTGAGTGAGAAGGGTTGTTTGTCTATGATGTGCCCTGTGATTTGATGCCAATCAGTTCAGGGTGCACCCTGCCTATTGCCTGCAGACACCTGGGATAGGCTGCAGCATGCCAGCAAATCACATAATGGATGGATGGATCTGTTGACTCACCTCAAAATAGCGACTTCTCTTTGACAATGGTCTCGCTGCCACAAAACAGCCAACTTCATCTGAGTTCCCATGGTACCTGCAGAGAATACAAAAACAAAAAGACACTATTAACTGAATACTTTGTTGTGTGAAATATTATAAATGCATGATGGGACAAGCAAAAAGTTGCTTTCGTTTATAGTGAAAGTGAAAATAATACGTGCAGAGGTACACACTCTTTGGCGTTACCTGAGCACATCACCATCCCTCAGCATTCTTTTCAGACGCTCTCGGTACCGCACTGGTCGTACTTCACGAAATTCTCGTATTCGCCTTCTCCAGTTCAAAAAACGATAATGGAGGTTGATGTCGTCCATTTGTTAGAATCATCACAATCTGAAGCCCAAAGAAACACACTGGGTCAGTCAAATACTGTACTCTATAAACAATCATGACCTGCAATACCTGAACTCCCCATTTTGATTTTGTCCTTTCACATAATTTTGGTAAGGATTGTGGGAACCTGGAGCCTATCCCTGCTGTACTCCTTGGACTAGTTATCAGTCAGCCACAGGGCACATATAGAGGCAGACAATCATTGTCACATAATGGAAATTGAACACACACTGCCTTGGATGGAAAGAACAGGTGAGTGAACTCCTACATCATCAGTGACCTACACCTCTATTAAACATTTGAAATATCACATATCTGAATATATATTTGCAAAATATATATATATATATGCTCTTCATTTCATAAAAGTATCACCGTGTGAGAGCAATTCATTAAAAAAAAAGATTGTATATATAGGTTAAGTAATTAGAGACGGATGCAATGACACATAATAGCGCTGACAACTCAATTAGAAGACAAGACTAGACTTAAGAAATCTTACAAATAGGTTTCGAAATCAGCCCAAAAGGGGTAAGCAAAGTAGAACATGTTCGTACTTATTACAACAAAGGGTTATCGCAGTTCAACAGTAACACACTGGGCTTGGTTTGGAAACAACGCCATAAAAGTAAGCTTAATAAAACTTTTTGGGAGTACAGTAATCTAGTTATGTAGTCATAAGACTAAGGCGTGACATGGGATAAAATGTATTTTATTTTAAACACAACACCACAAACAGGTATTGGAATCGAATACAGTAGTGTATTTACTATCCCGCGTTGAAACTTGAAATCCGAAATCAAATATGGAAAGATTCGAATCAAATGATAATTCTTCAGTGATCATTCTAAAACCGTTTGGAATCTGTCCAAAGAGTAAACTGTTCAATTCCGACACTTTTATTCAAATATTTACGAGGTCGGCAAACGCACCACAACATTCACTAAAACGACACGGTTGGCCGGCTAGCTGCTACTCTTTCGCGCTGAGTGGTCAAAAGCACTGACAACCCATCGAAACGTCAATTTGAGCTCAACCTAATTATATTCCCGCTTTCGCATTCTACTTTCTTACTCTCTGACAAGCCGCAAGTCGATGTTCTTCACTTTCTTCCGACTTTAGGCAGCTGAAGTCTTTCACTTCGTGTCCACTGTCCAACCGGTGCTACCGGAAGTTCCGCCTCCGCAGCCAATCAGATCACCAGACTAAAGTAACGTACGGGTGATTATTTTTTTACGCGCGTGTTCAAGCGCGTTTATGCGCACGTAAATGCACCTGAAGTAGAAATCCGTTTATAAGGAAAATGTGAGCAAATAATGATGAAATGGAATGAATTAATATATGAGTTTTTATGGTCATATTTTATGGTTATGGTATTGAATTATATCCTTATTCTTCAAGTTGCACCAATTAGGTGTTTTGTTTTGTGTGTGTGTGTGTGTGTGCATATATATATATATATAGATATATATACATTTCATCAAGTTTGTATGTACTTTGTATATATATATATATATATATATATATATATATATATATATATATATATATATATATATATATATATATATATATATATATATATATCTATCACACACACTCTCTCTCTTATATATATATATATATATGCACACACACACACACTATATATATATATATATATATATATATATATATATATATATATATATATATATATATATATATATATATATATATAGAGAGAGAGAGAGAGAGAGAGAGAGAGAGAGAGAAAGAGAGAGAGAGAGAGAGAAAGAGAGAGAGAGAGAGAGAGAGAGAGAGATGAAAGTGTCTCACTACTACAAAATTCGCCATTGTGACCACAAAGTACATACAAACTTGATGAAACTATACAGCACTTTAAAAAACTATTTCGGCTGTAACAAAGTGCTGTACAAAAGATTAAATATAAAACACAATACAGTAATTGCTAAATAATAAAATATTCTTTTCAAATGTAAATGTTCAAGCCTGCAATTGGCTGGCAACCATTTCAAGGGTGTACACGGCCAGCTCCTGCACGAAGACTGGGATGGGCTCCAGCACAAGGAGACCTCCCCCTCTACCCCTAGTGAAAATAAGTGGTAAAATAGAAAAGAATGGGTGGATGATTAATTATACAAGGATAAGCAGTACCGAAATGGTTGGATGAAAGACCTCACTTCACGTCTATGTTTGGCATACAGACGCTCCAGAGTTTTACTAACAACTTACTACTAACCACTGCAGTAGTTGCTTCAGTTGCAGACCTTTGATACGTGAAACTACAGTATAACACATATAGACTGATTTCTATATAACATTTAAAAACCACTGTCAATTATTTCACTACTAATCCTTTTTATTTGTTTGTTTTCAAGCTCAAACAATGACCAACAAAATTAAATTCAGCCAAATGACAATATGAAACTAGAGCTACTTAAACTAGTGCTTAGATAGAGACCTTTTTTTCAGTGTTCTGATTGGTTAATTTGGATAGATTACACTTTAACTGGCAAAAAAAAGCACAGTATGAGCAACTGTCATTGTTGATTTATATTGGAGTAGAAAACATGACTATCCTTCAAGATGACAGACAGCAAATGGTATGAATGTGTGTGTGTTTGTGTGACAAGCAGAAATGGGGTGTGCTCAGCTCTGTGGAAATGAGAGGGAAAACTCAGATTCTTCATCACGCACCCTCCCATACCTCTCCTCTCCGGTTTGGCCCTTTAAAAGCTGCTGCCAGTGCTATCTTTCAGCCTCATTATCACCATTTCTTGGCTGGGGCAAATTGCTATCCGCCGTTTGAAGCTCAGTGGAAATAAACAACGAAGCTTCCGAGGTCCTCGGAGAAAACAAGCGTCAACAAACCAAGGCCCTGGACAACTTTCAAGTGTGAGATGCTTCTGTGTGTGAATGTGCTGGTGCTGCTTGTCCTGCAGCCACTTCATTCCAGCCAAAGGCCACTAACTGCACCGTCCAAAGGATGTGCTGGCTGCAAAGGAAAGTCTTCCCCAATGCATATGCCAGGAGATTTAAATGTCACCGTTCTGACCATTGGAGAGCCATGTGGGGTCTACACACTGAGCTGTGCCAGCGGTCTGCGTTGTGCACCTGCATCAAGTGACCTGCGGCCCCTCCGCACCCTGCTGGAGGGCAGGGGCGTCTGCAGCAACGTCAGTGTCATCAGCTGGACGGAAAAGAGCCAGACTGCAGGTAACATTTCCAGCTTGGTGCCTGAATGGCATTGTTGATGGATGTGCATGCATCAGCAACTTGTAGTGCAGCAACAATGAAAGTTTAGATGCTTAAGTCTGTCTTGTCTCATGACTGGATTTTTGTTTCGCACAAGTGCTATTAATGCTATTGGATAAACTTATTTATTTTACTACATTATAAAAACAAACAGAGCATCAATTTCTATAACAATTAGCTCATCAGACATTTTTGTCAAAACTGATTCGAGGTGTGAACACATTCCGCTGCTCAACCGTATTGTGTTGTATTGTTTTTGTTATTGTAAAGTGTCCTTGGGTGTCTTGAAAGGCGCTTATAAATAAAATGTATTATTATTATTATCAATAGTCAATTGTGATTTGTTTCTACCCTTAGATCCCGCACCTACCGAGAATCCGGCGGAGGTAACCATCTTCTCTAATAATTATACACTATGCAGACAGTTAATGATTAGTCATACTTTAAAAATCCTCTCCACTGACAGGCTCCATGTCGAAAGCTGCTAACCACACTTATCAGAGGCCTTGATACCCATTTATTCAAGTCCCATCATGATATCTACATGCCTAACTGCGATAAACGTGGCTTCTTCAGAAAGAAGCAGGTAAGTGATAAAGTACTGCCAGGTTAACCCCAAGACTGGATAGGTAGATAGGTATGTAGACAGACATCCATACAGGCAAGCAGGTCGACAGACAGACAGACAGACAGACAGACAGACAGACAGACAGACAGACAGGCAAGCGGGCGGGCAGGCAGGCAGGCATGTAGATAGATAGGTAGATAGATAGATAGACAGATAGATAGATAGATAGATAGATAGATAGATAGATAGATAGATAGATAGATAGATAGATAGATAGATAGATAGATAGATAGATAGATAGATAGATAGATAGATAGATAGATAGATAGATAGATAGATAGATAGATAGATAGATAGATAGATAGATAGATAGATAGATAGATAGATAGATGGATACCCTCGTTAATGACAACATTAGTGAGCAGGCAAAACATAATTGTTTTTATTTTATATCAGATCCAAATAAAATTATAGGAATTTCAAAATACTGTAGCACAATCATTAAAGAAAACAGCAAAAAGACAATCCCCATTCATAATCAAGCCCCGCCCCGAAAGAAATCCCCGCCCCCCCAGAAATTCTCCCATTGTATGGCACTTCATGAGTACGTCACTCATGCCCTATGAAAACCTGCTTTGTCTGAAATGGTCGATTTCTATTTATTTTTGTACTTAACGGAAACAAATCAAGATGTTGCTTAGTATAAAATAAAACATTTGGTGGTACGTTCAGTCTTTTCCTTGTATTATATTTAGATTCGTTTTGAATGTTCTCACACATACCGTACATATTGATATTTGTTTAAAATAATGTATCTACGCTATCTTCAATAAAAAAGTAGCTTAAAAAAAGACTTATCGTAACGAGGAATCGAGGCTTGACAAAGAAAACTGGGCGGAATTAACCTAAAGTTGGGTTTCTCACCGGAATATAAAAAACAACGCACTAAACTTGCGTGGGGACATCTGCAAGATAGTTGGATGCATGGAGGGAGGGGGAATGGATGGATGGATAGATAGGTTGATGGATAGATAGATACATATGAAGTGTTGCAAGATAATATCCGCAAATTTGGGATCCCGTATAATATGTTTTTTGTGTGTGTGCAGTGTTGGTCCTCTCGAGGTAAACAACGCGGTCGCTGCTGGTGCGTGGATGAGAAGGGCATGCCGGTGACGTCACAAAAACATAAAGGCTTGACTTGTTGAAGAGTGTCAATGTTGGATTAAAGAAAGGACAAAAGTTTGGCGGCCATCATGGGCTGAAAAAGGACCTCTTTCTTCCCGGACTTTGGAATTCCACGTCTGGTGTCAGATGTAACTTTGACTATTGGCGCCCTCTAGGGAACACATAGTGAACTGTTTTGATCAGACACGTCTGCATAAGACCTTAGGACTTAGGTACACTGGTTCAAACGAATACCATCTAATGTAAGAGTTCTATCAAACGTTAACCTTTGACTGACAGCCTGGGTGTCATCCTCGATAGCACACTATCGTTCCATTCTCATATTAATAACATAACCCGGTCCGCATATTTCCACCTACGCAATATCAACCGTCTCCGTCCCTCTCTCACCCCTCACTCCACTGCCATCCTTGTCCACAGTCTCGTCACCTCCCGTATTGACTATTGCAATTCACTTCTCTTTGGTGTCCCCAACAAATTCCTCCATAAACTTCAATTGGTCCAGAATTCTTCGGCCCGTATCATCACTGGAACCCCCTCCTTCCATCACATCACCCCCATCCTACAACAGCTCCACTGGCTCCCTGTCAAACTGAGGATCAACTTCAAAATACTCCTCTTCACATTCAAAGCCATCCATAACCTTGCCCCCCCCCTACCTGTCAAACCTTCTTCAAATTTCCGTTCCCTCTCGTTACCTCAGGTCCTCAGCCTCCCTCCACCTCTGTGTACCTTCTGCCCGTCTCAGCACGATGGGGTGCAGAGCTTTCAGCCGCTCTGCCCCCAAACTCTGGAACTCACTCCCACCCGACATCCGAAATATCGACTCTCTTCCCATATTCAAAACTCATCTCAAAACCCACCTATTGAAAATTGCATATACAGTTTAAACTCATCACTTTTTATTATTTATAATTTTATCTGTGGTTTTATTGCTCTTTTTGATTGTAAAGTGTCCTTGGGTATTTTGAAAGGCGCTTATAAATAAAATGTATTATTATTATTATTACTTTCAGAGAGGTATCACTTCAACAGTATTTATTACAGCGTACGTAGTTTACAGTGCACTGCACTGCACTACAATTAGAGGAATTCCTATTTGCAGAATTTCCAAAGGAAAACCTTCCATAGAAATTCTTGCATGTCTGCTTATGACAAAATAACGAAGTTGTTATGTTACAGTTGGCCCCAAAAGTTTTCATCTAAATAGTTTCAAAACGCCATTCAAAATACACAATCAATCATTTCTTAAAAATTTCATGTCGAGCAGTTCCCCACAATTGTATTTTGTTAGAAACACACACACACACACACACACACACACACACACACACACACACACACGCTCGTTAAAGAACTCTTATGGTGTGATGTAATTGTACCAAATTAAGTGTCTGGTGTGTGTTTGTATCTCCTGTCAATTGTTCTACATTAACATACCCTGTTTGTCATTTACCAAGTATGTACATAAGTATGTACATGTAGTAAATTGCTTTCTCTGTCTGCCCGTGTTATTTTCTACAATATATTTCATTTTCTATAAGATATTCAGATAAGATCAAAATACACCACTGCATGAGTAACAGTCTACCTACTGTTTATAGTATCTATTTGTCATCTTATTTATATTCTTTTCACCATTATTTATGGTCTTATCATAATTAATAGTATTGATAAAGTATTAACCAATGCAAATAGCAGACATGAAAAACGGGGGTTGGTAGCTGACTTATTAAGATAATTGACATTTACTTTTGGATTTTTTTACAATAAACATATTGTCATTAGGAGTGTAGCTGTGTGGTGGTATTAAAATATGAAGTATAAGAATAATAAAAGGCGTAGAAAAAATAGTAGTGTGTTTCCGGTAACATGGAATTTCGGCATAGGGTCGGTAGGTCGGACAAATGTTTTTATTTTTCTAAATATTTTTGCCACGCCCCCATCATAAATGTAAACAAAATAACCATAAAACATAAAACAAGGAGACATTGAAACCCCGCTCCGCAAGGAAAACAAACAAAACAAACAAAAACTACGGCACCCTGAGGATTTCACGTAACAATAGTTACCGGTAGCGTGTCGTTTCCGTGGCGTCATTTTACGGTACCGAAACATAGTTTAACCATTAAAGTCACCGCACACGACTTGACTGTGTGATCAACGCGATTTCACTGTGCCTCTGTGTGTTTGTGGTGTGTGGGTGTGTTTCTTCGAATTTACTTTCGTTTTGAGTGTTGGGGGACGCAACAGATAGGTGCGTATGCGGGTTGCTATTTTAGTCCGCAAATTGAGGAATCGCGGATGAAAGTTTGAGATGGCTGGCGAAAAAACTCACAAAGGTCTACTAATTACGTCATTTAAGAAATGGCAATGCCAGTCTGATTTTTCGTATGAATCGTCCGGGCGTATCACTAAACTCACCTGTGACGTATGCACAAAACACGAGCGAGAGACGGACGATTGAGGCACGATTACATGGCAAATTGGTCATTAGATTTGTAGGCTAATCGCTGTGAAAAATATTATGAAAAGTATTGGTTATTCTATAATTTACTGGTTGTAGCATGGTAACTTTATGAATAAAATATTCGTCACAAGGTGTAGTAATGCTACACTGCAACACACAAAACGCGGTCTAAACTATTTTCGGTGATCGCGTCGCGCCATGATTCAATGTTGTTGACACACGACGGCAAATGACGCGCATGCTCAACGTGAATATCGCGATAGTTTGCACCGATGTAAACATCTTTCCTTTTATTATTTATAATTTTGTCTGTGGTTTTATTGTTCTTGTTTTGATTGTAAAGCGTCCTTGAGTGTTTTGAAAGGCGCGTATAAATGAAATGTACTCTTATTATTATTATTACACAAAATGTAGAAGGTTTGAAAAAAAATGCCGACCGAACGTTTTTGTTCAGGTAGAAATTCTCGGTCGGTCGGGTTACCGGAAACACACTACTTTTTTTCTACGCCAAATCATATATATATATATATATATATATATATATATATATATTGATTCTGAAAGTTGTGTTAAGGATTATATAGATTAATAAAGATTTGGTTTATTTTTTTTAACATAACATAAAACATATACAGTAATAATAAGGTAAGTAAGAGAAATCAGTCATCATTCAACACAGTCATCATTAAACACAGTTATTATGTTCAAGGGAGTAGGAAGAAGTAAAGAACTTATCTAGTCCTACCCCGTGTTATGTGTTTATATCTAATAAATAGTTTTTATATCAATCAGAAAAGAAAGTGAATAAGAAGAAAGAAGTCTCCATTAAGGCTCATGCTTTACCCTTAACCATGATATTTTTACAACTTTTGGTGTGTATCGGGATTTTATACATACACACCCTGGCATTCTTGTGTCAATTTTCTCTTTTATTCATAATGGATATTTCCATACCTTTCTCTATTTATCGACTTAGTTCTAATTTATCATTATATCTAATGTTTAGAACTTATCATTTTAACTCTGATTGATGTAGGTTGTTTGTACTATTTTTTTGAATTTGTTTTTGAACTCAGCAAGCGATTTACTCATTTTCAGGTCCGTTTCGAAATTATTCCACAGATTAACACCTTTGATAGATACACTTCTTTGCTTGATGTTTGTTCTTGTTTTTAGTTTTTTGAATAAGTTGGTACCTCTTAAATCATAGCTGCTTTCTCGAATTTCAAAGAACTTTAGAATGTTTTGGCAGAGCAGGTTATTGTGTGCTTTGTACATTAATTGTGCAATTTTGAAGTCAACCAGGTCATAAAATTTCATCGTATTTAATTTGATAAATAATGGATTTGTGGGTTCCGTATATTTTGATCTATTAATAATTCGAATTGCTTTTTTTTGTAGTTTTAGAATCGGGAGTGTGTTTGTTTTGCAGGCATATTTCCACACAGTAGGTCATATATGGTAATAATAATGAAGAGTATAATGTGTACAAGGGGGGCGGCCCGGTAGTCCAGTGGTTAGCACGTCGGCTTCACAGTGCAGAGGCACCGGGTTCGATTCCAGCTCCGGCCTCCCTGTGTGGAGTTTGCATGTTCTCCCCGGGCTTGCGTGGGTTTTCTCCGGGTGCTCCGGTTTCCTCCCACATTCCAAAGACATGCATGGCAGGCTGATTGAGCACTATAAATTGTCCCTAGGTGTGAGTGTGAGCGTGGATGGTTGTTCGTCTCTGTGTGCCCTGCGATTGGCTGGCAACCGATTCAGGGTGTCCCCCGCCTACTGCCCGGAGACAGCTGGGATAGGCTCCAGCACCCCCCGCGACCCTAGTGAGGATCAAGCGGATCGGAAGATGAATGAATGTGTACAAGGATCTCTTATTTAGCACTTCCTTGGTTTTGTAGAGGATCCCTATGGTTTTGGCTATTTTTCTTTTTACGTTATCGATATGTGGCTTCCAACATAGTTTTGAGTCTATTACTAATCCGAGAAACTTGGTTTCATTCGCTCTTTCTATCTCAATTGAGTTTACCATAATTTTAGCTTGGTGTTTGATTGGTCTTGTGCCAAAAACAATTAGCTTCGATTTTTTCAGGTTAAGTGACAATTTATTTCTGTCGAACCAATTTTTTAATTTGTTTAATTCGTTTTCTACGGTTGTCAGGAGCTGTTTCAGATTTATTCCAGAACAGTAGAAAGTTGTATCATCAGCAAATAGGACACATTTAAATTGTTTTGAGACCTTGCAGATATCATTTATATATAAGATAAATAGTTTTGGACCAAGCACTGACCCTTGAGGAACTCCATGAGTGATTTTCAGTTGATTCGTTTTTTTATTATTATTAAGATGTACTGTATTGTATTAAAATGCATGTATTAGTCTCGAAACAAGTAGTTTTCTCTCTTTTTGTATTTGGTTTATCACTTTAAAGCTCCGTTTTCATCAAACACAATTTATCCTCTATAAAATCTATAGATGAGTTGAAAGCAAAATTCCTTAACAATATAGTATATCAATATGGTGAATCTGTGCAAAAAAAAAAAAAAAAAAACGGTTTCAATAGCAGGTGGGTGTTGCGTCACAGCGCCACCAACCTGCAGCAGAAATTGGATCCATCCACAGCTTCACCATCTTCCAGCCCACTTATGCAAATTACGAAGACCTACGACGGCGCGAGGTGACCACTGCCCGCGGACAAGAGTCGCAAAAGTCTCGCGTCGTGCCAAAGTGCTCGAATGTCCTCTCCGAGCGCAGCACGCGTCCCTCACAAGAGGAAGACCAAGATGAAGCACTTCGTGCAGCAGAAAGTGGAGGTGTTCCGTGCCCAGGAGCCCGTGTCGAGCGTGCTTATGTGGGGAGTCAATCATTCGGTGGGTATGTGATGGAGAGCTGCTTGTCTTTGTGTGTGTGTGTGAGTGCGTGCGTCACTTGGTGTGTTCAGCAGAAGTGGCAAAACTTCTCACACTGCACTAAAGTAGAAGTTGCTAAGTAGAAGTTGCTATGCTCCAAGTACTTGTGTAAAAGAAGACTAGTAAAAGTCAAAGGACTCATTCAACTCTCTTTTTAAGTACAGTAGGCTTCATGTAAAAGTAAAAAAAAAAAAAGCACTAACTACTAAGGCGTAGAAAAAATAGTAGTGTGTTTCCGGTAACATGAAATTTCGGCATAGGGTCGGTAGGTCGGACAAATGTTTTTATTTTTTTAAATATTTTTGCCACGCCCCATCATAAATGTAAACAAAATAACCATAAAACATAAAACAAGGAGACATTGAAACCCCGCCGCCGAAGAAAACAAACAAACAAAAACTACGGCAAGCCTGAGGATTTCACGTAACAATAGTTACCGTAGCGTGTCGCTTCTGTGGCGTCATTTTACGGTACCGAAACATAGTTTAACCATTAAAGTCACCGCACACGACTTGACTGTGTGATCAACGCGATTTCACTGTGCCTCTGTGTGTTTGTGGTGTGTGGGTGTGTTTCTTCGAATTTACTTTCGTTTTGAGTGTTGGGGGACGCAACAGATAGGTGCGTATGGTTGCTATTTTAGTCCGCAAATTGAGGAATCGCGGATGAAAGTTTGAGATGGCGGCGAAAAACTCACAAAGGTCTACTAATTACGCTATTTAAGAAATGGCAATGCCAGTCTGATTTTTCGTATGAATCGTCCGAAGGGCGATCACTAAACTCACCTGTGACGTATGCACAAAACACGAGAGCGAGAGACGGACGACGCGAGGCACGATTACATGGCAAATTGGTCATTAGATTTGTAGGCTAATCGCTGTGAAAAATATTATGAAAAAGTATTGGTTATTCTATAATTTACTGGTTGTAGCATGGTAACTTTATGAATAAAATATTCGTCTACAACGTAGTAATGCTAGACTGCAACACACAAAACGCGTCTAAACTATTTTCGAGATCGCGTCGCCATGATTCAATGTTGTTGACACACGACGGCAAATGACGCGCATGCTCAACGTGAATATCGCGAGAGTTTGCACCGATGTAAACATCTTTCCTTTTATTATTTATAATTTTGTCTGTGGTTTTATTGTTCTTGTTTTGATTGTAAAGCGTCCTTGAGTGTTTTGAAAGGCGCGTGTAAATGAAATGTACTATTATTATTATTATTACACAAAAATGTAGAAGGTTTGAAAAAAATGCCGACCGGAATGTTTTTGTTCGAGGTAGAAATTCTCTGTCGGTCGGGTTACCGGAAACACTACTTTTTTTTCTACGCCTAAGGTAAATTTTATTGTCAATGAAATACAGTTTTTATACATCGGCACTTCGGGAAAAAAACATCTTTACACACAAAGTTGGATTCGACACACACACAAAAAAATATGTGATGACCGCCAGGTTTTTTCCCAGGACTGATACCAATTAACTAAGGAGGCCGACAATTTTAATTTGCAGTAAAAGGAAAAATATTGGCATTGAAATTTTGAATAACTTCACAGCCCTTGAAAGCTTGAAAAAAGGCAGATGCAACAAAATGTGATAATTGGACCAGGTGATCAGTCTGTCACTCCACAAAATAGTTTTTTTGTTCATACTGCAGAGTATTCAAATAATTCACCGGGTTCGATTCCAGCTCCGGCCTCCTGTGTGGAGTTTGCATGTTCTCCCGGGCTTGCGTGGGTTTTCTCCGGTGCTCCGGTTTCTCCCACATTCCAAAGACATGCATGGCAGGCTGATTGAGCACTATAAATTGTCCCTAGGTGTGAGTGTGAGCGTGGATGGTTGTTCGTCTCTGTGTGCCCTGCGATTGGCTGGCAACCGATTCAGGTGTCCCCGCCTACTGCCCGGAGACAGCTGGGATAGGCTCCAGCACCCCAGCGACCCTAGTGAGGATCAAGCGGATCGGAAGATGAATGAATGTGTACAAGGATCTCTTATTTAGCACTTCCTTGGTGATTTGTAGAGGATCCCTATGGTTTTGGCTATTTTTCTTTTACGTTATCGATATGTGGCTTCCAACATAATTTTGAGTCTATTACTAATCCGAGAAACTTGGTTTCATTCGCTCTTTCTATCTCAATTGAGTTTACCATAATTTTAGCTTGGTGTTTGATTGGTCTTGTGCCAAAAACAATTAGCTTCGATTTTTTCAGGTTAAGTGACAATTTATTTCTGTCGAACCAATTTTTTAATTTGTTTAATTCGTTTTCTACGGTTGTCAGGAGCTGTTTCAGATTTATTCCAGAACAGTAGAAAGTTGTATCATCAGCAAATAGGACACATTTAAATTGTTTTGAGACCTTGCAGATATCATTTATATATAAGATAAATAGTTTTGGACCAAGCACTGACCCTTGAGGAACTCCATGAGTGATTTTCAGTTGATTCGTTTTTTTATTATTATTAAGATGTACTGTATTGTATTAAAATGCATGTATTAGTCTCGAAACAAGTAGTTTTCTCTCTTTTTTTGTATTTGGTTTATCACTTTAAAGCTCCGTTTTCATCAAACACAATTTATCCTCTATAAAATCTATAGATGAGTTGAAAGCAAAATTCCTTAACAATATAGTATATCAATATGGTGAATTGAAACTGTGAAAAAAAAAAAAAAAAAAAACGGTTTCAATAGCAGGTGGGTGTTGCGTCACAGCGCCACCAACCTGCAGCAGAAATTGATCCATCCACAGCTTCACCATCTTCCAGCCCACTTATGCAAATTACGAAGACCTACGACGGCGCGAGGTGCTATTTTAGTCCACAAACTGCCCGCGGACAAGAGTCGCAAAAGTCTCGCGTCGTGCCAAAGTGCTCGAATGTCCTCTCCGAGCGCAGCACGCGTCCCTCACAAGAGGAAGACCAAGATGAAGCACTTCGTGCAGCAGAAAGTGGAGGTGTTCGCGTGCCCAGGAGCCCGTGTCGAGCGTGCTTATGTGGGGGTAACTTTATGTCAATCATTCGGTGGGTATGTGATGGAGAGCTGCTTGTCTTTGTGTGTGTGTGTGAGTGCGTGCGTCACTTGGTGTGTTCAGCAGAAGTGGCAAAACTTCTCACACTGCACTAAAGTAGAAGTTGCTAAGTAGAAGTTGCTATGCTCCAAGTACTTGTGTAAAAGAAGACTAGTAAAAGTCAAAGGTACTCATTCATGTAGACTCATTCAGTACTGCCTCTTTTAAGTACGAGGTAGAAATTCTCTGTCGGTCGGGTTACCGGAAACACTACTTTTTTCTACGCCTAAGGTAAATTTTATTGTCAATGAAATACAGTTTTTATACATCGGCACTTCGGGAAAAAAACATCTTTACACACAAAGTTGGATTCGACACACACACAAAAAAATATGTGATGACCGCCAGGTTTTTTCCCAGGACTGATACCAATTAACTAAGGAGGCCGACAATTTTAATTTGCAGTAAAAGGAAAAATATTGGCATTGAAATTTTGAATAACTTCACAGCCCTTGAAAGCTTGAAAAAAGGCAGATGCAACAAAATGTGATAATTGGACCAGGTGATCAGTCTGTCACTCCACAAAATAGTTTCCTTTTTTGTTCATACTGCAGAGTATTCAAATAATTCTTGTGGGTTTTTTTTTAACCAAGGGCTAGCTAGCTTTGTTGTCTCACCTTTTGCCATCAAAATGTGTTCCCACAGCTTTGCTAATGTTGTGCATTGAATAAGAAAAATGTTTAATTCGCTAACGATAATCAGAAAAAATAGACATTATTTACATGCTATTTATTTATTTATTTTTGCATTAGACAAATGTTTGAATGCCAAGTCAAGTCACTTTTAGTTACAGCCCCTAATCACAAGAATCTAAAAGACCTTCACAAGCCCACAGTTGACACATATCCTGATCCAAAGTTCCCAACTGCATGGGCCATAATTTGATTTGGTTTTTAGACTGGCACAAGATTTTGCATTTGGCAGCAAACAACATTAAACGATTCTCTTAACTTTTTCAATGCCCTCCATTTTCAAAAATGAGTGCCAGCAATTTCTGACTGATCTTCCAAGGCTCACACAAATGTGTGCTTTATGTCTATGTTCACACAGAAACAACCAAATGAAAGATTGGAATCTCTTCTTTCATCACACCAAAAAGTTTGTTTCTACCTTATGTCGTGTCATCATCTTGCAGAGGTTGGAAAAAAAGGATCAAGCTCATTTTGGCAAAGGAGTAAAAAAAATATATAGAAATGTGTTCTCAAATATAAGTCAAATGTCAGAAAAACAGATAGCTGAAAATTTTACTAAGGATTTGTAAAACGTTTCTTCCCACTCCTGACAAAATGTGTGTGCAGATCAACGACCTCAGCCAGGTGCCCGCGCCTGTCATGCTGCTTCCAGATGACTTCCGTGCCAGTACCAAGGTCAAAGTCAACCACCACCTCTTCAACAAGTACAGTATCGTCTTCCCTTTCACGTCACTGCTCGAGAATAAGAATAATTCAGAACGCATAATCACGTTGCAACTCAATTCACCTATAAAACGTAGTCCCATTCAAATCATTTGTGCAGTTGTGAAATGAGTTTTTCCACATACTAGCAATGTAAAAAAAAAAGTTTCTCCATCCTTTAGAGAAGTAAGGTCTGGAAAAATGAGTAGCTTTCAATAATCCCTTAATCCAGTCAGGAATCTAGGTTGTGCAACAGTCTAGGGAAGAACAATAAAATGTGTTTTGTCATGTGGTGTGTTACTACACAAAGATTTATACTTACTCTCTCTATGAATTGGTATCCACGTGGTCAAAGTACACATGCATTTATTAGTATCCGTACGAGTTGTTTTATTTCAGTCTAGCTGTGAACATGCTTCTAAATAGGAACCAAATATTAAAAACAGTATGGTTTCGTTTAACTGTCAATCAAAACAAACATGCTTCTAAATAAGAACCAAATATTAAAAACAGTATGGTTTTGTTTAACTGTCAATCAAAACAGATTTGAAAGGCATCTTAGTTTGGGTAAATATGCTCATGTCGCTCTGTTCAGCATCCTCAATTTAAGTAGGCGTGACCTGATTCTAGATTTGTTCACATAAAAAAATCAATCTTTCCGTGTGATTTGCCTCTCAGAGAGAATCTCCCAGGACAGTTTAAATTCAAAGAGTATTGTCCGCAAGTCTTCAGGAACCTGCGTGAGCGCTTTGGCATTGAGGACCAGGATTTCCAGGTACAGTTCGAGAAGAAAAGAAATTGTCTGCGTTGTTTTCGCCATCGACTCACAATTTGCATGCGTTTGTGTGGAATTTGCATTTCCACGCTCTTCAAAACACATTTGACCTTAAGACAGAAGGATGTGATCCGCTCTCTGTTTCTATTCCTGATGAAACGTCGCAGGAAATACGGAAATGGGCGCAATATATTTTCCAATTGTGCCGCGATTTGCATTTCAGTGAAAAAGGATTTGCATGTTAAAGAGCGTCCAAAATGCGGTATGTAAAAAAAGGACACGTTTTCATCAACAGGTGTCTCTGGCTCGCGGTCCGCCCCTCAAAGACGGGGATGGGACATGTGAGGGCCTGCTGCTGTTGTCATATGACCGCACATTGGTGGTCAAAGAAATCTCCAGTGAGGAGGTGGCCGAGATGCACAACATCCTTTCTGAGTATCACCAGGTGACGCGCACACTGAAAGCATCTTGAAACTACGAGCAAAACGTGACCCTTGGTTGTCATCAGAACCATTTCTAACCCCTCCGATCAATGAAGAAAAATAGATGACGCTGCTCGTTTCTTCTCATGCAGCATGTTGTCACCTGTCACGGTTCCACGCTCCTCCCTCAGTTCCTGGCCATGTACAGAGTCACAGTGGAGAGCGAGGATACCTACCTGTTGGTCATGAGGAACATGTTCAGCCACAGACTGCATGTACACAGGAAGTATGACCTCAAGGTAAAGTGGGTCATGTTGCCAGTGCAAGCGCAGTGGTTCACTTAGCTGATCTTCAGCTGGCGTGGCATCGATTCACATTCTCAGTGCCTACCCGTCCTCGGACATTTATATCGGCGGCAACTTCAAGTTTATGACCGCTGTGCAAGTGTAACTAGTTGAAATTTATGAGTACTGATGCAAGGTGTCAAGATCTGCTAATATATTTTATAAGGGCATCATCAATTTCAAATCGGCGATGTGCCAACAGCGCCGCCAAGTCCTGTGTGAGTCAAGTCTCCGCTGTAATTGTGCTCCAGTCAGATGAGAAATGTTGTGCGGTCTTTCATTTCCTTAGGGCTCCGTGGTGTCTCGAGAAGCAACTTTTAAAGAGAAGGTGAGCTCACTTGAAAGGATGTGTCAGTGCTGTGAGAACTCAATTGAAATTCATGCATACGTGATGAACTCATCTTATCCTGTAGCATTAATAATGGCAGCATCAAGGTAGCAGTAGCCTGCGTCGGCATACTCCAAATTGTACTATTGGATATGAGTGGCTGAACATGAAGTGAAATGTTATTTTTTTTTTTACAATGAAAGTTTTTTTTTTGCAAAAGACTTGCAAGATGTGATTGAAATGTCCAGACGCTTCAGACAAATAGGAGATTTAAAATTCAGGAAATATAATTTCAAAGCAGGTAAGTCCTGCGTTCATATTAGGTATTGATTGTAGTTTAACTGGGGCGGTCAAATACGAAAGCCAAAGCTTTCACAATACAAAAGAAGGATGCTGTTATTAAGCTGAAAACCCCCAACATAAATCTACAAAGGAACAGATCATGATCCAAATCATACCACATCATGTGTCAAACACGATGGAAACTGTGGTGGAAATGATGATCCGTATAGGCCTCTACTCAATGGTCTCATTCAGCCTAATGATACAAAACTGAAACAATGCAGATCAAGGGTGACCAACCTATTTTGACTGAAGATCTACTTTTCAAGCAACCAACTTGTACACGCGCTCACACACGCCTTGTGTATAAAATGAATAAAGCTGCCTTACCTTGCCTTGCCTTCCCAGGTCAAAGATCTTCCCACCTATAAGGACATCGACTTTATGAACAACATGCAAAAGATTTACCTGTGCGTCGAGGAGAAGCAGAGTGTCATGGACAAGCTTAACAGAGATACAATACAATACAATACAATACATGCTGATTTATATAGCGCTTTCACAACAGCGGCAGCTGTAACAAAGCGCTTAACAAAGCAGTTAACATATTGAGGTAAGAAATGTATTTTTAAAAATTGTTTTTATTTTTTTTTATTTTTGCAAAGTGTCTGTGGAGTCGCTGTGTGGAACATCTATCATGGTTACAAAAACACTTCACATGGTAACACGGCTTTTTGGACATCCAAGCATCAACGTGTCCATTCATTCGCCGAAAGCTTTTCATCATAAAGGTCACGAGTGAGCTTATCCGAGCTGACTTTGGTGAAGAGGCAGGGTACACCCTGCAGTGGTCGGCAGTCAACTGTAGGGCATTAAATTACGAGTTTAATTCATCCCCTTGCCACACTCTCAACTCAAAGCACTGATATTTCTCTATTGAAATGAATGAATCGTAAAATGTACTTTCATAGCACTCTGCAGCACTGCGTACTTCACAAAAACATACAGGTTTGTGTGTCATAATGCGAAATAGCAGGCCATGTGAGAAGGGAATAAAAATCGGTTCAGCCAGGATTCAGGGAGGACATTTTCCACTTTAGCTTATTTTATTTGGACATAGATAACCGGGCGTCTAGGCTCTCCCAGCTCACCAGCCTTCAATGACCTTCTCAAACCCTTGGTTGGTCCACCCAAAGAGGCAGTTGGGATGAACTTTATTGTAAACTCCACACGGAAAGTCTTGAGCTAAGATTCTAACCAAGAACCTTTGGAGTTTGAGGATCGGCCCAAATGACAACACAGAGAGCACTTTGTGCCAGAGTGCCCTTTTTCTGCAGTTCCTGGCACGGATGAGGATCACGGACTACAGCCTCCTGCTGGGTATCCATGACGTGGAGAGGGCGGAGGAAGAGATGGAGTCATCTGATGCTGAAGAAGAGCAAGATGAAAGCGGCCAATCTGCGCTTCCGGAATCCACTTCACCAGAAGGCATTGCTGGCTACATGAACTCCTTCAAGCCGATGGGCCCCGGGGAGTTCGACCCTTACGTGGACGTGTACGCTATTGAGAGCGCTGTAGGTGAGTCGTTAAGGCGGTTTTTGCGTGCCTGAAAACAATGTTACACTGGGCCTGTGCGCACGAGATGATACATGAAGATCAAAAGCAATCACCAAAGACTGAAGCATTGAGCCTCCCTCATTTCCATGTAGGTGCACCACGGAGAGACTGATTGATGTGCTGACGCAGTACGACACCAAGAAGAAAGCCGCTCACGCAGCCAAGGCTGTCAAACACGTGGTGAGCATCAGTGTCGTGTGAAGTAAATGATGATACCCATTCATACTGACAACCGTGTGTGTGTGTGTGTGTGTGTGTGTGCAGGCAGGAGCAGAAATCTCGACAGTTCATCCAGATCAGTATGCTAAGCGTTTCAGAGAGTTCATCGCAAAGATATTTGCCTAGCAGTCCAAAAATGTCATCATTTCACACATACAAAGGTGGAGAGTGCGGATACTTGAAAAAAGACTTGCATTTGATTTTCCCAAATGAATTAAACTTAAAAAGAACCATCTTTAATCTGCTGTTCAAAGATCAAGGCTCGAAATAAGAGTTGTTGGATAGCTTTTTGCAAGTCCAATTTTGGGTTTTTTTGTTTTTTTTTTTACACATGGAATAGCAAAACTGATAACCAAACGCAGAGAGAACCGTGAAAAGAAAAGTAGCAGAAGAAGAAGCACCGAGATGGTCCCAAAAACTATTGCTACTTAATAAGAAGCAGCTCGCGAGCAACTGTTTTGGCTGGCATCTAGTGCACCTAAACACACTGTGGCATTGCTCTTAAGTTAGTTAGCATCACTTGCGTGGTAGCGAATAAGTGAGATTTCTGGCAATTGTCATACTCATGAAGAGATGACGAGAATAGATGGAGAAGCCATGTGAAATGCTGACGTGAACCTAAGATTGACACGGCAAGCATTTTTTAACGCGCAAATAAATAAATAAATATAATCCAAAACACAGATCATGACCTCCATGTTTTGTAACCTGGAAAAATTCAATGCAAGGGCCACTGGGACCAAACGCCATCACTTCTGTCTTCTTTTCATTGAGATGCAAGAAATTCAGTGCCATCCGTGTCTTGATTTCTTCCAGACAGGATGAAAATGGCCTCAATGAGAAAGCGTCTTTTTTGTTTGTTTGTTTTTTTTTTTAGGCTCAAAAGGAGCACATACAGTGAGAACAGCAGAGGCCCCAGAATTGAGCCCTGTGTCAAGCTGTGGCAAGAAACTCCCAGTAGTGAGTAAATTGGCATGGGAATAATATTAAAGTCATAGTTTCTCCTCAAAATGATTTTAGTAAATATGTGCTTAGGCCTCAACCAGAACACACACACACACACACACAAAAACAAAGTCCCACTTGCTCTGGCTGGGGATCCAAGTGAAATTTTCCAAAATCGGGTTAAACAAAAAAGAAATGAAGTTTTCCTCTGACAAGAATAGTACATTCCCAAAATGGTATCATATCACACTTTTGAAGGGAATCAAATTACATGCACAATTTTCTTCAGTGGTCAGGTCTGATATCACCCCGTAGTGCCAGCAAACCTTTCAAATCCAAAGTGGAGAGATGAAATCTCGCCTGAAAGGGGATTCTGACAACTCCAATTTAATTATTAGCCACTGGCACAACCCGTCAGCAAGAAAGGCCAGAAAACTTTGAACACTCCACAGCAGGGGACCTTTGTGCATTCAAAAATTGGCCACAAATCCCACTATTGAGGCGGACTCTTTTTCTCCTTCTTATGTTGAGCCACTCTATTTAGGTCTGTGGCTACTGCGCAAAAATGTTTCTGGAAATAATGTTCCAAGCGCGGCCAATGTTTTCTTTTCCAGCCTTGTATCATGTGATAGGGCAGATAAACCTCTCAAACTCATAACGAGGAACTGTTAAGTGTCCGAGAATGATATCAATTGCCACCTGCATTTTCGGTCACTTGTCAGACATTTTACACAAACCACCAGGTATCTGCAAGAAAAAATAATTCAAGCGTCCCAAAAACCTAAAGAGCACATCCAACTCATCAAACAAAGGGCGCTCATCTGAAGAAAGTTTTGGAATGACCCAGTCAGAGCCCAGACCTAAAACCCCTCCCGGTGGTGTATTAGAAACTACTTCCAGACTGTTTTCTGGCATACACAAGCTGTTTACCTTTGCCTTGAGGCCCCGCAGACATTGCAAGTTGGCGTAGATCATTTGTGCTGTCATATTTTGACAGCAATTTCAAGAAGAGCATCAAATATTTAGCATGTTGGATTATTTAATCCTCCGTACAAGTGTTCCCTTGTTCCACCCTAAATAAGGGGTTGAAGAGTGAAACATCAACACAAATTCAGAGCAATTTTATTCTGTCTGTGTTTATGGTTTTATATGGGTCGCTCATTCCAGTTTTGCCTCTTCTTAATGAATGTGTTGTTTGCGTTTAATAATTGACAGTCCTTTCGATCATAAATCATGTGGTTCAGGTCTCTGGGTCTACAGCTGGCAGTGTTGAAGCTCCATCATAAAAGTCAGGCCGGTGCACTGGCCTAGAAAGATGTGGGCCAAAGCCAAGAAGCAGACAATCTGACAGTGAGATGATGAGTGTGAAGTGATTTCTGCTAGCTGATTACTGCTGAGCGGCATCATGTTCCCGTCATCTTGGGGGGACATAAAAATAGACATAAACAGAGTCTCGCCCCCATGCAGCATTAGTCGTTTCCTTTTTGATGCAAAGTAAACAGCTGGAAGTAGGCTGGCTGTATTGATAACGAATGCTTTATGAATCATTGCATGAGTAAAAAAATACAAATGAATCGAGACCTTTTTACAGCACAGACATGTATACTCAGCAACTGTCATTAGATGAACACAGAATTACATCAAGTACGGATGGAATGACTTCTTTTTATGCTACTCTTGAAATCTCCACGTGGGCAACATTCCTCTTTTCCTCAAACTGATTATTAGCCACTTGTAAACATTCATACCACTGCTCACTTGTATATATACACATACATTTGAAAACAATCTATTAAATAAGACTTTTAATTAATCTCTATTAGGTTCGGCAGGAGAGTGAGTTAACATCCATGAAAGCGGCGCCTCTTCCTGACGACGTGACCGTTTTAAAATACATTCAGTTGAAATGAAGGCATTTCCTTTGCTCATACGAACATCACCACAGTGGCCCGCTGCTCGGAGTCGTTCACTTTCAAGATATGCAAAATGCACAAATCATGTACAGTGTTGATGTCGCGCACAGTGATACAAACATTACATAGAAATTTTAGTCTTGAGCTTTGAAGAGTTAATTATCAAAGGAACACCAAAGCAAGAAATATCCTCCCAAGCCACTTTTTGTACACAGAACCAACCACCTGTACAAAAAGTACAAGAACAATGCTGGAAATGAAGCACTTTTTTTCGATTTATAGAGTTCTATCATCATATCTCTTGATTTTCTTCAAAACAAAAGCAGCCTTTGTAGCGGAACTTTAAAACAAACTGTCTGTTAGGCTGCGTTGAACGCAACACAATACAGACACTTTCTTGGAAATACCAATAAAGTGATGGCATTTCAAACAAATACATACAGACCAGTTCATTAGCTTATTGCAGTTCTTAACATTTGGACAAGCCCCCTAAAACAGACCGATTTCCTTTTCTTGACTCTTGTTGAATGGGCCAGTTTTGTCTTCTTTCTCCCCATTTCAGTCTCTGTCTCTCTCTTACACACATCAGTCTGTTTGAGCTTGTGTCACAGTACTAGTGCAACATTTTGCCACATGCTCCACACACACACACACGCACACACACACACACACACACACACACACACACAAACCCCACCTTCTCCTCTTGTCTTATAATACGGCTTTTCTTGACGTACTGTAGCTGAAGCTGGCCGCCCCGCCGCCACCGCCCCTGTGCGAGATCCTGAGCGTCGTGGCGACCGTCAGGTTGGGCGTCATGGCGACGGGGAAACCTGGGTTGGCTGCGGATGTGAATCCGGCAGTTGTGGCAACAGAAGGGGCGGACTCATTGGGACATCCGTACTGCAGCAGAATGTCGCCGCACTCCTGGCTGCCCGCCATGCGAGCCATGGTCAGCGCTGTTTGCCCCTGAGCGTCCTTGTACCTAACGTCACATCCGTACTGACAACAAGGAGAAATACAACAATAGGATTTACATTTTAACAAATTACACCATACACCTAACTGGATGTTTTGCACTTTTCCGATGATTGTTAAGTGACGTCTTTTTAAGAGACATTTTAACAAAACCATAATTGTTCCTTCTAACTAGGATTTTACTTGTGTTTTATTTTATTTTTTTTATGACCGTGGCACTGTGAGATCTGTTGCAGATATAAAGTGCAGACAAATAAAATATGTACTTATTATTCATATATTCATTTTTATTATTATTTGGTGGCATTGCCAACTATGCAGATTTAAGGGCCATAAAAATGCCATGCTGTATCACGAGCTAAAAATTTTATTTACTTTTCGAGGTATAAAGCGAGATCCAACTGCTGTCGTCAAGTGTAGGAATGCAGTATACAGTATATAGTAAATATAGTGTTATGTTTCATATTGTGGGATATAATATCATGTACCTGGGCAGAAAAGCAAAGCATCGTAATATTATTATTATGATTATTGTTACTATTGCTAATACTACTATTATTCATGCTATTCACACTCCAGACAGGTGTAGGTGCACAATCTCAGGAGATGTAGTATAAGAGCTGGATCATAAATTCCACTTTTACACACCTAACGACAAAAAAAAAAAAAAAAAGTAAACAATGTACGCTATCCCTAATTTCTTTTAAGCATTCAGACACCTATAACGTGAGTTAAAAATCAAATACATCAAGAAAATACACCTTAATACACTACATATTGATAATTGATAATAATTGTCCCTCTCAATTAAAGTCTAAAAAAATCTGTTGAATGTGTTCTCTATTGCAAACTGTAACGCTGTAACAATTACATCTCTCGCAGTGTCAGTTTAAAACTCAGTAATTGTACCATGTAATTGTAACTTTCCATACAAGTCTGACTGTTATGGTGGTCAGTGAGTATACGTCCCAGTCAGCAAAGCCATAATGGGACACAAGGAGCAAAGTCAACTGACCCAAACGAGAAGCTGCGTCATCACCACGTTGGCCTGCTGACAGGCAGCATGAAGGGCAGAGCCGGGCAGCCGCAGCGCCAGGAGGGACCGGGAGGAGAGCGCCATGCTGGGGGGGCCGTTGATGTCTTCCTTAGTGCAGTGGGCCAAGAGGAGCAACAGCTTGGGGAGATTGTGCTCCATCGCAGCCAGCAGAAGACGGCCGGAGAGTGTGATGTCAGGACCCTCGTTGGGAGTAGGAGGGGGCAACGGCGCCACAAAGAGTTTCTGCTCATATTTGGCCCGAATCCACGACTCTCGTTCCTCTCTGGAAAAAGCAAAGACAATAAAGCGGTTGACCTTCACGGACAGCAAGAACATTCCTGCTGGCCTAAACCGTATTCGAAGTGCGGATCTACATTTCCAATGTTGCCATGGTTGTTCCATGAAATTGTGGAGAGCTATTCCTCACGGTCTATCCTCTTCATTTTATTTCTCTTGGCTGCACGACATGTATGTGAATGTTATATTTCTTTATTTAGTCATTGTCTGTTCTGCCCAGAGATTTCTGAATCTTTGATTCTGGCCAATGAGCAGTATCAGCAATGGGACTCTGATTTGCTGGTCAGAATAAAACAGTCCACGTAGACAAGCAAAACACATCTGTTCGGCACACATTAATTTGACTAATTTGCATTTCTGGTAATTATGATGCATTCGACTTATTTATTGATTTTGTCATGTTGTGAGATAAAATATTGGCTCGCAATAACGTCAACATTTTCTCATTGACTGGTCAGAGTAAATGTTGTTATAGGTCTTCTGCCTCAAAACATCCATCCATCCATCCATTTTCCGATCCACTTCATCATCACAAGAGTTGTGGGGGGTGCTGGAGCCTATCTCAGCCGGGGGACACCCTGAACTGGTTACCAGCCAATCGCAGGGCACACAGAGACGAACAACCATCCACGCTCACACTCTCACCTTGGGACAATTTTGGGTGTTCAATCAGCCTGCCATGCATGTTTTTGGAATGTGGCAGGAAACCAGAGTACCCGGAGAAAACCCACGCAGGCACTGGGAGAACATGCAAACCCCACACAAGGAGGGCGGAGCCAGGATCGAACCTCTGCACTGTGAGGTCGACACGCTAACTAACCGCCCTGCCTCGAAACAATAACATTTTAAAAGCATTGATTCTAAAAAATATTCTTGAGTGACAGCCTTCACTCATGGCAAAACACTTAAATCAGTGCATCTGGTTTGTCCACTGTGACATCCATAGCAAATAAACATAAATGCAAATATTTGAACTGTCATTACCTGGTAGCATCAGGCGGCGGTTTACGGTGGCCCATCGTGCGCGCCTCCCATATACAGTTCACCATGTGGTTGCCAATGGCACTGAGAACCAGCGTGAGCTCTCGCGGTAGATCGTCCAAATCGAGTGAGCGTACGCGCGAAACGTGAGTCCCCAAGTTCCTGTGGATCCCCGAACACTCGATGCATATGAGGGCGCCGAGGTTCAAACTGGCCCATGTGGGATCTTGGAAAGAAAAACAAAACAAAACACACAAGAAATCACCATCTTTAACGCTCACTCGCCACTTCCTTAGGTTCACGTCGAAACTCAGTCTAAAAAGATCCAATACAAAATCTACATCCAAGATTCTTCCTTTACAAGAAGGATAAAGCAAGAAGATTATGGTCGATGAGAAGAAAGATGTTTTATTCATTAGTAGAGAAAAGTGCAATTTCCTCCGACATAATGGTGACCCAATTTTGATTCAGTGGAATAATTAACATGACATCAAAGTGGGGGTTTTTTTGCGGCTTGTAATCAAGATTTTAAAATTGATTTTTGTAATGCATCGTCACATTCTGAGATCTCCCCCCTACGCCAAGCCGCTCCCGCTGTTATCAGTTGAGTGTGCAAGAATGTGAGCAATTTCTCAATAACGAACGGGCGACTTTGTTCTGTTGTTCCGTTAAGTATTATTCATTTTCAAACTAATGCAATAAGAAGACGAAAGATGATTGATGCAGCACATGAGTAGCTTTGAAATAGTCGGATGTGGGACAGTAGACAGACACAAGAGGTTTGAGTTGACAAAGGTGTCACTAACTGGGAGCATCGCAGTCGACACAGAAGCCGTTTCCTTTTGCATTGCGAATCGCCTGCAGAGCGACGGCTTCGCTCTGGCTGTTCTTGCGAGCCTGTGAAGAAAAAAAAAAAAACACCAAGTGTAGAGTGTTAGCTGTGTTCTCTTTTATTTAGCACAATTACTGCAATTTGAACCAAATCGGCCTACGTACATGAACAAGCTACCATAAAATGATCTGGTATATTAAAAGGGTTTGAAAAATGGTTTCATTTAAAAAAAAAAAAAAACACCTCCATCAGTGCATTAATTTGTGATATCGGAGGACATTAAATTTTTAAGCGCTCATCCGAGGATGTGTCCTTGTTGCAGTGGCACAAGACAATATTGCGCAGGCCTGAAATCATAACACGCTTGTGATGAAGTCGCTTCAGCAGTGGAAAAAAAAAATCAATTAAACTTTTTGACAAAAGCCAAGGTCACGAGTCAAGGATGAAATGTTTTTTTCCAGTATTTTTCTTTCGCAAAAAGATAGCAGACACCATTGAATATGATTTGTGTGCGCGCGCGTGTGTGTGTGTGTGTGTCCAACCTTGTTCTTACTGCTCTCACACAGCTGCAAGCTGGCCAAGATCTGACTCTCGATAGCCTGCACCCAGGAATCCCTCTCCTCCACACTTTGGGCTTCAAAATGCCACGTCTGGCCAGAACTTGACACAATGACAAAGTCATTGTTTTCTTCATCTGCCTCACACACACATACAGAAACACACCCACACATAAAAGCTGTCTTAGAATTGGAATGTGTTTGCGACTTCTGCGTTATTTTTTTTCGATACTTTTTCGAAAGCATCTGTGTTATTGTAAAGGATGACATTGAACCAAGCAATTACCCATCCAAATGAATTCAATAGTTCGTTTGTAATATTCAGTAGCAATGTAGCCTTGCAGCATTGCTTTGTTGTCACTGTGAAAAACACTTATGTCCATTTTGGTGTTTTTTTTTTTTTTTATTGTTCATGGGGTGTCTGCATTCCGGACATCCCATGAATGCAAAAAAAAAAAAAAATTTAATGACAAAAATGGACATACATGTTTTCCACAGCACAGTAATGATATGATGCAATGTCATATGTAATAAATAACGGTGACATTGTGCAATAATTTTGTACCCAGTTTATACTTATTATTTTTTTTGTGTACAAGTAATAATACGATGTGATGAATAAACATTTCTTTGGTTTCACGTTCTTAACGGCCCTCCGAGGGAAAATGTAACTCCAAAGTGGCCCCCGACAAAAATGAGTTTGACACCCCTGCACTAGACAATAAGAGTTAAAAAGATGCAACGAGATAGGACATTACCAAACATTACCTGTTTTGCTCACATTCCTTAAACTACCAAAGCTTTTTAGCTTCCACATTTTGCGCTTGGCTGGAAAAAAAAAACACAACAACAATCGAAATCATAAAAATTGCAAGAATTCTACAATGTTTTTTTTTCATGTAAACGTTCCATAATAACTTTATAGTTAAAAGAAAGAATCAATCCAAACTAATCTTTAATTGTGAGTTTTACAATATGGAGAAGCTCATCACCATCTGCTTGGCCAATGGTGGCGTCCCCTTTCTGGTTCATGCTCTTCTTCCTGCGATGCTTCTTCCTGTCCTCCACTGGGGACGTGGAGCCTACATCTTTGGTGGACGAGGAGCTGGACACACCCTCAACTGCAGAGTCTGCTGACACGTTCACGGACACTGAATCATCCCCACACTTGGATACCTACTACTTCCAGAATCCTGTTGCTTTCTCTCACCAACACTTTGAGCATGGTTGGAGACATTGGAAGAACATCGCTGCACGCCTCTGTTACTCCTCAGGAAGAGAGCGCCCCCGAGCCCCTCCATGTCGTCCGCTTGCAGGAGGCTGCTGGCACTGACAGGAACTATGACAAGCATCGAGTCGGCGTAAGTAAAAAAAAACAACAACAACAAAAAACAACAACAAAACAACTCTGTGCTACTGTTGGACACATAATCAACACAGAGCTCTATAACATATTCGCAGTAGTCTCGATATGATCTACAGCTGCCTCTCCAAGGGTGACGCTTCTTCCGATTCTAGTGTGTACCATTCACAAGAGCATCACATTTATTGATTTATTTATGTTCAGGTAGCACTTATTTGCCGCTTCACTCCTTCTCTTCATGTTGTAAATATACATCAGATAGATTTGATTTAAAAACACAGTATACATGCATTTTATTTGTGTGCGTGCTACTGTTGCTGTAAAAATCTGGATTCGCCAATGGTTGAACAAATACAGCTCATTTCTATTCATCCCCCCACGGGATTCTACTGGTTGCTTGTTCGCTCTCATTAATTGCTCAGTCAAGGATTTTGTTTTCATATTTTTCATTTGTTTGTTTGTGAGCAGGATTACGCATGAGGCTATTTGACCGATTTCCATGAAAGATGAAATGAAAAAGACTCTGATTTAGACTCCAATGGTGTGAATGAAAACAATTTGTAATAATTATGTAAGCATGGTGAGGTATTTTTAACATGTCCACTTCAAAGTTGTGAGGTTCTGGATTCGAATCAGGGGAAAAAACTTTTGTACACTACTGTACACACCCTGCAACTGGCTGGCAACAAGTCCGGGATACTCACCTGCAACTCTGATAAGGACACAGTCTATAAAAATGCAGGGATTTTTCATCATTTTATTTTGATGTAAATAAAACACGAATTAATAAGATTTAGGAATATGCAAGAATTGAGTTTCGCGGAAACCCTACAATTGTTCCTGACCCAAATTAGGATTGCGATGCCTGGTTGGGGCTCTGAGGTATACAGATAGGATTTGGTGTTGACAATTTTATTCAGCTCAATATAATGTTGCTACCTTTTATATCCGTCAAGGGATGCGCCGCATATCAGTATATTTTCTCTCACCCAGGCCGACAGCCTCTGCTCCCTGCACATCTTTGAGTCCGACTGGAGGGCCGCCGGTAGGTACAGCACGAGGGGGGCGCTTTCCTGGCACCTTCACCGTCACTCGCAGCAGGTCCATTTCTTTCCCGGGTGTATTTAGCATGTAGTCCTGCCAAGTCAATCACCCCCCCATTACAACTAACTACTTTGTACCAGTTGGCTGATGTCTCAGCATTGTAAACCATCCAAAGCGCTCTGTCCAAACACACTCACATTGACATTGGAGTGGTATGACAGGATGCCATCACTGGAGAGGGTGACGTATTTCTTCTTCCACTCTTTATTGAGTGAGTTCCCGCTGCGCTTGAGCAAGAAACCCTGGTAGAGGTCCCAGCACAAAAAAGGTGAAAATGCACCGTTGATATTTTGTGAGTGCATCCCACACGGTTAGGCAGCGTGATGGCTGGTGGCAGCCAAAAACACCCACAGTGTATTATTTAGCCGATAGGGTATGCATTAATTCACACAATGACAGGTGTCCTTAGATGTGTCATTTGAAGGGAGTCGCGGTGTGATGTCCTCTGCTCAAGTTCATTGGATGGACTAGAGATTTGTATTCTGGATCTTTGTTTTACCTGCTTGATCGGAATAAAGCGCCCGCTTCCCACGTCTCCTTTGCAGTCTGCACTTCGCCTGGCTGAGTCACTGCCTCTTCGACCCTGAAGAAAACACAAGGAGACGAAGAACATGTTTTTTAAAGTGTATTGATGCTGAAACGATTACAGAGTGGAAACTCAAAATACACTGGGATGTTGGTTGTTTGGAATGTAGTACATGTCCCACAGGAAATAAAGGGAAAGGGAATTGTATTTATTTATTTATTTATAGTGCTTGTCTTCATTCGGGTCTTCATTGGATTGGACTGAAGCCTGTCCCTGCACATTTTGAATAAGCTTTGGAATACAAGCAAGACTAGTCACCAGTTAATCGCAGGGCACGTTTTGACAGCTCGGCCCAACAGATAAGAGTTTTTATTGACTTGAGTTTCTCATGAAGTATGAAATGCCCTGGCCACAACTAACTTCATTCTTGTGTTAGCCACCTTGAGAAAACAACAAATTCTCAAGCTCTGGGGAGTATCCACAGGCCTCACAATCTTCATTCGCTGCTCCTTCTGCTCCTGGCTCACCACCGTTTCATCGCCAGCTGGTCTGTCGCACTGAAACAGTCTGTCTCACAGCTAACGACACGCCACCCATGCAACCTTCTGCTCACACAATAAAGCTACATTAGCATCTCACAACTAATGATACACTGAAGACGACGTTGAAGAAATTAGACCAAGTTAGAGATGCGAGCGTTATTTTAGATTCACAAGTGGTCATTATTAATGAAGAAACTTAAAGTGGCTCGAGTTAGGCAATGTCTGGCCGTGCATCCGGTGTCTTGGACTTCAATGGGGATTTATCTAACTTAATTCGCCTCCTAATAGCATCACTATTCATCCATCCATTTTCCGATCCGCTCTATCCTCACAAGGGTCGCGGGGCGTGCTGGAGCCTGTATCAGCTGTCTTCGGGCAGTAGGCGGGGGACACCCTGAACCGGTTGACAGCCAATTGCAGGGCACACACAGACGAACAACTATCCACGCTCACACTCACACCTAAGGACAATGAAGAGTGTTCAATCAGCCTGCCATGAATGTTTTTGGAATGTGGGAGGAAACCGGAGTACTCGGAGAAAACCCACACCGGCATGGGGAGAACATGCAAACTCCACACAGGAAGGACGGAGCTGGAATTGAACCTCTGCACTGTGAGAGGTTCTAACCACTAGCTAACCACTGGGCCACCGAGCCGCCTACCATCACTATCATATTGCAATTTTCGAAGCCATCATTGACACACATTATAAAGCATGCAACTGTGCCACATACATCATCATAGTGTTTTGTTTAGTTTTCTTTTGGTTTTTTTTTGTTTTTTTGCATGCGTGAAATCAATTGTAAAGGGAAGAATGCTGGCACTGGCAGAGAAGTGAACACGTCATAAGTCATTCGCACGTCTGACATATTACAGAAATGACACCTCCAATATAGTCACACCAAGTGGCAAATTAGACGTAACCTGCTAAACGCTGCTAATTGAAAGGAGTCCTTCGAGAAACAAAGGGATTACAACATGCACACTCCGTGCAGGCCAATTAAAAAGAACCTCTGTGGTTGAGGAGGACTCAGCTAATGTATTGAATTATGGATAGGGCCAGCTTCATTGGTTTGACGTGTCATTTTTCAATTGCTTCAAAATATTTACATGCTCGCGCTTGGCATGCGTTTACCGAAAAGCGTGCGGTGCGTCTGCGGGTGGCACTGCGGACTGAGCCAGGAGTGCCACTGTCTTGTTTCTCCCCTCTTGCCGACCTGCCAATCTCTTTATGGCTAATCACAGGGGTGGAGGGAAGCGATGACGAGTAATCGCTACTCTGACCCCCATTACTGGCCTGCAAACGAAGGAGAGGGAGAGGGGTGGGGTGGGGGGGTGACAGAGCAAGAGAAAGAGGTAAAAGGTCTCCATTGAGTCGAGGCATTAATTAATCGCGGCATGTGTAAAATGTTATTAAATATTTCCCATGACTGTGCTTGTAAAAACTGTAATTAACACAAATAACTTTTTTTTTTTTTTTATTGAAGGGTAATATGAGCCACATTACTTTTCAAGGGATGTAATTATTTCCCGCACTTTCATTACTGGGTGACTTTTCTTTAGTTTCTTCAGTTAGAACAAAAATACACTGTATGCTCATGAGAAAAAATGGGGAAAATTAACAATAAATCAATGGATTTAAAAAAAGATGAGTTATAGTAATTTCCCATTTTCTACATGTGTGGAACACAGAGCGGAACCGTGCATCTCCTTTTAACGTTTAAACACAGACTTGGGGCTTTATTTTCGGAGACAGCACATCTGCGACGTGGCGCAAATGCCGACGGAGGCTCGCTGTGTGTGTTTGCCATTTTGGCAGAGCGGTCTCCGCCAAGCTGGGTGAGCTGGCGCAGTAGATGGCAGAAAATGGATCTAAACCTAATGCCTAATCAAACAATTTAAATCCCTCGCACAGGTTACGCAGCTGGTGTAATGTGACGTAAATAATTCATATATATGTGAATCATTGTACTTCATTGTCTTATGTCATTCCACTGGGTGGCACAGCAGTAAGGTGGCAAACAAACAATAAAGAGTGCCGCAGATGTGCTTTTGCTAGCGGGCCACATTTGAATAGAATGAGGGGAGGCGCTTTGATTCCCACTGATTAAAGTTGTCTGTGACCGCGCCCACAGCGGCGCAGACCTCCTTCTCGGAAAACTGCTGACCTGCACTTTTTTGTGAAATTACTAATACTGTATCGGTTCTAACCCAGCTTCCCTGCAGAGATATGCTACACGCACGCGCAGGATTTTTGCTGGTCACGAAAATACAGTCCAGGGTTGCTTATCCTCCAACGCAAACTGACGCTGGCGTTCAACCCAGGAGACAACAGCAGTAATGTGACATATTCTTTCAATCCTTTACCTGTCCAGGATAGACACCAGACACTGGGGTGGAGCCGCCAGAGTGACTGGGAGAGTTTGGAAGAGATTTACAGGAAGCTAGTAAAGCAGCTTGCTTCTTGGCAGCCATGATCTTCTGAGCAGCTGCAGAAAAAATAATGGTAAAATAGTTTATACATGCACACACACAAAGTTTCCCACAAATGTTTGGAGAGTCATTGTTGATGAGGCTGTGAGATACCATCAGTGAAGACCCTGTTGACGTTGAGGCCGTACGTGGCACATGTTTCGTAGTAGGTGCAACGGCGCACGTCTGAGCAGAGCTGCCTGGCCCGAGCGTCGTCTATGACCCTGGGGTTGCTGCTGCTGATCTTATCTGGTGAAGACACAAGTATTAAATCACAGCTAGAATGTCTGGTATCTCCTGTAAAACCCCTTTTATTCCCCCATATAACCACTTTTTCTATTTTTTGTTTCGTTGTCTCAACTAGAGCGCTCACGGCAGAATGCTGCTTCCATAAAAAGAATTGCTTCTGTTCAAGGTTTCTTCCACAGTAGCTTTTCCTTGACCTCCTCAAAAGTGTTGCTTATGTTAGGATTTGACAACTCCGAAGCCCCGCTATGGTGTTAGGTACTTAAATTGGCATTACTATGATCACAATTACAGTAGTCAACTAATATTTCAGGGAGTGCTTGTTAACCGGCGCAAAATTTGACAATTTACATTTTAACTTGATACTTTTCTTCACCTAGTAGAAGATGTGCGTGCACAGAAAATGCGAAGACCCATTGCATGCATTTTGCCGCCTCCCACGAGGCACGACTCAGACAGTCAAAGCGTTTATATTCCGAGCAGATTTGCAAGAGGAGTGAGTGGGTGTGTGAGAGCTCGACAAGCAGTGAAGCAGGTTTAGAGTAAACTGAAAATCAGGTGAAAGGAGTCAAAGCTGTTAGGTTTCCAATATCAGTTAGACGTGTTTTCAAATTTGCAACGCTGAAAGTTTACAGTCCTAAATGAAATTCTAAAGCACTTCATTTCAAACCATATTTTAAATAGATCAGGCAAAATAAGATCAAACGGTAAAACACAATCTTGTACACTCTAGGGATGCTCTGTGCTGCCGTTGTTAATAAGCCAAGGTTTCTCAGCATTGAGAGTCAGAATGTTTTCCGGGAATCAGTTCCGGGCATCAAAATAGAACATACATCGCATAGACATCCCGGTGAAACGGGTTATTACTCCTGCCCTCCCACATACACACTGTCCTGAACACCGTGTCACATGAATAGAAAAATACTGAAATAAAATAAAATAATAATAATAAACAAAAATAAAACAAAACAACTTGAGTGGGATCTCTTTTTTTTTTAAACTTGCTTATCGGAGACCCGCTCCAAAATCCTGATCGTGTAGAATTTTAAAAACACATTTCTGCTCAAGAAATGTTTTATCACAAACAAGAAAAAATCATCAACATTGTTGGAATCGTTTTAAATGTTATTAGACTGTGAGTGCCAAAGTCCAAATTCTAGTGTCCACTCTGATAAATTTAAATTCTTGTGATGGAATTTGATCTTGACTTTAAGCAATTATCTGGCCCGGACCTCTTTAAAATGCGTTCATGACAGCCTCACCCTGTGTGCCCACGACTACGAAAGGTATCTCGGTGACAGGCCGGTGGATGGCAAGTTGATGGTAGATCTTGTACACTTCCTGGAAACTGGCCTCGTTTTCCAAACTGAAGACCAGGATAACCGCATCGAGCCAGCTTGCGAACTGAAGACAAGGCAGACAAAGAGCAGGCGGTACAAAAGAGAAGGACTGATTTGTTTAGATGCAAGCTAAGGTTCGGTTTCCCAACTCACCGGGGCTCCTGGGAGTTCCGTCTCCTCTCTGATGATCAACAAGTGGCTCTGCCCATCAATCAAGACATCCTTAATGTACTGACGCCCTGGATTGTGCAAATCATGATTAAGACTTGCAATAGAAAACAAGGAAAGAACTGTCTATATCTAGTTCTTCCACGTTGGGTGGAAATGTGAAGGAGTGTTTGTCTTTGTGGTCCCTGCAATTGGCAGCCAAGGTCTGCTCCAAAGTCAGCTGGGATCAGGTCCAGCTCACCTGTGACCCAAGTGAGACTAACCGCCACAGAAAACAGATGGAAGGCTCGATGTACAGACAGATGGTATCATTGTACCTAATGTCATGGTCAAAGAACGTATGAGTGAGTCTGTCATGAAAGAATGTGGAAATGATTAGAGTGCGAACCCAACCGACCTTCGGCATTCTCCAGTGACAGGTAACTTCCTGTCAAGTGTCTGTGGACCAGCGCAGACTTCCCACTGCACAGGCCCCCCAACACAGCCTGACACACAAACATACACACACACGAATTAAGGCACTAAGAATCTCATTTCCAGTCAAAGCTTTGATTGTGAAGGCAGACGATCTTACCAGGTGAAGTTCTTGCACGGTTTGAGTGATGGTCCATTCCTGACTGCTGGTGCACGCAGCTAGAGCCAAAAAGGAGAACGTGGTTCATAAAAGCAGCGATACGTGAACAAACAGGGGCCGAGTTTGAAAACTGATGTCGGTCTTGACTTTCATGCTTTGCTTCTTCTCGTGAGAGAGACATCATGATGACTGAGGAGCCCATTAAAATGTCAGGCTGACAGTGGATTTCATTTCTGTGGATTTGTTGTCTGACTCGTCCTTGAGCTGTCATCTGTCACAGAGGTTTTCAAGGTGTGAGCCAGTAAACTTCCTCTCAGTGATCATAAAACAGCTGATGCCTTCCCTACTCCCCGGCCTCCAATATACACACTCTAAATGCTATAGACATAAAAAGACATAACCCAGACAAGAAAATTCATTCCAAAACAAACCACAGTTGACGCTCACATTCACATCCTTCCGAAACACTCGTTCAAATCTCTTAGTATGTGTAAAATTTAATTTGACATCTTTTTTTCCCCTCAGCGGATATACCTAATTTGTTCGACACACTGCCTTGCGAACTACAACGTGTGTCATTTGTGATGAAATGATATTCAACTGTTTTTGTAACATGGTTGGTTTTATTGTCCACAAAAAAATGAGCCATTTTGATCATGTGTATTCTATTTTTAGAATGCTTTTGAATGCATTGCATTTGTCTCTTTTTGCTTTTATCCATTGAAAACCTCGAAGAAAATTGAAATTGAAATATAGCTGTGAAACAGTACACAGGCACAATGCTGAATGAATCATGTTGCCAAATGAAGGTCGGCTATGTGCTCATTCAATAAATACAGTATCTCCACCATCATTGTCCAACCTGTTAGCACATATACAAATGGAAAAGGACATCGACTGGGTATTTTAACAGGTTTTTCACTATATGGTGTAAACGCACCGTGCGTGATTCTGCTCAAGAGATGAACATTAATGTGGCCATGGAAACCATCGTTAGTCTGCATGACTCAGTCTGTTTGCACACACACACACACACACACACACACGCACGCACGCACGCACGCACGCACACACACATGCACTCGCGCGCATGCAGAAGGTCTTTCTTGCGATGTTGTGCAAAATACACCCACGCTGTCGTCTGTCGCACTGGGGACACGTTCCACCTTAAACCTCGTTTGACAACTGTTCCCCTGCAACCCCTCACCCTAATCCTCCATCTTTGGACAATCCCTGCGCTCCCCTTCATTGGCGTCACACCACCCACCAAACAACAACTCTCACAGCTGGCTGTTGCCACGGCAACTCCTTTTTCCAGAAGCCTCCATACAATGAATGGTCTCTCTCGGTCGCGGCGACATGTGAAAGGCATAAAGAGGCAGTGTCCATCTGTGTGTGTGTGTGTGTGTGTGTGTGTGTGTGTGTGTGTGTGTGTGTGTGTGTGTGTGTGTGCCACTGTGTGTGCAAACGGAGTAAATATCACCGTGTGTCATTTACACCTTAATAATTTAAAGACTACAGGTGAAATGTCGACGACGTCACTTTACTCTTTAAGAGTCAACGTGTCGTCAGTGTGAATGCTGATGACCATCCACACCGAGCAGGAAGTAGTAGCTTGTTCTCTGCATGAACACAGCTCTATGTCTCCCCGACCTTAATTATTCATGTCCCACTTACTCCTTACAAATTATTCAGCGCTTGCTTCGATACCACAATCACCATCATACACAACTTCATTCAGTTTAGGGCTCGGGAAAAGGGAGCATCTTGTTTTTAATATTCTCATTGACAATATCAATATTTCTGTTGCTGTTTGATTTTGACAAGACTGAACCACTTTCGTGTTTGCTAACAATTTAATGTGAAGCCTTGTTTGTTTAAAAAGTCGCACTTGAGGCCCTTGGAGTTGTTTGAGGATTATTAATTTAACAATCTTGACACGTTGTCATATTATGAGATTTTTAAAAGTCAGAGTCGATCACTACCAGGACGCAATTAACATCCATCCATCCATTATCTGAACTGCTTATCCTCATGAGGGTCGCGGGTGTGCCAGAGCCTAGGCCAGCTGTCTTTGGATTGATTTTCCTTGCTATAGCGCATCTAAAATGTCGCCACACCCCTGGTCACATGCAAAAAAAATTTTTTGTTTGAAAAAAATTAAAAAGGGCGAGACAGAGATAAATTATGATTTTTTTTTCTCTCCCCATTATTGAGAACTTTATTAACATGTGCTCACTTCAGAAAAAATGAAACCTTTCAAGAGGGCCAATAACAGGTGGCTGTGTTCAGAATCAACCAGCCACAAAAGGCCACCATACTTAGGTGAAGCAAGGTGGTGGTTAGCATCCTCCTTTGGAGCTGTTTTATCAGCTGGAATTTGCGCCTTAGGTCTAGGCGAGGCGGAATTATGAAGAGTTCCAATTATTGTGTGTTAGCACAAAACCCTCAGGCTTCAACTACACCTGAATAAAATGCCAAGAAAAGCCTACTAGAAAAGCTAAACGTTATTCAGTGTTTATCAGAGGCATTTTAAATGGTGGCGGGTGTGTGCTGACTTGTGAATTTGCATGTGATCTGCAAAATTCTGAACAGAACCACATTCTGAGTTTTAAGAGGATGTGAACACTTTATGTCAGTTCTTTTTTTTCTCCTCTTGATTAGATTTCTAAATTGTATTAATTGAGTTGTACAACTATAGATCACATCAATTTATTGTTAACAACATTATGTAACCCAATAACTGGAAATGGAATATCCAGTTAAAATGGTTAATCCTTGATCGGATTTCACTGTGAGTTAAAGTTGGTTATCTTCTTACTCTAAATTTAGATGTTTTTAAAAGTGGCAAAAGATTACACGTTCTGTTCGAAATACCAATGAAACATGGTTGCCATTTTCTGTTTTTTACACTTCAAGAATCATTTGTATGCCAGATCCTATCTGACTAATTTTTTTTGCACCATTCTCAAACATTCCTGATCAATCAGATACTGTATCCTAATTATAATGTTAGATATGCCTGTGTTTAAAGAATGAGCTGAACGGTGAGAGCAATTCTGAGAATCAGGTGGGAGTTGGTAATATATGATCACAATCGATAGTATGACTGCTTGTTAATTTAAAATCAGAGAGGTCAAGATATGTTTCTGCAATCAAAGTTTTGCATTGGGATCTTCTCTCTGTAGCATCGGCGTGTCAGTGACAGCGGAATGTAGCCGCAGCGTTTGAAATAATGGGCCGATTAGAAGTGCAACGTACAGTACGCTAAAAGTACAGCGAGCCCACCATAGATCTCTGTCATGTTCTCCGAGATGAATCAATGAAGAACTTACCCTCCTCCTCGCTGGAGCCCCTGTCCGCGGCGGGATACAAGGCGGATGCAGTGCTGACATTTGGGGGCGCAGCTGCACTTTTGGAGAAAATGCCACTAATGAACTTGAGCATCTTGCGGTCACGGACGGGAGCTCTATGGATTGTTCCTCCTTGGCCCTCTTTCCCTCTCCTGGCGTCCTCAGAGAGGCAATGTAGGTCGCTGTTATCCAGAGTACGACTGGTGGTTTTTCTTGGAGGCCGGTTCACATCGCAGGTGACCGGTGTAACCAAGGAAACCTTAAATCTATCCTCTTGAGAGTTCTCCCTGTTCATGATTCCAGAATAGCCTCCGCTGAGGGGAGCCGCGGGACGAATGAGCGTTCCTCTGCCATCGCTGTCAGCCCAAGATGCCCTGTAAGGCCCCAGAGTTGTAGCTGCCATTAAGGGGGACTGATCCCCGATACGGTTATCCCTCCGCTCCAGAGTCTTGGCAGAGTGATACAAGCTGTTGTTGGCTTCTCGGGCTTCCTTCCAGCATGCTGCGTTGGCTCCCGTATGCGGCCTCATCAAGACTTCGGGGCGCTGGCTAACCTGAGGCGGCACTGAAAAAGGGAGGCTGCAGCGTGAACGGTTAGTGAGCTCCGCTCCGTTTTCGCCCTTTGGAAAGAGCCTTGGAGGCTCCCGATAGAGTTCGGTCTTGGGACGCGAGGCATCGCTGCGAGGCCCCTCTCTGCGTACGGTGGTCTCGAAGCTGCCGCCGCTGTACACCTTCACCATTTGCCTCAATGAAGGGTGGACGGGAGCAGTGTCCTTGCTTTTAGCGATTGGGACGTCTTTTTGGTCTCTTCTCTCAGCTTTGATCCACTTCTCATTCGGGCTGCCATACTTGGCGTGCACCTGCTCCACTTCTTCTCCCGCTTGTGTGCTCTCTTTATCCGACGCTTGTGGACCAACACGTACTTCCTCCTCTTTTGGGGCATGTCTCACCTCCTCACTCTCTTTCGGGCTGCCTTCCCCCTCCTTCTCCACTTGTTTCCCAGCTACATCCTCTGGCAAAGCCTCAACCTTCACCAGAGTGAGGGAGATGAGATAGGTGGTGCGTCTCTGTGGGTTGTCTGCTTGGCTCATTGGGACGCAAGACCTCAGCACAGTAGCACCTTCTCTCCGACCAGGCCACGCATGCAAAACTCCGTCATGGCAGCGGGAGTGAACTGAAACAGCGAAGAGAATCTTGAATCGTCGTACGGCTTGGAAAAATGGATGCTGGATACAATTTTAGAAAATATTTAAATGCCTTACATAGTGGAGACCGCATTTTTTTCCCCTCACTTCATCCCCATCCATGCACTCTGCTACTACTTGTCTCTACCACTAATTCATTCATGACCCCTTCCTTGCTTTAGCTCTTATGTACAAATCTGACAGGTAGACACATAGATGAAAGCATGATGCCCGGGGGTTTCTAAGATAGTAATATGCATTTGATTTAGCTATCGTTGCACTAGAAAAGCCATAAATGTCACATTCCCCCAGATTTTTTCCCCCGTGAATTGTGTTCATACCGTCATTCTGTTGCACAGCAATTAGGTCCTGGTTCAAAAATGAATGATTCTTTTGGCGATCAAATGGTATCAAACAGGATATCAGCTGGAGTGGATGATGAAGAGCTGATCCATCCAAAAGGGAAATAAAAATAGGTGAAAGTGAGCCTGCTTTGCGGGGGGAGTAAGAAGGAAATCATTCACTTGTCGCGATGCGTCTTGCAGCTGGAGCCTCCATTTGACAATGTCATGCACAAAACCAGGAATTCACAGCAGGTTGACTACTGGGGGGGGGGTGGGAAAAAAAGCCCATCTGTTGTGACATAGCGCGAAAATGGAAGAAATTCTAAAATAGCACACAATGCTTCCTTGTCTGTATCGGTCCCTTGGAGAAAATCTCTCGGTCACCGCATCCTCTCCTCCGAGCGCCTCGTCCAATTAGCAAGTCAATAAAATGTGTCTGTAAGGCAGAGGAAGCCCACCAGCTCAACACAGCCCCTCCTCCCTTTTTCCTCCCCTCAAAGCCTCCAGTTACTCTCCCGTAATCCTGCAGCACAACTGGACTCGCTGGCTCCAAGGAGATGCTAACTGTGAGGTGGTGGCGGTTGTTGTTCACGTTCATCAGATTTTTATTGGTGCGCACTACAAAAGAGATGGAGGGTGGTGGTGGTGGTGGAGAGGGGGCGGTCGGTTGGGGTGGAGACAAACCTTTTGCCAGTGTTCATCTGCCCTGGTGCTCTCTCTCTCTCTCTCTCTCTCTCTCTCTTTCTCCCTGTCTCTCTCTCTCTTCTGTCCTTTCCAAAGCAATTTATGGGCCTGCTCGCACTGCCTGGCCACTCATGTACAAAAGAGAAGATGCACAGGATGAGATTAATTAGCATATTTTCGCTCGTAGACTACATTTAACCTCAAATGAAAAAATGGAAGATTTAGGAGCAAAAGAAGAGGGAGAGAGAAGGAAGCATGAAAACCTCGGGAGGCAAAATGTCACTTTTGTTAATGACAAAAAGACGCTTTGCCAAGGCCAGCCACTGTATGCCGTCCTCTTTCTGTAGCACGTGTCCTCATTAGGGTTGCGGGTGTTATGGAGGCTATCGCAGCTGACTTTGGGCGAGTGGCAGAGTACACCCTGGACTGGTCGGCGGCCAATTAATTGCAGAGCACAAATAGATTAACAACCATTCACGGCACTCATTCACACCTCCGGACTATTTGGGGTCTTTAGTGTAACAATTTGCATGTTTTTGACTTTGAGGGTCATTCCAAAAAATTTTTTCTCATTGGAGAACATGTAAATTCCAAACGGGAAGACGAGTGCAGCATTTCGAATCTCACAGCTGTGAGTAAAACATGCAAACTGCTATTCAACTGTGCTGACCCCACCAAGCTCGAATTTTGATTGACACCAAATTGAACAGATCTACTTTGTGCATATGTCTGAACTTTGTTTGTCGAATGTTATTCAATATGAAATGTTCACATAAGTGGATGGGGGATTCTGAATGCATATTTTAATTTGGATTTTCAACAAAAATATCTCCTTGGAGGAGGGGAAATGTTGTTAGGCAAAAGGCAAACCAAACAAACTGAAGACTAAAGGGAAACATGATGACGAAGAACATTGAACCAATACAGATTGAATGAAACCACTGAAGTAAGTACTAACACAGGACATTGAGGCACACCTGGACAAGACGAGTAGCTGGAGGAAGCTAAATGGTTGACGCAAGGAATACAGTAGTGGTGATGAGAACAGATGGAGCCAAAAACCAAACTAGCAGACAACCCGTGAACATGGGACACAGGAAAACAAGCCATAACGTGAAACAAAAAAATGTAATCAAAACAATGCAAAAGCCAATATGAATACTGATAGTGACAAAAATATGAAATCATCCAGGAATTTTCAAATGTACTGATGACTAACATGCATGTGTGACCATGTTGATTTAACAGCAAGCTTAACTTAATAATAACCTACCTTGCATGAGGCAAAAGAGAGTCCCGGTAGACGATGCACTTTTCTCCATTTGTTGAATGCCAGGAGAACAATACAACACAGTTGGTACACTTATGGTGAAGCGGCTGTTGACCACAGCTCTCATTCACTCACTCGCAAATTCTCAACCGTCACATGCTACCGTGCCAATCCCGGATTCTTCTTACAATGTGTGTTTCTGTGTTATTATACATTTGCTATGTGTTGAGAAAAATAGTGTTTCAAATAATTTTTAAGTATTATTATAAATATATTATCGTGTTATAATTAGAGCTGTCAAACGATTAAAATATTTAATCTAATTAAAAACTCAACTGTCATAATTAACTCAAATTAACTAAAAATTAATCATGATTACTCACGCATTTTTTATCGTTTCTGAATTTCCTTTTATATTTTTTGTCCCATTTTCCCCCATTTTAATGCTCTCATCAACATGGAATCATGAATCAGTTTTCTATGTGAAAAATGCAAATATTTACTGAAATAATTTCGATTTTCAATTTTACATGAACATTTTCTCTTGGAGCAGTTATTCACACATCATCTCTCACACAATATTACTGTCCATCAACAACAGTGAGCACTACAAAAGAGATGGAGGGTGGTGGTGGTGGTGGAGAGGGGGCGGTCGGTTGGGGTGGAGACAAACCTTTGCCAGTGTTCATCTGCCCTGGTGCTCTCTCTCTCTCTCTCTCTCTGTCTCTCTCTCTCTTCTGTCCTTTCCAAAGCAATTTATGGGCCTGCTCGCACTGCCTGGCCGCTCATGTACAAAAGAGAAGATGCACAGGATGAGATTAATTAGCATATTTTCGCTCGTAGACTACATTTAACCTCAAATGAAAAAATGGAAGATTTAGGAGCAAAAGAAGAGGGAGAGAGAAGGAAGCATGAAAACCTCGGGAGGCAAAATGTCACTTTTGTCAATGACAAAAAGACGCTTTGCCAAGGCCAGCCACTGTATGCCGTCCTCTTTCTGTAGCACGTGTCCTCATTAGGGTTGCGGGTGTTATGGAGGCTATCGCAGCTGACTTTGGGCGAGTGGCAGAGTACACCCTGGACTGGTCGGCGGCCAATTAATTGCAGAGCACAAATAGATTAACAACCATTCACGGCACTCATTCACACCTCCGGACTATTTGGGGTCTTTAGTGTAACAATTTGCATGTTTTTGGAATGGAGGAGAAGGCGCAAGCATTGGAGAACATGTAAATTCCAAACGGGAAGACGAGTGCAGCATTTCGAATCTCACAGCTGTGAGTAAAACATGCAAACTGCTATTCAACTGTGCTGACCCCACCACACCAAGCTCGAATTTTGATTGACACCAAATTGAACAGATCTACTTTGTGCATATGCCTGAACTTTGTTCGTCGAATGTTATTCAATATGAAATGTTCACATAAGTGGATGGAGGATTCTGAATGCATATTTTAATTAGGATTTTCAACCAAAATATCTCCTTGGAGGAGGGGAAATGTTGTTAGGCAAAAGGCAAACCAAACAAACTGAAGACTAAAGGGAAACATGATGACAAAGAACACAGATTGAATGAAACCACTGAAGTAAGTACAAACACAGGACATTGAGGCACACCTGGACAAGACGAGTAGCTGGAGGAAACTAACTGGTTGACGCAAGGAATACAGTAGTGGTGATGAGAACAGATGGAGCCAAAAACCAAACTAGCAGACAACCCGTGAACATGGGACACAGGAAAACAAGCCATAACGTGAAACAAAAAAATTTAATCAAAACAATGCAAAAGCCAATATGAATACTGATAGTGACAAAAATATGAAATCATCCAGGAATTTTCAAATGTACTGATGACTAACATGCATGTGTGACCATGTTGATTTAACAGCAAGCTTAACTTAATAATAACCTACCTTGCATGAGGATAAAGAGAGTCCCGGTAGATGCACTTTTCTCCATTTGTCAAATGGACAGGAGAACCAAATACAACACATTTTGCTACAAGCTTATGGCCGGACTGATCGAATGTTCATTGAAAATTTTAAACCTACCGCATGTAGTTTATTGAACCGAATTGAATCTACTGAACACCTAACAACTTCATTTCAATATGATCAAACAAAATAAAGCATACATTTTCTTATGGCTGTTGAGTAAACTTTAATGTTTCGACAGGCACAAAAGACAAAGTATTATTGGATAAAAATACCCATCAACATTGAATGAAAAGAAGCACCAGCAATAGCCCATATTTAATCTTTTTAGCAAAATTGGGCTGACATTTACAGAACCCAAATTAACTAGCAATTTTCGATCATTCACTCACTCAAATAAATCATGCTCCGTAGTTGTGCCATGCATAGGACGTAAAGTCCCAAAACTCCTCTGTCACGCTTCGGCTTGAGTCCACATCCGCGGATGAAGATTGACAGCTGGGCAACGTCAGAAATGTCAACGCTCTCATCCACAGCCAAGGAGTATGCGATGAAATTTTTTCCCTTTTCACAAGCTGCTCTTTTCGATTAATGGACAACTGCTCTACTCGCTCGGCAATGGTGTTTCTGTCTCATCAACAACAGTTTAAATATGGAGGTGGGGGGGCGGTAAACAAAAAATATACTGTATGTCTCAATTATTTTTTTTAATCTGTTTGAAGCACAACTAATACATTTGTCAAAATGTGAGTGGAGGTCATTATTTTAAGATGGTGACGATTTGGAAGATCACAACTACACAAATGTGTGAAACGGTTAGCGGGCACCTTAACTGTGAAGGATTTGTCTGGGACCCGCTTTTAGCGCTGACACGATTTGTGGTGTTAGATTTCAACCTCTGTGACACCTAATTAAATCACGAGACTTGAGTTGATTTGTTTATTGCTGTGACCTTTTCGCTTGCCAAGGCCTTGCATTTCCGATTCTACTGCACACTTAGACCAGTTAAAAAACGTTTGGTACACATACTGACATTTGTTTAGGCTATGTCACCTCACACCCGTGTATGGGCTTGACTTTTAACGGTACGTGAACAGGGACTCATTTCCGCATCTGCGTGGCCGATAAGACGACATGGTTGTGTATTTGAGCTTTTTGGAATTAATCTCTATTGGTATTAAACCTATTAGGCTTTAACTCACAGTCCACTGGCTGGTCATTCATCATATAGCGAGCAGTCAAGGCAAAAGAACCCAGCAGAAGTTCGGACAGAATTGAACAGTGACACAAAATGAACCTTTAAGTCATTGAGTTGTTTGGTGATTAAAGGTGTTTTTATTCCTTTGTAGTTGCAGTGCAGGCTGAATTCAGAGAGTTTTTACACACATACACACACACACATACACGCAAACACACACACACACACACACACACACAAACAACAACAACAATGGAATCTGAAATCGACCTCTTCAGTCATTCAATAAGGACAAAGATTTTTCCGAAATGACTTTGAGGGTCATTGATGTTATGGTGTGTATTTTCAATTGACTCAAGAGTTGCTCACAACCAAAATGTCAATTCTGTCACTTTGTGGAGCCTGTAACTAAATGCTGAGGGACAAATGGAGCACAAACAATAATGAAAAGTCGTGCTATTCTAACATCAATAAGTGTGACATTTACATTTTGGAAAAGCATGTCGGTGATCCATAAGTTTGCTCCGTTTCAACGTGATTCCTTTTTTTCAACTGTTTTCAACACTGGAGTAATATATATAAAAAGAAAATGTAAAAAGATCGCAGGGCACAGGAGGGACTCCTTGAGTGTGAAATCTTGTGGGCAAAGCTGGGCTGTTACCTCTCTTGTTGCTGTTTGGTTTGTTTTTGCAGCAGCAGCTCAGCTTTATGTCTCAGTCAATATCTCCTCATTGCGAAAATATGGATGATCTAGTGCATTCAAGGCGGATATTCGATCACAGGGGTCAAAGGTTAACATTTCCTGGAAGAAAGACAGAAGAGTGGGATATTAGAAAAGTCCCAATTGTGAAGTGCCATTTAACCGTCTTGAAAGGCAGCCTGAAAACAAGCTGACCGTTTGCTCTCAAACACACAATTTGAGAATCCGCTTTGCAAACATTAATAGCTGCCATTTTACGGGATGTTTTGCTCTCATCCTGGATGAAGCCAGTTGCTAGGCAACCGAAAGAGATTTGGAGAAGTTCTTGGATAAAAGATTAATCAGGGTCAAGTTTTCCGATCACGGTTGTTGTTTTGTACAACTTTTTACGACATCATGTATATTATACCCATACATATGCAGAGGTTTTAATGGACAAAAATAAATAAATAATAATAATAAATTTGAGTTTTACCAGCACTGTAGAGCTTTGAGAAAGTACATAGCTTATGACCGAGTAGCATTTTGCTTTGTAATGGAATAGCTGCAGTAGGGTAAAGGTGTATGCTTGTTGCTTATACATTATTAACATTGATTATTAATATTGATTGAAAATTTGTTCTGACTGAACAAATTCTATCTGGCTATTAAAGTATTGGCACATTTTGCAGGTTTGCATTTAGCCTGAAAATATCCTGAAAAGTTTGCCAGCTCAAAGAGAATCCAAATTAAAATTGTGATTAATAGAATTTGACGTATTTTATTTTTAAATAAAATCATACTTGGAGTTGGGGGAAAAAATGTAAATGTGTACTTGTTACAGCAGAGTGGCATTATTGATCTATTTTTCGCCACATTGTATCCTTAGCATTAGGCAAAACTATGCAGTTGCCTGAGGTCCCGCCATTTCCAGAGGCCCACAAACGTCTCATCAAAACGAATTATTAAAATGTACAGGATTGAAAGCTGTTAGCATCATTTTACTGCGCATGTACACTTGATTCGGGAAGATGGCTGCATGGTAAACTCGTGAATTCACTGAACTCAGAAATGTAAAATTTTTACAGTGACAACAAATGGTTTGGATGATTTTGATGGTGAGGAGGATTCAACGAACAAGAGGTTCATCACGAAAATGTGAGGATTAAAATTCAAGCATTTTTTAAATTTTAAGCACCCAATTTACAGTAATTTTGAGAAATACTGGTGACTTAAATAAAAAGAGCAACAAATACCTAACATAATTGCCAGATTAGCATAACGTGTATCTGGTCAGGGATATAAACTTTAAGTTTACAAACAAGGCTCAGTATGTTCTCAAACTTTCTTCCTTAGGCCCCTGTCACACCTTGACGATTTAGCCAGCGTATGCCGACGTAGGAAAAATTTGGCAAATACGCTACGACGTCGAATAAGTTATGGGTAAGTTTTGTATACGTAACAGCACGCTGAAGCACGTTGGTATACGTCGGCACGTTGAGAATGCCGAGAAATTTTAAGCATGCTTAAAATTTCTCGACGATGTCAGCGCATGGCTATACGTCCCGTATACGCAGGCCATAAGTAATAGGTAAGTTATGCGATCGTTGCACACGCTCAAACACGTTAAGTGTAGGTTACTCATAAGTCCATATACGTCGAGAATACCTACTAGCTGTTCTCCAACATCCGTGTTTTCGAACTGCAATACGCTGCTGCATAGCGCAGCAGCGCATTGCCGACGATCACGTGACGTAGTCTATAAAAGGCTGGCGCCGACGTTGCCGACGATCACGTGACGTAGTCTATAAAAAAGGCTGGCGCCGACGTTTCAAATCATAACTGCACTAGACATTGCAGTACCAACATCTGTTTGGGGACTATCCCCGGTCTAGTTAAAATGGTATAACCCAAGAGGCAAGGTGCGCTTGCCATCGTTACTGTGAGTTGCTATTCACGCTATTAAAGCAGCAATCAAACGCCATTATGACTTGTGTCATTAATAAACCAAACAACATCAGCGTCATGGCAAAGAAAAGTCTGGGGAGCTCATCAAAGGTCTCGCAGAGGCTCATCCCATCACAGCCACTGCAGCCTTCGCCAACTACGCGCGTGACAGCCTGGTCAGCATGTCCAAGCGCAAGTTCGAAAGGCACGGATGTTGGAGAACAGCTAGTAGGTATTCTCGACGTATTTGGACTTATGAGTAACCTACACTTAACGTGTTTGAACGTGTGCAACGATCGCCTAACTTACCTATTACTTATGGCTCATGATAATGGACGATAGCCATACGCTGATATACGACGAGAAATTTTAAGCATGCTTAAAATTTCTCGACGACCTCGACGCATTTCGACGATACCAACGCGTTTCAGCGTGCTGTTACGTATACAAAACTTACCCATAACTTAATTCGACGACGCCAGCCGATTTGCCAAATTTTTCCTACGCCGGCATACGCTGGCTAAATCGCCAAGGTGTGACAGGGGCTTGAAACGCCGAGCGCCAGCCTTTTATAGACTACGCCACGTGATCGTCGGCAATACGCTGCTGCACGCTATGCATAAATTAGACTATCGCTGGGCATAAGTTGTGTACGCCGCAACACGCTAGGCATTCGTTGGAATAAGTTATCTATAAGTTATCGAACGTTTCTATATAATTTACTGATACGTTATGTATACGCCCAGCCCGTTATGAATGCGCTATGTATACGCCAAAATTGAAAAAAATCGATAATTCAGCGTATGCCAGCGCTTTAGGAAAATCTGAACGCCGGCATACGCTGGCTGAATCGTCAAGGTGTGACAGGGCCTTTAAAGGCGGAAATTTTAACGCAGATCTGCTCAAGAATGATTGTTTTCTTTCTATGGTTATGATGTCGAGTTCTCACATTTGAAGGGCCATTTTGGAAATGCTTTGATTGATTTCAATCGATAACAGTTCCACGCTAACATGCTGCAACCCTGGCAATTTTTTTAGGTTTCCTGAGTCAGCGGGAAGTCTCAGTTTGCATTTCGGTTAACATGCTGATCGGCTGTCACTTGACATCCACATCACTGACATCTTACCAGCAGCAGTTGCGCTCCCTGCTCATTTATCTCTGGTACAAAGTCAGTTATTGGGCGAGCCGAGAAAGGGGGGAAGTGTTTTCTTGAAATTGTAACACCAGTTGGCCACTCCTCGTCTGGTGGCAGGCCAATCACTCTGCAATGACACATTCAATTTCAGTGAAATAGGAATCACATCTCACACTGAAGTAACTCTGCATGAATGCGTGACTCACTCAAAGATTTTCCCAAGTTGATCCACTTCGGATTCTCCACAGAACAAGGGTCTTACAGGAAGAACAGTTCAAGGATTACAATGTTAATTGCTTTCTCAACTTTCTCAGATTGTGAACGCAACATCCAATACTGAAGTTATAATTTGATAAGATAAGAAAAACTTTTTTTGTCTCAAAATGGAGAATTTCGCAATTTACAGCAGCAACATTTTGAAAGGAAGAAAGTACAAAAAGTAAAAGTATATGCATGCACAAAAATTGATTTAAAAATGAACTGTACAGAGTACAGAATGAAATATAAAAATATAAAATATAAGCATATATGCAACTGCATATATGCTGCATAAGGTGGCTGTGTTATTTAAAATGGGTGAGTGGGGGTGAGCCCAGGTTTTCACGTGCGTCGACTCAAGAATCTGACAGCAGTCGGCAGATCATTGAAAAGGAGATTTTTTTGGTACATTGCAAAAGTACTCAATGTCCAATTAGGAAACATTTATTCACTAAGTCACCTTATTAGGTACTTTTGCAGTCTGATTGCTGTAAAAAGTCAGCCTTCAATTTTGAAAGACACGGACATACACACTGTATGTGTCATGGGCTGTGTGATGACCTTTAGGTTCATAAGAGGGGAAAAACAATTGCAACATGTGGTGGTGCATTTACTGTATATGATTACAAACAACATTCCAGAGTAAACCTCCCACTTTCTACATATGCATCAAACATCAAATTTGATTTCTCCCAGCGCAGGGACTCGCATTAAATCGATGTCACAATCAGTGTGTTTGAATCCGATTAGCAATTCATTTGACTCACTTGCGTTTGAACATTTCCGCAAAGATGCAGCCGGAGCTCCAGATGTCGACAGGTGTGGCGTAGCTCGACTGCAGCAAAACCTCAGGAGGCCGATACCACAGTGTCACCACCTTAGACAGACGCATGCGCCAACCAGAGGATGAATGAGTGACCAAAAACAAGACTTGAGAGCATCAGAATGTGTATATTTTGTCAAAAGCTGTCAATATCCAGCTCATAACGGTGATAAATATAACAAAGTCAGCTGGTTCTTACCACGGGAGTGAGGGCCATGTGGCAACTGTACATGCGCGCTAGTCCGAAATCAGCCAGCTTCACCTGACCCTGGCTGGTTACCAAAATATTCTCTGGTTTCAGGTCTCTGTGCATCACACGGTTTGAGTGCAAGAATGCCAGACCGCACAGCAGCTGTTTCATCAAGTCCTGCATAAAAACAAGCAGAAACATGTCATCCAAAACTACAAAGTACCCGCAGAAACTAATCAGATCCAAAACAACAGCTCTGACTTTTAATACAAAAAATGCTCACGGTGGTATTATTTGTAGAATATGATTATAAGTATTTTAGAACGCAGGTGGTAACGGAAGGGTCAATGGCTGGACCAGCAAAAAACATGGGAGATGCAGTTCAAGGTAATAACTTGGGATGCACTGATACCATTTTTTTCCAGACCGAGTACAAGTACTTCCATAAGAGGACTCGCCAATACAGAGTACCGATACTTCATAATGTCAATACATTGTGATTATTTTTAAAACAAATGGGCTTTATTTTCATCAAATATTGTTGAAAAACATTTGACTAAACATGACATAAATAACACATCTAATGAAATGTGTTTTACAAAAACATAACACATTGGAATAATCTTATTGTACTGCTTCTTTTGGGGCAGATAACGCAAGTAGATTCAGTGAAAAGATGGAAGATAATTCACAGAAAATGAAGAATTTGTTATATTTCTTGTCATTTTTCTGCGAATGTTGTTGCACTATTTGCGTTTGAATATTCGTTAGCTTTAACCCTATGTTGCATGGCTTCTGCAGGAGTTATTCAATTGTGGTTTGTTTTTAAATTTAGGGTAGATTATGGCCAAATATCATAATAAATTCACAATTTTGGGGAAAAAAATACATAATAGGGGGGTACTTATGTGCATAATGGTCACTACAATTACCTTGCCAAAAAGCATGGCAGTACTGATAGGTAACACATAGAAACTGTTATTTATTGTGTTCTATATGTTCTATATACTCTTCTGCACAAGTACAATAGGGTATTTGGACCTTTTCATCTCACGGATAGAAATTATTCAACATTTTGTGGACCCTCTTTCACCTTTTCCTCCCGCTGTTGCGCACGCTAGTGACATCTCGCGGTGGATTTAAAAACTAAAACTGGTAACTTGAATAACCAATATGAGTTAAAGTTGTGGTTACTGTAAGTAACCCGTATGCAACATAGGGTTAAGCTTTATATTGCAACATGACTGTTACTCATTAGCCTGTCGGTGCTTCGCATGTGTTAGCATTAGCCTAACAGACATTAGCAAGACCAAGCCGTGTTGGCTTCTACATAAAACATGCAGTTCTCTTTATTTTGTGTTGGTTTTGCCGTCAACTTCAACTGGGCATGCCGATCAACAGCTTGAAACAATTCTACATCTCTTTTTGAAGAGTCGCTATCTGTCAAACTACACATCACGTGCTCAGGGAGGACAAAATGGTTTCGAATATTATAGACTGGCAACGGGTATTGCGGTATGCGGAGCCTTTTTACGAGTACAGCATCGGCACCAAAACCATTGCACCCTGTGTAGTTGTACGTTATTACAAATTGCAACAACAACAAGAAACAACTAATATCAGTGAGTTTAAATCCAAAAGATGATGTTTAAAAACACTGAAGTTTCATAGAAAGTGCTCACTTTGATGCGTTCAGGGGCCAACCCTGGAGCTGGCGCTTTCTCCAAGTACGTTTTAAGATCTTGCTCCACGTGTTCAAAGACTAAGGTCACTTTAGTCTCCTGGTCTGTCCTCTGGGTGGCACACACGTCCATAAGCCTGGAATGGAGACGGGAACGGCGACAATGTTTGAGGGTGTTCTCAAGAACCCGCACACAAGAGGCTGAGTGCACACCACTATCTTACCTCACCACATTGGGGTGGTCAAACTGCTCCAGTCGCTTTAACAGAGCAACCTCTCTGACCGTGGAGATGGGCAGGCCATTATGGTCTGTCTGGACCCGTACGCTTTTGAGAGCCACAAACCGACCACTCTCCGTATCACGGGCTTTATAGACTGTCCCGTAAGCGCCGCCGCCTATCTCTGCCACTCGCTCATACTGGAGGCTGGTACCGTGGGCCATGACCGGTTTCGCACTGAGAGAGAAAGACAAACGCATCACATTATTTTACAATAAGAATTTACGAGCAGCCAGAAAGCACAGAGCCGAGGCTTAAAAAAGTGTCCATTTTTAGATTCTGGTTCACTCGTCATCATCTGCGAAGACAACTACTGTAAGGGAATTCATTTTCCTTGTCATTTTGCTTCTCTCTGCAGCCTACTTGGGAAGGACTGAAACCCACTGTCAGGCGCAAAGGGCCCTGGGTTCCTTCTGTCTCGTGTGGCTGAAGTGTACCAGCTGTATAATAAAGGCATCGGAGCTATTGGCTGGCCCATCTGTTCCCCAGAACCTCATCTCAGGAGAGCACCTCTGGGACATCTCGTGTCCTTCCCCGCCACCATGTAGCAAATTTTCCACTTGGGTTTTGAATCCAGTCCTATATGGATAGCGCTTATCGTCATTAGGGTCAAGGGTGAGCTGGAACCAATCCAAGCTGACTTTGGGCCAGAGTGACGGTTCACCCTGGACTGGTCCGCTGGTCGACAAACGTTTGCTTTTGTATTGGCGCAGAGCATATATTAATGTTTGTTTAATGTTGTGTGTGCGAAGAATTTTTGTAGGTATCCCCCCCCCCCTCAGCCCAAACCCACATCTGTAGCATAAAAAAGGTTAGGGACCATTGGTGTAAACCACCTGCAACTGTGTACAAAAGAACTCCTGCCCTCTCATGATGACTCCCTCGATGACGCAGCTAACTGATTCACCATTTTTTATCACCATTGAAATGCCAAATGTTTCTGCTTTTCTGCATTCCTTCTCATAACGTTTTAGTAGAGTTGGGGCTGTTCTGTCAATCAATTATTACCTGTGAGGCCTCTTTTTGCATTAACTAACACTGTAGAGAGGTGTGTGTGTGTGTGTGTGTGACTTTGATGGTGCCTCCAAGCCCTGCTGGGTCAGAGCTTGTTCAAGGGGGAGAAATGCGCCGCAGCTTGGATTGTTTCTGCAGGGCAGAGTAATTGAAGTGCAACGGAAAACGAAGAGAACCACTTGAAAAGCCAAACACTTTGGGCAATGAATCGACTGCCTTTTATTGCGTGTCCCTCTCATTGCATTCCAAAATCTGAACCCTCTTAAATGGCCGTGCAGCTTGTTGTTCACAGCATGTCGGAATGTAACTTCACTTTTGTGAGGTTGCTTAATAAGTCCGGAGCAGAAGTCGGTTAAACACATGACTGCTGTATAAGACAACAAATGTCCTTTTGCTGTCATTTGCAATAATCAGATGACATTTTACAACATTAGGATCAATTCAAAAACAGCCTCATCTGTGGATAATGCGGTCTTAAATTATAGCCGAATTTGTAACCAAAGGTGTATAATTAAAAATATTTAGCACATACTGTATAGGTGGGAATAAGTAATTTGTCGTCTAAATATGTATCTACTATGCCAGGCCATTTTCATCAAGTCATTCATAAAAGCCAAAATGGATTATTGTGAACAAGACGAACAGCGCATGTGACCATATGCTAAGAAAGATGAGTCATTGTCTGAAGCTAACCCCATGTCATTGAGTGTATTAGTGTTTAACTGCGACATTTCCTTATTAAACTAAACTGGTAATTATCTACTGCGCTGTTTCCCAAGCTTTGCCGAGCCAAAGCACCTGTTTTATATTAGAAAATGTCACAGCACGCCACTAAACAAAAATGTCACAAAAAGTATGAATACTGAAATAATGATGATGTCATCTCCATTCCCTCACAATTTAACCAACTCAGGGTGAAATCTGGGCCTGTTTAATTGACCGCAAAGCTAATATAAACATTGATTGCACCTTCTACTATCTATTAAAAAAAGCATCCAATTAGTCTGATTCTATAAGGGGGTCCCGATCAGCTATGGATTATAACAGTCTACCTACAAAATCTCCAATATTAGCAATCATATACTCTTCAATGAGTATAATTTGTTTTCATTTAGTTTATTAGGGAAATGTCTCAGGGTCGTTTGATTCATTTTGTATTTGTATTTAATTCAAGTGCAGTACATTTTCGTGTTAGGGGAAGAATTTTGTAACCCATACGTTTGGATTAAAAGGGTAATAGTTTCTCATTCCTAGTCTTGCGGAATATTGTTCCTTGTCTGAATAGTAACACTTGATCAAGTCACATTTTATTCTAAAAAAAACAAAAGCACGTATCATTCCTGCTGATATCGTTTCGGGTATTGGTCTTGTACAGTATTCTCGGCTGCAAATGTCAGTGACGTAAAAAAATTGCATTGGGACACTCCTATAGACGATACACGTCAACGGCACGGATAAATAAATAAAAATAGATGTGTATATTTTTCAAACAAATGAAGTGAAATTCAATCATATCCCGAGGCACCTCTGATGAAGTCTTGTGACACACGAGTGGGCCACAGCAGCTTGGTTGGGAATCACTGATTTGTATAAGACATACAAAAAATACTGAAAATCGTAAAACAAATACAGATGGTGTCTTGTGCGTCTCGGATCAACAGTGCCCCGGCAAGGATGCAGCCAAGTACTGCCAATTTTTCCCTCCTGCATTGCTTCACGGTGCAATAATAAATCAACAATTAACTCCACACATCTACAGAATTCCTAACAATCAGTTAATCATTATGTCCTTGTTAAAACATGTTAGAAGTCTACAATATCATCGATTTAAGGAGTTGGTCAAGTTAGACTTCACTGCACGAATCCATTTCCAAATGTTCAAACGAAGGAAGCAAATTTATCATCGTGTACGTTTATTTTTCAGTGCAAGGCTATCCTTACAATTACCATAGCTAGACTGTCAAATCCACACTTTGAGCATGTTAGCTGTGTTTTATCACACAAGAGTCTTTAGCTTTTAAACTTGTTTGTCAATATTCACCGGATGAACATTTTTGATGCAGCGGCATGATATTGAAGGTGAAGTATGCACAAAAATGTGCACTTCCTTATTCTTGTGCTGGGCTTCATCATGTTTAATGAATGAGGTGTCAACATTGTGTGAAAATGGGAGGGGTGAACCAATTTTTTCTACTGTTCAAACACTCATCCATTCCACAGGGCTTTTTCAACTAGAAAACCAAACCCGTATCCGATCTTAGACTGTCATGATCTGTGTTGTTTTGACTTTGTTTGGATTGGCTTGCGTTGTGTTTCATGTGTTTCCCTTTTTTCATGTCTTGTCTTGTTCGGTTTATGTTTCCAACCGTCATCATCAGCTCCTGTGTCAACCAATCAGGACGAGGGTGATCTGTTGACTTGCCAAACTGACAAAGAACCAGTCACATTGACACCTATTGACAATTTAGTTCGATAGATTTGATTCAGTGAATTCTTCTGAATCACGAAATCAAATGTTCATACTGTTCGTAATGTTGCCATGATTTTAACTTTGTCAAACTATCTACAGTATATAAAATGCATTTTAGTTGTATTCACCTAGTAAGTACAGCGCAGTTGCATTTAATATTTTATAGTTGTTTCCATGTAAACATATGTTTCCTAATCCGCTGATCCTCTGGAGGGTCGCGGGCGTGTTGGAGCCTATCCCAGCAGTCTTCGGGCAGTAAGCAGGGGACACCCTGAACTGGTTGCCAGCCAATCACAGGGCACACAACGATCCACACTCACACCTAGGGACAATTTTGAGTGTTCCATTAACTTGCCATGCATGTTTTTGCCATGTGGGAGGAAACTGGAGTACCCGGAGAAAACCCACGCAGGCACGGGGAGAACATGCAAACTTCACACAGGAAGGCCATAGCCAGAATCATACCCTGCACCTTTGGATTGCGAGGCCATTGGCTAACCATTTGTCCACTGTGCCGCCTAGTTATTTATATTCAAACATATGTTTAGGTATGATTTTAATTCACCTTATGCACATGCATTTTAATGTTAGAATTCTAAGTACTTTTTTCCATGTATTTAGTTGTAGTTTAAATGTTCAAACTGGATAATGTTACAGTGGATTACAATAATATGAAATATGCTTTTTTTTCGGCATAAAGGCTCTGCCTCATTTTTGATGAACACTTAGGTCTACTACACCACCGTATTACATGATAGTGGTACTTGGAGGGCAAGATACTTGGATTGGTCAAAGTTTGAGTCTTCAATATTGGTGACGTGCATGTTTTTGAAAATTTGGGGAGGAATATGGAGCACCTGGACCCACGAAAGCATGGGGAGAATAAGCAAACTTAACACCGATTCAAATTTTGAACCCTGAACGTCAGAACTGATGATATGACCTTCTCTTGTGATTTTAGTCCAAAGTCGTCAAGTCGGCTTGTCACGTTTCATTGTTCATGTGTAATAACACCAGTACGAGTAACAACTGATGTCACACTGATGTATATTCACAGAGAGGTAATTCACCCGAACACTGACCTCACTCATTCATTCCTTACACATAGTCCGGGTTTACCGTGGTACTGTTTTACGGTAAACATTTACATTTCTGTCTATTTTTCAGCAACATTGTTAGTTATCTAAGCCATCCGGACACAGGAGGCCGGTGGGCGGAGGCAGAGAGAGAACCAGGCCAGGACGGGATTGGGGGGGTGCAACACGTGGTGCTGCTCCGCTTTTGTTAATTAAAAGTGAACACTAAAGGGACAAAACAAAAACCAAAAAAACAAGGGGCATCCATGGGTTTGCATCCACACCTCCTCTTACGTGGCGCACCCCAAAAGCAAGAGACCTGTAAAAACTTGCACATGTACGACTTAACAATACACGCCTTATGTTCATGAGCCAAACTGTCGCCCACACGAAAAAAAAAAAGTCATACATTTCTGTTTCACTTACCTTTGTCTCTCTCCAGAACCGGGTCAGCTTCCTTTGGAGCGTTACGAGTCGGACATGCTTTTCGATGCGGTGCCACGTCGAAGTTCACCTCGACAACACAAGGGCTCGGCGGCGGCCACAACGTTGTGCAGCCTGCCCAGAGAGCGCGATCGAAAAAAGACAATCAATCGATACGAGTTCGACCTCCACCCACGCTTTCTTTTTCCTCCCAGTCTGCACTCTTTTTGGGGGTTGTCGCTTCCTGTTGCTTCAAGAAAGTCCGTTCGGGGGCGGCGCTACATATACGCAGTCCTCCTTGGCATGCATGCACCACGAACTAGAATGCTGTACTGTACTGTGGAGAATGCTATATATAATGTTTGGTTTACTCATCCAACTATGTGTCAAAACAAGTTCAGATCAAAATACTATTCACAGATTTTAAATATGGATGTTATCTGACCCCGCGTGGAAAATTGGTGCAGACTGCGTACGCATTTACAAAGTACTTGTTTAATAAAGTATAGCCTACGGAGTACTCATGTGTTAACGTAGTACAGTACTGTACAATATGTTAACCACAGAGAATACATTAGAGTGCTTGTTTATTAGGCCATGAACACCCCTGATCATTCTCTGGCCATTCCACTTCTAGGGGGGCATTTTACTACCTGTGGTTTGCCTGCCATTTTCACATCTCTGTTTAAAGTATGGTGGGCCAGTGGTTAGCGCGTCGACCTCACAGTGCAGAGGTACCGGGTTCAATGCCAGGTCCAGCCTCCCTGTGTGGGGTTTGCATGTTCTCCCCGGGCCTGCGTGGGTTTTCTCCGGGTACTCCGGTTTCTTACCGCATTCCAAAAACATGCATGGCAGCCTGGTTGAATACTCCAAATTGTCCCCTAGGTGTGAGTGTGAGCGCGGATGGTTGTTCGTCTCTGTGTGCCCTGCGATTGGCTGGCAACAGCTTCAGGATGTCCCTGAAGGGCTGCGATAGGCTCCATGCACCCTGTCAACCTTGTGAGGATAAAGCATATCGGAAAATGAATGAATTCATGTTTTAAGGATAGAACGTATGATTGTTATACAGTTCAGATATCAAACTCAAGGCCCGGGGGCCAGATCCGGCCCGCCAGGTCATTTTATGTGGCCCACGAAAACAAATGTGGGTGCCAATTTGCTAAAATGTGTACCAAAATTGTCGTGTGTAATAAAACATGTTGAGATTTCGCAATAATTGTGTTACCCAGTTTATACTCATTTGAACAATAATTGAACAAAGTATTATAATTGAGTGATTTCAAAACTAGTAATCTATTAATTTGTTGTGTACAAGTAATAATTTAGTGGTTTTACTGTCATAACGACCCTCCAAGGGGAGACATAACTCCAAATTGGCCCGTGACTAAAATGAGTTTGACACCACTGTGAAGGTCAATGAAGCAAGCAAACAGTGGCTGAGAAGATTTTTTTTTTTCAAATCATCCAGTTATGGTTTCATTAAATAAATTGCACACATATACCAATCTGGCCCAATTCATAATAATAAACCTAAATGAAAAGCAACGGTGAGATTTTGTGAAAAATGGAGTAGTTCTTATTTTAATAACAATTTTAAGTGCTTAATGTTATTGTGTTTTTAAAATATGATTTCAAAGAATGGGCCACCAATCACGATGCAAAATATGGCGTTGGACATCGGTGATAATTGATCTGATTGGCCCCTCTGTAACTGAGAAATCATTGTTGATCATACTATTTACATTACTGTCAGGGTTTCATGAAATAAATTACACACATATCTAGAATCTTGCTCAACACTGTCATGATCTTAGTGTTTCTCCAGCAGGAGTCAAAACTGAATGCCAAAAAGCCATCCTGGATGGATGGATGAAAATGAGACCAACTTCAATGTGAACTGAAGCTATTTATATATTTGTTTAAAAAAAAAGCTAAAGCTGAAACTAATATATCGACAAAGCACTTTTGTTATTTTACTAGCACAATTTTTTTTGTGTCAGTGTTGTGCATCTCTGCTTGATGTTTTTCTCTAATTATAAATAATAGTCATTAAGCAATTCATTCACTAGTTACGTATAGCAAAATTAATATTTGAGTTATTTGTAGTCAAATAAAACATTCTTTAATACGATGTTTGAGGTACTGTCAACTTAAATGAATCATTGCAATTATTTTCCGTTTGAGCTGAACTAACTCAGTAGGTTTTATAGTGAGTATTTTTTGTATTAATAGAGTACAAAGAACATAAGTCATACAGATGGCTGCGTTCAATGACATCATGTGAGGTGTCAAAAGCTCTGTGATGAATCACTTCATAAAGAATAAAGCATACTTTCTGATAGCACACAGTAACTGCCAATTGGCAAGGCATACCGGAAAAACTTCAGAATGTCCTCGGCAGGATCGGTAAGGAAAGGCAATTTTTATGAATAAGTTCTATACATCGCTTTGCATTGTGGCAGACTTATGTGAAGAGGTTCATGGGGAGTTGCTGGAGCCTATCCCAGCTGACTTCGGGCGAAAGGCAGATTCCCTCCCTGAAATGATCATCAGTCAGTTGCAGGGCACACATAGAGACAAACAACCATACACACCCAGATTCACACCATCACTGAATGGGAACCGACCCCACGCTCCCCGCACACAAGTCAGGCGAGTGTACCACTAGTGTTCAAAATGGATGGATGTATGGTTTACAGTGAGGAGATTTGGTTTTGAATGTCCTTTGGAACTTTGGAGTTTGCATGTTATGATTTTTTTTTCAGGAACTTCGGTTTTTTAGCTACGTTAAAAAACATGCAGATTGTTCATAAGTGAGATTGTAATTGTCTATGTGCCCAATGGCAACCAGTTTAGTGTAGCCTACTTAAAATTTCAGCTGAATTCAAATGGTAGACCATGAGCCGTACTGTATTTGCCCCCTGAATTATTTCAGACTGTTTTTCAATCAAGTTTCAGTTTACACAAAGTTGCAAATTGAAAGTATTAATCTTTGTTTGTTTTTATAGACCCCCATCCCCACCCCGCACCCCTACCCACGAAAAAAACAAACATTTTTAAAACGTGTCTGTAGTTTTACATTCAATGCACATCACCCCACATAAACAAAAGCACAATCCCACATGTTGGAAGCAACAAAATCATTTAAACATGACGTCTATCTTGCGTCTTCTTGCATATCTAATTACATGACTGTCATAAATAGCGACAAAAAGTAGATGAACACACACGTCATCTGTGTCACTATTCTGAGATTTGCAATCGTCACGATTACAGCGACGCGGAAAGGAGCAGGCGATTAAAAGTTGCTCAAGTTTTGACGAAACTTTTGGCTATTACGATTAGTGGCGTCGGGACGATCTCTTAAGAGAGTTTGTAAAAGCTTATAATCATGCTCACACTCATTCTGACGAAGAGGAGGCAGTACAGTGTTGGCTAGATGGATGCGAAAGAAAATACAGGCTTTCTTCCACTTGCTGCTCGAAAACACAAGCTAATTTGGAGACTTAGTGGATTCATTGTAAACATAGAAAAACCCATACACGTTTACTTAAAAGCGAATACATTTATCCTTAAAAGGCTCCACAGCTGTTCGCTGACCTGCCAGCCGACGTCGAGACAGACCGAGCTAATTGGACTAGCGTAACCGCAAAGAGAATGATAAGTAACTAATAGAATTGTGCTCCGAATCAAGCAGGAGCAGAGGACCGACACCGGCTCCAGCATGACGGGGCTTGTGGGAGACTGTTCTTGCCCGCCGCTCGTCCACCCTCGTCGGGCAGAACAGGATGACGAGGAGGAGAAAAATCACCAGGCGCCGGGTGATAAAGCTAAGCACCAGCAGGAGGACGCTGCATCCTTCATCAGTCTTGCAGAAAGTGGAATGCGCACTCCGCAGTGCCGGATCTGCTTCCTCGGCCCAGAAAAGGTACATTTCAATGTGTTTTATTGGAGTTAGTGCATTCTATGTAAGTTGTTATGTATTAGACAGTTATGTCTAATACTGAATGGAACACAATACCTTTATGCATTTCTTTTGGAATGACTGAGTCTGAAGGGGGGAAATTCTCACAATTGGTGACTATTGAGCGACAAATCAGTGAAAGCAGGTTATACACAACAGAGCCTGGTTCATCCTAAACTTGTAATGAAATATGATGCATCAGAGCTGTTCTGTAAAGCGTGGTGTACGTATGATTTTTAAAAGTTTAGATCCCACACATGAAATAACTCATGCGCTAACAAGACTGACCTGTGGGGGGCAGCATGGTGCCACGGGGTATTCTTTAAAGTATTGCTGAGTCATTAGGGTCGCGGGTGTGTTGTTGCCAATCCCAGCTGACTTGTCACAGAAGTAATATTCACCCTCGACTAATATAGTTCAAGCAAAATCAAATAACAGCAACGTGTCGTTCCCCCTTGGAAAGACACGTTTCAACCTAATCTGAAAGAGGAACATAGATCAATATGCTGCATTTTGTTACTTTATAGGGCAAATAATAAATACTAGACTTGAAATTTCTGGTGAAATGGTGTGTAAAGAATGAATATTGAATCGTCTTCAGATTTTGAATGATGTTAATTGGAAGTGAAAAAAAATGGAATGATATTGAAAAATGTAGAATGTTGTGAAATTATATTGAATGTAACGAATGCCTTTTCAAATGTGTCATTGGAAATGAATGTGGTGTGGCAGTCGAAAGGAGCACACACGATTGACTGGAGAACACGTCTTTATTCCACGACTGCCAACAAGTGGATCTAACAATTAACAGTTTGCGCCAAAGACATTCACCCGAACACGCCCCCTACCGTATGCCTGCTGGGTGAGAAGCATGGTCCTAGTGTCCGCCACAGTGGCATTTTTTGTGGGGTGTGTAGATTTTGCCTTGTTGAACATAAAGCGAATTAGCTGAATGATTGAAATTCCAAATGGGAACAGTGTAAATGTGTAATATTTAATGTAATATTGGAATGAATGTAAAAAAAGTGTGAGTTTAAAAAACAAACAATAGGAACAAAATATGTGTGAAGGTCAATAATGTCATTATTTTAGCGTAACAATTTAAGGGGCCAGGAGTATGCTATCGATTTTAAAGGAAGTACAGTATTCACTTCCCGGTGACTTTAGCACATCAAATGGATGATCTCTGACTTCATGTCCTCTTTGTGTTCTGCAGGGGGAGCTGTTGAGCCCCTGCCGCTGTGACGGCTCTGTCCGCTTCTCCCACCAGTCTTGCCTTGTTCGCTGGATCGGGGAAACAGGCTCCTGGAACTGTGAGCTCTGTCGCTTCAAGTACCGAGTCTTTTCCGTTTGCACCAAGAACCCACTGCAGGTATCATAATGTCGCCAACCTTTTATGTTTGGTCAACATGGTGGCCTGTTGGTTGATAAATCAAGACAGAGTCTCCACAGAATCACAGACATCACCAATGTACTATACAGTAAACTTTAGCAAAATTAAGAGGTTTATGGAGTATGCTCTTATAAAGTTGTGAAAAGTTCAATTTTTTCCTCGCATCCTTTTGTTGGGGGTACCTGCTACATGTATACAGAACCTGAAAGGTGGATTAGTCGTTTATGGGTCGAAAGTATTGCTGCATGAATGAACGTCCTCCACTGTTTGTTGTATTGTGTCACATTATTTACATAGCTTACCACTATCACGATCAGATCAATAATGCAAATCGAAATGCGTCCGTTTTAGAATATTTGTGTTAACTGGTCGACATTGTACAGCTGAACTGTGACATGTGACACTTGGACTGCTTACATTTTGAGCTACCATCTAAACATTCAAAACGTGCAAAAATGTACGTATTAAGCAAAAGTGGCGGCTCTAGATTTTGGAATGGTTTTATACTTGATAAGTATCTCAATAAATACTCTTGTAATTTGGTGTAAGTGCACTTCATTACATTTTATGTTCTCTACAACTTTGTAAAAAGCAGCTGCTTGACTCCATGTGGGCCCAACCCGTATCACAAAATGTTATGCCCCTTAAGTAAACAATATTTTCAGATCTCAAATTTAGTGTACTGTCTCAGGTATTTTATATTTTTTGCTTTTAATTATACCCCAGGTCCTCATGGGCCCCAATCCTGCATGTTTTACATGTTTCCCCCCTCCAACACACCTGGTTCAAATGACCAACTCATCAGCAAGCTCTGCAGAAGCCTGATAACAATCCTTATCATTTGAATCAGTTGTGTTGGAAGGGGGGAACCGTCCAAAACGGGGAGTTGGTGACCCCTGCGCTAGAGGCTTCAAGCGGTTTAGTGCCACTCCCAGTTGAAGTTTACTGTCAAACTAAACAATACACAGTGTATGTAAAAACCACACAACTGTCATGGGCCGGCTCATTTAATGCAAACGTTATAAAAAACATGCTAACGATTGGTTTTTAGTTGCTGTTTTAAAGCCTTTCAACCAATGGTTATTTGAACACAAACGGTTAAGCAACACAGGAAGACAACTCTCACCAGCATACATTTGTTCTCCTGTACAAATAATGACAATAAAAACAGCATTATACCGAATCTCATATAGTAGTTGTGAAATGGCGCTTTGTCGTTTAACTCCGCATGATGTATTGTATTAAACAGACCAACAGTGCCCAAAGGGGCCACACGAAAGGAGCAGGACATTAATAATGCAGCATTTAAAAAAAAGAATAATTTCCATTTTATTGTGTGATTACTGTACAAGTCACAATACGACAGTTATTTTCTTATTAAAGAGCACTAACACAAACGTGTTTTGAGTAGAGGGTGTAATGGATTATGCATTTCTATTAATATCAATGGGGAAAGATTTGAGATACTGTGTTTTGAGTTATGAGTGCGGCCACAGAACAAATTTAACTTGTAGGTCAAGGCACTGCTGTACAGTATTATAATAATGTACATGCAGGAGGGATTTTCACATCAAAATAGTATCCCGGAACCACTTTTTGACATAAATATTTACCAAACACTGTTGTGACTCAGGACTGAATGACAGGTTTTGAGTCTTTGAGCCAGTATCACCAGAGGGTGCCTTCGAGATCACCTCCCAATTTTTGAAACTGCAAGCAAACTACATACAAACAGCAAATGTGTGAGCTTGCTGACAGAGTGGACATTGTTGGCTCATGTAATAGAGCAAATGGTGGGCCTTCACTTAGCAACATGATTCAGTTAGCGAACTGACAACTGTTTCACAAATAATCTGGGATTTAAAATAGTCTTGAAAAGAAGTATAAAATCAAGAGAATGAGACTTTTCATTGTACTGTTGTGTACGCAGCGATTTGCATTTTGTACAATTTCATGATGACTGAGTGACACCACAACCACTTACCGTACTTATTCAGATTCATTCAGATTCAGAAAACTTTATTTATCCCCGTGGGGCAATTAGTGGTGATAATGATCCCTTTACATGTGTCTTGTCTGTTTCTGCAGTGGCAACCCATCTCTCTGAACTTAATTGAAAAGGTACAGATTACAGCCGTCATCCTGGGCGCTCTGTTCCTCATAGCTAGTTTGGGTTGGCTTATGTGGTCAATCGTCAGCCCTTTTGCCGAATTCCAGCGTCAGGATTATATCTTTCAGATATTATATGGCATGTACGTCTTCATGGACTTCGTTTGTATAGGTATGACACAACAGATACTGTCATGCAACATTTTCCAAAATGCTTCCACAAATGCAATATTAATTAGAATATTGTGTTTAGACTACTGGGGCTGCATAGCACATACAGTACTATTAGAAAGACAATTTATGGGTTGACTTCTCCTTTAATTCATTTTTTTGTAAAATGTGCCTTTTCATTTGATATTAAAAAAGAAAAAAAACTCTTGTCACACATTCATGCACATTTGAACAAATACTGTATTTGATTTGAGTAAAATACCACTTTTCTTAAGTATTTATTCACAATAACTGATCCAATTCACAATAACTGATCCAATGGCCTCAGGATGTTGCAACAATTTTACATTTCTTTCACGAGAGATAGATCACATTGCACCAGGGAAATCAACTATTTCATTTGCATCTTTGTGAATCCTTGATTTATGTCTTTATATTGAAATATTTAACACTTTGAACACATTTCCTGCACTTAACCGAACTCACACTTTTTCACTGTTCCTTTTGAAGTAGTTCCTGATTCCCATCCAATAAATAGTATTAACCCTCTTTGCTGCACCCCTACCCTTTGTTCTATATGCATAGGACTTCTAATCCAAGAAGGGCCATCTGTTTACCGGATTATAAAGCGCTGGCATACAATGAATCAGAAGTGGAAAGTGCTCAATTATGAGAAAAGGAAAGATGCCACCAGGAAAGGCGCTGGTGGTGAGGAAAGTACCACTGCAGAACTCCCCGATAACGGGCAGGAGCCGAGGCGATGTTCAAGGTCTTGCATTACTCTCTATATCGGCAATACGATTTTGAGTATCCTGAACAGGCTAAGGCCCAACAACCTTACCATCAACCATGAGGCCGTCATGAGGGTGACCACTGTATAGCACGGTCAGAACCAAACAAATGAACTCTGGTGTTGCAGGCAACACTGCCATTAACTTGCAGTCAGTCAGGTTGAATGCACACAAGCACAATTTTGTTTATGTGGCCAGTGGGTGAATGGATCATGGATTGGTTACATCGGAGTCTCTAAAAAAAATGAAAATGAAAAATGAACATCATTTGTTGAATTAAATGACAATTGTTGAATAAAAGTACATTTTAAGGTTGTGTACTTCTAAGGTTGTGCTACATCTTATTTATTGTCATGGCTAACATAAAGTTGTACTGTTATCTTTTTTTTTCTTACTACCTGGACCCATCATTGTTGTTCAGCTGCTTTCTGAAGAATTGACATATCTTTTGTAGAAATACTGTTTTGCGTATTTGTAGTGCAATTGTATCCACTGAGACATTTGAACTTGCAGAGCCAAGTGGATCAGATTTTAAAAATCCAAATAAAACTATGCCTTGAAACACTGGCCTCATTTTTGCTCAAATTGTAATGTTTTTGAATCCGTGGAGGTAAACAAGGTATAATTATAAATATATAAAATACTGTATTATGCCGTTTATTAACTTAATGGCTGGTACTTGACACCCACGCACTACTTGCACAAGATAAACAATGCAATTTGTACGTTTAACCATTAAACAAAGACTATATATGACAACGGCTTGTTTGGCAAATCTAGATAGTTGTAGAGTAAAATAAGTTCATTGAATGGCAGAAAAATGCTTATCTGCCTATTCTTGAGTTTTCAGCCACTGATCTTCAAATAAATAGCCTCTTTACTCCGAACCCTGCAAATGTGTCCAAGTCTGATATTGACATTTAGTTTTTAAATTTGACTCATGAAATCTTGCACAATACAGATTTTATACATACATTTGTTGTAATTTATTGCAATGAAGGCTTCAGCAAAAAAATCCACCTGTTGCTAAACCGAACCTTTCATAAGTTACTCAATTACATATTAGTATTAGTACTGGCCCAAAAAACGTTTGGCTAGGTTTGTAATCAGTGCACATACGCGCTCATTATTCGATGGTAAACGTATATTAAAAGTTCATCTGCCTTTTTTGATGAACTGTGGCGGTTTGTAAAAACGAACAAAAAACTGCATTTCAATAGCCATCAATTATACAATTATACAGCAACATTTTTGCTATTCATGGGCCAGCCCGTGTTCTACCTGTGAATGGGGGTCGTCTGTATTGTATTTTTCAGTAGGAACGGCTCCATACTTCTTTTTTATAATAATCTCCCTTTTATTTTTTGTTTGCATACTGTAACCAATTTTGTATATACTGTATAGTATTTATTAGTATTTATTATCGAGCCATATATCATCAATTATTATTGTTATTATTGTTATTATTGTTATTATTATTGTTATTATAACATTATTATTATTATTATTATTATAACTAGCAGTTGTATAGGTATAGTTTTTATTTACTAAAAAGTGTGGAGTCCTCTCAACAGAAAAATACTGGTCGCTTAACGATGACGTAAAATGTGCGACACATGTGTTTGTGGAAAGTATGCAGCCGCAAACGTGACACGAGAGTTGGCATTTTAAGTGAGTACTCGTTTTAGAAGAAGCGAATAAAAGTGCAACTTGCCTGCTCTCGGGAGGAACATCTTTGTTGAAGCCAAGATGAGTTCGTCAATGCCGCAAAAGCGTTACTACAGACAGCGAGCACATTCCAACCCGATGGCGCATCATTCGTTTGACTAGTGAGTGACGTAATGAGTATTTACTTTATTCAACCATTTCTGAATACCTTCTCCGTGTCTTTCACGGAACAGTATTCTTGTTTATCATTCTCATTTTAATTTGAACTCTTTCCGTACGTGTTCATCGGGACTAAAGCATTGCTTTCATTCTTGTTTTGTCAGTCCTGTGTGTCCAGAGGAGATGGACTGGCACACGCTGTATCCACAATTCTTTACTGAGGAGCAGTCTGGGGAAGGAACTCCACAAGTTGAGTTTGCAGACATTGGGTGTGGATACGGGGGACTTTTAGGTATTTGTGTCTTAGCCTTTTAAACTTCTTCTGTCTGTCGACCTTTGGAGATTTAATTTGTAGCTCATGCATCCTCTCTCAGTGGAGTTATCTCCACTCTTTCCAGACAAACTCATGCTGGGCCTGGAGATCCGGGTCAAAGTGTCCGATTTTGTCAAGGATCGTATCAAGTCATTGCGTGAGGTCAATCCAGGAAGCTACCAGAACATTGCCTGCCTTCGCAGCAACGCCATGAAGTATCTTCCCAATTTCTTCAAGAAGGGACAGGTAGGATTTACCTGCAATCCATTTGACTGCTTTTACTGAAGCAGGTTATCATAATTTGTGCACGAAAGGGCTAAAGGCTCTTCAATAGACAAACAAAAAATTCCCCCGAAAATATTAACAATGTCATTTTAAATATGTAATCGTTTTTTTCACTTTTGTGCCTGAACTTTTCTTAGTCTGCTCATGTGATTTGTCACCAAGCAAAGGGATTACTTTTATTGTTTCATTCTGTATCAACTGTGGTCGGTGAAGGTGCCAGACTTTTGTCAAAATGCCATTACATCTGCATCATACTACAAATGTACAAGTCAGTCCTAAATCTGACATTTGTCTTTCTACTTACTGCTGATATCACCCACCCTATCCTACCAAGAGTTTTGATACAAAAGCCTGTAGTCCTATTAATAAGCGTAAATGAATGCTGATGTCCGGTCCTGGTGCTGCCAAGGGACAAGAGTCGTCTGTCAAACAAAAAATAATGAAAATTTTTTTCTCACAAGATGGCGCCCGAGTAGGCAGCCTTCAGCAAGTGCTCTTCAAGAGCCTTGCTTTTTTCTTCTTTTTTGTAGTTTTGTCTTTTTGTTTTGTCACATGTTTGTTGTTTCGTCGTGTGGACCTGATGTGGACTGTTTTCAGCGTTTTTTGGCCACGACATTCGTCAAAGGAGAAGAATCTGTGCTTGGTGGTTGCGCCTTCTCGGCAGCACTCCTGTATTAGCACAGATTTTGATTGGGAGGAATGTCGGCGCCGTTGACTGTCGGTGCTGGACAGCCCCGGGGCGCTTGTGTTTTTTGCGCCTGTAATGGGCAGCATTTTTCACGGCCCCGTTTTGTTCAGTGGAGATGTCGGCGCTGTTGGACAGTCTGCGTTGGTGCGGCTGGATGGATGTCTGCTGAAGTTGAGGATGAGGAGAGAGGAGCGTCGGCGCAGAATGCCGATGCATTTGGAACTGAGAGTCACCGCTTGGAATTGGAATGGATTTGCATGGGACAGGAGAAGTGAACCAATCTCTTTTTTCGTCATTGGATGCTACAGCTTCTTGTTGACTTTGAAACTTAGCTTGTAGCCGACGTGTGCACATTTTGAGCACGACGTCTCTGATCCACTGGTGAAAGGACACTTTGATTCTCTCCTCTTTCATCTCAAACTGCTTTAAACAAAGCGTATGAGGGGAAAAGTGGTTAGGACTGCACGACTGTCCGTGTTTTATGTTATGTGTTGTGTTTATTATTTTACTGTATCTTAACTGTTTTGTTAAGCGCTTTGTTACAGCTTCCGCTGTTGTGAAAGCGCTATATAAATCAGCATGTATTGTATTGTATTGTATTCCTCTATCCTCCCCCCAAAAAATTATATATACATATATGTGTGTACACACACACACCTCAAATGGCCTGAGGCAGTATTGTATCAAAAGCAGCAGTCGAGTTGCAATGGGCTGCAATGTCGGCAAGAAACTGAAAGAGTGATCTTTGGGGGCACTAATAATGGGAAGTGAGATGGTAGGCAGGTGCCTGAAGTGGTCGAAATGACTCTGGCAAAAGTGAGAACTGCCATCAAATGGAAAAACATGCCTTCTGCCCTAAAGAAGTAGAAAGCACAAAAAAATAGCACAAAAGAACAAGTCAGAACAGTTTGCATTGCGTTCAACCCAAGATAGTAAGAGGGGACGCCCACTTGTGTGGCCACATTTTCTCAGTTGGTTGTTTATTTATTTTACTTCTTAAACCTTTTCACTTTTTTTTTCAATTTTTCATTGAGTTGTACAGATCATAGGTTACATTGGTGGAAACCGGTTTGAAATGATATAACGTGGGGGGGGGGGGTCATTTTTTCCTTTTTTTTTTTTTTTTTTAATAACAACAAAAACCTGCAATATGAACCGGGGTGTGTAGATGTCTTCCTGACCCACGGTAACTTAATTAGATTTTTTTTTTAATTGATCTCTATAAAATGACAGATTACAACCAATTTTGTCCTTTAAGATGTTGTGCATAATAACTTGGAACACGGTATTTGCACAGTGTATTTAATCTTAACACTGTTTGTTCAATAAAGTCCTCATTATTCTGGGAGCTAAGACACTTATTGATCAAAAAAGTTACTGTCCACTGGATATTGTACTGACCGGGAAATTGATCGAGAACAGTACGTTTGATTTGAAAAACAGTGTACATAATATTACTAGTAACCATCTGTCCCATTCTTGTTGCACTCTATATGGAATTCTTAGCGAGCCGATTTTAAGCGTTTGATGGTCTATTGCCAAGGTTACTATGATTTCATAGATGCTATGTATATATAACAAGCCCCATTATTCAATCCCGGTGAAGTAGATTTGAACGTGGTGACAGTTCAGCATAATCAAGAGCGACTTTTAACCTTTAAAATGTATTGTAACTGCAGCGTGATCAATTACCGGTATGTTTGTTTGCCCTGCTGGTCCATGACTGGAGCGCAGCTTTCAAGGGCATGTATATGGGCTGATTGTTTACATTAGTGTCACAAGGCATGAGTTTGACATGTTGAAGTATAGACGTGATGCATATTCAGTGCAAACTCTAAAGTCGTACACAATTAATTTTAGGGTTTACATTTATTCGGTAGACTGTCTCCATTATAAAAGACATTGTAACGTGTTTAACACTAGCCCACGTTTTAAGTTGTATTTTTTCCAACTGTCATACAATTACAAAAATATGAGACGTTTCGAAATAACAAAATTGCATCAATGACAGAAATTAAATCAAAATTACTGTACTCGTTTTGATTACGTGACAGAAAATATGAAGATGATAAGAGGGGATTGTTGAAGGTGAGTCAACTTCATGATCCTATCTTTTAGCACGCCGAGACTTAATGAAGACCTAACAACACTTGTCTGTCTTTTCCTTTGTTTTGTAACTTGGAAAAAGAACACAATGTTTTTTTTTTTAATCTTGCGCCAGCACTGAGCCCCCCTGAGGCTGCTGCAGTCCTCGGTGATTAACTTCACATCTTTCTGTACAGACCTGGCATGAATCATTTTTCGATATATGGGGGAAAAAAACGTGTTTGAATTTTATTGAATGTATCTGGCAGACTAATATCAACAATCTGTGCATTTCACGTGAATATAGGCAACTATAAAGGGAAATTCCAGCTGTGTTTAACACCCAACCACAGAGTCTTATGGTTGCCATGTTGAAAATGTTACATTGTATAATATGAAAGTGGGTGTATGTGTGTGTCAGAGTGATTCAAAGTTCAATCTCCGAGCTCACTTAAGGGTTTCAAACCATTTTTCTTTCTTTTCAGCTTAGTAAGATGTTCTTCCTTTTCCCGGACCCTCATTTTAAGAAGACCAAACACAAATGGAGGATCATCAGTCCCACGTTGTTAGCAGAGTATGCCTACACACTGAGAGTCGGGGTATGTACAACACAAATCGAAGCACAGTCATGGAACATTTGTGTGAAGCGATATTATTACGGTTTCCACAAAAGAGGTGGAGGTCCTCTTTTTGCCTCTTCACCATCTACATGCTTGATCACCATGAAATAAATCGTGTTATTTCTTAATCATATGCAACCTCCACGTTTGATGATCATTGCTGAAAACGTGCATAGAATGAGAGCTACGTACAATTGTGGAGAGAGAGCCCAAAATAGTTTTGCGCCCTTTCATTTTTCCGGATTTTGGGGGTGAGGAACAAAGGGGGCTCAGTGCACACCCGGGCGTCCACCTCTCCGCCACTATAGAATAACTTGAGCTGCCCTGTCAACATAGTTAAAAGACCAGCATGAGTCACTTTCCACCCCCCACGGTGTAATTTCTACCGCTAGCGCATGGTTTTAACTAGCTAGCTATCCCTCCGACCCTATGGCAGGAGATCGGAACAAAGCACCGATAGAAACGTTTACAGTGTCTTCTGTTCTACATCAGATTTCTTTAAGAGTTAACAAAAATGACATGATGTTTCGGCTTTGTTTGTCTTAACACATATCAAACCTTATCAAATATCATGCGATATATCCTGTATCTCAGTTAGTTTTCTAGTTTTTTCCTTTATCAAGAATAGGTGTGTGTGTGTACGTGTACAAAAGGTCCTCCAGGACCTTCTCTTTTGGCGCCCAGCCATATTTGTGTATTTGTGTTGGTGTGGTGCGATGGCTGTCATAGAAGTCTACTTACTCAACTCAACTCAGCAGTATTTATAGAGCATTTTCACAATCCACACAAAGTGGGGGGAAAAATACTCATGAAATAGACGGTTGAAACAATAAATTAAGAACGTAAAAGCAATCAACGGCTCAAAACACTAAAACGAAATACAGTGTCATGCTGAGTCAAAAGCTACTTACATGCAGATACAGTTCTCCCGCCAAAACATGAATTACAGTTAATGAGTGACAGATAAAGTGTGTCCAATATATATATATATATTTTTTTTTAATCTCAGCTTCCCAGCGGGAGTGGGGGTGAAATAAAAGTGAGGTAAAGTGCAGTGCGGTGTGGTAATGTGTGCCATGACTGAGTTTTCTAAGAAGTCCTTGTTCTAGTAAAGCTATCTGTGCAGTCTCCAGTGTAAACTACAGTGACATTAGGGGATTACCCTCTGTGTTGTCTCCGGGTTATTTTTATCACCCTGCCATCGATCGTTGCTCTGCACATATGATGAAACCTTCAGACGCAATTTGCACTCCACGTTTAATAAGTGGAATGGCTCTCGCTTGGACCACAGACTGTCAGAGTTGTGGTCTGTCAGGGTTGCATAACCCTCATTTGGATCTGTAGCAAGTTGTACACCACCAAATATATACAAAAAAAAAGAAATATTGACTGTCTTCTCAGTCATTTTTTTTGTGCATAATATTTTAATATTTAAGATCATGAAACACAGATAAGGTAAAATGCAGTTTGTAAATGGTGATTGGAAACTATATTGATCGGTACTCACAACAAACTTGTTTGCTTGCCTTTTTATTTTATGTGCCGTTTTGCATCTCTCTTTAGGGTCTGGTTTACACCATCACAGACGTGGAGGAGGTCCACCTTTGGATGGTGAAGCACTTCAACGAACATCCGTTGTTTAAACGGGTCCCCGATGAAGAGCTGGTACGCGGAGCGTTTTTTTGGGGGGGGGCACTCTGTGTTTGCAGCTTGCACACAACTGTATTTGTTTTCTGTCTGCTCCACAGAGGTCACACTTTTTTTTTTTTTTTGCTGTGTTCCAGTTTTCTTTGAAGGGTTTAACTTTTCAAGTGAGAATTTTAGTAAATATTTAAACTCTCCAAGCTCTCTTATTGTAGTTCGGCCTCTCAAATTGAGACACTCCGTTCAATGCACGTCGGCAGTTGAGAGGTTTAGGTCCCGCAACCACTCCCCTACTTGACTTGAAATCAGGCGGTATTTTCCATCTCCCACTGTTCTTCCACTCATTTCTCCACTGATGACTGGCATGTAAAGGTGGCATCTGACTAAAATTTTGCCATTGTCGAAACAGTCTCGGAAAATAGTACATATATTGAAAATATAAGATAACACCTCTACTTACAAACATCTCTTCATACGACATTTTCAAGTAGTTGCCTGTCACCTTTAACAGACTGTATGAAATGTCACCAATCAGTTATTTAAAATGTTAATTTTTTATTCAGTTCCTGCCTCGTCTCTACAATGGCGTACTGTATATAATTTGTAGAGGCAGGGTTAAATGCTCTGCTCTCTGCTCTCATTTCAGTCAACAATTCCGAACCAACATGGGTGCGTCGTGTTATCTCATTTGAAGGTTTATTGAATGCACAATGCAGAGGTGTGTGTCTGTCTCATCCAAATCATTGGTTTCCGCAGGTTGATGATGTCATCATTTCTCGACTGGGTGTGTGTACAGAGGAGGGAAAGAAAGTGCAGCGCAACGGAGGGAAGAACTTTTGTGCTATTTTCCGGCGGATTGAAGATCCAATATTGGTCCAAACCTTACAGACATTAAATGAAACACAATAACGGACTTGTGCTGATCTTGGTGGAACTTGGATGATTCAACAGAAGTGATGCTTTGAAAGGCATACGGTGGATGTCTTCCCTAATTGTTGCGACGTGACACTGTCATGCGGGGTGGTGTGTGCCCTTTTTTTTTTAAATCATAATTTTTTAAAGGAACTCTTTGTTTCTGAATTTTGTTTTCTTTTTATGATGCTCTTTTGTTTCCTGTGAATCATCCTGTTAAAAAAACAACCCCATATATCATTGTGACATGCTTCATACAGTGATAATAATAAAGAGAGCTGGTAAATTTTTAAAGCAATATTCTATGTTCTTGACTGGCTGTCATTTTAAAAAAATATTGCATATCCTCATTAAGAAACATCCACAAAGTCCACGCTCCATCCACGGGTGCAACTTTCTGTTTTTATCAATGGCTTCTTTATTGGTCTTACTGTAAAGATTTAATCTCAGGCTGCCACAGATTGTGGTTCAAATGATAACTGGAAACGAGCATGGGCATGAAAATAGTAATTATTTTGCATGTTGCAGAGCATGAGCTTATCTAACACTCGGTGGAGTGCCAACATGGAGTCTGTGACACGATTGTCAGTCTTCTGAACTCGGTTCATTTTTGGACTTTTTTGTTTTCCCTTCCCAGGAATTTGGAAGTATTTGCTGCTGCAGGGGATGTGATTAGAAACAGGACAGCACTTGCCTCAGTCAATTGAAGGTGAAGATGGATCGAAAAATGCACCTTGATGGTATCATCTGTGGTTTTTGCTACATCTTGACACTGAAATGTATTAATTAATTTGCTGATATGAATTTGCAGCTATCTGGAAGAAAAAGCTTTGTCCTGACCTGTTTCCAGAACTTGTCTTCTCATTTTCCAGTACTCCGTTTTGCTCAGTCGTGTTCCATTTGTCCAGATGCTTTTTGAAAAAATTGTTTAAAACGCTCATACAATATGGGTCATAATTATAATCAGGGTTTGACTGATGACCAGTCTGGGGTCTTCCCCGCCTCTCACTTCAAGTCAGCGTTATCAGCGCCAGCTCACCATCATCTCTAATTGACAACACTAATAGAAAATGGATGGAAACCGGAAGATAAAGCCAATGACATGTTGCGGAAGCTGCATTTGGACCTCAGACTTGTTGAAGTCATCACTCCCCTCTTTCTCGGTGTGTTCATAATGCTAGCTATTGATAAATCATGAATGATGTTCCTGGAACCTTTTTTTTTTTTTTAAAGGGTAATCATCAGACCTAAACTCAACCTGAAGACTTGGAAGAGCTCCCGACTCACGCATTCCCACCAAAACCCATCGGAGGTGCTTCCTAATCCACGTGCAACAGGGAAATCCTCTGACTTGAACATATCAAAGGTGAGAAGTGAAAGGTGATATGATTGCCGCCCCCCATATAATTCGTTTTTCTGCAAATTTAGCCAAGCCTCGCTGCTCTCGTTTCTTGCAGATCTTCCACATTTTGGAATTGCCTCATGTGTTCAAAACTCCCCGTTTGTCGTATTATGGAAATCACTCTTTTTGCCTCTTCATCATCTACATGCTTGATCACCATGAAAGAAATCGTGTTATTTCTTAATCATGCAACCTCCACCATCAGGCCAGAGACCTCATTTGACTGCTTGCCCCAAAAGGGGATTATGGGATTTAACATTGCTCCCTCTAATCTTTCAGGTCAAGTTTCAGGTCATAACGGTAATAGTCTGCTTATCTTTGACCCACTGTTGTTGTTATTAGATGAAATCAAGGACCAGCATATGTACGTTAGAAATAATCGGAATGTCTGATGGACACCAGCAATTGTTTGAAAGTTGCAAGCAGCTGCAACCTCTCTCGAGTCTTTACACCTGCAGCTCATGACATCCTGAATGCCCCATTATTTAAGTCACATGGTATCAGCTGACCTAGACAGACACCAAAGCGGTCTTGTTCTGTACTTTTTTCTACCCCTTTGATGCCGTAATAATTCTCTTCAGGATTGAAGTCAGTCCCAGGCAGTCTTTACATCTGTCCGAAGTCAACATGCAGTGGATATAAAACGCAATCCGATACAAAAAAAAAAATAAGACTTTGAGAAATTATTTCAGCGCATTAAAGTTTTTTTTTTAACTCACTTTCACATTTTCTGCAGTAATGAGTTGATATGTTGTTAAAATAAATTTGATAGCTTGATTATTATCCATGTACAGTTCACAACTTTAAAAAAATGCATTTTGCCAATTTTCAAAACAGACATCACATGTACTCGGGTCAAGTAATGACCAACCACGGCTCAACTTGCGAACGTCACTTGGAAATATTAACTTTTTTTACTGCTGAAAATTGCTCAAGAAGTAAAGAATGCCTTTAATTGAAAATCTAGTTGAACCCCCACGAGCCGCAGGGGACAGGGACCAAATGAGCAAAAGAATCGTGAAAAGCCGTGCATGATTGATGGCCATTGAAATGCAAGCATACATTCACAACATAAACGTAAACATTCCCTATTTAAAAAAATATTGAAAACATGTTTTAAAAATCCACAAATATCCTGGAACGTGGGATCGAGTTTAAGCAATTTTTTCAGGTGATGAATCTCAAATTAAAAACATAAAAATCCACCTTTTTGTATTTTTGCCCTGATGACTGACTGCATAACTGCACACACTGCAAATTGTATATGCCTTATTCTGTCTTTTGGGGGTATTATTAGTCTGTCTCCAACATTTGACCACTCTTCCTCATGCTTTCAAGGTGTCAGATTATATTGCTCTTGTGCACAACCCCCGACGCATTTTCAACTGGATTTAAATTGGCATGAACACCATGCATCACCAGAAAAACACCATGTGCACAACAGTGAAGCATGGTCGTTGGAGTATCACGCCTTGGGCTGATTTTCTTCAGCTGGAACAGGGGCTTTAGTCAAGGTGGAGGGGATTATGTACAGGTCCAAATAGCGCAACCCCTTCAGCTGTCTGTTTTCGAAAGGGGAAAAAAAAGCTCAAGATGAAGAGGAATTTCACCTTTTAGCATGACATTGACCTCACGCATACATCCAAATTAACAAAGGAATGTTTTTGCTCAAAGAAGGTTTGGAATGATTTGACCAAATATTAGTTTCAGCATGTGTACACAAACGACAGCTTTAGTTGAGAATGTGACCTGGTACTTGGAACTAGCCTAACGCCGAAACGCCCTCAAAATAACGCAAATATTCTTTCAAGAATTCCAAAAGTCAATCCCCACGTTTTGTTCATGACGCAACATGAACGTCCTTTCGCCAAATTGGTCTTGACGTAACACGAGAGGTGAACGATTCTGAAAAAGAATCTTATTCTGTGGAGCTGTGGACTGTACAACTTGAGCACTGATCTCACATAAGTATGTATCACACTGATACACATAAGTATCTAAAATACACATTAAAAAAATTAATAAATCCATCAACCTTTCTGCCGGTTGCAATGCCATCCTACTTCAGCCGCCGTCTGCTGTGAAACGAAAACATATGTTCAGAATGTGGCAGCACAACTGGATGGTCTGCTTCTATTCACCACCGCTCTGCAAGAAAGTCACGCGTTCCAATCTGTGTGTCGACTCGGGCCTCCCTGTGCCAAAAACATGTCTTGTAAGGCCAACTCAAATTGTGTTTCTATGGCTCAATGTAACAAGGCCTCAACCCACGGCCTGTGGATTTTATCACATTGCAGTGGATGTGGAGAGTAAAAACTCTGTTGGACTGCAGTCTTCCGTGGGAGAAAAAAAATCACACCATTTGAGCCAGCTGTTATCATGCATACTGGTAAAATGACCACTAATTGCCATCTAACTTGATATTGATTCGATTCCAGGAGCCTGATTGTTTGGTGACCAATCACAGAAGAGGCTGACTCACTTCCTATAGCCGCACATGTTGCCACGAGAGTGGTCATCCATCATGTGGACGAGGAAAACGTCTTCCACATACAGTCGGACTGAGTAAATGTGGCGGCCAGATGTTGTGAATTCAACAGATGCCATTCACCGCATACTTTCAAGTCCTGACACATGGGTAAGAAATAAATTGAAAAGCAACATAAAAGTTTTATTTATTTTTTGTTTTTTTAACACAATGCCATGAGCAGCTGGAGCAAGTTTTTCATTTAAGTCTAATCCTTGTTCATTGGTGCTCATGTTAGAAGGTTCGCTCGTTGTTAATCCATTCAAAGAGAAATTTTATGTGTGTCAGAAGCGTAGCAACTCAACTTTATTTCTAGCGTACAAAAACCACCGCTGGAACAAAGTGCATTTTTTTGCTGTAATTAAAATATAGATGACTGCCATGTACATTTGCATTTATCGAACGGGCCGTCACATTTTGATTCCCTCTGTTAGAAATGGATCGCGATAAGAATTAACATTTTTTCTCCCAAAAAATCAACTCACTCAAAATTTTAATATTATTGAGGTGCTTATGCTTGTCCTGCATGTCATTCCAGACCTGCAAAAAAATGATTACTCCAACTCATGAAATATACTGTACAATACCCAATTTAAGCGCAGCCAAGACATGTCTTCCACCTAGTGGTGATTGGTGATATTACAACTTAAAATAACTGACGACCCCTGCATATGACACTCACGGAATCATGTTCACATATTTTTTTTTCAATATTTATTTTCATATTTCTGATTGTTTCCTGGATTCCCCAAAAAGTAGCACAAAAAACTTCCAAAACTAATATTCGTGAAAGTAATAACGTCAACTAGACTTCAAATTTTTCCAGACAACTATACGGCATAAGCATCTTGTGTCATTGCACTTGAAGTTTTAAGAAAGCTCGGATGTGTCACTTCAGACCCGACATCAGTTATGCTGTCCCAGGGCAAAAATCCATCTGATGAACCCTCCCCAAACAGCATCTGGGCCATAAGACAACTTTTGGAAGAATTCGAAATGACCCACCATGCAATTGTAAAAACAAATCAAATCTCAGTGAGACCGAAAAACCCACCAAAAATATCAAACTCGCAAATGGTTGTAATAAACAATCATCAGCATGTGATGGATCACGTTTTTTTCCCCATGAATTTCATATGTCTCTCGGAGGACTGTGGCGAAAAGGAAATGACCTCCGATTGGGGGAAAAAAAGTTCCTCAGCCCTGCCCTGAAGGTTGAAACCGTTGAGCAAAAGTCATGAATGATGAACAACAAAATCCCCCAAAGGTTTCAATGTTGTGTGAAGTGAAAATACATTTAGAAGGTAATGATTTTCAAATTCTTTTCGGACACCACAAAGCCATGCCACATAATGTGGACAACGCGCCTTGGCAACGCATGGCCATCAGTCATGCGATGGGCACTAACGCGAGCTGAAAGCATTGCACATGCTGGTGACACTCTGGGTGGTCCTTTGACTCTTTTCAGGCCAGAGGACTCGATGACTGTGATTTCCAATACCAATTTTAAACATGGGCCTGACCGCAGTGTTTTTCCCCCCCCTATTTCGCGTCCCATCACATGGCTGTTTGGAATCGGCAAAGTGACATCAAGGGATCGGTCACGCTAAATTTGGAAATAACCTCAAGCATACAGTGATTATTAACCCATCTCTCTATTTATCCAGCTTTGATCCAAGCAGCCTTTTAAAAATATTATGATGTCATTGGAGTTAGTGTGACAGCAGCTCAATTGGGAGCAGAATTGGAGTGTGAATCGTTTTCTGTCTGCCTCAATGTGCCCTGTGATTAGCTTGCAACCAATTTAGGGTGTATGCCACCATCTGCCCAAAGTCAGCCTGGATAGGCTCCAGCACACCTGCGACTCTGAAAATAAGTGGTATTGAAAATGGTTGGTTGGAGGGACATTAAAATATAAAGTCAAGAATATAATGGTCATGTTGTGTAATTAGAAATGTGGTTTCTACCCGGGACCCAAACATATTAAAATACATCATAGACTGCAAGACTCAACGTGCCACCATTGCTGTTCTTTTGTCCATACCGTACCAACCATTTCACTTCGGCAGACTGATGTGCAAAAAAAAAACTGAAACGCAATTTGAAAGGGCATGTAGGTGGCTGTGCTGTGGTGTGGTGTGGGCCGCCACATTTGCCCCAACTCCCATCAATACAAAGTGCCTGTGGAGGGAGGGACACACAACAGGGTGGACAAGACACACACTGGCGCCCTCGCACACCTGTGCAATCTCACTTGCGCATACGTGTGTGAGCGCAAGCACGCGTGGGCACACTGAAGGTTTTCGGCAACCAGCAGACAGGCAGGCTGCAGCCATGAACTTTAACATACTAGTCTGGAAGTCCAGTGCCGTCTCCCCTCTGGGCACCCGGCCAACATAATGAGGGGAAAATACCTCTCAGGCTGTCCCCGCCGAGCTCCAGAACATGATCTACAACTGGGCCACATCACTTCCCACTGCACGACGGCACAAAGAGGCTATTCTTTCATGCCACCCCTTATGTTCTTTCATAATCAATATAAATCCCTCGTTTCTCTGTTCATTAAACAATCACATTCGGCTGAGAGTTTAATCCGCCAGCTGCTTGTGTGGTCGTGACTGGGCTTCCTAATGAGCAGAAATCAGGTGGACAAAAGATGAGCAACTAAGCCAATGTTGGAGAAAGCATTTGAAATATTGTTGGGCAGAAAATTACAGCTGATTCTCATGGAAATGTGTGGATCGGGGAAAGCGGTTACATTTTTTTTCACCGGAATGCAAATGGTGTTATTCACGATATCCGGCATGCAGTATCACAAATAATATCATGTAACTTTGAGATACTTGTTGTAAGAAAGAGGTTTCGGTTTTTGGGAAGGTGGAAGGGTCAGGTTTTAAAATGTCACTGTAGGGACATTTGACCCCTCTCTGGCCCCTTCTTGTGCCTCACTTTAGATGATTAAGAAACCACTGCTCTCGAAGAAAGAAAAAAAAACAGAGACAGAATGCCTGACTTTAGTCTCGAGCACACACGGGCACACCCCCACGCGACCTCTCGCTGTTCCCTTTTACATTGAGGAGGCTTGAGGAGCTTTACTGAAAATATGGTGGAAGACGCACTTCTGGTTTGCAACAAAAGTAAAGTTAGCCTTCATCCATATTTTGCCAGCAGTTTAAAAATATAACCTCTCAACAATGTTTTGTTTCAAACTGTTCTTCACAGGCCTTCAACTTTCCTCTTTGGCAGAGGTGTTCGCTCTACGCGGCGACTTTCCACTTTTAGTAGACTGTGGTTTCCAGTCTGTCAAACTTGAGATTTATTGTCACGCATGCAGAAACGCAATGGTCACAATGAGCAATTATAATCTGACTTTGGAACGTTTCCTTGGCAGATATGAAAAAAAAAAAAAAAAAAAAGAACTCTAAACAGAATACAGCGGAGCAAAGTTGCATGCACAAATAGTGGCGTGTAGTAAGAAGATAAGGTGCAGCTCGATATGGATGCGCAACTGATACAGTAGAAGAGTGCAAACATGGTCTATATTGGATGTCAACTCCACGCCGTTGGCGTTTGGTGTATTTGCGTTGGGGTTTTGTAACAACCAGACATTCTGGTGGCCTTGTCTAAAAATTGTTTGTGTCAATGTTTATACTTTCAAGATAAGGCGACGTCTTCCACCAGCGAAACCTCGGGCGCATGTCCCATGTCTAGACGCTTTCCAAGGTTTGATCTTTGCTCCGTGCGCTGTGACTTTCATCCTTCTGTTTCAACATCAGATTCATTTTAGGTATTTGCAAAGGCCTGACGCGGTTCTCTTTCCCATGCACTTGTCAATGCGGTCCGTGTGTTTTTATTTGATTTGCAGCATCGGCGTCCATCATCATTGTGCAACCTACTAACTGACTTTGGTGGATCATCGTCTTATTTGTGCCTTGATTGATTTTTCCCTCATCACTTACATGAGCACACCTGAATCGTGTGCAACCAGAGACACAACAAGACATTGGTCTTTGGAGCCGGTCTCTTTGCCTGTTTCATACCAATGTCTGTGGAATTATTGACTCTTGGATGAACACCATTTTCATTTCAGTGGGAACAATTAGAATATTTTGCAAGCCAAACTTAGGGAATGCTTTTTGTTGGAAAAGAAGGAGCTCAAGTACAGTGACCCCAAAGAGGGGAGGAAAAAAAAAGCAGAGCACATTACTGGACTGGAAAAATGCTACGTACAGTGTGCAGGGATGGGGGGCTGTGCAAATACATGATCATGCTTTACGTCAATGATGCCAAACTCCAGCAAATCTCAATTTAATGTACAAAAAGCAGATTCTGAGCGAATCCCCTGTATTGCCCTGACGCGTTGCTGATTTCAGACTTCCGGTTAGAGCGTCCTATGAGGGTCAGCCAAGGCCCTGCGGCCACTTGGGAGTATAGCCGTTGGCTTGTTACTCAACACTGCGCACACACTTGGCGCTTTACACGAATTCCGCTTCAAATTAAATCAGGTCAGGTTTTTCTCCCGGGCTTGAAAAACCCAGCAAGTCAGCGAAAATAATTGTGTGGAGCCACTTTACTGTAAATAGTCCACCACCAGACTGGCCTGTTATTCCAGTTGGACTTTAAATTAGCGCAAATGTTTTGCCACTTGTGGAGCATTTTGAGACTCATGCTCAACAATAGGATGGGATCAACATTGCCTTGTTCTTCGAAGTCATCATCATCATCTCAGAAATACGGATATAGTGCCTCTTGGCAAAACTCACAGTTAAGAGGTTTAGTGTCAACTCAAAGTCCGGCCTTCCTTTGTAGGGTTTGCATATTCTCACTTGTGCTAGTGTGCCTCCCTGGAGTCCTCCCACATTCCAGAAACATGCATGTTAGTGTAACGGAAGACTCGAAATTGTCCATGTGATTGTGAGGGTGAATGGTTTTTGCCGAATGTACCCCGCCTCTCCCCCGAAGTCAACTGGGATTGGCTCCAGCTCGGCTGTGACCCCAATGAGGACACACATTATAGAAAATAGATGGATGGATAGACATCCATTTCTGACCCGGAGGCAACAATCAACAGAAGGGGTTGCGGAAGGAACAGCCCGTTATCCATAGAAGGTCATTTAGACCAAATTCTAAAAAGAATGAAACCATCAGATGAATTGTTTTAAAAAGCCACCAAAAAATTGTCCCATATGTTCTCCATCCATCCATCCATTTTCCGATCCTCTTATTATCACAAGGGTCGCGGAGGGTGCTGGAGCCCATCCCAGCTTTCATCGGGCAGGGGACACCCTGAACCAGTTGCCAGCCAATCGTAGGGCACACAGAGACGAACAACCATCCAGGCTCACACTCACACCTCGGGACAATTTTGGGTGTTCAATCAGACTGCCATGCATGTTTTTTGGAATGTGGGAGGAAACCGGAGTACCCGGAGAAAACCCACGCAGGCCCCAGGAGAACATGCAAACTCCACACAGGGAGGCCGGAGCTGGAATTGAACCTGGTACCTCTGCACTGTGAGGTCAACGCACTAACCACTGGTCCACCGGGCCGCCCCCATATGTTCTCATAACATATAATAATGAAGCTGAGTTTCATGGTTGAATCCATTTCTCTTATATTGTGCTCATTAGGGTCCCAGTTGACTGTAAACAAGACACGGGTTGTACCTGGACTGGTTGCCGGTCAATCGTGGATCAGAGAAACAACCAACGATTCACAGTCACATTCACAGCTATTGTCAATTCTCAGTGAACTTAGAATGCATGTTTTGGGAATGAGGGAGGAAACCAGGGTCTCTGGAGACAACCTAAGCAAACACTCAGAATCTGCTCTTAGCTGTCCAGTCCAGTTGAGGAATTTACTGATGTATACAGTATATTGTGAAAACCAAGGAACCACTGTGCGGACATGTGTCACAACACAGACTAACTCTTCATGTTAAATAGAAAAACCTCAAAGTGAAATACGTAGAACTCTTGAGGACAAAAATGTAAATGCGGTATTCGCCTTCCCGCCTAGCCTCAGTGCATGAACTGATGAAATTCTAGTTGCTGTCGATTCTTTATCCTGAGAACACAATAACCTGAATTAATGCGACTTTTCACAGGAAAGCACGAGGACAACATTGCACATGCCGCAGAGGAAGGCTGGATTGAGGATTGACACTCTGACCCCCAAAACTATGAGGCCGACAATAACAGTGTATATCGATTAGTCTATCCATCTACAACAGTGCTTCTCAATGATTTTCTGTTATGCATCCCCTATACAGGACCACTTTGGTGACCCCTTTACAGTGCAGACAAAAAGTGTTTGTTGGTTATGTATTACTTTAATTTATTGTACCGTGGAAAGGCCCCACTTTGTTCAGCTGATGTTTGCCAAAAATGTACAAGGTAGTGGAAACTTGTTTCAAGTTAAGCTACGTTTTTAATTTACCCACTTCCCACCGTGGCGTACCTGATTTAGAATTGTTGTTGTTCTTGCTTGTTTATATCTTTCCCAGCATCAAAAGGGGTGCTTTCTGCAAATGGGTCAAACGTTTCCAGTGTGAACAGGCACCCTGCAGTGGCAGCGTCCCAATGGTGTAGCGAGCCCTTTTTTTTCACCACATTCGCCTTGAATGGCCTTAATGCACAAATGCGTGATAACTAAATGTGTCAGCCTGCGGGTCTGGGGGGGCAAAGTGCTCGAGATAAGCCGGTGTCTCTCGCTCCAGCCCCCCACCACCACCATCATCAGACACACGCTCGCAAGTAAGTCATGTATTATTTATCCTGGAGCTCCACGTGTGCTGCCTCACGGGGATGGTCCTCGTTCGGCTCGATGATTGGACACACCTCCATGCGCCATCCTCTCATCCAGGCGGAGGCGGGACCTTGGCCGCACACACACACACACCATTGGCCCCCCCAATCCGAAAATGTACCGCGTTATCTCCGCGGGTTCGAGGAGCAGGTTGCGGGGTTATAAATAGAGCCTCCGGATCGGCGGGGGAGAGAAAATGAGCATCGGCGCGCGGCGACCGCTCCATGATCTCCGTGAGAAGGATGCTGCAGCAAGTTCTGAGAGTGTCCGGCCGGAGCGCTTTCCCCCTCCTCAAGTGGGCGGAAAGGTGGGCTGAGGGGGCAGCGGCCGGTCCGGACGGGACGACGGTGAGGAGCCTGGACGACATGCCCGGCCCGTCGGTGCTCGGCTTCGCCTGGGACTTATTCGCCCGCCGGGGACTGTCCAAGTTGCACCAGTTACAGGTAGGAGCACGTTCCACATGACTGCACCCAAAGAGAAGAGCAGCGGGGTATTTGATTGCATTATGCAAATAGACCATATTATGTGTTACGTTTTTGGGTTATTTCTTGAAAACGAGTGGTTATCGACTTTCATTTAAATGCAAAATCCAAATGCACATTCTGGCTGTATCAAGGATCCTGCCTATAAACATACTGATCCTCAGTTGTGATTCAAGGAAATAATAATTTAACAAGATGCTGCTCTATTTTATGTGATTTGCGGAGGTTTAGAGTTGCAGGATTTAACCATAAAGAGCTGTGTCTAACACTCCCTTGCTAAAAATCAAATTATCAGCTCATGCAGTTTAACAACTACTCACTGTTAAATGATCACTTTCTGACAGACAAAAATAAACTATGTTTAGGAGAACATTTTCGTGTATCTTGCATTCCACTGTGCAGGTGTGCCAATTTGCTATTGCCAAGAAGACTACATACCTACTGTATGCTCTTAAGTTTTGATCACTGGATGAACTGTGCCCCTCCTCAGTGATGTGCCAACAACTCTCATTTCCAATTAGTACACAGGAACCTATGAGGTGAAATGCACACTCCCTAAATTCCATTTTTTATTATGTGCGAACGGAACCATAACTTTAACTTTACCCTCCCACATGAAAAGAACAGAAAAAATATTAACAATACATGCCTGGGATAGAATGTGTGCATTCTTAAAAGACACAAAAATCTGCCTCAACGCAGGTAATTATAATTTTAAAAAAGACCTTTCAGGACTATGAGGGCTACATTGTGCAGTCCTGTAAAATCGCCCCCACCCCTCCACAAAAAAAAAACTCAAAAGTATGACATTTTCTCATGAAGAATGCCTGAAACGTTTGTGTCGTCGGATAGAGCTGCTGTGGCCGCTGAACAATGACAATTCTCAGTAGCCACGGAATAATGTCAGAGAAGTCACTATCTTTAGCCGGAAAACCTCCAGATGCACACAAGCGTGCTAGTTTCATGTTTCACGTCCCAGCTGGAGGGAGTGCAGCGGTACGGCCCCATGTGGAAGGCGAGCTTCGGCCCCATCACGACGGTCCATGTGGCTCATCCGGCGCTCATTGAGCAGGTGCTGAGGCAAGAGGGCCAGCGCCCAATGCGCTCTGACCTTTCCTCCTGGAAGGACTACAGGAAGCTCAGAGGTCAACACTATGGACTGTTGACATCGTAAGTGCTCTTATAATGTCAAACTAAGGTGAATGACATGACAGAAGGCTACATGCCATCATCCTGTTCACCCAAGGGGAAAACAGAAGGTTGTGCCATTAAGTTGCCCCGATTACCTCCACGAGCCTTTTTCGACACAAAGCACCATAGACAACAAACAAAATACAAAAACGTCATACAGCCAAGCAGCAAGTGCATGAATAGGCCTAAGTTTGCCAACGCGCTTGTCATGACGTGCATCTATTATATTTGACCATGCGGAAATTTACGTAAGGCGACAATTAGTTCCGCCTCAAACCGCTCTGAATTATTGATAGGAACCAAAAATAAAACGACATGCAAATAGAAAATGCTAATGTGAGGTAGTTACACATTCCGTTCCAACTGTAACATGGAAGTAACAATTTTCTCGTACAAATTACGGTCTCCTCCCAAATAGATCCTTCCTTCAAATAGACGCCTGGTCCGGTGGTATCTGTCACTGGTCACTAGTGTTAAGTTTATCACTCATTTTAAAATTTACCGTAGTCTCAGTTTTACTCAGATTTCAACCGTGTTTGTTAGTTTTTTTATTTTGGTTTTAGTCAACAAAAACTGTCAACATTTTCGTCTAGTTTTAGTCAGGACAATCATTTGACCCTTTTATTATATTTTCATGTCCATACACATTTTATGGATTAAAATGTAGGAAAAAGTTATTTTCAATTAAGTGTAACAAAATCAACGTCACACACAACTATATCAACAAGCGGCTACTGTCGCTACATGCTACAAGCTACAAGCTAGTAAGTCAGCCATGTTATTGTTGGAGCATTATACCTGTTGATTTAATGTTACATTATAAACAAGCGCCACCAAACTTTTTGCGTACCACAATGTCTTTGCGCCGACCTGCGGCGTGTCTCTTAAGTCGTGTTTTATCCAGTTACCTGGCGCCCACATTCTAACCCTTTGACACTGTACTAAAATCAAGCGGAATGATTGTTTTTTTTTCGTCCACTTGTCTGAGATGAAAATGTGTGTATGCATCACATCTCCTCTTTCTCGTGGGCCCCATGCAAAGCATGGACATGAATCGCGCGAGAACTCGCCACCTAGGACTATTTTGCCGTGAATCATGCGAGAACTTGGTCGCGAACTAAAATGTCCATGGATTTTAACCCATTCTTTCCTTAACTCATTCAGTACCAGCCAATTCTGGACCAAGTCTGAAAAGACGTTTAAAAACGTCTTTGGGAGTGAATGAGTGAAATACATTTTCGCCTCGTCTTAATTATTCCACAAAAATGATTTCTTAATTAGTCCTAGTTATTGGTTCTTATGAGAGATTTTATTCTCGTTTAGTCCAGTTTTTGTGCGGTGAAAAATGTGTGTTGACAAAAAGTTTCATTTTCGTTAACGTAAGTAATACTACTGGCCACTATTGGGACATACAGAATCCTCACATGCACATACACAGTTTCTGTTCATTCGGGTGAGATCTAAGTGTGTGGGCCTTGCTAACTGAACATTCAAACTCCTTTTTGGGGCTTCTGTACCAACTCGCATCTCACCAAGTCGTAAAGCCAACTTGAATTCAGCCATTGCAGATCCCCACACTGTAAAAATGAGATGGCGCCTTCATTATTTAGTAAACATGCTTGGTGTCTGTCACCTTCCTCGTTTTTTTTCCCCAATACAATTCCAATAGATAATCAATAATGTTGTTGATTTGTGTTGTGCTCAGTGAAGGCGAGGAGTGGCAGGAGGTTCGAAGCCTCCTTGCGAAGCACATGCTGCGGCCCAAGGCGGTCGAAGCATACGACCAAACCCTGAACGGTGTGGTCAGTGACCTCATCGTCAAACTTCGCCTCCGCAGACATCCCGAAGGCCTCGTGACTGACATCGCAAGGGAGTTCTATTATTTCGGCCTTGAGGGTGAGGTTCAACAGTGTTTGGAGGACGGTTTCGTGATGAAGCTGATAGTTTGAAACATGTGCGCATGGCAAAGCCTGACATGACCCATTTTCTTTTTGACTTTTTCACTGATGTAGTGTCATCATGTTATGGATAACTGAAGTATAATACAGTAACCCCACCCCATGGTGGATTCCAGGTTCACGCTCCTACTATTTTGCGGGGGGTCGTACAGTTAATCACTCTTTTTGTTGTTTTTTTGGGGTGTTACGCATAGTCGAAAAGGAGCAGTGTCGGGAAAAAGTGGAGCAATGTAGGCTACGAAAGTGTGCCCTGAAGATGTCTTCGCTCAGAGCCTGTCTCCACGGGAATGGAGGCCAGATTTGAAGGCTGGATTTGAAGGTCGTGTGAATTTCGACACCAGTGCGTAGTCGAGGCGCACCAGAAGTTACGTCATGAGGCAGATAAATTTTGCCTTTGGAGGATGCAGCCTACAAATTTGGAAACAGCTTGTATGTCACGACAGTAATGTCCTCCATTCTAATCCTGCTTTTTAGGCCTACAGTCAGTGACAGCTATATGTTCACTTGATAATGTATATCTTTGGGCATGATTGTTGATTTAATTTGCGAGATGATGAATTATTAAGTTTGTTACAATATTTTTCATTTTATTTTTTTTATGTGAACTCAGAAAGTTGAGCGGCACGGGGGATGACTGGTTAACATGTCCCCCCTCACAGTGCAGAGTTGCAGGGTTCGATTCTGGCTCTAGCCTTCCTGTGTGGCGTTTGCATTTTCTCCCTGTGCCTGTGGCAGTTATTGGTGCACTCTAAATTGTCCCTAGGTGTGTTAGTGAGCGCAAATGGTTGTTCGTCTATGGGTGCCCTGCAATTGACTGGCAACCAGTTCAGGGTGTCCCCCGCCTACTGCCCGAAGACAGCTGGGATTGGCTCCAGTACACCCGCGACCCTCGTGAGGATACGCGGATTAGCAAATGGATGGTACATCGTTTCACTCTTTGTTAAAATTAACTGTTTGTCAAATTAGTGGTGTTTGTATGATTCTAAAAGTCTTTTTCTGGTAATTAAGTGTCGTGAATGCCATTAAAAAAAACATGCCTATAGAGTCCATTTCACTGATCGCGAAGGTGGTCTGGAATGTAACCTCTCGTGATGGAGCGGAGATTACTGTTTATCTTGTCACATGAGCTCTTATAAAATGCTAACGACTCAAAAGTAAATCTCTCCCGCAATACTTTTTGGACCACGAGATGATTAATGACAAGTGTTTCATCACATTTGAGTGGCCATCAAACCATTCATCAACTGCTGTCTGCTCTGTGCCAATGTAGTTTTGTATCAGTGACAAGTCTTGACTTGAGGTTTTCTTTTCTTTTCTTTCTTGTTTTTTTTTTTTTTGACAGGAATCTCCTCCGTGTTGTTTGAGTCCAGAATCGGCTGCCTGGAGCCAGTGGTTCCCAAAGAAACAGAGCTCTTCATCGAGTCCATCAACACCATGTTTGTAAAGACGCTTCTTACCATGGTCATGCCAAAATGGTTACATTGGCTATTCCCCAAACCCTGGGACATCTTCTGTCAGTGCTGGGACAACATGTTTGAATTTGGTAGGTTCCTTTGGGGTTTTGAGATTACGCAACTGCCGAGGTACGAAATGATTTTAAATCATCAAATCATGTTATCAAAAAAGGATGAATCAGCATTTATGGTATGTTGTGTGAAGCTCAAGATGACGTTACAAAACATCGTTAAAGAAAATCAACGTTTCCACTTTGTGTAATTATTTCTCTTGCGTGCTCCTCAGCTCCCATTTGGCTGTTTTCCACTGAGAGCTGGGCTGGGTTGTTATCTACCCTTGCTCCTACACATGCATGCCCATCTGAGGAATCCAAACATGAACATCGAACATGTTTAAAATAATCACGCTCATCCAAAGTAGATCAGCAAGCCAGAGATTATAGTTCTCAAACTGCACGCACTACAAAATATGGGAATGTAAAGGCTGGATTATGATTCATGATGTCATCTCTTTTCTCCTTAAATTAAGAATTACATGTTTCAATTCTGTTTATCAGTAAATAAACTAAAATTTCGCTCATTGGTTGTACAGCAAACGCAATTCTTGAAAGGCTAGAGTGGTTCATAAACATCGCCACCGCGTTGTTGTTGTTTTTTTCACACTTGCTCAAAAATAACGAGATCCAAAACAGGAGCTGTACAGAAAATGGGCCTTTTACAAAAATAATTGTTTTCAGTTTTAACTGACGTCAAAGAGGTACTCGTTCAGAAGCAGTTTGAAATATTGCTCTTCTCAGGCTGCCACAAAGGGAAAACAAAAAGAATCTACACAAGTGACCTTACAGTGCACTGCAGTTCTACATCACTGCAAACAATTTTGTTTAAGTTAAATGAACATTTCTCTGACAGTCTCAGTCAAAACTGAATATTATCTCATTAATTACCAACTATTTTACTGCAATACATTAGTGTGCTGTGAGAGATCACGACATGTGCCGCGGAAATGTTGGGAAGCAGTGTTGTATCGTATCTCATTTCAATCAATCAGGTGTCCTCATAGTGTTCCAAATCGTTCACATGCTGCGCCTTTGTGCTACTTTTCCAGCTAAAGGCCACATTGACCGGCGCCTGAGGGAAGCAGCGAAAAAAAGCAATTGTGAAAAAGTGAAGGGCCACTACCTTGCCTACTTCCTGGCCCAGACAGATTTGCCCATGAAGACTGTTTACAGCAATATCACAGAGCTGCTACTTGCAGGAGTCGACACCGTAAGTATTTGGTACCTGGGTCTTCCGAAGGGACTGTGTAATACCATCACAATCGCATTCTGATTATAGAAACCATCAATAACGTCTGATATTGGAAGGTACTAATACGAAAAAAGAATCATGTTCGATAACACAGTTTTTCAGAATAATATCATTATTAGCGTACAACTCTTGAGTACTCACTGATACTTTTGATACATGAGATTTCTGTTAAACCAATGATCAATTTAAACAAAGACCTTATTGAATTCTGGCAAACGGCAGAACGGTCATTCTGCAATACAGAAATTAACTCCTAAATCAAGCGCAAACAACTAACTCTGAATTTAGGATACATTGTAACGAATGTACAACAGTGTGAAATAAAGCTGACAACTCCCTGAGTTTTAGTCAAAAATAAAATGAAGTGCAAAATAAGATGATGCTATGAAGTGTCATGCTATAAACTGCTGATGTAAGCATTTCATAACAGCCAGTATTGATGGCGATACATTTTTTTCACATGTTCAAAATAAGGAATATATCAAATGGATTAAAAATAAGATATCATAGAATACAACCATCCAGGGAGAAAATCCATTCATGTTACCAGTTATACGTACGTACAAGTACAAAAAAGTAGTCAACAGGTGAGTACCTGTCCAGCATTCTGTACGATACACACGGGTAAGCAAAAGCTGTGAGTTGACTGAACAGTATTAAGCAAGGAAAAAAATGACCTTATTAATCCACAGAGTAATATCAATAATTTATTGTTCTCAGTCAATGATAGCAGCCAAATCTGCTAAATAAGTATATGAATGAAATACCATCATGGAGAAAGTCAATACAGTATACCACCCATTGAGTTAGCAAATGAACATAAATTTTCATAGCAACACAATAATAAAGCACTCTGAGGAGGAATATAAACATTATTAACATACAACTGATTACAAAAATTGCAACTTAATGAGCATAGGAGAGGATTTACAGGGGTACGGTTAATTTAAAAAAATGTTCTGTCAGCCATGCATACCATTGACGTTCTGCCATAAACGGCCACAAGAGGGCGCCTTGGTTTTAGTGACTGGTACCGACATCAAAATAAGATCGAGAGAGGACCGTCGGTGTGGAGCGCTGATGTGTATTTGGAACCGAGACTCAGCGCTTGGAATTGAAGCGGATTTGCATGGGACAGGAGAAGTGAACCCTGAACCAATCTCTTTTTGTCGGTGTCAATGGACGCTGCAGCTTCTTGGTTACTTTCAAATTTAGCTTGTAGCAGATGTGTGTCAGCTGGGGTAGGTTCCAGCAACTCCCCGCGACCCTCGTCAGAATAAGCGATGTTGAAAATGGATGTACAGTATTGTACTGTATTTTTGTGTTATTTTCAGATATCCGGCACAATGTCCTGGTCGCTGTACGAGCTGTCGCGTCACCCTGCGGTGCAAGCGTCACTACGCAATGAAGTTCTGAGCGTCCTGGAAGGCAGGAAGGTGCCTCAGGCAGCGGATGTAGCACGCATGCCTCTTATGAAGGCTGTAGTCAAAGAAGTGCTCAGGTACAATTGCTGCCCCCCCCCAAAAAAGCCATGTTGGAATGGGCAACTTTGATCATGCTCATAACTGGGGACTTTTTACAGGTTGTATCCGGTGATTCCTGCGAATGCTCGAGTCATCACTGAGAGAGACATCCAGGTTGGAGGCTACCTCATTCCTAAAAATGTGAGGAGTTTTTAAAGGAGTCTGATAAAATTCAGCCGAATCATCATCACCATCAAACTTTTTAACGCTAAAATCACACCTTCCAGACCCTGATTACACTGTGCCACTTTGCAACATCGCGCGACCCGACCGTGTTTCCGAATCCAAATGAGTTCCTGCCGCACAGATGGTTGACAAAGGACCAGAGTCATCACCCATATGCCTCTGTTCCTTTCGGGGTGGGAAAACGCAGCTGCATAGGGCGACGCATTGCGGAGCTGGAACTCTACCTCGCTATTGCCAGGGTGAGAACACGCTTATTTTTGTTCCTTCAACATCCATCTGGATCGATGAGTTTGGAATGGTGTCAAACTAAACTGGACCATAATGAAGGATGCTTTAAACTATTTTATAAATGGGCTGTCACTTTTCTCCCTTTGGTACTCGCTTTACACGTTCTTCCTCATTTACCCACTGATCACGCAGTTGTATTGACCCTCTCATAAAACTGAATAACATTTCATCATTTTCAACATGATTTTAAAAGATAGCAATGCTTTGATTTGACTGATAGTGTCATAGAATTTTTAACCACCCACCCCCACCCCAAAAAAAAAGTGATGGGGAAAAAAGAGCTAAATCTCCAATCAGCATTTTCCACAAAAAAATGAGGGCTGGCTCTCCATCCAAAATGTAAAAATCACACAAGATTTAATTTTATGTAATTGATCCACAATTTATTTTCTCATCATTGTATCATTTTCTATAATAATGTATACCTTTGTTTTTTCATTTTCCATTCATATCATTCAATTTACTTATGTATTTTTTATGTCCAGTGGCAGTTTCTGGTATGTGCAATATGTGCGGCTGCACAGGATGGCACTTCGGAGGGTGCTGGGGGGCGGGCAGTCACTGCGCCTTAAAATGCTGCATGAAATCATTTTTATTGCCATCATTATGTCAATCATGATCGTTTGGAAGGGGAAATTGCACCCCCTTGTGGAGTGTGTGTGTGTGTGTGTGTGTGTGCGTGTGTGTGTGTGTGTGTGTGTGTGTGTGTGTGTGTGTGCGCGCGCGTGTGCGTGTGTGCGTGAGTGCGTGCGTGTGCGTGTGCGTGTGCATGTGCGTCGTGTGGTTTTCATGTATGCTAATCAGTCTCTGTTCTGTGTTTCTGGTCTCAATAGATCCTGATAGAGTTTGACGTGCGGCCAGACCCGAAAGGGGTTTCTGTGAAACCCATGACACGGACGCTGCTCGTTCCTGAAAATGTCATTAACCTGCAGTTTGTTGAACGATGACTCACTCCTCTGAGCGGGCTGAGTTACGTCAAAGTGACCACAGCTCTCAAGAGCACAAAGCATGTGGGCAGGCGGGGACCTTTTCAGAATCATGTCAGAAAGGCTAAAAGGCCCACAAGACACCTCTGGAGTTGAGTACAGCGGCCCAGGAGCTCCATGGGAGTTCAGCTTGCCTTTAGGTTGTGATAATGCATATTTGCACAAAGTCAGAGCTCCCATGAATGTCGTTTAACAGACCACGTTTCTTCTTTTTTTTAAATAACTCAACATGTTAATCCCTCGGAGCTGACTTTTGTTTTTGATCAAATGAAACAGATTAAGAACTGAGTTCATTCATGATATGACCACTCTTCTCAAGCACATAGCGCTAGTCGACTTTCAAAAATAATTCTAATTTCTAAAACGATTTCCCACAGGGAATCAGGGCCATCAATGAATTCCAGGCTCATAATGTCATTATCATGCAAGCTTTATCAACTGTACAGGTAGTGTTTTTTAGTACAATTTTCTTATTCTTAAATCACGTGCACAAATGTTAAAAAAAAAGTTGACTTCTGTCAAATAAAACTGAATACAGCAAAAAATACTCACCCTTTAAAAAAATAGAGGGCACACAAGTTGTGTGCAGAGCGATACTGTTACCTAGTGGTGTTTTATACTGTCCTGTTTGAATTAGTAGTAATAAAATGTTATTTACATAAGGATCTGCTAAGTATAATTAATTTGTGTTGGTATTTGATATGTTATTATTTGTGCTGCTTAGGTGATTTTAAGTTTTAGAGGAAATTCCATTTACAGTTATGTGGCTATCACCACTTTTTTTTTTTTGCCATCACAGTTCATCTGTGCCGACATCATACACGCAAAAATAATAAGCAACTGTTTTGTTTAATGTCACATGTCACGATTGAACTCCGGGTTGTGTTTGACTTTTGCGATTGTCTTGGTTAAACCCCAAATTGTGTGACGATTGGGGACATTCCACTTTGGACCTTCCGCAGGACATGTTTTGTGAAATCACAAGGAGCATGACAAAAAGAGATACAGGCATGGTCAAAATGGACACTTGCAATATTGATGTGTTTATGAAAAACATTGTCATAATGCGGTTATGTTGAAAAAAAAAGATTGGGGATGGGGTTCTTTTGAAAAATCTGCAACCAACTGGCAGCTGTTAGAAAAGGTCTTTGCATAAACAATCATGGTGCAAAAATTTTGAATTCACTTTGTATATTTGACTGTACTGTTAAGGCAATTCTGACTTTCTTCACTTTTTTTCACTTTGGAAACGGGGCAACATTAGTGTCTGAATTCTGTATTTATTGTAATTTAACATGGAACTTTGAAACTACATGACAATAAATCCCAGGTACGTGACCACTGATCTGTGTGTGAGCGTGTGTGTGCGTGTGTGTGCGTGTGTGTGTGTGTGTGTGTGTGTGTGTGTGTGTGTGTGTGTGTGTGTGTGTGTTCATTTTGCCAATGTGTTGCCCAAATACATATCATCAACCCTACTATTTCAGTCGAACCTAAATGATTCAACGTTCTTAGAACTGGCAAGCCAGTAGCTAAACTTTGGCACATAGACAGACATTTCTCAGAAATCTGGTGTTGGATGTCAAAGTTCTTGCATCTGCACTGCACTCATTATGTTTGCTTTTGCAACAGACAATGCGTCAAAATGAAAATGATTGATATGTATACGGCTACTGTAAATATACGGTCTCTTGAAAAGCTAGTATATGATGGCATGTATAGTATTTATTGACCATCTCAGACACCATTTTATTTTATCTTTGTTTTTGTTGTACTGAAACACCTCGTTTGAATAACAGGACTGAGTTTTAGCATAGAATTAGCAAAGTCTTGTATTTTTATAATTTAAAATAATTTTGGATAGAAGACTACTCATTCATCCAACATTCATGGTTGAAATATTATGGAATATTGAGAAAAATAAAAGAGTGAATTTACTTTTGGCTTTTCCGTGGCCTGCAGTCACATTATTCATGGATTTTTTTTAAAAGTTAAAACATCACTTGTGGTTGTTTTCACCAGTTTTTTAAAATTGTATTTTATTATTTTAAAATATTTTTATATAATTCATATTGAAAATACAACAAGAAATATGAATATAAAATAAAAATACAGTCAATGTTATTTAATATTTTTATTGTAATTTTGCAGAAGTAATGTGGTGGGTAACATTGTAATAAAACCAATTTCTTTTGTATTGTACCACGCTGCTGTCCGTCCAGTCCACAGGGTGCCGCTATTGCGCCGTGAACATTTTAACCGACCTCGCCGTTTCCTCACAAGAAGAAGAAAATATGACTACAACGAGCTTAATGCTAACTGATTTTTGTCCCGATGACGCTATGTAGTGCAATCAAGAAACCACTTACACTGCATTGATTAACTACGTATCGATATACAATACACACGCAGTCAAATACTGGATCTAATACCACAATAAATCAACGAAGGAACGGTGAGTCACGAGAACGTGCACCTCGCTACCATTAGCTTGCTAATCAATAGAGGCTAACTTTAGCTCACATTGGAGCAATTATTTTGATCAACAAATACTGGCTTGGAAAACATACCCAACCCGTTATTGAAATGAAATCAAGCAAGTACGATTCACATTCATGTTGTTTTGCATTGATCGTCAGAGCAGATATGACGGAGTCGAGCGGGTTTTGTTCATTGGGTCGGCCCTGTGGCTAACGCTCATATGTAAACAAAAATACGAGCTGTAAAGGAAAGTGGCATAGCCTGCATTAATTCGTCCAAAAGGGTGACAACAGGTTTTTCCATTGTTTTTTTGTGAGTGAAAGCGCACATCTGAAGTATTTTGGAAAAGTTGTTGACATTTTTAGACAAGTTTTAGGTTCACACATTATTAAGGAAACATCTCAATTAATTTATAGTGGGATGCTGTCCATTTATGTTTTTTTTAATACAAACATTGTTGCAAACAACAATATACTGGACCACTATAAACTATAAGAACAGTCCACCTAAAGCATATAAATAAAGAAATCGGGAGAAACGTCTTGAGGTTTTTTTCCTTAATATAAACTGCAGTATTTACAGTTTTCTGTTCCGAAAGGTTTTGGGGTTCATAGAATTCATGTCGTACCCTAGCAAACTCTATTTGATCCAAATTAGACATCAGAACATTTCTAAAGTGCATTTCCATTGAGGGTTCAAATTTGAAATGGATAAAATGATGCAAGTGAGTCAAAAAAAATCCAAGCATAAACACAATCCCAAAACAGATGGAATATTGTTTCTGCTCCATTTGAATAGTAGGATCACAGTGAGATGATGTTAATTGCATATTGCTGAAGTTTCATCTCGATAGTGTTTTCTATTTACATCTATCGTACATTTCAACTGAATTTCTGAAAGAACCCGCTTGCACAACGCTCATTAATGTACTTCAGTGATATCAAGCATCTCATTGTCCACATTTGGAAGCAGCCTAAATCCAAACTGAAGATATTCCATTCGTTGTGTTTTTTGTGAGTTTTTTTTCGCTGTCATGACATACAATACATCCACGTTCTGCTGTCTCCTGTGTCACTTGAATCTAGCAGTGTTAATAAATGCTTATCATAGCCCATCCCATAGTTCATTAAAATATCTACTTTATCCCTGTATGTGAAGTGATTGTTCGCTGAGAAGGCAAACACATGTCGTGTACTTCTGACTTTTGTTCTGTTTGAGCAGATGCAAGCGGTTGAGCCTGGTGTGCCAATGGCGGTAGCAAGTTCACACAGCCGCTCAGAAGACGAAGAGTCGCTTGTCATAAAAGATGTAAAAAGGACGGCGACGCAAGCATTTGGCAGTGGTGTTCCTAAACGCAGAAGTTCCTCCAGGTTACTTTCAATCTATTGTTGTGTTCTGGCTCGGTTCTCATATTCCGTTCGGAATAAGTAAAGATACAATACAATACAATACAATACAATACATGCTGATTTATATAGCGCTTTCACAACAGCGGCAGCTGTAACAAAGCGCTTAACAAAACAGTTAACATAAAGTAACATAATAAACACAACACATAACATAAAACACGGACAGTCGTGCAGTCCTAACCACTTTTCCCCTCATACGCTTTGTTTAGAGCAGTTTGAGATGAAAGAGGAAAGAATCAAAGTGTCCTTTCACCAGTGGATCAGAGACGTCATGCTCAAAATGTGCACACGCCGGGTACAAGCTAAGTTTCAAAGTTAACTAGAAGCTGCAGCATCCATTGACGAAAAAGAGATTGGTTCACTTCTCCTGTTCCATGCAAATCCATTCCAATTCCAAGCGGTGACTCTCAGTTCCAAATGCGCATCGGCGTTCTGCGCCGACGCTCCTCTTGCCTCATCCTCAACTTCAGCAGCCATCTATCCAGCCGCACCAACGCAGACTGTCCAACAGCGCCGACATCTCCACTGAACAAAACGGGGCTGTGAAAAATGCTGCCCATTACAGGCGCAAAAAGCACAAGCGCCTCTTTTAGCACCGACAGTCAATGGCGCCGACATTCCTCCCAATCCAAATTTGTGCTAGTACAGGCGTGCTGCCGAGAAGGCACAACCACCAAGCACAGATTCTTCTCCTTTGACGAATGTCGTGGCCAAGAAATGATGAAAACTGTCCACATCAGGTCCACACGACGAAACAACAAACATGTGACAAAACAAAAAGACAAAAACAACAAAAAAGAAGAAAAAAAGCAAGGCTCTTGAAGAGCACTTTCTGAAGGCTGCCTACTCGGGCGCCATCTTGGGGAAAAAAAAAAGATGTAGATGTGTTGCATCTTATGCCTCGTGATAGTCTAGTGTACTAAATCTACCATGTCAATGTTGTCCAACAACACCCGCAGATCGATAAAGAGGAAGAAGTTTGACGATGAACTGGTGGAAAGCAGCCTTGTCAAATCAACGAGTCGCGTTAAAGGTCCTCCTCTCATGGAGCCTTTACGCTGCTCAGGTAGTGAGCCTTCTTCCAGCGAGAAAAAGAAGGTAAAGAGAAATAGCAGGAGTGGAAAAACAGATGTGAAACTTTGAATTTAATTCTAATCTTTTTTTTTCTTTTTTTTTTTTTTACCTCATCATGTCTTTTCAGGTGGCAAAATCGGGACCGTCTTTGACGTCGCCTCTCACAATGCTAATGCATCCTACATCGATCACCAAAAGAGTGAAGAAAAGTAAACAACCGCTCCACATGACAAAAGACTTGGGTCGCTGGAAGCCGACAGATGACCTGCTGCTTATTAATGCCGTGCTGCAGGTGAGTTTCAAACTTTAATTTAGTTTGGTTTTATTTAACATTGACACGCAGCACATTATAACAAATCATTATTACAATTATTGTATTTTTCCTTTTATCAAAGTGCAGATTGAATGTTTAACAGTTACGATGATACTGTTGTCCGAGCAAATAGTGAGGCTAAATTCGATCTCATTAGTCCCAAAAATGAAAGTAAATTAAATTAAAATAGATTGTGTAGATGTAATGAAGTCTCAATATCCTGGAGGTGAATATATGGTTATAATTCTGCAGACAACAGACCTCACATCTGTCCATTTGGGCGTCAAGTTCAGCTGTCGCTTCACTCTGAGAGAAATTAAAGAGCGGTGGTACTCACTGCTCTATGATCCCGTCATCTCAAAGTAAGACGCCGGGCGGGTGGGCAGGCAGTGTATTCTCCTTCAGCCGTGCTGACATATTCCACCCTTGGCTTTCTCTTTCTCCCCCTGCGGTCGTGGCTGTTCAGACTTGCTTGGCAGGCGATGCGGCAGCTTCATCCCGAAGCCGTAGCGGCGATACAAAGTAAAGCTCTTTTCAGCCAGGCTGAGGAAGTACTACTGGCCAAGATTGGCTCGGTGAGTGAACGCTATTCTCTTCTCATTGCCTCACTATTGTCATATTATAATGGCATCAGCTGCGTGTTTCTTTGTTTTGTCATCACACAGACAAGTCAGCCCAAATTAGACACATTCCAGGATCTTCTAAGTAAACACCCAAGTGTTTTTCACCAGTCACGAACCCCCAAAAGTCTGCTGCTCCACTGGCAGCTTCTGAAGCAGTACTACCTACTGGATGACCAGAGTGGTGAGTCGGCCCATACGCCCAAACCAAATATTGTCTCCTCACTGTCATCACACAAACAAGTAAACTTAATAGATTTTACTGAACAGATTTGACTCAAATTGACTTATGATATTGTTAAGATATCATTTTCCTTTCGATTTTCTTGATTGATTGATTGATTGATTGATTGATTAATTGATTGATTGATTGATTGATTGTGGACAGGATCCACTCTGTTCCATTCACTGCATTGGTCAGCATTTGAAATGATCAAAGTCTCTCTGTGTCAATCCAGTTGACATAGCATTTGTTTGTTTTTGCAAACTGAACTTTAATAAAACAACCGAGATACATTGTGCTGTAAATATTTGTTTACATATTTGTTGTGAGGCGGCCCCGTAGTCCAGTGGTAAGCGCGTTGACCTCACAGTGCAGAGGTTCCGGGTTCGATTCCTGCCTGTGTGGGGTTGGCATGTACTCCGGGTTTTCTCCGGGTGCTCCGGTTTCCTCCCACATTCCAAAAACATGCATGGCAGGCTGATTGAACACTCTAAATTGTCCCTAGGTGTGCGTGTGAGCGTGGATGGTTGTTCGTGTCTGTGTGTCCTGCGATTGGATGGCAACCGGTTCAGGGTGTCCCCCGCCTACTGCCCGAAGACAGCCTGCCTCGCGACCCTCGTGAGGATAAAGCGGATCAGAGAATGTATGGATGGATATTTGTTGTGTGGTGAATAAGTGTGTCGTGTTGCAGTCCAGCCGCTGCCAAAGGGGGACCAAGTCCTGAACTTCTCTGACGCTGAGCAGATTGTTGATGATGTCAAGTTAAAGTAAGGCATGCTTCAATTTTGATTTCTGCGTTAATTTTGTGAGCTTGTGACAAATTGAAATTTGAAAACAACTGAGAGCATTTTTCTATAGTTATTAGGGCCGAAGCAAAAGGCCTCTTGAAATCCCTTTTTAGAATTGTTCTTCCCAAAAATCACTCGCTTTTTTGGGGGGTTGGGGGGGTGTCATTATGCCCCAAAACACTCCGATTATTGCAAGGCCGAGTGTCCTGGTGAAAATGGATGCGTTTTACACCTCTAATCCATTTGTCAACTTTTCTTCACATCCAGGGAGAGTAGAGATGAAGTATTGGAACATGGTAGGAGCGGTCAAAGTTTCACTTTGCATCATTACGGTCATCGCCCGGATTGAAAAAATGAAAAAAAAAGTCTGCTTTCCTTTTCCAGAACTGATGATATCTGATCGCCACCAAAAAAGGGAAATCAGGCAGTTGGAGCAAGAGTTGCCCCGCTGGCAGGTCCTTGTGGACAGTATCACAGGTAGAGCGTTGGGCCTTTCATTAAATGGGTTGGTCTAAGCAGGCATGTAGTGGAAGTTGACATGAGTCGATGAATCGATTTTATGGATTAATTTGAATTGAAATCAGGTTTGTCAGGATGATTTTCATATTTAAAAAGCGCATGCAGACATGCACTTGTTACCCAAACGACATGGCTGAACTCAAAGGAGCTAGTTCAGAAAAGCACTGTGTTGCTAAATTCTGACTGTGCTAGCAGCTTTTTATTTTTAATTTAAAAAAAAGTGGCTTTTAATTTCTGGTAAGAAGCACGCAAAATGAATGGATTCAATTTCATTTTGGAAGGAAGGAGAAAAATAGCAGAAATCATTTTTTTTGTTTTGTTTTTTAAAGAAGGTAAAAATGTAATTTTAATTCAAGGCCATACTTTGAAGTAAATGCCTCCATGTCAGATTTAGAATTTCACCAAAAGTATTGAGTGTTTTTTTTTTTTTTTAACAAGTAAAATTTATTTATTTATGTATTTTTTAACATTGTACTGCACTAAACTGCAACTGGGTGTGACAGGGATGAGCATGCCTGACTTTGACAACCAGACGCTGGCCGCTCTCAGAGGACGGATGGTACGCTACCTCATGAGATCCCGAGAGGTAGGTCAAACGCACTGCGACTAGTATATCCTCAAGAGCTCACCAAGTGGCACTCAAGTACCGTATGTTTCTTCCATTCTTTTCATTTCTCCTCCCTCAGATTACGCTGGGCCGTGCAACCAAAGATAAACAGATCGATGTGGATCTGTCATTAGAGGGGCCCGCCTGGAAAATATCAAGAAAGCAAGGTGATTGAACATGATAAGGAGGGTGGAAATCCCAACGTGTGTGGGGGAAATGACAGTTGATGTTTGCAGGAATTATTAAACTGAAGAATAACGGGGATTTCTTCATCGCCAATGAGGGCAGACGACCCATCTACATCGATGGCAGACCGGTCCTGTCGGGTAACAAGTGGAAACTAAATAACAACTCAGTGGTGGAGGTGCGTGTCGAGGTTATCAGACAAGTTATACAGTATGCCACGTGTGGCGTTAACATACCGCATCTCTTTCTATAGATCGCGGGACTTCGCTTTGTGTTTCTAATCAACCTGGAACTCATCTCCCTCATCAAAGCCGAGGCAGCCAAGATGACACAACAGTGAATGCGCAACTCCGTACTGTTTATATGTAGAAGTGCTTCTGACTTGTATTTCACAAGTCTGGTCTATGGATCTTTTCCGTGTTGTGCTGTATAGACGCTGTCATGTTGGGAGCCCTTTTTCCAGTTTCTGGGTTATTTTATTTAAATTGTGTAGTGAATCTTTTCCACGTCAATAAACCGGTATACACACACAAGTTTAATTTTCTGTCGTCTTTGTCACACTTAGCACGTCACTCAGAAGCTGACACATACATGAAAAGAAAATATCTAAAACCTTGCATTCATCACACTGTCTTGACACATTTTGTCATATCGGAATGTCACGGTAAATGAAGAACCAAATGAGGTATCTTGGAATTAAAACAGCAAGAACTGCAAAATTTAAAGCTATATATGGAGAAATTTACAATCTGAGAATAACATTGTGGATTCACATTAACTAAAAGGGGAACAAAAGGTGGAAGCGCAGCTCAACCAAAATTAAATAAGGGAAATTAACGCATCATTTTTTTTTTATGTTATCACCTAAAAACAAAAAGGAATGCATTTTGTCATTTAAAAGAGGACAGTATCTAAGATTTTTTTAAAGCCACCGATTGAATTGTAATATCCCTTTTTATTTCAGAAGTGCTACTGTTGGGAAATTTATGCAAAGAGTAGCCTGTCATGTCCTCCAGTATATTAAAATATTAAAAATGACCACAAACTGCCATTTTTTAACGGTGTGTGTTGATTATCATGGTGGTCGTTTGAGGCGGTGTGGAAGTGTCGAAATCATATTGCGAGGTGTAAGTACATTTATTTCATATTTCTAAAGAAAACGGTGATCCTATATAAACCTTGACGTGATAGATAAAAAGTAGATCCGTTTTGGATTTCACAGCCAAAATGAGTTAAAAACGTTGTCAGACCTAACCCTACAAAATTTGTGTTCCTGTGTTATCAAAGGGTGGTATGCTCCCTCTAGTGGTGTACAAAAATATTACTATCTGAAACTTAAAATATTCGCGTATTAAAATACATTAGGTACAATGTTTATTTAACGTGCATATGAAAGATATTTTAAATGCATCACTAAGTGCAGTTTTTGTTTTGTGGTACTTTTCCAATATTTAAGCAGAGTGAGAATGGTTAAACTGTGCATGATGATTTTTACTCTGGTTTACAATTATATCAGACGTACTTTCTGAAATAACTTGTGAATGCTTGGAACTACACCGCTGTAGTGATTTAAAGGGACACTTGAGTGGGTTGAACAAAATGATGTCAGCACGAAAATAAAATTCACCCCCTTAAAAGAGAGTGGTTTAAAAGTCGTTGTTTTTTCATTGATTTTTCCTAAACAGATTGATTTTCCTGATTTAAAAAAATAAATGCATAGCTAAATTGAGCTTGTTCGTGAAAAATTGACCATCCTGGCCGGATGACGACTTTAATGTTGATGATTATAATACAGAATATTTTGGATCACATGATCAAATGTACACGAAATCAAAAAATAGTTGTGAATCATTTCGCTATGAATGGTATTGATGCTCCGTTTTACAACACTACGCGACATTTGTGATCTTGAACGTCTCTCGCCCGGTTTCCTTATCTGCTACTGCTGCTGGGAACACATCACGTGTGTTGGGTATTTTTTTTGCGTGGCAGGGCATAACAGTAAAACTCCAGCGGGCGTCTGACAGCGCATAAGTAAGTTTGTTTTTTTAATTTACCCACAATGCACCCTTAAAACATCATACCAAGTCCTCTTTGTGAACAACTATTCACGGTTGGGTGTTTTCATGCGCCCTGGTCATCAGTTGCGAAGCTTGCTAACTGTTACCAACGTTAGCCGTGAGAGGAACGTGCACATTTTGTTCTATACAAACAACCCGTTGACAAACTTCAGAACCCAATCCGCAGTCCGTCCTTATAGTGTCAGCATTTGTAGTTAATTTACTAAAATATGAGTTGATATCTTATTGAGGAGGTTATTTGTTTAAAGAGTTTGTTTGTTTGTTTGTTTGTTTAGTGAACATATAAATAGATAACAGAAATGTGGCAGGAAGTTTAAAAAAAACTTACAAAGGAAAAGAAAAACAAATAGTCATCATTCAGCACAATTTACATGTTCAAAGGAAGTAGGAATAAGTGAAAAACGTATCTAGTCCTACCCCTTGTTCTTTGTGAATTTTAACTCGGTTGATATTAATATAATAATAGATCATTTAGTACAAATGTGTCAAACTCACGGCCCGGGGGCCAGATCTGGCCCGCCACATCATTTTATGTGGCTCCGGGAGTCAATGTCCTCTATTTCACATGCAGCTTTTAATTTTGGAAGAAGTTCTTTTCTTTTTTGACACACGGCATCAGCAAAATCCTCATTTACATCGGTGTTGGAGCCTTTTAAGTATTCTGCAGGATCCTTGTTCTGTCCTTTATATTGTTTCAAATGCCACCACAACTGGCCTAGGATTCTCCCGAGTTCGGTCCTCCCTGTCCGGTGAGCTCTCTCCATCTTGTTGAAGAATTCACCTCATGTGACGTTCAAGTTAAAATAAAAACAGTAGATAATACCAATATCATTTAACTACTTCCTAATTTGTGTTAATAAATGACACGACCGTGACTAAATGAGATCGGAGTCATGTTTATTGGAGGCCGCCATTGCACTTGATTGTCACTTATCTTTCAATTTAGTGCCCCAATCAGGTTTGATTGTTCTTTCAAGTTGTTTTAGCTGCCGTGTGTCATTTCCTTCATGAGTCTTCCCAGAAATATTGATATTAAATTCAGTGTCAAGTATTAAAAAGTGAAAATGAAGTTTTAATGTCCATTATGGAGCATGGCATTTTGATGACTTCGCACTTCGACTTTGGATGTGTGTTTGTGTGTGGAGTGTAGGCGCGGACACACAAAATAATTTCCCCCTCTTAATTACTGTACTTGTACTGAGTGACCAAAAAAGAAGAAAAAAGACAAAATGTCATGAGCCACTGTTTGACTTTCAACCTTTGTCTCTTTGCCAACATTGTGGAATTTCTTTTGACCAAATTAGCCCACGGTAACTGGAAAACATGTTACACATGTGCTCAGATTAGACAGAACATTTTGAATAGTTGAAGATATTGATTTCGAGGCCCGCACAAAACACAACATTAATATTCTTGGAAGAGACAGAATAATAAAAAAAAAAAAATGTTAAATAAGATCACCAATCTCTTGTGTCATTGTAGTCAATGCTACTTGGTGTATGGTTCCACCTTTTCTGTCATGCACCTCTGGACAGATCTGAATATTTAAAATTATTGAAAAGTCGTCAAAATACACACACACACACACACACACACACACACACACACACACACACACACACAGTATGGGTACTTGGGGGTGGGGGGACTATTATAAAAACAAAATATTTATATTTTCTTACTTCTCACAAGTGGTAGAATTTGATCTGTTATTATTCGCTGTTGGTCAGCAAGTTGGATAAGACATCACAAGCTACTGAAAAAGTTGATCAAACAAGTGTACGTGATTACAAATTCAATTCAATTAAACTCAAAATGAAGAAAGAGTTGAAGCAAATTCTTTGTCTTCCCTGTTTTACAGTCCAGTCAAAGTCTCTCTGTCTAAATTACATTTTTGGTTTATTAATGGACTGACTGATCCCTTTCGCGTCATCCAAATCATCCTTGTTTCTTTCAACCTCATTTGGGAAGGCGCTGTAGTTGTTGTTGGATACTGGCGCATCTGAATAAAAGAAATAAATTGCTTTCCGGCTAAAGTGTCGTGGAAGTAGTCAGTATCAATACCTGCATGATCAATGTTTACCAATAGAGCTCTTTTTTCTGAGGTCTGTGCTGATTGGTCGGTTCAGTAGGAGGTGTCGAGTTGAAAGTTGCACTTTGGCATTTTGACAAGAATGTACAGTACCCTTAACAAAAGCCTTGGAATGAGCGCCGGCGTAAACACAGCATAAGGATAAAAATCAATGTCTGCACACATGAGCTTGCGCCTCATCCACAGTGACCGTCTGTGACATGGAAGGATGATATGAAGCCACATCTTTTCAAAATAAAACTGCAGCAGTTTAACGACACCCTGCGTTACTCATTCAGCAACGGGGAGAGTTTATTGACTCAAAATATGACCTCCCGATTCACAGCATGTGTCCGCGCTCTTTTTCATGTTTCATTTTAATATTTGATAGAAATCTTCTCGTTGTGATCTTCCCGACAGAACGTTAATGCAATGCTCGTGCTTCGACACTGTCACCGTCTAACGCGTTTTGGTCCGCTCACCCCTCAAAGGTACTGTGTGGCTTTTCTCATCCCTCTTTGAATTGAATTGGAGTCCTCACGAGATTGTCGCAATTTTCATAGACCCCAAGCATCCTCTGCTGGAGCGTGGTGTTCGCTTCGTCTTGTGAGCAGCAGCAGCAGCAACAATAACAACAAGGAACAGAGATGGGAGCACCCTGGACACGCTCCAAACTTGCGACTCGCCTTTGCGGGTCTCCTGGCCGGGACGGGAGCTGTTCTGGCGTATGGCCTCCACCATCACAAGGTCAGGTCTTTGTGCATCCTACGGTTAAGATTTCACGCGAAATAGTTGAGAAAACACATTTCTTTTGTTTCATTTGATAAGATAAGCAATAGAGATCCAGCTGTGAAAGGAATAAATGGCTCATTAAAAAGAACAAAATAACGTTCCTGCTTACTGCCTTAATTATTTTATGGGGGGGTGGGGGGGGCATATATTACCAAAAATGTGAATTTTACAAGAATAAAATTGTATATTTTTTTTAGATTAATACTTTCATGCACCCTGTAACCTGATTACATGATAAGATGTCCACTGTAGTAACCGCTGTCCCTGAAAGGGTTAAAGTCGGAATTGGGGTAAAGTTGGACGTTTTTGAAACTAGTCACCATTTTTGGGGATGGGGGGGGTCAAACATTTTAGAAACTCAAGTGTAGAGTCAGAATTTTTATGAGAATAGTTGAAAATGCTCATAAGTTTCGGATTTTCTAAAGCATGTCTTTCTGGTTTTCGAGAACCTTTTGAGATTCAAGTTTTATATTTTCGATAAAAACCTTTCAAAATTAAGGTTGAAGTAATCATTTGAATAAAGTTGTATATTTTTGTGATTAAAGTTTTTTTGGTTTCAAAATGAAAAGTTGGATATTTTCAGAATTAAATGGTCTTTTGATTGTATTATTAGATTTTTTTTTTATAAAACCTTTTATATTTTTTAGATTTAAATGATAAATTTAGGGGAATGAAGTTGGATATTTTAGCTCTGACACCCTTTTACTACTTTGGCTCTATTACTCTTGTTAGCTTGAACTCCAAGAAAGAAAGTTTGTCTGTGTTGTCGGCTGCCACGCCCGGCCGGGCCGTGTTTTTGCAAACGTTGCAGCAGAAACCTGACTCAGCACATGAGTCAATTTCGACTCCCACTTTCAGTGACTCAGCTTGTTCCTCCTGACCTCAGCATCCCTGTCAGATCTCCGTCACCTCTCATATCTGTGTCAGGAAATTTGGACAACTACCTGTTTGGATAGTGTGGATGATTTCCAAACTGATGAGAAATGATTCAGTACAGAAGACATCATCGTGCTTTTTCAAGTCACCGTTCACAAAGCGGCTTTCGAGGCCGCGCTTTGCGATTGATGACCTGTTGACAGCGTTGTTATCTCTGCTGTGCAGGCGGAGCACGGCGACGTTGTGAGCGCTCAGCTGAAAGCGCGGACCTCCCAGCTTCCCATCTTCAGCCAAGAAGAGGTCACCAAGCACCGCACGCTGAAAGATGGCGTGTGGGTCACTTACAAAGGCGGCGTCTACGACATCACCGAGTTTGTCTCCGTGCACCCCGGCGGGGATAAAATCCTGCTGGCGGCCGGCGGGGCCCTCGAACCCTTTTGGGCGCTTTATGCGGTGCACAACCAGGAGCACGTGCTGGACATGCTCTCTGAATACAAGGTGTGAGGAACACAAGTGTCATGATGGGGGAAAATAAAAAAAAAGATGCTCCCTTAGCATGTCGCTCTACTATGTCAGCTTACAAAAGCACACTTTTGGGACTTACGTAACAAATTAAACTTGTAAATCAAAGTGCTAATGTGCTGAGGAATGCCAACAGTGAGTTCAGAGTGCCGTGAGCTTTCCAGCTCCGTGAAACATAGCGTTGTGTCTCCATTCGTCACATTCATCATCCATCTCATTTGTGATTGTCCACGAGGTCGGCGAGTTGCGGGCGGAGGACCAGAAAAAGCAGCAGAGCGCGGCACCGTCGGATCCGTACTCGTCCGACCCCGAGCGCCATCCCGTGCTGCGCGTCAACAGCCTGAAGCCCTTCAACGGCGAGCCGCCTCCCGAGCTTCTCTCGGATAGCTACGTCACGCCCTCCGCCATCTTCTTCAAGAGGAACCACCTGCCCGTTCCGCGGGTGGACCCGGCGTCGTATGAACTGCAGGTGGACGGGCTCCCAGGAGGAGGTCTCAAGCTGTCCTTGGAGGACTTAAAGAGCCGCTTCCCCAAGTACACGGTCACGGCCACGCTGCAGTGTGCGGGCAACCGGCGCGCCGAGATGAACACGGTCAAGCAGGTGAAGGGATTGAACTGGGGCATTTCGGCCATCAGCAACGCCACGTGGGCGGGCGCACGCCTCCGCGACGTGCTGCTGGCCGCCGGATACGGTCCGGATGCGGCGCAGTGGGCTCGCCACGTGCAGTTTGAGGGGCTGGATAAAGACGTGACGGGGACAACGTACGGCGCATCCATCCCCGTCAAAAAGGCGACCAGCGAGGAAGGCGACGTCCTGCTGGCTTACGAGATGAACGGCGAGCCTCTCCCCCCCGACCATGGCTTCCCGGTGCGGGTAGTGGTGCCCGGAACAGTGGGGGCCCGTAACGTCAAGTGGCTGTCCAAGATCACGGTGAGCGCCGAGGAGAGTGGCAGTCACTGGCAGCAAAACGACTACAAGGGCTTCTCGCCCACCACCGACTGGGACACCGTCGACTTCAAGTCGGCTCCGGCCATCCAAGAGCTGCCCGTCCAGTCGGCCATCACCGTGCCGGCAGATGGCGCCGCGGTCCCCCGCGGCAGCGAAGAGGTGACGGTGAAGGGCTACGCGTGGAGCGGCGGCGGACGGGAAGTGGTGCGCGTGGACGTGTCCCTGGACGGAGGGAAGACGTGGCAAGTGGCCGAGCTGAGGAGCAGCGACGGGGGGCAAAGTCCCGAGCCTTCACCCCCGCCCGGGAGAGCCTGGGCCTGGAAGCTGTGGGAGCTCACGGCCCCTCTCCCCTCGGAGGCCCGCCAGCTGGAGATCGTCTGCAAGGCCGTGGACAACAGCTACAACATGCAGCCCGACACGGTCGCTCCCATCTGGAACCTGAGAGGGGTGCTGAGTAACGCTTGGCACAGGGTGAAGGTCAACATCGTCGACAGCGAGGAATAGATTTCATCGGACCGTTGTTCGACGACCTCCCCTCAAACGACGTTCGGAACGCTGCCAGTCTATGACGGTGCCAAATGGAGCCGCTCATGCCGACTTTTTCTCTGGAAATTAGAAGTTTGAACAAGAATTGGGGCGACCAAGCCAAGTCTGTGTCGAAAGTCATTTGAGCATTGATCAAATGTCTCCGATGTCCAGTCGAAGATCCGTGTACTAGCACACTCTTTGTTTGCTCAAGCACAGGTGCCAAACTCAAGGCCTGGGGGCCAGATCCGGCCTGAGAAAGCAAATTCTGGGCCTCGACGTCATGTTTCTTGCTAAAATACCCAAATTGCAAATTGTCTTCACTTTTCAAAAGGTTCAGATATTTTAAGCGTTTTTTTTTTTGTTACCAATCCCCCCTTTGATCATGAATTGATCATGTGTATCGATAGGAAAACAGCACAGCCCTGGTATAAATGAAGGAGATGTCCATTATTGTGTAAAAAAAATCATAGGAATATTTAAGTTTCAAGTTTTACTTTGATCAAAGATTCTTGTCATATCGGAATTTGGTCATATGAGTGAACAGTGAAAGGTGCTGACTGTGGAAAACCACTTCAATGACTACTGGGATGTTTCCTGTCATTCTTGTCATTGAAGACGAGGAATAAACAGATTTAAATGTGTACTTTAGTCACTGATGATTTATTTGCAGCTGGTTGGGGGGGAAAAGGTTGCACTGTCAGTGTTTTATTCACTTTTTATTCAATTTAAATGTTTCTGTCACCATCAGTCTTGATTTAAGTTTTTGCAGATGCTGGCTACACACCGATGCACTTATCCAAATCAGTATTGAGAGTGTGAAGAGACGCTGACAATTTTTGCAGTTTCCCCAATAACGTTATGTGCTCCTAACCTGATGTGATAGCCAGTCACATGCTGGTGATAAATTCTTTGGTTCTTGCAAGCTCAACAAGATTTTGCTTATACGAGACTTGCACTTTGCCCCCTGGAGGTGTCCCAAACACCAAAAGACAGGCAGGCAATTCACACCGAAGATCAGGAGCAAGGCGCTCACCAAAGTGCTTCTATGTAACGATGTGGATGTGGCTTCCGTGCGTGAAGGTTGTGAAAGGAAAATAAGGACATCTGGGAATTCCAGTCACATCCTGTTTTGGGTGTTTTGGTTATTTTGGCTTCAGGCCTCGTGCAATATCCCCTGATTTTCTTTGCACGCACACAGAATTGTGTAACCTCTTGCACACCACCATATGTTATTCCTGATGTATCTCAAGACTGTCGTAGATACTTCGAAGCCGAGTATCATGCCCCCCCCACCAAAAAAATCTTCTGCCACGTATTCGAGAAGAACCGTCCTGTGGAGACATATTTTGACTGTTTTGTTGTCAACGTGTCCTCTCGGAATGCTCTGTGATTCATGGCTTCCCAAACATTGGGGTACGCACAATAGATCAAAATGTCTCGAATGCAGGATCTTTGGTTTTAGGGTTTAAAAAACACAAAAAACCCCAAAACGGAACCAATGAGTCATCATGAATAAACTGTCTGTTTATGCGCTACTGAGAATTGCTAGCCACTAAGACAAGAACAATAAAAAACACTTAAGGCGAAAGAAAGAGGAAACCCATCAAATCAAACAAACATCTCCGTATTAAAATTGGAGCCGCGTGTCTAGACATAAGTAGGGTCGCAGAATTCGAGGAGTTGCATACATACTCCGTGGAAACGTGTTGGTGTTAAATATATATTTTTTTTTATCAAAGGAAAGGTGAAAACAGCTACTTAGAATCTGTCCCAAAAAGTTGCTGGATCTGCGTTGTATGACCTCTTTTTAAAATCGAAATGGTGGCGTCATTACACAGTTCAACAATGAAATGTGCGTTGCTTCAAGATTTTACTGCGGCTGCATTTTTGTAATTTTATTGCGGTTGATGATGATGATGACATGAGTCAGGGGTCAGAGGTCAATCATAGTATTCCTTTTTGACATGAGCGGGCCTTCCTACATCTCTGTTAATTGGACTTCTCCGTCAATGATGACAACAAAATAAAATTAAAGCAAAATCATCCATTTTCTATCGCGCTTAAGTGCTGAAAACGGCTCCCTTTGACAATGCAAAGTTTCCGGGCCCCGGTCTACCTGTGTGGAGTTCGCATGTTCTCACCGTGCCTGGGTGGATTTTCTCCGGGTATTCCGGTTGCCTCAAATCATCAACTCAATGCACTTAGTATTTAAAAAAAAAAAAAAAAAATTTTGAACCCAACTCTTGAGTTAGCCCCTTTGCCAAGTTGTTTTGCAACCGCGAGAGTTCCTCTGCTAGGTCTTACCTGCAGCCGGTTGTCTCTACATATTTATACAGCACCGACGATTGCTGTGACTTCTCTCAGAACAACTTGACAAGACAACGGCGCGCGCACAGATTTAGTGCAGCCTTTTCCTCGACTCTGCATTCTTCCCTGATGGCTCATTGTCTCCTCGGCGCTGAGTCACACGCCAGGCCCGCTTTAAAAAGTACCGCCGCCTCCTCTGGGCTGAGCACTCCGGTGCAGAATTCCGGGTGGGAAACCTCAGAGCTCAAAGATGGAGCGCAGTGGGCAGCTGCTGGTGGTGCTTTTGGTGCTCGCTTGCAGCGGCGCTTTCTGTGCAGTGGTGCAGTGGATGGAACTGAATGAGGCACAGGTAAAATGCTTTTTCGGTGTGCTGTTTGAACTACAATTCCAGGAACTCAATTTTTTTTTTCTGTACATCTCAGGCCTATTTGAAGCAATATGGCTACCTGACTGAGCCCAGTGATCTGCTCGACCCCAACTACCTGGAGGAGGTCATCCAAGCTCTTAGGTAACTTAGAAGGCACTTAAAATGAGAGCGAGAATTGTTTGTAATATTGTTGCCTCTCTTCTGCTGCTCAGCACGAGTAAAAGCCCAAATACTAAAAACCTCAGTCAAGTGTTAATGCTGGCATATCGCATTGTTTTGCTGATAGCGATTACGACATTAACATTAACAATAAGACGTCAAATAACAATACGAGATGAAGACTCTCATGTTATACAATCTGCAACCACAGTAATAAACACACACTCTGCATAAACGCATAATATTGAATGCACTTGGTCGTGTTGAATCCATGAGCCTGTGCAGGTGTTCAATGTCATGGCCATGCGTCAAGTCTCCCTCTTGAGCACAGTTTGATTGTTTATTTTGTTTGTTTTTGTCTCCAGGGTCTTCCAAAGGGCGAATGAGTTGCCTGCTAGTGGAGAGTTGGACGAGGCCACCCTGGCTGTGATGAGGCAGCCTCGCTGTGGCTTGGAAGATCCCTTCAACAAGAAACAGCACAAGTACAGAGTGATGGGTGATTAATGCTTCATGACTCGAAATATCTATGTTGCACAGATGTGTTTTGCAAAGCTTGATATCCTGTAGTCGGGCTGAAGAATCAATCAAATTCAAATAGACGACACGATGCAATTTTCAAATCGCAGAGGCTGAAATCTGGGGGGGGGGACATATATGTTTCCGCCATAATTGTTTGATAGAAGTTTGGTTTAGTTCTCGTCGTGAATGCTGAAAAAGACTGCCAGTCAAAGTGTTTAAGAAGTTCACAGCTCTAATTGAAGTAGATAAATGAACTGTATTTAATGTTAGTTACTGGCTAATTTGCCTTGATTTTAATGATTAAAAGCTGTTCTATAATCTTTAATCATAGAGCCAATCATATAAAAATAATAATTCACTTACTTGGACATAGTAAAATGATTTGACATTCAGCATTGTATCTTTTAAATGTAACTTTTTGTTGTTGTTAATTGGTTGAATGTAAATGCCCAAAAACCCAACAAAAAATAGTTTGGTTTTATTAAGAAAAGTCCCACCCCTAATATTGTACTTAATAAAAACATACATGAATGTAATAATCAAATTGTTTTGCCTCCGTTCAATGGACATGTTGTGCTGCTCCTTCTGGTGTGCACACCTTGCCCACCGGGGGGCAGTATAACGCAAACATAGGATATAAATGGAGACCACCACTCCTCTCAGGAAGCCGAAGTCATCCATCGTCGTTCTTTGCAGAGGGTAAAGAATACATGCCGACGACACACCGTTGCTATTCGTATCTTCTCAGGTCGCTGGAGGAAAAAAAACCTGACCTACCGCATTTACAACTACACACCAGACATGAAGAAGGCCCTGGTGAAAACAGCCATCCAGGAAGCCTTCAAGTATTGGAGTGACGTGACGGACTTGACCTTTAGAGAGGTGGAATACGGAAGAGGAGACATCAGGATCGCCTTCCACAAGAGAGATGGCTACTGCAGCATTCCGTTTGATGGCCGCGGTTAGGCTTTTTTTTTTCCTGACCTTTTTATTTTTATTTTTTTAATGGAATGTAGCTGCTGCCTCATCATCATAATCATCATCATCAACATCCTCCTCTACTCCTTTGCAGGTCATGTACTGGCCCACGCAGAAGCACCAGACTCTGGACTGGTCCACTTTGACGAAGATGAGTTCTGGACGGAGGGGACGTACTACGGCTCTAATTTGCGTATCGTGGCGGCCCATGAAATTGGTCATGCACTCGGCTTGGGTCATTCTCAGTTCAGAAATGCCCTCATGGCTGCCGTCTATACCGGTTATCAGAGCAATTTCAAGCTGCACTTCGATGATGTGCGTGGCATCCAAGCACTGTATGGTGAGTCATTTAAAAACTCCCGTCAGTCTGACTGACTGAACCAGGCTTGAAATACTGCATACAGACGACTTCTTTCGATAGATAGATACATAGAAAATCGTTTAAAGCAATGCCTTTTAGATAGAATATTGCTCTCTTGTAGTCGCATACTGAAAGCTTTTTGTAATCATTTTTGGTATTAATTTGTGTACTTTTTTTAATGCATAAACAAGTGCTCCCGAACCACTGTTGTCTTTTCTTGTTTTTTTTTGTTCTAGGCCAACCCACAGCCAACACTTTATCTACTCCAACAACTTTAGAGAATGTCTTTCCTACTGAAAGCAGCGGTGACACTGAGAGCATCCCTGACCCGTGCACGGCCACACTGGATGCCATCATGCTTGGTACGACGCCAGGCAGCAAACACTTCAAACATCGTGGTTGCACCATGACAAACAAACAAAAAATAATAGGAAGATCTACCTGTTTACAAACCTGAATTCATTTTCCCAGTTATATCGTCACACGTGTCCCCACAATGATCACAGGGACATTATAATAATAATAATAATAATAATACATTTTATTTACATTCCACCACAATGTCATGTCAACGGGGTGAGGGATTAGGAGTTGAGGTAGGGTTTAGAGTACAGTTATCATTCGAGTTAATCGACTCTTTCGGGGTATGGTTAGAATTTCGTTTGGAATAGCAGTTTGAGGTGAGCTGTAACGGTAAACGGAGAGTTGGAATACGATTAGCAATTACAGTATGCAGTTCACCACTAGGGGTCGCTGCCTTTTCCTCAGTTTTCAACTGTGTCCCAGACCTTTAGGATGTTTCATATTTGTCCAATCAGGTCCTTGGATGAGGACCTTTGCTTTCAGCGGGAAGTACGTGTGGACCATCTCTGATCTGGGACACAACACACCACTAAGGATCGATAGACTGTGGAAGGAGCTCCCTGGGGACTTGGATGCAGCGGTGCAGTCGCCAAGAACCGATAAGACGTACTTTCTTAAAGGTAAATCGCCTTCGAGTGAGTCACTACATTGGCGTAATTCATCATGTGGATATATTTGTTTGGATTTAAGAGTAGCTGATTAGCTGCTGAACGATTTAAGCGTATCAAGTCAACTTAGCCACTCAGAATGCACTTGTAAAGTATGGTTTTCTGCCTCCGAGAGAAATAATAATTTGGACTCGTTTCGAGAGAGCAATGCCTGATTCAGAGGTTGCGTCACTTTTCGAAAGTTTTACGCTGCAATAAAATCTTTTAAAAACGAAAAAAAAATGATGGAATGATAAATGTGTTAATTTAAGATAAATGAGCTGCCGCACTGTAAAAAAAACGGCTGCCTGGTGCTTTAAAAAAATTTGAATTTGAGACATCGAGCAACAAAAGTGTTAGGTTGGCAATCATTGACGACACCTGCTATGCTCTCCAAGTATGCTGTTTTTTTTTTTTTGGTTTATTTTGGCTGTTTCTGTAGGTAATCAAGTGTGGAGGTACACTGGCTTTGTGCTGGACTACGGCTACCCTAAAAAAGTGCAGCGCATCCCTCCTAACATTGATGCGGCTTTGTACTTGGAGAAGAGCAAGAAGCTTATTTTCATCAAGGTAAATCTTGAGCGTGCTCCTCATTCAGGTACTCGACGTGCTGTACTTTCATTGCATTTGTTTGCTTGCAGGGTTCGAATTACTGGCAGTGGGATGAGCTGAAGTACAACATATTAACTCCCAGGCCGCTGTCCATGCTCTTCAGCGGCGTTCCCGCCAGCCCGGACGCCGCCTTCACTTGGACCAACGGCAGGGTGTACTTCTTCAAGGGGGATGACTACTGGCGTGTCAATGAGCTGCTGAGGGTCGACAGAGGATACCCACTGAGTAAGAAAGAGCGTTGGATGCGATGCTGAGGGCCACTCGACAGGGGGCAGCAGACACCCAAAAAGCGGGGTCCTGCTACGAGGGGCATTTTTTTTTTATTCAACAGAGAAGGACCTACTTTCACCTTGTGCTTTTGTGACTGCGAGAATGATGTAAGATTTTGTATTATGTCGGGAAGAAATTAAACAAAACAAAGGCCTTCCTTTGTTTTGTATTCCCTCTCTCACAAACATGTGTGTTGGATTATGAGTATTGATGCTTTGAAGAGGACGTAATGTGATAATGGAAGCTTGCTCTGTCAACCAGACCTCTTTGACAGTGCTTCTATTGTGCACAGATTCACCCTGGGCCTCTTAGAAACAGCACAAGCTGTGATTGTATATTTTTGCACAATTAAAAACATGATGCCCCCCTCCCTCCCCCAAAAATGTGTTGTGATGCAAAAGGACAGAAAGAAGAGAAGTCATGTTTTGTTCCTGCCTTGTGTGAGCAACAAGAAATAAATCTTGGCTGCACACAGCGGGGCAGCGACGACCAACTCCAGAATAGGAAATCCTTCCAATGACCTCTTTATTGCCTGAGAAAGGTCTGGTTGCTAAGAGCCCAAAAGGAACAAAAACAATGGGTCTCATTGAACTACTAAGTATCAAACATGTATTTTATTCATTTCTATCAACATGTATGTACACAATTAGGAAAAAAAAAACGTTGAAATGTCCCGGCTAAAGTCAAACAGGATAATGACTGCTACCAATCAAAAACACGTTTTGTTTTTTAACATCACTACCTTGTACTTGGTTGTATGACAAATAAATTATAACGTTTGACAAGCACATGCAGACTAAAACTTCACCCCCCCCAAAAAAAAAAAATCTGAGTGCAACTAAAAGAAAAAAAAGCTTTAACGCAATCACCAATGAGTTTTGCTTCACTATGACATACTTGTCACCCTTCTGACACATTTGCAGCTAAAAAGTAATAAAAAAATCACACATCCTTCAATGAGAAACCGTAAAAATGTAACACTTAAAGGCAATGCGACTTAACTTTTGAAGTACAGTACATGTCAGATTTACTAGCTGATAGAAATGCACCTCAGGCTCTGTTATGTGGTCAATGCACGATGGGAGAAACAAGAGAACCTTGTGTGGTTTGTGTCTTGTAAGAAGCACCGCGGTTCAAGTGGCTTTCAATGTTCTTCATTCCCAATTTAAAAAAAAAGCAGCATCCCTCTCCACTGGTAATCCTCTATTCACATGCAGATCAACAGCAAAACATTCTCACAAGTTCTTCAGAACATCACAAGCACGTAACGGAACCAGAATGTCCCTTTTTTTTTTCTCTCCTCTTTTAAAAATGGTTTGCTCAGACCCTGACGACGGGAGTTGTAGCTGTGAGGGGCACCGTGGAGCCCGTGTCACAGTCCAAGTCAATCATAGTGTGGTTGGTGGTGCTCTGGCTACTGAGGGAGGTGCCGGTGCCCATTTGTCTGTCCCGCAGACTTTGCAGGTAGCTCTGGAAAAAAATACGCAGAGACAGTTTTGAGTTAGACGGCATTGTTGCGATCCAGAGATGGACAAAGTATGCAGTGGACCCTTGGAACTCAACGACTTGACAATACAACATTCATCCATCCGGTTTCTATAACACTTGTTCATCTGAGCAGGGCACTGTGCTGCTCATGATAGAAGCATGGGGGAAAAAAAATCAGGTTGAAAAGCCTCACGGCCCGGTTTGAGTTCCGAGAGTCCACTGTGCATGGTTAAGAAATCAAGAAGAAAAATCAAGATGGAAGGAGAGACAGAAACCACAGCACACGCCATGTTGGGTGACACTGACCGGTGCCAGAAGGTCCCCAGCGTAACGTTTCACTGGGGTGGCTTTACGGCGGTATGTGCCTTCCTGCCCACCTGCCTGCTGTCGCTTCCTGGCGTCCTTCTCTCGAATGCGCATCAGCTGCACTCTCTTCTGACGCCGACTTAAAACCACTAGAGGGAGAGGGCAAACGTGAGCGTCGCTTTCTTGATTTGAAAAGTAACGACTGATGATCTGATTTTAAAAGTAACGAGTACAAGTTACTTTGAGTTCAATCAACAGGTGCCGTCAATTCTGGGCTACTTGTTTTTATAACACTACATGAAAAAAAAATCTTCCGAGGCTTCACTTAACGATTTTTTAAGGCCGTCTGTTTCGGTCTCAGATATGCAACTGTATAGCACTTATAATGCACATTGCTTATGAATATAATTACTACATTTGGAGACAGTCACACACGCTTGTGGGCCTTTCACTTCAAGCTTGAATGTGCTGCTATCCACGTTTATTTTTGGTGCTTTATTTTACGCGCTGGTAGTGTTTTTGAAGCAAAATAACACTTTGTCAACAGCACAGGCTGTGCAACGTACCTTTATTATCATTTTCTCTGACTGACAAAAATCACGATAGTGACTGGATTTCCAGTTTGAAAATGCAAATCTCTCTCCTACCTCCATTGTTGTTGTTGTTTTTTTATGTGGTCAAAAAGTGACATGGCGCAAAAGGTGTTCTCATTTTCCTCAGGCGGAATGCGAAATTGTGAACTCCCAGAATGCTTCACTTCTGAACTCCAAACACTACTGTTGTTTGCGGTGTTTCTTCATCTCAGAATTAATGTTATTTGTTAATCATTAGTTTTGTTCTACATATACGCGTGAGGGGAATGCGTGACTGAAAAATTGTATGTGATTCCTATTCAAGTGTTGTCTAATGTTACTCACCGCTGCCCAAAAAGGTGGTCAACGACAGATCTGTAAGCTATTTGTCAAAATGATCAATTTTTCTGCGGTAATGGCGCGCTACTTTGTAAACAAACTGCGGCCAGATTGCTCCACTGAGAAAAATAACGCACTGGATTCGTCGTTCCTGTAAAAAATGGATGCTGTGGAGCAACGCGTTATCCAACGGTATTCGTCACGCTATTTCATCCTCACCCTCGGTGTGGGAGAACCTGCCGTCCGTCAGTTTCCACTGGACCAGGACTCCGAGTAGGCTGAGGGTGGGCCAGATGCCCAGAATGACCAAACTGTACCAGCAGAGCGGCGGACCCGGCGAGAGACGCAGGCAGCCGTACACGTGCGAGGCCAAAGCCAGCATCTCCACAAAGTAGTCGGCGCACACCGTCATGATGGCGGCGCCGAACACTGCCGTGGAGAGGACGGTGAACAACTTCTGCCACTGCAGCGTCAGAACGGCGAATAGCATCCCCGATCCGAGCAGGGCGCCCAGGGGCACCCACACCGTGGTGGGCGTGTAGAACTGCAGGGTGAGCAGCAAGGCCGCCAGAGCCAAGAGGAGGCCCAGCAGGAGGCCTGTCATGAAGAGGCCCACGCTGCGCACCATCATGGTGACCAGGCCGCAGAGCAGGCCGATACCGAGGCCGATACCGGCGCTGGCCTCCACGCTGAGCTGAGTGTCCAGCACGTGCTCCTTGTGGCACAGTAGGAAGATGATGACAGAGCCGAACATCAGACCGGACAGGAACATGACCGCCTTGAAGCAACGGTAACCTACAAGACAAAAATGGAGCAATCGTGAGCGACCGAGTTGGCATTGGCTCGTCATTGCTAACCGTTCGCTATTGGTGAGTCAAATACGGTCGGGTCCATGAATATTTGGACAGCGAGCATCTTTTTTGGCTCGAAGAAATATCCCAATGGATTTGAAGTGGAACAAACAAGATGAGCCGTAACTGGAGGCGTGTTAGCTATTATTTGAGGGGATTTACATCCAAATCAGAAGACTGGTGTGGGAGTTATTAACGGGAGAACTGGCTGTTCCACGCCCAGGTGGACATGAATGGCTGCCAGTGGAACTGGATCCCTCGTATTTATTGATGGTGCGACTGCTGAAGAAAGCCGCAGAATGAATTCTGAAGGGTTTCGGGCGACAATATTTCCTCATATTCAGCCAAAAAGATGGACAACGATCCAAACTGTGAAAGCAACCAAATAATTTTTGAAGGCAAAGGGGTGGAATTTTATGTATGGCAATGGCCAGGTCAATCATCTGAACCTGAATATGATTGCAAACAGGAACTCAGGACATTATTGACATGTCTTCAATTATATGTTGCAAAATGTTCACGTTTTAAAAAAAACTTTTTTATCTCAGTTGTTTTTAGTCAAAATGACGAATATCGGCCTGACTGGTTCTCGAGCTATCCTGGTCATACTGTACAAACTAAGTGAAAGCTTGATTTATGATTGTTAATTTGTTCCATTACTTTTGGACCCTTAAAAAAATGGGAGCCAAAATGTACATAGAAGCTGTTGTAATTCCTGCACCGTTCACTTGGTGTGTATGTACCCTCAAATAGTCTTGAAAGCCCAAAGGATGAGAATTGTGTCCACTTCACTCACTTAAGTGTTGCGGGATACTGGACCGTTCCCACCTCTAGCATGCGTGTAATGTGTGTGTGTGTGTGTGTGTGTGTGTGTGGGGGGGCTAAAGTGTTTGTTTCTCACCAAAGAAGCAGTAGATGATGCCAAAGAGGCAACACATGGAGCAGATGACAGCTGGGATGATGTCATACTTCCTCTCAATCTCCAAGCTACAGGCGTCGACTTCGGCACTGCCGGTCCCCACCGGCTCTGAGCTTAGCCTGGTGGGATCTGCCATTCTGGGGTTTCAGGTCCAGAAGAAGACCAGGATGCGAGGTAGACTGGCCGCGGGTGTTATCTCAGGTCCATTTGGGCTGCTTTGGTAGCTAAGAAAACAAACGTTCAATATGTGTGAATAGTCATCAACACAGGAAATGCAAACCTATTCATGTCGACCGTCGCTTGTGTCTACATGATAAACAAAGTCATTCTTATAAACATCTCTAAAGGGGAAGTGAAATAAAAATTGTTCTTTACATTAATGTTTTATGTCGCCCCAATAGTCTAAAAACGTCATTCTGATGATAGTGCTTTTGTGGAATATGAATTAAGGAGCAAAAATAGGTTTGTTATCATATCAGGGGGCGGCCATTTTGCCACTTGCTGTCGACTGAAAATGACATCACAGTTGCTCAGGTAAGAACCAACTTTTAAATGTCACAAGACCAAGACTCAGAAAACCGGCAATTTAAAAGCTTACTACAAACGTGTACACCCACACATACACACACACACACACATACGCACACACGTTATTCTTGTGTGTTGCTTCAATCTCCTTTTACATAACAAAGTAAAGACGTCTCTTTGTTGCCACAAAGCTGCAACGACTAAACGGATTGTGACTTTTAGTAGGTTAATGTGAGGGAGCAACACGCGGCTGTATGGGTGGACCACTGGCAGGCCTCCAACCTGAGCTCACCATCGATGAGATCCGATTACAACCGGCTCACGTTTTCCAAGAGAGACAAAAAAAAATAAGTAAAAGAAAAAAATCAGTCACAAGTATAAGGCCCTGCTTTTACTGTTAAGGACTGAGACCTGCTACTTTGACAGGAAGTGCTCCTCACACTACGCATTATTCCACGTTGACAGTTCAAGGTTTTGTCCAACACGCAAAAAAAAAACGTGCACCTCTGTGAGTTTCCCGGGAATGACTTTACATGGAAAAAATGAGGCCTCATCGGAAACTCTTCCTCGCTCGTGTGCTTTTTGGTTTCTCTCTTCTGCTTTTGATTGCTATCAGCTGAAGGGCAAACACGGAATATTTCCATCACGACTCGCTTAAGTATGGAGGACAATTATACAATTATAAACATGTTTGATGCGACAGTACTTCACTATTATAAGAACTCATGAATTTATTGGTGAATAGAAAGCATTTTTCCATGACTTTTTAAAATGTATTATTCTTTTAGTAAAAAGACAAATGAACGTTTTTATCCAATGCCTACATAATAATAAGCATAATAAACAAACAAACAAACTTCCCAAACGACCACAAATGGGTGTCTTATCAATTCCCGTGCAATTTAAAGGATTATCTATCTCACCCTAATTATGTCATTTTCTTCATAAATGAAATAAAAAGCTTCCAGGTTGATTCCAAATCAAATGTGTCCTTTTTACCCTTTAAAACATACAGGTGTCAAACTCAAGGCCCAGGGGCCAGATCTGGCCCGCCACATCATTTTATGTATCCCGCGAAAGCAAATCAAACATGTCATTCCATGGTTGGTGCTTGCTAAAATCTTGCAAAATTTCAAATTCTCATATGTAATAAAGGGTTGAGCCTTTCCCGTAAGCCATAAAAAAAAAAATCGAGGCTTTGTAATGCTTATTAAGTCTGAGGTCATCAACTACCTTGCCAATTTGAAATGAAAATCAACAGTCAGCTCATAAAATCCAGTGCCCTTCGCAACAGAATTTTAGGTTGTCATGCTAACTTTTCTCAAACATTTCAGTCACTTGACAACCCTCAGTCACTCACTTGAGCGTGAGCATTCCAAAATCATCTGAGAAGTAATTCAGTTAAGTCTAGATGAACACACGAAGACACTCCCGTGTGTCTGTGCGGCTGCATCATGTTACGATGAGTCACAACGGTTTCCAATGTCTTGTAGCTTTGAGAAGACCTCGCCGCTGTTGGGAGAATAGAGCCATTGTGAGGCCGGAACAAAGACCCAGAGGCCCATCCCGTGACCTCTAGCGGCACTTGCAAGTAACCGCGCACGTTAAACTGCCCCCCCCACCAAGTCACGACGGCAGGGAGCACCAAGGAGACGAGTGGAGAAGCGAATGTTTGCTTTAAGATGGGAGCCAAGCGCTTACTTCGGATGGCGGCGCACTGATGGGAGGGAGGGGGGACTGACGACAAGCAACATGATTGATCATCAAGATGGAACTCGAGCTATGCTTCTACGCCGCATTTTCTACTTTCGCTCAAATCACCCGGCAACTAAGTGAATACGCGTCAACAAGATGAACAGTCTGTAGTCCAGCTAGCAAACACGTAAGGCTTAGAGTTAAAAAGATCCGACATTTTCAACTCGGAACCGGTATCCATTTCAAGTTTTATAGATAATGTGGGCAGATACTTTATTCTCAGTCAAATGCGAATTTAATGTGTGGGAGAAATCACACGGTTCTGTTGCCTTACAGCGATACACGTGTGGCGCCCAATACTATTTAAGCCAACAAAAATAATTCCTTGGAGATGATGCCCTCGGAACCCAGACAGAACCATCGGACAAATGGGCCATTAAACAAATTATGCACAAAAGGTACACAGTTGCTAAAATAATTCTTCAAAAGAACATCTAGCATCCTGGAATGCTTTCATGGAGACTCTTGCGTTTTACGTGAGCTCGCATCCTCAACAGGAATGAGGAATTTCTGACCAAATCTTTTAAAACCAACATTTTAGCCAGTGTGCTCAGGAAATAATCAAGCATGACATTCAACCACGAAAACATATTTTTCTGTTTAGCAATACAAGCTAATAACCAATTCAAACTTGAAAAAACCCCACAATCTTTAGAGAAGCAATTTCTTAATAGAAACACTCCCCCAAAAATGTCACTGATGGTGTAAAACACAGGTGTCAAAGTCAAGGCACAGGGGCCAGATCTGGCCCGCCACATCATTCATTATATGTGGCCCACGAAAGCAAATCAAGGATGTCAAGTTCCATGATGCTCGGAACCAAAATATCAAACTTTCATATGTAATCTATAATTACATATGATATTGCAAGCATTTTCGCATTGCCAAAGCCCGTATTACATTAATGTAAACAATGTTGAAACAAGTCATTAAACATGACTTTGGATTTCGAAACTAGTTATCCATCAATTTGTTGTGCGCTGTGTATGAAATATGTGGAGGTGATTAAACATTTATATGATTTCACAAAACATAACGGCCCTCCAAGGGAAACCGTAACCGTTCACTCGCTCATTTTCAGTGTTGGCAACGTGGGTTCAAATTCCCTGCTCACTTAACACTGTGCTGACTCGGTTACAAATCGATTGGTTCGAGAATTATTACTGCAGCTTCAAAGTAGGTTACTGACTTGCATACACAGTCGCATTGCATCACCGCTGTAGCAAACCGAGAACACCTTGTGCTGTATTTCTAATTTAAATACGGACTGGTAGTTAATACGAGTGATGAACGGCTTTCGAAAGCATCCCATAACAATTGCTTAGGAGGATACTGCCCCACCCCCCTGAAGAAACGCAGCAGGGGGCTGAGTAATGCACAATTGAGTGCTCAGCTGCCGAGGAGGCCGGGCTGGCTACAAGTTCCCCGCATAGCTAATTTGGGTGTGTTTATTCAAGAGTTGGACGCGTGTCGTCAGTGAAAAACACCTTTCCCCTGACTTGATGGCCATGGCCAGCTGAGAAGATAAGATTATGATTTGGCTGTCTGGAAGAAGCCCCCCACCCTCCCCCAAAAAAGAATGCAAGCTGCACTCTGCACTCGCAGCCATAAATCAGGACGTCTTATTATTGGGCATGTCCACAAGCCCCCCCACACACACACACACACACACTCCCCCAAAGAAGAAATTGTCATGTCTAGACATCAGGAGCCTTCGAGAAGATGTGGTTATCAGTGGGTTTAAAATGGCTTTTCCATTCTGAGCGGGGAATACAAATATGGGTAAACACAAATAAATTACTGCTCAACCATGCCCGATCACATCTGTTTTCACTCTGGAGGATTATTGAGCAGGGCATGATGTGGGGCCCCCAACTAAGCTTCCTGCTTTGGAGAAGCAGGAAGGACCTGATGAGGATGTGGAACATCAGCTTTCAACGGGGTGGGGGGTGGGGGGTTCACCATTGTTTTTGTGACATGGAGCAATGACACCAGGCAAGCTTTTGGATCATCAACACCGTCGCCCCAGATCAGCAAATACCAACTTTGACGACTTTATGCTGCCGAGAAGATGAGCGCACTCGGTCTGAGAAGATGGGACGGCAAAATCGGGACAGAACACAACATCTCTCTCTGGATCGCTCACTAATCTAAAGAGAACATGTCACCCAAGTGAGACTGCAGACACGATCGAGGTGGTTCCAAGCAACGCGTGTTGCAAATGTGTTTGGTTTCCTGGAACAACTTCGATAATGAGAGCAACACATTTTCCGGACTCTTAATGCTCAAAGGTGAAAGGTCAAACTCCATGCCGCCAACTGCGAGAACACATTTAATGGAAAAATAATAATACTGTAATAATATAGAGCTATAAAATGACAGCTGGCGGCCCCGGTGGGCCAGTGGTTAGCACGTCGACATCACAGCGCAGAGGTCGTGGGTTTGATCCTGGCTCCCTGTGTGGAGTTTGCATGTTCACCCGCGCCTGCGTGGGTTTTCTCCGGGTACTCTGGTTTCTTCCCACATTCCAAAAACATGCATGGCAGGTTAATGGAGCACTCTAACCTGCAATTGGCTGGCAACTGGTTCAGGGTGTCCCCGACCTACTGCCCGAAGACGGCTGGGATAGGCTCCGGCACCCCCCGCGACCCTTGTGAGGATAAAAGCGGATCGGAAAATGGATGGATGGATGTAAAATAACAGCTTGACTTGAACTCCAAACCTCATTTCTGATTCAATCATCACCTACAGGAACTTTAACAGCAACATCTACAGCCCTCATTCCTGCCATTCTCTATTTTTATTGATTTGTTGTCAGTTTGAGTTTCTGTGCCACTTGTCTGGCTCAGATGCCCAAAATGATAGTTATTCCCTTCTGTTCGGTCCTCGTTCAGCTGTTTCCCCTCAGCGTCACGTCATCTTTCCTTCATCACCAGCTGTTCAACTCCTAGCAGTAACTAGTTACTGATGATCTTCCACGTAGGTCGACATTCTGGATAATAAATAAAAATAATAAACTGGATTTTCCATGTTGTTGATATGAATGTGAAGTATTGCCAAATATATATTTCTGCAATGTAGAGATACAACTTCCACAGAGCATAATTACGTGTAAAATGATTTTTGAAAAATACATTTAAAGTGTCTAAGTATGTCAATGGTTTCATTTTTTTCACACTATCTAGCGTTGCAATTGCAGTCAAGGCGTTCAGATTGAGTTTCAGCCATATCAGAATTTTGATTGCCGCCGTATGGGTAATGGTATTAGTCATAGTAAGTGTATTCCCCATTAAAACTGATCCGTGGGTGCTAGCGTCAAAGCACTTTTTAAGTTGGCAATAATCAAAAAACCCGCCCCCCACAAAGACACAGGCAGATAGAGTCGCACTGAATTAAAGCTCTGCCTGACTTCAGTTGAACAAAAAAGGCCTTTCAACAAAAGACTGCGAGTCTGTATTTTAAGAACCACGAAGAGAGCAACACAAAGAGGACCGTTAAGAGGCCAGTCACATGTCTCACGTGTTTGCTTATAACGTCGCTCAGATGCATCACATCTTAGCGTCGTATTCTGACTTAAGAAGGGAAATACCCTCCGTTAGATTCGCTAAGTGTGGGCCAGAGTGTATGATGGCTTTCAACAAAAAAATTACATGTTGGCGTGCAAGTGAATGCGTGTGAAAAGCAGACTCCTGACGCGGCTGTAGCGAGTTCTGTCTGAAACGGGGGCAGGCGAATAAATGCCAGGCTGTATCGTGACAAATCTGATATGTCAACATGTTGCGAAGGCAGTGGGGAGATTGGCATTGCGCGCTAAGGCGGGGCAAGTCAAAGCACTCCACTAGCGGTGAAGATGAGCTTCGATCTGACGCAGGGTGTGGCTGGAAAACACTTGGGGCGACATGAGGTTTCGATTCGAGGCTGGAAACGAACCAAAATATATACACATGCTATTAAAGTGCGGGAAGCTCTCGTTGCTCACCCCCACCATCATGTGTTCTCAAAGCAAAAATACTGCGAGAGCAACTGACAGTAATTGTACCTTGAGAGCCATTTCACCAGTCGAGAAGACAGTCGCACGGTTTCCAAACAAACACAAAGCCTCAAATTGTTCTGTCTGGTTAACTGGAACAACCAAAGTACGGCTCCAAAATTAGCACGGAGGGTGAAATGAAATAACCTGCAATCTCATTTTAAAAGTGCGGGCATGTCTGCCATCAAAGTAGAGTAGCAGTTTAGGGTGTTCAACTGAAAACATGACAGCTCCCAAAATGAGCATGCATAGATGGAAGTTATCTGGCATGTCACATGTTCCACTCCATTCCAGCAAACATAATTAGGAAGGAAATGAAAATAAAGGTGTGGTGGGTTTGCTTCGATCCATTCCCTTAAATTCCTTCCATGACACAGGTGTAATCAGCGTGTACAGTTCTAAAAGTAGTCTTTTGAATAGCCGTTTGGATGTGATGGATTCGAGGTGGTTTGCAACGTTGCTTTTGTTTCCGTTGCTGTTACAATCGCCGCAACCTAAATTTTAGAGACATACACCCCAACGGTTGTATTAAAGCAGGGGTGCCCATTTAGCCGATCGCGATCGACCGGTAGATCGCGGACTGGTCCCAAGTCGATCGTGAGGGGTGTAGAAGAGAGAAAACAAACAAACAACCATTTATGTGTCTTTGTGCATGTTTAGTGATATATTTTTGTGATATTGTACACTGCACCCTACCAGTCTCATTTTCACAAAAAGTATTTTAAACATAAATAAATAAATAAATAAATAAATAAATAATTACAGCAGGTAAATCTTGCAGCTTGTGATCAGAGTGGGTGCGCCATTTCTTTTATCATTATCCTCGTTCAGAGTTTGTTTCGTGTACAATTCACCGAGGGCACGGGCAAAGAATAGGAATCTAGAGGGCCAAGGAAGCACTTTAAAATGGTACATGTGAGCTACGATAGTTAACTCATTCAGTACCAGCCAATTCTAGACCAAGTCTGAAAAGACGTTCAAAAACGACTTTGGGAGAGAATGAGTTAACAGGCTGCAAAAGTGCGTCGCATGCCTCCGTGTCAGGCTGTTTGCTCATCATGGCGTGCATGTGTATGTGCGTGCGCAGTAACGGGTCGATTGCGGGAGGTTGGTTGATCGAAAAGTCGATCTTCGGTCTAAAAAGTTTGGCCACCCCTGTATTAAAGCTGTTTGCTCTCTGTAAAATATGCGAACATCAGCGCTTGGTAAATGAAACCGAATAAAACATTTTAGGCCCTTTGTTGACATGATAATGGCAAATAAAAACTCAAACGTTTCGAAATCACATCTCAATGGGAAATCTTGTTTGGAACAAGACAATGTTATTGTTTCCATGTGAACACTAAAAGTTGTGGTCTGCGAAAACAAAGGACATGCACATGTGTGTTAAGCGCTCAATCTGGGCTTACTCAAGTACTTCATAGCTCACGATGATAGTGGAAACATCACATTGGTCGAATTTGGGCTTACACGTCGACATTTACGACACCACTATTACCACCAGCTGAGTCACATTTACTTTCTCAACTGTTCTTTCGCGTAGAGTTGAGAAAGTGCCCATACGTTGTGCTTCTATTAACAATGACTGGCAGGTCGGGATTGCATGACTTCAGATTTTTGTTGTTGTTGTTGAGAGTAATGTCGTCAAATTCAAGTCGACTCGTCCATCCATCCATTTTCTGATCCACTTATCCTCACGAAGGCCGCGGGGGACACCCTGAACTGGTTACCAGCCAATCGCAGGGCACAAACAGAGACGAACAACCATCCACGCTCACACTCACACCTAGGGACAATTCGGAGTATTCAATCAGCCTGCCATGCATGTTTTTGGAATGTGGGAGGAAAGCGGAGTACCCGGAGAAAACCCACGCAGGCAAGGGGAGAAAATGCGAACTCCACACAGGAAGGCCGGAGCCGGAATTGAACCCTGCACCTCCACACTATGAGGCCGACGCGCTAACCACTCAATCACCGGGCCGCTCTGTCCACTAGTCTCTGATTGCTATTTTTTTTTCAGTCCTGTAATTTAAAAAAAGAGTAATAAATCATTGGAGTAGGTAATGCTTGGCAATAATATTTAGTCACTGACAGCACATACACTGAATTTATGCAGAACTGGAGTACACATTGGAACACAAGTGCATCGAGACAGCTCAGTCAAGGCTTGTCCGCTGTGTCGTGATGGTATTTCCAGACAAGAAAAAAAAAATCCTCTTGCTGGGTTTGCTTGCCACTGGGACATCCAGATAAAGTTCGTACAACCAAGTGAGGGGCGGAGAAGGAGGGGGGTGATCTCATTCTGGGCCCACCAAGGCTCCAGCACGCCCGCGACCCTTGTGAGGATAGGCGGATTAGAAAATGGATGGATGGAAGGATGGATGGATGGATGGATGGATGGATGGATGGATGGATGGATGGCGGGATGGACCACCACAGCAACAGGTTTGCAAACACACATTGGCAAATAATCAGGGACCTCGTCGTGTGCGGCGGAATCATTTCCCAATCTCTTTCCACTTTGAGAGTGCAGGCCGAAAAGGTTTTTTTTTCAACTGTGATCCGAATTATGGCGTCGTACAGTTTTCATATCGACTAGTCTGTATAACACTTGACGGTTTAGCATGTACATTACAGCGCTGTCTGTTGATTACTTTTAAAACAAAAAACCCATAACAGAATACATTCAGATTTTTCACTCAGTGTCCCTCATGTAAAACATCCCCTTATTAAACTGGTACAAAACGGATTGCATGACTACTATTGACAGTGAGCGTTATTATTGAATGATCCCTCTCAGTTACGCCAGTAGGCACGCAAAGCAGGTGGCAAAATCCATATTGTCATATCAAACAATATATTTCTCGTGAGAACTTGAGCTGCGGCAGATTGCATCACTCTTCTTCTTCTTCATTGCTGTTGTTCAAAAAGACAAGCTCAACAGTTCCACTGCTCGGATGTGACCATGTGCTCGGCATCTGGACAAAACTACTCAGCCAAGGCATGCACTCAAAACAGCAAATCCCACAGCAATCCCTCAACACTTTTTTTGGTTTAGTCACATTTCACGTCATTATTCAGCAGTGTCACTGTTAAGCAGCATTTTACTTCGGCCTCTTGAATGATATCTGCGTCCCTTTGAAAGGAGGGACAAGGCTGAAGCTGAGCTGTTTCTTCTTCACGCCGAGGACTTGGACGTGCTCTGTTATACGGAGTTGTTTTGACCTGACGTGGCTCCTCTGATAGGACAGCTAATGCAAAACAAGGAATTTCAAATGCTCCTTATCAAGTCCAATTCGCTCAGTTCATTTTTAGAAGTGTTTGTTTTTGTCATATAACTGGACAGAGATAGAACGCTTTATCACAGTTGAAAATGAAATCTAAACGTCACACAACGCTACAAGAACGCAAGCATTGGGACACCGGACCGTCACAACCATACAGACGCCGACAGTGAACATGAAATGAATGATGGAGTATTTCGGAGGGTTCATTCGTCCAGAATAACTTTTCTGAGGACCTGCCGGCTCAGTATCTGTGTTGTATAAAGTAGTTCATCAAGTTCTTGGAAGAGGGTGGAGAAACTGGAGATCAAGGACCTTCACGCCAATCTCATCCAGTTACCATATACAGTACGGCGCTTTAAGATAATCGTTTAATTCTTTCTGTAACCACGCTCGTCACTCAAAACGCTGTTATCTCAAAATCATCTTTCGTCATTGAAATGAATGGAAATACAGTACAGACACTCCCCGAGTTACGAACATCCGAGTTATGAACAAACGGTACATACGAACATTTTCACGGGTCTGTCGAAAAAAAAAAAAAAGTTAGATTTTGTATTGCGCGCCTTTTTCCGAGTGCGAGCGGGCGGAGGAGGACGGAGGCGACGTTCGAAGGCGGCGCGGGAGAGGCGTGGGTGGCGTGCGTGTGACGGTGGAACGGGCGGGAGGCGTCCGGCGCGCGTCGACGACCGTCGTCTACTCTCCCCGCTGAAGCCGCTGCTAGTTTACCGGGCAGCTAACCTCGAGCCCTGAAGAACGTGACGAAAAGCTCTCTCCCCGTTATATGGATGTCAATATGAGCCTAAAACATACATTCCAGACAAAATAGAGCACTGAAGCAACTTACGAACAAATTCACCTTATGAACAATCGTCCGGAACGTAACTCGTTCGTAACCTGGGGAGCGTCTGTATACTATATTCCAGCCTGCCCAACATGACCCCAAAAAATCATGTGTTTTGTAATCAGAAAATTTGCATTTTGTAATACAATAATGACATCAAATAGAATATCATAATTTTGCCCTATTTTTGTACAATCAATGGAAATCGTGCTGCTCCTTGTGTGCTTTTGCCACATGGGAGCACAGATACAACACCAAAAACAGTTTAACAACCAAAACGACATTTTTTGCAAAGATAAAGAATATATGGCTGAGTATTATCTCTGTCTTCAGGTGTCGCTCCCGTATTTGTCTTCAGATTTATCTTGTTTAAAGATCATAACGCCACGAAACTATTCGCGACACTATTAGTTAGCCTGTCCAGTCTTTCGCATTGCTTGTAAACATTAAGCTGACGTCGTCGGGTCAATTGTATCACATGACACTACTATATGTAAAGACTTAAAATACAGGGGGTACTGTGTCCAATCCACTTTTGATTGATTAATTCACGTGTAGGTAAGACAGACAAGGCGAGTGTACTTGTAGGGTGTATGGGGGTCAGCATTGACTTGTGTTAAGGGGAATAAGACCAGTTATGTTCATGCAGCAAATCCTACGTATCGTTAACAATATGCTGTCATCTCCGCATAAACCCTCCTAAAAATTGTTTCATTCACTACATAATTTATTTAATCCCTGATAATAAACAGCCTGTTCTAAAAACAAGCAAGATTGTACCTACATCCTTTAAAAAACAAGTCGTGATGCTGATGTCCGTGCTAATTAAAAGGCTGCTAGCACAGTAACATGCACAGTCTAACTTGCCGTTTTACCTCTTCTCCTGCCTTCTTTTTTGCCCCCAAAGCGGGAATGTATTTCCTCTCTGCCTTTTCTAAGGGGCAAAACCATCTGGTGCAAGCTGACAGACTAGGTCAATAGATAAAGTGGGGGTTGTAAGGACAGCCTTCAAGTCCCCGGTAAAGACAGGACCTGTAGGCTGTCATCTGACTACCCTAAAACCAAGAGGCACTCCTACCCTAGATCACAGAACACAACCGCAGGGCTCAAACTCCTGGCACGCCATGTAGGCCACAAGGAGAAATGTTGGCCTTGTGAAGTGAAGAATGTATTTAGGGTTTGCATAGAATGTACAAACCTAAAATTGTGTCTTTTAAATAGAGCTTAACTATATGAACTGGGCGAGGGGGTTATTTTGTAGCATACTGCAAATAGCATGGTAATTGAAATACAAAAATAAAATGTGATGTGGCTGTTTTCTTTCTTATTACACTGTTAACCGCAAATCCTAAAGTATTTGGCGTCTTATCCATTACTAATTTCAGATTAAATTCAGGTTAGTGGTTAGTCAAACAACCTGCCGCTGGAAAGGAATGCTTTACAAATGTCAACACCACAAATGAAATAATTGTTTCCACGTACAAACGCGCACTAAACTGCACGCCTTGTCAAGGCATGTTTAGCACTGAAAGGATGCTCAACAAAAGTCACAAGATCGTTATGCGTGTGCAGGGGATACTCGAATCAGAACTCGTCACCTATAGCACTGTTGTTTTATGACGCCACATGGTTACTTCCTACAAAACAACTTTGTGACTAGAAAGAGTGGTGCATTAAAAAAAAAAGTAAACGTATAGCACATGATGTTAGAACGACCAAGGAAAACTTACCGAGGGAGCCAGCAGCTTGGGACGTTCACTTGTGCAGGACAATTGGGGCTGTCAGTAGACGAATTACTCCGCCATTCACAAACACAAAAGCGGTGGTAATGGACCAGGGAAAACCGGTTTTTCCTAACTTTTCCTTAGGCTCCTTGTTTTGTTTTTTTTAAAGGCGACTACAATTACAACACGCCTACAACATCGTTTTCACCCCACGTGTAAATTGTCCAAAAGGTGTTATTTAGTGAGTTGAGTTAGCCGTGGAAGTGGAGAAGGAGGTTCGGGCTACACTTGGGACGTGGCCCGGTCCAACCTCTCTCTCTCTTGGAAAGTCTCCCTCTTGTCGTCATGCACCGCCCATGTCCTCCCCCTTCTTTATCTGTTTTAACGGCTCAAAAAAAAAGTTTCCCCCTCTCACTAGTCAGGCAAATCCTTCTCGGTCGTGGGCTCCTGGAGTGGGTGATTTGAGTCCGTTGGAGGGGAGAAAGAGGAGGGGTCGGGGCATCCACAGTTTTGAACTCTGCACCTCCTCCATTTTATTATTCATCAGTTTGTTGTGTATTTCGCTGGCATCGGGCAGAAACCTCCGGTCGCAATTTGATGGGTTTTTTTTCCTCCCACACAAATGTATACTTTTGGTCAGACCACGTGCGAGGTTTTTTTTAACACATTTTTGAACAATTTCCTATAAAGTGTTAAAAATGCAGGGCCGTGCATTGAGTGGGGCCATCAGGGCAGCGGCCCCGGCGGACATTCAGTAGTTTGGAAATCGAGACTCAATGCTGTACCAGCATTGCCAGTGACCAACTGACTACACCAGACTTTGCATTCTTCATTTGAAAGGCATTATCAGGCCTTTACTGCAGCCGCTTTCAGTTCTTGTTTATTTATGCGAGTTTCTCCTTTCAGACTCCTCTTTAGGAGGTGAAACGAATGCCGTCCTGGGTTAAAGTCTGGTGATTAACTTTTGCCAGTTCTCAGACCTTCCCCTTTCCCCCACTATCGTCCTTTCTTGTGGTCTCATTTTCTCTTATCGTTCACACTCATTTGTAGATAAAGGCACAAATAATTTGGTTAATAATCACTTCAGTTTGATACCCACTTTGCATTAACTTTATAGACATGAATTGCTGTCCTCATTGTAGAGCTTGTTTTAGAATTTATAAAAAAACACTGAGTTTGTGGCCATACAGTATGTGAATGAGTCTAAGGTCTCAAACAAACTTAATATGCAACTAATAAAACTGCTGTGCACATTGAAATACTTAAACTGTTGTCCGTTTTCAAAGGAAAGGCTAGTCTTTGTTTTGAGACATACAAATCTGGCATCTATTCCCACAAACTTGAAAAATGTAATGACCCCGTGTGTGTGTGTGTGTGTGTGTGTGTCTGCACCTCAGATGTATGCAATAAAGTGGCCAGGGTTACTCTTATGTTCTGTTCACACACACACACACACACACACACACACACACACACACACACACACACACACACACACACACACACACACACACACACACACACACACACACACACACAAACGAGTCACCGTGATTGTAAAACTCACAGCATTATTTCACAAGCACATGTTTCTTTGATCCCGTCAATTAAAATGCACCTCAAAGCATACACAAACCCACCCACAATTGTACATACACACGGTCAAGGTTTTTTCTGTGGACCATCGGGTTGGATCGAGACTTTTGTGAGGTAGGGGCAGAGCAGATGCTGTGACAGGAAGTTGCTAACATAGTCCAGATGTGAGGACAAGAGACCACCTCCCACACAGCTGGAATATGAGTGTGACTCAAGGCAGCGACTGCTGTCACACACACGAGATCCTTGTTTTGAAGAAAGCTCTCCTGAACCTGACTGAAAATTAGATGCTCACTGCTGTACTTGTATTATTTGCGTTCGTATTTGATATCACCTAATGCAGGGAGTGGCAATTTACACGAGAACATTTGGTCTGGCCTGCCAAACAATTCTAGAAAGAAAGAAAACCTTGGTGTGACTAAAAGCAACAAAACATCTAACCTACAATCATTACAACATTTCAGATATAGTCGGCCTCTCGGAGGACTTCATAAAACTGAAACTCTGATAGGAAAAGGGTCCCCACCCAGGCCCCGAAATTAATGAACTGCAATGAATGTACTTGGCGTTTGTTGGGACTGTGAGCCAAATTGTATCCTTGCTGCTCTTTACTACCACCTACAGGTATTATGATGTAAGCGACCTGGGTATGCTGAAAAATATTTGATAAAGCTTTGATTATATTTTATGTTTTACTACACTGTGATTAGACCGATACACTAGATAACTACAATTGTGCCATTTTTTTCTGAGCACAGAATTTTATTTGAAAATACAAATTATTAGATTAGATTTGTGCCATGGTATATCTTATGGCATTTATTGAAATAGCAGGTATCGCGTTTAATTACAGGGTATACAAAATATACTTGGGTATTTATGCTGAAAGTCGAAAGAGAAAGCAGCAAACATATTTTCCTTAACATCATGACAACATACTAGTATAGGAGTGACCGTTTGAAAATGAAAACTGACACCTGACAGAAGGAACTGTTTCTTTGTGTTGTTTGTTTTCACTGTATTGACTGCATTGGAAGGGCAATTAATCCTCTTCCTCATCTTCCTCAATTAATACCATCTTCCGTCGACGCTTCACTGGTGCAGATACATCTTCCTCGTCTGAATCTGCGTCACCGTTTGTGTGAGTATCCATTCCCGTGGTGGAACAGTCATCTGCAAAGACAGTCTGGCTCAATCGTATTTCCACATCCAGTTACCGCTTGAAATGCATTATAAGCCGATGTAAGTTTCATTCCTAACAAAAATATAAATGAAATAGAATACAATACCCTCCTCCTGGGCAGTGTCCAACATTATGTTTCTTTTAGTTGTCTTCTCTTTGGCCCTAAAATACAGACATCAGATGAGGTCTCAACTCATTTACAAGCGAAACAGTTACTTTTGAGCAAGGTTTAACAAATCGACACAAGCTTTGGTCCCCTCACCTCTCAAATGAACTGTTTGCATCTTCAGTAGAAGCTAAATCCATATCAGGGGCTGAAATAAATGAGGGCAGAGAAATAACTGACATGCTTTGCCAACCCATTGACCAGCCTCAGAAAACTAGGCCAAGTGCAACAATGTTGACTCCCACAAACACACAGTAGTTATGGCCAGTGACAAAACAAAAGGCGTTTATTGTCTAAAACCAAAGTACAACATGTACTTGGCTGTACGAGAGACCTGTCATTAAAAGACAGAGGATGAGGTGTCCACACATACCGTCATCTTTGCTTGAGTGCTGTTTCCTCTTGCGTGCGACGACCAGGGCTCTCAAAGCATCTGCTTGTTGTGAATCAGAGGCTTCCTTCTTCTCCTCCCGATATTCTTCAGGTGGGCCGTCGTCTTCTACGAGGACCTCTTCACTTTTAGATTCATTTGGATTTCGCCTGAGAGACGCAGCTGCAGTACGGAGCTGAGATGGACTGATCTTTTCTGGGATTCTCCAAAATGTCTCCTAATGAGTGTGCGTTATAGAAAAAGTGATGTCAAACTTGACTGAAGCGGCGGGGTTTTTAATCATTTCAAAATACAACACGGCAATAGTATATTGGTCACCGGAAAGCAGCAAGATGGAGTTGCTGAAACTTGCCAGTGTAATACTGAGCAATATACCCGCACCTGTTCATTTGCAGGTGCCCGCATTCCCAGGTTGCGCAGCAGCCCGTGGAAGGTCTTGTCCTCCATAGCGTCTTCACATGCCTCAGTGAGGGGCACAAGAGGCGTTGCCTGGGAAAAACCTGGCCAAAGGAGCACGTTACACCAAGTATTAACTGGACATTCTTGAACACATTTTTCAACCAACACATCCTTTTGCAGACACTTCTTACCATCTTCTTCCCGGCTTTGAGCTGCTCGGTCCAGACAGCGTTGTAACCACTGAAGGGCTTCAGACATGCCTGGATGACAAACAAAGTCAAGATGACCCTTGTGACAGTAAATTATAGTAAATTAATAACATTGAACGATAACAAGAAAATAAAATGTCTGCTCTGTGTCACACTGAAAGGTGTTTCTATGTTGGTCACATTTATTTAAGTACGGACCGCATGATCAAATTCTACACTACATGACCACCGCTCTGAAATGACGGTGAGTGCGACGTCCACGGTTTTTGGCTTGAGAAGGCAGATCCGCTTGCATCCAGCAGACAAATGCACTGAAAGAAATTAGTCCATCACCTTAATTGATTTAAATTGTCTTCTGTTTCCTGTATCCACTGCTTAGTGAGGGAGAACCAATAAAAGAGGAGGGGCTGGGGGGCAGGTGGGACAGGCTCCAGCGGGATTCAACAACTTTTCAGGTCACACTATCCAAGCGGAAGGACAGTGGGGAATTATTCCGCTACGTGCAAAGAGGTGCATGGTTATTTGCAGACAACACAAATTACCACCATGCAGAACCAGCTATTATGGTGGGCCCAAAACAGGGACAGGTTCCCAGTTTCCAGCCCACGCCAGTGCTCTAATGTGCATGTTCTACATAAATGCAGTGTTCATTGTCAATGAATGTAGATTACTGCAGAGCATTCCCTCCTCCGGTGATTTAAAAAAAAAAAAAAAGGTAGTACAGTACTATCCTGAAAAAATACGAGCGACAACAGCAAAGAGTCAACGTCGATCGACTTAAAAACATCTAAAGTTGTGCAGCCCTGACTGTGCCAGAATCAGAACTGAGTACCGTAGTTACATCGTAAAAGCAGACTGCGATACCGCTGTTGTTTTAGATCCTGCAAGTGAAGTGAGTAAATAAAAAGTAACAAAAAACAAACAAAATCACCTTCCTCATGCAGCCTTGTGACCTTGGCACCAACATCAGCCTGCCTTTCCTCTTTCGACACAGGGCTCTGGCGCCTCCTGCTGCCACCACTCTGTCCTTCTTCCAATTCCAGCTCATCTTCTTCCTCACTCTCTTCAGACTCATCCTCATCTTCTCTGTTCAGGGGCTCACCTGGTAAATCTTGTGTGAGTTCAGCTAGGAAATCCTCCTCACTCTGCAGGAAGAATTTTTCACAGTTTTACTGGTTTGGTTGTCTTACAACAGTTATTAGAACTTACCATTTGTGCGGCAGAGTTTTTGGGACGGGCACTTCGACTCCTCTTCTTGTAAAGTTCTCGCCTCTCTGAGATTAGGCCCAAGCTGAGCAGCTTGTCCACCACGCGTGCACGAGAGCGCTTGGCCGTGAGCTTTTTAAGAATGTTGCCAAGTACGTCTGGGTTAGGGGGGGATTAAAAATCAAACTGAAATTGAGTCTTCTCAATAAATAAGCTGCTTTGGTCAATAAAGCACTCAGAGATTACCATCGGAGTCTTTGTATTCTTCATAGAGCATCTGAAGTTCTTCTTCCTGGTCTTCAGTCCAAAGAACAATGTTAGTACCTTTCCTTTGATGCAGAAAATCATTTTCAGTTGATTAGTTATCCATTCCATTCCAATTGATTACATGAAAACATGAGTCGGCTGATGGTCCGGCCTACATACTTGGGTTTCTTCAGCTCTTTAGCGCTGTCCACCAGACCCATGCGCACCAACTGGGTCACAACCTGTCTCCGTGTGCGTGTAGTGTTGCTCAGCAACGGCAGCAGGGTCTCCACAATGTCTGGCACTGGCAACGGGAAGCTATATTAGTTCCCCGTTTAACGCAACGTGCAAAATAAATGACAAACAGGAGCGCTAACAGAAAAATAAAAATCAAACCATCAGAGTGTCGGTGCTCTTCATAAAGATTAGACAATTCCTGCTCCTCTTCTTCTGTCCAAGCTGGCATCTTTTCCACTCTGACAATTACCAGATATTTTGAAAATGTTCCAGCAAATTATCGGTGTGTGTGTTTCTCACATTTTGAAACAAATGCATCTTTTCCAATTTTTACATTGATACAGTAGATAAACAAAATCACCAACCCATCTTTGCCGTAGCCTTCAGTCATCTCACGCACAGCGCCAACGTTCTTCCAGAACAACAGTTCCACGTAGGCCTTGTTGTTGGTGGCCGCCAGGGAAAAGAAACGGTTGAGCACATACTTGGCAAAAGTGACCAGCTCCTGCAGAGGACAGAAAGGAGGTTAGAGCTCATGGGCCTCATCATTGTCATTTGTTTATTTGTTACCTGCAAAAGTAATTGAGTCCGAGAAAAACTACCAACCTCTACAAAGCCATTACATGTCGGCGCAGAGCAAGGAATTTTACCCACAAACGATACTGGACATTCGAGCCATTTACAACGTAGGCAGTGGGGCCTACGCTCTACTTGGCTTTTCTTACTTGTGTTATGAGCCAACCTTGTAAGCAGCGGCAGCTGCGTCACTCAGGATTTTGTTGAAAAGATGGAAGACTGACAGCTGATACAGCAAGGCGTCCATTTTGAGGTCAAATGCCACACGGTGAAGCATTCGAGCGATGCAGTGGTTTGTGTGAGGTGTGTTTTTTGCGTAGGATTTGAGTAAGAGCAGGTATGGACGTACGACGTTGGGGTTGGCGAACCTGTGCGGGGTGAAAAAAAAAATCGACAGAGAAATGTCAGCGTGGCGTGTGATTTGAGAGGCAAAATGTCAGCTTGGGCACCAGAAGGAGAACAGTCCAAATGCCATACTGAAATAAAATACATCCATCCATCCATCCATCTTCTACCGCTTATCCGGGGCCGGGTCGCGGGGGCAGCAGCTTAAGCAGGGAAGCCCAGACTTCCTCTCCCCAGCTACTTCTTCCAGCTCTCCTCGGGGATCCGAGGCGTTCCCAGGCCAGCTGCGTGACATAGTCTTTCCAGCGTGTCCTGGGTCGTCCTCGGGTCTCTTCCGTGGGACATGCCCGAACACCTCACTAGGAGGCGCTCAGGGGCATCCGAATCAGATGCCCCAGCCACCTCATCTGGCTCCTCTCGATGTGGAGGAGAAGCGGCTCTACTTTGAGCCCCTCCCGGATGACCGAGCTTCTCACCTTATCTCTAAGGGAGAGCCCGGACACCCTGCGGAGAAAACTCATTTCGCCGCTTGTATCCGGGATCTCGTTCTTCGGTCACGACCCATAGCTCGTGACCATAGATGAGGGCTGGAACATAGATCGACCGGTAAATTGAGAGCTTCGCCCTTTGGCTCAGCTCCTTCTTTACCACGACAGACCGATACAGCGTCCGCATCACAGCAGACGCTGCACCGATCCGCCTGTCGATCTCTCGCTCCCTTCTGCCCTCACTCGTGAACAAGACCCCAAGATACTTAAACTCCTCCACTTGGGGCAAGATCTCCTCCCGACCCGGAGAGGGCACTCCACCCTTTTCCGACTGAGGACCATGGTTTCAGATTTGGAGGTGCTGATCCTCATCCCAACCGCTTCACACTCGGCTGCGAACGCTCCAGTGAGAGCTGGAGAGACCCGCTTGAAGGAGCCAGCAGTACCACATCATCTGCAAAAAGCAGAGATGCAATACTGAGGCCACCAAACGGACCCCTCAACGCTCGGCTGCGCCTAGAAATTCTGTCCATAAAGGTGATGAACAGAATCGGCGACAAAGGGCAGCCTTGGCGGAGTCCAACCCTCACTGGAAACGATTCCGACTTATTGCCGGCAATGCGAACCAAGCTCTGACATCGGCAGTATAGGGACCGGACAGCCCGTATCAGGGGCTCGGCACCCCATACTCGGCACCCCACAGAACTCCCGAGGACACGGTCAAACGCCTTCTCCAAGTCCACAAAACACATGTAGACCGGTTGGGCGAATTCCCACATACCCTCGAGGACCCTGCTAAGGGTGTAGAGCTGGTCCACTGTTCCACGGCCGGGACGAAACCACACTGCTCCTCCTCAATCCGAGGCTCGACTTCCTGACGGACCCTCCTCTCCAGCACCCCTGAATAGACCTTACCAGGAGGCTGAGGAGTGTGATCCCTCTGTAGTTGGAACACACCCTCCGGTCCCCTTTTAAAAAGAGGACCACCACCCCGGTCTGCCAATCCAGAGGCACTCTCCCCGCTGACCACGCGACGTTGCAGAGGCGTGTCAACCAGGACAGCCCACAACATCCAGAGCCTTGAGGAACTCCGGGCGGATCTCGCCCACCCTGGGGCCCTGCCACCGAGGAGCTTTTTAACCACATCGGTGACTTCGACCACAGAGATAGGAGAGCCCACTTCAGAGTCCCCAGACTCTGCTTCCTCCAAGGAAGGCGTGTTGGTGGAGTTGAGGAGGTCTTCGAAGTACTCCGCCCACGGCTCACAACGTCCCGAAGTCGAGGTCAACAGCGCCCCATCCCCACTGTACACAGTGTTAGTGGTGCACTGTTTCCTCCTGAGACGTCGGATGGTGGACCAGAATTTCCTCGAAGCCGTCCGGAAGTCGGCTTCCATGGCCTCACCGAACTCCTCCCACGTCCGAGTTTTTGCCTCGGCGACCACCGAAGCCGCATTCCGCTTGGCCAGTCGATACCCGTCAGCTGCCTCTGGGGTCCCACAGGCCATAAAGGCCCGATAGGACTCCTTCTTCAGCTTGACGGCATCCCTTACTGCTGGTGTCCACCAGCGAGTACAGGGATTGCCGCCACGACAGGCACCAACTACCTTACGGCCACAACTCAGATTGGCCGCCTCAACAATAGAGGCACGGAACGTGGTCCATTCGGACTCAATGTCCCCCGCCTCCCCCGGAACATGGGAAAAGCTCTGTCGGAGGTGGGAGTTGAAACTCCTTCTGACAGGAAATAAAATACAAGCACATGGAATTGAAAAGGGGCCAGTTTCTGTATTGATCACGCATATAGAAATGTTCAATCTTCGATAAAGTTATTGACTCACTTTTTGATAAAGTCCAGAAATTTGAACTCCGTTTCGGAAACCTGGACTGCCTCCAACTCTTCGTCCTCTTCTAGATCAGCATCATCCTCACCTTCCTCTTCCACCTGAGTTTCAGGAGGAGGGGCCGACCCTGAAATCAAGGGTTAAACGTGAATCCTGCATACAGACGGCGCAATACACATGCCGTGTAAATACGCTGTGTGCATACTTGGCAGCTCTGCATGCAAGATCTGCTTGAGGAGTTCCAGTTCTTCTTCAGGTTCCACATCAGTCGAGCCAAACACGTCTCCCTCGGGCCATACTTCCCTGAGTGCAATTGTTTCTTTCATCTTCTTAAGTTTTTGATTGGCGCTTGAAGCTAACTGTGTGGTGTATTACGACTGACCTGGCAGCCCTCAGGAGCGCTAAAGCCTCCGTTCCTAATTGAGCCTGCAACGCATCCTGCACCCGCACCATTGCCTCAGTCCGCTGCTCCTCGAGAGGAGTTTCCGATGTGGCATCGAAAGGCACGATGCTCTCAGTTAGAGACTCGGCCAGCTGCCAATGAGGGCAGAAAAAGAATGGATGATGATTAGTCACGGGGGGTAGGACTTTTCTTACTATTGATTAAGAGACTGCCGCTGAGAAAAGATCCGGAATTATATGTTCTTTCACTCATACCTCATGTCATTGCGCGCACACCAATGAAAAAAAATGGGACTTGCATCTCGAAAAGTTGAGGCACTCTTAAATCGAGATACGACAGCATTTTCTTTGGTGCTGTCACAATACTTTCGAAAGGCATAAAAAGTCGTAAGTGTTTCTTTTTCATTACAGGTGATTACACTGACCTGAAAATTTACCGCCTTCAGTTGTTCTTCCACATTTTTCCAGGTATCTGCCAGAGCTTCTGGGGTTCTTTCTACAACTGGCTGTTTTTTGTCTTTCTTGGACTTTTTCCGCTTCACTCGCTTTTTCTGTAAAATCGCCACATCAAGAGCTGATCCGGTAATCAAGGAAGTGCATTGGAGAAATTCGTATCCAAATTGTACCTGCACAACCAAGTTCCTGCGACCTTTGCAGAAGCGCTCGAGCATACGCAGGAAGAGATGCGTCGACTCCACCAAGTCTTTCAGGTAGGACTGCGGCTGCGTCGTCCCATCATATTTTCTCAGCAGAGTCAGGAATATCTCCCGATATTCCATCAGGTAGAATATGTTACCTACAAGGTGAGGGGGTAGGGGGGGCAGGGAGGGAAGCAATGACAATCAATCATTTTTACATCACTATAATTTTTTTTTACATAGACACCTCGTATTTTATGCTTTAAAATTTGCATTATCTGTTAATTGTCTTACAATTGTCAGAGTGGAAAAGACGCCAGCTTGGACGGAAGAAGAAGGAGCAGGAATTGTCTAATCTTTATGAAGTGCAACGGCACTCTGAAGGTTTGCTGTTTATTTCCTGTTAGCGCTCCCGTTTGTCATTTATTTTGCATGTCGCGTCTATTATACATTCTACTATCTTGAGCATTATCATCTTTGTAGGTGCAGAATGTTTGCTCTAACGTCTGTATTGTTTCGCGTCAGTAGCAATACTTTTGATCACATTGGCGCTGTGGCGGATGCTTTCATCCTGCGATCGGTCCATCTCGTTCACCGTCATGAGCAGCTCCTGATAAGCCTTCAGTGCCAGGTGCATCCTAGCAGAAAACAAGCAGGCGTAAAACATCAACGGACATCATGGCAGCAATTTCCGAATCGCCCCGGCTTCCAAACTCTCTTCTTACCTACGGGACCAGGACGTGGCCTCTTTGCGGTCAGTCAAAATCATCTCGTAGTAATTGGTGATGTTGCGCTCGATGAAATGGAAAGTGCGGGTGGACATCGTCTCGGAAACTAAATCAGCTTGGAAATTGTTGCCGCGATTGAAGGCCATGAAGAAGCTGAGCGCCCACAGATAGTAAGTCTCATCGTGCTCCTGAGACTGCTCCCGAATCAGGCTTTCCTGGATATGAATGGACAAAAAAAAAAAAAAAAACAGAATGTCAAGATTCCTACAGTTGGAATAGCTAAGATTGTACTGTCTTACAACTGTGTGTAATATATATGCTGAATCATATAATGCTTAATTCTAAACTATGATTAGGAAAAAAATATTTGCTGTTGTAGCTGCTGACCTTGACAATGTACATGAGGCGATTGTAGCAGTTCTCTAAGAAATCCACACAAAACTCTCGCAGGAAGAGTCGAACGTTTAAAGCCGAGCGCCGTTGGTCCTGACTTTCCCGGGCCCGTCGATTTCGCCTTGGAACACGTCGGACAGCTTTACCCATGTCGTGAGTGTAGTTTTTGAACTAGGAATTAAAGGCAGGAAACGGGTCGGTGACTTTTTCTTGCGATGCTTGGTAAATTGCGTTATAGTACTTACAGTGTGAACATTTCGATGATAAATCATATCATTGTCTCCGATTGCTTTGAGTCCTTTCACAACAAAAGACCCTCCAAATCGTGAATGTCTGACAGAAGCAAAGAAATGAACAAGCAATTTCAGGTGTGATTTGCAACGAGCAGTTAATCATCTGAAACTGATAAAGATCTTCTCATATCATGCACCTGGTTCCTCTTTGCAATGTGCGAGAACGTCTCTCTGCTTGCTCTTTCTGCCTCAGGCCTTCGAGCTCCGAAGTGTCTCTCAGCTTCTCCTCCGCCGAGCGGGCGTGTCCTGCGCTCACCAAGGTGTCCGGTGTCTGCGGCCACACCACAAGAAACCTCAACCAATGAACGGCCATCTATCTCGATGTACATTGATGAGACGGAAACAAGATGATTTGGCTTTACCTGGTCTCTGAACATGAGAGAGATGATTTCCAACACATGCATACTCCACTGCTGCTCACTCTGTGCCGACGCCAAGAACTTGAGCAGGTCATCAAAACCACTCATATGAATGGCCCAGAGCAGTCTATCGTGGACACTGGCATCGTCATCTACTTTCTGCAATAGGAAAATATAAAATAGACACAAAAACACAAAGTGGAGAGTTGTGGTCACAACATTTACTGCTAATAGAGTCATTGTTTTTCAAATATTTTTTAAAACGTGCAGAACATCAATGCATTAAACTTCTGATTCCTTTGTAATGCTACGATAGTTCTAATGGCTGTAACTTCCAAAACTGATTTACCCAACAGAACCTTTGGCCAAGTAGTAAAGTACATTTAGTCTCTAAACACAACTAATTAACCGCTTCAATATATGTCACTCAATCAATTGATGGAATTCTTCATAAACTCATCAATTATTATGCCGATCACCAATACAAACTTTCTAGTTAAAGTATTTTATGCATCCAGTTCATCCAATCAAACTGCAAAACATTTTAACCTTCTCTTCCAAAGGGTCTGCAGGTACATGAAGCACATTCCTGACCAGCATCAGAATTCGCTCGATCAGAAGGTTGTCTTCTTCCTGCCTCTGCTCCCATTCCTGAAAGGAAAGCATATGAGCAGGAGGGGAGGGAAAACAAAAGAAAATACTTGTATTAATACAAACAAACATGTTATTAAAAAAAAAAAAAAAAAACATGGTGTTCACTAGTCCATCACTTACCATTTGCAACAGGTTGTACAGCGTCTCGCTTAAAACACCCAACACCTTCTCAGTCGCAAATGCCTACAATTAAAATAAAGAAAAACATTGCTTGTTAATTGTGACTTGATCAGATAATTTGCCACTTTAATACTTCTTACTATATATTTCAGGTTATTTGTAAGTTTGAAATGTAAAGGTGAGTTTTGGCACGTACAAAGTATGCCGCAAAAAGGATAATCTAGTATGGATTCATTACATTCTGCCTTGATGGATACAAACACAGGTGGGGTAAAATAACATCACAGAAGATATACTGGCGGTACCTCTTTGTAGGCTTGTAAATGAGAGGTCACTTGCAAAAAGTGGTGTCTAAACACTGGGTCGTCAGGAACCTTCCCAAAGCACAGCATTGCAGGTTGTGTTAGATTGACCATTAGCCTGTGAAAGAACAAATATGAACATAGTATAATATAGCCAATTCGAGTTATAATGCTGTTATAGTACACTTTTGACTCTCTACCACGTGATCGATACATTTAACGCATTTACAGGTATAACCACATGACTCTCAACTGTGTCTATAATAGTGATGATATTTTAAAAGAGGAAAGTTTCATCTTGGGGTGTTTACCGTATGCAGGCATCAAACAAGGCCTTTTCATGCCCATGCTGAGTGATAATAGGCAGAAGGTCATGTTCTAAGATGTGGCCTTCACCCAGCTGCTGGCGGACATCGCGGGTGTCGTCTTCATAGCGCAAGTACCTGATCAAGTCTTTCACACTCTCTGAGACAGAGAAAACATGGGGTTGCTGTATTTAAAGTAGTCATCACAGAATACATTTGTGTACACATGGTTATTAAGACCAATGAGAATGTACGGGGGAAAACAATCCAATCCACTGACCTAAACAATCAGCTTCTTTGTGATAAATGTCTCCTTCCAGGTATCCCAGAGCACTGCATGTTGCCAGAAGTTCACAATTCATCCTGAATAAGTTCAAACACCCTCTGGAAGAACAAAAGTGAGAATTCACACTGAAAATACCTCCTTCAAAATTAACTAGGCACTATTCATTTCTTGCTGATTGATACAAGTAAAGGACTATCAATATGATTGTTTGTATGACTACAGTACTTCAAAGTTTATGCAGGCAAGGTGAGATTACTAATTTTTGATATTCCAAAAATTACATTCCATGCAGGAAGCCATGGTACAAATTTTTGTAAAATTATTTCTGAAATCACGAAAAAAAAATACTACGAAAAAAAATAAAACGATTTGTGTGTGTCACATGCGTTACTAGTGACTGTCATACTAGACCCCAACAGTGTCATTATCGACACTTATCGGCCAAATCGTTTTGGTACAAGTGCAAGCTCTAATTATTGTCGACATAAAACTGTCTTAATAAAATATTCCGCCTTAATAAAATAAACGGCCTCAGTTTCGACGGAGACTGTTAAATTCTGACTGCATATCTTTGCAGTCGTACTGTTTGCGGAGGTGTTTATATTAGCATATTAAAATTGGTTTCTGTTTTACCCCCTGTCATACAGCTAAATGGGGGGTAAGAAGAATATTATTCAACATCTCTAATACTACTGTTAATTCCGATTTCATTTAGTATTTTTAGAGATTTTAAAATATCGATGTAATGAGCCCAACTTTGAGTGTACATCATACCGCACAAAACACGCTTTCTACTCACGTAGTGGTAGTCGTTCAATGCGTTCCCTGGCGACGTCTACTGCCACAAAGTGTGAAATATGATCAATGAAAGTGTGTCGCTGTAACAAACAATTCAAACTTAGGAGCAAGACTCGCCATCAAGTCCACAAGTCTGGCGCCAAGAAGCGAACGAAATCGGATGTAGAATGTCGTCATTGTGTGGTGTTCTTCTTGGGATATTTAAAGTGAGTGTAAAGCACGTGCCTGCACATCACTGCCATCTAGCGCTGGGAATACCGAACACCATTTCAAACAAAATACTGTACTGTACTGCAAAGCGTACACAGTACCGTACTGAATTTCGACAGTAAAATATGAGACGTTTTAATTGAAAATAAATCGCAATAAAATCGTAAAACATATATTTTAGTTTATATTGCATCATTTAATGTCCTGGGGTATGTCATACATTCAAATCAAAACTTTTTCACAAAGTGGAGCATGGCTAAATTCCCATTCATCCGATTAAAAAAAATAATTAGAAGTTATTAAGTTACGTTATTAACAAGCGGCACGATGTAATAGTGACAATTCAGTTTGGTGTTCAAATCTCGGCTGTGGCCTTCCTGTGTGTCCCCATGCATGAATGGATTTTCTCTTTGGCGTATTGGAATGGAAGGATCGAAATTGTCCACTGTAGATGTGATTGTGAATGGATGTCAGGGGCATACATATTTAGTCATTTAAATGCCGAAAGCAAACTTGGTCATGTGCACTTCACGTCTGTGTGATGTAAGGAATTTGAATTCATGTATTAATCTTATTTCAGCATCTGCACTCTATAAATCTTTTTCATTTTTGTCATAATTGTCCAGAAAGTGTACTTTGCTTTTGCTTTGCTCTTCCTGAATCAAGCTCCATGCTCCAGCTCACCTGGGACCGTGACCATAATGAGACTGACCACTTTTAAAAAAGGGATTATTGAAGAAGCTGCGGTGACTTCACATGAAGCAATTGAGACAGAGACATGAGGCGTGTTCAAGGTTAGTTTATTTGCCATTATGTGACACTTCATTGTGTTAGATCACCCAGCCATTTCATGTGCCTTACTTTAACTGGTCATCACCCACGCTCCTTATTTTTTGCCCCATGTTTCACATATTATTTTTTTCTTTTGATATAGTTGGTACAGGTAGATAGCAAAGCTACTGGAATGTGATTTTTTTTTTATCCGAGGATGGTATGTAAAGCTATTTATGCAAATTGATGCTATTCTTCTTTTCCATTGCTGTTGAACATATAGCGAGCTAGAAACATGTGGCCATCGAAGGACTCCATGGGATTGCACTGCACACAAAGGCCTCATCTGGTATGTGGATCGGGTTACATTACAGTTCTGCTTTATCACACAGATGACACAGCTGTGTTTTGGAACAGCTGGGTGGCTTCAATAGCACCAAAGTGACCAACCAGTCCAAATGTATTCATTTTACTTTGCACCTACATTTTATTATTCTATGCTAAACAATGACACACTAAGGAGTTTTGCTCTTTTTTTGCCCCCCATTTGCTTTTTACTTCTTGTCATGGCACGGGCCTTCACATTATCACATCAGGTAGTTTTCAGTTGTCCTTGTCATCTTTATCAGTGTGGCCTGAATCTCTCTCCGTCTCCCTCTTGGATTCCTTCACCACCTGATGGGAAAATGATGTAAATACTGCTCATATGAGTCAATGCATCATTTATATAAAATCTTCTCCATACCTCTCCGTCTCTAGTCTCAACTGTCTTTATCACCACGGTCCTCTTGGTGCCAATCTCTGGTCTGGGTTCATAATCTGAATTACATGGATATCATTATATACACAGCATCAATATGACATTAAAAACATACCGAATGGCAACCGGTCCTGTATGTATTCTCCGCTTGCCTATAGTCAGCTGGCATAACCTTAATGAGCCCAAGCACCATTGAAAATGAATGCCTTTTACAACACGTTATATTATTTACTTTCCAATAATTTGTATTTGTGATAGATGTTAGTTTCACGCCTAGAGTTGAGAAGGCGCCAAGACGTGAGTCAGTCATGTTTGTCACAGAACTATAGTCATTCCTTTCACTTTGTCGCAAACGGATTAAGCACTATGAAATATGCCAACCCTGCTTATTTTGGCCCACTTTTTCACATTACCGAAAGCGAGGGTAGTAGGTGGACAGTGTGAGTATGAAAGATCAATGTATTGGAGAGCCCACCTACAATGTGCCACGGGCCAGTTTCATGTGGCGACATATTTTGACAGACCAACATGGAAACAAATTGAAACAAATCAGGAAAAATACAACTCAGCATTTCGCTGAATACCATTGTTGTTTGCCGTGGAGTTGTACATTCAACCGGTAAACGAATGGGTTCAACAGCAATGATTTTTATCTACAGAAGCTGAGGCCTTAATCGTCTGCTGTTGGAATAGAAAACCACAACTCACTACGTTCACCAAGGTGATTTGTCATGCCAATATTGAGGATCGGCATGGTGATCCTGAAGAAGAAACACAACCAAAGTTTCAGGGCGTTCATTTCTTGTGAAATGTCATTGAAACTAAGACAGGCCGTGCTCACCTGCTCTCCTCACCCTCCAGCAGTTTACGATAAGTGGCAATTTCAATGTCCAGAGCCATCTTGACATTGAGGAGGTCCTGGTATTCCCGGAGATGGCGAGCCATCTCGTCCTTCAGGTGGCGGATCTCGTCCTCCAGTCTGCCGACGTTGTCTTGGTAGTTAGCGATTTCATTGCCAAATTGGTCCTCCATGTCACGCATTTGCCTCAGGAGGGCTTCATTCTGGAATCATGCGGTGAAATGACATCAAGGTTATAGGCCGGGGAAACTTGTAATGCGAGGTCATGCAAAAAAAAAAGTAAAGTGCTGTCCCGACCGTGTTCTTCAATGCATCAATCTCACAGTTCAGGGACTGGATCTGCCTCCTGGACTCTGTGGCCTCCTGCTTGGCCTGCTTCAGAGCATCACCATTTCGCTTTGCAGATTCAGTCAAATCTGCAAACTGCTCACAAAGACAAGAACGTTAAGAGAAAAGTGCATCTTTGAGTGTGTGCTTTGGTTTCTATGTTGTTGTTGCCAACCTTGGACTTGTACCAATCGTCAGATTCCTGCATGTTCTTCATTGCAATGCTCTCATACTGGGCCCTGATGTCCCTCAGAGCACCAGTAAGGTCTGGTCGGCTGGTGTGGTCCACCTCCATCCTCAGCTGCTGGGTCTGCACACTCACTTGAACGTCTTGGATTTCCTTAAATAACAAGCAATATATTTTTTTTAATTGTTCAACCATGTAATCATGAGCACAGGAAAGAACCATCATGCATCATGCCTTGTATAGCTGTCTGTCGCACGTTGTCAAAATGAAATCAAATGTTCTAATGATGAGTGACTCATCTTTATTTTTCTCTTTTGAACGGACCGGTCAATGCTTAAATGCTTCTGCTTTTCAGGCTCGAAGAGTTAAAAAAAAATGGAAGTATAGTATAAGTATAAATATAATCTGCACCTACTTCATCGTGCATCTTCTTGAGGAATTCAATTTCATCCATCAGGGACTCGATCTTTCTCTCCAGCTCCAAACGGGACAATGTGGCATCGTCCACATCCTTGATGTTGTCAAATATAAAGAAATAATATTTGGCTTAGTGGTTAGGAAAATTATTCATCTATTATTATAGTCATGTTTAGGCATGTTTCCATATTGAACATGAAGGATGTTTTCACAAAGACTCAAGATAAGATAAGATAAGATAAGATAAGATAAGATAAGATATACTTTATTTGTCCCACACTATGTGTAGCATTATGTACAAATAACATTTCAGATCCTTGTTTTTTTTTTTTTTTTTTTTCTCTTTCCCAAGCTCAAGTGGCTCATCAAGGCAACCCGTTTTGGACGACATCAAAATGCCCGTGAGCTGCACTGTGCGGAAGGGAGTGGCCTGAGAAACTTTCAAGAGTCCTTGAAGATGTGACAGTGAAGGCTGACGAAGTGCGCTGACCTCCAGGGGGCTTCCTTGAAGGGGAATGTTTTCGGATTATTATTATTTTTATTTTTATTTTGGATTTGAAATATCTCTTTTGCGACACCAGTCCTGGAACACAGCTTGCATCCTTCAACATAGTGAACTGTGTGTTTACCTTGCGGAAGGCTACAAGATTATTCTCAGCATCTGCCCTCTTCTGGGCTTCTTCATCCAGTCTAGAAGACACACACACACACACACACACACACACACACACACACACACACACACACACACACACACACACACACACATGCACATTCTTTAGACACACTACTAATCTTTTTACACAAAGGGTATTAGCTCGGGGAAAAAGGCACTCTGGATCAATTTGTTGATTCACTGTCCTGTAAAAGGTTTTTGGAAGTGCGCCTTGTGGGAATACCAGCTGCTCCTTTTCCACTAATGCAGTACAATAAGGTCACCATGTCTCTTCATAAGGTTAACCATGATCCCCATCTTTTATTTCCCCGAAGAAATCTACAAAATGCCCTGTGAGCAAATTGCAATGAAAATGATAATTGCATTGTAGGTCTGACAGAGGGACTTGAAATGTAAAGGTGCAGTAAGTAGTTATGATCATATATATTGTGATGAGATACTTCTTGGTACTGTACATCAACAATGATGGACAAAAAAAGTTTACTCATTCGCTGCTTCAACACGATTTTCTGTCCATTTGGTTGACGAGCGCCACTTAGTCCGTCTTGTCCGGTTAAAACCATACTGAGATTGGACATTAAGGAGATTAGCAGGAAAGCGTCACATGGCTTCCTCATCTTTAATTCATGTTGGCGTATAAGGGGGCTTTTTCTCCTAATGGGGTCTCTGGCACCATTTAATCAGTGCAAAGGGACAGTGAAAACTCACCTAATGGAGTCACTGAGTCACATTGATTTTTTTTTCCGCTGCTGCATCAATTTCCTCCCTGTTCCTTTGCTGACCCCACCCTTTGTCTGGTCACTCTCCTCTCATCTGGGAATGCACGATGCATGCTATTGAAAATTAAGATGAATCTGAGCATAAGTAAACCGAGCCAGCACACAAGTGAAGCAATGTATTTGATGGAGGTGAGTTAGATGCCTTGCTTAAGGGCCCCAAAGTTTGGGTCTTGATGTTGGTCGGGGAAATCAAACCTGGGGTACTTCAGTGTTTGAATTATTAATATATCTCAAAGTGAGAAAATACTTCAGCACCAACCACACGTTGTTGCAATAGGCTGATGCACAGTCGTGACCAGAAACGTGTCGCAGCATGGTCCAGTGAGTTGATGGGCCACGCCCAATGGCACCATCTATCTATCTATCTATCTATCTATCTATCTATCTATCTATCTATCTATCTATCTATCTATCTATCTATCTATCTATCTATCTATCTATCTATCTATCTATCTATCTATCTATCTATCTATCTATCTATCTATCTATCTATCTATCTATCTATCTATCTATCTATCTATCTATCTATCTATCTATCTATCTATCTATCTATCTATCTATCTATCTATCTATCTATCTATCTATCTATCTATCTATCTATCTATCTATCTATCTATCTATCCTGTTATATTATTTTGGGTGTGGGTCAAAGTTGGTACAAACCTCTGCTTCAGCAGGCCCAGGTCCTCAGCCAGGTTGTCCCTCTCCAGTTGGTACTGGTCCCTTTCCTTGCCGATGGTGTCCATCTGGCGCCGCAGCTCCCTCAGCTCGTCCTGGAAGATCTCGGTGGCTCGGTTGGGCTGGCCGGATTGCAGCTGGCCTTTGTATTGGGTCAGCTCCTGCGTCAGTGCGCCATTCTGCTGCTCCAGGTAGCGCACCTTCTCGATGAAGCTGGCGAAGCGGTCATTGAGCTCCTGCAGCTCGGCCTTCTCGTTGCTGCGGGTGGTGAGGAACTCCTGATTGATGGCCTCGGCCATGGTAAAATCCACCTTTTCATAGGTGAGGCGTTGGGGCTGGACGCTAGGTCGGGAACGCTGTTGGTGGTAGGTGGTGGAGCGGGAGGACACCATGGGTGACACGGAGCGCATGTAGCGACCTGCGGAGACAGTCGGACGAGAGGACACACTGGAGTAGGAGGACATGGGGATAGGATGTGGGCTCCCGAAGGTGCGCCTGTAGGAAGTGGAGGAATGCATGGAAGAATGGCTCATGGTCGGTTTCTTGGGCTGATCTCTTAAGAGAACGAAGAGTGCTGAGGCTTGGAGACTGTCCGTAAACCAGCGCTGGAGGTTTATATACTCGCAGACTGGCTTGTGATTCCCTCACCCCCGCCCTTCCTTTTTCCATCACTCTTCGGCATGTCAGCTCAGGCCACTCCCTTCCGCACAGAGAGGGAGCCTGCCTCTCTGTCCTTCCAGCACCACTTTCCGTCTGGACAGCTCCACCCTTTGAACAAGAGGACATCACAATACTGCTTCATTTTCTAAAGATGTCTCCTCACGATCATCCCACTCCGTCTCATGAGTTATGTCCTATTCCCTGGGTGGTCACTGTCCATTCTAATTCTTTCATCCATATTTCACACATCGTTTCAGCCTGTCTCCCATTGCGTAATATCGTTTACATTTTGATCAGTGTGTTCTCTTGCTGATCTCGTAATGGGATAGTTAGAATTCTGCCCTGTTTCTTTGATTTTTTTTTTTAATCCACTTATCTCCCTCCCTCTCATTCTCTTTCCACTGCTTCTCCCTTTACCGTAATTCAATACTTAATTGACATCCTGGGCGTCTGTGTCACCGCCATGACGATGCAGTTATTCAATAGCTTTTAAGCTTTGCACCCAGTAATCCGCAGTAGTCAAATACATCAGTGGGAATGAACAGGACTCACTTTGGAAGATAAGATCATTGTTTGAAGTTGAATGCTTTTTGATTACAGCAAATAATTTGAATCTGCTCCACGTTTTGTTGTTCTTATCACAAGTTACTGTGAACAGCTTCACATTCTACTTCATACTGAACAAAGTAATAAGCAATGAGAAGTTGATATGCACCTCAATACATCTTTTAATGTTAAAACAAGAACGCACCACCGGGTTGATTGCAGATATTATTGATCCTTTGACTTTCCGCTGAGGTTAATGGGTTGAGTTGTGGTTTTTCCGTCCTCTGAAGTGATGTGTGAGTGTGCGTGTGGTTATGAGTGTGTGTATGTACACGTGCTCTTTAGTAATTTTAATTGGGCTGTCACCCCATCATAAAGTTGACGTCATTCTGAGCATGCTCATGGTGACTGGGCGTGGCAGGGCACGACCAGCTCTGCTTTATACTCTCTGTATTCTCCGCCAATGTAATATGTTATATTCTCTTTTTGAAGAAACTCAAAAAAAGAATGTTTTCTACACTGCACACTACACGACACTCTAACTGACCATTTGATTGGCAAAGCATCCTATTTGCTGTACCTCCATGCCATCGTGCATGCTTTCCGCCACCGAGGTCTGGCATCGTGTGCAAATGGCCGGTGTCTATATTCGTCCTCTGAAATCTAATCAATCGGCATTGTGGTCTGGACTTCCATCCCCCCCATGTCGTTACTACTGTATCTCTGCTCGCATTACATTTATCTTCTCGTCTCCACTTCTTTTTTTGGGGGGGGGTTCAAACATTTAGCTCCAACATGCACATATTCTTTTACACGTGGGTATCATACTTAGGTGTGGCAGGCGCCAACACTCATTAAAAAAATGAATACATTAAATGATTTTTGGGGGACTCAGCTATATCAGTAACACAACCCCTTTGCCAGATGTTACCATTAGGGATTGATCCTTCTTTTTTTCCCGAGAAAACCCAGAGGAACCATAAATCCAATCATCGACAGGATCATGCTACAATGTCTGTTTCCATTTCCACTCGCGGTGTGTGTGTCGGGTTTCATATCTTAATGGATATCTTGATATCAGCAACATGGGGATATAAAAAAGGGTCTTGGCTCAGAAGTCATGTATGGATGTCATGGTAAATGCACAGAGCTTTAAATTGGATAGCTGCTTTGAAACATAACGTAGTTTTTCAATCTGGTTTTAGCAGACATGGAATACAAATCATGCTACTCTACATCTCTGCGAGTGATTTAATTTTTGTGCAGTGATTGAGGATGCGTATGACTCATCTGCTGGTTTAACCAAGCTGACATTGTTGTCTGGGCTGTGAAAAATGATGACTAAAGCAGGGTCGTCGCATGGCCACGGGCGCATCTGTAGTTAAAAATGGAAACCAAGAGGCCAATCAACAACCAGGGTTGATCATTGCCTGCACTGTTTAGCAATTAGAGCAATGCAATACTGCAGTGCTGGAAGATACAGTGTGGCGCACATTGGGGAAGAAAAGAAATTGTAAGACACGACGGTGAGGGAGGTCATTGCGTCGCTTTTACAAGGTGCTTCCTGGTGACAGATGCTTCCCAATTATCTTCGAATCAATGAAACCAGAGATGAAGACAAAGTGCATCGTGACTCATGTAGTATGTAGCAAAGTGACTCATGTAGTATTCTCACAATGTTATAACGGGCATCATTTATTAACAGTATTTTTTCCAGTCATTTGTCCTCCTTAATGAAATGTTTTCCTACACTGACGTCAGTTTTTCTTGCAGCGCCACAGTGTGTCATGTGACAAGCGTTGAGGATCCCCATGCTTATGATTTGCATATTTGATGAGGTGCTTTCGGCAGTGGTCTCCAACCACAGGGCCATGGGCCGACACTGGTCCATTGGGCATTTAGTAGCCCAAAGGGACTAAACAAGAAATATTTTATTGGTCATTATAGTCTGAAAGAAGTTTTAATTTGTAAATCAGGTGAATTCACCTGTGCCTCATGAGACATCAAACTGCTCGTCATAGGAACATGACACAAAAAATTTGCTTAAAAAAGCTTTTTCAAAAAGAGGAAAATACCAAATGATGAGATTTTAAAAAATAGCGTAAAATTTTCCTCCCCAAAATGGAATTTAAGAGATGATATAAGCTGTCCTTAAAATACAGGTTCATTGCTATAGATCATTGTCATGTATCAAGCCCGCTCAAAGTGGCGACGAGCTTGCCAATGAAATAACAAATCTTTAAAAACTGAACCAAAGAGGATAAAACACCTTTATTCCATTTCCAACATCCTACCTTCGTCAAGCAGGAGGCAATGGGTAAGTAAGTATTATGTAAAGACTCACTGGAGAGAGAGACAAACACTTTAAAGTGGTAAAGTTCCATTTTATTCACGTCACAACACAAGTGCTCTGTGATACGGGAGCATTTGGAAGCAAATGAGCAAATTTTGATTTTCCAATTGAGGTTTTATATACAATAAGGCCAAAAATAATGGAAAGTTTATACAAATATTGTAAGTCTAAATATATATCGCAGACACCAAAATAGTTTTTTCATCTTCATAATGTGGTTGCCTCTCGTTTATTTCAACATGATCACAGAGTACATATAGTTAAGTATATGTTAATCAGACATTTGGTGCATAATGGTGTTCCAATTCACACAATCCTCCCCTGAAGCAGTGGGCGGCTTTCTCCAGGCGACTGTCGCATCAGCAAGTTCCACAGCAACAAAGGCACTGATGTTACTGTAGAGCTGCCGCCATTGTTCTCTTCTGTCATGGGCTGGTACTGCTTGAAGCGCCTGGTTGAAGCCAAAAATAGATGAGAAGTCATGATATTTCACAGTACAAATGTGTGTGTGCGTATGTGTGTATGTGTGTGAGTGTGTGTGTGTGTGTGTGTGTGTGTGTGTGTGTGTGTGTGTGTGTGTGTGTGTGTGTGTGTAGGTTTTAATGTGAAACTGACTTTTTTGCTAGCTAGCTAGCTAGGTAAATTTTTGTTATGATGGGTATTACATTTGAGTTAGGATTGATACTTTTTATGACATCCATTTTCGATATTGTTTATTTTGTTTATGATCACTACAGAGGCTGACATCATGAATGAATGAATCCCTGTCATTTTTGGGGCAAATGTGAATGAGGAATTGAGTGGGAATGGAGCGTGTCAGCTGCAAGAACCACCGCATTCCCAGTGACCTTGTGAACCTGATGAAATAAATAACTATACTTATCTTCTACAAGGTTGGCAGAAGGCCTGCAGTCGTTGGGCATAATTGTACATGAGGAATTCAGCTGCACTAAAGTTCTCAATGTCTACCATGACACAAACCCATGGCCCTATTCATAACATGAAATATATGGTCAAAGTAAACAAAAAAAGAAAAACATATTTAACCCTTTCATGCATCCTGTAACCTGACAACATGATAAGATGTCCACTGTAGTAACCGTGAAAGGGTTAATTTTTTGTAATTGGTCTAATAGAAATGTGATGTTATTGTCGTGGTTTCGAGCTATAATATCCGACAGCAATGCATATTGCATGCAAAATTCCATCCAACATGTCTGCTTGTGGAAATGTTTTGCTCGTAGATACAGTTTGCTTCCTTGGCTCCAGGGTTCCAATTGTGTCCATTTCTGAAACTTCTGACTTCCAAAACCTCCACTGTCCCATCATTGGCATCACAGATAGCAAAATCAAAATCTTGGTGAAGCTACTCAATCGTGGTTTTAGCTTTTATCTTAATGGCTCAAAATCTGGTGGCTCACCGATACATCAACCCGATACAGCAGATCACGCAGGCCATAACCATCACACCCAGGATGATGGCAGCAGTTCCAGCTGGGGAACCACCAGAGGCTGTGATGGGAAGCAAATGACACAAATGAGTAAACAATTAAATCAATGACTTTAATAAGTGTTTCATTCACGCACCCAGTGCCACGCTGACACGAGCGCTTGCCATGGCGAGACTGACATCATTGGTCAAGGACACATTGAGACAGAAAACGCCAGAGTCATTGAAGAACTGGCGAAGGACCATTTGGCAGTCGGGAGAGGGTGCGGCCGCGCTGCAGACAGTATCCACTGGTGTGATGCAGTCAGCATCCGAAATGACTGTGCAGACCTCACTTGGTAAACTGCGGGGAAGATCATTGGATTCAGAAAACATCGACGATATGATGTGTCAAACATCTTGTATTCGCAGAGGCAGCTCTGCTGTCAGAGAGATGTCAAGTTAACAATGACAACAACTTGACAGAATGGGTCAGATTTTGTCGGCACTTTTTAGTCATTTGTGAAATCTTAAGTGTCCAAAATGGCTTGATCTCTTTGACAATGTGATGTTAATGTCTTAACAAATGTGTGTGCGAGTATTTCTGGTTTTTTTTCCTATATAAGGGATTGTATTGGAGAAGTAAGAAATCTGTCCATTAATATGCCTATTTTATTGCTTTTATTTCATTTCATGACTTTATTTCTTAATGTGCTTAAAAGCATTTTTTTTTCATAATTTGATTAGCTATGCCACTCAAATTCTCAGAGTAATTGCAACTTGAAGTAAATAATGCACATTTGTGTGCGTAGAGCTTTTGCTCCTAAATCTATTCCATCACGTAACTGGTATTATATTCCACGTGATTCAGCCGTACCATGTTTTAATGCATACTGTGTAATCCCTTACCTTCCTTGACAGCTCACAGTGATATCCACGGCATTCTGAGCCAGCTCAGTAGACAGTGACACAACGTTAGTCATCTGTACAATCTCGACACTTTCAATACCCTCTGCATGACGAAAAAGAAAAAAACAGAGCATCATGAGCCCACGCTGTTTCTATTGAGCTTACTCACGCGTGGAATCAAGTAACATGACTTACGGACGACGTCGACAGAGGTGGCGAGGGAGCCATAACGGTAGACCATGCAGTTGGCTGAAACTTCCGGTGCTTGTCTTTTGACCACCACAAGGGCAATTTGTGCTGGATCCGTTTCTACCTCAGCTTGAACTTCCCCTTCGGTTAGAACCTCTTCATCGCCGGCTGAAATCAAAGTTGCACAGTGGAGATTTTGCATTGAGACCGGTTGTAGTCTGTCTTGATTAGTACATTCTGTTTTGAAGAAATTAGAATTCAAAAAGGACAGAGATGTGGTGATGCATAACAGGCTGGAATATTCTCCTATTATGTTTAGAGCTAATACAGAGCAGTGTACAGTGAATATGGAGTAATTATATGATATAGTCTGTCATTCAAAAGGCAGAGTGTGTCTGGCTTTTGGGCACTAAGGCACAAATTCTGCCAAGCAACAAGTGGCCACTCAAACATGACTTGACCCGAGCATACTCGTGGTTTGGCATCCATGGATTCACCTTTTGGCATATGTTTTTCTTTTCGATATTATTATTATTTTTTTTTTTTTACTTAGGGGGCCAACTCACATTTTTCGTAGACTGGCGGTTTATCCCCTATTCCTCAACAAAATATTTTTGTAATAGTCCAATTTCAATGGTCCATTGCATTATGTATAAGCGCAGCTGACGGCGAAACCAGATACTGTACTTGAGTTTTACAGCACGTACCCTACCTGAGTGCCGGTGCCGTATTATTTTCTAAATATATATATTTTTAAATCACTTGTTTAAAAAAGAAAATAAAATTTCACTTATGAGGGTTTTTTTGTTTTTTTAAACACACCTTCTGGAGCTACCGTGGCAACATCATTGTCAGTCTCAGTAATTTCTGCCTCAGCATCAGCTGCCTCTGCTTCTTCTGCAGTGGTACTCTCAGTGGCTGCGGCGACTACAACATTCTCAGCAGGGTCTGTTTCAGTTTGGACCACCTCTACAGCATCCTCAGCAGCAGCAGCAGCCACCTCTTCTTCTGCCGCTATGGTTACCTCAGTGACAACGGCTTCTGGGAGGACTGTAGCTGCTACATCTACTGCAATTTCTTCTCCCTCTGCGAGTGGGGCAACGGTAGCATCTGCGGCAACCTCAGGCACATTCTCTGCAGCTTCATCCACAGCCGCAGTTTCAACCTCTGTTGTGTCTTCAGTTTCAGGTTGAAGGGGTGCAGCGGTTGCCAACTCACTGGCATCAGCATCCTCAGCAGCAACGTCAACCTCTGGGGCCGGAGCAGGAGTGGCAGCTGGATCTTGTTCTGCTGGAGCAACGGCTGCATCAATTGGTGCAGGTGCTGCCGAGACAGCTTCCAATTCATCCGCCCCTCCATCAATTGCGGCATCTGCGTCGTCGGTGTTGGTGGCGGCTGCGGCCGGCTGCACAGAGGCCTCGACCGGAGTGGCGTCAGGGACAGGCGCATCAGCTGCTGCTGCTGGGTCAGTGTCAGGGGCAGGTACATCTGCCGCCGCTGGGTCGGCTGCTGGGGTCACAACTACAACCGGTATAGCAGGGGCAACAGGAACTCCTGATGGAAAAGTTCAATGTCAGCTCCAAGCTTCAGTTCAATTCAGCCGTGACAAGAGATTTTTTTTTTCCTCATGTGAATCCAATGTAAATGATTCTTTTAGAAATTTGAATTCAAGTGTGAATGTTCATATCAATATGGAACAATAAACGCAATCAATTAAATCCAACATACTATGCCACCACAAAGACAATGAAGTTCAGTTATGGTTGGCACTGCTGAAAGGTATTATACTGTACATCCATTTATTTTCTATAGTGCTTATTCTATTTAAGGCACTTTTCCAGTTTTAAGGTACTGATTATTGCAAAGGATTACCAGTTTGATGCACACTTCTGAAATAATTATTGCTCTAAGCACCTTTAGCTGGACTACCCCAAGAAATTAAAACTCCACAGAGGAAGGCCAGCAACAGTGTGCAAGGACAGTGCACGTTATTGGGATCGGTTTGTAATATTTTGGTTACCTTATCCAGCAACATGAGAGGTTCCAAATATTATGCACTAAATCGTGTCGTATGAAAAAAGATCCTTGACATTGATGAGTGAAAATTAAAACCACAACCATAAACATATTATATTTACAATATAATTTTTTGACACAGCTCTCACATTGAAACTCATTAGATTGTGTATTTACAATATAATTTTTTGACACAGCTCTCACATTGAAACTCATTAGATTGTGCTGGTGTACCTAATGTTGTGGCCAGCAGGTGTATGTTCCTGATCATTTATTTGTATTATATAGGAAATATAGTTATTTATGGGTGCAGAATGCCTACACTTACGGTAACTTTAAATTCTTTTTTTTTTTTTTGCAAGGTCATCATTTTTATTGCCCAGACATTAATTTTAATGAAACTACAGTGTATCTGGGTGAAGGATGACATTGCCATAAAACCCATCATGTTGCTCATGTACTTTATGTAATAGCCTGTGACCACTTCCCTGAGTGTTAACCTTTCCACATTTAAAAATCTTACCAGCTGAGGGGTTTACGCAACCAGTGGGGATGCTCGCCATCAGGACCACTTGTGGTTTGAAAGTCCCGACTGCCAGGTATGTATGCGTGACAATGCGCTCCCTGGAGATCAGAGTTCCGGTGCTGTCTCCAAAGTCCCAACTAAAGGTGATATCAGCACTACTCAAGTACTGGCTGGGATCATGAAGATTCACGCTGAACGCAATGGCCCGGTTCTGGATGAAGTTCGAGTCGTCTTGGTTTATGTCATTGACTTGAGCCAGGGATACAGTGAAGGGAACTTGGTCTGATGATGCAGAGATATAGTACAGATGTCATTATGAGACCTAAGACAAGATAAGAAAGGTCCAACGTGGTGTGTTGGGTCACCCGTGACGGTGAAGACGGTGGAGGCGTAGCCAAGGGGAATGAACTTGTTTTTTCCGCGGCAGTGATAGATGATCACTTCCATGCTGTAGGAGCCCAGGGAGACATCATCTGTTGAGATGGTGAGCGAAGAGGAGGGTCCATCTGCCACCTGCCAGTACTTTCCTGAAACATGTAATCATAAATATGAGTTATATATGCCAGCTCAATTATTGTAAGTGCCACAGTGTGAAGATAGGTTTCAGTATCAAAACCTAAACTCTCTAACGGCCTAACCTAGTTGTTTTGAAAAATAAAAATATTGTTGTAAGATTACAGGTATACACATTTTGCCACAATAGCGCTATTTTCATATTTATAGTGAATCACTATAAATCTGAAAATATTTATAGTATCATTATGATACTCCAGTTGCCTGTTGTTCTCCTGACACTAGTGTAGCCAGTCGAGTTTTTTGAAATCTCATGGTTTGATATTTTTTGCTGCAATAGCCTTACCCCATGTCTTCCAAACATACACATAGCGGGGCTTCCTGTCCCGGGTCCTGGTGAAAGGCGTGCCATCAGGGAAGACCCCAGTGAACTCATTGCTCTGGTCTGGATACACAGCCTGGCCTGCCTGATACTGTTGCCCTGCAAATGATGTTCAAATAATAGCAGAACCCAATGGTTTTAGATGCTTTGGTGTTTGCTTTTGTGGTCAGTTAGTAGAAACAGCTCTACTTTGGGATCTTACAAGTGACGGACTTACCATCAATAGTGCAGTTTTGTGCCCAGACCACCTGCCCATTGGCAAGCGCAGTTTGGTTTGGAGGGAAAACAAGATTAATACTAAAGGTCGATTTGGCTCCGAGCAGCGTGGGCGCGTCATTCTTCAGATCAAATGTGACTGCACCACCTGAAAAAGACAAAGACGAAGAAGATCATTTGACATTTTTTTTTGCTGTCAGAGAGAATGAATTGTAGATCTTCTCAAGAGCAAATGATCGTCCTCACCAGACCAGCAATTTCTGAATCTGGGGTCTCCATCCTTCCACACGGGATACATGCGGGAGTTCCATGAGCGGTAACGGGTGAACTGACTTCGAGGCACTGGAAGGAGTATCGTTTACCATTAAAATGCTTTCATATACTTTTTTGGGGTACTTGATATATAAATACTGTGAAAATACCGTGAAAGCATTGAGTATGATACTGTGTAACTTTACCCACAAACCTGTTCGATACTTGACCACAGCAAAATATGACAGGTAGGTAACCGTATTTTCAAACCGGATATTAGTGTGATGGAAAGAAACGAACGAATTATCTGAACATATACACCTGCCTATCGAGGTAACAGAGAACAAGAAGCGGTCAATGATTTTGGTTTTAAGGAGGGTGGGGGTTTGAGGCTGTGCAAATCACACGACCTGCAATCCCCCTCAAGCCTTTTCATGTGACCATCAGCTGAGCAGCCACATCAGTAATCTTCACTCCATGGGAGATCCCACACCCTTGCCTTTCCGTGTGTGTATTGGCCTTACAGTTTGACAAATTGTGGTTGATAGACGTCCAGATAATCAGTGTAATGTTAGATTTACACAGGGATGGAACCAGGACCGTCATTATATTTCATTTTGAAATTGACCGTACAGGTCCAGATGCAGTAGAAATTTCGCTACATTTAAATACACTTGAATACAAAATGAAACCCTAGCATTAAATATGAAGATTATTTCTGATAAAAACCTGTAATTATTCCAATTATTAAAAATATGGCTGTATTGTGTGCCCAATTCTATCTATCTATCTATCTATCTATCTATCTATCTATCTATCTATCTATCTATCTATCTATCTATCTATCTATCTATCTATCTATCTATCTATCTATCTATCTATCTATCTATCTATCTATCTATCTATCTATCTATCTATCTATCTATCTATCTATCTAATCTGTCATATGTTTTGGCCAGTTATGCCAGTGTGACGCAAGGTGTAAAATTAAATTTCTCCCTTAATTTGTTATCCAAACAAATATCATCAAACAGACTGACATGCTTGAAACCAATGAGACGCATCATGTGAAGAATCGTATTAGTCATGGTAATTAATGACACTTGCTTGTTTATTTTAACTTGAGAGTCACATTAGTTTAAGAGATCATGTGTTGGGTATACAAAAGGAGAAAGCATGAAAGCACAAATTTGATAAAACTAATCATCTGACTTACTTTGTGCTGTGGTAGATGTCAAGGCCAAAGCCATCAGCAGCAGTAGCACCAGAGTCTTCATCCTGTCTTTGGTTGTGTGTCTTGTCCCAGAAACCCCGAACCTCACCAACCGCAACACCCACAGAGACTTTGGAAAAGTCCTCTCACTCTCTTTAAGAAGCCCCTGAACCCGAATTATCATACGCATTCTTCTACCCTCTGACGTCACTGCTGGTCTGTAAACAGGCACCGCCCACACTTTTGTGCAGATTTTCTTTTGCATTGACAGTCATGAAGTCATTTTTAATTTTCATTTGTAATTTGTAATGTAGATGATTCCATTTTTTTTTTTTTTTTAAGAACAGTGAATGTCAAGAGTTTGTCGAGACTTGTAGCGGACAAGTTATGGGTTGTTCTGGTGGTCCTCAGTTTACCACGGTGGCAACATGGAAGGTTTTGAGGTTACGAATGGCGTACAATGAACTAGTCTGTGCAGCGGAGCAAGAAGATGTGATAACATGGTTGCAGAAGGCCGCTAGATCAGTCACCACTTAATCAGGTCTTCTGAAATGCACTTTGAATAAGTAAGCATGTACAGTTATGTTTAAAAACATGACATTTGTTTTCAAAAGCTATTTTTGAATAATAGCATTAATTTATTGCTCTTGACTTTTATAAACGTTAGCAAGAATAGGATAATATGGGTCCCAGTGTGAAGGCTGTTGAGAACCACTGTTTTAGGTAAGTGGAAGCTTCAAATTAGGCTTTAATGCTGAAAATCAAGATATAATTTTGCGCATAATTACCAGAGATGGCTCTACGATTTTTCTTTGCCTCTTGGGGCTGAAGTGGGGCTTGACCGTTACATAGGGGGGCTGAGAAAAGAAATTGTAAATATATTTTATAATTTCAAATAAAATGCTGGAGATGTTAAAAATAAGGATTAATGACAGGACTATAGCACCATCCCTGCACATTCCACATTAAGATCTCATGCCTGTGTCTGACGTATTACTTTTCAGCTATGTGTGTGTGCATGGGTGTCACAAGATGAAAGGGCAAATGGCAAATCAATAGAATCCATTTATTTCTGAAGCCATCTTTCTGAACACTGGCTGTACACCTCAGGCTACTCTTACAATTGCTCACCAGAAGCACAGGCACACTCGTGCTCCAGTTAACAGGATAGTTCTCGTTTCATTCATAAGAAAACAAGTATTCATTCATGCTGGTATTCATGAAATTTTCGCTAAATGTAGTCCACAGGAGAAAATGCCATATTTTTGTGAAATGTCTTACATTAATGTTGTTAATAAAAAGAAGCAAATATCACCAGCAACAACACCTGTGTGCTGAAAATGTACACTAATTTAAGATGGTGAATGGTGGTTCCTCACAACTACTTGCTCCCAAGAGTCTCATGCTTGCCAGACTGTGAGGCTGCACTGCATGTGACCTCATGTGCTAACCAAGTTCAGGACGGATCCTTCCCACAGAGCACATGACTGCACAATGCACATACCACTAAGTGCAGCATTAACTCCTCTGGACTTTCCAGGAAAATATAATATTAAATGTATGTTCTTTTATCATCAAGCACTACCTGAAAATTATTCACGCTCAATGTTCCACCATAAGGATCAACAGTAAAGTACAATAACGTAGTAAGCCAACATTTTAATAAAAATTTTTTTTTTGATTATGCTTAGGCTGCCGTAACATTTTGCAGTGATTGTACATTAACACTATGCTTCAATATATGAAAATAAATATGTCTAACTCCATCCATCCATTTTCCAATCTGCTTATCCTCACAAGGGTCGCTGGAGCCTATCCCAGCCGTCTTCGGGTAGTAGGCGGGGGACACCCTGAACCGGTTGCCAGCCAATCGCAGGGTACACAGAGACGAACAACCATCCACACTCACACCTAGGGACAATGTAGAGTGTTCACTCAGCCTGCCATGCATGTTTTTGAAATGTGGGAGGAAACCGGAGTACCTGAAGAAAACCTACGCAGGCCCGAGGAGAACATGCTAACTCCACACAGGATGGCCGGAGCTGGAATCGGACCGCTGCATTGTGAGGTGGACCTCTGCAATGTGAGGTCGACAGGCTAACCACTGGACCACCGGACCACCTGTCCTTTAGTCATTATTTCATTTAATTTATGGCGCATATAAGCTTTAAAAAAAGCACATTAATGTCTGAAAACAAATAGCTCTTAAAAACTGAATTTAACTGAACTGTGCTAAATAATGTAGTGTACTTGAAAACTGTGTAGAGGGCTGCACCCACCTGAGTGGATTTTTTAGGCTCAAACAGGTTGTATGCATAGCTAAAAGTTTCTTCTGTTTGGTGTAAATTTTATTCGTATTCAACATGTTACTAATTTTAGAGATGGGGTTGCCCAACGCGTATTTTTTTAACACGCTCTATCTATCTATCTATCTATCTATCTATCTATCTATCTATCTATCTATCTATCTATCTATCTATCTATCTATCTATCTATCTATCTATCTATCTATCTATCTATCTATCTATCTATCTATCTATCTATCTATCTATCTATCTATCTATCTGGTATTTGCTATTACATATATGATGGTGGTGAGAGCTCGCTGTATTACAGTACTGTATGTGTTCAATTTGAACTAAACAGAGCAGACGGCACAGATTACGTAAAACGTCAGACCATCACGTGACCTTTGGGGACAAGCGGCGTTTGATTTTAATTCCATGCTACGAGAACTGAACAGTTCTATAACTGGTCAGTTATGTAAATTCAAAAAACAACATGGGGGAAACTTATCCTACAAACGGACTCACTTACGTTACAAATCCATTCCAATATTTTACACGAAGAACGTCGCAGAAGAAGTGGTTACAACTTAAACAAACACCGCCACCAAGATAATCGGTATGTCAAGGACGATAAAACACGCGCTTCGTGTGGCAACGCGGGAAAGGTTGTTGTGTTGTCTTCTGTGTGTTTTGCACTTGGGTCACTAACAACCCGCCAAACGGAGTTAAGTTCCTTCGCTTAAACTCTTTATCCAGCGAGTTAACCGGTTCATTTGACCCCGGGTGACTGTTTTAACGCTCGGTGTAACTCTTTTTCGGCGGCAGTGTATATGTTTGCGGAACACGCGGGCGGATTTGAACCAGTAGTAGCATTTGGCTGAATGAATGTCCGCGCTGGTTTTTAGCGTGGACACACACAAAAAAAAACGCGAGCCAACTTGGAGCCGTGACATCCCTGCCGAAAACTGTCCGAACCCTGGCCCATGGATTCCTTTCAGAAGGTCGAAAAGATAGGAGAGGGCACATATGGGGTGGTGTACAAAGCCAAGAACAAGAACACGGGTGAAACGGTGGCGCTCAAGAAGATAAGGCTGGACACGTAAGTCAGCTGGGAGGGTGTCAATGAGCTCCGCTTTGTGTTTATGTGATGGGGCAAAAGTCTCAATGGGATGCTGGAGTCTACATATTATTATATTGGTCAGAACAACAAAGCAATGACATTTGTTAGCTTATTGCTATGCTGTATTCCAATGTTATAATGCAACATACAAAATCTTTCCATTTTGTATTTATGTGGCGCTGGATAAGAGTTGAGAAACTACTGCCAGATTTAACAATGCAACAAAAGAAAATAGGGCTTCAAGGTTGACTTTTAGACCAACGTTGGTTGTTGTTTGTCACAAGCATATCGACCAATTGTTCTCAAACCAAGTACCACCCGATAAAACCAAACCCTGAGCACTCCAAATACTACCATAATGACTACCCTTAAAATACTGTAGTGTAGAAGGTCTAGGTGTTTATCAAAAATACTATTGCGAGTTACTCTAACATTATTCACAGTGTGAACATTAATACTGGACTTAAATATAGGAAAATCATTTGGGCAGTGATTCTTTCAAATACAGTACCACTAAAGTGAGCTTGAGCACCACATTTTGAGAATCACGGATGTAGATGTTAATAGAAAATGAGATAAACTGTTAATTTCTTTGCTTCTCAATGAAGCTTTGTTGGCATGAACATTTGCAGCATAAGCTGTAGGCAGCAATGTTTTTTTTCAGGATTGTGTTTATTCCCAAAAGTATGACTTGTACATGTCGGTGTTGAACATAATACTAAAAAAAAAGAAAAGAATATATAATTTTTCTGTTTGATTGTTTGAGTCCTTGGGTATTTTGCTTCACCTTTATTCAAGGCACCTTTTTGTGTCAGTGTCAGACTTAAGTCTCTACTTTACTAACATTACCACAAAAATGTGCACATTTTGTTTCACAATCTAATCAGATCTTAATGAGCTTTCCAAAGTCTGCCTACAAAAAAAGAACTAACTGATTATTATTTAGTTCTTGTTTATTTATGATTGAAGTGGTAGCAAAAGTGGTCCAGCGCCGTGGACCATATTTACATTGGAAAATTTTCACAGGACCACCCAAAAAATGTTACAAAAAGTATACGTACTATATTGAAATCATGAAATATTTTTTCTCATAAATTTACTCAGTCTTCCATTATTTTATCCTGTTGTATGAATAGTAGCAGGTGAATGCATAGGTTAATTATGTACCTTCTGCCATCTAGTGGAAGAGCATAACATTGTTCTGCCTATCACTATATCTTGCTGGCGTAGATAGGTGAACAAAGATGAATTTATCACCAGATAAATTAAGCTAAATTGGATCATGTCCTGCAGCATACCTGATGATCCTTCACGGCATTCTAATGAGCAGTGACAAAGTTGCAATATATATTTATTTTTTCCACTTAGGGAAACTGAGGGTGTTCCAAGCACTGCCATCCGGGAAATTTCCCTCCTCAAAGAGCTCAGTCACCCGAATATTGTCAAGTAAGCACCAACTCCTGCATGCTATGTTGCCGTCTTATTTCCAAAGTTTGAAAATCTTCTGACGCTTTTAAGGTTGCACGATGTCATCCATACGGAGAACAAGCTTTACCTTGTCTTTGAGTTCCTCAACCAGGATCTCAAGAAGTTTATGGATTCTTCCACAGTCACTGGTATCCCGCTCGCTCTGATTAAGGTAACCGTTGTGGCCATTGGCCTCTTTCGTGGATTTATTTACTGTCCTGTATGTGAATAAACACATTCACGGCGATTTCCTTTTTTTAAACTTTTTTTTAGAGTTATCTCTTCCAGCTGCTGCAAGGCTTGGCATTCTGCCACTCCCACAGGGTTCTCCATCGCGACCTTAAGCCTCAGAACCTTCTCATCAATGCTCAGGGTGAGATCAAGCTGGCTGACTTCGGCCTGGCGAGAGCATTCGGAGTGCCTGTGCGTACGTACACACATGAGGTAAATGAGGGGTGGGGGGTGCAGTTCTGTATCAGTGGAAGTGAATGACTCACATCGAGAAAAGTCTTCTCGGCATGCTTTCTGATGACCAAAATCTCCTGTGTGTATGTCAGGTGGTAACCTTGTGGTACAGAGCACCTGAGATCCTGCTGGGCTGCAAGTTTTACTCCACCGCTGTCGACATCTGGAGTCTGGGTTGCATCTTCGCGGAAATGGTAAATGGTCTCGATGAGGGCTGGCCATAATTAATCGATCGTTCCAATTTCTGTCCATAGGAAGGTGTAATGCCAAATCAAGTATATTACTCAGTGAAACCATCAGAAGCCCTGTGGTTTCAATTTAGTTTGTGACGTGAAGAACAACAACATCTGCCGCTCTCTGCGGCATGGCCCCGAACTTAAGTGAAAGATTTTCACTGCTCCAAACTTGCTTGAGTGTACCGAAACCCCCGAGTGGCTTGTGATGCTCTCATCATCCGTTTAGAATCGTCGCACTTTGTGACACTCAGTGAAATCGCTTCTTTGTTAGGTCACACGGAGGGCACTCTTCCCCGGCGACTCTGAGATAGACCAGCTCTTCCGCATCTTCCGCACCCTCGGCACCCCTGATGAGGCCACGTGGCCGGGAGTCACTTCCATGCCCGACTACAAACCGTCGTTCCCCAACTGGGCCCGCCAGGATCTATCCAAAGTGGTTCCTCTCCTGGATGAGGATGGAAGAGATCTTCTCCGAGTGAGAACATTCCCCTTTTGTTTGTGTCTGACCTAAAAGAAAATCTCTCTAAGGGATTTTCCCCCCGATGTAGTTGTACAGATTATAGATCACATTCATGGTAGAAACAAACTGCGACATTATTTTGTCCCGGTCTCAGTGTTTGTATCGCCAGAACTTGGCATTGCAACAGGGCTGGGTAGACTTTTTATATCAACTGTATAGATTTTTTGTGACATTTCTGTTTGGAGATTTTTCCGTTATACAAGATTTGCATGAAGGTTTATGATTAAGACTACAGCAGCTACAGTATGTTTTACGCGTTGCGCTTGTCTTTCAGGAAATGCTACGCTACGATCCAAACAAAAGGCTATCGGCCAAGAACGCACTTGTCCATCGCTTCTTCCGTGACGTCACCATGCCGCTTCCTCATCTGAGACTCTGAATGATGCAAGTAGATTCTTTTGATGACAATGAGCGAGCGATAAGTGACCTCACTTCATGGCAGGTTCAGAAAGGAAAGAAAAGTATGAGTGACACCTTTTGAAGGTTATTTGATACTTTAAAAAGAACCGGTTAGGGATGTTCTTGTCTGTTCTTTAGCCCTAATGTTGTTCTGTTAAGTATCTTATCTGTAGATGCCATTGTTCAGATAAATATTTTCATCCTTCAATGTATGTCGGTTCTCGGTAGACATATTGTAGTTCTGTGCCCAAACACCTGTTTGTTTTATTTTCGTGTTTTGGCCTTTTGTGTCCAAATTTTTGAATTTAGAAATTGACGGCACAAGGTTCGGGATAGTGCAAATACCAGCTTTAATTGGTCACTCAGTTTTCCTGCCATAAGAACTCACCAGAAGTGGAAAATCTCTTTTATTTCTGATGTTTGTACATATGCTGGTGATGTTGCAAGGCTTGCCTTATTTTCAGATTTTTCCAGTCTGGTGGGCTCTCACATCTTTCATACACTAAATTTTACCCGCCCTTTATGAGCCCCGGTTTTATGGCTACTGCTATGTTGACAGTTGAGAAAAAAAATAAACATGTTTATATAACTGTTGGAGTTCAGTCAGTATTTTCTTTGTCTGCCATTTTGTGCAACAATGTAGTTTCATTTTTCAAAACATAGCTCCAACTCAAAAATGTAAGAACTTCTAAGAAGACATAATTTTCAATTCAAATATGTAAGGTGATACAAAACCTTTTAAAATACCCCTGCAAGTCTAATAGAATCACTTTGACATGCTCAAACATTCTTCAAAATGAGCTGCTTCCGATGCTGCATACAAAGTGTCATGATGCAGCTAGATGTGTACTGTTTTGTACAGTATCATTTCATAACAAGAACCAAGGGGTGGGGGCTCTATTTTGCTTGAACAGTTTTAAGTTATTAAGTTACACGGGGAGTCTGCAGCGTTAAAGGGGAAGTGAACCCAAAACATTTCTTCATAGTAATATGTTTTTTGCGCCTCTACTAGTCTAAACACGACATTCTGATTAATATTGTGTTTGTGGAATTTAAGTTAAGTGGCAAAGTCCACCTGAAAATGATATTGTAGTTGCTAATGGCGCAGGTTACAACCAACTCCGGCTTACGTGTTTTCTGAAGCTTAGCCGTGATTGTCTGTTACATGAGACCTGAGGAACTGTGATGTCATTTTCAAGTGGCAAAATGGCCGCCCCCCTGAGATGGACAAAAAGGTGGATTTTACTGTTTAGCTCATATTCCACAGACACATTATTAATCAGAATGCCGTGTCTAGACTAGTAGGGTTGCATAGAGCCTATTATTGCCAATAACATTTTGGGGTTGACTTCCACCTTTAAAACTGCTAGCAAGAATTGAATATAGACCTACTTCACTCATTTAGCCAGATGAAGCTGATTTAAAAAATCACTGATCATTTTACTCATGTACTCCTGGCAGGTCATACTGACAGATCAAATATGACAATAAGTCATTTTAGAAAATTACAACACCCACCACCCCTTCCCTTAAACTTTAAAGTTATGTGTTGAACTAAAAATAGACTTTGATTTGACAATGTTGATGAATAACCAAACATCTTAACCAGTTGGTACTTTTCATGAATTTATTTTGTGAAAAACAGCTCAATCTGATCAGTATTGGTTTACAGAACTCCACAGTGTAAAGAGGGAAACATAACGGTGCTAGCCAGCTAGCAAATACCACGAAATAGCAAATCATTATCGAATGTTGCTATGAGCTTGAACTGAATTATTTCTCCACTGGTTTGAACCATTGCTGTCACATATGATTACACGAAACATACAGACTAAATCGGGGGATTACACATGTTTGTATTTCATCATAACAGGATTAAGTAAACTGTATCTCAATCAGTTGGCTTTGCCTTTATGAGCTATAATCACAACCAGGCAAAAACATACCAGGACAAAGCACTGCTCACATAAGAGCCCAGTGGAAACCACCCGGAAATTTGGTTATGCCTGCAGATATTTAGACTGTCCCTCTGCTGAAAAGCAAAAGTTTTACTTTCATGGCGACTCTTCCCTTTAGGGTGTGAAAATGGAATGCAGATTTTTTTTTAAAGGCAATACAAATCTTGACAGAAGTTGATAGAAATGTCAAAGAATGATAAAAGCAGAGTTAAGTACAAGATGCTTCCAGGCAGAAGGTTGTCAGCAGCTAAAAGACAGGAAATTGACACTTCATGTACTGCACAGTAAACACACTGTGACAATATGAAGAGACACGAAACGTACAACAGTACAAATGTTGTATAAACTCCACTGGCCAGCAGGCTCACACGATGCAGTGTGGCCAAAACTACTTCTGAGCTACACCACAATGTGGATTGGGGATTTTGTTGTTTAGTCCTAAACCTCAAGTTTCTTCTTCATGACAAGTTTGTAGAGAATCTGGAAGCCATCATCCCAGGCATAGAGCAGCTGCTCCAGCGGGTTGTACTTGAGACTGGCGTGAGCCCCGTAACGTTTGGGGAAGTAAATCAGCGGCGCGTCGTCATTGCTCACCATGTCATTGACGTCGAACAAACACTGGACGTGGGATCGCCCGGGCTGCTCCGAGTTGTAGACCACGTACAGCGTGCCACAGATGACAAAGGCCGCTTCTGCGTTCTGTCTCGGGCAGCTCGTGTCCCACGTTTGCTCGATGCTCAGCGAGCGAGTGTCTATTTTAGCCAGGGAGATGTGTTGCTCATTCTGAAGTGTTGAGTAAATGACCCATAGGCCTTCTTCATCCACAGCCAAGTCCATCACAGTTTCAGGGCTCAGACTGTACACTGGGATGTAGTCCTGGTCTGGAAACACCGCGCTATCTACCACAGACTTGTTCCTCAAGTCATATTTGACCAGCGTCAATTCATCCTCCTGAATCACAAGATAGGCGTGATTGTTATAGACGATGTGTCCCGTCCCCCGCCAAGCGGAGGGAAGCTTCAGCTGCCTGGAGTCAGACAAGCCTTGCGAACGAGTAAAGTCTTGCACGGTGGCAAATTCGAAGATGGTGTCTTCGTCGGTTCCATTAAAGATAAAGACCTTCCCGGAGCCCCCGCCGGTGTCTCTGGTCCACATTCCCTTGGAACCTCCCAATCTCTTCAAGATCTTCATAGCCTTTATGGTGGAGAGCATGTCGCTGCAGTCTAAGAAAAAGAGAAACACAATTGCATGCCCTCATCATGCTCATGCTAATTTAACATCGCTACCATTTGCACCCCAAAATGCCATGGCATTGTTTTTTTTTCTAAGATTCACCCTAAATATTAATGACGTGTTCAATGGAAAGGAACTTAACCAAATTTCAGTGAATTGGGATATGCTCCGACATCCCCTGCGAGCGACCCTTGTGAGGATAAGTGGATCGGAAAATGGATGGATGGATTAAATATGTCTTTGTGGTGTTTTCAATTGAATACGTGAATTGAATAACATTTGTCCATCTTCTATACTTCTTATCTTCACTCGGGTTGCGGGTGTGTTGAAGTATATTCGGCGCAGTACACACTGGAGTGCAGTGCTAACCAGTAGTCTACTGTGCCACTTTTTTTGTTGTTGCTTATTTCAAATATATCTCATGAGTTGTGCCATGTGACGATGGCTCATTCCCAGTTAGCAACACATCAATTCGGAGCATCACAATCTCTCACCAGTGAGTTTGAAGTATTTGGTCTTCTGCTTCTCCTGCGCCTGAGTGACCTGCTGCTCGATCAGCTTGTCGTCCACATCCACGCACGGCTGAGCACCGTTCTGGGTCTCCAAGTAGTCCAGCTCACGCTCCACCCGATCCACTCGCATACCCATGCTGTCCAGGCTCACGCGGAGTGTCTCCTTCTCTTTGTCCAGGTTCTCAAGCTGAGAAACCATGTGTTGTTTGAGTTCGCGCAGCTCTGAGGCGTAGCGGGTGGCCTGTTCGTGCCACAGGGAGATGCGGTCCTATTTTGTTGAAGCGGGCCAGGTCAGATATGGACGTACAGATTTCAAAGAAAGAATTCTAATTAGCAGACTTCAAAGTATTCCGAGAGGGAAGCACTGACAAGGTCATGACATCAACCTTTTGTGTTTCAGCCAAGAAAGTTTTTCCCTCTCTGTAGAGAAGGATTAACAAATAAAACATGAAGTGAGGAATGTTGACATGGATTTCAGCCATAATCCATGTTAGAAATTCAACGTACTATGAACAGCATCTTAAATTTTCCTTGACGCCAAACTATTATTTTCCTTTCGCGGTATAGCTGCTGTACCATTAAAGGATAACAAGTCTCCGGCAAGAGACTCCAATGGACATTTTGGAGACATTCCACACGGGATATTGATGGTGAAATAACAACTTCCTTGATCAGGCTGATAAATGCAATCCTCTGCAGTTCCGTGTTCTGCTGCTTCAACAACGCGGACAAGATGAATGCACCCCATTTGCATCTTTTTACGTCCTTTCCTTCTCAAAAGTGGATACTAAATGGAACCTAAGCACTATAACGGCTTTGAAAGTTTTCCACAGCGTTGAGGCACATCTGCATTCCATTGCCTTTGCCCTATTCCTGGAAATTTCCTCGTGGAGCACAACAATAAAAGTCTCACCTCTATCGCAAGCAGCCGACGTTCCAAGTAGTCAATGAGGGCCTGGTGCTGCGCGCTGGCCAAACACACGGCACTGACGAAGACAACGAGTCCTCTCATTATGTTTCCTCCTGCTCGCGTAGACTGGCCGAGTGTGTGGAGGAGCCGGCAGATCCCCAGAGGTGGGCTGGAATGTCCAGCTGAGCTAAATGGGAGGAGCTAAGAACATCTGGTGGAGATGGAAGAGACAGACCTTGTCCCCCTTGTTTCCTCTTCGGCTTCTACCTGGTGCAGAATGTAGGGAACAGGGTATATCCATCCACCCATCCATTTTCTGAACCGCTTTATCCTCACAAGGGTCGCGGGGCGTGCTGGAGGCTATCCCAGCTGTGTTCGGGCAGTAGGCGGGGGGCACCCTGAACCTGTTACCAGCCAATCGCAGGGCACACAGAGAGGAACAACCATTTGCGCTCACACTCACACCTTCGAGTGTTCCATTAACCTGCCATGGATTTTTTTGGAATGCGGGAGGAAACCGGAGTACCCGGAGAAAACCCACGCAGGCACGGGGATGTACCGTATGGCTTCTTCGCGGCTGTGAGCAGCATGACATCAGCCAATCAGAGTCCTTTATGTTATCATTGCCTTTTTGTCCATGATCTTAAAAGCCCCGCGTTGCCAAAGTAAAGTGTTATTCAGACGGAGATTGCGCCACTGCCTGAGCAAGTCGAACATTTTAATCAAATCTCTTGAGGAATCGTGAGTATGATTTGTTAGCATCCTGTCTTCACTTTACGGATACAAGAGTTGCACATTGACGTTAAGGTTGTTACTTTGTCTTTAGCCAGATCACAGTACTTTTAATTATAGGGCCGGAGGGAGCCAAACAGTAGTTGGCTTGAGTAGTACGTTAGTCTGGTTACTCTGTAATTATTTCCACCTTCTGTCGTCTTCGAAGATCAAAAAGCTGAAAGGAATAATTGTTGTGCCATATTTTTTCCACTTGGATGGAAAAAACAAAAAGGCCCAAGTGACCCCACTGTGCTTAAACTGTGATTCATCACCATTTTCCAGGCATCTCAACTTAAAATGGTGTGTCATTTCGTTTCATTTTGGCCACAAACTTGCATGACATCATTCCAGTGGAGGCTCATGCGAGGATTCATGGAAAAAGGGCAAAGTCATAAGTAGCGTTTTCGATTCTACAAGGCTGAAAATGTTATTTAACTTGCCACTCATGGTCTCTTTTCTTATGCGTTTATGTGTTGATGCGCATGATGCAAGAAGTCCTTGGAAAAAAAGATGGAAAAAAGTGATATACATTTCCATCTACAAGGCTTACTTTGAACCTTACTAGTCATTCCTCTTCACTTTGAATATAAAGACGATGCCCAAGTCATATGAAAAGTGTTACAAAATGATTTCACATTACTAATTAGAATTCAAATCAAATATCCATCCATATTCCTTGTTAACATCACAGGTGAGCTAGAGCCTATCCCACCTGATTTTTGATGAGACGCCAATGTCAGAGCATGTGAAGACAAATCGCAACTAGCGTTCTGTTTGTAGTTGTTTTGGTGACATAGAACAGCAGGCATTGATCCCTCAAAACAATTGCTTTTTTTTTTTTAACATTCCACTGGGCGGCACAGATATTAACGGCGGATGTTTTTTTACTCTTATTGCGCGACTAGTGCGGCAGATTTGAAGGAAGTTAAAGGCGCCATTTTGATTAAAGTCCGCTATGATCACTCCCTCAGAGACGCAGCCCTACTTATTGTAGATTCTCCAGTCTAACCTGCCCAGCCATTGGTGCTCCACACCATATTTACACCGGTCACGAAAATAGAGCCCCTTGAGTTGATGAACCTGACAGGCATTCTTTTGGAATGTGGGAGGAAATACTAGAATAGCCACTCAAGTACGAGGAGAACATGTGAACTCCACAAAGGAAAGTTGGGATTTGAGATTCAAACCCAGAACATAAACCTGTGTAGCAGACGTACTACTCAAAGTACTACCAAGAGGGAAATGCAAATTAAACAATTTTCAAAGCAGATGCCATATTGGGCAATGACATGACTTCAAACAGCAAACAACAAAGCTTAAGATGTGTTCTTATATTCCGTGTGTATATTTGTTGCATGATTTTTGGGGTGGGGGTGTTCACTTACATTTAGTGTACAAACTCTGCTGCGCCTATAGCCAGGTGGCAATGGAAAAAAAGTGTGTCTGTTCAAATTAGAATATGAGTCCATCTTTGTTTGACCAATTTGCCTACGTGGTCATGTGTCATCTTCAGCGATTGGGCAGAACGTTGTGAAAAGTCCCAAACACGCAAATGCATGCAAATTGTCTTGACAGCTGCGTTGAATGAAAGGAGGCTTTTTGTTGTTACCAAGTTAACCAAGATCAACTCTTTGAAGGTATGTTCTATATGTTGTATTGTACACTATTGTGTATCTTGTTGAAACATTTTATCGGTTTGGGTGATGTTTTTATTTGAGCAGGTGAAAATAGCAGCGAATCAAAGCGGCCCACCGCAACGGCGTGCAATATGGAGTACACATTTAGAGCCGTAACTCACACCCCTGGGATTGTCATCTGGAGAATTGAGGTACTTGTGTAGTTTCCCCATCACACATTGTCGTAAAGGTGATGGGATACTTTTACAATGTAATGGTGGAAACAGGCGTCCTCTCCATGTGAAACAGAAAATGGAGCTTGTTCAAATCCCCGAGAAGTCCTACGGACATTTTTATGAGGGTGACTGCTATGTTGTTCTCTATGTAAGTACACGATTTATCCATCCTCATAGTGTGGCATTTGAGATGTTGACTTTCTGTATGACTCTTGAATCTCCAGACCCAAAAGGTAAAAAACTCCCTCCACTATGACATCCACTTCTGGATCGGCTCACAGTCCTCTCAAGATGAGCACGGTGCCGCTGCAGTTTACACCACCCAATTGGATGATTATTTGGGTTCCACACCGGTCCAGCACAGAGAGGTTCAGGAGCACGAGTCCGACGTGTTCAGGGGTTATTTCAAGCAAGGAATAATGTGAGTGAATGTGAAAGCCATGAGGAATGTAACTCTAGATTTATCTCCCGGTTTACCCACCCTGTGTCACATGCTGCAGCTACAAGAAAGGTGGAGTTGCGTCGGGCATGAGGCACATTGAAATCAACACCTACGACGTACAGAGGCTGCTTCATGTCAAAGGGAGGAAACGGGTGGTGGCCAAGGAGGTGAGCGCTCGATTTTGGGCTGGTTACGTAACACAGCGGGGGCACAGAGCGCCTTGTGTACACACGCCGCCGCTGCTCCCAACTGGTTTCAGGTGGCACTGTGCTGGAAGAGTTTCAACCTCGGCGATGTGTTTTTACTGGACATCGGAAAAACCATCATCCAGTGGAATGGACCGAAGAGCAACAAGCAGGAAAGACTGAAAGTAAGATTATTGAATTGAATAAACTTTATTGTCAAATTGGACAATTGGATGCACATGACCGCTGAGTATGCAGTCATGCACAATTTAGGAGCCATTACATTATTGTTGAACGATTAATATGTAAAGTGGCTAATTTCTGCGTTTTTGAAAAATATTCAGACGACACACAAATAACTATCGTAATTTCACATCATTGCAATGTGGCAAATACATCATATGATGTAATTACTGATCATAACAAAACAATTACTGCAGAGTGCTTGTGTCGCGGTTACTTTTAATACTTTTAATTAGGTATTCAGCAGTGAATACGGGAATGTACATACCCAGTTACCTTCAAGTACCTTCACATATGTATTAAGACACAGGTGTCAAACAAAAGGCCCGGGGGCCAGATCCGGCCCGCCACATTATTTTATGTGGCCCGCGGAAGCCAGTTAAAAATGTCAACTTGCTAAATGCTTGCTAAAATCTCTCTCAAAATTTAAAATTCTCATGTTTAATAAATTAGAGACACACTGTAAGCATTTTCCTGTGACCAAACCCCTCATTATAATTTAAACAATAGTTGAATAAACCGTTACTCTTGACTTTTTTATATGGTTTCAGTCATCACGGCCCTCCAAGGGAAACGGAAACTAGAATGTGGCCCACGACAAAAATGAGTTTGACACCCCTCTATTAAGAAATGTGACTACATGATTAACTAAGCACCCAGTTGCGATTACTGTATTTCAACAGAAATGGTTGGTTTTGGTGGTAGGAGAAATATTACCGGTAGTTGCAAACTGCATTGTGACACAATCATAAACTATATGATAATATTACAAAGGGCACCCAACAGCATTGCAACATTATTATATTAGAGTTACATGCATGTATTCATCAACAAAAAATATATTGTTTTACTACGTCGTTTTAGTTACTGCACGTTGACACAAATAGAGTATCCTATATTTTTGCAAAGGCACTCTGTGTGATTTAAATGATTGCTAACTGCGTTTTTCCACATCTTCCACATTGTTACAACAATCTGTACTTTTCCTCAAATACTGATGGCATTCTTACTGACACTGCTACGCAAGTAATTAGTCGTAATGTGCTTAGATTAATACACAATTATTCGGTAGCTTCTACTTCTTATCGTCGTCATCATCACAATCATCATCATGGAATTGTTGTTGTAGTGGCAGCAGTATGAAAAAAATGATAACGTCTCTTTTGCCCCCCCCCCAGAGTATGCTGTTGGCCAAAGACATCCGGGACAGAGAGCGAGGAGGTCGGGCGGAGATCAAGGTGATTGAAGGTGACGAGGAGGACAACTCCCCTGACATCATGGACATGCTGATTGGCATTCTTGGGGAGAGGCGCATCCATCTGACAGACGGATCTCCTGATGAAGCCCCTCACAAGGAACAAATGGGAAACCTCACGCTTTATCAGTAAGATGTAGACCAATGCTATTCGGTGTTTCTTCCAGTCAGTGTGAGGATTCCTTATGTGTGCACTTCTCCCAGTGTGTCAGATGCTGAAGGGCAGATGAAGGTCGTAGAAGTTGGTCGCAGGCCACTGGTTCAGGAACTACTCAACAATAATGTGAGTTGCTTTCTTTGACTTTAAAGGCCCCTAGAGCCCGAGAGTCTCGAAGGGGCTTTAATTCAGATCACTGAGCATTTACATGATCAAGAGTCCTATAATATTTGTTGCATGTAATTTTTTTTTTTGCATACCGTTATTGTATTGAAATACTTACTTTTCGTTTTGTTGTAAATAATGAAATAAAATCAACAGTTTTGCACTAACACACTTTTAAAAAAATCTTATGTAATTATAAACAATACCACTTTAAAAAAGAAAATTAATATTAAAAAAAGTGAATGTTTTTTTTTTTAAACAAATGCCCAGGAGCATCTGTCAAGTTTTTAAAAAACAGCTGGGATAGGCTCCATCACACCTCTCCACCCTTGTGAGGATAAACAATTTAGAAAATGGATGGATGAAATGTTGACTCCCTCTAGCGGTATGTGAAAGAATCACTGCCTGAGTGCGGTTCAGTTCCATGAAACATTTCGCAAAAGTCATATATTTATTTTAACTTTTATGTATAATACATTTTCATTGACTCACAAAACATTTTTTTGTGTTTTAATATTATCTCTTCTGATTCATTTAAGTGCCGTGTTGCTGTTCTAAGAGTGCACCATGTTATAATGGTTTACAATACACATGCGTCTTATTTTGATGAACCACTACTGTGTTGTAATGTTGGTCATGATGGTAGTTGAGGTGGTAAACAATTTGAGAGCCATTGGTCAAATGTATACAGGACTGCTACATCCTGGACCATGGTGGGTCAAAAGTGTTTGTATGGAAGGGGAAGAAAGCGAATAAAGCCGAGAGGCAGATGGCCATAAGCAGATCTTTGGTGAGTGGCACGTTCAGCCATTTTGTTGTTATATACAATATGATGACATCCTCTCACTATTCGACTGGTCTTTTTAGGAGTTCATCAAGGCAAAAAACTATCCCGGCACAACAAATGTGGAGGTGATAAATGACGGCGGCGAGTCAGCTCTCTTCAAGCAACTGTTCCAGACGTGGACAGTGAAGGACCAGACTCAAGGCCTGGGCAAAGTACACACAAAGGGGAAAGTTGGTATGTGACGTTGGCCGTGACATTGCTCCACAAGTCCAAGTATAATAAACCAATGACTGTGCAATTAGTGAATCTTTTTTTCTTTTTCTTTTTGTCAGCTACTGTCAGACAGGAGAAATTTGATGTGTCTCTGATGCATGAGAGGCCAGAGATTGCTGCGCAAGAGAGGATGGTGGATGATGGCACAGGCCAAGTGGAGGTTCGTGGCCATGTGTGCAGTCATAAAACATTCTATTTTTTTTAATTAAGTGATTTACTTTAACTGACCATAAGGCAAAAAAGAAAACATTGCTGGCAAGTTAGAAATGCTTCAAACCAGAAAATGCAATGGGACGTCCGAGCCTGTGTTGGTTGAATGTCACCCCACAATGGCCATGCCAACTAAAAATATGACTCCATCTAGAAACAATTTCTCTAGCAATTGGTGTAAAGATACTGTCGATAGATTTTATGTACTATATAAAAAAAAACTTTAAACATTTATTTAAACAAAAAAATGTTCATCATATACCGTATACAGTAGCTGTCGACATGTCAACTTTACGATATTTTATTTATTTAAAGTTTTGACCTAAAAAATATAAATTGGCAATACACCTTTGAAGTATATCTGCCATCCATGCACACATAATCACCGTGCCAATTTGTTTAAATAGCATCCCCTTTTCGTAGCATTATTCTTGCTATAATAGCATTGACATGAAGCTCAAAAGTGGATGACAGTGATGAACAAAAATGACAATTCACTTTGAGGAAGTGCAAATAATACCCTTGACTACCGAGGTCGGTGAGGACCCTCCGAAACAGACATCACATGATTGAAGATAATCAAATGACTACAATTACACTCAGGTTTGGAGAATTGAGAATCTGGAGCTGGTGCCAGTGGACCCTCAACGTCACGGCTACTTCTACGGAGGGGACTGTTACTTGATCCTTTATACTTACCTGGTGAAAAACAAGCAGAGCTACTTGCTCTACATATGGCAGGTGACGCTCCCAACGCTGACTTGTACTTTCCGCCTCATCTTTGGAGGCAGAACTAAGCTCAAATCAACGCGCACTATTTTAGGGCCGCCATGCCACACAGGATGAACTGGCAGCGTCTGCGCTCCATGCCATAGATATGGACCACATGTACGGCGGGGCGCCGGTTCAAGTGAGAGTGACCATGGGTAAAGAACCAAGACATTTTTTGGCCATTTTCAAAGGCAAAATGGTCATCTTTGAGGTATGAATGTGAATTGAATCTCAGTGGGCTTTTGTGTCTGCCCCATGTAATGTATGCAATCCCTCTTCTGTGTCAGGGGGGCTCCTCTAGAAAAGGCATTTTGGAGCCAGATCCATCAGTGCGACTCTTCCAGGTTCATGGTTATGAGCCCGCCAATACGAGAGCTATTGAGGTTCCAGCACTGGCGTCTTCTCTCAACTCCAATGACGTTTTTCTGCTTAAAAGTCAGAGTGGACTGTACCTGTGGTGTGGAAAGGTACAGACACAAGGCCCTCCGATGTAAACAATGGTGGCATTAGAAAGCCAATGATGTCCGGTGGTTGTAGGGAGCAAGTGGAGATGAGAGGAACATGGCAAAGGAGATCAGCGCCGTGATTGGACACAACTTGGAAGGCATCCAGAGCCAGATTGTTGCAGAGGGACATGAGCCTTTTGAATTCTGGGAGATGCTGGGGGGACAGGTTCCCTATGCTGATGACAAGAGGTAAAGGTGGCTGACGGATAGCGTGTGAGGCGGGCGTGAGTTTTTGTCCTTTTCTGTGTGTGTTTGTGTGTGTGCGCGTGTGCCCATATTTCCCTTCATCCAAATGATGTGTGTGTGTATGATTGTGTCCGTTAGACTCCATGGGTTCTGTGTTTGTGTCAGTGTGTGTGCATTGACCATGCCCCTCAAGCCTGTGTGCATGCGTGTTTGTTTATTTGTGTGTGTGTGTTTGCTTATTTGTGTGTGTGTGTGCGTCCATATGTCCCTTTGTCAAAGTGTGCCTGCATGTGTGTGTATGATTGTGTCTGTTAGTCTCCATGGGTTTTGTGTTTGTGTACCAGTGTATATGCATTGCCCATGCCCCTGAAGCCTGTGTGTGTGTGGGTGCGTGTGTGTGTGTCCACAGGCTGCAGCAGACGGTTTTGGACCACGAGCCACGCCTTTTTGAATGCTCCAACAAGTCGGGACGTTTCAAGGTGACCGAGGTGACCCAGTTTACACAGGACGACCTCAATGAAGATGATGTCATGCTACTAGACACATGGGACCAGGTAGGGAAGGGGGAAGCATACCATATGCTAAACACGCTACAGTATTGTCTTAATATACAGCTTTATGATGAATCTGCCATATTAGGTGTTTTTGTGGATTGGCAAAGAGGCCAACAGAGTAGAACGCAAGGAGGCAGTGGTGAGCAGCCAGGAGTACCTGCGCACACACCCGGGTGGGAGAGATCCGGACACCCCTATCATCCTGATCAAGCAAGGGTTCGAGCCGCCCACCTTCACTGGCTGGTTCACTGCTTGGGACCCTTACAAATGGAGTGTAAGCACATGTTTTCAATGAAACATGAATTGTCATTGAGTGGAAAAATGTCAATCTATACAAAAAGTACTAATACCCCCAATATTGATTAGTGCTGCCCTCAAGGTATTAATTGACCTTTAAATCATCGTTTACACGCGGAGGTGTGTCTTCGTACAAAGTGGTTGACTTAACAGACACTATTACTAAAGCAATCTGAGCACATAATGAGCTTTTTCAGAAGTTTGTAGCAGCTCTAATATCTTGCGTGGGTGTACCTAATGAAGTGGCTTTTTGTATTTGTCTGGCAGGAGGGGAAGAGCTATGAGGAACTGAAGAAGGAGCTGGGAAACGCAATGAGCCCTGTTGATGTTCTCAATGTATGTACACTCACAAAAAGATGGTTTTAAGAAGTTAATAAGCGGCTTTGTTTGACTGTTGTCATTTTCTAGGCTTACAGCAGTGTTGAAAATGATGCAAGCTTTCAGTGTTTTCCGGTTGAGGTTTTAGTCAAAACGCTGGTAAGCGAGCTGCCTAGAAATGTGGATCCCACCCAGAAAGAGGTACTTCACTCCGTTTTATTTTATTCATAGATTGGCATGAAACGAACAAATCTACTGGCAGAAAGCCACAGAGTTTCCCAAAATGTTCCAAATGTATTTCGTTGATTGCTTTTCAGAGGTACCTCACCGACTCGGACTTCTGCCACATTTTCGGAATCACCAAAGACGAATTTGCAAACCTGCCAAAATGGAGACAACTCAACTTGAAAAAAGAAAAGGGGCTGTTTTGACAAAGAAATCATCTCACTCCCCAACAACTCCCAACTACTGAGTGCATTGTAATAACAAATAATTAGACAAGTGACATGTACACGTTCGTGGTTTCCATCAGTGGTTTGTTATTCCTACCATAATAAGCATAATGGGCGTTAATGATGATGGCAACATAACAACCTTACACTGTCTGGCAGAGGCTAATCTGCTTTCATTCAAACGAAAATCTAGTTTGCCACCTGTTGGCCAATAATGGTAAAGCACAACCAGCTAATAAAGTTGGACACGTTGGTCACCTATAAATGTAATATGAATATTTGGTTTTGTCATATGCAACAATGCAAGCAACCTTCTGGCAACCTTCTGGCTGAAAACAAATATGAAAGAAAAAGCACGCCAGTTTGATCAAGTCCTTTTATTCCAAAGTTTCTAGTTTGTATCTACAAGTCTTTTGTACTCTTCCAGATAAACATTTACTTCATAGTTCAAAATGATTCGGATGCAACCATTCCACTAAGAATATATATTTTTGCATTTTTCTGCGGAAAAAGCACATACCGGTAAATGATTTGTAGAGTTAAGGAAACAATTTTGAAAATCTTTAAACAAGAGTATCCGGATCAGAGTTACTAATTGCATGAACTTGATATCATGACATGCTGTGTTTCAAAAACTCACTGGAATTTTGTGTGGCTCACCAAGTAATGACAGCAATCACGTTGACCGGCTAAATGTATGAAATCATTAGAAATGTTCACCACCACAAAAAGATACTTAAGGTTTCTAAGTGCAAAACAGTGTTTAAACTGGTATACAATGTATGTGCCCCGTGGAAGTAAAAACGTGACGTAGATGTTCATGCAAACAGCTCCCAAAGGACAATACAATAGCGCTTTCACAACAGCGGAAGCTGTAACAAAGCACTTAACAAAACAGTTAACAAAGTAAAATAATAAACAACACATAACATAAAATACGGACAGTCGTGTCGAGCAGTCCTAACCACTTTCCCCTCATACGCTTTGTTAGAGCAGTTTGAGATGAAAGAGGAGAGAATCAAAGTGTCCTTTCACCAGTGGATCAGACGTCATGCTCAAAATGTGCACACGTCGGCTACAAGCTAAGTTTCAAAGTCAAGCTGTAGCATCCATTGTCGAAAAAAGAGATTGGTTCACTTCTCCTGTCCCATGCAAATCCATTCCAATTCCAAGCGGTGACTCTGTTCCAAATGCGCATCGGCGTTCTGCGCCGACGCTCCTCAACTTCAGCAGACATCCATCCAGCCGCACCAACGCAGACTGTCCAACAGCGCCGACATCGCCACTGAACAAAACGGGGCCGTGAAAAATGCTGCCCATTACAGGCGCAAAAAAACACAAGCGCCCCGGGGCTGTCCAGCACCGACAGTCAATGGCGCCGACATTCCTCCCAATCAAAATCTGTGCTGGTACAGGCGTGCTGCCGAGAAGGCGCAACCACCAAGCACAGATTCTTCTCCTTTGACGAATGTCGTGGCCAAAAAACGCTGAAAACCGTCCACATCAGGTCCACACGACGAAACAACAAACGTGACAAAACAAAAAGCAAAAACAAAAGAAAAAAAGCAAGGCTCTTGAAGAGCACTTGCTGAAGGCTGCTTACTCGGGCGCCATCTTGGGGAAAACCCCCCCAAAAAAACAAAGGATGTAAACAGCAATCGGACATGAAAAATGCACTGTATATGTGCAACAATGCAGCCTTCTCGTGCAGACAAAGGACTTCCTTTCCCTGGTTGGCATGTTACTGGTTCGAAATGGAATGTTTTTCAAAGCACAACCTTATGAAAAGTGCAAATGCAGCCAATTCCCCCCCAATCCTCAAAATTAACGATACAAAAGACATAAGAATACGACTTGTCAGGCAGTGAATAAATTGCGGTTCCCTTAGTTACAAAATTTATATAACGACCTTACAAAAAAACTATCTCGGATTAAGTTTCCCAAAACAAAGTTTTCCTGAACTGCAACCACAATGATTGGGACATAATGCAGACAAGTCGGTCTATGGGCTTCTTGTTCCACTGAATACAAATCAACTATTTCTTTTCCAGGCAGCGGCTAACATTTCTTGAAAGAGTATCAAAAAGAAGACACGTAGTAAAGATATTATTGGCAACAACGAATCAGCTTGTGGGCCATCTTGAGACTGGCAGCTTTGAAAAACGGTGTGTGCTTTACAAATAAATTAAGACACAATGCAGTTATCACCAGTTTGGGGCTCCTGAGAGTCGACGCCATCTTTACTTGTCGAGTCATGCGGCAACTCCAAAGGTTCGTCGTCCTGCTCGGGAGTCTCCGCAGACGCATCCTCGTACGTGCTTGCGGTATCCGAGTCGCTCTTGTCCGGGGATGCATCCCGTTGGCTTTCGTAAGGCCTCCGGTGCACCCCGTCCTCACGGAGCGGGTCAAGTGCGAGGGAGGGGGCGCTGTTGGCCACCCACTTCACTTTGGTCACGACGCCCCCCTCGTCTCCCTTCGTCGGACCCTCGTCCTCAGACGCAGCAGTCGCTTCTCTGGAAAAATTAGAGAGTGGGGCGTTCTTGGCGGGTTCATTCATATCATGTCGTCTCGTTGCGTCCACTTCACTTGTGTCTGCCGATACATGCAAACGGATATTTTTTTCCTGTGAAGAGAAAGAAAAACAACAACCGGTTACAGGCACTTAGAATTCACCTCGTAATGTTTTTCAGAGAATATTTTCTGTTACTGACGTCTCGGCGGATGGCGTGACGAACTGTACGCAATAAACAAATTTGTGCAGTGGCCTAAGTGGTACCTCTTCTTAGGACTTGTGTTTGGTGTTAACTTGTGAGATTTGTCTTGTGTAAAATATACATTAAGGTTCTTGCTAGGCTACGACCGATTAATCAGCCGATCTTAGCTATTAAAATATCAGCCAATTATTTATTTTGGACACATTAACATATGATAACATAAGACGATGATAATAACATTCAAATATAAACCCCTGGGAATTGTATTGTCAAACAGTTAAATGTTCTCCCTGTAATTCCTATTTTTTATTGTAAGCATTAATGACCAAAAAATGTAACTAACATTTGTTAGTTACATTTTTCATGATTTATCTTAAAAATTAAATCAGCCGATTAATCTGTGCTCGGAATTTTACTCTGCCAAGTACAGTGAAACTCTACAACGAAACCTACATGGGCGAAAATACGCCCCAGTGTGAAAAAATCTTCATGCATTAACACCATTCCCACTTTCCTGCCCCCCATACAACGAAAAAAAAAACCCTTTTGGGTTATACAAAATCTTTTTCTCTGCTCTTGCCTCGCGACGAGATTCACTACAAGAAGTCTAATCCAACCTCTACTGCTTCATTCGGAAACGGCAACAGCAACCACCACACTTGTTTACATGTGCTCAGTAGTCGAGGAAGTATTTGTTGTTAGTTTCAGACGCAGCAAGTGTGTGTGTGTGTGTGTGTGTGTGTGTGTGTTTACATCTGAGATTACATTTGCTACAGTGAAAAACCCGCTGTTGTGAATAATTTCTTGCTGCAAACATGATTTCGTTGTGGAGGAGTTTCACTGTATCTGAATCAGCATTGGCCTAAAACAAAACTCCATATCGGTTAGGGCCTACCAAGATCTTGCTTTGCCTCAGCACAATAATCCAGGAGAGTACAAACAAGATTGAGCCTGCGCTTTCATATGTCATCTGTCATTCAAAATCTATTGGGTTCAGTATGGAAAGAATGCGCTGATTGCGCGTCGTCAGTCGGTTTGTGTTGAACAACCTTTGCATGTGTAAAGTTTCCTTTCAAATGTCACATGACCTCTTTTAATGTCTCCACTTCCTGTAATAGAGAGTGGACCAAACGCTCCAGCTTCCTCTTGGTCTCCCGCTCTCGCTCCAACTCCTGAAAGCAGACAGAAGCATTTTTTTTTTTTTTTGCCACAAAGCCACATCATGACCAAACTACCATATGTTTGCACCTCGTACCACATTAGCCTGTCCAGCCTCCCTCTGGGTCTCGGCCAGCAGCTCCTCCACACCCTCCAGTGTGTCCTGCAGGACGTCCACCTGGAACAACAGAGCTTCACGCTCCACCTCCAGCCCACGCAACTCGTGCACCGCCTCGTCGTAGCTGGCTTGCAGCTCCAGCTACACAGCAGACATGGTAACAAAATCAACGGTGGCTGAATTCACGTGGCAGCGTGTGGGTGTGGATGTGCGCTTAACAAGCTCTCAAGAATAAGCCTCAGGAGAGACAGAACGGAAATTAGTGTAATGCTCGTGTCCAATTATATTTACGACAAAGAAATAGTCACCATTTCTGAGAGCCCTATTGAGAGGTCCTGGTCTGAATGCTGAAAGAAAAACATTTTAAGTAAATTAATAGATTTTGTCATTAACCACACAAACATCACAAAGGGCATCCAACAACAAAGCTTCCATAGAGGTTAACATGAACCAAGTGCATGAATGGCAGTACCAATGTGCTCACACTAGTATTGGTATAACTAAAGCCTTCATTTAGTTTGTTTTAGAATTTGGTTTGTTTAAAATTCAGATTTTCATATTTTTGTTTTTCTGTAACACAAAGTACGGAATTAACTGTTGACAAATTAGAGAATTGAAAAATAGGTTGACCTCTACTCTGATACAATATTAAACACACTTGCAAAAACAAATGAGTTCCAATAGAGGTGTAGCCTCCAAAAAATTCTGCCTTCTGTATTTTTTTTTTAATTGATGATGTCAGACAGTGCAGCTCTTGTATGAAGCTTCATTCGACAAAAGTGATTCCAAAGGGTGTGTCAAGGAAATTATCAATGATTCAAAACATTTGTATTTATTCACTAAAAATATTGTATCTTTGGAAATGGCTAACAGGGTATATAAAAGGCGTGTCGAAAACATTTAAGAACTGTTGTCACAAAAGATATATGAATGCCCTGTCAAATACAAACAAAACAATAATTAAAAATATGTTTTAAAATGTAAAATAGAAAACCCGTTGTGAACTGGGGCTACACTGATTTCTGTTGGGGCTGTAGCCTCGCCGAGCCACGGTGTATAGTGCCATCCCTGATTCCCAGCCTTTTCTGCCATGCATTCAGTACTCCTGTAAGGATTATTGTGGCAGGCATCTTCCGCATTTCCGCATCGAGCCATGTCGACCAAATAGGAAGGTTGGTCCCGCACAGCAATGCTCTTTCAGCCAGGAACTGTCAGATGCTTAGAGTACTGTGACCAGGGGTGCACGATTTGTCCGGACACAACTCTGGCCTCTTTTCGCAAAATGACGAACGCAAACACTGCAGGATCTTTTATAAATATGATTGCTCATCTGACTCACACGAAAGGTGAAAATGCATAGTTTGAATATGTGTCTATAATTTTGTGCTGAAAGTCCAGGAGTTTTTCAGACACACCTCGTACAAAGATAAACTCCAGATGAGTGACGCTTCTTTTTTTCACGCTAGAGACATTCATGTTGGTCTCCTTACCTGGCTGTCAGGCCTCCTCTTCAAGGTCCCTGGTCGACTGTCGCTTCGTGTCAGACGCCTGGATGAGCTCTCAGCCTGTGAGCACGCGCGCACGCACACGCACGCACGCGCGCGCACACACACACACACACACACACACACACGCGCGCACACACGCGCGCGCACACACACACACAGAACACGTATCATTTCAGCATTAGTCAACACAGCAGCACATTTAGCTGGTATGAGGAAGTAGGTTGAAACCGATCTGTTCTCGCTCAAAGAAGACGTCATTTAGAGCTGAAAAAATAAATAACGCCCAAATTCTCGCTTGACTACATCATGTGAAGTTGAACTATTGAAAGAAACCAAACGCCCCATTCGAGTTGTATACTTAGATAAATATTATTTTTTTAAAAGACGCTGACTGGTTCTCTCCGCTCACCTCCTTTATGATGCTACGGAGTGATTCATCCTCGGTACGTGATAAAGTCCGCTTCTTTGGAGACCCGCTGTTGTCCAGAGTGACTGAAAGCATTTTTTGATACTGTTTTATACAAGTGGTGTTTATGTAAGACAAGCTCCTCCGAGTTTAAGCCGTTCTTGAATCTCCTACGCAACAGTAACAGACACTCAGCGGGGCTGCTAAAGTAACAGTACAACGACAAAGCCCAGCCCAGTTAAGTACGGAGAGCCACCAGGGACAAAGTGCCTCGAGGTGACGCCCACAAATCACAGGGATTTTCACACTTAACATTATATTTTCTAATAATAATATTAATAATAATAATAATCATAATAATAATAAATGTTTATAAAAAATTAAAGTTATGTTAAATTGCGACTTTGTCAAGTACCCTGTAAAAAAAAAATGATTGTACTGAATACCCAGCATTGATTTAGGGCGCAGGGTCGCCGGGGCCCTACTGACACACGTTTTACATTGGCCGCCTTCATTGACCCAAGACACATATACAGTATTACTTTCGAAAAATGTCAAAAAAAGAAATCACAAACATCCATCCTTCCCCCGCGACCCTAGTGAGGATCAAGCGGTTCGGAAGATGAATGAATGAATGAATCTATCCTTCCATCCATTTTCCGAACCGCTTGACCCTCACTAGGGTCGCGGGGGGTGCTGGAGCCTACCCCAGCCGTCTTCGGGTCATAAGCAGGGTACACCCTGAACTGGTTGCCAGCCAATCACAGGGCACACAGAGACAACCATACACGCTCACACTCACACCTAGGAACAATTTTGAGTGTTCAATCTGCCTGCCATGCATGTTCTTGGAATGTGGTGTGAAACCGGAGTACCCGGAGAGAACCGACACAGGCAGGGAAGAACATGCTAACTCCACACAGGAAGGCCGGAGCCGGAATCGAACCCTGTGCACCTCTGTACTGTGAGGCAGACGTGCTAACCAGTCGTCCACCGTGCTGCGTATTACTTTTAATAACACATTAATATTATATGGATTGTTGTGACCTATTCTGATAGAGTAGCCCATTCTAAAAGTGGGTGTGGCACACAAACAAACACACCACTGCTAATGAAGACATAGCTTCCTTGGAGAATATTCAAATAAAATAATATAAAGTAAAGGTCAACTGAATGTTCATTCTTCACCTGATTTATTGTTCATTTCGTTTTTAATCAGCCATAAATCCGTAGTAACATATGCGTTTTACTTGCTTTTCTGCAACCTGCTTGCAGTCTAGCATCTCGTTTGGAAGCATGTTCTTTCTGCCTGATGCCAACAGTAGGTGCACACCTACACATAGTGACTTCACTATGATGGTTTCATCATTGTTATTCATATTTGTGAATCTGTTTAGTCACATACCACATTTCTGCAAGTGCCTTAATATTCGTGCATAAAAGCAACGGAATGCCCTGTCAAATCATAAATTGTATGAAATGAACGATTCGACACGGGTTTACGTTTCTTTCTTTTCCCCACCAGATGTCACTGGTGGGTCAATGATGCCGCCTGCACTGTGAGCGAAACCCGTAAGCTTGCTTGTTCCTGCACATTGGAAGCATCTTCCACATACACAGCAACTTTTAGTATACGCTCAAGAACAGTGATAATTTCAAAAAACAGTCCTGAAATGTGATGCACATATTGGGCTCTTGTGTTTAATTATCCCAGGTTCACAAGGCTTAATGGGAAAGCAAATAAGTACGATAAATAACCCTTTGAGGCATTTGAAATGTTTAGTATTTAGACGAAATATATACAGTATTCACGAGGGACGTTTTTTTTCCTCTCCCGGGACTAACGGGGGCTTGACCGATGTACAGTATAGATGGCTGATAAAATAATTTGTAAATATATTTGATCAAATCAATATACATATCAAATTAAAAGCTAGAGGGGCTAAACTAGTGCTACCTTTCTGACGGGGCTATAGTTCCACCTAACCTCGGCGTAGCCATGGACCTATTAACATATCAACGGTTGGATTTATGTATTTATTAATTTAGTTATTTATTCTTTTTTTTTAATTGTGAGTGAACACTTTTTTGAACCGAGTCGGCACTGACAAGTGGATGTGATCATTTGTTTATGCTGAAGGGAGCTAAAACTTGAGACATGTTGAAAAATGTGCATTCACTGATTTGGTTATTTGCTCTGAGGTACTCGGAGAGATTCTACAAACGTGTGATAAAACATTTAAAGAGTATGTTATTTTCAACCAACGTGTCATACACTGTTCATGGTTATATACAAATAATAATTCTGTCTAATAAGAGACCTTGCACCCTCCCTTCGCTCTGTCCCTCTTGACTTGGTGACAGACCTAAAAGCCTTTTGTTGCCATCTTAGCCAATGGAGACGGATGACGACAGCGGGCAGCTGAGATATATAAAGAGCACCCTTTTTGACCGCTCTTGCACATTTTCCAGTGACACTTCTGCACACTTACACACTTCCGTGGACTGAAACGAGTACAGACGACGCCAAAAGCAACCACCGTACCACACGTCATCGGGCTTTACGTTCATCAGATAGACATTTTGTCAACTTGCAATAAAGAAACATTGGAACGCACTTCTTGGCAACTTCTTGGTGTTGGATTAGATGCCACTCTGGTAGGATAAGGACAGGAGCGACGCACAGCCAAGAGAGTGGATTTAACTGGTAACGTGAGTTAAACAACAAAAGGAAACAAGAAAAAAAAAGTTGCATTGCCTGGTGTCCGGGCATCGTCATGTCGAGGTATAACTTCTTATTGTGCTTGATGGTGCTCATTTCCCTGGGACAGTCGGGGAGCGATGAGCCCAATCTGCTGCTGCCTCCCGCCAGCGAGACGCCCACGGACGCCGGCCTGTCGCCCCTGGACGAGGACGCCGGTTCCCACGAGTGCTCCGCCTGCGTTTGGAGGGAACAAAGCAAAGTGCTGAGGCTGGAGACCATCAAGTCGCAGATCTTGAGCAAGCTGCGTCTGAAGCAGGCGCCCAACATCAGCCGGGAGGTGGTCAACCAACTGCTGCCTAAGGCGCCCCCGCTCCAGCAGCTCCTGGACCATCACGACTTTCAGGGAGACGCGTCCTCCCAGGATGAGTTTATGGAGGAGGATGAGTACCACGCCACCACGGAGTCCGTCATCACCATGGCTTCTGAGCGTGAGTAATACTATGCTTCGCCGCTTCCGACACGCGCGTGGTGCGTAATTACGCAAACGAGCTGACTTTTAGCACTTGAGTTTTTGTGCCTTATTGGAGTCGGACAACCGAGTGACACGTGTTTGTTTGTTTATTTATTTATTGGCGCATTCAAATACACCTCGGTTAATTGGCTCAATCAGCTGTTGGTGGCAGCTGTCAAAAAGGGATTAGGGGTGAAGCTGATCAATCAATATTCAGCCAGCCTGATGACGCTTGTCACCGTGAAGCAGAAGGTAGCTTCGACATGGCCTGACGGACTTTTTGTTTCCACGGTGCAAACAATCACTCTGCTAATAATAATAATGATGATGATGATGATGGCGGTGATGATGATGGTCCACCTGGTTCGTGTGCGCTTGTGCGTGTGTGTGCCCGTGTGCGCGCGCGCGTGTGTGTGTGTGTGTGTGTGTGTGTGTGCGCGCGTGTGCCCGTGTGTGTGTGTAATGTGTTCGGAGCAGGCAGCTGCTCTCTTGAGTCCACCTCCTGCTGCTGTCAGCGTGCGGAAAGCTTCCCTCTTGTTTCACCTCGTTTATGTGCGCGAACGCATGACAAAGCAGCCTGAACGTCAAGTGCATTATTAATGATAACGCGGCTCTAAATGTGGGGAATTACGACCACAAGGCGAGCGGACGAACAATTTGCTGGCCCTCTTCTGGTTTGCCATGAATCCAATGATAAACCGCAGGCAGCCCCCTAGGAGACATTTGATAAAATTACTGTTGAACCCTGGCAGCTGTGCTCTATCGCTCTTTTATAGGAGCCTCTACCGGTCTCCCTGCTGTTCATCGCAGTGAGAAAAAGTGTGTCCAAAAAGCTGCCATTGTTCCCCTCGTGCAGCGGGGCCCCCTCGGCCGCACTTGCCTTTTTAAATGCGAAGTTTATAGGCACAGCTCGTTTTTTCCACCGCGGGTACACAAAGACGGAGAAGCACTCGGGGTCGAGGGGAGTGTGTGACCTTTTCCTGCAGGATCGTGGGGTTCAACAACATTTACACACGTAATATATTCTGCACAAGGCGGATAGAACACGCCCCAAATAATCAACTCGTACAAGCCGCTGAACAAAGATAGCCCAGTGGTGCTTCATGTGCTCGAAATGTCTATTATTCTTTTTCTCATAGAAATTTTACTTGCAAACGTATCCCAAATCCATCTATCTATCTATCTATCTATCTATCTATCTATCTATCTATCTATCTATCTATCTATCTATCTATCTATCTATCTATCTATCTATCTATCTATCTATCTATCTATCTATCTATCTATCTATCTATCTATCTATCTATCTATCTATCTATCTATCTATCTATCTATCTATCTATCTATCTATCTATCTATCTATCTATCTTTATTTCTCTTTCTCTCTCTCTCTCTCTCTCTCTCTCTCTCTCTCTCTCTCTCTCTCTCTCTCTCTCTCTCTCTCTCTCTCTCTCTCTCTCTCTCTCTCTCTCTCTCTCTCTCTCTCTCTCTCTCTCTCTCTCTCTCTCTCTCAATCTGTCACTGTCCTTTAGGACTCTTGAGGAAGTACTTTGGATTTCTAAATAGTAACCCTAAGAAATGATGTAGGTAGTTGAATTGTTTTGTTGTTGTTTTTAGTCAAATTTTTATCAAACGTTTACATTTTTTTTTCTAGAGCCCATCATGTTATCAGGTTACAGGTTATCCTTATTGGTGCATGAAAGGGTTAAACCCAAATCCAAAAATTCAAACTACATAACATGCATTATCCCAATTCTGCAATTTTTGCATGCTTGTAGCCTGCGCTCTCGAACACTAAATGCACTTCAACTACATGTACACTTTAATGAGGACCGTAGGGTTTAGTGTGGGATTTGGCCACAGTTTCACAGTCACTTGGCATTATTTTGAAGGATCAGGTCAACAATCAGTGCTTCTTGTTGTTGGTGGAAAAGAGCAGTCCTTTCTCACTCATTTGGTCGCCTTTGAATTCCAATTTCTTCAATTTATACAATTTCAAAAGAGAAAAGTGCAGTTACAAACACATTCCAACAGTAAAAATGGCATTTTGTATATTAAATGTTGTGCAACAGGAAACAATTGTGTTCTTCTGATGGTAATCAAATCAAATCTTTGTCCTGGACATGGCGTACAGTTGTTTCATCAGTGATGATTGTTTTCGGACTTTCTCAGCCACTTCATGAGTCCCCCAGCTCTCTTACGACCCCCTCTGCCTCGCTGTATGTTTCTGCCCATTCTAGCTGGAAGCACTTGTGCCACCTGCAATGCTCTGAACTGGATTTCACAGTTTTTCGTAATTGCTATATCACATATCTTGAAACCTGCAGCCATGTTCTCAAAAATCTCAAAACACTAATCGAAAAATTTTAACTGCATTTACAAAAGTAAAAATGGACAAAACACGTGCAATGCATGGAGAAATGATCAGCTATTTTAACCCGACATCAAAGGGTTTGAAGCAAAAAAAACAACAACTAAATAACCACATATGTATTTTTTTCTCCAATACAAAGAGCTCTCTTGCATTAAAATTATGTTTGCTTTCTCTGTGCACAACGTAGGCCATGTCCAATTTTGTCATAGTCTGTAAACACACAGGGATCCAAATTTCAAGTATTAATATTATTCAAGACGTTTACTGTATTTACTGTGAACAGCCAAACAAACACAAAACTGTGTTTTTCCATGTCGGCCTCGTTATTTTTCGTGCTCAGCCTGGAACAGTTTTCTCTTGTGACAGTTGTGGCCAGACAGTTGACAGAATAATGTGGAGCACAGCTATAAATGTGTATAGTTTTGAAAGGAGTTTGTTGATCATTTGGAAATTGAGGATAAAGCAGTGAGTTGTGTGTTACAAAATCATATACTTGACACAAAGCGGTTTTGGTAGCTTTTAGTTTTGCAAGCTCTGAGAGTGATTTAGCAATAGATATTAACACTTCATAAAAAAATATGTGACAGCGACGTGGTGTACAAAAAGTGCCCAAATTTCATCTGTGATGATTGCTCATGGTCTTCCTTGGCCTCTTCACCGTCACCTTCTTCTTTGTCCAGCGACGCTCATGCAAACTCCTCTGCCTCTCTGTATGTTTCTGTCCGATAAAGGGCTCTGTATTTGTCGATAGTACAGCTGTGTTGGAGCGTAAAAACAGGCATATCCTGATTTTTGTGCCAATGCAAGCCTCAATGTGCTTTGGGAATTTGGTTGATCTCTGCGTCATGCTGGGCGTTCCAGCGTAGCGAGGTCGTTTCCTTTGACATGCATCCGGCGCAACTGACAGTTTTGTGGCTGAAGGGAGACTGAAGTTTACACCTGCTGGAGTCACAGCTAAGTATTTGCGCAAGTAGGGGAAATGCCATTTGGTTGAATTTGATCAAGGTGTAGGCAAATAGAGCTCCATGGACATGTGGTGAATGTCATCAGCTTTGATTTATAAATATGACAACAATGTGAATTGAACCCACCGAATCATTGCGGATATCAATGAATTGAGAGAAGACATTTTTTATTGATTAGACCAAGTGTTATTTGGAGGCGCTTGTATGCGAGCGAGTGTATCGTCTCTGCTCAATCCGTCGTGTTTCTCGTCGGCTGCCGTTTTCATCATCTGCTGCTTCTTCCCCACCATAACACCTGCCCCCACCTTACCTCCTCTATCATCCCCCGCTCCTCTATGGTACCCATGGAAGAGTTGAGAGGAGTGCATCTTTTTTTTCCGCCTGTGGCGCGTTAGCGGGGTCCCGCGGGATTATAAGTGCCTTCCTTTTCTGTCTTTCTGTGATAGAAGAAGGACTTCAAACACGATCCTGTTCCACGCGCACGTCAAACCCAATCACCCTTTCACGGTTATACTCGCTGCCTTTGATGGTCGTGTGGGTTCACACAGTACATTCTGAACTGGACCCGTGCCAGAGTTGCTTCTTAGTATTCATTCAAGGTACGTGTGGGTGCTGCAGTGGGGGTTTACAGGGTCCATGCTTCGGAGTGGCTTATTATTATGACATTTCATGGAAAAGTACAGCTATTTATATCATGGAACGGCACTTAATATACTAAAACATCCACCTTCGTCATATATGTTATGGAGGTAACGCTAGCTTGCGTTTCATGACGAACTGATGATGTGTAGAGCAGTTCAAAGGGGTCATGGACTTGATTAGTTATAGTTCTTTTTTTTTAGTTTAATTATGTATGTATGATGGCACCAATGTCTCTACAGTGTGGTTTTACCGCGGTGTCAAAAATGAGCGGAATCTCATCCGTGTTGGTGATGTGGTTGGGCTGGATGTGTTTGTTGGCAATCTTTTTGTTGGATTTCAAAATGCAAAGTATGCTTTTCCGTCATCACTTGCCGAAGCGGGTATGTAAGAATGTGGGGCTTGGTCGAGAGAACAGTCAGTAATGGAAGCCAAGTGAGAGTGGGAGAATAAAGGTTTAAAATCTCTCAGCAAGCGTCTTTTATTATTTAATGTAAGGCAGAACATTACACTTTTCACTGCGGTAGGAGCGGAAGTTGGCCAGCTTTTTCTTGTAATCCACCGGATGTTGCTGCACCACGGTCATCCTTGCCCAGCTGGTTGGATGGTGAGTTGCATAAAACAAAAGCACCAAGCACGATGGATTAGTTGATCTTGAAATCTCTCGCGGCTCCTCGATTCCCATAGTCCTCCGCGTAACATGATAGCTTGCATTGAAACTGTGCATATGTCGCTTAATAGGTGCCATTTTCAGAATGTTTTGCACAATGCACGGACCGGTACCTACTAGAGGTGTTCCTTTAGCGTCCTCTTTCCCGCCCACCCTTCCTACTTTAACGTCCGTATGCTGTCCTCAATTCCGTCCTCAGTTCCGTCCGCCTTACCTCTATAGAAACAACATGTCGGCATAATATCAGTCTGTCAAGCGGGCCCATCATCAAAGTCACAGGCTCGCATTATTAGGTGCCCTGTCCATTTTGGAGAAAATGTAAGACTTTTATGTGCATCTTATGGTCATCAAAATCCGGTATATGCCTTTTACTTCTAACGGAACAAAAGTAATGGGACGAATGAACTATCATGAATCAAACTTTCACTTTTAAGCATTTGGTGGCAAATCCTTTGCAGTCAATTACAGCTTGAAGTCTGGAGTGCGTAGAGATCGCCAGACGCTGGATTTCATCTTGGGTAATGCGCTAGCAGGCCTCCACTGCATCTCTCTTCAATTCCTGCTTGTTTTTGTGGCATTTTCCCTCCAGTTTTGTCTTCAGCAAGTGAAATGCATGCTCAATCGGATTCGGGTCAAATGATTGACTTGGCCATTGCATAACATTCTTCTTCTTCTTCGCATAAGGAAAAAAAATATTTGGTTTCTTTCACAGTGTGCTCCAGATCATTGTCCATCTGCACTGTGAAGCGCCATTCAAAAGGTTCTGAAGCATTTGGATGAATATGAGCCAATCATATTGCCCGAAACACTTCAGATATTATCTGGCTGCTTTTGTCAACAGTCACATCTTCAATAAATACAAGAGAGTCAGACACGGCAGCGACGATATACAAACAGTTGTCAGTCCTACACCTGATTTGGATGTAAATATCCTCACATTAAACCTTCCAGCACATCTCGTTTCATTTCAAATGCATTGTGGTTGTCTTTACTGCCCGAAAGATTAGAAATGTGTCCGCTTTCCTATCGTCAAGTAACTGAACACCCACATGTCTGGCACGTCAAATTAGAGGTATAACTTATATCTAATTGAGGTACATTTGGTACAACCACAAGCATCCATACATGAAATACACGCTCATAGGAACACATTAAATACAAAGACTGTCAACACACATGGACGCTTGAACACACGCGCGTGCACAAACACACACAGTCGCACACACACTCAAGGGAAAAGTTCTCCTATTGACAAAAAGGGTCACAGAGTTCACAGCTATGTGATATATTGAAGAGGAGACTATTAGCCTCATCAGGTCTCTTTCTTTGGCAGCAAAGACGAACCGGTAGTAACTTGAACACTTATCCCCCACCACACACACACCCACCAACCACTCCCACACACAGAAAAAAAGGGAAAAAAAGTCTTTTATAGTGTTGACCCTATAAAAGGGTCATTTCCTGAAGGTGCAGGAACCATAAAAATTAAGAGGTAGAGCGCTAAAAGGACAGAGAAGAAGAAGCCGGACTCTGTGTCTTCAACTCACTGGTCGCCAGTCGGTGACTATGTGAGGTTTTTATAGATTTATTTATTCCACGGAGGTCTCAGTTTGACGATGACACTTGTTCGCCTTGTGTTGTGGCCACCATCAATGGCAAGACTCCAAGGGGAAAATTGCTGTTGAATTGTTTGGCCGCCGGGGCACGACCGGTTTGTTTAAAAAGAAGTAAAAAGTCAAGAAAGGTCTGCAGGACTGTTGAAATTGCACAACGTACTGTCAACTTTATGGCTAGTAAATTTCAAAGGGACCAAAGTCTATTAATACAAGGACAAAATTTCCCTAGGACCTCTGGAATCTCGCTCCCTCCACCCTCCTTCCTCTATTCCCACGCACCTCTGGACCAGTCCCTCTAGGCCGCTTTCTCCCGCTTTATTTGCAAGTAGTGCTTCGGCATTTAACAAATATGTGACCGAAATTTTCATCGTCATCAGGATATATATGAAGTAAATGTTGGCGGTGCCGTGTCGCTGACAAGGAAAGCACAAATAAATAAATAAATAAATAAATAAAGTATCGCTGGCTTGTGCTGCTCAGCTCCTCTGTGAAACGTTTTGGGGAGTGTGCAACGGAGTTAGGTGCATCTTGACTCATGCTGTGTGTACGAAAGGGGGGTGGAGGAATGAAGGCAGCGAGTCCGCAGGGAGCAACAAGCAGCTCAGCTCTATCCTAAAGGGACAGAAATCATGCAAGGGTTTTATAGGTACACTTAAAAAGACTCGAAACAGATGTTTCGTTTCACTAATAAAGGAAATAATTACTTCGGAGCAGTAATTAAGCCCTGTGTAGGGACTTGGCTGCAGGAGGGGTTGGTAGGAGGAGTGAGAAGATAAAATGGAGATCACTGAGGGATTATTGTTGATGAATGCGTTCAGCCTCTGTGTGGTCGTATAGGCAAGGCATCAGTTTATGGTAGAATCCATTAAAACTGAGGGGCGTTGAAGCGGGGGAAATGCTGCGTGGGCATAATGTTGGATCCTCCGAGGGGGAGAGAGTAAATGTGTAGGAAGGAAGCACAATTAATGGCAGATTACCTCATTTTTATCCCATGAAAATTTAATTAGCTCCATTTCAGCGGCAAAAGTGGGGGCAGCCTTTTGCTGTATATATCATCGCAGCACACTGCGAGCGCCATTATGAACATTATGGAGATGCATGGCCCAATTATGCTTTCGGGAGTTCCACTTATATAATGTAAAGTATGCTTGAATAAAGGGAGTGCTTTTGCGCTGTATCGATATACTCAGCCAGTATTAGAGATTTTCAATCAGGCATAAAAAAAAAAATATGAACTCACCTGCAGGACCTACTGGTGGGAAGAAAGGTTTTACAGTGATTTATTTGAAAGTATGCTTGAATAAAGGGAGTGCTTTTGCGCTGTATCGATATACTCAGCCAGTATTAGAGATTTTCAATCAGGCATAAAAAAAAAAATATGAACTCACCTGCAGGACCTACTGGTGTGAAGAAAGGTTTCACAGTGATTTATTTGAAACTCAAATAGCCAGTGCTCATGTCCAGTAGCTGTTTTTTTTTTTTTTTTTGTAAATACAATGGCATCAAGCACAAAGGATCATGTATACGGATGTAAATGTGTTGTGTTTCATTGAAAAATCGCGGCTGGCTCTCATTAAAGGGTGACCCTATGAATGAACACCTTACAGTTCCACACTGAAAACTTCAGTTATGTGGCCAGTCAGTTATGTTACACAACATAAATTTACGGGCAGGGTTTTGACTCTTAAGCTGCAGTGTTTTGGAACAACCTTCAGAGTCTTCTTTTTTGACAATCGCGCTGTGAAGTGTCAGTGTTCCAAAATGAAGACGACTCATCGTAGTTACAGTCAAACGAGAAAAGAATCAAATACTGGCATCATTGCCAACAATTCATGATGGACAACATCAAAAAATAAATGAAAACCTCATCTAATTTCACCAATTCAAATTTACCAATATCCATCCATTATCTGAGCCGCTTATCCTCACAAGGGCATGCTGGAGCCTATCCCAGAATTCTTCGGGCAGTAGGCGGGGGACACCCTGAACTGGTTTCCAGCCAATCGCATGGCACACATCAACAAACAACCATTCACACTCACAGCCTCACCTAAGGACAGGATATGAAATGTTCTATTGAAATATTGATTTGTCTGTCTTTACTGTTATTGATGAAATCATATGAAAATGACCTGTGTATAATTAGGCCCCAAATCATTCATGCACTGGCCAAATTGAATGAACATGATTTGTTTGTTGTTGCGGTGAAATCAATTCAAAATGAAATGTCACAAGCTATTAACAAAAATCTTAACCATTTCTTTACATTTCTGACAAACCATCCCACGACCAATACTTCCCGGAACAGGCATGAGTGCCCAAAAACCTCAAATCCTCACTTGTACTTAATATAATTTGGTGTGCTTGTGCTCTTGCACCCAAAAGTGAACCGATAAGAAAAACAGGAACAAAACATGACAACACGCCTTACTGTATATGTGGACATATAAAAAGTTTGGGAAACAGAGCAGTGACCTAACATGAACGCCTCACACCCAAACACAGGCGGCGAGAGTAGTATGCTTTCTGCTGTCCAGCTGGCCACCTTATTGCAGTTCACTGCACTCTGCACCCCCTCTCCCCACCAATCATTCCCTCCATCCCCCCCGAATGTCCTGCTGGACATGTCCCGGTGCCTGAAAATGAAAGCACATCCAAAACACACTCTAAAAACTTCAATATAATTGAGATTAGGATTGTTTTGCCTCTGTTTGGAGTCAACCGTGGTGTATGTTCTGTGTTTTTGTGTTGTTCCGATGTTCTCTGTGTGTTTGTGTGCACTCAGCTAGAACAGGGAGCATTAGGAGGTGTCTTTTGTTGCTCCTGGGGGGCTACTGTGCTCAGTCCTAATAGGAGTCTTGTGCCTGCCGTTGTCCCAAGGGAGGGCTTCTGAATGAGGGGGTCTAACTTCACACTCCCACCACACGCATCACCCCCTCCCACCACCACCACCTCCACTCATGGCTCAAGCCCGGCCTCCCCCACCACCTTCTCCCGTCCCACGGGACTGGCCGAGAGACAAAGGAGGGAGTGGGGCTGTGGTGGGATGGGATGTTTTTTTCAGGGGGTACACCATGGCCCTGTCTTATTAGAAGGGTCGTGAACGTGTCACGATGATTAATATGCCGAGGTGCGTGGGGATACCCTAGAGTCACATTTATTCAGCATGACGGCTGCCGAACGCACACTCGCCACAAAATGGCACATTTGCATTTCCCATTAAGGAAAGAAAATATAGATATATATATGCAAATTCAACTCCTATCAAGATTTATACCGTGATGTTCTCTCCATTTGGACCTTAACAATAGATGACCATTTTGCTGTGTGTACCTTCACCTGGATGGCTTAATGTAGAGAAATAATCACAGCTGCCATTGTGAGTTGAACAGCTGGAAGAGTAAAACTCATTTTACTTCCTGAATAAAGTTCCAAATGTGTACCCAAATCCCAAATCGCTGTCTTAGGAAGCCGCTGCTTAGTCCGGAAACTATGCTTCCTGATGCTCACCTCATCCAACCCAGTAATGCGCCGGATCCTTATCTCTGCAATAGTGAAGTTCCAGAAGTTGCCTTCTTTAGTGTTACAAAAGAAGGAAAAATGTCACAAAACAATCGAACTTTTCAAGCCAGCCCTTGTAGCCATTTTTATTGTATAGCTACAGCGTATCATTGCTTCGCCAAATGTTTTTAACGGTTCACTAGCTAAACTCTACCACCACGTTACTCCACGTGATTATTTAAAACTTTTAAAATGCCCCGCGTCTCATATTAAATCGGACAGCTTGGTGAATAAAGCCCTTATATTCTATACGTCTACTGTTACTTGGCACGTATAGAAGGCCGCCAGCTAACTGTGCGTCACAGGTACCCTGGGAGTCAAGCAGATGCTTGATAGGCTTACCTGCAGGCCTGCTGCGCTTCGGCAGTAAAATTCATGCGCTGCGTATTTTGCAATTATACCACAGGGAAATAAGCTGCTGTTGTAATGAAACATGGCCAGGAAAGGCAAACAAGGCTATTTCCTTTGGAAGAACACGGCATCTGTTAATACTCTTCTTGACGTTTTAACATTATGTAAAGCGGAAGCAGTGCTCCAGTTTTTTTTTTCTACATGAGACTGATCTAATTTGAATGACTGCTTATAATTTTGTTTAAAAATAACCATGTCATTACTACATGCAAAGCATTTTATTCAAACAAGACACTGTGCTTTTTCTCAGTACATTAAAAATAATATAGAACAAAGCTGAGGTTGTCATTTTAGCCTGCCGTGAGGCATTTGGCCCCTTTACAAAAATAATTGCCGACACCTCCTTGATAGGCATAGTTTTACAAATAAATGTATGAAAGTGCTCATCAATTTGATAGTTTTTTTTCATGCACCCCTACAAAGATTCTTCCTCTACACGCCGTCATCACGGCCATCTTGATGTCGTTCACGTCTTCAAATCAGACGTCGATTTGCTGACCTTAGCGAGCTTGGGAAATTGAGCAAAAAAATTACACGGAGCCAGACCGGTTGAGTGACGCCGTCTTCTCGACCAGGAACTGCACAGTACATTGTGATCAGGCACGTTGTCATGGTGAAGTAGCCACGAGTTGTCCTGCCCAATCGTCTTCTCGTGCACTGAACGACGCAGATGCAGCAAAATGTATTTGTCGATGTTCTGGTTGAAGGGCAAGAATTGTAGCCTGGTGTTTGGGTTTGTGACACCAATCCTGGAACTTGTCTGGCATACCTTGTACATTGAACACTTTTCACATCGAGACCATAATAGTGCAGCTGTGATGCCTGATTTGAAATGTGTGCATTTTCGGGCTTCAAAATGGCTTTGTCACATCCAAGAATCGCAAAAGCAACCCATTTTTTACAATAGGTTTTATTAGTTGATTTGTTTTTAGTGAAGTGTTTCCTTGAGTGGTGCTGAATGCAAAAATTGATCCCACATTATACTATAAGTTCGTTTTAAATCAAAGTAAAATGTCAAAAGTCTAGAATTCCATTTGGGAAATGAAACCTCGATGAGCTTCAATTTGCAATGGCATCAGGAGCAAAGCTTTAAGGCCTTCAGGTCTCCCACTGTTTGTTTTTTATTTTGTGCTTTACAAGCAAAACTTACCGCCTTTCCCCAAATGAAACACTGCCAAAATCTGCTGCGTAATAAAGCTGCAGGCTTTCCTCCTCCTCCTCCTCCTCCCTCCTCCTCCTCCTCCTCCTACCAGAGCACTTACAGGATCTATAAAGGCACAAATTGAATTCATCAATGAAGTCATTGTTTGACGTGACATTGCTCATATGTTGGGCATGTGTGTTTAATAAAGGTCCTAACTAATTGACTTGTGCTTCTCGGGTTACTCCACCAGGAGAATAACTCAAGAAACAGCAATCACGCCTTTGCCGTGTTAGGCGCCTTGTTTGCTTTGAACAAAAGCAAACTGTTTTCAAATTGGATAAACTTTATTGTCAAATGTACTGTATGTGTAACATACAGCACAGATGAAATTTCTTCCCTCTCAACATAAAACAAGAGGAGCCGCTGCGGGTGTCCGCGCCGCCATCAAAAGAAAAGTTAACAAAAAAAGACAAAATATAAAACAACACATGAGACACAGACAATCGTGCACTCTTAACCACTTTCCTGCATACACTTTGTTGTCTGAAGCAGTTATAGATGAAAGAGGAGCGAATCAAAGTGTCCTTTTCACCAGTGGATTAAAGACGTCATGCTGCAATGTGCACACGTCTGCTACAAGCTAAACTTGAAAGCAACAAGAAGCAGTAGCATCCATTAACGAAAAAGAGATTGTCTGTCTTCTCCTGTCCCATGTAAGTCCGCTTCAATTTCAAGCCTCGACTCCCAGTTCCACATACGCATCGGCGCTCTGCGCTGACGCTCCCTTCTTCTCATCGTCGGCTCCTCAATCCATGCATCCATCCAGCTGCAGACTGTCCATCAGCACCAACCTTTTCGCTGAACACTTCATCGATCCAAAACAACAACTCGTCATCGTTAAGTAAACCCCAAGCAAACCCTGGAATCATTCATTCGCAGCGCTGTGCTGATGAGCAAACACGTTAATTACGGTGACCTCAATGACCCACCGAAAGGAACATATTGTTTGCCCAGCGTGAGACACTGTATTATTTCCACCCACTAATGACTCGTCCTGGACATACAGGCTGAAGGATTACGTCTGTCCCCCGGCTTGGCCCTTATTCAACTCTTCTAATGGACAGTCCATCCGTAATTCAGTGAGTTCATATCCCTCAATGAGTGGCCATAATTTAATTATGACTCTCATTGAGTGTATTTTTTTCAAAGTGTTCTCCATTGGTTAGTCGATGACAGTTTTGTACTTTTGGTTTCCACCCTAATCAAAACAAAAACAAATGGGAGGCCTATTGGGCTAACTTGTGCACTGCCGATTTCCAATGTTTCTGCATTGAAAAGGCGTGTTGCGAAGAAAGGACGTATTATCATTGCCATAGGGTCGACCTTGACCTTCAAACTCAATCTGGCTATTAGGTGTCACCCCTCCCCAGCACCCCTGAGATGTAAAGAGGCTGACAGTTTTGACCCCTGATCCCATTTCTTAACTAGGCTGAGGTGCCAAATAACCTTTTGACCCAGGAAGCGTTTGCAGGTTGCCCGAGCAACCTCCGATTGAGCAATGATTGACAAGTCCATGCCCATTTTATCTTTTCTTTTTCTGACAACAGTCCCTTTGCCAAACAAATGACAGTATGTGACAGTTTATTCACTTACGTCTGGTATTAGTGTCAAATATCCTTCGGCTCAAATGGACAGATAACATATTCTATTGTACTGTTAGCACATTATTATGCCTGATGGATGCAGAATAAATTTCCCTTAATAAATGAACACTTTACATGGAAATTAATGTATGAATGCAATGGATGGGTGTCATTATATCAGATGGAGCTCTATGTAAATGAACCGCTGTGCACATTTGACATGTGGTGCCAATTGCGAAAAACACGAGGGGATCATGACAGGAATAAATCTCGCCTATTTCAGACAACACCTCGTTCTTTGACATGCACCTTAATCCGAGGCCAAAGTAGATTTGCTACTAGGCTGAGCTGCTGGAGTAGGGAGGGGAAAAAATGCAATTTTGCTAGTTGTAATATCTGGGTAGACCATTTCATTATAACTGACCCAGGGGAATCTAAGGTTACCATCTGGACACTAGCCTTCGTCACAGATTCCTGTTTTAATATGCAAATTTGTTTTTGCACCCCTCATATAGTCACAATTGTAACCCGACTCGGTTGATAGTAACCAAAAGGTAGACCGTTTGCATCGCTTTGCCTGAATATATGAGCGACTAAAATGTGAGCGCGAGTGAGAGCCCGCGTTATGCAAAATAAAAGTTATCCAATAATTCAATCAGAAATGTTGAATTTGTTGCAAATGCATCAGAGCTTCGACAGTCCTGACATGCATTGCGCAAAGACTTGCCATTGATGAAATGCAAACTATGGCGTGAGATGACACACCGAGCGGGGACCGCGTTGACACAACTGTTGGCGTGTGAGCACACTGAGAGTGGCAAGTGTAAGAAGTCACAGTGCTGTTACTGTCACAGTATTGTATTAAAAACAACTTGTGTGGAGTTGGGAAGTCTTGGGTGGACAGCAGCATTGGAACTAAATAATTTGTCATGTGGATAAAAAGAGAATACCAGTAACATAAGTTGCTTATTATTAACATATTTTAATAATTTAAAGAGCCAACTTAGAAAAAGCAATGTCATTTGGCATTCATCCATCCATCCATCAATTTTCTGAACCACTTTATCCTCACAATGGTCGTGGGGCGTACTGGAGCCTATCCCAGCTGTCTTTGGGCAGTAGGCTGATGACACCCTGAACCGGTTGCCAGCCAATCGCAGGGCACACAGAGACCAACAACCATCCGCGCCCACAATCACACCTAGAGACAATTTAAGAGTGTTCAATCAACCTGCCTTGCATGTTTTAGGAATGTGGGAGGAAACCGGAGTAACTGGAGAAAAACCCACGCAGGTACAGGGAGAACATCCAAACTCCACACAGGAAGGTTGGAGGCGGGATCGAAGCCACGACCTTTGCACTGTGAGGTCGACGCGCTAACCACTGGACCTGTCATTTTGCAATGATATCAAAATACCCTAAAGTAACCTTCTTGGCACCTTCCAAATAACATTAAACAACATCACAAGTGTTACAGTATTTGTATTGGCAACAAAGCATGATGGGAAAGCCTTCTCCGATATTGTTGCTGTCATAAAGTTAGCATCAGCCCACTAAGTAGTGCCCCTGCAAGTGGTGTGAATAGGTGTCAGAGTAATAAGTTCAATCAATGGTGACAGGTGTGTGCCCATTTAACATGAGTCTGAATGTGTTGATTCTGAACAGAGCCACATTCCCAGTGGTGAGAGGGTGTGCACACTTGTGGAACCACATTATCTCAGTTGTTCATTATTATTTGCCCACTTGACATTTTTTTAATTCATTTGAGTAGCACTGGTTATATGTCACATTAATGATGGAAAATGTTTTGAAATGTTTGAAAATGTTTGTTTATTTTGGTCCCTTTTTGGATCACAAAAGCCTGGCATTTGAATAGGGTGTAGACTTTTGTCAGCATAAAATTGGAGCCAATATTAGTTAGGTAAGAAAACCCTAAACTGAAACAACAACATGTGATACATAATTGGGGGTTTTCTTCTCAGGATGTAAAATAATCAAATGGAATTAATTTTGTGGGGTTTTTTCCATCGAGATTTATGAAAATCGTATTGTCAGTGGTGTGTAAAGTGGGGTGGGGTGATGGGGTTGGTGGCCTAGGCATCCACAGATTAAATTCTTTTTTACACAAGTATTTATACTTAAGTAGTGTTAGCATTTTTCATATATTGATGACTGTGCTCTTTCTCGCAGCGGAGCCACTGGTGCAGGTGAACGGGAAACCCAGCTGCTGCTTCTTCAAGTTCAGCCCCAAACTCATGTTCACCAAGGTTCTGAAGGCCCAGCTGTGGGTGTATCTGCGTCCTCTGCAGCAGACCTCCACCGTTTACCTGCAGATCCTGCGGCTCAAGCCCGTGACGGAGCAGGGCAGCCGCCACATCCGCATTCGTTCGCTGAAGATCGAGCTTAACTCCAGAGTGGGACATTGGCAAAGTATTGACTTCAAGCACGTGTTGCAGAACTGGTTCAAACAGCCCCACACCAACTGGGGAATCGACATCAACGCCTTTGATGAGAGCGGCAATGACCTGGCCGTTACCTCGCTGCGACCCGGGGAGGAGGGGCTGGTAAGGACCCTCAGACCTGTCCCAGGGACATGCTCAACTCTCAATTTAATACACACGGGCATAACAACATTGATGATGATGTCAGATGTTGTCATTGTCATGTTTTTGAAATTAGCACATACATCTCTCAGGACCTATTCGACCCTGGGAAGTTTCGATACATATACTGTGAAAATAATACAGACATTTAGAGAGGAAGGAACCACATTTGGTAACACCCGTCAAAATGGGATAGCATCAGGAAATAGAAACATGTAATTTATGGATGAAATTAACTCAAAACGTTCATGACAACACATTAAATCATAATGAGGAATATTAAAAGACACTAAATGATATGACAAAAATTGAAGTATTAATGTCAAACGCTACCGCTGATGTTGACCCAAGAGACCTGCTACAAAAAACCCCACAAAGTACAAAAATGATGACGTCATCTTGTACAGTATTCTTATTCCTTTATGAGTACAGTATGTGTACAAGCAATGACTGTCATGATTATAACTTGTTCTTACTGCCCCCAAGTGGCCAGAAAAATCTGATGTAGAACGTTATGTAAACACTGAGGGTTAAATTCGCATTCAATAAATGAATGATAATCATTATAATCGTCATGTTAAATAAGGCCTGCAATTGAGAGTAAACAGAAGAGTCTTGTTTAATAAAAGTAGTTGCTACATTTTCCATCATTATTTTTTTTACAATTACAATCTTTAGTCCTTGAATGAGAGCAGACATGGTTTTCACAATAAAGAATCGGCTCCCCCAAATATTTGCCAAGTGCTTGTTTGGGACACATCTTAGAGGTCACCTCTGGTGTCTTGGCCAATAAAGCACTGTTTCCGTTATTATTCTTGAACTAAAAAAAAAAAAAGCCAAAAGATCCAAAACAAAGGCAAGATCAAATAAGCAAAGAAAACATGTTTCCTTCATCCCCTGGGGCTTTTATTTCAACAACAAGGACCCTAAAGGCCAAACGTGGTTTTACCCCATTGGCCTTTCAGTTTATATCTTCTTCTTCATGCGTCACGTCAACTTTATTGTAGTCCAGCTGGAATCACCGGGGGAAGAGGCAGGCTTTGCAGAAAAGTCACTGTCACAAGTGATTTTACTTTCAAATAAGCAGTCAAATTAGATATTGAAAAAAAAAATCGCCTGTCACCTGGTGTACCTAATGAAGTGTTCACTTGGTAGTTATTGTACATTGAAGACAAAATGTAATTTCCCAGTGGAAAGTGTAATCCGGCTTTTTCCAAAAATCTGATTTATCTTGGTCTCATTTGTTTACATTGCAAAAACCTGGCACTTAAAAGGGGTGTGTAGACTTTTTATATCCACCGTAACTAATAAAGCTCACACTGAACACCAATTAATTTCATGTCAAATGAATCACGAACGGTAGACCAAAGAAGAGTTTCCTCTAAATTAGAGAATGGTACCGTTATTTCTGTGCTGTACGTTTTGCTATGTATAAAAATTGAAAGCATATTTTGCTGGAAAAGAAACAACATGTTAAAAAGTTGAACTACCGGCTGTTTACAAGCACTCAAACATAAATACCTTTCATGATTCATTGTTTAGGGCGGCCCGGTGGTCCAGTGAGTGTGAGTGTGCAAATTCTCCCCGTGCCTGCGTGGGTTTTCTCCGGGTACTCCGGTTTCCTCCGACATTCCAAAAACATGCATGGCAGGCTGATTGAACACTCAAAATTGTCCCTCGGTGTGAGTGTGAGCACGGATGGTTGTTCGTCTCTGTGTCCCCCGCCTACTGCCTGAAGATGGCTGGGATAGGCTCCGGCACGCCCCGCGTCCTTTGTGAGGATAAAGCGGATCAGAAAATGGATGGATGGATGAATTTGTTGTTTAAAGGTTGTTTTCCCACAAACAACCGTCAAGTCTTTTTGAATCAAACACTCAAGTGCCCACTTTATAACCACCTCTTTCTCTCGCCCCTCCCCCTGTTTCCAGCAGCCGTTCCTGGAAGTGAAGGTTCTGGAGACGACCAAACGCTCTCGAAGAAACCTGGGCCTGGACTGCGACGAGCACTCCACCGAGTCCCGTTGCTGCCGCTACCCTCTGACAGTGGATTTCGAGGCCTTCGGCTGGGACTGGATCATCGCGCCCAAGCGCTACAAAGCCAACTATTGTTCGGGCCAGTGCGAGTATATGTTTATGCAGAAATACCCGCACACTCACCTGGTGCAGCACGCCAACCCCCGCGGCTCGGCAGGGCCCTGCTGCACCCCCACCAAGATGTCGCCCATTAACATGCTATATTTCAACGATAAGCAGCAGATTATCCACGGCAAGATTCCTGGGATGGTGGTGGATCGATGTGGCTGCTCTTAGGCTGCGGGGGATGACACACGCTTGTACACGTTCACCATTCCCTCAAACCACCCTGAATGCGAATGGAGCTCACCCCTGGCAACAGAACCCATTCCTCGCCACCAGATTTAAAAAAAAAAAAAAGAAAAAAAAGAAAAGAAAATTAAAACACAAGGGGTTCCATTTCCTGAAATTCAAATGATTCTAACTTGTAGAAAGTTCTGTGTGAAATAGGAATAATAAAAAAAAAGGGGGACTGAGTCGTGGAAATATAGTACCGGTACATTAAGAGAACATGTGGTGCGGCTTCAGAGAATGAGACAAACATATGTTTGATTTCTGTTGTTGTGTTTTTAATGGCATCTTTGTGAAATGTCCTTTTTGGTTGGATGGAGATGGCAGGAGACTCAAGTATTTTCAGTCTGAAATTTAAAGATATTTTAGTTCACAAACACTCTTCCTCATGAGTGATCTACAAAAAAACAGGGGCAAACATTTCAACCGGAATCCACAGTTAACGAGAAGTTGAGAAATCCGGTTCAATGTTGTTTACAGATGTCTAGAGATGTAATGTTTTGAGGAGATCCAAAACCAAACCCTTAATCTATAACACCTTAGTGCGACATTCTTGCATATCTACAAACCCTTTTCACTGCTGCTTTGATGTATTTTATTTGGAGTCTTGTAAAAAAAGCAACAGCGAGAATGGAAAGTATGACTAGTTCAGCTCGAGCCGCTACTTCAGATGTACAGCTCAGGCCAAAATGATTCATATGCTGGTCAAGTCTTGAGTTGAAGTGGATTTGTATTTGATGAATGGTTGTCGTTTAGCTGCAAATGACACAAGACAAAAAAAAAACGAATATGAGTTCATATTATGAATTTTTGAAGTTTCCTTTAAATTATTTGCATCCGTGATGTTGTCGGCGCTAAACGATAACCGTTCGATTACTAACATTGCACTTTAAGTCAACGTTTGGCGAAGGTATGAATCATTTGAGACTTATCTCTACATCGGGAAGCCGAGCATCCGTAAATCCTGACCTGATGTACGTCAACAAAAATGTCTGAGTAATTCTAATACGTGAGCGCATGTCATCAAGCTATTTCACTGACCATGAAGAAGCCTCGTTCAAATCAAAAGGAACCCAACTCCGAACCACTCATAGCAGACTAGGCAAAAGACAATGTAGATCATGCCACTAACCGCCATTTCGAAAACTGCATTTTGCCCTCACCGCCCCCCCCCCACCCCCTTTCCCAGTTCATTCTCATCGTGAAGAATTGCTATTGTTAGTGCTTGAATACAGTAGAGATTAGTACAGTATGCTCAAAGTGTGTCTTTGTCTCCTGGATGTCTTAGCAGAGATATCCATTTGTTGTAAACGAAAGCACTATGCTGTTGGAAAAAGGAAGAGCCTTCTGACATTATTATATATAAATGATATATGTGTATATTAAAATGAAAAAAGGCATATGAAAACCTTTTTTTGGAGGGGCACTCTACCTTACCAACAATAAATTTTGCACTATGGCATGAGGAGGTAAAGTGTTATTTTGTGTTTTGACCAAGCACAAGCTAGCTTGGACGGTGTAGCCTCAAAGAAACGATAGTCAAGCTTCTGCCGAGGAACCCAACCATGCAGAGAAACTAGCAAGGTTATCACTCGTCACACTCGTCCTGGCTTTTGTCTGAAGCGGGGGGCCTGTCCACTCCACACATACATTCAATCCATTCTGGAACCCTGGACGTCCTGTCCCGTGCCAGCGGCCTGAAAGGCCTCCTTTCCAAACCTCGGGTGACAAGTCATATGTGTAATAAAAGTCTGCATCGACGAATACAGAATGCTTTAACTGCAAATGGCCCGCCCACCTACTTTACTACAAAGTTAGCGAGACTTTAGAGTCTGATTTGCCTTTGTGTGTGTTTTAAGGGAAAGCGCCCATGTAAGAATGGGAGGAGTATCCAGGGATCGTTAGCCAAAGTAGAGGACGACATGTTGTGTGCTGAAACTTGTGTTGTTATCGCAGGAATTATGCTAGAACTTTTCAAAGGGAGGAAAATGCTGTTAGGGGCAGTGGTTGGAAAAGATTCAACTGGTCAATTGTCTATATTTATTAAAATTAATTACAAAGTCTGTCTACCTCACTTTAGCATTCTAAAAAAAAAAAAAAGCTAGCTTTTTAAAAAACAAAAATGGATTAAAATGTGTAAATGAACCCTCATGGCCCCCAAAAAGAGTAGAAGAAAAACCACAGGGTCCCCGTACTCTCAGGCTGGGATGGACTTATTGACAGAATGACTGATGCTCATGTGTGCTCAGAAAATGGAAATTAGCTGTGCCCGCCATGGCCTGACTATTTGCTCAAGCCATTTTGAAATGTAGTCTTTGTATACTGGTATGTGTGCGAGTGGTTTGATAGAAATATATGAGAGTAAAAAGCCTCTATGTAAATAACAACCCAAATGTTGACATTTATGATGTTTTGGACAGGTTCGCCGCTTCTAATGTTTTTTCATTCTTTGTGTAGTTTTAAATAAATCACCCCAACATTGTAGTTTAATGGTTGTGCATATGAATAACTGTTCAATTGTTACGTTTGCCTTTGTTGTTTATTATCATTTTTTTCTTTTGTACAATAAATCATTTATTTAGCTTATGAGATTGGTGGTTTACTCCTTGATATGATTTCGCTCCAATCGAGTGTTGGAAATTGTACATGAAAAATAAACACACGTGTTTTTGTGTTTGTAGCTTTAGCTCTGGACGGTGGTGCAGTGTCATATTCCACTTTGCTGCGGCACTCCATTTCTTAGTCTCCTCAAATAAAATGGCTCTCTTCACAGTGGCCAACTGTATCATAGTGAGAAATATAGGGGGAATGTTGTCCTCCATTTTTGTTAAGGTGTCCAATTCCGAATGATAGGTTCAGTGTTGCTTGTGTTGTCCATTTCTCGGTTTCGATTTTTAAGTGGAAAACTGACGTCCCCAAACCAGGGCAAGATCATCGAAGACATGGGTGAGCACATGTATGTTGCTCCCAACTTTGGTTTTCTTGAAAGGTAACCTTCTTTTGACATTTTACTCCGCATCGCATCAGAAAGGATATTGGTGGTATCAAGTATCACATAAGCAACTAGCCCTTACACATACAAAGAATCAAGAACTTTTTATAAGCGAAAAAGAAATGTGGGGAAACAAACCAAATCCATTTAAGAGTAGCCTATAGTATCTTTTTTACAATAGATATCCCAATCTGTAAATACGACGTTCATTGTTTGACTCAGAACATTCACGCTTTTTATAGCAGGAAAAAAACATTTCTAAATTAAAATAAATGAAAATCTGCAAATTGCATACTGTTTTAATTTTCATTTTGCAATCATATTCATTGTTTGATGAACAAGCAATAATGCTTGTGACTCGCTCTGCTTGAATGGTGATTTTCATTGCATTCAATTATCTGTTGAGTCAGACTTTTTGTGCACGAACAAGCTTACTTACATCCTTTTACCTCTATTTTCATTTTCAGAGGTAAACTCTGAAATAGACTGAAGATGTGTGACCCCAACAACCCCCCCCCCCACCCCCACCCCCGCTCCTGCCTCCACCCCGACCCCCCACTCTGTCGCCACTGCAGTTCCGTGTCCCACGCACACGCTAATGTGGGCGACTGGTGGCGCGGTGCACCCGTGAAAAAGGGTAGCGGACAGCGGAGGTGGCAAGCGACGCATCCAGCGTGAGGCTAATTGCTGAAAGAGAGTGTTCAGAGGACAAAGGTTCAGTGTTGAGGTTGGAGTTGCCATTATTTGGATTTCATATAAGATCCAGCCTGACCCAATTAATATGCCACCTGATAGGAGGGCCTCTCATCAACCTAATTTAGAGAATCAAGAGGGGACAAATGAGAGTGAGAGCGAAGCCCTTTACGGATGCAAACGGACAAAGACCACCCAGTACAAGCTCAGAGAGACCGATGCCAGCAATGACATAAACCTTTTGACAAATCCTTACTCGACATAAACAAACATTCACAGTCCCCTGCCTCCCGAGTTCATCAACGTGCCGCGCAGATCATCGCTCAGAGCCGCCCTAAATGGACAAGGGAGGACATTGATTGATGCTTTTATTGTTTTTCTGTCACATAAAGTTGAGTCGTACAAGTTGGATGTGACGTGTTAAGGGTCCAACGGTGCACGTAAAAGCCTCACGTCCGCCAACATCATGAACTCTGACCCTGAGCTCATTCAATAAAAGGATGCTAAGAAAGGCCCTTGTGAAACGATACAGTCCAACGGGAATATCGAACATGCCACAAAGCCCTCAAGAAAAGCTGATGGGGGGCCGGGAGCATTTGGGAGGAGCTTTATGGCAATTAGCCATAAAGTTGAGAAAGAAGGTGAATTGGGGGCAAGCAGTGAATAGCGTCAATTGCTGGACAGTCATCAGTCACACCTTTTTGTCTGGCTCGCCAACTGCTGTGTGTCGACAGAGAGGAACCGTTCAACAAAGATCACACGCGCGGGACTGGACAGAAGAATCTAACATGACAATAAAATCAAGTGGCTGTGTAGCAGGAAAAGTGGAAGCCTGAAGCAGCTTGTCTTATAATTGATATTTTTCAATCAACCAACCCGTGTTGCTGTTATTTAAAGCAACAGACTTATTCCAAAGATATATTTTTGTATTAACACCAAAAAGATAATTCCTTAAATAATAAATTGGATCCAATGTGTCTAGTTAGATCAATATGTTTTGGTACAGCAGCACGGTGGGCGACTGCTTCCGTCTCACAGTGCAGAAGTGCAGGGTTTGATTCAGGCTGCGGCCTTCCTGTGTGGGGTTTGCATGCTCTCCCCGTGCCTGCATGGGTTTTCTCTGGGTATTCCACATTCCAAAAGCACGTGTGGGAGGACTCTAAATTGTCCGGAGGTATGAGTGTGAGCGCGGATGATTGTCCCTCTCTGTGTGCTCTGCGACCGGCTGTCAACCGGTTCAGGGTGTCCCCCGCTTACTGCCTGATGACAGTTGGGATAGGCTCCAGCACACCCATGTGAGGATAAGCGGGTCGGAAAATGGATGGACATTATGCATTGTCTAAATTGTGTTTCATCATCACAATAAGGAATCGTCCAACCATTTTTAGTAGGTCATTGTTTTTTTGTCTTCAAAAATGTAATTGGTTCAGCAAAACAATGACATTTGTTAATTTTAAAGCAACCGAAAAACATTTTTTTGCTCCTAATAATATGTAGCAATACTATTTATAAACTCTTTTAATATTTGACCAACTCACAAAAATCTGCATCTTCTTTCTGTTGGTTTATTTGAATCTGTTTTGGAAACAGGAATCAAGCAAAGTCAGCAACTAGAACAACTGTGGTGTCACCATTTGTGCAAATACAAAAATGTAAGAGGCAATGACAATTACACGGGCCAAAAGCTAATTTTAATCAGAGATGGCTTCATGTGTGCGTACCAGCTTTTGAAGAAATGTTTTGTTGTTAAGTTTGACTTATAAAAGCTTGCATGATATGGATTTGACCTTGCATTCTAATTTATGACTTTTCAGAAAAAAATTGAATTGAATTGAATTGAATGCTTTGCGCAATGCAAACCCTAACAAAAAGGGGGTCCTCCAAACTGTTCCCATAGAACTTTCCACAATGAGATTCAGGGCGAACTAAAGGTTATGATTAATTAATTGATTACGAGGTTTGTCCCTATTAGGTAAGAGGGCCTGAAAGAAGCAATGTTCCATTCATCACAAATAATGTCCCTCCTCCATTGCAGCCCCAACAATTCATCATTTGGGCTTTAAATGAAACGCGTTGCCAAAATACAGAACGCGGTCAGTTACAGTGGCGGCCATTAAAAAAGGCCTTGTGGACTTCTTTGAGGCCTGATCAGTCAGTGAAAGGCACTGTGGGGTCTCCATAGTTCACATGGCACATCTCTCAAGCACCCACAGCGGTGGGGGCGGCTTGGGCGGCTTGCCCTCCCTCCATTTCTCCCTCCATCCCTTCGTCCCTCCCTCCCTCCCTACCTCCCTCCCCATGTCATGCCTTAACTGAGTCTTGTGTTGACACAGCGCTGGCCAATCTAATTTTGATTGTCAGGAGCAAGCAATGGCGATCCTCTCCCCACCCCCCCTGAGATCATCAAGTTCATTTCTCTGACTACATAGGGATCCCCCCCGCCCACCACACACCAACCCCCCACCCCTAAACTTTCATCATCGCCCCCACCCGCACCCTCTCTCCATCTCCCCATCTCCCCAGCACTAGAACAATATTCATCCGTTCCTGGGCCTCTCAGAGTGAGCTCACTGGAGTTAATCTCTCAGGCCTCTCTCGTCTCTTTTGCTGCCTCTTTCTCCCTCTCGCTCTATTCAAAAAGCCAACTGAGAATAGCGTGAATTAGTGACAGTTATTATTCAGACTAATGAGTGAAATCTCGAAGACAACAAAAGTGGACGCTGAGCGTTCATAAATCATCTTGTCTCTGAGAGATTTATTCATTCAAGTGACAAATCATAATATCGAAATACTTTGAAAAGTCATATTTATTCAAATAATACACATTTTTAAAATGTCAGTTCTGCATTTGGCTTTATATTCTGCTTTGTGCTGGGCATCCGAAAAGACATATGGTTATACAATGTCTATAAGTGCAAACCTCGTTTGGAGTTAACCTTTGTGCAAACATGCAAATGTTAAGAGATATCACACTATTCCTCAAATGGAAAATGACCATTTCTTTGGATCACAATTCATACATTTTTAATGTGTTCTCAGAGCCATCCATCAATTTAGATTTAGGTATGCATGACGGGTGAGTGGGAAAACAAAAGGTCCCTTAATTCCTTTTGATTTGTCTCCTTGTCAGTGTCGACATTCAAAACAAGTGATTATTTGGAAAATGAAGATACTCTACCACTTGGTACTTTAATTAAAAATGATTACTGAATGAATAGCCTTGCTCTATAACAATAAGGATGATTGATTGCTATGATTATTAATGTTTTCCCGAAACATTGCGTTAACCCAATTTTAATATTTAAAACTGTGTCCACTTTACGCTTGGAATACGCTCTACGTCTACTCGTACTACTTCTTTTTGTGGTTATAATTTAGTTGTAATTATTCTAAAGATCAAATAATTGGCAATATATGAAAAAATAAAATGAAAAATTGTGTAATTTGTTTGTTCATACAATACAAAACTCAATTTATTTTGAGGCCAAAAAAACCACCACAGAAGTGCTTGCTTTAAAACTGTCATTCTAAAACTTTAAATGACATGACACAAGTTCAACATCATGAAGAAAAACAACTGTAGCAAAAAAAGGTTACTTGATTAATATCTGGCGGCCCGGTAGTCCAGTGGTTAGCACGTCGACTTCACAGTGCTGAGGTACCGGGTTCAATTCCAGCTCCGGACTCCCTGTGTGGAGTTTGCATGTTCTCCCCGGGCCTGCGTGGGTTTTCTCCGGGCACTCCGGTTTCCTCCCACATTCCAAAAAACATGCATGGCAGGCCGATTGAACACTCTAAATTGTCCCTAGGTGTGAATGTGAGCGTGGATGTTTGTTCGTCTCCGTGTGCCCTGCAATTGGCTGGCAACCGATTCAGGGTGTCCCCCGCCTACTGCCCAGAGACAGCTGGGATAGGCTGCAGCACCCCCCGCAACCCTAGTGAGGATCAAGCGGTTCGGATAATGGATGGATGGATGATTAATATCAAGTTTCTACTTTTCCCGTCCTGTTGAACAATTGTGTTATAGCTTCACTGCATCTTTTTGTGTTAAACGTAACAAACAGGATTGTCGCTTTTTTTTTTTTTTTTTACATTTGTCCATTGGGGTTGTTTTAAACATGCTATAGAAAAAAACAAGACTTGACATCAATCAAACGTTCCAGTTTGGGCTTCAGCCCTGCGACAACAACTGCGGCTTGTCAGAAATCATCTTGACGTTGTAGAAAACAATTTCAAATCGAAAGATCAAAGGTGAAAGGTCGGAATTATGCTGTCAGGTCAGGGGCTCTTGGGTTCATTTTGAGAGGTGGCGGTTGAGGGGGGGAAGTTGACCAGGTGTGGGTTTGTGTAGCATGAAAAACAAATCCAAGGGAAATATGTATGCTATCTGTAATGAAAGAAATACTTCAAATGTAGAGGGGGTGGGCGAATGTAAAAACAAAAAAAATGGGCTGGGAAGTGTGGGCGTGTGCGACGTAGGTGCGTAATTTGCAAGTTGTCAGATGACGGCCTCACCCGTTGAGGAGCAGTATAGTCCCCCATTCCCTGTACGGTGCTCGCTGCTCCCCCACCCCCTCCCTCTCGGTATACCCCATGGGAGGAGGTCTGTTGCGCTGTGGCCGCACTAAATCAACAGCGTCCTAATGAGGTGTCACACTTGACCCCCAGCAGCCTCGGCCCCTCACTTGGGTGTCAGAGCCACAATGAGCGACTCTCCATCTCCAGCGCCTGGCTGACACATTTTGATTCATGAGAGAGCCTGGGCCCTGTCAGGTCAAAATTACCCCTATCAAAACGCCACCATCAAAACATTCATCAAGCCTACCTCTGGACCTCCTTTTGCTCATTTCTTTTAAAAGAAGAATCAACAAATAGTAGAATCCTGCACTGGCACACACCTTTGAATCACACAACGGCATGTCCTCATCATGTCTTCGATTGCCTTTTGTGCCAGAGCCCTTGAGCTCTCCCACCCCCTTCGGTCCTAATGCTTCTCTGAGTGATAAACTCTGTCCCCCAGGTGTTTCCAAGCCTGTCATCTGCCCCCCCAACCCCCCTTCTGACCCAAAACATCTTCGAATGTGAACAGGTCTTTGCAGCTTAATGTAAAACGGAGGGCCAAGTCAGCGAGCGATATTCTCGCTCGGATCCTCTTTCTCCACCAACTACTTAGCTAGACCACATACCAGGAGTACTACAGTGCAAGTACACGTGATGCTTGGCGGATGTCGTGGCGTTCAATGACATAATCTATGACAACAGAGCTGATTGATGCGTATATGACTAATAAAAATTGACTGGGTGACAGATTATGACAAGAAAAAAAAAAAGTACATTTGTGTACTCATATGTAGGGTTTTGAAAAGCAGTTCCTAGTAGGGGTGTACCCAAAAACGGTTTGAATCAGAATATCGGTTTTGATTTAAAATGTGAATGTATCAAATCAAACTGAATTGTTTCACTTTAAAATTTACTCAGAGCCGTCGAATTGCCTTTTATTGGAGAGATGCAAACCCCTCTTATATATGTGTATCGTCTATTGGAAGGAAATGCCACATTTCCAGTGTTGATAAGTTCTTTCAAAATTGCATCTTAACCTCACCAACTGACCCATATTGTTCCACTTTAAAATTAATCGTCCTTGAATCGTATTGCTCCCCATGTATCGAATCGTCTTTTATCAGAGATGCCCACCCCTAATTCCCAGTAATTTTCTTTCCTAGGAATCATTTGATTGCTTACCTGACAAATCTGTTGATTGTCAAGATTGAAAACTTCTTACATCGCATATGAGTGACGGCGTCACACACAGGAAGTGTAGTTTGGTTCTAAACTTTTCAACAGTGTTAGTGTTAGTCTGATTGTCAATCAAATCTAATTGATTGGATCCTATTCGATTGGGAAAAGGGTCAATTAAAAGAAACAAAAGTATAATGTTTTATGATTAGAATTAAGCAGGTATAGACAATGACTATAATATTAACCTATTATACAACATTGAACCACAAACCATAAAGAAATCACCAGTTGTAGACTCATCACAGTTACAAATATTTAAACATATTTTTTAAAATATGAATATGGATAGTCAGATTTTTATCCAACAGAAATGATCAAATTGGGGAAAAATAAAGCTCTAAAAGTATACGTCAACAAGTCTGTTGTGTTACCAGCTCAGCTTTAACAAATGTGTGGCTGACAAAATGAATGAAAATGATGATCATAGGTCTTTTTTGATTTCTATCAAAAAAGACCTATGATCATCATTATCATTATTTACACTTACCATCATGTATATTTATTATAGTTTCATTGGATGTATTATTGTACTCTGCTGTATACTTACAACTGATTCTGATCATTTGGTTATGGAGAGACGAGAGAGTCAAAAATATTTGTAACAGCTCTCATTGTGGTTCAGTACAGTTATTAGTGGCACAGTCAAAACTGAAAATGTGTGTTTTTGTCAAGGCAGAATATTTGATAGACTTGCATTTGATGTTTATTTTGTAAAATGATCATAAATTTGTTGCTGGTTGATTATGTATAAAAGGTGTCTTATATATCTTAATGAGTTATGAGTAAGTTATATTTGATTTGAGTAAGGCTGATTATTTTATCTTCGACACGCCTACGCTCGTTCACCCGCCTTGTTACATAAACGTTTTTTTTATGCCCTCGTTTGAGTGTTCAAAAGGCAGACAAACACAAACCCTATGTTGCCGCTGACCAGCAGGCCTCTCCTGGCTTCTGTCAAAGCTCCTCATTTAGCTCTCAAGGGCAGTCGGCTTCAAATGAAACGTGACTCCGCCCTGAATCGAGTGTTTACCGAATACTGTGAGATGGAAAGATAACATTCACTCTGGCAAAAAAACAACAACAAAAGAAGATATTGGTTAATTTTGTGAGTCGTATTTTTACAAATTTCCGGAAACTAAAACTTCAGGAAAGGTGTATTGATTTCATGCTTTGTAACATTGACTTTTGTGTTATGTCATCTTCAAGTATGTCTCACTCTCTAATGCCACACATTCATATACTGTATTGCGTCTTGGCGCATTAATTTGTAAAATTAAGATCTAGTGCTAGTATTAAAGGGTCGATTGAATCACATCCAATCCCATTTCCAATATGCCCCGCCCACCACTACTTATTTCTCATATACTGTACAGTATTGACATTTGTATAATCGATTAGTGCTAATAGAGTAGTACATCATCGTTGTTGCAGAGCAATTAAATATAGCAGATCTTGACTTTGCAGCATATTCTACAAAATAGTCTTTTTTTGCAAAATTGTTTTATTTCAGCCAAAATGACACACAATAGCAAATTGTTAAGCTATACTATACAGTATAGCAATGTCATTGTTAACGGCAGAGGCAGGCTATTGCACTTGAAAAAGAATACATAATAAAGCAGTGTGGTCAAATATAAATCATAATAGTTGTGATGTAATATACAGTTATTTATACTGTAAGTACACTTTTGGGATTGTCTGGGTCTTTTTTGCGTATGTAATGTAATTACATTTTTGCACCATGATGGATGACATTGATTTGCTGGAGTGTTTGTGTGAGAGAGATGATACTAGAATCTATCCATCCGTCCATGCATTTTCTAATCCGCTTATCCTCACGAGGGTCGCGGGCGTGCTGGAGCCCATCCCAGCTGTCTTCGGGCAGTAGTCGGGGAACACCCTGAACTGGTTGCCAACCAATTGGAGGGCACTCATAGAAGAACATCCGTTTACAATCACAATCACACCTAGGAACAATTTAGAGTGTTCCATTAACCCGCCATGCATGTTCTCGGAATGTGGGAGGAAACCGCAGTACCCGGAGAAAACCCACGCAAGCACGGGGTGAGCATGCAAACAACCGCCGTCGAAATCGAACCCTTTCCTTCTGCACAGTGAGGTGGACGTGCTAAGCAGTCGACCATCGTGCCGCTTTGAACCAGAATTCAGAAATAAATTAATTCCCTCTTCAGTAAAAGGTTTTGTTTTTTTAGTCAAAAGACCTCTTGAAGTGTCAGAGAGTGGTGGACACTGTCTTTGCAAGTCATTGTATGGGAGGAACTTTGGATGTAGTTAAACAGCTAAGACAGGAACTTTTAACACACAGACAATGGACTATTTTTCTGAAACGTTGCACACAACAAGTGAGGAACAAATTGTGTGTGGCAGCGTGCGTGTGAGCGCACGTGTGTGTATGTACGCCCCCCCCACGTCAAACAACCGCCCTGGTGCTGACCACCCTCTCTGTCCTCTAATAAAAAAAGTGAGAGAAAGAAAAGAGAAATCATTCTCTGTTGAAGAAGTTTACGAGATCTTCCTTTAAAGGGAGCAAAGAGCAAGTATCCATGGGAATCTTAGCACGTTAGGGAGGCCTTTCTGCCTTCCTCTCATCCGCTCTCCCCCGCTGCACCCATGGACCGACGCAATTGTTTATTTTCCCCCATTGAGCCTGCTCCATTCACTGGCATTCACATTGACTCTGCTCAATTGGAGTGAGACAGCACTTATTCGGCGAGAGGAATGCAGTGTTCCACTGACAGAGCAGCAAGAATGCAGAGGAAAAAAAATCATTAAAGGGTCTTAAAGGAAAAGGTACAGCTGAGCGTGAGGGAGAACGACGTCAAAGCAAACAATGTGGCATGATGTGTATACCACACATCACCTTGACACAAGAAAGCGGAATTCTGCAGTGGAGCGGGTATCCTAGAAGGAGGTCATTCATTCTCTGTGCCTTCTTAACTGAAATTGCCCGTAGAACAATGAGGCCTTCTCCGGCCTGCGCAGTCGCATCTTATAAGATGCGGCCTGTCCTCCAGCCCTCACTCTTCCCGGGTCGTGCACAATAGCTGCAAGCTGGACCTCGGAGTTAATTTCTCCCCAGTCCTTTATGTCACGAGGAGGGCGTGGTAATGACAGTTTCCCCTCTAGAACAATGTCCGTGTCCACCAAAGCCTTCTTGGCGCTGTCAAACTCAATTAGCTTTGACTGGTGACAATATGATCGTAGAAATGAGCAAGGACCAAGGCAGGACCATAAAAATCACAAATCAGTCTGAAAGGACCAGTTTATAACTACTCCACAGTTAAACCAAAAATACTATGAACCACTCTAATCTGTTTTTCGCTCTTTAATTATCCTACTTTTCATAGAGTTGAAGAAGTACAATACTGTAAAAGGAAAATTGTACATTTGTGTCAATGGCTTTAGTCTTCAGATTACAATATACAATATATGACATAACATTGTCTAGTGCAACAACTTTATTTGGTCACATAAAATATTCTTTTTTTTAAACGGATTTAATCTGGGAATCCAGGTGTGGCTGCAGAAGGCAGGGTAAAACAAAAGTAAATACAAATGCAGCTATATATTTACATAATAGCAGAGAAATAACATAGCACATGGGGAATAAATAATTCATAACAGGCTAAAAACAGGTGTAAATATATTCCTCACTACCATTTTAAACGATGATAATGGAATGATAAAACTCATGTCATTTGTTTATTTGTTTCTGTGTTCCAGTCATTTGTATAAACATCACATAGGCCAGAGGCAGTACAACCCAGCAAGTGAACATATACATTGGATATGATTATTCATAAAGATAACCAAAATTACTAAAATCTACAAAAATATTAGTAAAACAAAAACAATGTCCATAGTTTAAAATGTTGATTTCACAAATATATATGTTGTTACCCTGTAAAGGGTTAATCCTATACATTCCACAAATATGTGATTGATTCCATGCAGAAAAAAAGCAGTTTGGAAAAAAAATGGAGAAACAAATACTGTGCCCCAATCAGCGGTATAAAATGTAATTGTTGTTAAAGAAAAAAAATTATTTCATAGTTTGAGTTTGTGCAATTGATCCAGGTTTATGCAATTAAAAACGATGTTTGATGGTCAGTGTGAAGATAGCAAATGGAGGTCACTCCACCGCCACAGAAGTAAAACTTACCTGCTCTCTACTGGTCACATACCGTTATTACACTTCAAAACGAAGAAAAATAATTGACTAAATTGTTTTCTTAAAATATATACACATCATCATACATTTTTATTTATGTATTTGTCATATTCTAATTGAATCTCCCAAATGTGAATTACACAGATTTACAGATTTACCGATGAGATGTTTTCCCGTAAATTAACCACGCAGGAACTAGTAAATGCGGCATTCAAGACACATAAATTTTCAACTTTCATGATGACGTTAATGATGACAATAACTAAAAACCGACGAGCTATGGAACGACAGTAACAACTATTATCCTGAAGATTTCCTTGTTCATTCCCTATTTTTTCAGATGAACTTCATTTAAATAAAACAAATGACTAAATTGCAATTGTTGGTATTATATATTTCAGTTGTTATCAAATTCACATTTTGATTGTGCTATTTTCATATTTGTCTTATTCCTTTTTTTAACTTGGCTTTCGGTCATCATTCTGTTGGTAACATTCACAGTAACGCACTTAGGTGACGTGAGGGACTTTTTTTCCGAGAGCCCTTGAATGTATCACGCGTAACTACACTCACTCAACTTCAGTAAAAGTTTAGTTTGGGCAGCAAAACTTAAATCAAGCTGTTAAAATTCATTTTATTTGTCTTTTCGAACTGCCGGATGTCTATTTGAACATACGTGTTTATGATTGTTATACTGCATGTATTACTGTGAGGGAAAACATCAACATCAGCTCAAAAGTGGGAATGCTCACCGATGGAGTGAAGATTGTATGGATTCAGCTAGCTTGGGATGCTAACTAGCCTGAATGGTAAGAGACAAGCATTGCATTGCAGTGTTTGTTTCAGCAATATTTATGATTTGTGAAGTAAATTCCGCTGAAATACGTTGTTATTGATGTTGCTGTTTTATAAATATGCCAAATATTAATGATTGCCAAAAAGTCAGTTTTTGAAAGCAAGTTTTCCCAAGTTAAGATACCCTTTAAGCGACTGTTTGAAGTGATAACGGTGCAAGGAGAAAAAAACTCCGACCTCATTAGTTTGTTTAATTCACGCTCCACCACAAGCAACTGGGTGTATGGAGCGTCATACGTGTCAATTGAGTTGCTTTTCCTTGACTATTGACCCTTATTGACTCCAAATATGCACATAATGTGTATTTGATTTATCTGCATCTTTATGGTTTAATTCACCTTATACTGGTCATGACATTAACGTTTAAAGTTATTTTAAATTTTCTATTGAGGACGCTGGACTATTGTCTCCATTGCCGTTCTTACAGTATGTGCATGTATTGCAGGGGTCACCAACCTTTTTAAAACCCTTCTTGCATGCTGATTAATGTGAAAGGCCAGTGTGATACATACTTCTGAATGACCAAATTTGCTCAAATTAACTTTAATAATGATATGAATTTTAATATTGGTATTTTGATCATTCATTCTATGCAAAGCCACTGATCGTGGTAATGATTTCTCACAATAATTAGGAAACTGACACCGTTCTATAAATCTTTGCTGATGATTACTTCTATATGATTCCAAACTCATAATGTGCCATCACTGGTGATGTAATGTATTGTTTACAGCGTGGTCAGTGAATGGTGAGCAAATCTGCCTCACAGTTCTGTTTTTGCACCGTGGAATTGCATGTTCTCCCCATGCTTGTGTTGGGGTTCTGTGGCCACTCAAGCTCCCCACAGTCCAAAAATGTGTGCGGTAGGTTAATTGAATATTCTAACTTTTCAATAGGTGTGAGTGTGAATGGGTTGTTTGTCTATAAGAGCCTTCTGACGTCTCACTGACACGTTCATGGGAAAAGAGGCAATGTGCAAAGGTGGCTCATAAAGATAAAGAAATGAAGAGAAGTGATGGGTTTGCAACATCCTCTTTCTGTAGAAATATTCACCAGTGTATGAAAAAAATAGTGGTACTTGATAGTTCCCCTCACGAGTATTACTGGCAATGGTATCTAAACAACTAACCGGATGTGAAGAGATAAGACTACGGACATGGTCATTTTGATGTTGGTATTGAAGTATTTAATTTGTATTTACTTAGTTGAGTTTGTGTTGCCTCCTCTCCAGTAAAATATTCCACAGTCTCCGCATTCCAAAGTGCTGACCTGAGGGCAAGAGGTCAGGGATAGCTTGAACCCTTGCTGCCCACAGCATGCACACAACTGTTATCATTGCTTGCTGACTGCGCTGCTCACCAAGAAAATCAGGTGCAGTGGTTCCACACTGATTGATGTCATCACTTTTGGGAGAGACTCACCTTGCTTTGATTGGATTATCATGGCCATGACACAAAATTTTTATTGCACAATCTATTAACTGTATGTTTGTTTAGACCTGGTAGAAGATATGAAACAATAATTCATCTATCCATGATCTGAGCTAATATCCTCACCAGTGTCAGGGCCGTGCTGCGGCCTATCACAGCCGTCTTCAGGCAGGAGGCAGGTACACCCTGAACTGGTTGTCAACCAGTCGTGCTCACAATCACCTAGGAACAATTTTGTGTTTAATTAACCTACCATGCATGGCTTTGGAATGTGGGAGGAAACCGGAGTACCTGGAGAAAATCTACACAGGGATGGGGAGAACATGCAAACTCCACACAGGAAGGTCAGAGCCTGGAATCGAACCCCAGACCTGTGCATTCTGAGGCGGGCCTGCTAACCAGTCGACCACCATGCCGCATAAAATAATAATAATAATAATAATAATAATAATAATAAAATAGTTCTCTTTGTACAGTATACTGTACAGCACAGGTGTCAAACTCAAGGGCCGGGGGCTAGATCCGGCCCGCCAGGTCATTTTATGTGGCCCGTGAATGTGTCATCTTGCTAAAATCTGTACCAAAATGTCAAATTGTCATGTGTAATAAATAACGTTGAGATTTTGCAATACATTTGTTACTTTAGACTCACTTGAACAATAATTGAACAAACTATTATAATTGACTTGACTGACTTCAAAACTAGTCATCTATTATTTTGTTGTGTACAAGTAGTAATTTTGTGGTTTCACTGGACATAGCGAATCCGTACGTTATAACAGTAGTTCATTGTAACCATTTCCAACAAAATGGCCGCCAACTACAATTCAATACTGTATGAATATTTCTAGATGTAAAAACATGAACATGTAAAACAGTATTAACATGTCAAATACGTGTATACAGTATAAGAAAAAAACTAAATGTTGTAAGACATGAAACAAAAACTGTGGCGTCCCCTCTTCATTTCTGAAAACATTCAGTCAGCAAATGAAAAGTGCCTCTTGAGGATGTGCCGTGCCCCGAAGCCGTTTAGGATCATCTTTCAATCTGTTGACCTTGAACTTTGTCATGATTTTGTTGCCATTACGGATGATTGTTGATATCGTTGCCTTTGCCAATTCGTAGCTTCAGCTGAGCTTCGTCTGGGAGACTCCCTTTCCCTTTCAGACGTGAGAGACAATTTCAGCCTTCAAAGACAGCAAGATTTGCTTCCGTTTAACAGACACATTGGATTGGATTGGATTGGATAAACTATATTGTCAAATGTACTGTATGTGTAACATACAGCACAGATGAAATTTCTTCCCTCTCAACATGAAACAAGACAAACACAACATTTTCAGACAATGTGCTCTGGATGTACAACAATGTACGAGTTGGACATTAGCGTTGCTAAGCAACGTAAGGGAATCCCGCACTGTACATTTTGTTCATAAGCAAGGTCGCGGCGGCAGTTAGCTTCCCACCGTTCATTGTAATGAAGGTCTTGTCACAATTTTGTGGGGAAATCTGGTAGAGTATTTAATTGAAGTTTACGTTATAAAGGTGGTCGTAAGCAAAATCGGAAAATGAATTACGTGAAGTCGAGACTGGTTTGTGAACGTCATAAATGTCAAAATGTCAGCGGGGTACATTGAAAAGAAGTTTGACTGTATTACATTTGACTAATACAGTAAATACACTGTATGTAAAATTCAGGGTGCTACACAACGGCACCGGTCGTCTTGTCGTGCACTTAGACATAAAAATGACTTGAAATTATTCGAAGAATTTGTTTAGCCAGCTGCTGGTTTGCAGACACAAAGGCCTTTCTGATCTCCGCCTAGCTCTCTCTCTCTCTCTCTCTCTCAGCTTTAGAAAAGCAAACCATGACCAACTGGTTCCACTGGACCTGTCTTGTATGAGGGAAGCCAACTAAACATCCTGACTTGGTGACACAATGAGAAAGATGGATAAGAATAATTAGGCCTTTTCAGTTGTGTTACTTAACATACTGATGGACTTGAGTGATTGAGATCATTTCCCGGCAGACACCTCACATTGTGTTTGTATTTACCTTTTAATTGAAAGCTACAGTAACAATTATCCACCGCATTTCTTATCTCGTTTTAGGTACGCCAACTACCTGGCATGCAGCCTGTTTAAACAAAATTCCAGCATTTTTGCAGCCATACTTTATTGTAATCACAGCTTTAACTCATTAACAAATAGACCGGCCAGCAATTCTTGGCTAATAACAGCTGATTATATCAGGAAGCAGCTCTGCCTGTTTGGTTTCATCCATCGCTTAAAACATGCAGTGGAACCTTTGAAGGTGAACTATTCTGTGCCTGGGTTTTGGTCTATTATGGACTTAATGGAACGAATGTCTGTAGTATATTCAAATGGACTACAACCGCTATCTTTTGCTGCATCCTTCATTTGAAATATTTTTTGTTATAATGATAATCCCGCTTTGTCACTGATTGTATACTGTGCCGGTTCATTTGCATGACTTCCGTGGAGGCTGTATGAGTACAGTTCCCATTCAGTGATGGTCTAAACGTGAGTCTGCATGGTTGTCTGCCTTCATAGGTGCCCTATGATTGACTGGCAATCACTCCAGGTTATAGTCCACTCTTTTCCCGATTTGTATTTTTTTTTGGGGGGTTGTAAAGAAAAAGAAAAAAAAAGATCTTGGTTATACATTTATGCCACGCCACATTGTCTCTTCCTTGGGCCCACTGCTCCAAAAACCTCATGGAATGTGTTTGCTTTTGCACGCTAAGTAGCAAACAAGCCAAACAACAATGAATACAGAATCCCCTCGTGGAAGTCATTAACAGATATAAACAGTTGCTCTCCGCACCCCCACCCCATCTTCTCTGAGCTTGTGCTTGCCGCAGCAGCCGTGTCATGTGAGAGCTTCTTTTTCAATGCCTCGGAATTGCCGGACATTTTCCTGTGCATGTGTGTCTGGACACCGGCGACATTCCTGAGAATCTTAAATGAATATTGAGTATTCAGAATGAATGCAAGGCGTGCGGGGTGACAGCATGTGCTGTTGTGAATCTCTATAAATCACGCAGGCTATCCCAGCAGCATGTGTTTCGCCCCGGAAGTATCAAAAAAGGCCCTGTAGGAAGGAAAGAAGAAACTCCATGTGTACAGTTTCTGCTTAAATCATGAGTGAGCCATTAGAACGCCCAAAAGATGGCACTAGTTATGCACTGGCCAGATAATTGCTCACACAGTTTAATTGTGATTTGTTCGCAACCAACAGCCCCTTACTGAGACACGTGTTACTAATACTGACCACAAGCAGGTGGCTTTCCTTCCCTCATTTGATTCTTTGTATTAGTTGTGCTCCAACTATGTGCTTCTCCTGCCATCCTTGAGAATTGTTCCAGCGATACTTTTAATCACGCTTTCCCCAAAGGGCACTCTCATTAGTCGGCTTGGCCTCCCTCATCCATCACTGATAAGCGCAGATATAATTGCAAAGAGATTCCCAGTAACCTGCTCATTGTTGTTGACACAGTTTCAAAGTCAGATGGGAGTTATACGATACTGACTCTGCGTGTGGCCACTCCCTTCCAGCAGGCAGCTCTTTCTTCAGTGGGCCAGGCTCTCATTCTTGTCCGTACTTCACACTGGCCAGCCTTCTATCAGCACGCACACTCTGAGGGGACTGTTACCACTTTGAAGTTCAGCGATTCTTCCAAAAGTAAGTACTTTGTACATTCTCATACACAGTGTGTGCTGTTGCTGATTAAAAAGCAGATTAAATATTTGTTTCTGTGATTTTTTTTTTTCTCAAATCTAAACTCGCAGTTAGTGTGATTAGTCAGGCCTAATGGTAGTAAGTTAGTAAGTTTTGAATGATGCCTTATGATGAATAACATAAATGCCTTTCCTGCCGTTGTTCAGTCCAGTTACTTTCTTCGGGACAAACAGTAATGGTCTAAAGTTTTGGCTCCAGTTTTATGCTTCAGTTTTCAGTTTGTGACTCACATTGCTTCGATATTGTTGCTAATAAGCTGTTAAAAGGAACTCGACACAACTTGGGTCCATTGTGAGGATTATGTCGTCATCATTGTAAACATTGCACTCATGATCTATTGGCCAATATTAGTTATGCGTTAAATCGTACTTATTATGGGTTATCCTATTATGTAGGAGAGACAGACAAAAAAAAAACACATTTAATGAAAAATATTAAAACAGCAAAGTGGAGAAAAGCTGCCAACCTGCCAAATGTGTTGTTTTACTTATTTCAATTTCACATATAAAATTCACACCGTGACCTTTCAATTTGGCTTTTCAAGTCATGCTTTTAAATAAGAAAATATTGCAACACCGTAGTCATAATTGTTTAAGTGGCCAAGGTAAATCGCTTGTTGTTGCAAAAGCAGCTTGGCAACACAACGTCCAGTTAACATCTAAGCAATTCACAGTCATATGAGCGTAATGCAGGAGGTGTCATGTTCATGTCATGTCCAGGCGGAGAACCATTTTTTCTTCTTTTTTTTCCTAAAGAAGACTCATAGTGTGCAAACAAGTTGTAACATTCACATTGTACCTCCTTGGCTTCCCACGGCCATCCGAGCTGAACCTCCTCTGCGTGTTGGAATGTGACACTGCCACGCCGCTGCATTCCGTTGCTCCCTTTTAGTTAATAATCGAACCAGGAGTTGTGATACTGGCATCGTATGACAACAGAGCAGTCACAGGAAACAACCCAGACCTGGATACACACGTTCGCTCTGCCATAAGCTATGACTCCACTCGTGTGAGTATGGGGTCAAAGTGGCAAGTCACACCTGAGTCATTGCAGCTACAGTGTACATGTTTGGACAATGGTCGGTCTTTGAAAAGTGATCATTTGCTTAGTCTCTCTTGATGTTGATTTTGACTCCGATGCGTCACTCGGTCGCGTTTGTTCTCGATATCATGTCATCAGTTTTGAAATCATTGCTTGATTGTAAATTTGTCTTCACAGGACATGGCGATCATTTGCTGAATTTACCAGAAATTGAAGCGTAGAAATTGAGCAATATGGAAGGCAACGGCGAGATCAGCGATACTGATAGTGGTATCATCCTTCACTCTGGTAAAACATGTTCATTCGATTCATTTAGTACACAGTCATCCGCGTGTTGCATTATTAATGGTCTTCATTTTCACATGTTCCTCAGCAACAAAGACGACAAAATGCTTTGGTTAGTGATGGCCTTTATTACTGTAATTGCCCTTATGCTTTGGGCATCGTTTATGAAACAATTTCAGTTGAATTTTTATTAGGGATTGATTGTTGAAAATGGGGTCAATTCTGTGGAATTGATTTTGAAGCATTTCAGGCTAAATTGAGTGCATACTTGAATATTGAGCTACGCTTTGCTGATTCCTCTTGGCACAATCCTATTGTTTGGCTCAATGCAACACTCACATGCATCACAATAGAAGTTCAGAACAAGAGTCTCCTATTGAATTAAGATTTTTTTTTAAATCCCTTCCTCCTTTCCTCAATGTTTTCTGCATTTCTAATATTTGTTCAATTCTTAATTTGCTAGACGAGGAAGACAACATATTCAAAACGTTGAATAGTGACAATTAGAACCATAGTAGAATGGTAGTAAATGTCTCTGACAGGGCTGGACAATTTTTGCCTAAAATTTACATCACAGTATAAATTAAATCCCTTCAAGATAACAGCATATATCATACATAATTCACTGGTTTTTGCATATGTCGTGTATGGCTACTGTGTAGCTGTTGTATTTGTGCATTTCATGTTATCTTATCGGTTCGCATGACTTCTCCATCTTTTCCTGTTATCTCTTCTTGCTAACGACTGAAGTGACTCCTCATCCTCCTTTTGGGATAGTGTAGTTTATTTGCCGCCCTGCGCCTGAGAATTAGTGGAGGAGCCAAGGTAGGACAGTGTTTAGCCGTGATAGCTAGCCAAATTGAGTGGAGCAAGTTAGTTTAGCACCTAGCATTCCCCCAGTAGTTTCTCTGCAGTGCTCTTGAAGACATTCTCCCACTGAGGAAAACAAAATGAAACAACCCTCTTAATAATGATAAATATAATAATAATAATAATAATAATAATAATAATAATAATAATAATATAAATCCTGTGAAGCAGTGATTTTCAACCTCAGTGTGTTACTGTGAAATTTGGTTTCTGTCTTCGATGATCAGTGGACTGGTGTAATAGCAAATTTTGATTTGGAATAGTCATTGTTCAAATTGAAAACGCAAAATTTTCTCTCGCACAAGCAGTGTTGTTTTTGCTGTAACCTGTGCTGATCAATTCTCTCCCATGTGACATTCCTCTGGCCTTAATTTACCGCGCGGTGCCTCCATACAACGTCAAAGTGTCCTTCCATCAAGAATGGCCATTTGACCCTTGAGAATTGGGAATTCTCTGCTCTATTGTCACATTGCCACACTTCTTTCCTGTTGACACATCAGATGTTTGTCAGCACCTGCAGGGATTCTGTTAATAATCTCTAAAGGTATGCACGCACAATGCATTCTGCACCAGGAAACTCCCCCAGCCTGGAGACTAATCCTCTTGTTATTAGTCTCCAAGGCGACAGACAGCACGAGGCTGACTACTCACTGCTTGTCAATACTGTAGTCACATAGTTTTATTGTCACTTTGTAACAATGGTCAAAACAAATTTGTCTTTTTTTTTTTCTCTTAGCAGATTTTTTTCTTAGGACTTCTGTGGGTTCTATTGTGGAATTTGAAATTCATGTTCGTAATGTTAAGATGCATTTATTTTATGGTGTTCAGTATTCTTCCAATGATGATAAAATATTGGCAACAATTTCTATGTCATGGAATAATTCGTGTTTATTTGAACATTTTATTGGTCTACATGCTCTGATGGCATTTACTGTGAAATGAGTTAGACAGCACAAGTAAAACACATTCAATGAGCAAAATGGTTAATTATGATGTAGTGTCAAATCACCAAGTAATGCTCCAACTCAGTAGCTGCTTTTGAGAACAACAATAAGGTAATTATGAGAACAAAATTGAAAGAAATATTACAAGAATAAAACTAATTTTGAATAGTAATGGTATTACCTGATGAATATATAGCGATTCCCAGTGTTTGACTTTCATTTCGTAATGTTTGCTCCTTTTGTTTCCTCTGCTGTGGCTTGATTCTCATTAACTTAACTTCATTCTTGCAACAGTCAGATTTCTTCCTCCTAGTATCACAACAGTTTTTTTCTAAACTACAATTTTTCTTCTCCTACTTTGTGGTTGTTCACCATAGGCTCAGACAGTCCGACATCGCATACGAAGGACGTGAGCACGCACACGAGAGCCATGAAGCTCAAGCACCAGGCGCTCCAAGACCGACTTGAGCTGTGCCTCCTGGAGCTGAAGAAACTCTGCATTCGCGAAGCGGTGAGCAGTTTGGAACATCATTGTGTAAAATGATCGGAGGCGTTTTATTATGTTGAAAGCTTTGCAACTTTTCGCAGTTGATACGTCATTGGGAAAGGTATTTTTTTCGTCACTCTGGAACTGTGCAATACCAGCCTTCACCTTTTTTTAATGTGTGGTGGTTGAACTTTGAATGATTGGTCTGTCATTTACTGTGACTCCTTAAAATAACACGAGGCACTGCTTCTGAGGTTGATTAGAAAATGTTGCGTCTCTTTTTTTTTTTTAATGTTCAGTCTACATTCCTTTTTTCAGACAAGCTTCACTTTCACTTCAGTATTTCTAAACTCCCACTCATCCACATGACAAGAAGAAGCTTTTGTAGCTGTTTATAAGATCGCACATACTACACACTTTGAAAACCACCAACCTCCATTCCGCAGGATTTGAAATTGATCTTTTCGAAATAAGAATCATTCACTAAATATGATCCTGGTTTGAGAGAAGCGGTCATTCTCTTTGGCCTTTTTGGCGCCAATATTGCCACATCTCAGGAATTTGTTTTCTTCGAAGTTTATTTTCTTATGAACAGATAAATGCTGTTGGAGCATGGGCCATCGCAGAAAGGGTGAAATAGAACCATGATGTGAATCTCGGATTTTTCGTGCTTCGTGAAAAATGAAAAAAAAAAATCGGCCGGCGCAGACATGTCTTTTACAATTTGGTGCTGATCCAGAAAGGATTGTTTGATTTGATTTTTAAACTAATGTGATTGCGTGTTCTCGTTCTTTCAGTTGCATTTGCGCTTCACAGGAAAACTTCTCTCATTCAAGCATGCGATTTCCACATAAAGTTCACTAATTTTGAAACTGGATGCATAATCACATTTGGGAGTCTGTGCCAGAGTGTTGTTGCTTAAGGGTAAGATCCCAGTACCGATCATTCGTTCCTGCCAACACTTGCGCTGGGGACTCGTGTCAGGACTTGCTAAGGTGATCTGAGAGGACGCGCCGCACCTTCCACGCACCTTCTAAGTCATCACTGTGACAAAATAACAAGTAAACTCCTTGGCCAGCTGCATCCGAGTGCCTCAAAGATGCAGTGATTTTACGAGTGATGAAATCATAAACGTGTGTCGTCATGCACTTGGTTTGTTTTGGACAAGGATAGCCCGATGCAGGAGCTGAGACCAAGCTGTCATGACAAGCGCTGAGTTGTGCAACAGAGTCCCAGACTTATATGTCCCAACATGTGAGGGGAGCGTGATGTTTGTGTATTTGGTTCCAGATATTCACACCCAAATGAATGATCTCTGCGTATGTGAACTGCTGAAACTACAGTAAATAATGCATTTGGAAATTGTGTCTGGTGTTTGTTTTTAGCATTTCATCCCCGCATCAATGGGCTTTTAGTCTGGCTCACTCTATGTACAGAGGGTTTTGATTTGCGATTTCATTTGTGTTAAGGAGCTGACAGGCCGACTCTCAGGAGATTATCCTCTGCTACCAGGAGAGAAGCTTCCACAGGTCCGCAGACGCATCGGAGCTGCTTTCAAACTCGATGAGCAAAGCATCCCTCGGGGAGTGGAGGTAAAAGCAAGTTTTGATTGCATGTGTGAAGGTCAGGTTTTTTGGTTTTTTTTTACATTTCCAACCGTTTTGTTCTATCTTTGCAGGAGTCGGCCCTAAATCTTGTGGACGCCGAGTTGGCGCTTCAGTTTAAGATCTACGAGGCGGCACGCAAGCTTTGCGAGGAGAACCACCTGAGTAAGGCTGTTCGAAAGAGTCGGTTGCAGCAGTGCCGGCGAGAGGAGAAGAAAGTCAAACAGCTACAAGAGACTGCTTTCCAGCTGCGGTTGGAGCATGGCCGATCTTCGCCACTTCCCGCTTTCAATATCCCACTACGTGGTGAGTTGGGGATTTAAAAATGATTTGACTTATTAATTAAAAATTATTATATTAATATTTCTATATTTCAGTTACATTGTATCATAGTTTCTCTTTTTTTTCAATGGCATTATTCATAATGATGTTAAAGCGAATCAATGAAATATTTAGCAAAATCAACTTTAATCATTTTGGTTAGTTCAACAATTTTGGCTTTTATTATTTACAGTAAATTATGAACTAAGTCATTAGATAAATTAATCAAAAATGATGGCAAGCATCTTAAATGCCTTTTTATTGCAGGGGGGATTAATGTAATAAATATTTTCACACTCTTAAAATCAAATAAATGTTCTGTGGAATGGGTTAAAAAAACAGTGCGGGCCATGTGTGGCCATACATTGCCCGTCTCTGATCTGGGCACACAGATTGCTTTTGTTTGGCAGTGTAGAAGTGAGTCAAAATAACAAGCCGCATCACGTTTTCTAATACACAGAGCAAACTGTACCGTAAATAAAAACAAAAATGCAGAAACCTGGAACTCCGGGTGTCAAAGACTAGTGATATTGAGATATCTCACAGTATGTTTTGCTTTTTTGTTAGATCTGGCTGCGTCTGATGACAGCTCTTTGTCTGATTCTATGGTTCAAGATGAAGGTAAGGCCCTAAGGTTCCAAAAAAAAAGAATCGCTCAAGTTGTTTGCGTGTGCGTGTGCATGTGTGTATTCACACTTAACTGTTCAATATTTGTAATTAGAGGTGCAGAGTGAGTCTTCACAACCCTCCTTGGTCCTCCAATATTCAGGAGAGTTGGACTCTTCACAGCCACCCACTGCGTCCCACACTGACGGTTCCTACCGGTCACCATCCGTGGGTCCTCAGAACCTGCCTTTAACACCAAGATCGTCTCCTCATCCCAGCCTTGACTCTTCCATGAGTTTTACCTCAAGCCCCGCCGCATATGACTTGCCTCCTATCCAGCACTCCCCGTGGTCGGAGACCAGCCTTGACCAGCCATACCAGAAGAGCAAGAAGTCACGTTCCTCCTGCAAAGCCAGGTAATAGCCAACCATCAATCATGACACGGTTCTCAAGATTCTCTTTTGACAAGGCAATGCAGAGAGGATGTAGCGACTTGTTTTATTTGTAAGTGTATGAACTCTCATTTAGGTAGACAATTTAGGCTAGTGCGAGTTGATAATAAAATCTACAATGAATCCACTTGGGCCATTGCTCAAAGCACTATTTAAAGTCATTCAGTTCCCAGTGAAACAGTGTTGCCCTATAGCATGCTGTTTACATTGCCTGCCATCAACATGTGGGTATGCTAATCTTTAATATTCCAGTCAGTATGTGTTGAAAATGTTGTAGAGTTTGCCCCCCCCTTTTTTTTTTACCAGATATCATTTGTTTGTAACATTGTGTAGAAAGGGGAAGACAATCTCAGAACTCAGGGTCATTTTATCCCTCATTCTTACTGTCTCTATTATGATAAAAGGTTGGAGTTGTTTAAGACGTGCTGCCATCTACTGGTGAATACACGGTAAAATGATCAACTGGTTAAGACAGAACGCCCCTTAGATTGTACATCGCAGAGCTGTATTTTAGGTTTAATTGCCTTGGAGAACTGTAGTAAAAGACTATATACAAAATGTTAAAGGCCAAAAATATAGGATAATGTTTTAAAATGCCACGTGTGAAAGAAGTCTTAGTTGTCGGTTTTCTATCAGAGGTATAACGCATTGAAAATAGCATACACTAGTATTTGGGGTCTGCATTTTTTTTAAGCTTTTAAAGCAAATCAGAAAGATCGGTGTAATATGGTATGTTTTTACTGATAAAATCTGCTGTGAAACATTTGTTTTTCTCCAGTCCAGTCAAGAATGAGCTGCTACCGCCACTGGAGGCGTGCGTGGCAATTTCAGCTCTGCCACAGCAACTCTCCCATTTGAAACTGAGCCGTTCACAGTCCAATAGCATGCCTTCCACGCCAGAGATACACATGCACAGGCAGCTCTCTCTCAGGTACTTCAATTTATCTGTCTGCGAAGTATTCTGCTTTTAAACAATCTGCATAAGTATGCACACCCTCTTTTAACAGGGATGTGGCTGCATTTGGAATTAACCAATCACATTTACAATCATGTTAAGTGGGAGTCGGTTTTATCAGTCCATTACACATTGTTTCCCATGAGTTTGAGAATGAGAATTTGAGGTATTACTCCGGCCTTAGGCAAAGTGAATGTAATCATGAATAGTTCCAAATGCTGGTCTATGATTGCACAAAACCTTCAGGCCTCTGATGGAAAGCAGATAAATGTAAGGAAAAGTCTACTAGAACATCTGAACTTTACTTAAGGGTTAATCAGAGGCACTCTAAATGGTGACAGGTGTGTGCTGACTCCTATTTAATGAGTTTGAATATGATTGGATAATTCTGAATACAGATGTCCCCAATTATATAAGGGTGTGTACACTTATGCAAGCACCTTCTTTCCATAGTTTATTTTTACTTAATGTCTTGAAAATATATTTTTGAAACAACTGAGTTACATCGAATATAGGTTACATTGATGATGAAAGGGGCGGCCCGGTAGTCCAGTGGTTAGCACGTCGGCTTCACAGTGCAGAGGTACCGCGTTCGATTCCAGCTCCGGCCTCCCTGTGTGGAGTTTGCATGTTCTCCCCGGGCTTGCGTGTGTTTTCTCCGGGTGCTCCGGTTTCCTCCCACATTCCAAAGACATGCATGGCAGGATGATTGAGCACTCTAAATTGTCCCTAGGTGTGAGCGTGAGCGTGGATGGTTGTTCGTCTCTGTGTGCCATGCGATTGGCTGGCAACCGATTCAGGGTGTCCCCCGCCTACTGCCCAGAGACAGCTGGGATAGGCTCCAGCATCCCCCGCAACCCTAGTGAGGATAAAGCGGTTCGGAAGATGAATGAATGAATGATGATGAAAGAAGTTTTCTCATGATTTATCTCTGGACTCTTTTTTTTTTTTTTAAACCATAGAACTCTGGTATTTGTGGAGACATTTTATATCCACTGTCGTTGAACCAGTCTTAGCTGTGTTTAAACACATTCGAACATTTGTGTGACTTGCGCAGGATGTCTAACCCTGAATCTTCACCCAGACAAGACAAGGACCGTGGTCGCACCAGAGGTCCAAGGAGGCGCCTGACAGACTACAACAAAACCCCATCAGGAGGACCTTCGCTCACATTTAGCTCCATAAACCAAGCAGGGTCTGAGGATAGCAACTCCGAGCACTCGTTTGCATCCTACAGCAGTTCCCCCAGCCAGGAACTGCCTAATGATTTGACAAAACACTATCTGGCTCCCTCTCCGCTTTCTGCTCCATTTGGTAGCTACGGACCCCAAAACTCCCCAATTGCTGCGTTTTACCACAGTCCCAGAAACCAGTCCAAAGCAGATGTCCACAAAGCCTATTACAATGAGGAAGTGGTCTACTCTCCGTATGTGGATATGCTGTGGAGCTATTACACCCATCAGCCTTCATGCCCCCCCAACAGATATGAGTACCGCTACAAAGAGGCCCCTGTGCCCCTACAGAGAGCACCGAGGCATTTGGCGCCTGATAGCAGATGCTCCCCCTCCTTAGCACAATGGGATCATCCGCAGTATCGCTCCAACTGCCTCCCACGGCAAGTAGTAAACGAACAGCTGAAATCGTGGCATCGACGCAGTCAGCTCAAAGGACCCAGGTCGCGTTCCCTTGACAGACAGGGAGCGGTCAGGGTGAAAAACATGGCAGCTCTGGAGGCAATACGATATCAAAATCAGAAGTACCAGGAGCAGGTAGGCAAAACGTTTGTTGATTCATTTGGCCTCAGAAACAACTTTCCGAATTTGAATTACGCCTGCACATTTCTTTTTGACATCAACTTTATTACCATTCTGCCAGACTGCTTTTCTCCAATGATTTTTATCTGTCACTCACTTCCAGGCCCCCCAAAGAAGAGCTGCTCAATTTTCTACTGACGACTCTCAAGGACACTGGGTTGGAGACGATGGCACTCACTATATAAGTCAAGTGTGACACCGTGAGATCGAATGAGTTTGGACTAAGTGATAGAAACCTTCAGCCAATTTCATATGAACTTGTTAGACAAATCAGCAGTTGGATAAACACATTTCACCTGAATGGGTGAAAGGTTATAATGTTGTGGTGTTTCGTGATAAAGGACACATATGTGGAACATTGACATGAATGAATACGAATGATGAACCAACGGGGCCAAATACCTTTCAGCCATTATGAGTCTCTAACTTGACACCATGTGTAACAGTTATGAATTGTTGGAGTCTATTCCAAGTAATTGTATGAAGAATATGAGCCACCATTGTAAGATAATACAAATGAATAATGTGCCCTAAAGTATATGTAGAATATTGTTTTCTGTTTGCTGCATCAATCAGCATGCCCGTTTTGCCACTTAATCATTTATCTTAAATTGTCAGAATAATCTTGTTTCCCAGCAATTTCTTGCTTCTGTGCCATTTAATGTTAAATACTGATCTGCTTATGACTTAACTAGTTAAAACTATGCTACTGCTCTGTTATAGACGGCGGTACAGTACCAGAGGTTCAAAGTAGAATGTAGTAAAAGTCTTAATGCGTGGCAGCTATGTTCTGTACATGTCAAATGAAAAATATATGCGATTGCAGATTACTGCAGACCAAACTTTAGTTCGCTCCAGAACTGCTCAACATTTTTGTGTCGTCCGTGTGAAATATTGCATATGTGTCACAAAGTAGAAGCATGTATATTTTAACTCAACTCACTCACAGCTCTTCACTGTTATGTATTTATCAGTTACAGTATTTATTCACCTTTGTGAAATCACCTGAAGTCAGACTTGAAATCAGTGAAGCTGCAGAGTGAGTTTAAGAATGGCTGATGCAGTAAACAACGTGTATAAAAGAGACTACGATCATGCTTCCTTGTGTGTTGTATTATTTTAGATGTTAAGGCTGAAATGGAACCCGTGTTTTAATATTGTTCAATATGTAATATTATAATATTTTCCTGAGGAATCAATACTTTCTTCTCTTTACCAGTGCTTTCATTGCTGAATATCAATCGCTTTGTGTTGACTTGATGTTATAAAGGAATGCGCGCACGTGTGCAGTCCAACTTAGGAGTTACTGGCGCAAAGATGGACAAATATGGACTGTAGGTAGTTTTACTTTGGCTTTTACTTGATGCTTCTTGGTGAAATCTAAAGTAATGTGGACACTTTTCAAAATCAAATTCAATTACCATATTATTGCATGTCTTTGGCGTATCATCTAAAAGAATATCTTGCTCAAGTTACCTCTATGAGGCCTCACAAATAAATTGCTGGTGGACTGCAGTGCGACAGAACTAAACCTGTAAAACAGAATTTTGAGAAGAATATAAGAAAGATGCCTGTAAAGCTGAGTCAGGTCTTTTTTGATCAACTGTTGTAATTTACAGTTGTATTTTACGCATTGCATACAAGGATCAAGGAAAGCTATCAGAACAGTCTGAATCAAAATGTATTTTCGAGTTGCTTTGACATTAATTTCAAGATTTTACTCAAGTAAATACTGTATCTGTCACAAGCTTTGCACAAAATAATACAAAAGTGTATCAGGTATGTTGTTGAAATTAGCCAATTTCACTCAATTGGTTGAAAAGTGTTTTATTACTGCAAAATGGATATTGTATCTATGTCAGCAATAAATAGTGACAGACTGAACGATCAAATCAATTCTTTTTATGATCTGCTTTATCCTCACAAGGGGTGCTAGAGCCTATCCCAGCTGTCTTGGGGCATTAGGGGGGGGACACCCTGAACTGGTTGCCAGCCAATCAAGTGCTCATACTCACACCTAAGGACAATTGATAGTGTTCTGTTGTTTTTGGAATGTGGGAAGAAACCAGAGAAAACCCATGCAGGTATGAGGAGAACACGCCAACTCCACACAGGGAGGCCGGAGCCAGGATCGAACCCACAACCTCTGCACTGTGAGGTTGATGCGCTAACCACTTGACCATTGGGCTACCCCAGTCAAATCCTCTTGGACTAAATGGCAGAAGGTATCATTGAACATGTTGCCATTCATGCAACTGAATACTGTAATAGCTTTTTCCCCCCTACTAGAGGCCTAGATTTGACAAGGTGTAAGTATACTGTATTCCTGAATAAAATAAGACGAAATAATCATTATTTCAATAAATATGCAGTATTTTTGTGACATATTTGTGGGATGGTGTGTCGTCAGATTTTTCTAAATTAATATGCGTTGGCTCGTTAAAGGGTGGAAGTCATTCCGGATAATAACTGTATCTTTTATTTTGAAGTGAATGGTTAACGGAACAGTTACTTTTGATTTGAAGGATATGGATTAACTATGCGGAAGAGACCGTAACTTCCGGAAAGGATTGTATTTTGTATTTTTTCCATTAATAATTCACCTTCTCGGTTTGAGGACTACCTTGTCAGGTAATTTGTGTGCCTTGAATGCAATTGTAGTGGCAAGTGTTTTTTCTTTTCTCTTAGAAGCCGAATAATTGTCACGAATTAAACCCAAAACTGTCGTCTGTTTGCCAGCTCAGCGCTAGCTTAAAAGGTAACGTTAGCGACATGAAATATGAGCGATCTGTCAGCACACATTTGTTTTGAACTCTTGCTAAATTAGTATTTGCTCCGTGACATAAACGGTAAGCGACCGAAGGAACAGAAATTCATCAAATCATCGGTATCTTGCGTTTGTTGTTTACGTTTTGTTTTGTTGCGGGACTGAATTGGGTCTTACGCTCTGCAAAGTCACATCCGTTGTTTGTCTGCCCGCCAGCGTTTGCTGCGTTCCCAGTTTGCACGTTCTGTTGTTCGGTTGTCATCTCGGCATTGACCCTTAATCGCGATTGAGAAAGGTGAACCGAGCTCTTTGTCCCTCAAATCTTACAATCAGGTGGATTAATTACGAAACTTCTATCAAGATGTATGTCATGGAATGGTAAACCTAATTAATCGGCAGTCTCATCTGTTTTGCGTTGCTCTCAATTGAACGATTAGTCCATGTTTATTGGAACGTAAAGCCTCTGAGTTTCACTCCAAGAACACTTTTGTTAGAGCGTGTAAATCTCAACCGCGAGATTAATTATTCTTAATTATCTCAATGCAATAACAGAAACATCTGTAAATTACAGGACTTAGTGTTGCATGGGATAACCTCAACTTCAAATTGTTTACTGTCACCTGGGTGTAAATGAATTATTGGTGGTCGTGTCGGTGACATATTTGTACGTTTCTGCAACTTAATGTGAGTCACAATTAAAAACAAGTGCAAGTAGAGGCAACAGAACATTGCAAAATGTGAACTTTCTGTCTCGGCAATAATTCATCCAGTTCTGCATGGATATAACCAATCTCTTTTCATTAGTGAGTATGACTGCACTTTAGTTCAATTTAGTGAAGTGTCTCTCAGCCAAAACAAATTGATTTGAGGTTTGAGCATTATTATAAGTCTTTGACTGCGTGTAGCAGACCTACCCACTGCGCCGCAGTGCATTAATGTGTCATGAGAGATCATCAGGTGTGCTGCAGTAAGTAAATTAACCATTTCACTGAATTGGTTGGAAATGTGTATTTATTCGCTATAAATAATATACCTGTAAATGTTGGGCAACGCTATTAACAACATATGTTTGCATATTATATCTATGTGTGTTTACTCACTGTGAGAATTATAAAATATCTCACCAAAACACTGAATTTTGAACTTTTCATTTTTCTCAGGAGGAAATTGAAGTGTACAGATTGAAGCAGAATACAGGGACTGAGAGTGGGTCATCAGGCAGTCTCCCTATGTCAGGCCGAAACGGGTCTGCAAGTGATGCAGACTGTCGGATCTCAGAGGACTGCCATGTCCCAGATGTGGAACTAATGGAATTGGGGCCGCTGCTGGAGGAGGGAGAGGTTCGCCCGCCGGCCTCCAAAGGTGTCCATCCAGAGGTATGACCCCCCACCCACACCCCACCCTAATCCCCAAACTGAGAAAATTATTTTTGCGTAGCTTCAGTAATCCTCTCTCATTCAAGGGAGGAGCCATACTTGCGGATGAGGAGGATGATGATGATGATGATGAGGTTGGAGAGGTTCTGACTTTACCACTCCAGGCGCACCATGCCATGGAAAAGATGGAAGAATTTGTACATAAAGTAAGTGTGACATTCCATTTGGGACCATGAATAAACTTTTGGTAACTCGACAGGGCAATGAACCACACTTGGTAATTAAGCTTGAGGCAGATTCGAACACTATAAAGCAGTAGAACGTGATTGTTGCCTGAGAGTGAAAGTCAAATAGACAGCAAAGCACAATGTCACAAGGTGTGACTCCCTTCTACACCCTCAAATTGCTAACAATACCTGTCAGTTAGTGCAGAGGTGTTGAAATATGCGTGGCTCCGCCCTCTCTTCTGAAACCGCAACTTCTGGTTCCATAATAAGTAAATGCAAACAGCTCACATATTTTTTTCTTCTCTGACAATCTACCTACTGTCACTTCGCTGTTCCTGTTCAGGGCATCCATTCTAGTCGTGTTCCACGACTTTTTCTGAGATGTGCAGTTGGGAGTCACAGACTGTGATTGGTTGGTTCGAGGTTACAGTCAAGTTACTCTGTGTGCAGCGGGCCTGTGTAAAAGTAATCAAGGCTGTCATATTTAAAAGAGGGTGTTGCACTTTCGGTATTCGTGACGGTTTTCAATTTGGAACATTTGGAAGAGCGTCACAAGCACATGAAGCTTAATGCGCTGGAAGTATTAGTGGAAAAATAAATACATGTTACAGAAAATAAATCAGGAGCTTAGCTAATTATTGGGGGGGGGCCGCATATGCAAAAAAAGCCATGTTATTGTTCGATTTGACTTGTTCCGAGGGCGTGCCGAATTGGAATTATCCGCCCACGCTGCATAATATTCTGTTTAAAACTTGGGGCAGCACATGTGACAAACTGTTCCGACCAATTGATCTAGTGGTTCTCCCTTTTCCATACAATTTTTTACATCCCACACTGATATGAATTTGCACATGTCTTTATTTTTTATTTTTTGTTAAGGTTTGGGAGGGGCGCTGGAGAGTCATTCCCTTCCATGTCCTGCCAGAGTGGCTGAAGGACAACGATTACCTCCTGCATGGACATCGCCCCCCCATGCCGTCATTCCGGGCCTGCTTTGGCAGCATCTTCCGAATTCACACAGAGACCGGAAACATTTGGACTCATCTGTTAGGTCAGAATGCAAATTATGTGTGTTTTGTTTAAGATCACATTTTATGTCAGGACTGTATTTCTGTCATGGGTTCATAGTCGAAGTGTGAAAATATTTGTTTTACACGTGAGCCAGAGAGAACATTGCAAAACTGTTTTGGTCTCCCCCAGGGCTGATTTTATTCCTGTGTCTGGGCACGTTAACCATGCTGCGACCCAACATGTATTTCATGGCCCCGCTTCAAGAGAAAGTGGTGTTTGGGATGTTCTTCCTGGGAGCTGTGCTGTGCCTCAGTTTCTCCTGGCTTTTTCATACCGTCTACTGCCACTCCGAGAAAGTGTCTCGCACCTTCTCCAAGTAAGTCTTGAAGCACTTTTCATGAATACCCTCTTCATATTTCAGCTCTTTATAAATTACAAAATAATTTGACAGCGTCTCCATCTTAACTTCATAGATTTAGAAAACTTAAATTTGTATGCACCATCACCATGGGTGCTAGAAATTCTCGAAAATGCCCCTATAATTAGTGTATACACAGTTTTGTTTCTTTCTGATAGACAATAAATCCATCTCTTTTTGGGGGGGAGGGGAACCTAACTCCCTGTTGTATGTGGAAACCTGTGTTAGTCACTTTTCACAGCTTCCTGCTTAATGACATTTTTTTCCAGATGTTTTTTTTTCCCCATGGCAAATTTCACAGAAAGTCAAGTCGAAAACCACCGTTGGCTTTTTTTTTTAATTACTGTACCCACTTTCACATCAGTCATTTAGTTTTATAATTTAAATAGCATGACACGTACTGTTAGCAACATCACCCCAAAAAATGTCCTCACAATTTTGGCGAGGGATAGTGCAGGAGACTAGGAATTACATTGGTAATTATCTGAATATGGGTACAGATAAATTGATGTTGTTGTTTTTTTAATCATTTAAGTCACAATTTGAAATCAATAGAATCGTTCACCAACTAGGATAATATTAGCACCCTGTCTGTTCTTACTCTTTGGTTAAGCAGAAACTAGCCTGCAAGATAATGAATTGATATCCAAACCTAATAACAACTCTTTTCACTTTTATTAATAGTTTCACCTTGATGGGGTTCTTGAACAGTATAATACATCTTTCTTTGTATTGCAGTTTCACAACAGCTGTAGGTACGGTGTATATGATCCTGACATCGCTAAAACAACAAATCTTATGGTCGATTTTTGCACAGTATTATACAAACAGATACAACAAATATTTAATTTAATAAATGTTGGAAATGTGCTTTGACCACCGGAAAGAAGACCGAACTACTATATATTTCAGTGTAGTTACACACCGCTGCAATCTACAGCTAATAATAATAAACTGACTGTTGAATGAATACATGTCCGACAGTGTCAGTTGACTCGTCATCTGTTAGAGGCAGAATTAGTGCACAGATTGTGTTTCGGACATGATCCAATGAATCTCTCATTTGTCCCTCAGGCTTGACTACTCAGGCATCGCGCTCCTCATCATGGGTTCCTTCGTGCCCTGGCTGTACTACTCCTTCTATTGTTCTCCTCAGCCGCGACTTATCTACCTCACCATTGTTTGTGTACTCGGCATTGCCGCCATTGTAGTGGCCCAGTGGGACCGCTTCTCCACACCTCGACACAGACCCACCAGAGCAGGTAATACCATCGCCACACTATAGTGTTTCAATGAGTATTTGACATACTATTTGGCCTCTTCCAAATAAAGTGGCCATTGCGTATTAACATGGTTAAAATGATTTGAAATGCTATTTTGGCCTGTCTTTAGGTGTGTTTATGGGTCTGGGACTTAGCGGCATTGTTCCCACCATGCACTTCACCATTGAGGAGGGCTTCGTTAAGGCCACCACTGTTGGCCAGATGGGTTGGTTTTACCTGATGGGGGCCATGTATATTACTGGTGCTGGTCTTTATGCAGCCAGGATACCCGAACGCTTTTTTCCTGGCAAGTGTGACATATGGGTAAGTATTAAATCCCCCCCCCCCGCCCCCCCCATCTACACCTTGCAGCTATCTGGTGCCCAAGGGCACCACGTTGCTGACCCTTGCACTTCACTAACACCACACAGACGTAGACTTTTATTTTTTTAACTTGTCTTAGCCACACATTTCATGTTAGAAACATAGGGAAATGTGAATTCAACAAAGCCTGGTTGAGTAAACAATGCTTTCGCCTTTGGCTTCAACCGGTGTACTGTATAGCTATGTGTTTAAATTCAGCTGAAGATGTTGTGTTTTGGGGGCTGCAACTAACTATTATTTTAATAATCAATTCACATTATTTTTGGCCTGAATTGATTAATTGTATTTTCATTCACTTCAATGGGGAACATAGTTTTGAGTTAAGTGGGTTATGAGTTTGGGCACGGACTTAAACTCCTAACTCAAGGTACCCACTGTATTGGGAGACATGTAAGTAAAACAGTAGTAACAATTCAACCCTGAAATATGATTCCAGCATCTTCAATAATTTACAAGACCCAGTGATGCCGATCTAGTGTTAGTTTGCAGATAGGTGAACGGCCCCCTTTCATGTGCGAGCAAAGCTTATTTTCACAGAATTAGATGCAATTTATTGTTTGTGCTCATAATGAATTTCTCTCTGCTTTTAGTTCCACTCCCATCAGATTTTTCATGTTCTGGTCGTGGCAGCAGCCTTCATCCATTTCTACGGCGTTTCCAACCTGCAGGAGTTCCGCTATGGCCTGGAGGGAGGATGCACAGATGACACTCTACTCTGAGCGGCCTAACTGTGACTTGTTTTCTGAATAGCCCCCCACAAACACCACATGCACACATTCATGCACACACGAAAACAGTACAAATGCTGCTGTAATTCCTTATAGTCACTTATTGCTCGTTATTTACTTCTGGTTTGCTCAAATGGTGGTGAGGGCTTTGGAGGACTTTGGTTTCTGCTTGGGTTTATCTTTGCTCGAAAGAAGTAGCATTAATTAGCCAAACAAGCACCTGAGGGGAATCGTCCACAGTCACTACTTTTTCAAGAATGAAACTTGAAATTTGCATCTAAAGTAAGATCGATTTATTGGAAAGCGTACCTCCCTCTTACTGATGGTCACTAACCCGTTGGTCTCAGTTTTTGGGCATGTGGCAAATGGTAAGAAGAGTATTATTAAAAAGTACTGTAGCAGTGGGAGCACATTATAAATCAATCATTCTCTCCCACGTGGTCTGTCCAGGCTTGAGGAAGAATGTACTGTCAAGTTGTTTCGGTGCAGAACAACAATCCAGGTCAATGTAGAAACAGAGACGTCCGTGTATCTGAATGAATATAAAAGTATGGATGGACGTTGCCAGACGTTTACTATGCTAACAATTATTGTTCAACTATTGGTTGAAATATGGCAGACTACCACAGAGTGTAAGACTCTGAAAGCCGAGGGTAATGTACCAAAATCTATTTGCCTGGTATTTGAACAGAGAAAAGTTCATCACACCATTTCCTCCTATATTACATGATTTTTTTTTTCTGAGTTAACTTTCATTTGATATGTAACTTTATCTGAGAAAAGGTCCCAAAACCAACTTGTTTCACAACAGAGAAAAGATTTGCAGCAGTTGTGCAAAAAGAAAGACCGGATGGAAACTTGTAAATGTAAAGAAGTTCCCAGCTGTTATTTTCCAGGCAATACATCCTTTCTTTTCTCATGTGTAGATTTTGGTCCCAGGCTACGCACAATGTACAGACGTGGAGGGTCAAGTTGTGTTTTTGTCAGTTGCGAGCTTCCTTTTGTGTTCAATGTCAGATGCAATCTGAGGTGTAAATAGCAAATGCGCCTCTTCCGTATTCTTCAATTCAAAACTTTTAATTAACAAATGGGGTTTAAAACGTTATGTGTGATTGGTACAACACTTTAGTATTCCTGTGCCTTAGGCCAATGGAAATGTTTTAAACAAAATGGCCTATCTGAACAGTCAAGGGATCCACAGTGATTTCCAGATATAGACTCATCTTGATTTCCTTGCCATATACAATCAAAACGAATCATTGAACTACAGCCCCACGGACCGGTTGTATCAACTGCTGTTTAAGACTACTTTTTTCTAGATCAACTTAAGCTTTATTACAGACTAAAAGGTGTTTCTCGACTTTGTGTTATGTCTTGTGTAGAAAGTGAGAAATCATACATTTCATTGAAATGTAGACATAACTATTTATTAATCGTAATCTTGGGGGAAAATACTGTAATAAATTTTTTTTCCACATGGTACAGAGGAGTCCTATTTTTTCTTACTGTTTTGTGTATTGTCACCAGTGCGTCGTTGATCATGTTGCATCACTTCCGCCATAATTTAATAAACTCAATGTATCACTCTGTTACATACATATATATATATATATAAAACACATTATATATACACATTATATCTATATAAAATTAATATACATGATATCTATATATATATATATATACATATATATATATCTATATATATATATATATATATATATATATATATATATATATATATATATATATATATATATATATATATATATATATATATATATATATATATATATATATATATATATATATATATATGTGTGCGTTCCTGCGATTATATTAGTTTTGCCAGATGTAGTTGATAACTATGTATTGTGTGAAACGCTCTAACCGCATATGTAGTGCGGAACTATTAACAAATAGCATTTTTTTTCTGAACGAGCTCGTTTAGAGAGTGGACGGTAGAGTCCAAGACAAACCAGAATGATTTCCTTGCTCTAGGTAAGCTCTCATTTTTACGTTATACTCGGTCATTCTTTTCCCAATCTGCTTAGGTACGTTTTTTAAAATATATTTCTTGAAGAATAGCTTGAGGATTTTTCACTTTTGTCTTATTACTTGATCGTAGCGTAACCATAGGCTTTGTAAATTAATGCGAGGGAACGAATTTAAAGTGACACCGCGACTGTTTTCAGAACAACGATTTACAGTATTGAATTGAAGTATCAACTGATATCTTGTATAAGGATGTTTGAGTTCTCATGTTTTTAGGGGATTTAATCACTAAAATTCACATATCCGGCTCGTACTGAACGCTGGTAATTCATCTTGTTACCGTCATCTTTAACTAGTCAACCACGCCTCACTATTGCAACATTTGCCTTAAACCAGTCACTGTTTAATGGATACTGAATAGTGCAGCAGGACGCAAAAAAATATCGAGTTAGGTGAATAATCTGCAAGTGTACTACGCGCCCTGTTCTAAACTGTTCTTGTCGGTTTAGTGAGTTTTAGACCTCGAGATGGACCACAATACACAGACTATAGACAGCGTCGACAGGTCCGACCTGGTCTCTGAGGACGGGAAGAACAGTAAGTCTGTTCTATGCCAACGATGCGGATCCAAGGTGCTGTCCCCGGGAATGGCTGTGTTTGCGGAGAAAGAGGTCAGTTGGTTAGAATAGAATAATCAAATCACAGTAGTTACATTAGTCCACGTCAGAAGCAGTGCGATCAATCATTCAATTTTGTTTGCACCCACTTTTAGGAAACGGACAAGAGGGACATTAAAATTAAATTTTGCATAGTGGGTGACAGTAAACAGCGCGGTGCCCTATTGATTAGACTCCAAATCGGCTGAATTCCTGCTTGTATAAAGATCATTTTAGAAAATTATTGTACCCTGTACAGGCAAAAATTACAGGAACCCCGTTTGGAAAACCCAGCAGTGTTTTATGCTAGGATTACATTTATTGTTCTGACAATGTTATAATGACTGTTAATGACAATAGAGGTACAGGGGGTAATAATAGTCCATAAAGAAAACTTGTCTTTGCAGTTTATGTAAATACTGGTAATTGTTGCCGAAAAGCAATGAGAATAACACTGCGCCTTGACACCAAAAAAAAAAAAAAGACTGCCAACACTGGGTTCTGATACATTTCTTAACGATTGGTGTTGTAGAACTGTTTTAATAAAACATCTTCAGAAATACTTTGTCTTTGTATCCATAGGATGCAATATATATTTTCACATTTGATATTTATCAGCTGCTCTTGTGATGAAGTGGCACATGCTGACAGAGAAGGTGCTGGTTTGATTCCCAGCCATGGCCCATCCTGAGGATGGATACCAAATGGGTGGGTTTTGTATGGTGTAAAAGTTGTCTTAAATAAATCATGTGACTGACTTCCGTAGGGCAAGATGAAAGTCACAATTGTTTAATATTCATCAGCTTAATCTCAGTCGAGGAGCTCTACAAGCTAAAATGACAATAGGTTCTCATACTTAAGCTTTTAGCATCCTCAGATAACACCCTAACAATCACACAGCATCACACAGCGCCTCAAGTCTTTCTGTCCTAATCGCACTGGACAACTCTTGGGGGCACTTTGTGACTGAATTGGAAAGGGCTCGGCAAAACTTGGGTGAAATAATGGTCAGGGTGAAAGAACACAATGGCATTGGCTCAACACATCTAACATTTGACTGCCTGATACATGGCATTAAAATTGGGAAAAATCACAAGTTCAACATGTGTCACATCAGTGTAAGCCAATTAAAAACTTTACCTTAAAGTCATACGAGCCACTGAAATAACCACTTTACAGAAGCCACTAAAGAGCTTTATATAATATAACAATATATCAATGCATAAAGAACACATAGGAAATAAATATTTGGCTAAATTATATTATGGATGGAATGTGAGGCGGGTGGGGGGGGGCTTCTGTACCAGCAATATGGGACTTAGGTCTTTCTTCCAACCCCTTCATAATTTTGCAATAACACACTTGAAATCTTCCAATTGCATTTGAGAAAACATGATATGGTTCAAAGAAACTTAAGGTTGAGTTTTTTGGCAGGCTTTTTTTCTTCAATTAGACCTTGGACCTTTGAGAAAGTGGAGGGGATGAACAGTTTCAATGTTTGCACAAAACCGTCAGGCATTGAGGGGAAAAAAGATGCCAGGAAAAGTCTACTCGAACATCTAAAATGTGTTTGTGTTAATCAGAGACACTTCAGATTGTGACAGTTGTGTGTTGACTCCCTCCTCATGTAAGATTGAATGTGATTTGGTAATTCTGAATAAAGTCACAAGCCTTGTTATAAGAGGGTATGCACACTTGTGCAAAAAAATTTTCTCAGCTGTTTACTATTGTTTTCCCCTCTTGCAAAAAATCTTTTTCAGTTGAGTTGTACAGTTTGTAGGTCACATTCATGTTGGGAAAAATTTCACACTGCTTTTGGGTGTCCTTGTTTTAATATCGCCACTATGCCTGTTTTCTCAGACTCGGCATTGAGTTGCTTTTACAGTCTGTTCTATCTCTCAACAGTCATTTCAGCCATGCCCATGCCTCCTCCATGTTAAAAGCATGATGCGGCTTGTATTAGATCATGAGCTGTTCTTTTCCTCCTCTTTTTTCCCCCATGTTTTTTCTCATCCTTTCATTCTGATACTACTTGACCTTGGTTTTTATCTGTGCACAGAATGTGATTCCGGAATGCGGAAGGCTTTTTAGATGTTTTCTGGCAAAGTCTAGTCTAGGTTGGCCTGTTCTTGACCCTGACAGTTGGTTGACATGCTGTTCTAAACTCTCTTATTGTTACTGTGGCACAACGCAAGGCTTTTTGAAGGAAAAGAAATGGAATAGTCTTCAGTGGGACTTACGAAAGACAAAGGTGAAGGCAGAGATCCATGAACAAGAGGCAAGTGAAGGTGACTGCAGTGAGGTGCTGTTTTGGAAAAACTCAAGTGTCCCCGAACCTCCCCTCAAGTGACCCGACCTTAGTTTTTTTCAAGATACAAAGCTGTCATTTTTTTTTTTTTTTTTGCTTTGACTTGTGAACAACCAAATGGGAGCACTGTATATTGACAATGAACTAAACTCAAAATATGACAACTCTTTCACCTTGATGCGTAAGAAAAATTGTCTCTGTCATTCTGAAGTCAATTTGTGGAGTCATTTATTTCCATTTCACAAATCCATGCTCATCATGCTCCACGGTTTCAGAGATGAGCACATTTTTGATTGGGGCTGTGTTGTTTTCTCATTTCAGCTTATCCTACCATCCATGCGTAAAAAGAGCAACCTCAGCGCCACGGAGGACTCAGTGGACAGGGACACACTGACGGCCCACTGGTTAGTGGGTGATATGTTCGATTTTGAGAATGTGGGCTTCACTAATGATGTCGGAAGAATCAAGTATCTCATTTGCGCTGACTGTGAGATCGGACCCATCGGCTGGCACTGTTTGGATGATAAGATAGGTTACTATGTTGCAATAGACCGAGTGAATCATGCCTAGTTTTAAAGCGTAATGAAACACAGAATGAATTGTAAAATAAATACAGTGTATGTGCTGGATGGCTTTACTGTCAGAGCTGAGCCTTAAAAACACACATTGGATCGATAAACATGTATCTACTGTTTCTTTTTCTCACACAGACCATTGTACCATTGTTGTGCTCTAATAAAAATATTCAACTTTCACACCTTTAAAATTATGTCTTGTGCGTAACCGGAAGGTATTGTTTTGTGATTTTTGTTATTGTAAAGTGTCCTTGGGTGTCTTGAAAGGCGCTTATAAATAAAATGTATTATTATTATTATTATTATTATTACTTGTGTGACTATATTATACATTAATCAGGTACAACATTACGGCCACTTGCACAATATGAAGAGATCCAATACAAGACTAACTTACCGGACACAGCACAGACAGGTTCTATGCTGCTGCAAACTACAACAAGAATAATCTTGTTTAATTTATACCTCAGGCAGTGTCAACATATATTATTACGTTTGAGGAGGCAGACCATTGATTACAGGGCTCATACGGTGTTGTGGCTCATTGGTGTGGTAATTGGCATATTTTGTCCGGGAGAAATTATTAGAAACTAAGTACAATAATACACATTTTAAAATTAACACCTCTGGATTGTATTTCAGCAAGTATATTACCAGCACCTTGGTAAATTAAATATTTGCTTTTGTTTTTTCCATATTGAGCTATTATAAGATGTTTCAGTAGGATACTCTAAGATAGCTCATTTCAAATACAGTATGTAAAAAAGAACAATTTATTTGTTGTTGAAGGTGTAAAGTAATCTGCATACCACTTGGGGTCGTCATTACATCGTCGTAGCCGTTATAGTTTATCTGAATTTGAGGTCATTGTTGTCGTTTGGTTGCTGTGATGCTGTCAATCAAATAGTTAGTTTACCCCCGTTTGGCTCGATTTGTTATCACAGTAATAACAATGAACTGTCCATGCTAAACACACACACACACACTTGTTATAGGTGGTAGATGAAAAAAATATATGTGTATATGTGTGTGTAAAAATGTGTGTGTGTGTGTTAACCATAAATAGCATTCATATTTAAATATTAAAAGAACCGCTATACTATGGATTGTGCCTACCAATCGGTGGGCTCCTCTCGACCATTTAAAAACAAAGATCCGGTGGAAGCGGATTGATATGGTAGGTGTGTTCGATTTGAGTACCATGTCATTATTTTGACCCAGCCGGGCGGAGTTAAGACGGTGTCCAGTCAACCCATCGCACTTGCTCGTAAAACAACGAGGCCTCCATGTTTCATGGTGTTTAAACCAAACCTTTACAACAAGGGAGTAATCGCCAAAAGCAAAGCACGGAATCAATCATCCTTAAATAGAAATATATTGGGTACAAATGACTAAACAAGGGTTAACTTCGCCAAAGTTAATTTCGTACGGTTTTGAAATAACCTGACATGACGTTTAAAGTATGCAATCCGAGCCACCTGATTTACTTGACGTTTTTGTGTTATTCGATTTAAAACTTTTAATTGTACATTAACACAGTTTAAATAATATTAATAATACTTTAAAGTAACGTCTGTGTATGATTAGACCGTTTTTCGTCTGCGAAAACGTTCAGAACGAGTCATTTCTGGGTATCTACTTTTTGGAGCGGAAGCACATAGCTCTGTCAGCCTATGGCTTTCAACTAGATAATTCCCCTTTGAGTTGAATGAGTGGAGAATGGATACGGACTGAAATCTGGATTACAAAGCGAACAAATTGAGTGTGAGCAACCCATTGGGCATCACTGAGCGAGCATCACAACGAAGATGCAAGAATGACTCAATCTCATCTGAATGAGTTCATTCCTCCCCCGGAGTGTCCTGTTTTTGAGCCCAGTTGGGAGGAATTTGCTGATCCTTTTGCCTACATCAACAAAATACGACCTATTGCAGAGAAAACTGGCATCTGTAAAGTCCGACCGCCACCGGTGAGCTTCTCTTAATATTTGGCTACATTTTCAAGGGCGCTTGGCCAAGGGAGAGAGCGTCAAGTCCCAGTCAAAGTTATGTTTTTTTTAAGACGGCTTTCAACATGGCGGAGTGGGGGCTCGAGAGTTGAATTGTCAGCGAGCTGTGTGTTCTGTTTGCTAACCTTCTAACGTAACCGCTCGACGAGCCTTTCAGCTCGAAAATACCCAAGTGTAAATAATTTCGACGCCCCACACTGTCAAACATTCGGTAACAACGTTATATGAATAACAGAATTAAAATGGTTCAGCGTTTTATACATGCAGTAATCATTGATATTGTTTACACTAAGGCAAAGTGATCTAACTGGACTGGCGTCATACATTTCGAGTATCTTGGCACCTCCTGGCTTCAAAACATATTTGTTTGCTCGTTTCAATTCGATGGGTTTGTATGTCTTGTTTTAGTTTGGAAGAATCGCCTGTCCGGTGCACAGCGACGGTCCTGGCATCGCTACGTGCTAGGGGACCAACTGTTTATGGAGAGAAAGAACGCTTTATCACAATGGCCGCACTGTTCACCCCCACCCCCTCTTACTATTAAAATAAACAGCGAACATATTGCCATTTTTCAACATTTACTGTTAGAAGTAGGTATCGCTTTTGCATTTTGTCTTGTAGCTTTGCTGACTTTGTTCCAACTGGATGATTATTGTGGCTTCAGTCCCCCTTGCTTAACTTGAATATTGGCCAAACGCTGAGTCTTTGAACACAGCACGGACTCATCTTTCAGGTTATTTAGCTAACTTTATTCGTCACGGATTGTGTTTGGCATGAGCCGTAGCTTTGTCAAGGGTGTGTCCACGCCTCATTAGTCCACCAATGCAATAAAGGCCCAAATTGGACTGAAATAAATTGACAAACATACACGCGCTTGCTTTTATCTAAAACATAAATAACAACGTCCAGAGTGTTACGTAATAGAATTTATTTAGAGGACTGAAATGCAAGTGTTTCACGGTCGAATGGGATGATCTTTATGAGCCGACATCAGGAAATGGCTGGTTTAGTGTTGATTAGTCAACAAATATACAACATATATTGTTCACTTAGTCAGTTGGGGAAAGATAGTGTTTGATTCTGATTGGTGCTGTCAAAGGATGATCAAATGTCCTTTTATTAGGTCATTTACAGTGCCGTTCGACGTTCTCAGTTTGTCTATGCACAATAGAGGGCTCACGACTCTTGAGGCCTCGATGCAAGTAGACCGTATTATACAGTATTGTTTTCAAAATGTTCTACAACAAAGATGTGTTTGCTGTTGTTAAATCGTTTCTGGTAACTAGACAGTTCAGGTTAGTGTTTAAAAATGTCTGCTCTAGACTTAGGGCACGTATACACTCATTGGATGCAACATCAAGCAAGTTAGACTCTACTTTTCAGTGTCTTGACTAATATTTATTTCTGTATTTAACATTGTTCATTATTGTGGTTCTAATTTGCAGTATATGTTTACTGTACTGTATAAAGGGGTTCCTTTTTTTGTTACCTCTCTTTCGCTTCATGACCGGATGACTTTATTTGAAAACCATTCCAAACTACTGTACCACAAATCATGCATCTTTGTAAAGGCAGAAATTCAGAGTCAATTTTGTGTTTTGGCTGTCGCATGAATGTAGTAATCGGTATAGTTGCCCCTTTGCCAAGCACTTTCTAACACTGTATCTGAATATTTATGTGGTCAACAATTTGTCCGTTTTTGATCAAAATTGTGAAGGCTTTTATAAACATCTAATTACAGGTGAAACTTAAAGAAAAAAAAAGTGAAGAACTGTTTAAATCCACAGCCCTTTGACTTTTTTATGAATTCCTCAGAGATCCATACTTAATATATGAAAGAATATGATGCATTAATCAAAGAAATCTGTTTAGTTTTGATCATGTAGCGATAAAGTATTGAAACCAAATCATGATGCTCTTAAGACAGTGCACCCCAACTGTGGGTTAGCAGACCGTTTGGCGCCACATAGATAGCTGGGGGGGTTTGCCTTTTTTTTTCTTTGTAGTGGCGCAGCTAAGTCCCAATCTGTAATGTACGTTAGCACCCCTGACTCAAGATCTACCCCACTCCACCTGGTCCTTTAATGGTCTGCAAAAGACGAATCTGGTGCTCCCTTGAAAAGAAAATAGACCACTCTCTTAGACAGCAACCTGTGTCACCTTTGTAATGGTAGAGCAGTGACACACCCGTTTCCAACTCCCAGTTTGTGCTTCCAGTCCAGACTAGAAACAACCATATGAAAGCATAGAGGTACCAAACTTGTTTTTGTTTGTTTGTTTTTATTGATTATTGAGCATATATATTACACACAGTAACAGATTGACAAAAGGTAAGCAAAATTTATGAAAGGAAAATTTAAAAAGTATGTAAAAGAAAAAAACACTCATCATCACAGTTATATGCTCAAAGGAGTAGGAAGAAGTTAACAACTTATCTAGTCCTACCCCTTATTGTGTAGAATATAAATTGATCATTTTCAAAACAAAGAAGAAGAAGAAAAGTCTACATATCATCTTCATATACAGTATATATTTTTTAGCATATATATACTCTTTTACGTGTCCACCACATATCCATTCAGAGGTATGCAGTCGGGTTTGCATGTAAGAGTTGTACTGAGTCACCTGGTTATTAATATGAACAAAGTTACACCACTGTCTGCTTTTGCGCGAGTATGCTGCTAGGTGGTTAGGTGGCTTCTTCTTTGTTGGTTTAACTGCTTCTTCTTCGTGTTTGGGGCCGGCTGCACGCTGCCCTCAACACATACAATGCCATATTTTTTTTCTCTCCAGATTTTTTTTCTGTCTAATATGTTATCAAAGGCATTTTTCTATTGATATCAATCATGTGTCTATCGCGATACGTATTGAATTTGAATTATTGCCCAGCCCTATTATTTCAAAATGTTGTCTGGGCTTAACTGGGGATAAACACATTTCTGTCTACATAAATGTTATGTGGGATGGTGGGTCAAAAATCAAGATATGAATCAAATCAGAATTTTTGTGGTTTTTTTACAATCCTAATTATTATTATGCATATGGGTAAATTTTGGGCCCATTGTTGAAGGTTCAGCCTAAATTTTATATGCGTTCAGAATTACATCGTGGGCTGGGTGGGTCAAATCAGAATCAGAATCATCTTTATTGGCCAAGTATGTAGAACACACAAGGAATTTGTCTCCGGCATAACACGCTGCATTAGTGCTTTTTTGGAATCTTCAGTCAATCCATCAAACTAATTTTTATTTATTTATTTTAATATACTGTATAGCACCTTTCATGTTGAAAAAGCAACAGGAAATAGGCTGTCACAAAACGAAGACAAACACAAATCTATCCACCTTGTGACTTGCAAGTTCAACTGCAACAGGGACATGTAGCCGCTCACCAGATTAAACTTAATTAGATGAACCAGTTTGCAGAACCATTTCCTTACACAAATAAATAATTGGGCAAAATTAGCAGGGGGACATACAGTATGCACTATTTAGCATTTTCAACTGAAACTGCTCTTATTTTCTCTGCTGCGCTGTCTCAACACGTTACCAACAGCAGGATTTGTGACATTTTGCAGGAAGTTTTGTGGTCTAGTGTAAGATATGTTGGTGACGCAGAGAGAATAGTCACAGTGCTGTCGGTAGTAAATGGTGTTCAGCTAACCTCATTAGTGAATAGGAATTTTGGCTTTTGCTTGTTTTGTGGATGGGATCAGCATGTATGATGGTGAATTATCTAAACTGATCAAATTGTTCCACTTAATTACTCAAGCAAGAAAACAATAGGTTGATTATTCACACAGCCTCGTTGTTCTAGTGTTCAGAAAATATTCAAATGGAGCATGCAAAAAAGTTGCGTGTTCCCTGTGTGTCGTATTTCCATGTAACTTTGACATTTATTTTTTTCATCCTAGGAATGGCAGCCACCATTTGCCTGTGATGTTGAAAGATTGAAATTCACACCACGAATTCAAAGGCTCAATGAGTTAGAGGTATGTTCATGGAACATGTTGTATGTTTCTGGCAAAGTTAGTACATTTTACCAATCGGACCTCTTTGACGTTTTTAGGCTCAGACGAGAGTGAAACTGAACTTTCTGGATCAAATAGCAAAGTTTTGGGAGCTTCAAGGATGCACTCTGAAAATTCCTCACTTGGAAAGAAAGAGTTTAGATCTCTACCAGCTCAACAAGGTACAGTATCTGCAAATTGTACCTCCCCCCCTCCCCCTGCACCCACACACACACACACACACACACATTTATCAATGTGAACATTTCCTACAAATCCCCTAAAAAACTACTTTTGATACTTTGTTGTTCAGCTGGTGAATGACGAGGGAGGTTTCGATGCCGTCTGCAGAGAGCGGCGCTGGACTAAAATCTCCATCAAGATGGGCTTTGCTCCAGGCAGGGCGGTGGGCTCTCATCTGCGGGCGCACTATGAGCGAATCCTCTACCCCTATAACCTCTTCCAGACCGGAGACAATCAGCCTGTATGTCCCACCACAAAGTGTTGTTCTTTGTTGTGACCATGTTCACTTTTGGGGAGACTGATTTCTTATTTAGGGTTTGGCCTTATCAGCTTCCTTCTCATGGCCGATGTCCCACATGGCACGGTATCACTGTCAGCAGATGACTCCATCACACGGCGTGGTTTAGGATTAATGCTTACAGTGTTATAAAATGCAATGTAACACAGTATGTGTTTATACTTTAGTGAATCGAGGGTAACTCAATTGAAAACTAAACGTGCATTTTTCTGCACCATGCTCACCCTTTGCATTCATTGCCTCCTGCCGGCCAACTTCTGTCTTTGCAGAGAGCCACTTTGACCAACGACACGAAGGATAAGGTGTACACCCCACATGACCTGCCGCAGCGTCAGTCTGTGCAGCCTCAGGAGATATGCAGCATCGCTCGCCGTGCAAAACGGATGAGAGCTGAAGTGAGTGTGGTCTGCCCGACTCTTTCTATATCAGTTTAGCCTTTCCTGTTCCTCTTTGTGTCACGTTTCCTTTTACTTATATTGCTCAATTCTGCAGAGAGGCTACTTTAAAAGTGAAGCCGGGGAGGTGCGCAAAAATCGTCCAAATCTCAGGAGGAGAATGGGAACGTATGTTGCCAAGCCAGAGCCTGGTAAGAGCAGGCGATTTTAAGTCGTCGATACGAGTATATAGTGAAGTTTCAAAGCCCCCCCCCCCCCCCCATTGCTAATTCATCCATGTGTTTCAGTGAGCATGTCGGTGAAAGAGGAGACTGAGGAATATTCGATTACAGAAAGTTGTGAAGAATATGTTTTAAATAACAATAAAAATGGTACAACGAATAAAGTAAGTATCTTGTAGTGTACGTACAATGGCCAAAATGACCACCGTAGTTCTTTTTTTAAGTGTTTGAAAGCAAATGTTTTTTCTGCCTACTCAGGTGGAGCAATACATGTGCCTAGTGTGTCACAATGGAAACGAGGAGGACCGCCTTTTATTGTGCGATGGCTGTGATGACAGCTATCACATTTTCTGTCTCATCCCCCCGCTACATGAAGTTCCCAAAGGAGACTGGAGATGCCCCAAGTGCCTAGCGCAGGTGAGGCGCAGCTTCACTACCTTTTGGGGGACCGGTCCTGATGTAATACACAGCTTGTGATTAGAAACAAATGCAATCCAGTTTAAAATGTGTTTTTGTCTTTAATTTGCAGGAATGCGGCAAACCACAGGTCGCTTTTGGCTTCGAGCAGGCCAGCAGGAGCTACACCTTGCAAACCTTTGGAGACATGGCTGATTCCTTTAAGTCGGATTATTTCAACATGCCAGTTCACGTGAGTGGGGCTGTCTTGTTTGCTTGTCTGTGCACACAATTAGACACAAATTACAGGGACAGTTGGAACTGAAGCTGGGGGAGGCCCATGTGGACAAAATTGATAATATGATACGAAGAAATACCGTATAATTCAGTTTAATTTACAATGGCATTGATCAAAGCCTCCTATGACTTGGAATCGTTGCTAAGTCTTGTCTGACATTTTGCCACCCTATAGAAGCTCTCCAATTGTCAGAACCAGGGAATCTCAATGACTTGATCTCCTGACATGTTGCAGATGGTTCCGACTGAGTTGGTGGAGAAGGAGTTTTGGCGTCTAGTCAGCACCATTGAAGAGGATGTGACTGTAGAATATGGAGCAGACATTGCCTCCAAGGAGTTTGGGAGTGGTTTCCCCGTGAAGAACGGCCATTTTGAAGTGTCTCCTGAGGACGAGGTACAAGCTGTAGTTACTATGGCTATCATCTGGACTGCAAAAGAGCAGCATTTGTATAATATTTCCCCTCCGTAGTGGAGTCTAATACACTTCCTTTGGAACATTCATAATTTGACCAGTTATTAACTGTAGTAATGTCATATGTTAGTCGTAGAATGGAGCGCTGCAAGGCTTTTTCAAATAAGATATATGTGAAACAATACGTATCTCACTGGTAGCTCGAAAATGACCACTACCACTGTATCATCTTTCAAACCAACTGAGGGTGGGCTGGGCCATAGTTTTGAGACTTTCTCTGTTTTACAGCATTACCTAACAAGTGGCTGGAATCTTAACAACATGCCTGTGCTGGATGCCTCAGTGCTGACTCACATTACAGCCGACATCTGCGGAATGAAGTTACCCTGGCTGTATGTGGGCATGTGCTTCTCCTCCTTCTGCTGGCATATTGAGGACCACTGGAGCTACTCCATCAACTACCTTCACTGGTACGCTGTCATAGTACAGTGTGTCTTGTGAAGTTGAAGAGATTTGTTTTTTTCATGAGTGATTTAGCCTTGTTTCAATAATTATGTGTTGCATTTTTCAAGTTTTCTCAAATTAACACACAATTTACTCTGAATTGCTAAAAAATGTTTTTTGTTTTAACTTTTTGGCTGTGCAGGGGTGAGCCAAAGACCTGGTATGGGGCACCATCTTATGCTGCAGAGCACTTGGAGGGGGTCATGAAAAAACTAGCTCCTGAACTATTTGAGTCTCAGGCAGACCTCCTTCATCAACTCGTTACCATCATGAATCCCAACACGCTGATGAACAACGGCGTCCCGGTAACTAGCTCAGTGCCACTGAGCGACACAATTTTTAATCCTCACATCAATGCAGGAACAAGTGTGACGGGTCTCAGACAAATCAGAACTTAGTAGTCACTTGACAAAAATGCAAGTTGTTATTACTGAGATACTCATATTTGGGTCGTGTCTGGATATGATTCATGCCACTGCAAAGTACAATTGCAAGAATAGATATGTTTAAATTGTAATCTCTCTTGACTGTGTCAAGTGTATTGGTTACGGTTAAATTTTGCAAGCACACCCAATGAGCATCTAAATACAATTCCAAGAAGTGTTTATTTTCAATGTTTTCCCCCATTTTTCTGGCTTCCTCACTAGATCTATCGCACAAACCAATGTGCTGGAGAGTTTGTCATCACCTTCCCCAGAGCGTACCACAGTGGGTTTAACCAAGGTTTCAACTTTGCTGAAGCGGTCAACTTCTGCACCATGGATTGGGTAAGGCACTCGCCAGGAGTTCAATTACTGCAATTTAATTGGGACTCAATTTTTAGCCTTTGTTTTGCCATGATGTCCAGAGGAGCCTGCAAAGCTTCTACAACAACACTTCCATATTGACATGTAGAAACGTATCAATCAAAGAATACAATGAAAACAAATTGGCTACAACAGTGTCTTACTTTAATGAATGCCAATTTCTTGTTAGATGCCTGTTGGCCGAGGCTGTGTGAAACACTACCGCCAGTTGAACCGCTATTGCGTCTTCTCCCACGACGAGATGGTCTGCAACATGGCCTTCAAGGCAGATACATTGGATGTGGAACTGGCTTCCGCCGTGCAGAAGGAGATGGATGCCATGGTCCAAGAAGAAGAGGAACTTCGAGAGAAGATTAACAAAATGGTGACGAGCTCTCGATTTTCATCTCCAATTTTTAATTGCTAAAGGCCCTGTCACACCTTGACGATTCAGCCAGCGTATGCCGACGTTCAGATTTTCCCTAAAACGCTGGCATACGCTGAATTATCGATTTTTTTTTTTTCAATTTTGGGCGTATACATAGCGCATTCATAACGGGCTGGACGTATACATAACGTATCAGTAAATTATATAGAACGTTTCAATAACTTATAGATAACTTATTCCAACGAATGCCTAGCGTGTTGCGGCGTACACAACTTATGCCCAACGATAGTCTAATTTATGCATAGCGTGCAGCAGCGTATTGCCGGCGATCACGTGGCGTAGTCTATAAAAGGCTGGCGCTCGACGTTTCAAGCCCTGTCACACCTTGACGATTTAGCCAGCGTATGCCGGCGTAGGAAAAATTTGGCAAATACGCTGGCGTCGTCGAATAAGTTATGGGTAAGTTTTGTATACGTAACAGCACGCTGAAGCACGTTGGTATCGTCGAAATCGTCGAGGTCGTCGAGAAATTTTAAGCATGCTTAAAATTTCTCGACGACCTCGATGTACTCAACTTATGTCAGCGTATGGCTATACGTCCCGTATCATGAGCCATAAGTAATAGGTAAGTTATGCGATCGTTGCACACGCTCAAACACGTTAAGTGTAGGTTACTCATAAGTCCAAATACGTCGAGAATACCTACTAGCTGTTCTCAACATCCGTGCCTTCGGAACTTGCGCTTGGACATGCTGACCAGGCTGTCACGCACGTAGTTGGCGAAGGCTGCAGTGGCTGTGATGGGCTGAGGCTGTGCGAGACCTTTGATGAGCTCCCAGACTTTTCTTTGGCATGACGCTGATGTTGTTTGGTTTATTAATGACACAAGTCATAATGGCGTTTGATTGCTGCTTTAATAGCGTGAATAGCAACTCACAGTAACGATGGCAAGCCGCACCTTGCCTCTTGGGTTATACCATTTTAACTAGACCGGGGCGGGGGATAGTCCCCAAACAGATGTTGGTACTGCAATGTCTAGTGCAGTTATGATTTGAAACGTCGAGCGCCAGCCTTTTATAGACTACGCCACGTGATCGTCGGCAATACGCTGCTGCACGCTATGCAGCAGCGTATTGCAGTTCGAAAGGCACGGATGTTGGAGAACAGCTAGTAGGTATTCTCGACGTATTTGGACTTATGAGTAACCTACACTTAACGTGTTTGAACGTGTGCAACGATCGCATAACTTACCTATTACTTATGGCCTGCGTGATACGGGACGTATAGCCATACGCTGACATCGACGAGAAATTTTAAGCATGCTTAAAATTTCTCGACGATTCTCGACGCACTTCCGACGTATACCAACGTGCTTCAGCGTGCTGTTACGTATACAAAACTTACCCATAACTTATTCGACGTCGCCAGCGTATTTGCCAAATTTTTCCTACGTCGGCATACGCTGGCTAAATCGTCAAGGTGTGACAGGGGCTTTAGTCCAGCATTACAGAGCTAATTGGTTCACAATGCGTCTAGTCACACCAAAGCATGTTGTTAAGTAGAATGGAACCACAACTTCCATCTTCAGGAAACATTGTGTATTTAACACATTTTGTTTGTCAAACACCCCCCCCCCCCACCCCCACAGCTGTTTTTTTTCCTTTTCAGCTCTAATGACTGTGAATCTATATCCCCAGGGTGTGGTGCAAACCCGGCAAGTAGATTATGAGCTGCTCCCTGATGAGGAGCGTCAATGCTGCAAGTGTTGGACCACCTGCTATTTGTCTGGCATCACTTGTGCCTGCAGACCCGGCAAGGTGGTCTGCCTGTACCATATCCAGGACCTGTGCTCCTGTCCACTTGACAACCGAATACTCGAGTGAGTGTTAAGTCTCCACAGCAACTGGATCCAATTTTTTTTTCTTTTCTACCTTCGTTTAGCAACCTGCTCCCTCTGTATATACAGTTCAGAAAACAAACAAAAAAGATTCCTTTTCTTCCAAACAACTTAGAATTAATCAAAACTGTGTTTACATAGCTGCCTCTGCAGGTATTGTAAAGTTGCCCTATAATTGAGAAATAAAATATACCATTATTTATTTATTTAAAAAAAAATTTAATGTAAAAATGATCCAAATTTGTCTTTTTTTCGGGGGGGGTCCATTTTATTTCAAGTCGCAGTGTCTGTAGAATGACCACGTTGTTCAGATTGCTCCAAGGATATTGATGGAAATGGTACTTTAGAAGCCTGCCTTTTAATCTCCTGCCTTACTTTTTCCTTAGTTACAAATTTACACTGGATGAATTATACCCCATGATGGCAGCGGTCAAGCTGCGTGCAGAGTCCTATAAGGAGTGGCTGTGTGCTGTGCAGGGCATTCTGGAGAAGAAAGAAAACCACAAAAGAGGTGAAATTCATTCAACAACAGTCAGCTTATTCTGATCAAAACTCGGGACAAATTTCTGAAATGTTTGCGCCATCTTTGGATGCGCTAAACGAATGGTCTTTGTTCGGTTAGGTCTGGAAGAGCTTCACAGCCTGGTGGAGCAGGCCGAGACAAAAGGCTTCCCACAAACCACCCTCTTGGACCAGCTGCGCACTGTTGCTGTCGAAGCTAATAAAGTCGCAGTGGTGGCCCAACAACTTCTCAATGGGAAGAGGCAGACGAGGTACCCATTTTGTCTACCTGTGTGATTTTAAATGTGAATGGACACGTCCACAAATATTAGTTACATGACTGAGTAGACTAATCATTACTTCCGACATCATAGCTGCATGCACTTCATTACCCTAAAACATGACCACAGACAAGAAAAATTACTCGAGCAAAATGCCTCAGATGGGCTTGGCTGCATGCTCTCTTAAGTACTGTGGAGGTCCATTAAGGCTGCAGCTTTTATCCTCGTAGGAGTTTGGTAACCATATAGAGTAGCATTTGTGCTACCTCTAAACTAAACACACTAACGGTAGTATGTTTTACACTGCAGCTATGAATATTTCATATATTTGTAGCTGTCCCTCCGAAACTTGTGTCCTTTTGATAATGTCACAGGTATCGTGCTTGCGGAGGGAAGTCTCAAAGCCAGAATGAGTTGACCGTGGAGGAGCTGCGATCCTTTGTCCAACAGTTGGACAGCTTGCCATGTAACATCAGACAAGGACCTTTACTGAAGGTGTTTCAACAATTAGTTGTAGAGCTTGACTGCGTCTTTTAATCTGAGAACCTGAGTACATTTGCTTGTACCTTTTCAGGACCTGCTGACAAGGGTTGAGGAATTCCAACAGCGCAGCGAAAGGCTCCTCTCTGATGATTGTCCCAACTCGGCCGAGCTTCAGGAACTGCTTGATCTGAGCCTGGGCCTTGATGTCGAGCTGCCCCAGCTGCCTCTGCTCAGGGAGAGGCTAGAGCAGTCCCGTTGGCTGGAGAGCGTGAAGCAAGCCAACAGCAGGCCGGACGACCTCTGCCTGGACACCATGAGGAGGCTGATTGACCAAGGGGTGGGTTTAGCCCCTCACAGCTCTGTGGAAAGAGCCATGGCTCGTCTGCAAGAGCTCCTGACGGTGTCTGAGCAATTGGAGGAGCGAATGCTCGGCCTCATGACAGCCAGGTGGGGACAAAGGCACGCTCATGTTTCCAAGCCAAAAAATATCAGGTTCGCAGCCATTGAATACCTGTGTCATGGGTTATATCTTGATACTACTCGTCAAATATTTCACACGTGAAAGGCATTGTCTAAGGTTTACAGGCATTTTTTCTTGCACTATTTTGTTTGAATGTCTTTTTGATCACTTTCATGGATAGCAAAAGATCAATTTAGGTTTCATGTATGTCCTAGTAGTAATTGCTTTAAAAAAAACACACACACACAGTTCTCCCCTTTTGGACCTCATAGTATTATTCATTTTCTCTCCCAGCTGATCTCTTACCAAGACATTAAGAAGCTCTATGTACATCCCCATCATTTTTGCACACCCCCAGGCTAACTTTGCACATTTTATTGTGTGTTTCTATTCAGTAAAGCAAACAAGAAACGTAATAAATTATGTTCTTGTTAAATTGCCAATACTGTATTATGCTGGCACAGAGAGATGGAGCAGTTGAGAAAAAAAAGTGTCAGGTAAAAGTTCAAAAGACTTAATATTATTTAATACGTTAATTGATCGTTTTTGTACATCTCGCAGTCCGTATCACAGTCTAGAAACACTTGATGCTGCTTCAAAAGAAATGGAAACTATTCCCGCTTATCTCCCAAACTGCCTGCAACTGAAGGATGCTGTGGCCAAGGCCAAGAAATGGCTTCATGAAGCTGAAGCCCTCCAGGTAAAGTGGGACTCTTGTTGAACATTTTCACTGAGAGCACCCTGGTTGGCCATCTCAATGCTGCCTTTGCGCCCTTGCAGCTCGGGGGACGTATTCCCGTGCTAGAAAACCTCTCTGAGCTGGTTCTCAGAGCAGAGGGTATCCCAGTGAGACTCGACCCTCTCAGTCGATTGGAAGCTCTGGTCAGTGACGTGCAAGCCTGGAAGGAAAGCGCAACAAAAACGTTCCTGCTCAAAAATTCACCCTTTTCTCTTTTGGAGGTTTGTCAAGCATTGTAATATTCCTTGGATTTACAGTCATTCTTTCAGTCATTTGAACACATGACGTGACATTTTTATGTTTTTTTTTTTATTGACCAAAACTAATGTATGGTATATCTGGTCAAAGGGTTTATATTTTTATTTTTACAATGCATCTTTATTTGTATAGCGCTTTCACAACAGCTGCAGCTGTAACAAAGCGCTTTACAGAACAATTAACATAAAATAACAAAATACGGGATATTCCATTTGCAGGTACTGTGCCCGAGATGTGACATAGGAGCTGGGCTTCATGGATCAAGACATAGAAAAACAAAAGAGGGAACACAGATCAGTAAGAGATCCCCCGCGAAGCTGGACTCGCTCTACGATGTGGAAAAAGCACTTTCGGAAAGCAAAAACTCCGCCTCTGCTGTAAGTGTCATTCTTCTCCACATGGGAAAACCAGTTTTGTCCTACTGTCAGCTTACCTTCATTAAGTACTATAATTGATTTGATGTCGTTGGAGGAAATATTCAAGGGCACTATCATTTTTGGGACCATAATCAGCGTGAGCTAGGAGAATATGTACATACAGTATTTGATTCGTATATTATGTTAGGCAAATACTACTGCACTTAATATAAATTTGACTGACATTTTAATGATGCTTGCTTGTGAGGAAGCCCTATAACATGATCTCTGTGAATATGAAAAATCTTCTCTCGTCACAGATGGCCACCCTTGATGACGTCCGTGACAAAGAGATGGAGACCTTGTTGGCTCTGAGGGCTTCAAACGAATCCAAGCTTCTTTCTGCTGAGAACTGTGGTGCATTTAGTGTTTGTGTTTGCCATAAGGCGCCCTCAGGGGCCATGGTGCAATGTGAGCTCTGTCGGGAGCTTTTCCACAGTGGGTGCGTTGTAGCAAGCGCGGACCTCAAATACGGCCAAGTCTGGCTTTGCCCCTTTTGCCAACGCTCAAGGAAGCCACCCCTGGACAAGGTCTTGCCCCTGCTGGCGTCACTGCAGAGGATTCGGGTCCGACTGCCCGAGGGAGATGCATTGCGCTTCCTCATCGAGCGTACGGTGCAATGGCAGCACAGAGTTCAGCAGGCCTGTACGGATGGGCTGCTAGAGGAAGTGTCAAAGGTGGTCGGATTTGCATTCAGGCATGTGGTGTTATTTATTGTTTGTTATATTTTCCATTTTTATGTTTCAGGCAAAGTACAGATCAAGAATATCGCCAAAGAATGGCGTTTTTTACACGGAACACCAGTGTGTTCCTGTCCAGGGTTAGTTTTCTTTCTTTTCGTTGATTTATTTGTATTTGTATTTTTTTTTTTTATGCTGAAGCCAATTCTGAATGCCCTTCGCAGGACCTGGCCCGGAGCTGGAGGAGCTGATGGTGGAGGGGTTCCTACTGCAAGTCACACTTCCAGAGACCGAGCAGCTGTACACATACCTTCTGTACAAACTGGCTCCTATGCCCACTCAAAAACCCAACCGTAGAAAAAGTGCAGAAGATGACGAGCTGCAGAGAACAAAACACCACAAAAAGGTATTAGCTTAATTGGGGATCTTTTCTGTTTATGCTGCATCTCCTTGAGTAGACTAATGGCAACTACAAGGAATACAAAATTACATTTATCTCGGGTTTGTCTCAACACAGAGTGGAGGCTCTAGTCACAATAAAGAGGCACTGAGCATTCAGAGCAAACGGACCAAGCGACGCAAGGAAAGCTCTGATTCTCAGCACTCTGAGAAGGCCAAGAGGTGTTGCAAAAAGAAGTCTAAGAGGAGACATGACCGGAGTGAAGAAAGGAGGAGGAGTTGCTCCCCCACGCACAGAGCGTCAGAACCTTCTGCGTCCGATTCGGATGAGGACTACTCGTTGTGCGCCGCGCCGTGGTGCAGGGAGCCGGAAGGAGATGAGGTGTGTGACTATTAAGCAGCAAGACAGACAACCCTCAACTAGTTGGCTAATTTTCACTATAATAATCCTCTTTGTTGTTTTGTTTTTTCCACTTTCTAGTTAAACTGGGTCCAATGTGATGGCAGCTGCAATCAGTGGTTCCACCAAGTCTGCGTGGGACTGTCTGCGGAGCGTGCAGAGATGGAAGACTATATTTGCATAAGCTGCACACAGCCAGACTTTGACAGAGGGGACTAAAGACCAAAAAGTGACGTTTTGAAGGATCCGCAGTTGATTTACAGCACAGCCGAACTCTGCACCCTTTCCCTTGTGGCTTGCCCTGAGTGAACACGGTGCTAATCACTCGTTTCCTGCGTTACAACAGACTCTTCTCACTGTTTTTGCCATGTGGCTGCTTCTTCAGCCAATCCACTCCAAAACGTTCCAGGATGAACAGCGCAGGGACTTTTTTTTATCCAAAAGTCAATTGAAGTCACGTCTGTTTTTTTTTCCCCAGCATGCATCTCAACATCCTGAAATTTAATCTGGAGAGGAAATACTATTCATCAAAGCAATAACCGATCTCATTAATTCCAGTTCAGTTTCAACTGAACTTAGAAATCCCAATAGAATGAATGCCTTCTTGAATTGAAACCCTGCTAAGACTTCACCTCTTGAATCTGATGTTACAAAACTGGTCAGGTGAAAAGTTGTGAACACAAAAGTTAAGAAAGGTCGGAGAGATGCGATTGGTTTGGGGGGCTTGATTATTCACCGTTGTCCCGTTACAGTTCTCAGATATGATTTAAAGTCAGTCACATTTTGTTTGGGGATGGGGTGATGTATTGGGGAGAATTTTTTTTTGTTTGTTTTTTTGTCAACGTTCCATGAGAATTGATGTTCACAAAGTGAGAATGAACTGTCCGACATCCAAGGAATGTACATTTTCTTTTTGGGGTGCAGCTTCCCTGTAAGATTTAGGTTGAACATATTGTGTTGGATTTAGATTTAACACAGATTGTGTGATTTATTCGCCACGGGTATGACCTTTTTCTGCTCCTTTGGCTAAATAATATAATTCATATGTTGCAGTTTGCAATTTTAAATAATTTAAGTTTTTGTTTTTTTCCCCAAATGGCTGGACTTGTTGAACTTCTCATCTATATCCTACTTAGTTTCCTATAAATGGTTCTATGAAATAAAAATTCTGTGATTACAGTACTATAAATATTGTCTGAATGAAAGAAACTCAAGGGTGGGGCTCAACAATGTGTTCACATGAGTCATTAGTGTACTGTATATGCAAATCGTGAGACCAAACTTTAATTTCACATCCGTAGCAGATGTGCCACCTGCTCATTTTGGGTCTGTTTAAGGCTCAGAATCATTAGATACATTTTCCCCTTTAAATAAGAGTGTAGGCTGGATTATCATGTGAATACCATGAGTTTGTGTGGTGTGTTCATTTAACATTCTAGATTAATTTTCATGTATGTATATGTGTGTGAGAGAGAGATTACATTTAGTATGGATGGGTGTTATGCAAGGATGGGGTTTTTTTGGCTACATTACTGTCAAATCATTGTGTGAAGTTAAAAAAAAACAAGACATGCATATTCAAGACATGCATATTCTTTTGCTAAAAAAATAGATGTATCGCAAACAGTTTGTATATAAAGGTGGGCACTTCATTTATCCTTAGCATATTCCAACAGTTCTTGAGTTTTATTTCCCCCAGAAATTAGAACAGCTGTTTTTAAAATGTTTTTTTTTCCATCCCAGCAGTAAAAATACTCTCGTTTTAGAATTCACTGACAACACTGAAATACCAACTGTCTTGGTCCATAATGCTGCTAGTTGCTGCTTCAGACAAGTGTGAACGCTATGTCAATTTTACATTGCGTGGACTGGGGTTTCGGGTTGGCGTGGCTGCTTTAGAATGCCTCATTGTCTAGGCGTGGAAAGACCCGTAACACACGGGTGGAATATGCTCCAGCCAACGCAGGCTATAAGCGGATATAAGCAGAACTATGCAAAGCAAAGTAGCATCCATTTTTCGATTCGTAGGATGGAGTGGTATTTGATTGACAGTTGAGGGGGACATGTCAACTCATTCAGCGGACAAGCACACAGTGTTGCAGAGCAGATAAAACTGCTTGTTTTTCATGATTTTGAAGCCTCATAAATGTTGCTGAGTCAAATTTACAACACATTTTCACTCCACAGTGACTTTAAATAATCTCCCAGTCCATGGCAGAGGTACAGTACAATTTACCTCTCTTGCGTCATCACCCGTTGTAATTCGTGCACCAGAATAAACATTGTGTTCCACTCAGTTTGTGAAGAAATTTTTGAAAAAACTTAATGCTTTATTTTTTGTGATTTATGTGCCCTGGGTAGGACACACTCGTCTTTTGTCTCGAATTATTTATGACCATTCTTTGGTCCATTCTTTCATTTTTACAGATTCCATTATTATTCCATAATTAGAATACTGTATCTCGACGGGTGCCCCCCCCCCCCAAAAAAAAAGGAATTTAAATACTGTATAGCGGGCTCGTAACGATTTCGTTTTAATCCCAGTGAGCTAAATTGTGCCTGACAGGACAAACTCGGGAGAATATTAACGGAGGCGTGTCTTACGGTTCACCGCCTCGCCATTTTCTTCCAGTTGTTATTAGCCACCTGGCTAGCTCATTCAAAAATCGTCACAGTGTTTCATGCGGTGAGGATACAAACTACCGGTTACTGCAATTAATTAAATTCTACTCACCCGTTCCCGTCAACATGGACGAGGAATATTATAGTGGCGCTGGGGACTGGGAAGGCCCGGACGCTAACACGGTAAGACTTTTGACTGTTTGGCTGGTTATTGTGAGCTAGCATGGCAATTGAATAGGAACAACAGTCAACGATGTCTTTACACATCAGCCGTAGAATATTAATTGTTCAGGTGTGGCGAATTACTCAGGAATAGAAGATAAAGTTAATTGGCTACGACATGCACATTTCACATTGAATTGACTTACTTAGCGATTCAAACTGACCAAGATAATTTACTTTTAAACTTTTCTCCACCATTAATATGATCTAAGAATTCCACTACAGGTACTAGATTGGGAGAAATCTATTCGAGAGGGGAAGTAAAACAACAACAACAAAAAACTGGATTAATGCGGTTGCACAAGTGTGCACACACTCTTGTACATGGGGATGTAGATGTGTTTGGTGCCCTGTAACTGACTGGCGACCAGTGTACTGCGCCTTCCGCCCGAAGTCAGCCGTTATAGGTAAAATGCCACATGAACCACACTTGCAGTGCAGCGCTTCACTTAGCAGAAACATCCATCCATTATCTATAAAACATAAAAACAGTCTTGCCATTTTCTTCCAGGAGGATGCGTATGTTGACGTCGAAAATTTGGGGAAAATCCAGGAGGATTGTCTGAAGAAATTTTCCAGCAGGGATTACATCATGGAGCCTGCCATTTTCAACACCCTCAAAATGTACACTCTTGTCTGTTTTCTTGCAACTCATGGCATCTTTTGATTCATTTATTTGACCAAATCTGCAATTGGCTGGCTACCAGTCCAGGGTATACCCCGCCTACTTCCCAAAGTCAGATGGGATAGGCTCCAGCACACACATGACCCTCGTGAGGATAAGTGTATTAGAAAATGGATGGATAGGTCCTAAAATATGACAAGGACAATAAAGTTGAGCTACTCTTGTATTTTTATTGCAGGTATTTCCAGGCGGGTGGTTCTCCAGAACACGTCATCCAGCTTCTGTCGGAAAACTACTCTGCCGTAGCTCAGACCGTGAACCTTTTGGCGGAATGGCTCATCCAGATGGGTCGGTAGCTCCTCCCACCGCGCCTCTGCTTCTCCACACCGTGCATGCTGTGGGCCTCGTTCATTTCGCTTGAATTTTCATCTGCTTTCCAGGTGTCGAGCCTGCGCAAGTACAAGAACGAGTTGAGAATCATCTGAAGAGTCTGCTGATAAAGCACTTTGACCCCCAGAAAGCAGATTCCATTTTCACTGTAGAGGGCGAGGTACCAATGAGCTAATAATGCAGTCAAGTCGCTTTCCTAAAATAATGCCAGAAGCTTTGAAATGGTTTATCACTCTCCCATTTTTTGCTGCTATTTTTAAGAGTTGTGTGATCACTTTCTGCATTCACAATAAGGCACAGTCAGATTGAAAAGTGGATGAGATTCAGAATGTGTTTGTAGACTCCCGCTTGGCTGGAGCAGATGATCGCTCACACGACGTGGCGAGACCTCTTCTACAAGCTTGCTGAGGCTCATCCCGACTGTCTGATGCTCAACTTCACCGTGAAGGTAGAAACGTTTTTTTGTTTTGTTTTTGTTTTTAATCCGAGTAATTTGTGGATCGAGGGCCTCAGTCAAATCCAACTGTAAAAGAAACGTGTGTTGTGTAGCTGATTTCAGACGCAGGCTACCAGGGCGAGATCACCAGTGTGTCGACGGCGTGCCAGCAACTGGAGGTTTTCTCTCGTGTGTTGAGGACATCTTTAGCCACGCTGCTGGACGGAGGAGAGGAGAACCTCGAAAAGAACTTGCCAGAATTTGCTGTGAGGCCCATTTTGACAATTTCCAACAGTGTGTATTTGTTGTATCTATGTATTATAGTTTGATGAGTTGTTCTTTCTTTTTGTCCCCTGTACCCCCTCTCACACTTCCCTGATTTTTGGTTTCATCTAGAAAATGGTGTGTCACGGTGAGCACACATACCTCTTTGCTCAGGCTATGATGTCCATTCTGGCCCAGGAGGAGCAAGGTGGCTCCGCTGTGCGCCGGATTGGTCAGGAGGTGCAGAAGTCGGCCCACAAGAGGTGCTTTATAAGCGGGTGCAAATTCCCCAGGCAGACAAAAATGCGCCCCTGCACTGGACAAACTTGCCAATTTAATACTGGCCTTAAGGTTGTCAGTTGAACATTATCTTTGGTACATCTGTTCATTGCGTCGTCTTGTGTCGCGTCAGGGGCCACGACGCCAGTCAGATAACGCTGGCGCTGGGTACGGCAGCAGCCTACCCTCGTGCCTGCCAGGCGCTGGGGGCCATGTTGTCCAAAGGAGCCCTGAATCCCGCTGATATCACCGTGCTGTTTAAGATGTTCAGCAGCATGGACCCGCCTCCTGTGGAGCTGGTGAGGAAATCCCGCACGTACAGTGACATCGTAGCATAACTAGAAAATTTGAAATGTTCTCCCATTGTAAACCAGACTTTTTTTTTTGGGCCCATTTAAATCATCCATTTTAAATTGGAAGACTCGAGGCTATAGATTTGAGGATTTCCTGTTTCGTGTTCCTCAGATCAGAGTGCCTGCTTTTCTGGACCTTTTCATGCATTCGCTGTTTAAGCCTGGCTCCAAGATCAACCAAGACCACAAGCACAAATATATCCACATCCTGGCGTACGCTGCCAGCGTGGTCGAGACGTGGAAAAAGGTTTCGACCTCTCACCTTTTGTGCTTTTAAAACTAAACGCAAAGGGCCAAACTGATTTTTATCCGTTGTGGTCTCAGAACAAGCGAGTGAACATCAACAAGGACGAGCTAAAATCATCCTCAAAGGCCATCGAGACGGTGCACAACCATTGCTGCAACGAAAACAAAGGCGCCACAGAGTTGGTGGCTGAGCTCGGAACGTTGTACCAGTGCATACGGTGGGTGGCCAAAACCAAATAAAAACGCTAATGAAAAATCCCAAACTATTGTTCCCTTGCTAATCCAAAATCAATGGACGTTAATCAGTAGGTGGCTTTGGTTGTTCTGGTGTCAATGTTCCCTCAGATTCCCAGTGGTCGCAATGGGGGTTTTGAAGTGGGTGGACTGGACCGTGTCGGAGCCCCGCTACTTTCAGCTGCAAACGGATCACACGCCGGTCCACTTAGCTCTGCTGGATGAGGTACCGAGAGAGAGTTTTTTTTTTTTTCTAATAGGCCAGCTAACCGTGGCGTTCCTTTTGCCCGGCAGATCTGCACGTGTCACCAGCTGCTGCATCCTCAAGTTCTCCAGCTGCTCATCAAGCTCTTTGAGACCGAACACTCGCAGCTCGATGTCATGGAGCAGGTGTGTGTGTGCGTGTGTGTGTGTGTCTTATGGTTCCTCACTTCAGGTATTCTCAAATAACGACACCTTTTGACTTTGCTCCCAGCTGGAGCTCAAGAAGACCCTCCTGGATCGGATGGTTCACCTGCTGAGTCGTGGTTATGTCCTGCCTGTGGTTGGCTACATTCGCAAGTGTCTGGAGAAGCTCAACACAGACATCTCCCTCATTCGCTATTTCGTCACCGAGGTAACGACTCCCAACGGGGAGAAATTAAAATATCGGCTCTGATATTGTCTCACTCAAAAAAAAAAAGGCCAAACCAAAATATTTAGTCTGTGAATAAAACTGACCCAACTGTCCTGTCCTTACAAAGGTCCTGGATGTGATCGCACCGCCGTACACGTCAGACTTCGTTCAGCTCTTCTTGCCCATCCTGGAGAACGACAGCATCGCCGGAACAATCCGCACAGAAGGAGAACACGACCCTGTCGCAGAGTTCATCGGTACGCTGATAGCCCTCACCGCCCCAAAACTCACCAAACTACTTTTTGGAAACTAACAAATTGTTTTATTTTCCAGCTCATTGCAAGTCAAACTTCATCATGATAAATTGAGAACGGTGTGTACCCGGAAAGAGCTGATGACAAAGCACAACTTTTTGGACTGACCAGTCTGATGATTGAAGTTGGGACTTTTGTGGCCATTGAGGTCATCTTGGAGCTGTTCGAGATGCAGATTCAGTACAGCTCCATCTCAGCACAGTGAGTGAGAAGAAGGCCACACAAGCATCACTTTGAAGACTGACGTATTTTCAGCAGAATCATTGTGGAAAAAAACAAGTCACACCTTGTAGATTGTAAATGCACGCTTTAATCACCTGCATAGAATTCACAGCAGCAGAATGTGACAGTGGTTCACCAAACATTTTGAAATATGTTGCAGATTTTTATTGTAAGATGCAAACGTGTTTTGTTATGGTTGGATCTGCCTGTATTTTCTATCGTGGAAAATTATTGCTACTGTCACACCAATTGTGTAAAAAAAAATTTTTTTAGACTGTTCAACAATCTGAAAATCACAACAGATCCAACCATTTGGCATTTTAATTTAAAAAAGCATTTTAAACACAAAAAGAAAAATATGTTCCCTTTTCGGTTATGATTAAAACTGGATCCAGAGTCCTGGTGTGATCTAGACAAAGTAGTCTTTCGGAACGATAGGGTCTCCATAGGCACAATCCGTCTCCAGTGCCAGGTTGTAGGAACTTCCTCTTCCTCCCTTGTAGGCACTGGTGACGATCCTGAGCCAGCCCTTCTCACCCTGACAACACGATACGTTTTTCAATACAAGGCCACCGTGGGCGCTCCTAATTTCACTTTGTAACTCTTGAGACAAGCGCTTACCCACGGCTCTCCCCAAGAGTTCCGTACGATCCAGTACTCCACACCGTTCTCCACTCCCCATCCCGCCACTGACACGATGTGGTTCACGAAGGGGTCTTCAACGTACTCTGAGTAGAGACCGCCGTTGTAGTTGTCCAGTTTCTCTGTTGCCATGATACCGCAGCTAAAAGCACAAATGCCCCTCGTTGTTTGCAAATGATTTGCTGGAACGATCCCGCTCTGCAATCCTTCTACGGGTGCAATTCAATTCATTTGAATGTGTAGGGAAATTGTATTCTTTAAATTCAAAAAGTGGAACTCGTTATACAGAATCACCGTTCACAAAGTCAAATATTTAATTTCATTTTGTCTAACTTTGAAAGCCAAATGTTACATTTGAGCTGGGTGCTATCAATCCAATTGCTTTAGTTGTTCTTTTCCCCCTTTGGCTTCGAAAAAAAAATGACGATGTACCACACCACAACATTTTCATACAAAAAATCTATATGAAAATGATTCCACTCATATCCGAGACTTACCAGGAATTCAAGTACTCTTGTTTTTAAAAAGGGGCACTAGAAGGGTCAGAAAAACTACATTTACTGCTCAAATTGCTAAGTTCGCAACACAGACTGCTTTTGTGAAGTTGCTCATCTTTCGGCCATGTTGTTAGTGTAAGCAGTGCATGTAAGGGAGGATACACTTGAAAATATGGAAACCACAGGAGAAAAAAAATAAGTATAATATCGCACCAATCCTACTTACAGCGAACAAATCCCCCAAATTCACGAGCTCAAGAAACTGTAATTTTACATCGTTTTTTTTTTGTTTAATGGAAATGAAGCTTTCAGTATGTGATTTTTATATTTCATTGGACCGTTTTGTCTTATTTCATTCTATTAGGATCTTATTTAGATTTTCATATTTTCATTGTCATGTCTGTAATTATTATTTTGTCTAATGCACGATGGACTTTTCCTTGTGTATGAATGGTGCTCTACAAATAAACTTACCTCACCTCCTAAAAAATATTTTAATAATGTATAATGAATGTGTGTGACAGTGTGCCCCCCAATATTTGGGTGGGATGGTAACTGAGCCCTGCTGTGAACAGCACAAATCTGCAAATAATTGAAGCCCCCCACCCGAAAAAAGTTTTCTAATTGCCTACATGAAGCTCCTAAAATTACTTTGACAAAGTTCCTTGGCGCCAAAGCAATACTATTATATGAAACGCCACTTTGGCCTGCGCACAAATACAGCAAAAAGATGAACATTTTCAGCAAATAACAGGATACACGACCCCCCCCCTTAAAAAAAAGTAAATGAGTTTCACTAAGTTAAAATAAATCACCTTTTCTACGATACTCAAATTTCTTCACATGATCTAGTACAAGTAATTGCTCGATGAGGACACTTATGATGTTTCTGAGCTGAACTTGGCAGATTTCAGTAATTATTCAACCAACCTGATCGGTCCTCGGGCATAGATTTCAGCCATCATCTTCTCCCTCCCACTGACCGCTCCGTAATCGCCCACTTTCCACAGGGTGTAGTTCTTCACAACATTGCAAACGCCGAAGGTGGTACAGGTGCCGCACTCGTTGAATGGTTTACATTCTACGGAAGAGGGATGGCAGAATATAAAACGGATTGGGGGGGCGGCGGGCGCCCTGTCGCTGTCACTCGGAGAGATCCTCACTCTGGTCTTTGGCCTGGTAGTTATTGCACGTCTCATCCGGGATGCCGTGGGTGTTGGCGTATTCCCACACCCCGCCATGATCGCCGCCGTGACAAGTGCCGGCTCCTCCGCAGTCCACCACGTGCTGCACGGAGAGGTAGGCGGACGGCCACGCCCCTTGCCGCTTAATATTGATGCGATCTGGACAATATAAAAAAAAAAAAATAAAAACTTTGGTAAAATGCCTCGAGAGTCACTTTGTCCAGCTCAACTTCCTTGATGAGTCATTTTCTTCTACCATATTACCCAAACTTTAAAGGGGAAGTTGCATCAAAAAATGTTTTTACAATATGTTTTATGCGGCCCCACGGGTCAACCACCGAATTCTGTAAAACAGTTATGGAGTACAAATTGAACAACAAAATCCACCCGTCTCAGGGGATGGCCATTTTGCCACTTGCTGATAGATTTTTAAAAATTGTCATTTGATAACAAAAACGTGTTTGACACAAGGAGAGAAGATGCCAACCTGCCATTGCGCTGGTGCTGCCGTGAGCCCAACATGAGCCGCAGTACTGAGGAATGTGCTGGTTGCGGGTGGTGCTAACATAGTTGATCCCGCTGATATTCCTCCAGTCCCACGACTTGGGCAGATCAGAGATGTTTAAATATTCGTGAGGGTGAGGCGAGGTCCTGAAAAGACAAACACACAGGCTGAATTTTTATTTTCCGATGAATCCATATGTTTGGTGAAATTACTTGATTCAGCCTGCCCAAAAGACCACCATTGCCTAAAATAGTTACTAAAAACAGAGACTTCTCAAGAAGAGGCATGTTTTTTTGGGTGGTTTTCTGAAACAAAATCAGATATGCAGTCCCAGTAAAACTAAACGGGCTGTGATTTATATCACGCTTTTCTACCTCGAGTACTGAAAGCGCTTTACACGGTTTACCTTATTTGCCTACTGAAGACGTAGCATCAGGAGCAAAAGGACAAAAACACTTCGACATAGTTGCGAGTCGAAGTACCAAACTGTGGATTGGGAAACGACAGCTCGACCACGGAACAATGCCGCCCCTACAGGATTATGTATGGAACACAGCTAGTTTATTGAGACGTGGACATTGCACAGGGACTATTAAAAAAATATTTGAAAATGTTGTAATCATTTGCACTGATTTGTCTAGTAATTTGTTTTGTGATAAATGTGTTGTATTATAAAGACAATTGTGGAGACTTCACGCACACCCTGATTAATGAATCATATTATTTTGATACATTTAATATGGTCGTCTGAGGACCGAACAGGGAAAAAAACAGTTCTCACCAATGTGCCATTAAAAATGAAATTACGTCAAACTTCCTCATTTTCTACCAGTAATGTACACAACATAACAGTTGACTTCCGAATTATGAAACAAATGATTACCCAAGCGCATTTGCGGTCTTTAAAAAATTAACGCAGTGATTCATAGATGTATTTTATATATTATCACTTCATGTGATTTCCCGTGTCGTCCCTTCGAACTCGTGACTCCCGACCTGTTAGCCATGTCGCTAACTATGTAGGAAATGTGCTCAAAACATCCAACTTACCTCAGTCCGAAGCCGTCTGTCCTCGGCGTGGGGACATAACAGGGCTCTTTACTGTTAAAATACAGTCCGCCTGACGCGGCAGACAGCAAAACGGAAAATAAAACAACGGACCCCGCGTTGGCCATTTGTGCAAGCCGCTTTACCGGTAACTTTTACGAGCGACTCGTTTCTGTCGATGTCACATGACACTGAATCACGGCATCATCGGAGCGTCAGATGGACTTAACGATGTCAACAGCGCCTACTAGTGGCTTGTAAAACAAGTACTGCTGTGCTGAAGCTCTGACTTAAACTTTATCGTTGGTCGAAGTCCTGTTGAGTAAATTTACAACTTCAGATTTATTTTTTATGAGGAGGTGACTGATTCAACTCCTTTACTGACATCTTAAAAAGGCTGAAATTAAAAGTAAATCACAAAATACAGACTATGAAATTGAAATGCACTCTTTTGTTAAAGGAAGAAATCTCCCACAATTATCACTAACATCATACTTTACTTTTACTTAAATAAATAAATAAAAATAAAAATGTCCAATGACCAATCATTTGCTTTAATTTACACATGATTATTCCATTTATTGTGCTGGAACGATATTCGAATTGTGGTGAACAGAGCTCAGGCGACATTGCCGTACATTTCATTTCTTTTATTCAGTGAAGTCAAATGGAATCAAACAGAGGGCAGACTTACAGTTTAAAACATTAACCCAAAGTGAATGAGCACTTGCTTCAACAGTTTTAGGGGTGTGGTGGTGGCATCCGAGTGGTCCAGAGCTTGCGACAGCACCTTTGTCTCTCTTACACCAACCGTCTCCTTTTGCAATCCTGCTCCATCTGCTCTTCTAACATGTTGGAGGCAGCACCCAAAGGAGACACTTGGTTCAGCATCGAGTCATCAGAAGCCTGACCGAACAGGGCCATCAGCAAAGCCACTCCGAATCCTGTGGCTCGCTCCCCCTGTCAAGGCAAGTACAAGGCTCACGCTGGCTGCTTTCAATAGATTACAACTCAAAACGTTTTATCAATATGCAGCACTTGGTACTCACAGCGTGAACAGGAGAAGCGATGTCAACATGTACCCACACGCCGGGCCAATCAAAGCCCAAATGCGACACGATGAAGAGGCCAGCGCAAGAGCTCTGAGCGTTTTCACGGTCCTGACAAAATGAAACACAAGCATTAGCAATTTCACAAATTCCACTGACAAACAAACATTTGTTTGTTGAATTCTCCTGAGGTCACACAATTAAGAAATGACATTATGTGGTGATTTTGTTGTTCACTTCCCACCCTTTATTTCTGGATTAGGATAGTGGATCTTTCATATATGCATTGCAAAATGTATCATCTAAAATTAAATTAAGAGGATGGATTTTGCATATATGCAATTATTCGGTGCATATTTCAAGTGGCATTTTTGTCTGGCATGAAAATGTGTGGTCTGTGAAGCAGCATGGATGAAAAATATTTTTTCAGGGTTTTCAGAGTCTTACTCACAGCCACTGAATTTTTCATGTCAGCAAGAGCGGAAGCAAATTCGGTGAAGTGCAGCTCAGGGCAGTAAACCAGAGGGTGGGCAAGGTCGCCGCTGCTGCGCCCGGCACGCACGCACGCCGTCTCCCACTGCTCGCTGTTAGTCATCACGGCTGCGTGGTGCTTTCCTGTAGAAATCCCCTAGACAACCAACCCCCCCCAAAACAAATTGTGAATGGTGACATTAGCGTCTCAAAGTCAAACTTTATTTTCATCATACCTGAGCGCCCGTCAGCGTGGCCATATCGAGAATGATATCAGCGGACAGATCTTTGCTGGCATACACCACTCCATCGGCCAGCACCAACCTTCCCTCTGCATCAGTGTTGTTAATCTCCACAGTCCTTAAAAGTCATTTACAACACATTTTAGTTTGTGATCAGTCTCAGCCACCTGCATCAACTTTCATTGGTCTCGAGTTCCAAGACTTGGGGAAACACACGCTTACTTTCCAGAGTAGAGTGTGTGGATATCATCTGGCCGTGTGGCTGTGGGTCCAACGGCGTTCTCTGCCAGGCAAAACACGGCGTGGAGGTTATCCTTGAAGCCCTGGGACACACACGAGAGCGGGAGTTTGTCACCGAGGTCCCAACGACCGCTGAGTGTCACAGAAACGACGAGGGAGACCAACGAAACAGCTTGACAATTATCACAGGCAGCGCACCTGTTTTATGGTGGCTTGAAAAGCTCCCAAGATGGCGGCTGCTCCACCACAGTCTCTCTTCATGCCTGGCATTGTGGTCTAGGATGAAGAAGGAAAAAAAAAAAAAGCAACTAACTTTTATTCAGTAAACTCTTCAGTCAGAACTTGAAGGGCATTGCTTTGGAGATTTACCTCTGTACATATGGCAGAAAACATACCTCCTAAAAAGTAGGAAAAAAAAAAAAGAAAAGGTACCTTCCCCTTGATGCTGAGTCCTCCAGTGTCATACACGATGCCTTTGCCCACCCATGCAATGGTCTGAGTGGCACCCTCTGGTGTGTGGCTCAAGACTGCTAATGCAGGAGGATTCTCAGCTGCCTTGCCAACGCCATAAATACCTACAAGGATCACAGATGGTGCACGCAATATGATAGCGGGGGTCAGGCAGCTCCCCTTTGAACACATGCCATGCACCGCACACACTGTGCACCTGTGCTGTCACTGTTTCGCTTAATAAATACATCTGTCAGAACAGCAACAATGTAAATGATTGTGTGGGTGCGAATGAGTGATTGCGAGAGAGTTCTGTATGAAAAACAGCAGGCCTACCTAGTTCATGTCTATATTATTCCAGGTAATGTGTCTGCTAAGAAAACGAATCCTCTTATTCATGTTAAGGGTATTAAAATTAAATAATAGGACAGAAAAAAATGGGGATTAAAAAAAAAATTTTTACAAAAAATCCAATGCACGATGAACTCCACATTAACTATGAAAAAAATGTGATTAATCACAACTAAATATTTTAATCGCTTTAAAAAAATTAATTCAAACACTGTAATTATGGTTTTATTTCAATCTGTGCAACAAATAATTTGTTGAGGATTTGGATGAGGAATTGTTTTTGTCATTGTTTTTCAAAAATCTGAAACAAAATATTTCCCACTTATTTCAGAACCAAACCATCCTCTAGATAAGTACGGATACATCACCTCCAAAGCCTTGTTCTTTCAGCTCCTCTCCACGAATAATCACAGGAGTTATTCCGAGTTCACTTCCCACTGCTTTGATTTCCTGAAACACATGGGAGTCCCTTCAGGCTCTTGACAGATTAACATATGCTGCATTTGTTGGTTTTCCTTACAGCCAAGAAGTGGTCTGTGTTCATCTCATTACACGGCGTGTCCACAATGCGAGCTGCCAGTCGCACTCCGTCTGCGGCATTGGAGAGACACTAAAAAATAAATACTAAATTTTAAAAAGCAAAATGGTTGACTGCACATAGTTTCAGTTAGATCTTTTTTAAATTTTTGTTTTAGTTTGTTACTTTTCATTATAATAAGTTACTTGGGTCAGTATCATATTTTCACATAAATAGTATTGATCAGTCCCTCTTAGACCTAACAGATGGCAGGTAGTCAAAATAAATAAACACGCCATGTCCATTACATGAAAAAATAATTTCGATGCAGTCAGTACCTGCAGCTCGGCATCATCCATTCGGTTGTTGTCTTGGCCGACAATCACAAACTCAACAATGACGTGCTTTTTCTCGGCCCTGCGCGAGGAAGCGGAACGGCGAGAGAAGATGGGGAACGCTCTAGAAATGGCACAGGCTGACGCAAACACATCCGAGCGCTCACACACCATCTGCGGAGCAAACAAAAGCGTCAAGACATCTCCATCCACTGTATGAAACAGATTTCAGTCCCAAATAGTGACTGATTCGTTTGAAGAGGGTGAGAAAGAGGATGCGGCGCAGGTACGGACCACGATGCAGCGGTTGTTCCCTCCAGGCAGACACGAGCGGACCAGACGGGAGATAAAGTGGGCAGAAGAGGGGCTGTTGTGCCTGCTGACCCGCGAAGGAATGGCAGCCACCGCTGCATAGTTGAGGTACAGAGGACAGCTGTCCGTGGGCTTGGGGCTCAAAGTATTCAGTGCAGCCTGCCAAATCTGAAAGAACAGTCCACTACATCATTTCGTATAAGAAAAACATCAGGCGTAGAAAAATAAGTAGTGTGTTTCCGGTAACATGAAATTTCAGCATAGGGTCGGTAGGTCGGGCAAAATTTTTTTAATCTTTTTTTCTCCCTCCCTCCCCCATCAAAAATGTAAACAAAATAACCATAAAACATAAAACAATACAATACAATACATGCTGATTTATAAAACAAGGAGACATTGAAACCAGTGCCGGATGCTCGTCTGTCAAAGAGGGGAAGCTCAATTTTGGCCGACATCATAAAATGTGTCAGTTTATTTATATGTGAATTCTACTCTAGCTCCGTTCCTTTTCAAGAAAATGATCTGTGACCCTGTCATACCAACAAGGCGTCTTTTCCCGGTACTTAATTAGTGTCCTACAACTATAGGAACTACAATAAAACCCACCAGAAATAAAAGATTAATTTGTCGCTAGTTGTTTGTTTACAACAAAGAGTGTCGCTAAAATGATTAGGAGAAGTCTCCAGCTCAACTCGGAACAGAATGCGAGTTGCAAAACTGCTCGCGACGGATGTCTACACTAAAAGCTCGGTGACTGGCTCATTTCAATGTCAATCGAACTGGCACACAGGCTCAGACAGATCGTCCAATCTGATGCAGAAAAGCCTGGCGTCCGGTACCCTCCCACTGCCATCCAGTCCCAGAGACGACGAGCCTCCGTGGGCGGGACAAAACCAGTTTGTATCCAATGACTCGTCTCCATTCAACGCATTGGGACAACCTACCTTGAACTCACTACCATTTAAAGCACAGCGAAGCTGCGGGATGAATGAGAAGGGAGTCGGTTCGTAACCAGTAAGAAGAAGCTGATTCGGAACAAAAGTTGAGCACGTTGTAGCGCATATTTAGTCAATGACATGTACACACAATGAAATTTACATTCATATATTTGATCACTTATTCTTTGACATTTTAGGGGAAGCCGAGCTTCCCTTGCAGTCCGAGAGCAATCGCCACTGATTGAAACCCCCGCTCGCCAAAGGCGGCGAGAGAGTTGGGTACCCAGCAGCTGGGTGTTACAGCCATCTCGTTACCTCTGCGTCCCGCGTCCTAGACGGCCCGTGGTGTTCGCCAAATAGTTTGTTGAAGCTTTTTGATACAGCAGTGGATGCTATTTTCTTAATATTATGGTGCGAGCATGCGACTGCAACACACAAAACACGGTTTAAACTGTTGTCGGAGATCGTGGAAGATTAATCATTGAATGTCGAGTATTTGAATAGCGTTTTGTGTAAACTAATTCATGCGTGATCGGCCAGGTGTGTGTGTGCGGATTTTCAGAAAAGTCCACTTTCATCTCTGATCCATTGATGTACTGTATCAAAAAGATTCAGCGAACTATTTGACGAACACCACGGGCCGTCTAGGTAGCTGTTAACACCCGGCCGCCGGGGAACCCAACTCTCTCGCCGCCGTTGGCGGCGAGCGGGGGTTTCAATGTCTCCTTGTTTTATGATTATTTTGTTTACATTTTTGATGGGGGGGGGACAAAAATAAAATAAAAAAAAACTTTGTCCAACCTACCGACCCTATGTTGAAATTTCATGTTACCAGAAACACACTACCTTTTTTTCTACACCTGATGTGCACCTACACACCAACACAACACCAAGTAAGCATGCGAGTTATCTAACGGGCGCAGCTCAAACATGAAATGATGTGGAGACATAAGAAAGATGTGGGCTATTTTGACAGTTGAGCGAGGCGTGGTTTAGCATATTTAGTGGACCCACCCACAGCGTCTGAGAAACAAAGTACCGGTATGTGGTCATTTTTTTACAATAATTCCCCCACCATATCACGGTTCACACTTCATGGTCCCACTATACATATTTTTTTGCAAGCGTAGTTGTTTCACAATATTATACATTGTACAATATTTAGGTGTTATCCATTGCTCATGCTCGCTCTTACTGTGTCTAAATGAGTTTGTATTGTTTTAAAGTGTGCATAAAGACCCTAAGTAAGGAAGTGCTCTAAATGCCCGGGTTGTATTTAATAGGGTATTTCTATTTCGCGGCTTTCCATTTATTGGTGGTGGTTGGATTAGGGGGACTACTGCATTGAAATTTCATATTGTAAATTATGTTACAGCACTCTTCTCTGCTTCCTGTCAAATATGACATTTTCAGTTTCACTTACTGGAAATTAAGTGATCCACAAAAATATACAAGCCGGTCAATAATTTTCGTGGTTTTTAAAATAAGTAATAAATTATAGCAGTTCGGAGTAATTAAAGGATAATTATGTGAGGTAATAACTGACAGAAATCCATGATCAGAAGTCCACTTTTATAGCCCGTGTTACACAAGCAGCACAGATTACTTCCATAGGATGTTTAGTACCTATTTTCACAGAACAGTCCCCACAGTCAATGTCGCACAAAACCATTAGGACGAATAAAGATTGTGAAATAACCTTTTTCATGTCCACGTGAAATTAATGAATGCTTTCGGCGCGAGAATTAAGCATTAAATTAAATTAAAAGAATTAAATTCCCCAGCTCGATAGAAAATGTTAACATTAATACCAAATTAGATTTTTCTAGTCCGTGATAAAAACCATTTAAAGTGCGATGTCTAGACAGTAAAATGTGTTATTAAAGTTGAGTTATCTTGAAGTTCTGTGACAAGACTGAGCGGCTGGTGTGCGTGCCACTTAGGTTAGCTCACAGTGTTAGCTAGGCATTAGCAAGCAGTCATTGTCATCCACGTACGCGTTACCTCTTTGCTGACAACAGGCTGTAGTTTGCCTTTGATTTGACCCCAGTCAACATGCTGAAGGTTGGCATGCTGTCCGATAACCAGAATCGGACGAGTCTGTGGGTCGGAGTCGCCGGCAGACACCTTGAACTCCAGCACCACGTTCGCCATTTTTTGGGACCAGCTAATGTGCAGCTAATATTTCTTTCGATGGCGGAAACGATGCCGGCGACGGCAACTGTGAAAGGACGAAATAAATGTAAACGCGACTTAAAAAAAATATTTTAGCGAATTAAAATTAAACCAGCTATTTTTCCATATAAAAACGTTTAAAACGAGCACTTCAACACACACACTATGAGGTTTAATGTATTATTATTTATTATCTAATAATCATTTATTCAGATTATATAACACTATTAATCGGTAGAAACATTTGTTTACGGTTGATGTTATGGTTTAATATAAAAATACACAAAACATTTTTTTGATTTGTTTTTTTTACCTAATATTAACATTAAACAATTGTGTCAGTTCAGAACAAAGGCTTCCTACCTCAGTTGTCGTGTTGAAAGAATCAGAATAGGCAGTTATGGTGCAGTACATCACAACGAAAACAAAATCATGCAACATCAATTATAATCATACACCCTCAAGGCACAGTAGCCGGAGTAAAAAAAAACATATATAAAATTTAGCCAACGTGCAAATTGAGATCAGTCATCAAGTACTATTTTTTTTTATTTCTCTCTGTTAAATCCACAGAACTTAAGTTGATACACGCTGAAATGTAAAAAAACTATGTACGGAAGACAATTGTTCACATGAAGAGTTATCACTCTTGTGTCTTTTTTACAGTCTTGCTTTAAGTCCAAGTGGGTTTCTCATGCTGCACAGGTTTTAATGCTGTTCAAACACAGATATTTCTAAATCTTAATTGATATTGGCAGTATACTTTTAAATATAAACATCTATGTTAGAGTGCAAATACATCTAAACCATTTTATAATAACCCACTGGTGCATTAGAAAAATAAAAGAACCACATGATGAGTCAAAATAAACAATTGTCAAACAACCCAATTAATATTAAAGTAATTTAAGTGACATTTTCCTGCTTATGCGGGTGTAATGTACACATTTATATGCAATATATTTTAATCTTTACTGAATGTCAGTAAATCTTTACACTTTACAGTCACTTGGAGACGAGGAAATTTAGCTTTGGGATTTTCAGCCTCTGGTGTCACCCGTGTTAGACGTGAGATATTAAACTTATTTCAATAATGTCAGTATTCTTCAAAATATAAAATTATTTTCAACCACACAATTGCCGCTGTAGATGTCACAGAATAAAATGGTTTGCAAGGTCCTTGCGCATAAAAACATGTACATTTACGCATAAACATATTTTATGGAATTTTTTTGTACCATTCGCTTGCTTATTTACTATAATACTATACTAAAACATACGACTATGACCTACTTTGAGTTGCACCACAGCATACATTTACATGAGGTTATTCCATCATTTGATGAGAAAAAATAAAAATGAACATGCTGAAATACATTATAGCTATGCGGATCCTGATACGAGACTAATAAACATATGTAGTCTATGTAGTGTCTGTTACACCTTAATTGCATAAAGGATTCAATTCATCATTGCATCATAGATAATAAAAAAAAATCCAAAACTAATATTCAGAAATCACACAAGCACAGACACACATCCGCACACAAACACACATCACATGTAAACACAATCAAGCATTTTGGTTTAGAGCAGCAGAGGACAGAGAAAATAGGGTTTGTGAAGAGCTACCAAAAAAAACACAAAAAAACAATCAGCAACCATGTTCCAAGAGGACGGATTGTGTGCTGTCTTCTATTTTATGGTTCCTACTTCATTTTACTTATGCTCCAAGGTTGAATATTAGTTTGTGTAAGACTAGAGATGCTGTTAGTAAACGTTGCTGAAGTATAGACGGGATGCCAGGATACGTCAGAGGAAGCAATAGTAGAAAGGCTCACTCAGTGAGACACTGGTGCAGGCCGATGGAGCTTGAACGGCCCTTGACGTAGGAGTGACGCAAGCTTCCATTGGACCCGCAAGTAGCGGCGATGCCACAGTTATTCAGGGTGGGGTTGAAGCAGGAGGCCGTGCTGGGGTTGGACTCGCGGAGGGGAAAAGGCTTCATGGTGGAAAGGATCAGGGCCAGGCAGTCAGCTACTTTCTTATTGGGGGCACAGGCCAGAGCTGGGGTGTGGCCTGCAGAGAGTAACAAACCACAGCTGGAATAAGTGGCAGCTTGATCTGAAAGTAAATTACGCTACATACCCGCGTACAGTACTCTTAGCATCTGATGTGCTTTGAATGCTTTGATACGATTTAGAATTGCAATCTGCTAAACCAAACAAACATCAAACAGTCAACTTCACATGTGGCAAGTTTAAGACCCATGGGCTAGATACAGCTCTTCGTGTAAGTTTGTGGCCTGCGAAAGGTTGCCATTGTTTTAAAAAATAAATAAAATAACATTCATTCGGGTACTCCGGTTTCCTCCAAAAAACATGCATGACAGGCTGACTGAACACTCAAAATTGTCCCTCAATGCGAGTGTGAGTGCGGATGGTTGTTCGTCTCTGTGTGCCCTGCGATTGGCTGGCAACCGATTCAGAGTGTCCCCCGCCTACTACCCGAATACAGCTGGGAGTGGCTCCAACACCCCCCACGACCCTTGTGAGGATAAGCGGATCGGAAAATGAATGAATAAATGAATGAACGTTCATAAAGGACAATCCGAATCCTTTGCCAATTAGTGCATACGTAATTGTTTTTATGGATTGAGAAAACGAGAAAAACACATTAACTAGAGCCCAGTTGAAGACGAGCATGGCCTGGATGACTGGAAATCGACATTTTTTTTTGCCAAGCACAGGCAATCATGCTACAGTATTAGGTTAATGAAATGCATGTTCCAGTGCCATTTTAAAGAGTTCATCAAAGTGACCACTCTTTGGGTGGAAAGGGACAATCTCAAGTGTCAGGACACTGTTGTGAAGAACCCTTCTGTATTAAAGGTGAAACCCTTCTCTTAAAAGAAGAAACTACAGCGCTTGCATTTTCACAAAAAGACAAGATTCCAGCGGTTGGTGTTCCATCAAATTTATTCCTGTCTAACATAAGTACTAAAACATAAGTAGTTTGTTTTGCATTTGGTTCCCATACTGTATCGACTGCGAACCACACCCTGCACTTCAAAACCAAGTGATGAAACATTAATATCCTTTCACTGTTATGACTGCCCCCGTGTGGGCAATCATACCTTTGTAATGCCGCACCGTTTACCTTCGCCATCCACAGCCATGACCGCTGCGCCTCTGCTGAGTAACACCTGCACAACGGTCGCCAGACCCTTTCTAGCCGCGATGTGAAGGGGCCTAGACAAGGAAAGAGATCTCATTACCGAGATCGATGGAGTTGAATTGCTGGTCTAAAGAATGCATAGTCATCCCGAGTGGTGCTGAACAGCAGCCGACAGAAGAAGCCAACTCACATCTGGAGTGCACTATTCGTTGCATTAATGAGGGAGTGGTCATTGATTTCTCCGAGAAGCAACAGGGCGCACATCTCGTGACCCTGTGGAATAAATATTGAAAAGTCACAAGCTGGACACGAACAATAACGAGAAGTTTTGTATTCAAAAGGGAGCCTCGCCATATTCATCCGTTAATGGAATTCGGATGCAACCGTGACTGTGCCACTGGGAGCCTAAACATTTCATGCGCTTGTGTTTGTGTGTTTGACCTTAATGCATGCTAAGTGAAGGGCTGTGTTATTATTGAGATCCACCAGGGTCAGGTCTGGCTTTGCCTTGTGCAGCAAGAATTCTGAAATGAATACAACAAATAAATAAATCAAAATGAAATTTTCATCTTGACTTGGAGGGGGGGGGCTCTTGTGCAGTGAGCCGTTATAGCAAGGAAACACTATCTGCATGCAAATAAGAGGAAGATGCATGGTCAACATGTCTGAACTTGGAAACACCACGATGAATAGATGGAAACTGGTGACCACAAGATTCCTGTTGTGATTTTTTTTTTTTTTTTTTTTTAGTAAGAGGGGAGAAATGTTTACACTGGAGAAATGTTTAGACTGTGAGTGGACACATACCAACTGCCATGGTGTGTCCACAGTCAGCTGCAATCATAAGAGCGGAGCACCCTCTGTGGTCCGCAGCATCGAGCTCTGCCCCCCGGGCCAGGAGCAGTTGGAGCCCTGTAACATTTCCAGAGTAGGCAGCCGCATGCAGCGGGGTCCTGTAATTACACAACATGGACAAGATAATACAACAAAATTAGGATTGGAAGGTGATCTTTACTTACCTAACCTCATTTTAGGAAACACCTTCAGTGAGTTGCTTTTTCTTTTTTAAACACAAAGACTTTTTATCAGAACCCCCCAAAAAAACAGCAATGTAGGTTAGGGATGCTGAAAATGAATTGAGCGAAACAATGGATTTTGCGTCCCAAATTTCCAAACAAACACAAATCATGTTTCTTGGTATAAAAAGGTACAACCACAGTACGAGTTGGATATTTCAAGACAGACAAAAAGCAGAACATAGGACGCACCTTCCTTTGGTGTCACTAATTTGAACTATTTGAGCACCAACTGTCTTTACAAGAAGTTCAGCGGCAACATCGTGTCCTTTAATTCTGCAAAGGGAAAAATATAAACTATATTCCACTCAATTCTCCGAAATGATTTCAAGGAGATAAACAGTTCCAATAGGACTTACAAAGCGCAGTGCAATGGGTTGAAGGAGTTTCCTTCCTGGTTGCCAAAAAGCTTGTTTTCAAGTAAAATCCGTAAACATCCCTCATGACCTAAACAAGACACAAATGGACAAACGATTTAAAAGCAAACTTTGGAAAGATGACAGGTCAGACAAACTACCATATGTGCTATTTTCTGAAGAATGTCATTAGCTTGACTTGGACTTCATTTTCTTTATTTTTGCTTCCTCGTGAACTTGTACAGGAAACAAAACAAAACAAAGTCAATAACAGATGGGAAGGATGATTTTGCTTTGTTGGAACAGCCCAAGATAGTTTTCTGTTGTTCTCTCGTGAGCAAGGAACCAAACTATTTTAGTTCCATGAAAAAACCCCACATCTTTCTGATTTCTTACCGTGGTAGGCAGCCCAGTGAGTGGGCGTGTAGCCTTTGTAATCCAACATGGAGTCCAGAGGGTCTGCTTTTGCTGCGGCCTGCAGTAAAGTATGCAGAAGCTGTGTGTGGCCGCGGGATGCAGCAAGATGCAGCGCCGTCCTTCCCCGGGAGTCTCGACGCAGAGCAGAGGCGCCGTGTTCCAATAAAGCTGACGTACTGTCATTACTACCCAGCATAGCCTGCAGGACAAGGACAGAGATTTAAATCTTGTCATAGAAACAAAGGTCAGGGCCATTCTCACACTAACGTACGGCTCGATGTAATGCAGTGAAGCCCTTTTTGTCACCGGCATCCGGATTGGCTCCTTTCTCCAACAGAATGTGGACACAATCCGTGTGACAACCCACAGCTGCCAACATAAGTGCAGTTCTGCAAGTACATTTAAGAAAGGCACATAAGTGAATTTAGTTGACACGTGTGATGGACTGGAATGAATGCGAACAGTGTGCAGAAGTGACCAAACAGGATCCTTCTTTACAACACAGGCTTTTGTCTATAGCACGACTTTATTACAGCGATATTTGAGCTGCATTCAACCGCTTGTTTTTTAATTCAATTCATTTATCGCTTCCTGATTTCCCATTAAACGTCTTTCAAACTTCATTATATTCATTTTGTGTCATAGGAACCTGACGCAGCAAGTTCGTGAAACAAGAACATTTGAATCGCTGCCAAAACTTGGTTTGCGCAATAAATTAAGAAGCGACTCACTGTCCTTGTGTGTCTTGGCTGTCAATGATGACAGCGCTGTGTTCTCGATTCACCAGCAAAAGCAGACAGTCCACGTGGCCCTCTATAGCTGCACGTGCATAAAAACACCCATCAGGAAACAAAACATAAGCCCACCATAAAAATGAATGCTTTGTCAACTCCAACCTGCAAGATGGAGAGCAGTCCTCTTGTGCTTGTGCTCCTTCAGCGTGCAGGAAGCTTGATGTTCCAGCAGCACCTCCACACATGAGGTAAAGCCTCTCTGCGCAGCAAAGTGGAGGGCAGTTTGCCCCTCGACGTCTCGCATATCCAGACTCACTAATGTCTCACACAGCAGACGGAGGGCCTCGCGGTGACCATAATACGCCTGTCAACACATCGCAAGTGTTACGCCGGCCAGTGAGCCACGAACCGCAAGCGAGATATCCGTGATGGATTTGCACTACTCACGGCTAAGTGCAGCGGACTAACGGGAATATTACTTTCAGCCTCTTCTAGACAGTTGAAAGAAATCACCAGGAGCTTGAAAATAGAAAAAACAACATCTTGACTACATAGGCAATGGATTTTTTTAGCTAAAGTTAACTCTGAAATGAAAAAGTAGCACTAACCATTTCCAAATGCTGCTTGTTGCCGTAAGCTGCTGCATAATGGACAGCGCTGTAGCCTTTAGCGTTCTTTACAGTTGGGTTTCCTCCACTGTCCAGCAAATAATCCAAACAACTGAACATAAAATGGAACATCATTTTTTTCTGTTCAAGTCAAAAAGGAAAAACCCAACAATAATCGGCAATTTCTGATACTCAAACATGACAACAAGTGATTTTGAAGTCTTGACATCTGACAAGCTTTGGGCAATCCTAAATAAAAACTCCACCTTCACTTGCCATGCTGTATGCCACCAACTTTTTATATATATTTTTTTTTACACAAATGCTTTTATGTCTCGGACTAATGCTTGTAAAAATAAATAACCTGTGCAATTGCCGGACGGATTATAAAATGTTGAAATATAATTCATTGTATTTCTGCCATGAAATTACCTCCCTCTATTATGAAATGTACAATGCCGTCAAAACCATGAGGTAAACTTGCACACTCTTCGAAAATCAACAGAAATTCTGTACTGTATTTAGAAATATGCCTCCATGAGGATCATTGATTGACATGGGTAGTTAAATATGAATTTTAAAATTGCATTTATTATTTTTGTTTTAGTTAGCAGTGGTTTAGAACTTTGGTGGGTTTATAGTTGTCATCTCACACATAGCTAAATAAGTTGAACATAATTAGGCAGAATTCTGATTCAGCCAAGTATTGAAGCGCATTTTGTTCTCGTGAATAAAGTGTGACGTACAGAGAGGCTTCTTGTTCCTTCTCCACTCGGCACTCCGAGCTTGTCTTCCCTCTGTGTAACGAAAAAGTTGACAACTGGTATTCCTTAACGATCATACCAAACTGACAGCATGTCTTTTTTTTTGTCATTGCGCTGAACTTCACCCGAAGAACGTGTGTGATGCAGCAGCATAGTGTAGAGGGCTGCAGCCCATCAGGTCTAACTCGTTGATCTCCGAGCCGCCTCTCACCAGTGTGATTGTACATTGGCTGTTACCGTTGGCTGCAGCGTAGTGCAAAGGAGATCTGCGGGGGCAGAACAGGAAATGGCTCAGATGATGAACCATTTTGTCAGCAACGCAGCATCAAATTGTATTTTGCTTACCTCCCCAAATGATCCTTGACATCAAGTTCGGCTCCACTGTTGACCAACATGTTAAGGCAGTCAACGTTTCTGTCAAAAAGCACAAGAAACATGTTCATTTATTACAAATTTGATCTACCACCTAGAAACGTGTGTGTGTGTGTGTGTGTGTGTGTGTGTGTTCTTTTTACCCTCCAAATGCAGCTGCATGCAGACAGGTCCTCCCAAGTTCATCCTGTGTGTTGACATCAAATCCAAAAGATGGCGTCTGGCAGCTTGTCGGGGAGTGGACAATGTTGTAATACTGGCCTATACGATACACAAGTAAAAGTGTTCAAAGTAAATGTTGCAAGAGAGTGCCATTAAATTATGAAAGCCTGCCCTCTTCGGCTGACAATTTCTCACCATTGGTGAGCAACTTGCGACAGCAGTCTGAAAAGCCGTACAGCGCTGCCAAGTGTAATGGAAGCATCCCATGGATCCCCTGTCTGCAGAAAGTTAGATCAGCTATTATTGTACTGTACAGATAACCCGATAAAAATATTTGAAGGGGCAGAGTATCTGGTCGACTGGGAGGGCTATGGACCGGAGGAGCGGCAGTGGATTCCCCATTCCTGGATCCTGGACCCCGTCCCTTCTCCATACCGGTAGGCATTCGTTAAGTGCAGGGGGTACTGTCATGATCCTGTTCTTGTGTTTCTCCAGGAGGTGGCAGAGGAGGGCCGTCCCTCCAGCTTGCACACCCGCTGGAGTAACAGGATCATGACACACGTAGGTGGTCGAGGGTTTAGCACGTCGGCCTCACAGTGCAGAGGTGAAGGGTTATTTCTGGCTGCGGCCTTCCTATGTGGAGTTTTCCCCGTGCCCGCGTGGGTTTTCTCCGGGTTCTCCAGTTTCCTCCCACATTTCAAAAACATGGCAGGTATGGCAGGTTCATGGAACATTTGAAATTGTCCCTAGGTGTGGTCATTCGTCTATGTGTGCCCTGCGATTGGCTGGCAACCGGTTCGGGGTGTACCCTGTCGAGTGCCCAAAGAGAGCTGGGATAGGCTCCAGGATGGGACCATTGTGAGGACAAACAGATTAGAAAATGCATGGATAAAACTGGGGGAGCTTGAGCAAGATATTCCTGAAAATGTTTCATTTCAACTGAAAATTTCCACTTTTCACCTTGAATGCAGAGTGTGAGTACTTTTGCCATCTTTGTAATTAATATTCAACAGTTAGTCAATTTATTTACAAATGTATCACGATATGTTGATATTGTCCAAATGACGGTATTAATTAATACAACTTTTCTGTGCGTTGCAATACAACTTGCCTGGCTTTGTCAGCACCATTTGTCAGCAGAGTGCTGATCAATAACTCTTGACCATATCGGGCAGCAACATGAAGAGGAGTGTTGCCATTGATGTCAACACAGTCAATTTCACCACCTGGGCAAAAGGAACAAAACAATTAAGTGACATGTTATTATATTTTGAGCCATATTGCCAATACAGTATGTGCATGCACTCCTTTTGACAACGCCAACGTTTCTTTTTTTACCATTTTGGATAAGAATCTGGGATCCGGTGAAGCGACCGTGCATAGCAGCCATATGCAAAGGGCTCTTCCCTTTTTTACTCTGTTGAAGAAATTATTTAAGTTAGTTTAAAGTTTGGAGAAGATGCTACTTCATTTATTCCCCCCCCCCCATTAACCTGCATGTTGACATCGGCCCCATTGTTTAGGAGCAGCTCAACACATAGCACCCCGCTGGAGGAGGCGGCGGCGAGGTGTAGCGGAGTGATGCCATGATGGTTGGGCTGATTTATGTTGGCGCCACAGTTGATCAGCTCATAGGCCACAGTCTCCTGGCCCGTGTCGCAGGCCATGTGGAGCGCTGTGTTCCCAAATGTGTTTGGTTCATCAGTCTGTAAGGTAGGTGAGGGGCAGGGGAAAGCTCACTTTTCTGTTGATTTGTAGCTAAAGAAAAACAATAAAGTCCAACCTCTGAAGCCAAATGTGCTTTACCCTTTTGTTGTATAATTCAGAATTCAATTTTCTTTTTGAAACGTATGATGTCAGCGTCACACAAGACCCAAGATCAAGTACCGTATTTTCACGACCATTCGGCGCACCGTGTTGTTGGGCACGCCCACCCTTCACTCATTGGCAGACTTGCACACCCGCATGCCTGACGTCACTTACGCCCGCCTTTTCTCTATATAAACAGCGTGTCGGCCAGAAGCGCGCTCAGTCAGGCTTTGGAACTCGGCTCATACACTAGACTTTTAATGGCGCCTTATGGTCGTGAAAATACGGTAATATCCAAGGATTAAACTTTTTGTGCAGCACTGTATTTTTTTTTTAATGCAAGAAATTTTAATGCCAATTAAGGCCTTGTTTTTAGACTCGTGGATTCAATGCCTTTTAAGACATTTCAAAGATCCACAGGAACCTTGCAACCAGCATCTCTAAAAGGGCTCTACATTAGAAAAAGATCCGGCAAAAAAAAAAAAAGTGCTCATCTACGACACATTTTGGGCTTTTTGAAATACATTTCATTAAACAAATATACCTCCACTCCAAGTCCCAAAAGATATTTGACCACATCTAAGTGACCACTAATTGCTGCAGCGTGTAGTGGTGTGTAGCCACATTTGTCTTTGCATGTCACATCGGCACTGTGAGACACCAGCATCTTCACAACGTCCAAATGTCCTAGTGGATAAAAAATAAATTAATAAATTGCAATATTTACCATACCAGACACATGATTTCTTTCTTTTTTTTCTTCTTTTTTTGTAAATCAGACACAACATGTACACAACATGCTTTGGTGGTTTCTGATTTCAACTCACACATTAGTGATATTGTATACTGAAATCGAGTTCAATCTTATCTTTTAGTTGATTAAGTGTGAATACGATACACTTCGTAGGTCATTTGCTTTATGCTCACTCTGCAACGTGTTAATTTATTATTTACATGCCTGGGCAATAAGTGGCGGTCTGCAATTATATCTATTTTAGAGTTAGGAAGTGATCAAAATCCACTGTGGTGAAGGAAGCAACAGGACTGTGAACACAAACAGAGCTGTTTATTTGGGATCACATGTTATTAGCAGCGGGAAATAAACAACCCCCGGCAGGCAAGAGTTGTACTGCACACAGCTTTATTTATAGTTGGTGAGACTACAGTAACCTTTGTGTTTAAAGAGTTAGAGGAAGGTTTCCACAATTTCCTTCTAGAGGGTCTCAGATATTTGATTTCAAAAGAAAATGCTTTGAAGAGTGCTTTTTTTGTCATTAATACTTCTGGTGTTTGGATTGCAATATTTGAAAGTCTGTCTGAAGCTGTGTGTCAAAACCATTACAGCAGTCTCTCCAAATTTTCATTCAACATCACCACCACTTACCAAGATATGCAGCCCAGTGAATCGGCTGCCTTTCCTTTTTGTCTTTACCGCTAGCGTTGGCACCCTTGCTGAGAAGCAAATTCACCATCTACAGAAAGAAAGCAACTGCTTTTCAGGTTGAAACGGGAATTGTACTTTTCGACAATGACCGAAGCTCCCTAATTAACAATAAACAAGCAAACACCCGTGAATGTCTTACCTCTCCGTGGCCACTGTGTGCTGCGTGATGCAAAGGTGTTCTTCCTGAGCGGTCATAAACATCCAGGCTGCACACATGAAGTATAAGCGATTGAGCACAGCCTGTAGCCCAGTTTGCGGCAGCCATGTGTAGTGGCGTGTGCCAGAATTTGTCCCGGGTGTTGATCTCTGCACTGTGCTTTAGCAGCAGCTCCACAGCCCTCTGAAGAGAAGACAAAAAAATCCAGGAAAGTTCACCCCAAAAAATCTATGTAGTGTCTTCCTTGAAACAATTCCATGAAAAGAATGAGCATACTTCATTTTTGGAGGCAGCAGCTCTATGTAAAGGAGTCAACAAACCCTGGTCCTTAGCATTGATATTGGCACCTGTTAGAAAGGGAAAAAATGCTTTACAGCTTGTTTTTGAAGTGATTTAGGGATACTCAAATATTTCAACCTTCACCTGCGGTAATAAGTAGCTCCATAATGTGAATGTCACCAAGATAGGCAGCAGCATGAAGGGGAGTGCTTTGTTCATAGTCCTATGATAAAACATGATTGAGGCATTTACCGCACAAATAATGCAACATCCTATCCAGGAAACAAACAAAATTGTGAAATAAAATTACCAATGAATTGACATCCTCCATATGGCTTAACAAAAACGTCACTTCTTCAGCATTTCGGCTGAAAATAGCCTGGACCAATGGACTCTGAAAGAGCGGTTTGACATGCAAGAAAAATAATAAACATTAGAAAATACCAATTCAAAATCACGAGGGAGGAGAGCTATAGATTATTGCACATCAGAACAACAATGTACATCGATCCTTGCAAGCCAGTTATTATGCAGTAAGCATCAATATATTAAGGAGAACATGAAAGTTCTAATATCAGATTGCGTTTCAAATATGCTGCAAAAACATAACCTGCAGAACTAGGACTGCACCGTGACATCGGTGCGGAACAGAACACCACATAACGGTATCGGTCTGGTGATGATACTTACTGCATTCCTCTTTTCTTAGTTCGATTACCAAAGCTTCACGAGGCTTGTTTTTGACTAGTTTAGTTGTACTTATGGATAAAATTGCCAAATTGTTGTCAGAGGCTCGTAGTTTTTAGGAAAAAAAGTGTCAAGTTCAGAAAAATAAATCGTATGAAGTATGCATTAATTAATGGCATTTGAACTTCGACTTTACAAAAGCACAGATGAAAAGGTTATGCTGCAGAACAGGCAGACATAAACACAAATGTTACTGCGCAAACCATAATTTAGACGACTTCTGTGTCAATAACATTGCTGTATGCCCGTTAGCAAACTTTGCTCGAAATGTCGCCAAGTCAACCGGCTGTATTACAAAGTTGAGGGGAAAAAACGATATTTTATTAATAACAATGATTTTCACTTACCTGGTCCTTGATATCCCTACACTCCATTCTTCAATTCTCCTGTTCTCTCTTTCGTTCACAGCGTCTGTGCATGTTAACCATGTTATTCAATGGCAGCTTGTTGGCCTCGTTAGCAAGTTCGTTTATGCAGTGTGGACAGGGGTCTCGCGAGAAGTCACAACAATGTGATGACAAGCTTGAGCGTTAAAGAACTGTCGTGACTCTAAAACACAACATTTAACGCGAAAAAAACAACCAAATATTGCAAAAGTTGAATATTACCATCTAAATCGCATGGCTTGAAATTCAGAATTATATTTATAGTCATTCTGGTAATATTTTCACATACTTTTTACAAATTGTACAATCGTGACAAGTGAAAACCACGATATCAGCGTTCTGTAATTTTGAGGGAATAATTGTCAATTCTCAATTTTTTCTGGAACGCAGGTGGATCATAACAGTACTGCAAATAACTCCCATTTGTTTTCTTTGTAATGTATGTTCTTTGGAAACTCTAAAACAGGGGTCTCAAACTCCACTCATTTAGGGGCTGCTGGAGATGGAGTCTGGTGTGTCTGAGCCGCATCAAGTATTCCACAAAAAATGGATTCAAGTATTATAAAATTAAAATAATCCGCTCTTGTCAATCTCTAGCAATAACGGTTCAGACATTTTTAGTTCTTCACAAGTGCAAGATTGTTGACCCAGTCGTAGGAGCCCCTGTGCTCAACAAAAAAACAAAACAAAACATTTTTGTCGATTGTTTTTCTTGAAACTGACTGTTCTAATCCCCAACTCTTTCTTCACTACACATTTTGAAAGACATATCTGGCACTGTGTGACAAGATATAATTTCCTTCCATCTGGTGTCACTTTAAAATTACGTTTTGCTGAAAGCTGTCATGTGCTTGAGCTGTGGTTGCCCATGAGTGATCTAAAAAAAAAACAACAACAAAAAACAGCCAAGGCAGTGACTGTCAACTTCGATGTCAAGTTGGGGGCTGTAAAATATCATACTGCGGGCTGCAAATGCCTCCCGGGCAATGAGTTTGAGACCCCTGCTCTAAATTACTTGTCAATGGACAAATTAGTGTTAAATGATGCGTAGGTGTGGACGTGTGAATGCTAATTTATCTATATGTGCTGACCAGTCCAGGCCTGCCTTAACCCTAACAAGGTAAAATGGATGGATGTATAATGGCAATCACCTGAGAAAATGTATGATTAATTATTCGTTCAAATATTAGACACGGAGCCAGCAAATTCTATTCACAAAATGATGGTATGAAGGGCAAATACAATCTAAATTTGTTTGAAATTCAACGAGATCTTGCGATGACTGTGAACTGTTTCCTTTCCATCCAAAACCGACCGCTTTGCCACATCAAATATGGCGGTAATAAAGACATAAGCCTCAAGACCCAAGACTGCATTAGTATCTCGGTCTATGACCAAAACAGCCAGTGACGCGTTGATATGACGTTTACCTGCAGACCACTTCAAGGCGTAATTTTTACAGGCGCAACTTGTTGGCCAATCAGAGCAGTCTTAGTTTTATGTGCATGCGCAGTACTCTCGAACTCAAAGTTGACACGGCAAGATCCGATGAGACACAAATGCGCTTGAGTTCAACTTGATCACGCTGATTCCATTCCCCGAACTTACATTTATACCCATGGTGCGTGCTGGATGTCGGACGCCATTGCCGGAATACAACATAAGTGGCTCTTGCCGACTCTACAATCAAGTAAGGTTGTTTAAAATACTTTGGTAAAGGTCACTAAGCGATGCAATCGAGGAAACTAGCACGTAGCTTGTGTTAGCTCGTGTATGACTTTGGCAACCCACTATGGACTTTTTTATTTTTTGGGGTGTACGGTTGGTTGGATTTAAAAATATATATAGAGAATTCTGAGCCACGTGTACAACAACGACAAGAGTCATCGTGGGCAGGTCGTTTCTATTTTTCCCACGCCATCAGAAATTGAGGTTAAAAGTTTTGAGGACAAAGTAGCGGTTAAAACCAAACAAATCTAAATAGTCAATGTCCTATCGTCGTTGTCACTACAGTGTGATTATGTTAGATGATCTCTCTTTTATGTCACATTTTTTCTCTCTCTTTTTTTTAACAGACTGTTATTTGTGTAGTTTGTAGTCGCAGCCCTAATTACAGATGAATTTGTGAACATAATTTCGCCTTGTATTCTTTGTTACAAACCCTCGTCCTTACGATTCATCCTGTTGATTTCTCGATTGATAGGACCGGTAATGAATGAATGAGGCTGCAGTGTCGAGATGTTCTGCAGCAAGCCTTTAAAGTCAAAGTTGGACACTCCCAACTATACACAAAAATTATCATGTGTAAATGACTTAAGTTGAAAATACATACATATTTTGAGAATCGGATCATCACCCAAATGTACTTGTTGATCTTCTTGTCTCCCTTTTTCTCAAAGTTAACTCTCGGATTTCTGTGTTGAATTTTAGCTGAAAATATACTTGAGCATTTCGGACTGTATTGTTGTACCTTTCGAGGTCACTTGTTCGTTTGGGAGTTGTCACAGATGGGAACTTGTGATTCCAAAAGCTGCCAGGTGCTGATAGTGGCTTATCTTGCAGTGACTTTACTTTCTCCACCATTCAGATCAAGAAACTCATTTGTAATTTGGTCTAAATTGTTTATTATCCTCATAGGATACAACGGTACCTCCAATTCCGCAATATGATCTAAGACAATGATTGACCACTGACTTTCAAAACTGCAATTCCCTTTGAGGGCAACCATTTATGGACGACAGTACGTTTCTTCAGGGTCCAAACTGTCACAACCATAAAATCTTTCTTAACGCACAGGCAAAGCGCTCACACTTGCACACTGTTCAAGTCAAATTTGATTCATTTTAAAAGCAAAAAACAAACAAACAAACGAAAAACGTTTGATGTTATTCTTTTACCATGAAATTAGATGATGTTACCCAAGTGACACAATATCTAGAATCCCATAGAAACATGCACCTGTTCTTCTTCGGTGGGCCATAGGAAAATCCCGGAACTGTGAAAGAGTAAAACCGCATCGGAATCATCACACATGTAGACGTTAAGGAACAGAATCCGTACAGAATTCAAAGAATGTCTTGCCAGCTGCAATATAGCAAATAAAAAATACACTTTCCCTTTTTTTTCTGAAACATTGATTTGAAGGTTGAATGATTCATTTGTTAATGTCAGACAGGCTACCAATCATTTTGGGAAATATTTTGACTACATAATTTGATTCCGTGGGTACAATGAAACACTTTTTAAATACTCTTGACTTTCCCAGAATTATTTTCCAGAGGTGTTTTGTTTCTCTTTGAATGGACACCAAGTTTGCAAGAATGCTGTCAAGGCATTAGTGCCGACACATGAAACAGTATGTTCCAGACTGGAATTTACTTAGTGCATGCCATACCATTATCCCGAATAGAATATGTCGCTGGAGTGCGGGCTAGAAAATGTGTTACTTTTAAATTACCTCTAACTCTAATAAAAACTCATACTCTTTCCAACGCACTTGCGGAAGCTCCAACTCGGTCCTTGAATTCAACGTGCCCCTGTTTTATACTAAAGGATGATATGATCAGTCTGTTGAGGGAATTTCACTCGGATCACGTGGGCCTGTGTGACCCACTGAGCTCATGAAGAATGACAAACTATTACTTTAAACTCCACCACGTGACCAGTCATCAGCTAGTCAAATGATTGGATACTCAGTGGGTCCTCCAAGGTCAAACAAAATCCTTTCGAGCATGCTAGTTGACCTCCAATTGGTTTTCAAAAGGCATTATTTACAAAGAATAATTTAAACGACACGGAAAGGATGAAGCCGCGGTGCATTGAAATTTCGAAGATCCCTTGTATTGTTGACTTAAACATGGCCTGTGAGTCTTTTTTTTCTTCTTGTTTTCCAGAAAAAACAAGATCAAACTGGATTGTTTTTGAATACAACTGATTTTTATCAAAGCCCTTAGCAGCTGTGTACAAAACTTTGTTCTCCTATCAGCAAAAAAATGCATTCCAAGAAATCGAGCGTGTTGCATTGTCCCGTTTTGAATTTTACTATCTGTACATTTGTTTGATTAAGTACATTTGTTTGTAATATGTGCTTCCTATTCTTGATTGTCATGATTTTGTTTGTTATTTACTCAGAATATCATCACGTAATCGGATGAGTGTAGAAATGATTCTGTTGTCCCGCAAAGCCAAATAATGTCAAACAGAGTCACTTAGGAAATATTAGTTGCAGAGGAAGTGAAATCTTGCCTGGGTGGGTGAAGTGGCTTTGCGGCATTTGTCTCATGATCCTACAGTCATGTCCTCCAGTCTGTGTCAGAGAAAACTTCTCAAGGTTCTTTCCGTGGAATGGCAATACATCCTTGGATTGCTGACTTAAGAGTATGTTGTGTACAGTAGAGATAAAAAAATAAAAATAAATAAGTGCAGGGGAAAGTTTCATTTCAAGTGGAAGTGAAACTTTTTTTTCCTTCATAGGTCACTTTTTTCCCCAAAACATTTTTGTCTTGAAAGGAGATCGAGGGGAACAATTCATTGCAGAATAATGTCTTTTACTCAAAGAGAAACTATTGCGGGAAAAGATGCACTTTTGCTTCTTGGGGATCAAATCCAAAATTGCAAAACATCTTCTCAAATGAATATAATAATATCATAAAAAAGCCAAGCATGTAATGTACCTCCCACTCCTACTCTACACATTCCAAAAACATGAATCTGCTCTGAGGTATTTTACCACCAAAACACGGCAACGACTTCAGACTAATCAGGATATTTTTAGAAAGTACACAGTAAGACCAAGTGAGCATTGTCTTTTATTCTTGCAGGCTCGGGTGAAATATTCCGATTGTTTTGTGTCCTTTTTGTCAGGAGGCTGAAAATCACCCCTCAAGTTCCCAGGGAACTGTCGGCCTGCCCTGATGAAGGCCCAGCGGGATGGAGACCTCCTCCAAGGTAACCGATTACACCAACAGAAACATGAGCAACATGCGCACACTCGCACAGGCACATGCGCACCCCTTGACATTAGAATTCCAATACCTCATTGCTGTATGAGTGATATTAGGGCAGTTTGCTGTATTTGTTACACACACGATGTAGTATGTTGACACATTTTTTTTTTTTTGTTCAATGTCAGAACGGTTTGACATGTGAAGGTGGAGTCCGTTGAATGTCACCAGGCAGCAAAGTCCACATTGTACTTTGGCGCTAGTCATGAAGGAACGGAATGAGAGCTACTCACCTTTTTAGTATTTTTTAAATGGCCATGAGTAACTTTCCCCCTTGTAGTTTGTTTTGCAAGTGTCTGTTTCTGCTCACAAAATAATTCATTAGTTACTTATTAGAGAGATATAAATGTTGGTTTGTTTTTTTTAAATATACATGTGGCATTAACCCTTTGAGGGACAGTGGTTACTGCAGTGGACAGCTTATGATGTTATCGGGTTACGCGGTGCATGAAAGGGTTCAATGATCAGATTCAAAATCTGATCCTTTTTCTCTCTTTGACAACAATCTCCCTCCTTTTTTTTCTCGGACTGCTACCTTTGACCATTTTTTGAATCGATTATTCTATGTCCCATCGACTAGTTGAGTAATCGGATAAAAATGGATGTTGCGATATTAAACAATAAAATGTGCAGCTATTCTTGTTGTCCACTTGGATTGCCATCCTCAAATTTCAGACTATAATATCTGTGACTTTTATGTGTGTGTGGCTATAGAAGGTGGAGCCTGGCCTGGTTAATGATCAAACGAGAGTGTGCAGTTGGATATTGTGTGCTCGGAATAGCAGCTGACTGTTAGCTGGCTAACCGTTAGCCAGTCTCCATGTTGATTGTTGAGTCCCTGGGTGTCAATTGGGGCTATCCTAGGTAGAAATGCGCTTCTTACGTCTTTACTTTGTTTCTGTTTATCCAGTAAAGTGTTTCAAAGTGCACGGCTTGACTGCGTCTGTTTTTGACCAGCTGTTGATGGGGCAGTACAATATAATATAGTTACCTGATAAATTGTTTCAGTCTTACTTTTTTCTGTTTTCTGTGTGTGTTGTTTTAGAGGACTCCCCTCATGACCAGGACATTCAGAGCAATCAGTACAACTCCATCTCTCCTCCGGCCTCCCCTGCTGAATTAGATGAGCCCTTCTCCACATATTTTGAAGAGAAGGTGGCCATTCCCGAAAATGTCAATCAGGTACTGCCTGACAACCACCTCTAAAACACAGGGCTGTCCCCATAAGCTTGAAAATGCACAGATTCTTGGAATGCCAGTCGAGAAGAATGCTGAACATCTTTCAAGTATAATTTAAGATGATGAATGGTTCTGAATTTCTCTTTTGCATTGTAGACAAATTAAAGGAGAAGAGTCACCTGTTCTGTTGACTCGATTTTCAGGTTGTCAGGGAATTCACCCGAACATCTTGAACTTTGAATGAAAAGACTCAACTCAACTCAGGAACAGATTGTCTTTTGCTGATCGGCAAAGGGGGCGAAGTTCCTCGAAGGCAACACAAGTCGTGTTTCCTCTCAGATCAAAACCCCACCTTCGCACCCCCGCTGGCCACTTTTTATTCACAGGATATGCAAAATACAAGTAACATATCAGAAAAACATTCCTCCTTATTTGCATGTCGCGCTTCCCAGCCCAGCCCACCGATATGCCCCTCAGCGGACACCTGGAGGCCAAAACATCTTCCGGTGCAAACAATGGATACCTTGTTAATTCAATGGGTAGATTTCGCATGAATTGAGACACTGTAACAAACTGAAGGACATCTTGTCATGCTGCCCTCCCGAAGTTGAACCTTCCTATCTAGATTGTCAGTTAATGAGGCCTTGGCTTCATTCAGCTCAAGTTGGCCCTTTTTTCTGTGTGCTCCATTGTGTACAAGTTGTGAGGACATAGCGTTCAAGGTCAATCAAGCATGTACGGAAATGAAACTTTGAAACATGATAATATTAAGTTTGTCTTTCTCCATCACAGGTGTTCAGTTTTAAGAAACTCTGGGCTTTCACTGGACCCGGGTTCTTGATGAGCATCGCTTACTTAGATCCAGGGAACATTGAGTCTGACCTGCAGTCTGGAGCAGAAGCTGGATTTAAGGTGAATACATGGAAATTATTGATCTTGAATGGCTTAGAGCTGAAAATACCTATTGGTCGATGCGGGCGGCGGTGTGATTTTATTCTGTGATTTGCACACAAACGCAAATAAGTATTTTAGTTATTTATGTGATATGGTATTAAAGTGAATGTTTCATCATTGTTGACGGGTTAGCTAGAAGAGCTAACCATTACCGTTTCAAGATTTGAACACCACGTATGAAATTAAGGGGTACAGTTTAGCTGTTAATGTTTATGTCACTTGTGACATTTATTTTTCAGGGTTAGGGAATTGGGTTTAAAAAAATCTATTAAAATAAGAATTTGTTGCAGAAAGTCCGATTTTATTTGGAGCCCATTTTGCAAAGCCCCAACTCCATCTAATGAATCACCTGCTGGTCTTCTCTCTCTTTCTCAAGCTCCTGTGGGTGCTGTTGGGGGCCACCGTCATCGGGCTGCTGTTGCAGAGGTTGGCGGCACGTCTTGGTGTCGTCACGGGAATGCACCTGGCGGAAGTCTGCAATCGGCAATATTCCACCGTGAGCATCTACACTCCCTTACCATTTGTTTCGTCGAATGGCAACTTGAAAATGCAGACACTCAACTGCAGAGACTACCAGCCATAAATATACCATGTTTCCTGTGCTGTATTGCGGGTCTTCATTCACCCCGCTGTACCGTTGATTTATTTATATATATTTAGAATGTTATTATTTTTCAGGATTCCAATTATTTTTATTTTTTTATGGGTCTTTACTATGTTCTTACTTAATGTAATGACCTTGTGTGGGAAAGGAGAGCCCCCGATGCAGTAAGCAAGATCACGCATAAGCTACTGTTGGCCATAGCTCACGTCCAGACACTCTCATGGAGGCTCTCTCACCGACGTTGCATGTTACCCTACAAGGCCCCGCCTCTTAAAGGCACATATGCCTCAACCTGTAGACACAACAACTCGTGCAGTATTTACTGTACACTTAACGCTTGCACTCTTTTCTGACAGGTCCCTCGGATCATACTATGGATAATGGTGGAGTTGGCGATTATTGGCTCAGACATGCAGGAGGTGATTGGCTGTGCAATAGCTCTCAATCTTCTCTCTGTGGGCAGGTACTTTATCAATCATATCTTTACTACTACTTCATGGAAGTGAAATATTTTTGTCACGGTGGGTCAAACTCACTTTTTTTCCGTATTCTTTTTTTTCTTTTCTCAGGATTCCTTTGTGGGCTGGAGTACTCATTACCATCACTGATACATTTGTCTTTCTCTTTTTGGACAAATACGGTATGTGATGATTTTGAACTCAAAGTTATCGGTCCAGTGTGCCCTCATTGTTGACGTCTGATCCCTTTTGTAGGACTGAGAAAACTTGAAGCTTTCTTCGGCTTTCTCATCACTGTCATGGGTTTAAGTTTTGGTTATGAGGTAATATTTCTCCTTTTAGTCCTCCCCTTTTATTCAATGGAGGCCACCAATGACATATTTGACAATTAGCTTTTTCTTTCCCCCTCTGTAGTATGTGCTTGTGAAACCAAACCAGGGGGAAGTGCTGAAGGGCATGTTTGTGCCGTACTGTGCCGGGTGCGGGCCCACGCAACTGGAGCAAGCTGTTGGCATCGTAGGCGCTGTCATCATGCCGCACAACATCTACCTTCACTCGGCTTTGGTCAAAGTGAGAATTGTTTTTATCAAGTCTACCGCTTGTTATTTGCTGAAAAAGTGCTACAGTTTACACACATTTGCTTGGACATAGTTTGGGATTTGCTGGCCGCCATTATGTTGCAGTTTCAGGTCATTGCAGATCTTTTTGAAGGGTTGTCAAATAATATTACTTGGAAATTGTTGATATTTGAGTTGGAGCTCGGTCCCTAACCTTCATAAATAATAAGAATAAGAAAACCTTTATTCGTCTCACATTGGAGAGATTCCCATTTCCAGCAGCAAAGTTATGAAAGGAAGAAAATAGAAGAACAAAAAGTATCAGAGCTGCTGTAAAGACAGCCACTCTTGCGGCGCCATCTTGAAGTCATAATAACATAACAAAATAATACAACATAATCACAGATCAGTGTTATGACAGTAGCTTCACACCAAAGTATATTAATACACATATTTTCAACAATTATTTTTGGGGGGGAAAGTGTCAGTCAAAACGCTGACTTCTTGAACAGCCCTTGTGTCTTTCAGTTGTCCGGGTTCTATAAAATATCTGATAAATGTGTGAAAGTATTGGATATGTGAAATTTTTGGGCAGCCCGTCAACGCTTACTAAGATGGTTTTCAATGACGTGTGTGTGAAACTAATGAATAATATGACCCCCGCCCCTCATTTATTTCCCCATGCAGTCTCGTGATATTGACCGTCGAAATAAGAAGGAAGTAAAGGAAGCCAACAAGTATTTCTTCATTGAGTCGACCATCGCGCTGTTCGTCTCGTTCCTCATCAACGTCTTTGTTGTAGCCGTTTTTGCCCAGGCCTTCTACAATAAGACCAACTGGGATGTGGTGCGTATACTGGCGTGCTCTAGCAATCGCACTGAAGTGCGCTCCAGTGTTCATCTTGATTTTTCTGGTCACAGAACCAAGTGTGCAATGCCACCAGCATCCCTCACCAAGGGCTCTTCCCAAACAACAATGAAACGCTGGAAGTGGATATCTATAAGGGGGTACGTTTACTCATCAGTACTTGCTGAAAGACATTTAAGAAGTTCAATTTGAGGATAAGTCAACAACATTTCTTCCAAATAAACAATTGGGATATTAGATGGTGCCTTCAATTTCTAAGATTGCATGCTCTGTTTTTGTTGATTGAGAAGAGACTTCAAATTTTATGCAAATATACATTTGGTTTTATATATGATAGCCAGCCTGACGAGTGGCAAACTTAACCTTATTAATGCTTGTGGTATCTTTGCTATCACCACTTTAGGCACTTTACTGAATTATAATATTCTGCTTTATCTTGAATATATTTGCATCAGCACTTTTGCGGAGAAAAGAGCTTACAGTGACAATATTAAAGTGATTTCTTATTTTAAAACTTCATGAAGCTACTCATTCGTAGCCACGGGTGATAATGCAGATTACAGTAAATAAAATAGCACGTTGCCAAAAGAGCTATCAAAAGATCATCAGACTGCACTCTGGCTGTGAAGGTTAATGAATGTCACCATGGGTGTACAATGAATTGTGTTTATGGAAATAATTATCAGGTGGGAAATTATGTAAAGATGTCATTGCAAGCCTGCAACTTCAGTGAATGTTTTTTTTTTTTTGCAGCATTAGCTCACTGAGTGCGAGTCCATTGTGAAAAAAAACTTGTTTAAAATAGATTTTTAAAACATTTTTTTTTGTGGTCACTTATTATTCAGGGGGTGGTTCTGGGCTGCTTCTTCGGCCCCGCCGCGCTGTACATCTGGGCCATCGGCATCCTTGCTGCAGGGCAGAGTTCCACCATGACGGGGACCTACTCTGGCCAGTTTGTTATGGAGGTACGCTTGTGTGGTTGTTGACAGTGTCGATTGAAACAAAAGAAATTCAATGTGGTGATGTTTTTCTTTTTTTCCTTACTATTTTGGAAAGGGTTTCTTAAACCTGCGGTGGTCTCGGTTTGCGCGAGTGCTGCTGACGCGTTCCATCGCCATCACGCCCACGCTGCTGGTGGCTATCTTTCAGGATGTGCAGCATCTGACTGGGATGAACGACTTCCTTAATGTGTTACAAAGCATGCAGGTCTGACTCGTTTAGGAACGCTTGCAAAACCTGTTGTTTCTGTTTTTTTTGTGTCCATGCGCTGGTTGCGAGAGAGTTCAGTCGAAGGTGTGTACAACTAAATTCTGTTTCTCATCCATAGCTTCCTTTTGCCTTGATCCCAATTTTGACCTTCACCAGCCTGACGTCCATCATGAACGACTTTGCGAATGGCTTGTAAGCAAACTGACTATCAATATTCCCTGTTGGTAAAAGTGTTGAGACTCAAATCTGAATCAGATTACCAAACAGAGCCTTTAGTTCCGCCTGAATGTAGTGAGGTAGAATGAGTACAGTTTCAAAAGTATCACAAAATTCTATAAAACCTCCACATTTTGGGAAATATTTTTTGATGACATGACACTTTGCGTTGATGTGAAGTAGTCTGTCACAATCACTCAACACACAGCCACACAGTCTGGAAACAAAAGTGAGTACACCCCCATCCACCCACCTCACGAGTAAAAATTTCCAAATTGAGCCAAATTAGCCATTTTCCCTCCCTGGTGTCACATGACTTGTTCGGTGTTACAATGGATGGGGAGTTGCTGTAGTTAAATTTGTGGTTGTCACTCTCATACTGGTTACTAGAAGTTAAATATGCCATCTAATGGCAAAGAATTCTCTGAGGCACTGGCCAAAAATGATTTGTGCTTCAAGATGGCCTTGGCTATAAGAAGTCTTCTTCCCTAACCATACATTTGACACGAGAGCTTGGCGTAGACAGCGAGCTAAACAATACTCCAATAAAAACACAAAGATGAGAATCCGCCGTTTGGTATTTTTATGGAAATCTTGTACTGTATAGCTCGCTTTCTACGCCAAGCTCTCGTGTCAAATGCATGGTTAGGGCATAATAGTAAAAGGATTGTGCCTGAACCTGTCAAAAGAAGGCGGATCGAAGTGGATGCTATCACACCTCTCCACTGTTACACTGTTATGAATCAAAATGGCTACCCTACTGACTTTTTGGGTGGTTCTTACTACTTCCACCACTAGGGGCACTGTAATACAATTACTGGGGGCAGAATAAGAAGAATCTACAGTATACTGTACATTCTACACGGTCACGGAAGCTGTACTCTTGTTTCATTTCTTCTGTTTTGTTCCAAAAGATATGACAAAATACTTACAAAAACGTGAGATGCTTGACGTTGTTTTCCTTTGTTTTCCAGTCCTTCACACATCAAGTTGATGTGTGACTACTTTCGCCAATATCTGTATCGCCCGTGTCTAGCATCCGTAATGAAAGTATCTTCTTGTTTCTTTCAGGTTTTGGAAAATCGGTGGCGGCATCGTCATCCTGTTGGTGTGTTCTATCAACATGTACTTTGTGGTGGTCTATGTGGCGACGCTGCACAGCGTTTGGCTCTACGTCCTGGTTGCTCTGCTCTCCGTCGCCTATCTGTGCTTTGTAGGCTACCTGGTGAGTTTTTTTTGGGTTTTTTTAGAACCTCGATGTTCTCATTTGTGTCACCAAGGAAAAGTAAATATTTAGATAGCAATGTATTTTTTCGGGGTGGGGGGTATAATTCTGCTAACTACCATAAACATCAGACTGTAAGTAGCAACATGACTTTTCTGTTACTTGACTGGCCTTTCCTGTCTTGTGTGCAGGTGTGGCACTGTTTGGTCGCCCTGGGGGTCACCTGCCTGGACTTTGGCAGCAGGGTAAGCAATCGACCTGCTGTGTTCATAGAAGAACAGTCTGAGTCCAACTCCTAGAGAAGAACAGCACAGTAACCCGGCAGCATTCCTCTTTCTTCTGAAGACTCTCAGCCTTGTATTCAACCGGGACTGTCGGAGTTTATGTCTAAGCGTCGTTTTCCCCCCCTTGTGCTTATGTCAAGTTGACGCCGGGGTAGCGTTTTCCGTCGCTTGCCGCAATATAAATCCACTTCTGTCTGAATATAATTACATTGACAAGGTTGAGCACAATCTGAACACTTGACTTTACAGGTGGCCGTGTTTGCTTTATTATGGCGAAGCACAATTAATGCCACATTTTAATTGTTTCATCAAATCTTTCAACTTATGAGCTACAAAAGGTTCAGCCAGTATTTTTTTTTCTTACATCACTGATTAAATTGTTGCAGTAGTCTTGCAGAATACCCTTGGAGCAAAAACCTTAAACTGGTCAAGCTGACACTCTAAAGTTTGAAGAAGCTTGAAGGAATTAATTTTGTTGCTTCAGGTTAATAAAAGAGGCGGAAATTGTTCCCGCTACAGACAGCTGCAGCTGTATTTGCGCAGTTGCACTTAAAAGCGGTTGAATGAGTTAAATGAAGGAAATATTATGATTTATGGTAATCTTGAGACATCATAATATACATCAGCATACTCCATTCTCTCTTATTAAACCGATGCAGTTGAGTCACTGGATTTATTCGCCCACTTTTATTTACTGCATCATAAGTTTGTTTCATATATTAATAGACTGAAAAAATAAGAGTTGTTACGGCCATTCATACCCAGCATAGCTGTCTTACGATATCTTGTGGCTGTAATGTGTCCAAGACACCGAAGGGGAAAATTTGCACAATTGTGCTTAGACGACTGACTACATTTTGTCTCATTCTGTTTGATTTAGAGTCAGTCCCGCAGTGATGGTTGCACTGATTTGTTTGTTTTGGGGTTTTTTTTGTGTATGTCCTGATACATTTTCTCGCCCTCTGTGCTGACGATGGTTCAGAAAAAAATGGAGTATCTCTTTTGTAAAGGCCTCTGAGATAACTGACTTTATGTAACTGCTGAGGAATACTTCACTAAAAGGGATCAAATGGGAGTGACATTAGGGCGTATAAATTAGTCCAAGTAGATGAAGCACAGTCTCGTAAACTATGTACACATTTGATATGATCAAGCCACCGAATAGGGACTGATGTCTTTATTTGTGCATCACTGGTATAAAACAAAATGTCTTTTTACTTGTTTTGTTTCATTTTTGATTCCCTTTTTGTCATTCTGCTATGATGATGAATTTTGTATGCACATTTTAATCTAAGATTACATATTATAACATTAAAAGCTAAAAGCCCACTACATTCGCCAATTGTAATCAGTATCTGATGTCGCTATAATAATACAGAATCTTTATTTGGGGAAGGGGGGGGGTTGTTCTGCGCAGAGTAACTGCTCTTGATTGGATTATTATTTTGTCATATTTGTGGGGCGGGGTCAAAATAAGAAATGGAAGAGACTGTGAAGCAAGTTTTCACTTCCTCTTAATTGTCCGTTCAGACTGTTCGAATGTCTCAGACAAGTTTGAATTGTTAAAATCTAGTGAGAATTAGATCACAAAGGGGGGCGGATATAAAACTCATCACATTCTGTTACTTTTAAATAGTTATCCACATTCTTTACATTGCTTTGAAGTGGGCAGCCCGGTAGTCCAGTGGTTAGCACGTCGACTTCACAGTGCAGAGGTGTACCGGGTTTGATTCCAGCTCCGGCCTCCCTGTGTGGAGTTTGCATGTTCTCCCCGGGCTTGCGTGGGTTTTCTCCGGGTGCTCCGGTTTCCTCCCACATTCCAAAGACATGCATGGTAGGCTGATTGAGCACTCTAAATTGTCCCTAGGTATGAGTGTGGGCGTGGATGGTTGTTCGTCTCTGTGTGCCCTGCGATTGGCTGGCAACCGATTCAGGGTGTCCCCCGCCTACTGCCCGGAGACAGCTGGGATAGGCTCCAGCGCCCCCCGCGACCCTAGTGAGGATCAAGCGGTTCAGAAGATGAATGAATGTTTGTATCCAAACCAGCCAATGGTGATACAACACTGTTTTAGTAATCCACAATGTTATAATTAAGGTGCACATACTATATACTACACTAAAATCTACTTGACTACTACATACGATAAAGCAGTAAGTAATCAAGTAATTTTATTTTGGACCACTTTGAAATAATTCTGAAATTGAAAGAAAACAATAGTTAACATGAAGGCTGCATCCAATGAATTATTTATATCCGTCAATTTTCAAATTTGAGGAGTGATGATGATTTTTTTTCCCCCTTTTCATCCACTGTATTTATTTTCAGTGTATTTTCTGTAAAGGGCTCACCATCTGTCACTTATCTGGCAGTGTTTTTCACAGAACAAGTTTAGTGGCGTCGTTCAAAGTGTGGAAGTTTTGTGTGGAAATTGACAACTGTTTTGAAGCTTCGGTCAAACCCCATCATAATGATGTTATCGGCCAACATTAAGTCTTTTTTTAACAACTAAAGCACTGTGTTAAGAACATCACACATGCACATTTTTTTACCTGACAAATACATATTGATGTTCTGTCAATGCTCACATCCACTTATGACTGTGATTTTTTTTATAAACGTAATATGTTCCCTCCTTTTGTGTCCACACACATTCGCTCTGTTGCAGAGAAAAAAAAACATGAATGCACTATTGTATACATTTATTGTCTTATGTGTATCCTATGCTTCTGACTGAGACCCACCATTTGTTTAAAATAAATGGCAAAGACTGCCTACCTTACATGGTGTCTTATGTCTGAATTCTAAAGAATTTGAGCCTTGAAATAGAGTCTGATTAATGGTAATAGCACCCCAATAGCCTACTACGATACTCTCCTAATGCGAGGCAGTGCAGAACCATTCTATAATTGACAGTAGCGATGTGTGGTGCGAGTTACTCTTTTGCAGGACTTTCCGGGGGTTAAATGAGGAAAGGTGAGCACCTTTGAGTCATCACTAATTCAAATCAACAAACTGTCATGTGATTGTCCTCCCCCTCATGTTTCTTTTTCAAAAATTTGTCGCTTCTTGATTCTGCGCAAAAGGGCCCAAATAAGTACAATGTGACAACGTGTTATTTCCCTCCATGTCGCTCTCTTCGTTTGCTTGACCTTTTAGAATATGAACTTAGATTAACAAAGAACAATCAGTAAGGATCTCATTTTAACATTTTCGGTCAAGTTTTCCAAGTGCATCCTACTGATGAATTGTCCGTCTCCCCTTCCTCTCACCTGCAGATGGGGTTTGTGCGGCACACGGATATTTATTTATTGAATGACATGGATGTGGACACTGTGGTGGAGAGATAGGAGAACCCGTCGCGGATGAAAGACGCACCGTGATGAAGATTCAGAACACTGATAGAATGACAACAGCATGGCCAGTATTTTCTGCATCTTCAGAAATGTTCAGTGCCTTCCGCTTTAAAGTGCCTCTTAAAATGTCCGTTGCCATTGTTGTTGTTGTTTGAATCAAATGCCTCTGCAAACGTAGCCAGGCTTCTGATTACAAAGGGTCCATGTTGCACTTTTTTTTATTTGTTTCCTTCAAATGATGTGAATAAAATGAATAATATGCAGCAGAAAGGGATACAAAAAAAACGCACGCTGCAAATAGTCTTTCCTGAAAATAGACAGTCATAATAAAAGGCGAATTATATTAACATACTGTATGTTAAATGGGTCTGTCAATAAATAAATAAATATATATATATATATATATATATAATATAGCGTAAATAATGCATCTGTTGGATGCTTGTCGAATTTATGCTAGGAAACCTGCTGGATATTTAATGTGATTGAATTTGGTCATCTAATGTGACCACTGTTACTTGGGAGTTCATTAATATATTTGGTAATTTATTCTTCGTCCAGTTATTTATGCAAAGTGCAGGGAGAAAAATGATCGTATGTTCGGGGTCTGCTGAATATCAAGTCTAGTTTTGCAATGTTGGTGGTAACATTCGCTGAGCCGTTATGGCGCATAATGTGGCCTTTTTTTTTCTTCAGTATGCTGGGGCACTGAAGCGTCAGCTTTACAATATAACCTGCTGGTCAGTCGGCTATCATGTTGTGATCAATATATGATCATTTTTAATAAACTCATGTCCTGAGTTCAGCAGAACATTAAATGAATTGATGGAAACTCAAGCCAGAATGCAGCCTTGTTTAAAGGGTGTATTTATTTGACTAAATATGAAAGTGCCTCCACATATGTGCCTCACATCTAACATCATCAGTGCACAAAAAAAAAAAACAATGTGCAGGTTTTATTACTGGACCAAATGTTATTTTGTTTTTTTCTTTTGAAAATGCATCCCTGTTTTTTTCTCCTTTAACTAAATTTTGTCTTGGGAAATATATTTATATATTTATAATCTGTCCCACTTGTTGGGTGCATACTTGTTTTTATGTTCATGGGAAAGAAAAGGAAAATCATCTTTGTTAAGTGTTGAACAACTAATTCACACTGAAAACAAATGCCACTGAGACCAAGATAAAGGAAATGATACATACAATATACAGTATACGACCATATATATGTATCATTTCATGGCAACATGATAGACCAGCGATAAAGACAAGAAACTGACAGTTTTTGAATTATATAATTTTATATTGCCACTGGTGTGATTCTCGCATTTTTTTAATCATGGTTACATTTATAAATGTCTTCCTTGAATTATATATTTTTGTAATTTAATAAACATGAAACGAATGTGCATTTTGTGAATTCAAACGTCTACTGTCTTCACTACGTCATGTCAATTTATGTGTTGGAGCCTTTTGCCTCCTCTGCGCCTCCTGGCCGCAGGGGTCGCTGTCTCCCATATTGACGTGTTGCGCTGCAAGGTGCTACGTCACCACATTTCGCCGAACAAGATGAGCGCACAAATCTCTCATACCACCGCCAGCATCTGGTGAGTTTCACCATAACTGCGTCCACACCACTTAAAATTTCAATTTCAGTAGCGTTCGCCTTATTTGGTGCATGTACCCGCAGTATGCTAGTTCTTGCTAAAAGAAAGCCGGTTAACTTCAGCATCGTGAGTTTTTCTGCTTGACGTAACGGCATCTCCCCCTGTCGTCATTATTGTATTCATTTAAATAGACGCGACATGAGGGAAGTGGCTCTCCTGCTTTCACCCTGTGTGCTCTTCTTCCTCCTGCTGAGCTCCTGCCAGACAGCCAGACAAGGACAAGACATCCGATGTGGAGGTTGGTGTCTTCCTGCGCCTTGCACCCTCTATGAATGCACCATTGAATGTGCAAATGCCAAATAATAAATGGTGCATGTACCCCCTCAGCTTGCAGGGCTCTGGTGGATGAGATGGAGTGGGCCATCTCCCAAGTTGACCCCAAGAAAATGATCCAGACAGGCTCCTTTCGAATCAACCCAGACGGCAGTCAGTCCATCAGGGAGGTCAGTGTGCTCTTCTCATGATGGTAAATGGTCACGGTAACTGCAATGGTTGTAATGCACATCTGACGCCAGGTTCCTCTGGCGCGCTCTGAGGGAAACCTCCTGGAGCTGATGGAAAGCGTGTGTGAGAGGATGGAGGACTATGGCGAGCACACAGACGCCGCCAGCAACAGGAAGTCATACATTCGGGTCAAATCTCGCAACGGTGAAGCCATGGACCTGTCAGAGGCAACGCTAGACTCAAGAGTCACCGCCAGTTTAAAATTTGCAGTGAGTGCCATGCTCGAACGTTTTTTTGGTTTGTTTGTTTGTTTGTTTGTTTGTTTGTTTGTTTTTTTAATTGTGATTGGATTTTTTCCATCTTAGTTCCTTCATTCATGAAAACGTTCATCATGCAAATTATTATATGATGACTTTTGCCGTGTGAAATGATTTACCTTGATCTCTTGTGACAGTGCGAAGCCATTGCTGAGCAGCACGAAGATGAACTCATCGAGTTCTTCTCTCATGAGACAGAAAATGTCAAAGACAAACTCTGCAGTAAGCGAACAGGTACAAGTGCAGATTCAGTTTTTTCAGACACAAATGAGAGCCGTTTGTTTGTTTGTTCATTTGGCTTGCATTCTTGGTTTTGTGACTTCTGGTGTCACCTTTTTTTCAGACTCATTCTGTTTGAAATAGGACAATTTGGCATGGAAACTAAAAAAAAAAGTTTACAGTGGAATCTCAAGTCCAAATGTATATAAGGTTGTACATTTCAGAATTTGACAAATAATATAACACAAAACCTCAGTCTGTCATGCCGACTGAACCCTAGATTGGTTTTGATCCTTTGTTGGTTTTTTTATGTGTTAATAGCTGTCAAATTATTTATTCATTTATTTTTCTTTTTTTTTTTCCTTGAGAAGTAAAATATTTGTTATATTTCACATGCATGATAACATGTTATGAATACCCTTGTTTCTGTTTCCAGTATTTCTTAAACTGCTATTTCACTGAGTGGCAAATGCTTGTTCATGTTTGCAAACGTAGCCAATTTTGGGTTTGCATCAGTGTTCGTACGAGGTTGCAATGATGTTAACACACAGTTCTTACTTGTCCCAAACAGTTTGAACATGTTCAAAATTTCACACGTTCAACTTGAGCGTTTCCACTGTGTGATCGATGACGTCATTGTACTTTCTCACCGCCTTCCTCATTGTCTGCCCCTGTCAGACCTTTGTGACCATGCTCTGAAAATCCCACATGATGAACTTTGACATCCTCACGCCATGGCGACCGTCTCCCCTCAGCTGATAATGGCCGGGTCACGCCATGGCGATGGCGACGAAGGTGAAAGATGTAGTCATGTATGAAAATTCCATAGATTCCATATCCTCAGAAGACGTTGCATCATTCATGGAGAATAGGGGGTTGGTTTGCGTGAATATATTTTTTTCAATTCACCATCCCTTATATCTCTACCTCACGGTCAATCTCTCTCTTGAATTAGATTAGCACATTATTTTTACTGTGAAACTGTTCAAATTGAGTTGCGAGATTTTTCATGAAGTACACTGCCTGCTTTAGAATGTTTATGTTTAGAAATAGAACATAAAATATGATAATCCTTTGAGATGTAGATAAATTCCCTCCCAGTCTCTCCGATCTAAATTATGGGACTTTTCTTCCTGATGTAAATTACCGGTAAGCAACTAGGTACTGTACGCCCGCAGTTTGTCCCTCCTCGAAAGACAGAAAAATAAAAGCTTCACTGTTGAATTCATGTTTCACAGCTGATCGCACTCGCCTAATATTTTGCTGTCAGTTTTCTATTTTCACCTGTATGAACAACCTAGTTTTTATATAAACTTTGTCAGATTTCTGCATCTGTGTTGCATTTGTTATTCGGGAATTATTTTATACTATTTTTATGAATCCACTCCTTTTGTTTATATATTTTAAGACTAGAGAACATTTTTTTTTTTAACAGATCAGCTTGTATTAGATGCTAAAAAAACAACTTTTACTCCAATTAGATAGTGTGTGGTTGAGGTATTTTATTTCCATTCTGTTTTGATGACCTGAATATATTTCTGCAATCAAATGTAAAAAGTGTAAAATTATGAATAACATACACAGACCCAGTAAAAGAGCAGAATTAAAAAAATAAATAAATCTGCCAGTCCCAAATTAATAATTCACATATTTATTGACAGTGTCAAAACATTTATTATTGTAGTTTTGGTCTCAGGTATCCAAATAAGATGTCACCAAACATTGAATTTATAGTTTTTAACATTTTTTATTTGGCTAGCAAACCATGTTACAATTATACACACAACACATTTTATACTGCACTATACTTGAGATGTAACGAGCGAAAAGCCATCTCTGTCAACCTCATCTTGATACAACAATCATGCAGATTAATTCCCGTTTTAGTCAGTGGGTTGAGGTTTAATAAAACCACATTTGTTGCTAATTATGGCTAATTGTCGGGTACTTCGTTTGATATCTCAGTTAAGTCTGTGTACGTTTTCATCATACGGTAATTACCGGTACACTACACAATTTCATCGTCCTTTGTCGTCCCATCCTCAACCGCGGTTTGGTACTACTCACTCTGGTCACATGTTCTCTCATCTCCATCGTCTTCTCCCTCTTGTCCACTGGCAATATTTTGTTCCTTTTCAACCAGGCGACACCTCCCACCCTCCTCCTCTGTTTCATCCACCTCGTCCTCATCTGCTATAATGACCGTGTCCCCAGAGTCATGGCTGCTGGCGCTACTACAAGACAGTGTGTCGTCCTCGCGCCATGGCTGCGGGAGCATTTGTGCAACCTCATTGCCCTCGAACACCCTGAGCTCCTCAAAGACTCCCTGTTCAAAATCAACACCTACACTCTCAGGATCCCAAAACTCCAACATTTCCTCTTCTTCGTTCTCGGAGTCAGGCGCTGTATGTTTCCTGATGCGATTCACTGCATCCCACAGGGAGTTAGGATACTGAAACTCGGCTCCCTCGGGCATATCTTGAGCGTCACTTCCACTTTCCTCAGGAGGAGGAGGTGGTGGTGGAGTAGCAGGTGAAAGCGGCGCAGAATTGTCAGGAGAAGGGGTGCAGTCCAGCAGAAGATCAGAGAGTGTTTCAGGAAGTCCAACAGCGGAATCGTGGTTTTGAGGTGAAGGGCAGGCTGATTCAGTTCCTGACTGAGGGGCAAACTCTTCACTTGACTCTTGCGGTGGAGGGGAACTTTGGGGTTGAGCCTCATGGTTTGTGGTTGAAGGTAAGGGAGGAGATGATTTTATACTTGGTAAAATGTCACACTGACACTCAGCTGTCTGTTCCTCGAGACCTGTCAAATCCTTGTTGTCCTCGGCCGCCTTTGTGTTAGTCTCTTTCACCTTGACATCATCTACTGCTTGGAAGTCAAAAGATTTGCCCTCCAGCTCTTTACTTTGACTCGGGGTCACGTTCTCTGAATGCTCATCTGGACCATCGGTCTTGTTCTCTTCTTCAGTTGGAATGCAAATGAGTTGCTCACTGTTGAACTCTGCGGGCTTCTCTTGGAATATTCCGGAATTCCGGTCTAGAAGTTCCAGAGCAATATCAATGGCATCTTCATTGGCGGTGGCGGATCCTACCTGATGATGCGCCACTAATTCATTTGTCCCCTCATCGGGAGATTCCTGAGGGACATTGCTGAGCTCACCATGCTGTGATGATTGTCCCTTTTCGGCTTTGTCACAAACCTCAATCTCAGGCATTGCCATGGAAGTTATCATATCAGAAGGCAGAGTGGAAGGGTCAGCGAAGGGAATGAGAGTTGGTAAATTCAGCAACGATATTGTTCCCGGTTGAAGTGCGCAATCCACTATTGGATCGGGCGTTGCTGAGTCAGCATCTGGAGCTTCCTCAATCTCTGACTCTGAGAAACAAGGGAGTGACTGCATAGCTAAAGTTGACGGCTCAAGATTCGAGCGGGGCTCTTGGGCATCTTTCGAGGCTGCAAGCAAGAGAGGATTAAAAAGGCCAGGAGATTGAGTGACATCATTGTTCATGTCACTCTGCTCAGGGGTGGCTGCTTCTGGAGTGGACCCGCCTGGAGGAACCTCCATCATGTCAACCTGATCCATATTGTCGGTTTCTGATTGGCTGTTAGTCTCGTTTTCTTGCAACACATTGGACACCTGCTGCTGGGATCCTGAAAATGTATCACAATCAACACTAGGATCTGTATCTTCAGCAATAGACCTCCTTTCCCGACTCGACTCTTGCTGGTTCTGTGACTGTTCCTCCTTGGCGGTCGTTTCATCTTTGTTCACTTCAGGCAAATCAGATCCCTTGTCTGCATCTGTCACGGGTATGTCCGGAGGCGACGTTGCATGAAGGTGGATACCAAGGATTCTTTCAGCTCGTTTCTCCAAAGATTCTCTCGCGGTATTTTCACTCTCACACTCAAGAGTTGTCGTCTCTGCAAGGCCTGGGTTCAGGCTATTTTTTGGTCTTTGGAAGTTTAATTCATCTGAATGCAAGTCTGAGCTAAGAAGACTGCAGGATTGGTTCGAGGAGGCGGGACAATGTTCTGGACTGTGCTCTGTTTTCGTTTTGGATCCCAAGAAGTGAACGTGTTCCTTCTTGGGAGATTTAATGAGTTCCATTTTGACGACAACGCACGTTGTGTCAATCACAAGGAGATCTTGCCCCTCCTCTGTTTCGGGGCGTTGCTTGATGTCGAGTCTTCTTACTTCCATGCCAAGAGGACTCTGAGAAAGAGTTCTTCTTGTGAAACTTGGCTCCCTCCATAAGGGATATTTGGCAGACGCAGGTGATACCGACGGAGTGGCTTGTCTCTCAACGGCACGCTCGGTATCATTTATGTTCTCGTTGAATGGGCACCCCTCTGTCTTGTCGGGCTTTGGTCGTACTTCCTGTGGCAGGCCAGGGTTTAGACAGCTCTGCGTCGTCTTTCTGGATTTGAGATCTCTGTCCTCAAAGGTCAGGACAGACATCTGTGCGAGTGCCTTGTAGTCTACTTCATCTGCCACCTTAGAAGTTTGGATAGTTCCACTACTGCTGGGCGAACATGTTCCCGGCTCTTTGTTTGGGGTGTTTGCTTGTTCACAAGGTATCGAGGATGCGTGTTCTGTAGGGCTCGCTATGCGAGACACTAAACAGAAGATAGTCATCCCACCTGTCTTCTTGCTTAGTCTGAATTTGCGCCCTTCGATCACTTTGGAGGACGATTCCTGGATAAGCGTGGTCGTCTTAACTTCTTTTGAGATTTGTGGACACGTCAAAACCTTCTGTGGAGTATTGACATTGTGGACCGCCGGATTTCCCTGGGAGGCGTGTCCTTCAAACTGGGGGGATGTTGTCTGTTTCCTGTCTGGTTTCTCTTGTGTCTTCTCAACCCGGTCCCAGTGTTGGGGCACCACTAGTGAACCTTTATGTGGGCTGTTGTATGGAGGAGGTGCGATGTAACCAGGGGGCTGACCAAACATTCTCCTTTGGATCCTTCCCTTCATGTCCATCACGTGGCTCGCATCGGGGGCTTGCGGTGGACTATAAATTTGTTGCTTGACCGCTCTCTCCCACTGTCCCGGATCATCTCTCGCGTTTGCACATTGTCCTATTTGCTGAGGTGCTGCCATGCAAGACTCAATCCCGGTTCTTCTGTTCTCAAGCAGTCCATGCGAGGCCCCCCTCAGCTCCGCCTCTATCCGCCTTCTCCTTGGAAGGGAATGGCTGTAACGGGCAGCCCAGGCTTCCAGCTCTCTGTAGCTACTGCTGTCCCTCTTAGACGACTCCCTGTAACGTCCAAGATTCGCGGGCTCCCACCTCCTTTGCCATCCCTCTCTCATGTGGTCTCTCTCGTGTACTCCGACCACCTGTCCAGCTGTTGTCCATTCTCGGGCGTCACGAAAGCCGTCGTCTCCCATGTTCTGTTGAGAATGCAGAGCCCCCGAGAAACAGTGCTGGGCAGAAGTAGAGGCACCCACCCGTGACTCGGTCCAGTTGGTGTGATCCAGTAGCGATCCTCTTGTTTTTGATCGAGGTAATGTCCAGTAGCTGGACTCTCTTGCATGATTCCACTGCTCTTCGTGGTTAGCTGGGTTATAATGTGTTGCCTGATGTCTGCCATGATGGCTGTGTGGATAAACACATTAAAAAAAAAGAAAAGGTGACACAACATAGTGCTATCTTCATTGATACTGTTTTCTCACACTGCCTGGTCGAAAATGTGAAACAATTTGGAATTGGTTCATGAAGAACATGCCTCTGAAGTCACACAAAATGTGGTTTGTCGTACCGTCACACATCATTGTTGTTCATCATCAGAGTTGATGTTGGGCACAAAATATTTTGTTTTCGTTTTACCATCGGCCTTTCAGTTCTTTTAACACTTCTGACAGTTGAACATGAAGTCTGCTTGCTTTTTGGCAACCCTAAAAAATGTTCATTTTTGACCTTTAAGGTACTTCCGAAAAGTCAAATGGTTGGCCAGTGTCAAGCAAAGAAAACAAGTCACAAATGAAAAACTGTCCAAATCCATGAATAATGCGTGCTTTATTCATGGAATTGGACAACAAATATCTTCTTCGGGGCAGTTTGAGCACTTACTCGGTTTCACAAAATGCCAAAATGCAACAATGCAAACAAACACCACCACACCAGGCAATATTACTTACGGTCTGCAAATACTTACTCATATGTATACATTCTGCCATGAACTGTATCAAATCTGGTGTACTGAGGCAGAAGCTCTTGATTCTTAGGCCATAAATCCATAATGATTACTTGATCTAAAATATGAAGGAAGACGATGTCATTTATTTTATTTGCAAGGCGCAATTTAATTTAATCAGGCTATACCGTTCAAGTTTTGTTCATTAAAAACAAAATAGTGTGACACATACCTTCGCACAGTGATTATAATTTCCTCTCTGCTTGTGAAGTACGACATGAGAGGTCCAAATAGGACAACTTGTTTTAAAGACGTAGAGGTGGTCAGTCTCCCTCCCACCCGATGCAAAACACACATGCACAAACACACCCTCTGTCACCTCCCTCTTATTTCACCAGTGTTATGCCATCAGGTGTTTTGAAACACAAAAACAGACCCAAAAATTGGAAAACAAAAAGGTTTTTATTTGTATTTTACCATTGTCATGAACCTGTTACATTTACACAGGGACATGTATATAAAGTCCAAGTCATCTTTCCCTAATTTTTCCCATTTAATGATGACTAAACGCCCTGCTCAGCGTGATAGAAGCCGAATGGAAACGGGGGGGGATCAATTGCTTTGTCGACTCAATTGTGGCAAATGGCGAGAAGGCCAGCGGATGCCTCGCCTCCCTTTTCTTCGGAACTCTCCAGCGTGATAAACAGGCTTCCCTTTGCTGAACAAAAAGTCAGTACATCAGCAGAGTGAGGTAGCGAGCGGATGAAGCGTCAGAAGCAGACAGCAGGCCAGAGGCCGAGCAATCTGTTGATGTTGCCAGAATAGTGGATGGGGATGGGGGTGATCATTGTTATGGCCGGATTATCTCTTAATTAAAACCACAATGGAAACATGGAATACAATTTGTAGTTTAGCTAATAAAAAAAAATGCAAACGTCTAGATATATACCAGTATTCTGCATTTAAATATATTTTTGAACAATGTAGAGCACATTGAGTTACCTGGTGGATGAAATGCGCTATAAAATAAAGCTGTGTTGCCTTTGGAGTTAGAACTGTCAGCACTTGTGAATCTAGGTTCGACCTCACTTGTTTTACTTTTTCTTTGGATGTTATGTTTTTTTTTTGTGCAATTCTGCCAGGAATCAGAAGGTTACCACTGATGAAAAATGTGAAAACTATAGAATGGGAAATGGAACTAAGTGTGACATAGGAAAGTATATGCTCATTACAATAACAGTTATGTTCATGATTAACTTCACAAATTAATTTTACCAAGCAGATGCTAACGTGCAAAGTGTCCAAAAATTAAGGGTCTGGTGTCAAAAAAAAAAAAAAAAAAAAAAGATGTGGACCAGATAATCAACCGCCACGTCAACAAACAGTTCCTATACTGTTTGCTTTGTTCAGCGGCCCCCAAGTCGGGAGAGTTGTGGCGAGACAACCTGCGGCTGCTTCCACCCTACCTGAGCATCTGACACTTCCTGGTCAAGAATGTTGCCGTGCTGGAGCAACCACCCAACATCCCTTGGAAATTCATATATCCATCCATCCATCCATTTTCCAAACCGCTTAATCCTCACTAGGGTCGCGGGGGGTGCTGGAGCCTATCCCAGCTGTCCTCGGGCAGTAGGCGGGGGACACCCTGAATTGGTTGCCAGCCAATCGCAGGGCACACAGAGACGAACAACCATCCACGCCCACACTCATACCTAGGGACAATTTAGAGTGCTTAATCAGCCTGCCATGCATGTTTTTGGAATGCGAGAGGAAACCGGAGTACCCGGAGAAAACCCACGCAGGCCCAGGGAGAACATGCAAACTCCACACAGGGAGGCCGAAGCTGGAATTGAACCCGGTACCTCCGCACTGTGAAGCCGACGTGCTAACCACTGGACTACCGGGCCGCCAATTCATATATCAACAATAACAATTAATAATCAATGAAATGTAATAAAATGCCCACCTCTAATTTGAATATCAAATTTGACAATAAAGTTGTATTCAATTAAATTCAATTCAAAATGATCACATCATCTGACCGACCTAACAGTCCTCAAGAAGTAGTTGCACAACTACAGTCATTACCTCCATCATGAAGATAATTTTCATAATTTCGCAAGAGAATTAAGGTCACATTAACAGTCCAACATAAAATGTGGAATGTGATTTCTTTGTAAAAACACAACTGTACCGAAAATCCATCCATCCGCTGACAATGGGCGAGAGGCAGAGTACACCCTACTGGTCACCAGCCAATCACGAGGCACACATGGAACAACCATTCACAGTCATTTTCACACCTAATTTAGTTTAAAATTATTCTACGTGTTTTTGGAATGAGGGAGGAAACACAGGAAGGCCTGAGCAGAGATTCAAACCCAGATCCTTTCAACTGTGAGGTGGATGTGCTAACCACTAAAATGCTGTGCTGCTTTATAAAAATATTGAACTAAAATTTCAACGTTAAGATATAAAAGTGACAATGTGACATTCGCTTCTTATCCAAAATATTTCAGTCATGACTCGCCTCGCTATGGTAAAAAAATTCAATAAGAGCAAAATGTCAATGCTCTTATTGGTCTTTTCTAAGCGACGCTCTGTAAATATTAATGTTTAGATTGTCTTCACGGTGCATAAGTTGTACATAAAATCTCCTTGGCAGATGCTCTTCAAAAAAACTCGATGTCTTGTGCTCTTTCCGCATTTTGGACGAGAGATAAACCGCAGCCTTATTCTTGCACAGATGAGCCAGCGTGTCCACTAACAGCGGATACGTCTCTGGGAGGTAAACGATATCGGCGCCCAGCACCAGGTCCCAGTCTGATGGGAACCTCATGTGGTCCTCACCCCATGACAGAGGGAGGACAGTGGGAGGGGCAGAAGGCCAACCGCTGGATGGCATGTTGGCGCAGACGTTGGCTTCAAGCTGTGGAAGAGTCAGAGGAAGGTCTGTGAGGGTCACGTCTGCACCTATAAGTAAACAGGAGTAAAAAATATTTAGTTTTGTTGAGAAAAAAATTAAGAACAGGAAAGTAAATATTCACATGACGCCCAGGTTTTGATTTGACCAAATCAAATCATTATTTAAAACGTACTGTCCTTGAATCATACCGTACCACATATATCAAGATACTGTGCAGATTGAATTGTCTTTTATGAGAGAGGTATAAATCGGTTTGGTAGTTCTGATAGTTTGCCGTTTCTTTGAATTTCATTATTTTGAATAGTTTGGGCTTTGGTCCGCTTTACACACTGTTATACATGAATAACATTGACAAATGCGACAGACGTACAATATTGAATTGTAATCCCACTAAATCAAACCAGATCCAATCATTTCACTTGAAAATGTAATGTTCTTGAATGGTTAACATGTATCGAGACATATATCAAATCATCCTTTATTGGAGAGATGCATATACTTAACGATAGTTATAATTTAATAATTTTATAATTTAAAAAGCTAAACGTGGAGGGATATAATTGCCAATCGCCTTATAAATACCCTGTCTGTACTTTATTTCTCACCCATTTCCTCTTTTTTATGGCGATACAGTAGTATTGCTAAAGCCGCCTCAAAATGTTGTTTCTCAATAAGACCACTAGGAGGCACAATTTCCCATTGCAGATTTTGGTAGAGTACTGTACGTATATGCGTCTGAGGGTCAGTCATGTGCAGTTCCGGGGACCAGACTGTATTTTTTTTGTGATCAAGTTCAATCGCATTCGGCCTCGTTGCTCATTGTGTGGGAACCATAGGCTAGTTCAGTTCAACCAACTACCTCACTGTGTAACGTTCTTCAGAGTGAAATGTCAAAAGTGCAGAAAAACCCTTCTCGGCCACTAATATTAAACATGCAACCAATGTATCTATAAAAAACACGAAGTCGGACGGTAACCAAGGTTAAGAAAATAAGTAAAAATAAATAAACGGTTTCGGAAAGAACATCGACACGAAAATGGATTAAATAAACCGAAAACTAACCTGAAACCAGATCTTACATTTATAAAACGGATTATAACTCATTATAATTACAGCGAAAATGTCCTTAATTTTCATCTTTGTCAATTATTGTGATACATGACCTCTCAGAGTTCATTAATATATTCATTTTGGTTGTACGGTTTCGTAAGAACATCGACACGAAAATGGATTAAATAAACCGAAAACTAACCTGAAACCAGATCTTACATTTATAAAACGGATTATAACTCATTATAATTACAGCGAAAATGTCCTTAATTTTCATCTTTGTCAATTACTGTGATACATGACCTCTCAAGAGTTCATTAATATATTCATTTTGGTTGTACTGTCCGTCCGTACAGCAGAAGGAAGGTCAAACAGTTGTTTGAAATTTGTAGTTTAAATGAACCTATATTTTTTATTATTTTGCTTTCAACAAAAATTTTATATTAAAAAGACTCGTATTAAAACTAATAAAAACTAAACTAGAATAACATTTTGGGGGAAAAAAGAACAAACTCGCTCTAAAAACAAATTTAAACTACTACAATTAAATCAAACTAATTCAAATGAAAAATCCAGAACTACAATAACCCTGGAGGTAAATGAGCATGCCTTCTTGTGCCACGTAACGTTCGTAACGTCGAAACATCGTAAACCAAGGACCACCTATACTTCAGACAAACTGACAGAATGAGGTGCCTAAAATAAAAATAAAATAAAAACAACATAATGCAATGACCCGAACATGCCACACACAGTGTCATCACACCCCATACCAAGACGAGCAGCCAAAATCCCAACGATACCAGTTCCCGATCCCAGCTCGATGACGCGTCTCCCACGCCACTCCACATGTTGCTCCTCAAAGTAACGGCACAGTTGCAAAGCCTGTGTGCGCACACGTGCATGTACATATGTACACGCGCACATCGCAATCAGTAATTTAGCATGTGTGCAAAGTCGACATTAGGTGATGAAAAGAGTTCTTACGGATTCCCACACAGGAGCAGCCACGCCGAGATTTGCACCGAATAACTGGATGATCTTCAGCTCCTGGCCCAATAATTTATAAACGCTGGTCTGAGAAAACGTGTCAGCGAACAAACAGTCGTCAGCGGGAAAGGGGTCGTCGTCGTTCACACAACAACTCATCGTTCTTGATTCATGGATAGAATGGGGGTAAAACCCCGTTAACCATTAAAAAAGTGCAAAGTGTAGTCCACCACATTTTCCGGGTCAGTTAGGAATAGCTCGCTAACCCAGCTCTCGATTGTTCATTCCGAAAAGAAGCGGAAAGTTAAACACGATGGATTCCATTCGAGTCCTTGTAAGACGAGAGTCGACGCGTTCGAGTATTAAACACATGATTTGCAAATCACTCATAAAGATAAACACTGTTTTCATTTAATAGTAGATTTTTATTTTGAAAGGCAAAATAATCATGTTTATTTTCCGGGTCAGAAGAGGACCAGTCCAGATGGTTACACGTGTGCACTATTCACGTATTCCCAAATATTTTTCTTCAGTCAGCACCATATTTCAGTACTACATTTATGAACAGTTCGCCAATTGGCGTATTGTTGTATAATTGGTCAATATCTATCACTATTATAAAGCAGTATATGCGACGGTCCTCGTTCAACGCAGACTTGCACGTAAACCGAAACGCGCACGTTAATCAGAAGTGGCAACCCTGTACAGTACATAAGTAGAACTATGACGTACCGATACTTGGGTAAAAAGACTGGTTAAAGCTAACGTAATGATTCAACTCCCTATATTTAAGTAGAGAAAAAAACATTAAGTGAACATAAATGTCGTTGTTGAATCAATACAAAATAAAAAAGCAGCTGTTGTAGTCACTTTCGTTATCACTGTGAGGTCACTTGTCCACATTGGGGTCCAATTCATCTCATCGGCATAATAACGAAGTTCTTCAATGCCCTCAATAAATGAGCTTCACCATCATTGTTGCAGGTTTATTTAAAAACAACTCCCCACACCAGTACCAATTGCACATTTTTTCAGACACAACTTCACATTAATAACAGAAATGATTTAACGTGTGTATACAGTATATATATATATATATTTTTAAACGAGCTGCAATGCAAAGCGTCTACCTTCACATGTCAAGTGTGTCATTCATACACTAATTTCTTGGAGAAGCCATGGCATTCTTGAGGACGTCAGCACAACAATCCTTCTTGACATGTGGAATACTTGCTAGACAATGACAAGTGCTTTCAAACAACAGAGTGGGAGAAGCCCCGGTTCTGGCATGGTAAAATTGGCTTTTATACTCCCTCCCGAGGGTCGACTATGACACCCCATATTCTGTGTGCTGCATTTTATACAACTGTTAAAGTGGCTGCTGAAGACGGAAAACTGAACGGGCTCGTCAACTTAGTCCCCTATTTTGCATACGGAACAGCGATGCAGAAAAATGTCAGCTTTGACAGTGTAAAGGGGGCCACTGACGACGGTGGCTTGTCACTAAGTAGCTAACATGAGGCGCAACGGGTGTGGTGTGTGTGTGTGTGTGTTGCTCAAGGACACTTCGAACAGCGGCCACGCTAACCCGACAGTGGAATACAGATCCGTCAAATAAAGCTCGTCATCCTTTCAGCATATCAGTCTTTATAGATCAACAGAGCAAGAACAAAATCAGAGCAGAATCAAACATAACGCGGTCGCAATGTCGCTGGTTGTCTGGGATGGATCACAGTTTTCTTCGTGAAGTGACGAACATGAATATTCAAGCTACTTGTTTGACCAAATACACTGTGTAGGAATTCTGCTGCTCTGGATCATTTGCAGTTTTAAAAAATAAATAATTCTTTTCATCGTACAGATGACAGTAGTTTTACATCCATAACACCTTTCTCTTGCTCAGGCCTCAAGTATGTGCAAACTGCAGGTAATAAAAGGTAGCACTCAATGCAGGAACAGTGGGGGTGGGGGTGGGGAACATTTCAAATAAAGCAAAAATATATGGATGACAAATGGGTGATTTTTAAAATGATGTGATGGAACAGGCAAGCAGCGGTACTTGCAACCACTTCAGTACCATGAATCCAGAACGTAAAAAAAAAATGTACATAATCAAAAAGTTGCACTTAAACCGTCAAAATCATTTGGTACTGAACTGTTGCAATGTTTGGTGTTGTTCTCACCGACTTTAACGGTAAAAATACTGCTTTTCTCTGACTGCTAACCCCATTTTCACATTGAAATGAAGCAGCGACAATTCTGCTGCGACATCATCACATGCGTCTCCACTTATGTATACCGTCAAGTGTTTTCTCTTCAGAACGATAGACAGATATGCCAACACGGTCAAGTATAAGCCTAGACAAATACGTGTGAGTCACAATCATACTTTTGATTGTTTCTTTGATTTAGAAAAAAAACCCACCTCGGTACAGCCCAAAGCACACCAGAAAACTGACATGGAATTTCACTATTCCCACTTGGTGTGAAAGAAAGGCTGTCAACTTGGTTTTGAGCAGAGGTCCACGACAAACGTTCACACGGAGAGCAAAAAGGAATGTAAGATTAAAACTTGGTTGAAAAAAGAATAATAATTAGAATGATGACTATGACAAAGAGGATCAAAATGACCAGCATCTTCCTGTTTTTCTTCTGGTACTGCTCTGCCTGCAAACAAGGAATCGCGATCAAATGCCATCCAAGCGAGTGGATGCCACAAGTGCCTGCAAGAGACCGGCTTGTTACCTTTTGTAACTGTTTCAAGCCATCATCTGTTTTGACACACGCTTGCTCCACATTGAAGTCGATTCTGTCGAGAACGGTGCCCTTGAGGAACGACGGAATACTATTTTACAGGTAGAACTTTTTAAAAGCAGGTGGCCGCTCGACTGTTTTGATTTCGGTTCTGGTTGAAGGACATTTTGCGCGGGGATGGATGTACGGTAATTACCTGCTCCACCACCATTCCGGCCAAGTCGCGGAAAATCTCGTTCAGGTCCGAGATGGACTGAACGATTTGTCTGATCTCTCGCTCTCGCTCTTCCACCATGACTGTGTTCTGCTCCACCAGCATCAACTGGTCGTCGGTGAAGCCCTGGAACGCAACCGTTGGATGAGAAAACCTTTGAGTGCACAAATGCAACGTATGCCATTGAGAGTTGCTACGGCCAACGTTTGGACTCATGTTTATTTTTCTGCTGCTGTTCTTTTTTTTTTTTTGCATGCAGGTCACCTGTACAAATAATTCTCAGCTGACATTACATCAGCCCATATTTAATGTCATTCGCTGAGTTAATCCAAAAGACTGACTGCATTTGAACAAATCCGCACCTTATCATACAAAGCTAGATCTTCGTCTTCTTCCATTAACGGTCCAGAGTCAAAAAAGTGCTTTGATCGCTCCTCACGATTCTTCATGCCTGCAAGATATGACGAAGACAGTTCAATGTGTACTCAGTGAGCTTGAATGAACACCTCTCCGACACACGTTTATGATAAAAAAAATAAGGCTTACGTTTTAAGTAGCTGGACTGCGTGTGCCTGAAATTGATGGACAACTCCTGAAGACTCTGCGCCAGAGACGAGACCACATTTCTAAGTAGTCGCTCCTCCTGCTCGGTGCAGTGGCCGCAGCGAGACTGCAGGCCCGTTACGGCTCGCTGACATCGGTGGAACATCTGTCGTCAACACAAAAGTCCGAAAGAACCGTGAGAATTTTGGATGCAGACCTAAGGACAGAGTTGTGTTTCCCAAGCTGGAGCTGGAACACATATTTTACATTCGAAAAATCTCATGGCACACCACCAAACCAAAATCAAGACAAATCATTTTCAACTCTTTTGCACAGTTAGTTCGACCTATAACCAGTATGACTTAAATGTCAACACAAGCAATAATGAAATAATGTGGTCGCAAACCCTCCTTGGAACTGGGATATGGCCAGATCCAGAATGAACCAATCACATTCAAGCTCATGTTAAATGGCAGGCAGTAGTACTCACCAGTCACCATGCCAAGTGCCTCAGATTAAGCCCCACCCCCCAAACGTTCAACCATGGATTAATCAAACCAAAAACAAATTCTCCTAAATTCATGAGGAAAAAGTGTTCTGGTACTATGAAAGAAGCGATGCCTGTGAAAGTCGACTGGAACATCTCAACTTTATTTGGGGTTAATCAGAGGCATGTGAAATGGTGGCAGGCGTGCGCTCACCTTGGTTCACCAGGACTTTGAATGCGATTGGGTAATCCTCAAGAGAGTCACATTACAGTTATGATTTATTTTTATTTCCCATTTTCAAGGACTACAAAAAATATAATTGAGTTGTAACAGGTTGTAAGTCCGATTAATTGTGAAAAAAGTAGATAATTATTTTTCTCTTGGTCTTGTTTTTGTTAAATCACAAAAACACAGTTTGAACAGGAATTTTTTTTGGATCCACTGTAAAAAACAGTCGACTACATCATTTAATAGAAGAGTGTGTCATTATTCTGCCCAAGCTGCGCACCTGTGTGATCTCCTGTGTTGTGATTTCGATGGCATGCTCTTCTTCACTGCTGTCATCCAGCGTGGGTCGATTCATGTGCTTATCGTGAAGCAATGCCAGGTCCTTCATCTTCTGACGAACCCTTGAAATTTCATACTGGATCTGAAAGGTATCCAAAGTCGTCACCCATTGGCGCTGTCACGCGTGATATGGATGAGTTCTGGAAATTTTTGCTTCGGGTTACCTCGTCAATGCTTTCGACCCATTTGGGCGGCAACTTCCTGGTGACGCCGACGGCCGCTTCGGGATCCAAACTGATTCCCGACACCAACGCCATCCGATCATCAGCCAACTTGAAAACAAGACACTTCTGTTTACAATTTCTAAAATATGGGGATGGATTTAGTGCTTCACGAAAAGTACCGGGGATAACTGTAGCATGAATCAAAACAATGGTACCTCATCAAGTTCCTAGAGCGATTGGCAGTTAGCAGTGTGGTTCCATCCAATAGCAGGTAAGAAGGAAAAAGAGAGGACAGAAGCAGAACAGAAGTGAGCCCCAGAAATCGCAGCACCGACCACCAAGCAAGGCTTACAAAGACCACCAACAATTACTGTGTAACACAGATTTTTTTCTTTCTTTTTTTTTTTTTTTTTTAAATACATGGCGACAAATTAGATTCTCCAGTTGGTTTAATTTACCGGTATAATGTGCCAGTATACTGTGGAACTTAAACATCTGAACAGCCTCAAAATCATTTGGGCAAGTTTTCACTTTTCCAAATGCAAGCACAAAATGTTAATAGTTTCAAAGTAGTTTCATGAGGGTGACAGTTTAACCCTGGAACTAATAAGATTGTATTACATCCCATGCTGAAGGCTGGACTGCATTTAACTAGATGTATCCATATTTGTTTACTGTGTTGCTTGGCTGTGATCGATGTGATGGTTTCTTTACGGTGAAACATTTAGAACAGCCAAAAGCACATAGAGACAACAGCAGAAGCGGATTAAAGAGAGATAAAATAAGACATCAAACATCAAATTTGGATGGGTACTGTTTGTTTGCATGTACGGGCCAACCGCGGGGCAATCAAGACAACATGAAGAATGAATAGTAAGAGAGCTTTGCTGTGGTCTTCTGCTTATGCAGTGCAGAAGCCACTCGGTTCAAAGTGTTCATGTTCATCACTGCAGTTGCCACGATAAACACACTCATCATCCTGTGTTTAATAATGCATAATGCACATTTGTACTATTGTTCTTTTTTTTTTTACCAATCACAAAGGGGAAAAAGGCTCCCCACCACTGCCATACAGCATGACATACAGTCAGCTGTTACAGTCTTAACTGTACCATGAAATGGGCAATGAATGGAAGCGGCTGCATTCATTTGTCCATGTAATTAATTTTTTTCAGTACAGATTGAGCAAACGCGTCCTCACGTATTTTAATTCAAGATGGTTATGAATATGTTAAACTCGTTGTTTGCAGGCTAGTAACCTTTATTTGCTCACTTATTAGCGACCCCCTCCCCCCGCCCCCTTTCAATCAATTATCCTCCTGACACATAAATCTGTCCTGAGGTGAACTACCGTGGCAACGAAATAACAAGGACGGGAATCTGTCCTAATTACATTTACGAGACAACCACTCGACTGAAGTCTAGCTAGCACAAGTATGACTGGCTATAATGCAAACACACACGCACAAGTAAAAATGTCAAAACGATGCAGACCACTCACCGCAGCATTGCTACGTGTACTCAGACGGGGGTCGTTTGTACTCACTTGCTCAGCCAATATCTGCCGGTTTTGGATCGCATTGTTCCGCAATAACAAGAAGGCATCTGTCAGACGCCGAGTGGCCATGACTCATTAGCTACGAGTGTTACACACCGACAACTAAAAGGTGTGCGGCTCGGCTACGTCTTGCTAGCTTTAGCTTTAGCCTCCCCGATGGAAAAATAATGGGGGGCAACTCGCGATACAACGCCGATGGGACAATAAAGTATCGTACTGCTATCTATATTATTTCCAATACACTACGCCATATTCGACAAACATTACCGCCACGGAAATGTGGAATTAATGTCAAATTGGCAACGTCGTTCCTCTTCAGACTAATACCGGAAATGATAAGACGTATACACCTGCGTTTGCGTGAAGCCATTCTTAGTCTACTATGATAAGAGCGAGAGCTGGCATGACAAATAAAATAGAGCGCAACCTACTGGGCAAAAAAAAAAAAACAGCTAGCTATGCCGTACTTCAACTGTCCTGGGCCAGTTTATTGTTAAAAAAAAATAGTTATAGTGTTCATTAGAAATATGTAAAATAGTTTTTCTCAATTAAACAATTCAATCATTTATGAATATACATCGTTTTTGTTTTAAGTTTTTATAGTATACTACTACACTGGGGGAGGACAGTTGTAAATACACTTAAAAAATGTATCTATTTAATATTTATATATGATTAACAATAATCCAATAATATTAAATCAGTTTTAATAAATGAAACAAATAACAAATGAATAGCAAAAAATTAAATACATTTTAATAAACAACCTTACGAAAACAAAACGCCTACATTAAGGGAATGTAAATGTAAATGCTTAATTTGCCGGAATACTGTAAACAATGGTGGCTATATGTGGCTTCTTTGCTTAACCTGGATATATACAGTAGAAATCATAATAATTATACTCCCACCACGACTACTACTACTACTACTACTATTATTATTGCTATGTTGTACTACAGGCAACAAAAACAACAACAACAACAATAATAATCATAATAATAATAATGAGAAGAAGAAGAATTATAGTCATCATCGTCATCATCATCATAATCCTAAGAATAAATACCTGAAGGATGTTAATGATTATTAACATTTTGATTTTTGTGAAATAGAAGAAATATTGGTCGCGTGGTTGACTGTCGGCTCTGGGCTTCTTATGTGGAGTTTGTCTGTTGCCCCCATACTTGTGAGGGCTTGCGTGATCTGGTTTCTTCGGTCATACATTCTTAATTCAAGACTTTCAATTGTGTTTAGGTGTGAATATGAGTTTGACAGGTTCACTGGACACTTAGGTAAGACTGCACAATTAGTTGAGATACATAAAAAGAGATGGAAAATGAGTACAGTATTGACATACAGTGGCTGCAGGAAGGAGTCAAAGAATAAAGCAATGTGAGGGAAACGTTTTTTGAGAAGACGTCTACCGGTCTTTATTCTTGGACTGATTTGAAGCCACACTCAGGAACAAGGAAACTTTTCTTATGGGCTGTCACTGGACAATGCCTAAGAAATTATCATTAGCCTTAATCTATCACCCATCAACCACAAATTGGAAACAATATCTACCATACAATACCTGTAATTATTGCACAAATATAATACATGTTTTATTTTTGTTGCAAAGGGTTATAGCTATGTATATACCATTACTGTCACTCTTCTGGGTCAGGGGTGTGTTACCACCTTTCATCAACTACAATGCTGTAATTGCATGGTTGGGTGATTGTGCAGGTTTGAAATGGACTTTTCTCTCTTTAAGTATTTGAAGTTGTCAATCACACAAGACTCTCACTTTTTACAAGAGTGTTGGGTGACGATGTATGCCACTAGCATTAGAGTTTAGTGTTGGTACTATTTTGTGTGGAGGGATACCATGTTCTGGGGTGTATGTAAATAAAGGGGGTGGAGCTTCCCTGCAGTTCGCTTCTGGCAGTGAAGGTGCACTGTGGCACGCCAGGTGTTTAGCGACTCAGTGATAGCGACCACACAAAGAAAAATAAGAATCGTCTCCTGTCTTGTGCCTCGAACCGAGTGTAGTCACCAGCAATGATGCCTACACATGAACAGCGAGGGACTTCCGCAGCAGAAGGATCAACAGGTTATGGGCCCAGGTGGGTTCCAGGCACAGCGGCGCTCCATGGGAGAGGATTACCGCCGCGATTTGACGGAGATGAGGCCCGCTATCACATCTGGGAGGCGAGGTTCCTAGCATACTTGAAAACCATCGGGCTAAAAGATGCTATCCTCGGGTGTGATGTAACTACGGGATCCAGCGAACAGGCCGCAACAGAAACCGTGTGGAAAAACGAACTGGCATATGCTGAACTGTGCGGCTGCTTGGATGATAAAACACTGACACTCATCCTGTATGAAGCACCAGAAGATGGTAAGAAAAGTCTGGAAATATTGAGACGCCATTTTGAGTCCGAAGAAAAGCCGCGAATTGTCGGGCTGTACACAGAGCTAACCAATATGCTAATGGATAACGGCGAGGAGCTAGCGGGCTATCTAGCACGTGTCGAGAAGCTAGTGGCGCGCTACAAAGAGCTAAAGAGAACCTAAGCGATGCACTATTGGTGGCTATGGTGTTGAAAGGACTCACTGATGAATACAACCCATTTTCTGTGCATGTGACTCAAACGAGGGAAGTGTTAACCTTTGCTGAATTCAAGACTAGGCTGAGAAGTTTTGAATGCACCCTCCGCTACCAAGCAGGCCCAGACCAGATGAAGTAATGACCGCCAAGTCATTCAAGCCGAAGCCCAAAGAAAAAGACAAGAAATACGTCTTCAATGGAGAATGCTTTATTTGTGAGAAAGTGGGGCATAAAGCAAGAGACTGCACAAGTAAGGATAAGAAACCACACAAGCGAACGACAAAAGCTGATAAGAACAATAAAGTGGCTACAGTTATGGACGATTCGGAAAAAGTTTTCCGTGGCAGAGACCAAGCCAAATCTTCGAGGGAAGAAGAAGAAACATTATTGCTCGGGTGAGTGAATGGCGACCCAAGGAGCGCAGCAATATGGACTACTCGTGGACAGCGGTGCTTCTGCCCACATAATCACCGACAAGACCGCATTCATCCGATTTGATGAAAGTTTCCGGCCTAAAGATCACATCATGCAGCTGGCTGATGGAAGACGGATCACCGGAAGTGTCGAGAAGAAGGGGACGCGCAAATCAAGCTGGCCGACAGCAGTGGACGAGTAGTTAGTGTCAAGCTCACAAATGCTCTCCTCATCCCAGAATACCCGCAGAATATCCTTTCTGTGGATGCAGCAACTTCGAAAGGAGCGAAGTTCAACTTTGCGAAGAATGACAACAAAATGATTCTTTCAGATGGGACAATATGCAAGATGATTGTAAAGGACCGTATGTACTATCTTGACATTGTCACAGAAAATTCTGCATGCAGTGAGGACTCCTGCAATGCATCTTTAGACATGAAAACATGGCATGAGATAATGGGCCATTGTAACTATGGTGATATTGCTAAGCTTGAAGCTGTGGTAGAAGGTATGAAAATTAGTAACAAAACTAGACCTAACCAGTGTGAAACCTGTATTCAAGGGAAATTCACCCAGAATAGAAACAGGAAAAGTGATGTGAGAGCTAAAGAGCCATTAGGGCTGGTACATACAGATCTAGGTGGGCCTATTGACCCAGAGTCATTCGACGGGTACAAATATGCCATCACTTTTACTGATGACTTTTCTGGAGCTGTTTTTGTATACTTTCTCAGGAACAAAACATGGCAGTCGAGGCTACAAAGCAGTTCTTGGCAGACACAGCACCATATGGTAAAGTGAAGCGAATGAGATCGGATAATGGGACAGAGTTTGTTTCAAAAGAGTATCAATCTCTACTTGAGATAATATGATAAAACATGAGAGATCAGCGCCCTACTCCCCACATCAAAATGGGACAGCAGAGAGGAACTGGCGCACATTGTTTGAGATGGTCAGGTGTATGCTGATAGAATCAGGCTTACCCAAAGAGCTATGGCCATATGCAGCCAGAACAGCAGCAGTTATACGGAACAGATGTTACTGCGAAAGAACAGGGGAGACTCCTTATTTCCTTTTCACAGGAAAAAGACCAGATTTGTCAAAAATGAAAAAGTTTGGTTCAGAATGCATGGTGTATGAGCAAAACAGGAGAAAGCTAGATCCAAAGGGCAAAAGGGGATCTTTGTTGGTTTTGACCGTCATTCACCTGCTTATTTGATTTATTTTCCAGAGACAAACAAAGTTCAGAACACAGACTGGTCCACTTCATCACAAAGACCGTGACTGAGAGTGAGACGCAGACCGAGAAGACCCAACTGGAGGACCACTATGTAGAGTGGGTAACTATGCCTAAAGCAAGTCAGTTACAGACGGAATATGTAGGAAAAGATTCTGACACTGAACCAGAGCTTAAACCTGACTGCGACACGGACTCAACCAATGGTAATGAGACTCCTCGCACTTCTGGTAGAGAAAGGAAGACACCAAAATATTTAGAGGATTATGAATGTGTGATAAAAGGCAATGAGATCACAATTGATTACTGCTATAGAGCAACAGTGGGATTGCCACAAACATTCTATTGAGGCAATGGCATCGCCAAAGTCAGAAAAGTGGAGAAAGGCGATGATAGATGAGATGACTTCTTTTAAAGAGAACGACACTTTCACCCTTGTGCCATTACCGGAGGGTAGACAGACAGTGGGGGAAGGTGGGTGTATGCTTTAAAGGAGGATGACAAAGGCAATGAAACATATAAAGCAAGATATGTAGCCAAAGGGTACAGTCAGAGAGAAGGACTTGACTATTCTGAGACATTTTCGCCGACCGCTAATCTGACATCACTGCGACTACTGATGCAGCTTGCTGCACAGTATGAGTTGCTGTTAAACCAAATGGACGTGAAGGCAGCATACTTGCATGCACCTATTGACTGCGAACTATACATGGATCAACCTGAAGGTTTTGTGTGAAACAAAGGGATGGTGTACAACTTGTGTGTAAGTTAAACAAATCCATATATGGCCTCAAACAGTCTGGGAGAAATTGGAACATGATGCTTCATGAGTTTTACTTGCGAACGAGTTTGTACAGAGTCAAGCAGACCACTGTATTTACACCAAAATGTCTGACAAAGAAAAAGAAATTTTGTTAGTGTGGGTCGATGATATCATTGTGGCTGCCAGCAATGAGAGGTGTTTATGCGAGATCAAAGAGAAACTCAAGAGTAAGTTTAGGATGAAAGATCTCGGATGCCTCACTCATTTCATTGGGATTGATTTCAAGCAAAATGTGGGCTCAATCACATTGAACCAATCCAGATATATTGAGAAAATATTGGAAAGGTTTGGCATGTCTGAATGCAAAGCAAGAGCCACTCCAAGTGAAATCAAATGTGACCTGGCTCCAGAAGGGGACAAAACTGATCAGAGGAAATATAGAGCAATGCTGGGCAGCCTCATATACATCATGACCTGCACTAGACCTGATATTAACTGGATTGTGAGTAGACTATCTCAGTATATGTCTGATCCAAGGAAAAGCACTTGACAGCATTAAAACAGGTGTATAGGTAACTAATGCAATGTTAGTGTATGTGGCGCCATCGAGTGGGGGTGTTGGGTGACGATGTATGCCACTAGCATTAGAGTTTAGTGTTGGTACTATTTTGTGTGGAGGGATACCATGTTCTGGGGTGTATGTAAATAAAGGGGGTGGAGCTTCCCTGCAGTTCGCTTCTGGCAGTGAAGGTGCACTGTGGCACGCCAGGTGTTTAGCGACTCAGTGATAGCGACCACACAAAGAAAAATAAGAATCGTCTCCTGTCTTGTGCCTCGAACCGAGTGTAGTCACCAGCAATGATGCCTACACATGAACAGCGAGGGACTTCCGCAGCAGAAGGATCAACAAAGAGTCTTCAGTCTGTCCGATTATATTTTAGTGCATTTGTATGAAATTCCACTTTTTGGTGTCATCCATCCATCCATCCATCCATCCATCCATCCATCCATCCATCCATCCATCCATCCATCCATCCATCCATCCATCCATCCATCCATCCATCCATTTTCTACCGCTTATCGGGGTCGGGTCGAATCAAAATATTTAATTCACTGAATTTGTACATTGATAATACTATGGCAACTGAGGGAAATCTGGCAGACACGGTTGGGTAACTTAAACTAATAAGGGGTTTACTTAATAAAGCTATTTCGGGTTGACAACGAGGGCGACGTCTTGCTTGCCAAACATTGAGCCGACATTTAGCTCTCCTGCTGTGATTTTAATGATATTTTTAACGTTTTTTTCGGCCTTCCTTATGTCAGCTTTAAGCATTTATAATTATAAAATGTGATAAGAGCATAAACTTGGCAAATGATAAGTCAACACTCGTTGCTAAAAACAGAATTAGTAGTTTTTTAACTTAAAAAAAACTAATGGCTTGTATGCCCTTAGTACTGTATGAGCAATTTATGAATGATGATTATAAAGTGGCAGCCAAATTTCTTTTTCATTCATACACTTGTCCATCAATGAAAAATGTTCAAAGTGTTTGCATTATTTGCCTGAGTTCCCATTGAGCGGCTTTGGCACTGCCGGAGTCATCATGTGGTAAAAGGCTCCACCTCCTCCTGCTACCCTGCTTAATCCCTAACATCCTTTTAATACCGAGGCAGACGAGACACTGCTGTCGCTCAACCGAGTTCCGTGATCCGAACATCAAACTGAGACCAGGTGAGCACCTTGGATGGGTTGAGAGCGCCAGGAGTCTGAAACACATGCGGAGAAGTCAATTTATTCAAACCGTTTGAATAAGTTGAATCAAACGTATTTTCTGTGTGTTCTGTTGCGGCTCATTTTAAATGCTACACTAATTTACATGATCTTGATTGATAGAGTTGCCTCGTTTCACGCGAAACCGTGTTTGCCTCCTCGTGCGAAACCCAATTTTTTTATTTAAAATTGTCGCTGGTTTGAATTATGATTTCACTAAGAGGGTGTGTTCAATTTACTACATTTGTGTGTAGCTTGAGGAATGGAGGGAAACCAGTTTCAGGAGTCACTTCAAAACCCGGAAATTAAAGCCCTGTTGTGCGAACAACAAATGCATGCCTTGACTTTGCTGGCTGTTTGCAGGTGTAAAGTTTCTGTCCTTCATCTTTTGCATCGCTCTGAATCCCAGATGGCGTCCTCTGAGGATACACAAGATACTCTAACGCCTGTGGATTTTATCCAGCTGCAGGAATACATGCAATGTAAGTTTCACTTTTCTTTTACGATTTAGAAATGGCACTATAGGTTAAACATAGTGTATACACTTGTGCATACGTGTATACAGTTACAATTATTGGATTTTTAAGCAGTAAACCATCACTGATTTCGTAATTACTTTCCAAGTCAAGCAAACACCACCACAACACATTTTATTAACGCGAGAGGTGCAATGTTATTGAACATACTGTTTTGTTAGTTCTATTGAAAATCACAGCAAATTAGTCCATGCCGAGTTAAATGGTGTCAGAGTAAATGACACCAAATAGCATCGACCTTATTGACGGAGCAACAAACATGCCTTCAAAGGCTTTGGAAAAAATATAATGTGTAACTGGACTTTTAGTTTTGGGGAGGATAATGCTTGAATGGATAACTACATGCATATTTCCCTTTATTACAACAGGAGCCAAAGGCACATTAGGTGTGTGATGTAATGTGCACACAAACAGGGAGGAGCATCCAAGTAATGCACGTGTGAAACTTATGGAGATTGCATGCACTTTATTATTATTTTTATTTTTTGGCAGACCGCACTTTAAAGGTGAAAGATGTTATCGGGGAGTTTGAGAGTGGAGGTCGGCTGGCCCAGCACAGCTCTCGAGAGGTCAGTTGTGCAGAAGCACCTATGAAAACACCCCTCATGGTTTACCCTTGCATGTTCTTCCATAGTTAGATCACATACTGTAATTCAACACGACAGAGGTTATGTAAAAATAAAAAACGTGTCATTCTAAAAGGGTCAAAAGCTTGAATAGTTATCAAGCCTGTGGGTGGAAATGATTAGCTAATTCAAACTTTCGCAAGTTATTTAATCATTTATTGCGGCTTCATTAGCGGCATGAGCAATGAAAGGGAATCAATTTGGATTACATGACACTTCAAAAGACTCTTGCGTATTATTGTTGCCACTGTGTGTCATGACACCTTTGTTTGATTTCTTTGTACAGTATGTGGATGCAGAAGGATTCAGCTTGTTCCTCAAGACCTATCTTGAGGTCGACGACTTTCCTGCGGATTTCTGCCAGCGCCTTTTCCGTTACTTCCAAAATGTCGAGCAGGATGGGTCCACGACGACAACCCAGGCCAAGGGTAAATAAGTTGATGCAGAGTGCACCTGCAGACCACATATCTGCATCTCTGCGCGCCACTTCACAAAATGTTGAACTGCTAAAGATTTTTTTAAATTGTCACATTATTCCAATTTCAACATTGATTGGTTGTCCTGAGTAACTGTGATGTCATTTTCAGTTCAGGGAGCAAGTGACAAAATGGCCGTCCCTAGAGATGGATAAAAAAGGAGTGGATTTTGTTGCTTAATTCATGTTCCCCAAATGCAATATTAATAAGAATACCATTTTTAGACTAGTGGGGCCACATATTATGTATTGTTGTAAAAACATTTTTGACTTGACTTTCCCTTTAAGATCGATTTCTTGCTTGTGTTTTTTTCCCCCTTTTTTTTTCAGGAGGAGTGTTTCTCCGTGACATGTCCTGTTACTTCTCAGTGCTGGAAGAAGGACAGCCACGGGAGAAGCTGGAATGTTAGTTAGCTTCTAAATGTTTGGTGACATGTCCATTGTGACTCAGTTGACATTTTATTTCCATGAGAGAGAGAGAGAGAGAGAGAGAGAGAGAGAGAGAGAGAGAGAGAGAGAGAGAGAGAGAGAGAGAGAGAGAGAGAGGGAGGGAGGGAGAGAGACATTGAGAATGTGTAAAATCATGTTTTTTCGTTTGCGTTTTCAGTTACTTTCAAACTTTATGACAAAGATGGTAATGGACACCTGGATAGCGCTGTAAGTCTCTCCGATTAGCATGATGATGTGCTATGCAAACGCTGTTCCAATGAATGGATAGTTTCTGATAAACACGGATGGGTTCTTTTGTTTCTCCATCAGGAAGTGGATCGGATCATCACGCAGATGATGCGAGCGGCTGATTACCTCGGCTGGGATGTGGCTGAGCTCAGAACTGTAGGAACACAGTAAATATATGTATTTATTCAGGACAAAAGGTTCGGAAAATGGATCGAGGAATGGACGGATTTCTGGAGATTCAGATTTTTTTGTTTTTTAATTGTTGGACACTTTTTCCAACTTTTTAAGGTGGACTCTACAGATAGATAAGTTGCTCCCTGAGCATGATCGTTAACTCAAAACATTCATCACACAAATCACTTTTCATCATTAACAGTGTTTGAAATGCTATTTATCTGTTCCAAGCCCGCCCTCGAGAACAGGAACAACATTTTGTAATATGTGTTTTGAATAAATTATTTAGTACCGTATAATGCTGTACTTTTGGAAATATAGAGTAATAACATAATTAAGTAAAATTTAAAGGGGGGTGACAGTATAATTCAGACAGTTGGATACACTTTGAGACGATCGCAACATTTGAGGATACGACACCAGTCAAAATCCATTGACTCAAACATACTATTTTTCTGTGTGTGTGTGTGTGTGTGTTTGTGGAGGTGCTGAAGGATATGATGACAGCAATTGATGTGGATTCCAGCGGTACTGTCACACTGGAGGAATGGCTGAAAGGAGGCATGAACAATGTGCCTTTACTTGTTCTGCTTGGACTGAAGGTAAAACAAAAACAGTTCCCCCTGTGTTTTTTTTTTTTTTTTTAAAGCAACAGCGCTCCCTTATGTTTTTGCCTCCCCACCCACAGGTGCCGCAAAGGGATGGGCAGCATATTTGGAGATTGAAGAATTTTAACAAACCGGCCTACTGTTGTGTGTGTAAGAGCATGCTGCTCGGCCTCAGGAAGCAAGGACTCTGCTGCAGCCGTAAGAGCAAAAAGTCATTGCTAGGGATCGGTTTTTGGGGATTGTCAATCTGATGTGTATTGTGTGTTATTAGAAATTTGTTTCTGCACAGTCAAAGTTATTAATATTAACTAATATATTTCAGTTACTTTGGATAGCGGGGCAAAATCTAATTTCTGTTCGGGTCTTGAGTTATTGATATGTAGGGCAGTGTTGAAAAAAAATAGTTTTCATTAAAAAAAAAATGGTTGTCATGTTCTCTGTCATCAGGTTGCAAGTATACTGCCCATAGTCACTGTTCCAACAAGAACGTTGAGCCCTGTGCTCCCACCTTTGTCAAATCTAAACAGGAACTGAGGGTGAGGAACCTGCCAACGATTCAGTTTCTTGCACTTTTGGTTTTCTTTGAAGTATTGTTTGTCAGGAAGAGTGAGTTCAAAAGTTTCTTGTGAGAAGTTGAATATGATTCAGATTCTGAAACTAACTGAATAGATGCCGCTGACATGATTTGAACACTGAAGCGAAACAAACCCAATTTTCATCATCTTATTTGTGGGCGGAAAAACACACTCATATGACTACAAACCTGATTTAAAACAGTGGCAAACTGTAATCAATCTTTCTAAACATCAACTTTTGTCTCAGGTGCCGTCTCACGACTGGGTCAGATCGGACCGCAGCTCCAAGTGTCAAGTTTGCTCGAAGAAAATTAAAACCCTAGCTGGAAGGCGATGTGTTTGGTGCCAGCAGATGGTGAGAAGAACGTGACTCAAAGCTTTCTTAAAACGATGGTCCAGTGGTTAGCGCATCGACCTCACAGTGCAGAGGTACCGGGTTCAATTCCAGCTCCGGCCTCCCTGTGTGGAGTTTGCAAGTTCTCCCCGGCTTCGTGGGTTTTCTCCGGGTAATCCGGTTTCCTCCCACATTCCAAAAACATGCATGACAGGCTGATTGAACACTCTAAATTGTCCCTCAGTGTGAGTGTGAGCGTGGGTGGTTGTTCATCTGTGTGTGCCCTGCGATTGGCTGGCAACCAGTTCAGGGTGTCCCTCGCCTACTGCCCGAAGACAACTGGATAGGCTCCAGCACCCCCTGCGACCCTTGTGAGGATAAAGCGGATCAGAAAATAGATGGATGAACGGATGAACTACAATATGTTAATATGACTCTGTTTTTGTTTAAGCGACACGATGAGTGCATCTACACTGGACTATCCACCTGCAACTGTGGTCCACTGAAAGATCATGTACTCCCACCATGGGCCATATATGCTCACTCCAAGGTAGAACGCCATACGGGTACTCTGCCGTGTTGTATGTCTGCATCGTAAAGTTCCTTGTTTGTATTGTGCTTCCTCCAGAAACAGGACACCAATCTGTTAAACGTGACCCCCGATGGCAACATCTTACAGGTACTTGCGTTGTCTTGATTGATCACCGCCGTTTTCTGTGACAAACATCAACTGCACGTATCACATTTGATTGACATTTACAGCCATGTGACATGCATACAAAGAATAAACAAAGGAGTCAATGAAAGCATATACAAATAGTGAGCCATATTCAAAGCATCCTTCCTGTATAATGACGGACAAAGCATTTTCCCTCAGATTGTCCCAATTCCTGACATTCACCCGCTGCTGGTGTTCGTAAATCCAAAAAGTGGAGGAAACCGGGGTGAAAGGTGAGTTAACATTTGGCACCTTACAGTAGGTGCAAATGAGATCCTATACATAGACAGTGGCAACGATTCTGCCTTTACAGCATTAATAAAAGAGATGCGCAGTATTGTTTGAACTGTATCATACTGAGGTTTTTCCAATACAAGCCTTTCTGGTAACTAATTGAAGATTTGCACCACTGCAAACTACAACCACAAAAGCAAACATTATGTTACATTGAAGAGCCCCAGAAAATCAAAATGCATGGTTATATTTCCTTTTTTTTTTTTTTTTTTAATCAAGCAAAGTGTCCTGCACATTCAGCTATACCTTAATTTGCTTTAATAATTTAATATTCCCCAAGGCACATTTCCCACAGGATATAGAACATAAAACAATGACAAAAAAATGCCAGAGATGGGCCAACATGAAGTTTATTTTGAGAGAATTACAACAGTCAAGTGGCACCAATTTCGTGGAATGGCCCTGGAACACTCTTCATATCTTGCATTGCAAAACAAGCAAAGCAGTCACGAACGAATTTCTTCATTTTCCTGTCTTCGCTTCCTCTTCAGAGTTCTCTGTAAATTTCAGTACCTGCTGAATCCACGCCAAGTGTACAACCTTTCAAATGGAGGTCCTTCCCCTGGGTAAGGCACTTCCGCCACACTTCCCCTAACTCTTGAGTATACTTTTCTCAACAAGAACACTTTTTCTCTTTTAGGCTCCATTTCTTCCGCAATCTTTCCGACTACAGGATCTTGGCGTGTGGAGGAGATGGCACTGCCGGGTGGATCTTGGATGCCATCGGTGCAGCAATGTTTGCTTTAGAAGAGGAATCAAATATGTGATAATAAACTGTGTATCGATGTGTGTTTTCAGACAAAGCTGACCTGCGGGTGAATCCTCAAGTAGCGATTTTGCCCTTGGGTACCGGAAATGATCTGGCTCGCTGTCTGCGCTGGGGGGGAGGTAAAAGCATCATACTCAGGCAAAGGTTAATGCAGGTGCAAAGTGAGCTGTGGTGCATTTTTCCCGCTTCTCTTGTGACCCCTTGGAAGGCTACGACGGGTCTGATCTGACAGACATCCTGAAGGAGATTGAGACCAGTGAGCTGATCCGAATGGATCGCTGGAACATTCAGGTGATACCAAATGATCCTAAACAAGTGGGAGACCCCGTGCCCTACCAGATCATCAACAACTACTTCTCCGTAGGATCGGTGAGTTACACACTGTCGTGTTGGCTGATTCATGCAACACGTGAAGTGTAATAAACTATTTTTTTTTTCTTACTGAGCAGGATGCTTCTGTTGCTCATCGTTTCCACTCTATGAGAGAGAAATACCCTCAGAGGTTCAACAGCAGGTGAGGACCCACTGCAACATAATTCATTGGCACCAGTATGGTACCAAAGCAGTGCTTCTGTCTAGATTACGGGTGGGCAACCTAGATCCTCGAGGGCCAAAGTCCATGCATGTTTCATATGTTTCCCTCCTCCAACACAACAGATTCGAATGAACAGGGTCAGGCTTCTGCAAAGCTTGCTGATGAGCTGATCATTTGAATCAGGTGTCTTGGAGGAGGGAGACATCTAAAAAGGGATGGATATAGACTCCTGAGGACCGGACCTGGGCACGTCTTGCCTCGATGAAGGTCCTCAACTCACTTCATTATAATTCCTTGTTACCAACATGCCTCAAAATGCAGCAAACCACTAAATGAAGCTCCTCAATTCATTTCAACATAGGTCCTTTGTAACAAGATGCCACAAGATGGCACTTAAGCATGACTTTTGTCGAGATGAAGCTCTTGAACTCACTTCAACATAGTTGATTGGAAACAAGATGACACAAATTGGCACCAAATCACTACTTTTGTTGGGGTGAAGCTTCCCAACTCACTTCAACATAGTTCCTTGGCTCCAACATGACACAATTGGCACCAAATAACTACTTTTGTCAAAGTGAAGCTCCTCAACCTACTTCAGCATAGTTCCTTGGTACCGAGATGGCACCAAAGCACTACTTCTGTTGCTTTGTCTTGAGCACAAAACCACAGTAAAGGTGTATTTCAGTGAATAACAGAAGATAGGTAAAAATATATATATATTCCTAATACACAGTGTTTTCCTCCAATGTTGTGAAGAATGAAAAACAAACTGTGGTATTTGGAGTTTGCCACATCTGAGACCATCAAGTCTTCTTGCAAGAACCTCACGGAGTGTCTCACCATTGAGGTGAATGTTTCTCTTGCAGTCATGTGACTTTTTTTGGCAGCTCCATTCATTTGTTGTCACGCTCTTTGTTGAATGGATAACAACAGTGCTGTGGGAAAGCTCTCGACCTGAGCAACACGTCTCTCACGTGCATTGCTGTCCTCAACATACCCAGCATCTACGGCGGCTCCAACCTGTGGGGCGAGTCCACTAAGCCTGGTGGTGCACCACGTGAACCACGTGAAGTCATCACTGATCCAGAAGTTCTTAAAACAGTAGCACAAGGTAGATGTTTTTTTTTCTTTCTTCTAGTTACTATATTGTTCTAAAGCGCTCTCACAAGTCTTTTCAATATGATATCTTTGCAGACATGACTGATAAGCGTCTAGAGGTGGTAGGCCTGGAAGGGATGATAGAAATGGGACAGATCTACACTGGGCTGAAGAGCGCCGGGCACAGATTGGCACAGGCTTCCCAAATTACAATCAGGTGGTGTGCTTTTAGCTCTGACAGAACACCTAAACCATCATTGCTCCAAACTTACAACAATTAAAATGAACAATGCCACAATTTCTTCTCTCATATAGGACATTAAAAGCAATGCCCATGCAAATTGACGGGGAGCCGTGGTTGCAACCTCCTTGTACAGTAAGTCTCTATTCATAGTCACTACATTGGGCCTCATGATAGAATGTGCAAAATGTGAAGCGTTCATTTTAGTAGCCAGCAGGGGCCGACATTGACCTCATTACACCTTCTGTGAAGCGGAGCGTGTCTGCGTACCAAAATAATAATAAAAGAATCATTTCAATACCTTTACTATAATTGATAAGAACATGAATTATAATGTCCACTGTAGTAACCGCTGTCCTCGAAAGGGTTAAAAAAAAAACATCTAACAAAATACAAAAAGAAAAAACGGAAGAATTTTCTAAAAAAGTCAGAAATGTAATGAAAATTAACAAATGAAAAATCTAAAACTATTGGACACGTGCAGTAAGAAGATGGAATAGTCCATTGCACGAGAAGCCAAAATGATCATAATATTGCCATTTTGATGTGTTTTTTTAAACTCTGTTAACGAGTTAAGAACAAAACAAGCATAATAACTTTGATTCAAAGTAAACCATCCATCATGATTAACCAAATGATTTTTGGCACCTGGACATCTCAAAGGCCCCAGGCAATTGTTTGTGATTGCCTAATAATAGGTCCTTCTCTTGGTTAGCACACTACAACATGTATCATTCCAAACAATTTACATTTCTACTCATGAGGAGCCAACTGTCGTGTCTTCCTTCATTCCAGATCCACATTACTCACAAGAACCAAGCTAACATGTTAATGGGTCCACCGGCAAAGCCATCCGGTTTCTTCCACCTCAAATAGAAACAATCTTTTTCCACAGAGGGACTCTGGACAACAGCACTCTACGTATGATTCTTTTAGATAGCATTTGGTGTGTGTTTTGTTAGCGAAAATTCCTAAACTGTTATTTTGCACTTATGTTACTGTACTTGTTCGGATGGATTGATGGTTGCTTGTCCTGATTTTAAAGGAGGATCAGAGATATGTTTCCATGTGTTGTTGTGTTTGTTGTATGGCTAAAATAGAAATCTGTAGCAGGGTGTTAGCGTTTCAATGACATGCTTACCTGCACTTGGTGCATTCTATAAATACAGTATATTTATTTCTGCGTTTCAATTGACGGACTGGGTGAAACGGGTAAAAATGTCCTTAATTCAACGTGTTTGAATTCCAGTGTACCATTAGCTGTTGTGCTTCCACTACTGTTAACTTGCCCAGTCTTCTTGTCCAGCATAAATTAGGCCTGTATAGCCTAATAAACTAATATCAAGATGAATTATGGAATTAGTAACAGTGGATTAGGGGGGAAATCCTTCATTGTTGTTGCTTTATTTATGGTTGATGGCAATTTTACTTGGATATGAAATGCTCAGAAATGCACCCATTTCAACATGTTCGTATTTTAGTTGGTTGTTGTTCTCAAGGGATGGTTTCAATCAAATAAACTAAAGATCATATCGTAGTACATCTGACAGTACAAAAATAAAATTTTCTGAAATGTAAACTCTATCTCTTTTTTTTAAAGACTATATGCTAAAGGCATATATATGAACAGTAGATGCTGTTGTATTCTGTTTCCTTTTAATATAGCTTGCCAATTGAATATCGAAATGTTTATCTATCCTGGCAGAATTTTGAAAGACATGCTTTGCAGAATGCATGGGTGGAAAAGAGGACTAATCCAGAGTTAGTGAGGAAAGGAAGCATGGAGGAGGATTAATCCTAAGTAAGCGAGAAGGAAAAGTGAAACTTTACGTGGGCGTTTTAAAACGGAAGAGCCTAACTTGGAGCAGACATCTTAAGACGTGCTGAAAATGCAAGCTTACATGTACATATATTTTGCCAAATTATATCAAAATGCATTCTCCTCTCCCATAGATGACGGCGAGTGTCTGGAAATTGTAAATGCCATAGAGGCAGTTCAATGGATTAAAATGTTTAAATACACATTCCACAGGGACCCTCTTCATATTCGTATGTTCTTTAGAAAAACACAATTTCTTCGCACACCGAATGACCCATCACACTCTACAGAGAAACTGGATCGCACCTGGGCCTCCCCCGAGAGGGTTCGAGTGTGCTATGTATTAACTGCTTGGGGCTGATAAGTAATGACATGAGCGCTATTAGCTGATGCTTCAATTGTTTGCTGACACATGGGCATTTACAGCTGTGGCTGTGCCGTCCATTATGCGACCGCTCCAATGATGACCACAATGCAGTACAATACAATGTATCACTTCACAGCTCTTGAATTGGGAGCATCAGTTAGTGCAATGATTTCCAAGGTCAAGTCCCTATTGGTTGGAGGCTTATCTATGTTCAAAGATAAATTCATACTGTGGATTTTGTGTAGTAGAATTTTAAAAATAATTTTAAAGGGGAAGTCAACAACCAAAATTAAGGTTTGATAATGCAAAAAGTTTGCCACTGCAGGAAGAGATGATTTGAATCCATCCATCCATCCATGCATGCATTCAGGTTGTGGGGGCGACTGGAGACTATCTCAGCTGATTTTGGGTGATTGGTACGCAGTTGACCTGTCACCAGATAATCGCATAGGGCACCAAGAGCCAAACAACCATTTATCCTCACATTCAAGCAACATTTTGAAGTTGGAATGTTTTGAATCGACCAAGTGAATTACAGGTAAAATCCTCAACTCATTGAAATTTGGGGATCTATTTTGAAAAAAAAAAGTATTGATATTCATGAGCTGAGAAGTTCGAAGTTGCAACTGTTTGAATCGCTCAAAAATGTAGAAATTGAGAGGGGAGGAAAAACATTGAGGTTTTTATTTTGAAATAAAAAAGAGTACTAAACAGTTTAATGTTGCAACAGTTTAAATGGGTAAAAATAAATATATAGATTGCAGGGGAAAATAACCCAAAAATATTTTTTTATCTTTGATTTCAAATATTTGAAATAATTTGCAGTAGGAATAGGGTTAACAGTTTGGAGTTCTTTAATTTGGTTTAAAAAAAATGTAGAAGTGGAAAACACACCAAACATAGTTTTTCACTTTTATTTTGACATTTTGAGAGAGAAAAAACTGCAATAGCGACAAGCTGAGCAGTTTACAGTTTGAACAGTTGGAATTGTAAACCCAACATTCATGTATTAGAATGTACCCGGAGAAAATAGAAAGCATACACAAGAATTGCAACCCTGAACCTCAGAATTGTGGAACAGACGTGTTTCCCAATATCCCATTGCACTACTCGATATGAATTGAATGTAATTGATTTTGTGTTGTAAAATTGCTGCAGTGTCAATTTTGTTGATATTATTGTTGCTGGATTTGTAACGCTTTTTATCATCCAGCATACTTCATGTGGTTAGTATATGTTATCTTATTTTGACCGTGTACAGCGGACTGTGTAGTTATGCATCATAAAAGCTTAAGAAGAAATTTGAAAAAAGATTCAGCTGACATGGTTAACGCCGACCGTTCATTCATTTCTTGCAAACAGCGGCTATATTTGTTCTTTTTTTCTTTTGTTCTCTACTTTTTTTTTTCTTTACTGACGCCCATTAATAGTCCCACGTGAGCAGCAAGTTCGTGGTTTATATTTAGAACGCGCATGGGCGTTTGCGTCAGTGGAATCCCGCGAATGCGTCACTCAAATGACGTCGGTGGCCACCGCCACGTGATTGGCTGCGGACCGGAAACTTGCCCTCCTCTCCTTCTACCGTTTGAGGCACCGTCCCGCCTTGTAGTCTCCACAGCCTGATAAAACGGGCAGCGCATGGTGTGTCCCGCGTCGATCTGAATTGATGCGTGTACGTGCGTGAGTTTGTGCGCGCGCGCACGCGCGTGAGTGGGCGTGTGCATCAACCGGGCCTAGTTCAGTCCTTTGGGATACTGTACATGAACAACATCAGAATTGGGATATTTACGAGAATCAGGTCAGTGTTTGATATCTGTCACTTGCAACCATGCTGTTTGCTTCACTTAATCAATATTTGATATCAGTGATAATGACGTGATAAATGGCTAGAAAAGTCCTGCAAAAAAAACATTGAAAGTACATTTCAGTTGTTTGCTGTTTCAGCTCAACACATTCAATCAAATCTAAAGATTATTGTGACATATCGGGATCAACTTCGGGTTGTTGAAATCTTATAAGATTATGAAACAATGCTATGCACACTGTGCACATTTGTACAGTTTTAGGTAAGCATTTTTACACAGTCTCAACAAAGTTCCAAGGGTGAGTCTAAGCTCTGGTGTTAAACAGTAAAAGCCAAGTCTTAACCTTCAAGCCGTACCTTAAAGGTCTCTCGTTGTGGGCCGATTGAACCATCACTTTCCAACAATGTACTCACAGTGTCCCGAATCTGCCCTCAAAGAGACACCTGTGCAAGTACACACACACACACACACACACACACACACACACACACACACACACACACACACACACACACACACACACACACACACACACACACATAAAACACACAGGCATTACCAGGCTTTGCCACCCTTCCTATTTCACATGGCACTGGGCCCTTCTTGTAATACAATCTGCAACACTCCCTCGTTTAGTCCCCGTGAAAGAGGGTTGCCCTCCACTCAAGGTTCCTAAGAACACGACCAGCCAGTAACACAATATCTGACAGCATCTGACGGCTCCGCTGGACCGACGGCTACACTTTCTAAAGAGGGCTGAGATGCCTTGAAGCCAAGGAGAGGGCATAATGGGAAATAAGGCATTCAAGGGGATAATAAAGGAAACAGAAGGCGGGTGTGGATTACTGACGAGAAGGAATACAGCGCAGCCTCTGTGGACAAACAATCCGGGATCTTGTTTCAAAACTAAATTTCCCATAGGAAATAATGGAAGCAGAAATAATCTTTTCGAGGGTCCAGTGTCACATTTGTTGAAGCGATTGTACAAGAAATGTTTTCAGTAACAATATGATACAAGTGTAAAAATAAGCTCATAAAAGTTAAAATTCCGCCCGAAAGTGTGAGTTAACAACCCCCCACCCCTGAAAAAACATATTTTTGTTATATTTGTTAAAACAGTCATTATGATTAGAATCGGTGCACCTAAGGGGGCTCAGTCACACCGAGCCCCACCCAACAACTACTCCCCCCACCCCAAATTTTCAAAGTCCAGTAAAATGCGGTTTGCTGGGCACACACCAGACGCATGTAAAACAAACAACAACAAAACAACATTACAACAGCTCCCACCAACCACCCAACCCCACCTAAAAATATTTAGGCGGCATCATCCCCTGGACTTGACGGTAGTACATGATAAATATAATCTATGAAATAATCAGACGTCTTTGGCCTTGTACCTCTAATTTGATACTCAAGAAACCACTACACTTGAGGACAAACAACCAATCAGAGACGGAAGGCTGGACTTACATATTGTCACTCATTTGTCACACACTCGCCGGAGCACTCATCGTAGCCACACTCCCTGCGACCTCGGAAAAAATAAAACTTACACATTTGAGTTAAACTAGCACTCTATTATGAATTAGTTGCTCTTATACTTGGAGTCACCAAGAGGTTGCGGCCATCTTCTGAAAAGAGCTCAGCAGTGATGGGACATTGTGATTTCCTTGGAATGTTGTAGAAATGATCATGTGAAAACACAAACGCTTGCAGAGGTTTATAGAAACAAAGTGGTTCATGCTGATATTTATTTGGGCCCTACCTTGATACATCCACATTGATCACATTGATCTTTTTTTTTTTAATTAGAGACGCAAGTACACTTTTAGAGATTTTTTGGGGGCGCTGATTCTGAATCTGTCCCTTGTTTTTTCACCAAGTTTTCATAATAACGACAACAATAATTAATAATAATAATAATAATAATAATAATGAAAACATGATATGTAATTTAGTAATATATTTAGAAATACCTATGAATTGAGGGGTAGCTTCATCAACTTTTATTTTGAATTTTAAAAAAGTATCATAGCTGTAAATTACACTGCATGGTAAAAAAAACATTGAGCAACTTTTTCCAGGTCAAACTAAAAAACAAGAAATGAAAATTGCTCAAAAACCTGACGTGAGAGCAAAAAAGTAAAACCATTTACAAAAAACAGCGTAAAAAATACATTTAGGGTCACATCGAGCCATCTCTGATTCACATTTCATGTTCACCAATGTAATTAGTGAGAAATGATTAAAATGGTCAGTGGCTTCACACGGATGAATCACATTGTTGTCTCAACGTATGATTAAAGGTCATTTGAGCACATTTTAAATTGAAGAAGTGTGCTACAAACTGCTGGCATTAATCAGTCCCCAAGAAATAACTCACAGTGATCCCCGTCTTATAGTTTTGCTGACGCCTCACGTATCACTGTAACCCATGTACGTTGGCACTGAACCGCATTTGTGTGATTTAGTGCCAAACTACTCCGATGCGGTAACTAAGATATATGTGTGGCACACGTGTCAGCGGTTTTGCATTTGTAACATTTTCAAAGCATGACTGAACCTGACTTGTCTTCCACTTGCGCTTTGTTTCACCTGTGCTAACCCATGTCATTGTATGCCCCAGCAATGCCCTGTGTACAAACGCAGCATGTATCCCTGACCCATGACACCCACTTCAGCACCGACTTCTTAAACCCTGACCCGGGTGCCAAACTGGCGATGGACGTCGGTGGCCAGAAGGAGCAGCTGTCGACGTCGTTGTTACCCAGCATCAATACCTTAGTGGGAAGCGGCTACATTGGGGAGTTTGATGCTTTTTCCTGCAAGATTCCCACCTCGCCTTCCACGTCTACCGTTTCATTTGGCCACACCTCGGTCGCTGAAAGTTCCGACTGTCAGATGCAGAACCAAGCCTACAAGCTCGATGACCTCCAAGTGTATGGCTGCTACCCAGGCTCATTTACACTCAGCTGTCTTGATGAGACACTGTCGTCATGCGGCTCCGACTACTACGGCAGCCCAGGGTACCCCGCCGCTTCCCCTCCGACAACAGGCTTTCAGACACTATGTGCACCTGTATGGGATTCCCCCTTCAGCACTTACAATCCAGGCCCCGCAGCTGATAAGCAAGCCTCCTTTTTCCACTTTAGCCCAACGCCGGAGCAGCACTCTCCCGTGCTGCCTCACCAGGATGCTCAGCTTGGTCAGGACGAGCCTTTTTTTATGTCCCCTCAGCAGCAAGTGTCTTCGCTCCATTGCCCCGTCATGTCCATGGAACATGGCGCCAGGCTCGTCGAGGGTTCTCCCAAAATCCACAACCCGGCTTTGAGCGAGGGCCGCTGCGCCGTGTGCGGAGACAACGCATCCTGTCAGCACTACGGTGTCCGGACGTGTGAAGGCTGCAAAGGTTTCTTCAAAGTGAGTGGATGGAAGGCACTGCCGATTGCATTTTGTTCTTAAGTCTGAGACATCCAAACAGAAATCTATATATTTGATATCACATTTTAACATAATCAGCGCAACACAGGACACAACTCACTTCAGATCAAGCGGCACTTTTGGTGATCTTCCAAAAAGAAGCTTCAAGTTGTTTATTGCCACTCCCCAGTTGAAGTTTACCGTCACAAATCATGAAAGAAAGGGAGTGACTAGTTGTGTATTTAACCACATAGCTTTGCCATAATGCAGCCTGTTTACCTTAATGCAAACAAACAATGCTAGCAAACAATATACAATGCCATATGCATATACAGTCAAACCTCGGTTTTCGGACGTCTGTTCTCGACCAAATCGGTTTTCGACTCAAAATTTCGAGTTTTTTATGCCTCGGATTACGACCGAAAATCGGTTCTCGACCAAACTGAGTGCACTTGAATGCACCACTTGACTCCTCTCGTCTTCCTTACACGAGGAAGTGCCGCTTCCTCGTGTAGCGTTCCATTGTGAGCAGACGTGTTCAATAAACTTTTTTTTTTTTAAAGAGCGTGGTTTCGGTTTTCGAACAGCCTTCTGGAACGGATTATGGTCGAAAACCGAGGTATGACTGTATTTGAACACACACGGTGGAGCAAACAAATGTAGACAGACAGTGAAACAATACTCACAGGCATATTTTTTCATCCTCTCACGAAAAAGAAAAACAACTAATATTTTGGCAGTTTTTCCGAGGCATTGCACACAAGAAGGAATAGCACAATTTTCATTTGTTGATTTGGAAAAAAAAATCACACAATTCATCTCTTTCATTGTAAGGCTTGCAAAGTCCATTCTGGTAACCAAATATAGTTCCTTGCCCAATAAAGGACTACTATTGCTACTGTAATTTTAGCATGACAAACAATACAGCTGTAGTGATATTATTTCCCAACCCCTCTCTCTCCCTCCCCCACTGCTCTGATTGACAGCGAACTGTGCAGAAAAATGCCAAATATGTTTGCTTGGCCAATAAAGACTGTCCAGTGGACAAGAGGAGGAGGAACCGCTGCCAGTTCTGTCGTTTCCAGAAATGTCTTACAGTGGGAATGGTCAAAGAAGGTAAAGTAACGTCAGCCTCACTTGGAGTTTTCACTGCATGATGATGGCTAAACTATGGTTTGTAATAACAATCTTATGAAACCAAAGCTCGGCATGAAAGACACATACATGTTAGTGGAGATTTACAATGCCAGCTGCAGAAAGAAATGGATATACTATAGCAGCTGTCCCCCACACCCCCCTCCATCCCCCAAGTGTGTAACGCAGCCATGTGAAGGACACAAGCGTGCACTTGAAAGTCTTCCTCTCATCTTTGCTGTCCCTAGTTGTTCGAACTGACAGCCTGAAAGGTCGCCGAGGCCGTCTGCCATCCAAACCGAAGACGGTGGCTGAGGCTTCCTCCACCAGCCCCCCCACCAGTGTCAACATCATTTCCTTGCTAGTACGCGCACATTTAGACTCCAACCCGACCATCGGCAAGCTTGACTACTCCAAAGTAAGTGCTCACTTATCGCTAGTTGGCGTTCATCTTCGTTTTTCTGCGCTTTCACCATTTTTTTTTTCAGTGATTTACATTGTTCCAAGGATGTCCATATTTAATTCTGGAGACAAGTCACACAACGATGGACATAATATTAACCCTTTCATGCACTTGTGACCCGGTAACATGATAAACCTCCCACTGAAAAGGTTGAAATGCCTGAAGCGCCTGTTTATGGATTGTAGGGGTTCGGGTTGGGTGGCGGTTATTGTTAGGGTTAGGTTCACAGGTTTTTGCGTTTTGTATTTTTCCAGTTTTGATTGCAACATGGAAGATGGCGGCTGACATTTCTCAATGGTCGGCAATGTGAACGTCTCACTTGTCTGCATAACCGCATACCAAAGTGTCCTGTCTGTTTCTAAAAACGTACTGCAGCAAAGCATTGGGAATTTTGCTCCACTGTGACTGAACAACGGGATGCTGGTTGATGGGGTGGCAGCAGAGATTTGTCCTAGTGTCAACATGTGCCTTGGCGATAAAGTGTTCAAAAATACCATCCAGTGGATTTCCTTTTTTTTTTTTTGGCCTCATCTTATTGCAACAGATTAGATCGACCCCTTGGCCATCACGATAAAATAAATTATGCAAATGAGTGAATAAAGTATTGCCCGCCTCCTCTTGCTCCTCAGTACCAGGAGACAGTGGACAAGGTTTCGGAGAAGGAGGACGCTGGTGACATTCAGCAGTTCTACGACCTATTGACTGGATCATTGGAAGTCATAAAAACCTGGGCGGAAACGATCCCAGGATTCTCCGACTTTTGCACAGAGGACCAGCAGTTACTTCTTGAATCTGCCTTTGTTGAGCTGTTCATCCTACGCCTGGCATACAGGTTAGCTGCATTTCAAAATGAATTGTGTGTGCGCCACTACGCCTTAATAATACTAGAGCGGAACGATGAATTGAATTCAGTCCGATAATGCAATGGTTGTAGATTGCGGTTTTAGAATTACAAAGACGCCATGCTTCAAATGTCATCACCTCCCACTCACCCGCCTCTCTCACGCACTTTTGTGGGGCACACGTCAATAGATAGTGTCATTAATGTTTCTTGTCATGGAACACGGTCCATAAGTCATTGTTTAACATAGCATCCACAGTCATGATTTCTTGAAAGTAAATGCACACATACCGAACTTGACCAACACACTCATAATACAAGTAAGGACCAAATACAGAAAATGACACTTCAGGTGAGCTTGATCTACTCGATGGTTTGTTTTTCTTTTCACTTGTTTGCTTCGGTCACGTTCTGTTTCTGACTTTAGAGCTAACAGCCAGTCGGAATGATCAATTGTCACCAATGGCCGACGCCATTTCTGTGCAACGGATCTGGCAAGAACTGCTCACCAATTGACGGCTCGTTCATTCAAGTCACATTGAAGAAGGATGCTCTTCATATGCACAGACATAATTGATAAACGTCATCAGATAGCAATTCGTTTCTAGACAGAAATGATAAACACTTCGATTCATTGGGGAAATTTTAATCGTTTCACCCCAAAAAGTACAAAATACATGAAATATACATATCCACTTGATGGAAGGAACATGTTTCCAATAAATAACGCCAACCAGCTAAACAAACATTGTCACGAAAATCTCATGCGGAAAGAGTACCGGACAGAAAAAGAAAACAGTACTCATGGGTGAAGATATGTCATAAAAAACAATTTCCAAAAAGAATCTTTTCCGTTCTCATTTCCGACACATGATAATGGCCTATGAAATCGCAATCGTGACATCAAGGAGAAAAATGACGTTATTTTTCCAAAGAGTTCAGCTCTACTTAAATCAGTATCTCAATCCATTCCAACAACTTAACATTTTTCCAGGTCAAATCCCGAGAAACACAAATTGATCTTCTGCAATGGCCTGGTCCTTCACCGACTGCAGTGTGTTCGTAGTTTTGGCGACTGGATCGACTCCATCATGGATTTCTCCCAGAGCCTTCATCGAATGAACTTAGACGTCTCGCTGTTCGCGTGCCTTTCGGCGCTCGTCATCATCACCGGTACGGCCGTTTGTTTCCTTCTCACGGTCAACCACGGCGCATCGGTTACATGCTCGGACCGCGTTTCTCATTGCGTGACTCACTCGTCGTCTTTGACTCTTAGATCGACACGGCCTCAAAGAACCCAAACGTGTTGAAGACTTCCAGAGCAACCTCATCTCATCTTTAAGGGAGCACGCCAGCGGAAACAGATCGGAAACAAGCCGAACCCAGCCCAATTATCTCTCTCGGCTTCTGGGTAAGCTCCCGGAGCTGAGGACTCTTTGCACACAGGGCCTGCAGCGCATCTTCTACCTAAAACTGGAGAACCTCGTCCCCCCTCCGCCTATCGTGGACAAAATCTTTATGGATACCCTCCCATTCTGAATCCAAACGCGCACAGGAGGAGGAACGCACCTTACGTGATTTTTGTGGTTTTGCTGGTGCTAATAAGCACTTGACTTGTCACCAAATAATGGGGACCCTCTCGACAGCGCCGGTCTTTAATCATGCATGCGGAATTTTTAAAGATTGGCAGCCCATGGAACCATTCGAGGTGTAAAACAGCACCAAGCACTCTGAAGAACCACCTCTGTGTGTAATGCGGTCTATTGAGATGTCTTCATGTTGCATTATGCGCCATGCTATCCGTTCGGGTGCTACAAAGCGACCCGAAACTGATATTAGCGGTCATATATTTTGAGCGTGCATTTGTAAAAGGACTTTATTGCTGTGCTAAATGTGTAAATGTTGCCATGCTATGCAACTCAAAACAATGTTGGCTATGCAGTGTCGATGATGAACCAAACACACAAATCTCTTTTTCCTGCCCGTCGGTTCCACCGGAAAATGGACAAGTCATGCGTTGGAAGGTAAAATGGACATTGTGCAAAAGGGGTTTCAAAAGGGAGACACAACGATAGTTGCGGAAGGGCCAAAGTTTACACCTGTTATGATAAAACATAGTTTAGTCATGATCCTTATGGCCGTAAATGACAGACAATGCCATTACTTTATTGTTGCAGTTTCCGACATCTTTAAAGCTGATGCTGGCAGGCTTCCAGTCTACACTTATACAAACACATACAAGTATTCAATTTAAACCTTTGATGCACCCTGTAACCTGATAACATGATAAGCTGTCCATTGTAGTAACCGCTGTCCCTTAAAGGGTTAAAAAAAAAAGTGCCTTGCAAAAAACTCCTCAACCGTCCCGCTGAGCTCGTGTGACTCACTGTCAATGTCATTTCGAATATCGCAAACGAGACGATGACAAACTTGAATTTGAAAAAGCTTTTGACAAAAAGTGCCTGAAGCAGCTGTCAATAAAGTTGTACAAAAAGTACATGCAGTAATATGTGAACGTTGCACAGCGTGAGCGTATCAAGTAAGGCGAGGTTGTTTTTGTTTTGTTTTTACCACGGGGATCACATGAATGAATTTCTACAAATGAATCAGTAATTCAAAAGACGGTTTCAAGCCATTTTATAATTTGAATGGGAGGATCTTGCGGAGTCAGACATTACTTTTATTGACCTCTTGTTCTTGAGCCCAGCGGTTTAATGTCAGACAATATTTTCCGGGTCCGGCCTTTCAGGTGTGATGGATAAATTCAACAAAATGATATGATATGACCTCCATGAAAACGGTGGTATTTTCGAAACATAATAATAAAAAAGACACGAATCACGACACGAGGAACGTCGCTCTGGTCGCTATGGTAACGTTTAAATGTGCCTTCAAAATAAGATACACCGCAAATAGAAAGGTACATGAAAAATACGACTCACCATCACCAGTGGACTCGGTGTGCGGGAATCTCCCGTTGAGATAAATCCGTATTTTAAGTAGGACTTCTGGTACTGTCTATTAAATGTAGCTTTCTTTTACTTGAAAGTCATAGACTCCTCTTCTGTCTTCTGGCTGGGCCTTTTCCCCTTCCCAAAGACGTTTGTTTTTTACTCATTTTGCTCACTCCTGGGTTTCATTTTAGCGGTAAGCTATCACATGACTGAGAAGCGCGCCTTGACCTGCGTCAAGAGTGACATACTGTAGTGTAGATGAATGTAGTCGAGAATCCGGTAATTTTTCCTAAATAAAATATTTGGATTCGGATAGCAATAAAACGGCGGTACTGTAAGTTATTTATCCTTTCCGTGAGGCCCAGTACCAAATGACCCACGGGCCGAAACCGGTTCGCGGCCCGGGGGTTGGGGGCCGCTGCTTTAGCCTACCAAAATGAACACTGACCAGTTTGTCTCTGATCATGTCTCTCCCATATTTCTGTTGTGTGTTTCTTTCTCATTATTTCCCCCTTGAAGTCAGCCACGCTACTATCTTATAAACTGTGCACAGCCGAGATCTCTACAAACAATGTGCCACCCAGAGAGATACAATAGATTTAATTCTCCATTCAGGGGGAAGGGATATTTTCATCACGCGAAAGTGTTCACGTGGAATATATTTGATAATCAATTCTGAAAATGTGTTACCGAGTGCTTTTATTGTGTGGTTTGAATGTAAAATGAGCATTTGTAAAATGAGCGTCTCAAAGGCACCTAATATTGATTCACCTGTGCACAATTTAGAGTCCTCATTTACTTGCTCGTTTTGGGAAATGTGGGAGGAAGCCGGAGGAAAAAAAACACACAAGCAGAAGTTGCAAACCCCACACACGTGGGCCTGAGCTGAGATTCAAACCTCCCGTCTGTGAGGAACAGCAGTTTTAAAGGAAACCAGTTTTCACATTGACTGACTTAGACATTAGATTTGCACTGACATAAAACCTATGGCGATCTATGAAATGTTGTCAAGCTGGCCATGTCAATAAAACATTTTCCTCCCCTACCAGAGGAAGAAGTCACGGTTCCGCTGTCCTCATCTACCCGATACTTGATCCTTCTGTACACCGCGATATAGTTGTCTGAGCTTTGCTGCTGGCAGACTGCATGGAAACAAGAGCAGAACCCTTTTGATTTTTTTTTTATTTTTTTGCCCCTCAAAAGTGCCATCCGAATTTGTTGTCTGCCGCTCAACTTTAGAACCCTCAGCATTCGGACGCAGGCTGTGGACCCTGAACATACATGGAATTATGTTCACACCATGCGTGCATGCGTGTAGATGTCATATGTATATGTGCCTTGCTTGTCATAGTGACATAAGATAAGAAGATAAGAAAACCTTTATTTGTCTCACCATGAAGAAATGTGTTGCGTTTTGCATGAGCATCTACTGTTAAAGCAAAATGCTGTCCACAAAAATAAATAAATAATAATAATAAATATCTCAGGATTTTATAAGCGCTTGAGGGCCGTTTGCCCATTTTGCAAGTAGGCTTTTGTTATTTCAAAATCCATCTCACAGAGCAACAGGATTTAAGATTCGGATAATGTTGACAACAATTACTCATTATATTTCATGTAGATGACGCTAACATTTACCGCCCACATTATTGATCACAGAATGCAGTGTGCTTTTAATGGTATTGCATTTACCCACATGTACTAATTCACTATAATTCAGATTAAAACTTTAAATAGTAGCAGCCTATTGTTGGTCAACAAAACAAATTGTTTTCTTGTCATTTGAATTCACACCGAAGGGACATGAGACAGCTTTGTGTTGACAAAACTCAAACATTTACATGCATTAGTCTCTTTTAAATAGAAAATACTTTTGTAGTCACTACAGTGGTGGGCCAATGTGCAGGAGTATCCCGACATCCCACACGACACACGATGATTGTTATCTTTACATTCATTTCAGATAATCTAGCGAAGCAAATCCCATAAATGCGCATGGAGTATTTGCGTGTGTTTGAGGGAGAGGCTGACAATGTTGTCGCAGTGGGAAGAAAGCTAATAGGTTTGCTTGTGAGGATGTTGCACCTGTCGTTTATTGACGGACTGAGCTGCAAATAACTTTGGGAAGATGCTTTGTATTCCGTGGGGCCATCGCCACGTTGGAATTATTCCTCTTTCATTTCCAGTTATGTCAAACCTACAAATGTGCATGTTCTACTGTCATGGCATGTTGATTAATACACTCATATATTTGTACGTATATAATGGCGCTCGTCAGTTTGCAGCGTGGGTGTGTTATTGAGTGTGGAAAACCCTCTGCGAGTTTATTTATAGTCGGCCATTGTTGAGCCCATAGAAACGTCCGTAATTTGATCTGGGTTTTCTCACCGAGAGAGTCTGCTGATAAATGACTTGGCAGACGTCAATAGTCACGCCAATCCCCCCCTCCTCCCTGCATCACCAACTAAAGCTCTTTTGCTCCCCGACGTATTAACTTCTAAGTGAATTATCATTCTCCGGTGGAGGATTGGTTGCTGGGGATCTGTTTGCACCTTGCCGATTAAATGTCTGTTGTTGTTGTGTCTTTGGTGTAAATCTACAAGTTTGACAGTGATGCACTTGACTGGTGTTATTTTCTACTCTTCCTTTTGCATATGCCAGGACGATTACCATCTTGAGAAGCAAGCCATTCACGAAACATCAAATTTCAAGTTAATCTGCAGTGAATTCAAGTCCGAACGGACACCAAACCTCACTTGAGAGCAAACAGCAAAGATCATGATGACAATGTAAAAGTGTTAATTGGATAATAAGACAATATATGAAGAAACAAATACTGTATACTAATGTCCAACTGTTGAGAGTTACCCACAAATCGGCCTTCCAATGTTCTGTTCATGTACATTATTGCCCTGTTGCTGTTAATTAAACATAACAGGTTACATAATCCGCCTTGATAGAATTGAAGGCTATTTATGCCATTTAAAATAGAAGAGTAGGAGCCGAGACGGGCTCATTCCCACATTTTGCCATGTAGACGTGCACAGTAGCTTCATAAAGTTCCCTTTTATATTCTCAGGGAGCACAAATATCCCAAGCTTTGGCAGCCTGGTTAAAAAGAAGTCGCACATAATTATGTCTCTAAAACGGACACATTTTATGATGTCGACCAAAACTGAGCTTCCCCTCTTTGACAGACGACCATCCGGCACTGGTTTCAATGTCTCCTTGTTTTATGTTTTATGTTTATTTTGTTTACGTTTTTGATGGAGGAGGGAGGGAGAAAAAAAGATTTAAAAAAAAAACTTTGTCCGACCTACCGACCCTATGCTGAAATTTCATGTTACCGGAAACACACTACTTTTTTTTCTACGCCTAATAACATAGTATCTTGTAATTATGACTTATCTCTTAATTATTACTTAGTATTTCAAAATTATGGCTTGGAATTTGCATCTCTTAATAATGACTCAGGTTTTTTTCTTTTGAATATGGGAAATACGGACGCATTAATATTGCAAGCTACCCTTTTTTAAAACTCTTTGGTGTGTATTTTTGTCATATATATATATATATATATATATATATGACAAAAAAATATATATATATATGACAAAAATACACACAATGTGTTTTAATAGACAGTGAAAAAACCCAAAGAGTTTTAAAAAGGGTAGTTATATATATATATATATATATATATATATATATATATATATATATATATATATATATATATATATATATATATATAGCAAATGTTAATTGTTTATTTATTTGTAGTTATGTTTAATATACAAAAAAATATTCTCCCCATGGCAAAATTTCTATTTTCACTCTGTTGTTTGGAGTTTTGTGCTTACCTAACGTTATGAAATTGTGTAGAACTGATCGGTAAGAAAATATAAATGAAAGACAAAAATGATGAACGGCAATTGTAATGCAGTGTATGTAGATAGCCCGTTAAAAAAAAAAAAGAAGGCTTTTTCCAAATTGTAATGTCACTGCTGCTCGAGAAGCACAGCGAGAGATAAAAAGGATATCTGTTTCTGTGTGTGTTCATGTGCGCTTCTCACTATGTTGGAAACTTCTCTCTGCTCAGCCAAAAAACCTGAGAATGTTACGATTATAAAACGAGATTGACAGGACAGATCGTGTTTCACTGGCAGATGACGGTTCCTGGCCCAGAAGTTATTCACAGCAAAGCTCCCCCCTACCACTAATACACACGTACACACTCTTCAGAGAGCCCCCAACACAAGGATCAAGTGCAATGCAAGGGTGGCAGAGTGCATGTGTGTGAAAGGAAGGAGTTCAAGGTCAGAACAAACACATGGTGTACAAAGCAGCAAACTCAGTTGGTGGTCTGAGGGATAAGATCATCAAATACCTGCAGAAATCCCAAATGAAGACGTTCTCCTCAAAATGGATTTCAAATGTGTTTCACCGATATGTGCCGTGTGTATCTCGACCACATTGACATACCTCTTCAGAGCAACGCTTTCTGTTTCTTCTCCTCAAGTGGTGTTGGAAGCGACAACGTGTCAAACAAGTCCGTGGAAACAAGAGCGGCTGTTAAAAATAGCGGCGCAAATATTTTCTGTCAAAAGTCTTCATACTAGCAGCCGTGCGAATTTGCATTATGCATTTGCACCGGCTTGTTCACCAGCATCTGTGCACCTTAGTCTTATGTTACTTGGGCTTGTACATGTGGAGTGAGTAGGTGAAAGTCTACTGCCTAAACAGCTCTCAGATGCTAACTGCATTATCCACCGCTGACACCTATTGAGTGCATCGTTTTTTTTTTAAACATACTGTATAGAGTAGATATTTTCATTTTTATTGCCATGTGCGGTATTTTGTATATGTTAGCAACCTGACACACATGATGGTGTTACACGCGTAACCAGAGGACAGTATTTTAGGAGAGATATTAATAGAGACTGTCTGGTAAAGAGCAGGGACTTTCAAAATAAAACTTGAGACTTGACTGGTTGGTCAGAAGTTGATTCCTCTCGCAACAATTTGTACTCATTGTCATTGAAGTAATCTAACATCATGGGGGATCACTAATAAATATGAATGTGCGGGCATGCTGGAGACAATCATAAATCATCATTTTCAAACAAATTTAGTGAAATCCATTGATCATTTCCCCTGATGACTTTTGTGTGGTAAAAATCCATGATAAGATTCATAAATCTCGCACAGTATTGAAATTTCTCACACAAGTCCCTTTTGATGTGTGCTGCCAAAGACTCTGTTCTTCTGAATTTGTTGTTCCACCGCCATCCACACCGAAGCCGTTTTGTGAAGATGTGATTAGACTGAGGCTCCCCACGTTCCTTAGACAGAGTTATATAAGTGAAGTGGACTGCCAAGTCCGGTGGGATCACAAGGTGCTGGCTGTAAACTCAGAGGGAGTGGGGGGGAGTCTGAGCACTCATGTGGATGGATGTCAGAGAAAGTAGTCTGCCACCCATCGGACTCCGTCGTATTAAACAAGGTTTATTTTTAAACCAATATCAGCCTCAAGCAGCAGTTCCATCCATTCGTCTTAATAAAGCATATGACACAGACTCACATTCCAGTACTGGACATCATGTGACCAGAAGCACCTTAATCATGCTGTTTGAGATAAACTAACAGATTTGGAATTGGTTTGGATTTGGAAAAATGGAAAGTAATGAAAACCGAGTGAATTTGTTGTATGGTCAAAATATCAAAATAAGAAAATTTTTAATAACTGTAAGCAGGCAATGTATCTTTCTTCCATTCATCCATCTATTTTTTTAATCTGTTTATTATCACAAGGGTCGCGGACGTGCTGGAGCCTCTCCCAGCTGTCTTCAGGCAGTAGGCGGGGGACACCCTAAACTGGTTGCCAGCCAATCACAGGGCATGCACACGAGTGTGTGTGTGTGTGTGTGTGTGTGTGTGTGTGTGTGTGTGTGTGTGTGTGTGTGTGTGTGTGTGTGTGTGTTTCAAACACACACACTTTCATTTGTGTTGTGATGTAGGTTCTAATATTGAAAAAAAATGATGCCATCATACTATTTGTCAATTGATTCATTTGGACAAAGATGAAGGGTTTTGGGCTTTGCACTGCCAAAATGGTTTTGGAAGAAATTTCTAAGATATCAAGATGTGTTTTAGGAAGGGGAATTCTATCTTTCATTGAAGAGGTTTTGGGACTCCAAAGCATCACACTGAAATTGTCATTGTCCGATGTAACAATGACATTTGTCGGATTTTCTCTATATACGCTCCAGTTCATGTCGGGAGGAAAAAAATGGTGACAACTTTCCCAAATCCTGACACTGACGTTATTCTGATGTTGTGTCAAATAACAACAGATTGCGGCGCTTGCTGTGACCTTCTAAAAATATTTTCCGTACTCTTATTCAACCGATGAGGTCCTCTTTCAACAAAATGCTTTTAACTTCCTTTTTCTCCTTTGCCACTTCCCTTTTGCTTGATAACTTCTAGTCAGTGGAGCACGAGAGAAACAACCACAATGGTTTGAATTTATATCACAAATGTTTTGGGCTCTTCCGGAAGAGCTTTATAAGATGGAGGTTGGTTTAGAGAAGTGACTGTTTGGAGCCGCGGCAGTCGATCGCGTGACAGGTCAGTAGATGTTTAATTCGATACACACTCGGTGGAAACTACTATTGCAATAAACCACTCAAATATTTGACCCTCTTGTGTATGCTAATACTGTAGCGCAGTTGTACACGTCTAACTACTAACTGAGTTTCCCCCACAGCATTATTATTGCTGCAAGGGCAGAGTACCTCACCTTCTTGACAGTGAATCTATCGCTGAAATCTCAGAATTCCTCAAGGAGTGAATTAAGAATGATAAAAGTACACATCATCCTTCCGCGGAAAGAAATTTAAGTCATGTGTAATCGACGGTTTGCTTCGTGGTGTTTCATTGAGATGATTTGTTCATTTGTAAAGAGTGGCAGCAGTGTGAGCGAGTGGGTAGCACATCTGCCTCGCAGATAACTGCAGATTGGAAGTTGAAATCCTGACTTCCTGTGTGGCGTTTGCATGTTCTCTGCGGCTTTTCTCAAGTGACCGGTTACCTCCCACATTCCTTGAGGTAATTGAAGACTTGTCACTCGGTGTGAACGTGCGTGGGACTGGTTGCTTGTCTGTGTGTCTTGCCTCTTACCGGAGATAAACTGGGATCGGCTCCAGCTCACTCACGACCCCAGTGAAGGTAAACGGTACAGAATACGGATAGATGGGTGTCATCTGTGCATTTATGAGCATCTCAAAATGCCAATTTCTAGGTCATACACTTAAGATGAACTCACTGTTTTACCCCAGCCATCCAAATACACTTTAAACTTCACGTTTCGTCATTGTCCAGGCTTTGTTAATGATGTCATATCCCCCTTATTAATACCTCTAGATGCTCCTAAAAATAAGCGTTGCCAATAAAAATGAAAGTCGTCAAGCATGGGCTTCCTCAGAACATACTCTAGAACGCTACTCTCTTTGTCATTGCAATGGCAATGCATTTGTGAAACCCCACCTGATGTATTTCCGTAAAGCCATTTTGATTGCAGCGTGAAATGCATCTTGGGATATTTTCCCAGACAAGTTTTCACAAGTAACCAACTGAAGCATGCTTGTTTTAAGCTAGCAGAAAAGAATAACATCCACCAAATTCGGTGAGTTCTTTGCTTTATGAGGACTTTCAATTGAAATTTGACTTGGACCAGAACTGGTGATGGTTCACAAGACCACGAGGATGAAAGAACAGACAAGAGGGCGAATTGACAAATGATTTATATTTACTTTTTTTTATTTTGCTGACATCCTGTGCTTGCCACATGTTTTTGCTTTTGGGTGTTCATCTGCTATTCTGTCCACATGTAGCGGTTTCTTTCGACTGTGGTGAGAAAAATCAAAATGTTAAAATCCTCATCCAACTAAGCCATGTGATTCCACAGCTGCAGACGGGTGACGTGAGATGGAGGCCGCATACAGAGAACTTTACCAGGAGTTTGTTCGCCTGAGATCTCTTTGCCTCAGGCAGGCTGCTCTGTTGCATAGTCTCATGACAACTCTACAGAAGGCAAAAGGTTCAGCAAAACAGTCCAAAAAAAAAAAAAGATCTCACGATCCATCAAGATGACTCAGTAAAAGTGCTTGTCTGCAGATGCTCCTAACGGAGACTCAACTGCCGAGCGTATCCGAGAAATCCCGACGCATTTCCAAGGAAACCCAATCAGTGCGCCCAACCCTGCAGCAAAGTGTGACGTGTATGCGCTCGCTGCAAATGAGAACACATCTCATCTCCTGGCTGAAGATATGTCCAAGTTCAGCATGAAGGCGCCTGAGGGCAAAGCGCAACAAAAGATGTCCTCAGGAGAGGACCTTGTGACAGCAAAGTTCTGCTGTGATCCTCCCAGTGGAGGCGGGAGCCACCAGGACTCAAAGAGGGTAAATTAACCAAATCGGGAGACGGCATTTCTTCACACCAACACATTGTTTCACATATTTACTTGTAAAAATGTGTTTACCTCAGATGTCTCTGTCAGACCGTCAATTCCTTGGCTTTGACCTCCCAAGTCTTCCAGGTAGATTGCTGATGTCCGACGTGGCTCTGCAGTCTTACGTGTGCAACTTCTGCCAGGCCGTTTTTCCGGGACACACAACCACCAGGGGAGACTTCCTGCAACACCTCCACAACCACGTCACCTAGTTACTGCCGCCCAGAGCACGGCATGAAAGAAGAGGTTGAATTTCCTCTCTATACAGTTAATCCAAACACAACCTCCGATCAAAACATGGCAAAGGGGTTGCTCAAAACTGAGCACTATTGAATTTGCAAAGGCGAAATCAAACTGTTGCACTCTTAACCCTGTCATGCACCAATAATGATAAGCTGGAACCTGATCACATGATAAGATGTCCACTGTAGTAAATGCTGTCCCTGAAAGGGTTAAACCCTCATTAGGGTGTTAATGAGGGACAACTATTGAAGCACTCTAAAAACAGCTCGGTCAAAAATAAACCTAACCAAAGCAGACAACTCAAGGAAAATAAAACATCGAAAAAACAAAATTGTCGTAAAACTACAGTAAAGTGAAACTCCTCTACAACGAAATCATGTTTGCAGCAAGAAATTTTTCACAACAGGGGACTTTTCACTGTAGCAAATTTTATCTCTGACGTAAACACGAACACACACAAAAAGTACTTTTTATTTTTATTCCAATAGTGCATAACTATGAGCATACACTTATTTGGCACTTCATATAGCCAACCTAGAAAGAAAAAAAGGGAAAGAAATTGCAAAATTTACGATCGGTATTTACTTTCATTTACATCAATTTCTTGCATAATGTCTTTTTATTTTGCTTCTTCCATCTTTCATTTTATTACCTTTATCCTGTCTTCAAGCGTTAAAGCTTTTCTTAACTCCTTGGTATGCAAGGTCCGTTTTGTAGCCATTTTAGCAATGCAACGTTCGTGCTGCGTCTGAAACTAACAATAACAAATACTTCATGTACTACTGCGCATCTGTAAACCAGTGTGGTGGTTGCTGTTGCTGTTGCAGTTTCCGAACAAAGCAGTAGAGGTCGCTGTGGCATGCTGAGGTTGGATTAGATTTTTGCGGAAGGCTTGTTTACGTTGTAGTGAATCTCATTATGAGGCAAGAGCAGAGAAAAAGATTTCACATAACGGAACAGGGGCACTTTTCGTTTTAGAGGGAGCAGAATAGTGGGAATGGCTTTCATGCATGAACATTTTTTTACACCAGGGGGTATTTTTGCCCATGTAGGTTTCGTTGTAGAGGAGTTTCACTGTACTGTATAAAACAATGCTGATATGGTGAGCGTTATGTCTGGTGAATAAAATGAACAAGAAGTGAGGGTACTATAACTTCAGTCATTTAAACTATACCCTCAATTGAAATGAACTCTTAATTGTAGCCCCTCAAAAAGAGAAAGAGATGAGACAAGTCATGTTGGTTGCCCAGAGTCATCAATCTTCTCCTCAAGATCCAGTCGACCCGCTTGACTGCGATCAACATCGGCAAAGGCTTCCTTGTAGAATCTACGGACCTGAACACCACCACCAATCTCACCGACCCGATGTGTTTCATTGTATCCTCGTCATATTTGGCACTCACTTCCTCATTATCATGATCATATTTGACACTCACTTTCAAAATAAGCTATATTAGCAGCGAGTAAATTAAAGAGCGCATGTTTGAGGACTTAAGTGCTTTTTGCGGTTAGATACATTTGTCGGTTTCGAAAGAAAAGTAATAAAACCTTGCGTTTTGATGAGTTTTTCAAGGGAATTATTCCGTTTTGCTGGGTTTGGAAATGCAACATCGAATGATGCTGTGACAGGCTGTCTGCTGACAGGCGTGCCTCTATTTTTGTCCAAATGGCACTTGCCAGCTTTTGCATGGAAATTCATCATTTTAACATTCTCAACTGTCACGCAAGTGTCGAGAGGAGTTGAGAAATCAAAAGTAACACTGGGTCTGACATATACCGACACAATGGAAAGGCAACAGCCAGGAAAGTGTTAGCAGAGTGTTACTGTCACCCACTGCTGTTTTATAGATATTACAACTGTTGGCTGGTGTCCAAAGGACATCTTCACATTGTGCTTTGTGGTTGTTTTGTACTTGAGCAGTGATAATGTGTTTCCCAACATTTCTTGACTACCAGACTTACGTTTGTATATACAATACATAAATGTGGGCCTGTTTAGTTGGAGACAAAACTATTACTGGCAACAGTGTCCTGGTTCTGTTTCGCCTTTGCCATGTTTCTCTGCTCTCCTTTCCCTTTCTGCTTCGCTGGCTCGTGGCAGGAGGCGGGCCCAAATTCAGAGGCGGAGACTCACCCCCTCACCTGATTCACATCAGTAGATGGCAAACTATTTAGCCACTTTTTCCCGCCTGTTTTTTTTTTTTTTTTTTTGCTTGAAGACTCTTGACCTCTGCCCTGTGTCTCACCGTGTCGCTGCCCTCTTCCTCCTGGCATGCGGTCCAACCTCTAGGGATGAGGTGTCCAAACTCGGTCCTCAAGGGCCGCCATCCTGCCTGTTTTCCATCTCACCCAGCTGCAACACAACTGATTCAAATAATCAGGATCTTTCTAATGCTGCTTCAGAGCTGGCTGATGAGCTGATCATTTGAATCAGGATTGTAGCAGCCGGGAGAGCTGGAAAACAGGCAGGACGGTGGCCCTTGAGGACCAAGTTTGGACATACAGTAATACATTTTTATTTTTGGTGGCTCAAAATCTCTGCTTCCTGTTTCATTTTCATTCAATCCTCTTCGTCCCGTCTGGGACATAAGGCCTCAGTCAACTCTCTCCATCGTGCCTTGTCTCTGGCGATGTGTTGGGCTTGTCCCCATGTGAGATCCCTCTCTTTCAGCTCTGCCATCACAGTTCGGCGCCATGTGGTTTTGGGCCGTCCCTCTTTCTCTTTCGGGTGGAGTCCATCTCAACGCTACTTTGGTATCGGCTTTCCTCCATCCTGAATACGTGCCCCAGCCATCGGAATCGTCGACGCTTGATCTCTCCTACTATACTCTGGCTTCCAGTCAACGTGTAGAGATCACGGTTGGAGATGGTGTTTGGCCAGAATATACGGCAGATCTTGCGGAGACACTTGTTGTGAAAAGATTCCACTCTCTTCATATCCGTTGTCACCACTCTCCAGCACTCGGACCCATACAGCAATACAGACTTCACGTTGCTGTTGTACAGATGGATCTTGGTGTGAAGAGTGTATTGACGGACTTCCAGATGGCATGAAGCCTGGCAAATGCTCCTGCGCCTTTGCAAGCCTCGCCTTGATGTCCTTCTGCGCGCCGTTGTCAGTACTTATCAGACTTCCCAGGTAAGTAAAGTTGCCGACAGCCTCAAGAGGTTTCCCATTGTTGGTGATGGGAGCTGTCACCCTGGGGTTGATATACATGACCTGGGTTTTGGTGGTGCTGATGGTGAGTCCTGTTTGTGCAGCGAAATGGCCCAATCGGTCAGTCTTCTCTTGCAGATGAGTATGTTTGGAGGACAGGATGGCAAGGTCATCGGCAAAGTCCAGGTCCTCGAGTTGGGAGTGGAATGTCCACTGGATCCCTCTGGCTTTGTCAGCTGTTGTCTTCCTCATGATCCAGTCGATGATAAGAAGGAAGAGGATCGGGGATAATATGCAGCCTTGGCGCACACCGGACTCCACTGGGAACCACTCTGTCAGGGTATTATCCAGGATGACACTGCACTCGAAGTGGCTGTAGAACATGCTAATCAAGGTGATGATCTTGGGTGGTACACCGTATGAAAGCAGTATTCGCCACAATGTTTCCCGATGCACGCTATCAAAGGCCTTCTTAAAATCCACAAAGTTGATGTACAGTGGCACATTCCATTCCAAGCATTGCTCGATGATGTTACGCAAGGCAAAGATTTGGTCCATGCACCCTCTGCCCTTCCGAATCCTGCTTGCTCCTGCCTAAGCCTGGGGTCAATGGCTTGGTCGATGCGCTTAAGTAGGACACGGCAAAAAATCTTGCTAGGGATGGACAGAAGGGTGATCCCACGCCAGTTGTCGCACTCTTGGAGGGTGCCTTTCTTTGGGAGTTTCACAATCAGACCCTTCGCCCAGTCTTCCGGTATCACGCCCTTCTCCCATATCACGCTAAAGAGATCTGTAAGAAGAGTTGTAGCCAGGTCAACATCAGCTTTCAGCATTTCTGCATGGATGCCGTCAACTCCTGATGCTTTGCCATTCTTCATTGCTGTGATGGCTCTCCTGACTTCGTCTTCGGTTGGCGGGTCTGTATTGATCTCCAGGATACCATCATTAGGAACGGGATTAGCTGGGTCGCTTGGGTCAGGATGGTTAAGGACCTCCTTGAAATGTTCCACCCAACGTGCTGCTTGCTCGCGCATCGTAGACAGAGTGTTGCCATTCTTGTCTTTTATCGGTCCAGAGTGGTTGTGGTGGTTTCCACTCAGTTGTTTCGTGACCTTGTAGACAGTACCCATGTCTCCTCTCGCTGCAGCTTTTTCGGCTTCACTAGCCAAACTCTCCACATACGCTCTCTTGTCACTCCTGGCACTTCTCTTCACCTCCTTATCCTTGCTCTTGTAGGCTGCTTTGGCTCGTTCCTGCAGTCTTGGTGACTTGGTGTTCAGCAGCTTGTCTTTCAGGCTTCTCCTCTCATCTATGAGCTTCCATGTTCCTGGTGTTAACCATTCCTTGTTTTTCCTCTTCTTGAAGCCTAGGACTTCTTCTGCTGTGGTGCAGTAGGTACTTTTGATGGTAGCCCACTTCTGACTGATATCCTCCAGTTCTAGAGCATCGTCCGCTGAAAGAGCACTGAAGCGGTTCTTCAATTCTAGAACAAAGGCAGCCTTGGTTTCTGGGATCTTGATTTGGGAGATGTCGAGTCGTTTCCTTCGTTGACCGTGCTGGATGACTTTCCGGAGCTTGAGCTTGATGGAGGCAGCAACTAGGAAGTGATCACTGTTAGCATCTGCTCCACGATACACACGTACATCCTGCAGGGACCTCGCCATTTGCCGTTGATCATGATGTGGTCGATCTGATTGATTGTGACCCCATCCGGTGACGTCCAGGTAAGTTTGTGGATGGACTTGTGTGGAAAGATTGTGCCTCCAATGATCAGCCTATTGTTCATGCAAAAGTCAACGAGATTTTCACCATTTTCGTTGATCATGCCACATCCATGGACGCCCATCGTACTCTCAAGGCCAGTGTTGTCGGACCCCACTTTCGCATTGAAGTCTCCAATGACCAGGAGCATGTCATGTTGTGGGACTTTCGAAATGGCTACTTGTAGCTGTTCATACCAGTCATCCTTCGCCTCAGCATCTGCATCATTAGTTGGTGCGTAGCACTGAATGATGGTTAACTTGCAGCACTTAGAATCAAAACGTGCCCTAATGAGTCGCTCACTGATAGGCTCCCATTCGATAAGAGTTCTTGTCTTCTCCCTGGATAAAATGATGGCAACTCCTTGGGTGTGGGTGTCGTGGTGTCCCGAGTAAAGGATGAGTGATCCGTCACTGGTTGTGAAGCGTCCTGATCCTGTCCAACGGCACTCACTGACACCTAGTATGTCTAGTCGGTAGCGTTTCATCTCGTTGATGACCTGAGCTGTTTTTGACATCTCGTACATAGTGCGGACGTTCCATGCCCCAACACGAAGCATGGTTTTGGGCCCCAGTATGCTTGAATTCGCACTCCTAACTTCCTGGTTAAGGCTTTCATCAGGAGTGGTCATAAAATCAGGTTCTTGGCTCGAGCGGGCTGTAGGCACGGTGATTGACGAGTCAAGTTCCTGTCTCAAGCACACTGCGGTCCTGTTGTTGATAGTATTTGAGTTTCCTAAGGTTTCTGTAACAATGTAGTTGAACCGGGCGGGTTGTTGGCCCCCCGCGGCAGGTTTTTCTTTCGGGGTTTTCCTTCCCCTAGCCAGAGCCTCGTTAGCCTATGTCCGCGAGAACCTAGTTACCAGGATGCACCACGTGGAGGAGAGGTTGACTTGAGTGAACTACGGTACACTGGCAAGCTACTTATTTCGCCTTTCGCCCTTTCGAGCTAGCCAGCCCCAACACCACTGGGTGTGGTGCCAGGCGCATGAACACCCCATGCACCCCTCTGCTTCCTGTGTCTTAGCCTTTTTTTTTTTTTTTTTTTTTAACTGTGTTGCCATCCCAATAACCCATAGAGGATCATTACTATTTGAGACTTATGTAACATTTAAATATCAAGGCATACTGTCTAATTCAGTCCGATACATTGGAAGAAAGCGTGCCTCACAGCAACCACTTACTGTGAGAGATCAGGTATGATGCCATTTCACTTCATTTGTACAAAATTATTTATAAAATTGCTAATTCTGGATCATTGTTCATCTATGCAAGTGGTGTATAGTGACAGAAATTACCATGCACTTCCACTATATGGTAATCGATACAATTAAACTGTGTGTCTACGGGTTACGAGCTGTGAGGCAAACAAAAAGGCTCTGCTTCCTGTGTCTTAGCCTTTTTGTTTGCCTCACAGCTCGTAACCCGTAGACACACAGTTTAATTGTATCGATTACCATATAGTGGAAGTGCATGGTAATTTCTGTCACTATACACCACTTGCATAGATGAACAATGATCCAGAATTAGCAATTTTATAAATTATTTTGTACAAATGAAGTGAAATGGCATCATACCTGATCTCTCACAGTAAGTGGTTGCTGTGAGGCATGCTTTCTTCCAATGTATCGGACTGAATTAGACAGCATGCCTTGATATTTAAATGTTACATAAGTCTCAAATAGTAATGATCCCCTATGGGTTATTGGGATGGCAACACAGTTTAAAAAAACAAAACAAAACAAAAACAAAACAAATGGTCACTGTGTGTGTGTTTGCAATCAAGCTCTCACTGGTCATCTGTCAGCTGCTCAGTGCTGTGTTGCTAAGGAGGGAACACCGAGGCTAAGAATAGCCTCAGAGAAAGAAGGCGCTAATTAGCACTGCTGACAGCTGATTGATGACAGCATCTTCGTCTGCCTTCATTCTCACTTGTTCTTTCATAATCACTGTAGGGAAAATAATGGAAAGTGTGTGGGGATTATTGTCTTAACATACAGTGCATTCATTTGGATCGATTAGTTTGTTTGCTTTCAAAGTTAAAACTTAGGGTTCTGGCGTAAATTCCGTGTGGCATATCTCTGTGCGGAGGCGGGTTACATCCGATGTTGGTGATTTCGCAGAAGAGTGCAGGCCGTTGGATCTGATAGAGGGAGAGTTGCGCTGCTGTGGAAGTCGTCACAGCCAACTTCAAACAGCTTGCTGGCTTTATCTCATGTAGCGTTTTTGTCTAAAACAATCGCCCCAGCCTCCCGTGACATTTTCCTGCGAAAATCAAACTTCTGGAATTAATCAGCTGGACTCTCAAAGCAATTTGCCAAGCATTCGCAACAAGATGATCAGGAGAAGGGGAGCTTGTCAAGAAAGAACGTTTGCGGCCGGGTATGCATTGGATTTCTGGAACAAGTGGGATGTCTGCCAGTCCATCCTTTTTGCCAAGTATGTCCAATGTGCTTACGTAATCACATTGATCCATATCGATTGCTCTTCCTTAAGTACCTGGATGCCTGTCAAACAAACCAAATTTGAATTTCAAAAAGTGAGTGTGAAAATATACAGAATTGAATTTTCCGTAAGGATCAAATGCAGTTTAAGAGAACTTGACGTACAATTCATAATTTTAAAATCAGTTTCAAATTTATTTGGAATTCAGTTCCAAACTATTGAATTCAAATTGAAATTGAAAAATTCAAATTCAGTTTTTCAACGCAACTCAAATTAAACAATACAAATTCAATGTATCTCATTCAAATTCAGTTTTTCGGTCTAAATTGAAATCTAAGTTTACAAAATGGATGGAAAAATGAATTCTTCCAAGTCATATGACAGGTAGGAATTTTAAAACTGTGCTTGTAAAACTGACTGTGCAGGTACTAAATGTTTTATGGTACAGTTTGTAAGGGATTTTTGTTGTTTTATTTCAACACACTGCATTCTTTAAGATTGGCACATATGTTTCCAAGTTTCTTGTAAGGGTGTTTCCATGTACGGTAAGTGCGTGAGTCCTGGTGGTATCATCGTGAGTCACGGCTCGCAGGAGAGCGTCAGCACAACAAACAAGATGACAGCAGGAGTGTTGCTGGCTCCTTGGCGCAGCTACTGCAGCATCTTTCACGCAACAGTAAAGCACGCTGCAGCCTTAGGAAATGAACTTTTAGAAACATGTTAAAAAAATAAACAAAACTCCCTAATCTGTTGGCACATTAATAACTGTCACTAATGCTCAAGAGACAAGCAGGTGGAACGAATGCATAGCCCAGAGTATATGTGTCATGAAAAGTAAGATGTTTACATTTCGGAGCCAAAAATGCTACTGCGGTGTTGGGCAAACTTTTTTGGCTCGAGGGCCTCATTTGATTTGTAAAATGGGCAGATGTTCAGATTCATGCCGTGTTATTTATAGATGAGGAGAGAAGAAATAGTAGTTGAAATGTTTGTATAAAATACTTAAAAATCAAAACAAACAGGGGGGCCATAAGTAGACGGTGGCCCGTACTTTGGGAGACATATCAAAACCCTGTCGTAATATTTTTTTTTAAACCGTGATAAGGACTTTTGTTCTGATGATGCTTGTTTGGCTGTACTGTACACATTAAACAATTGAAGGTGAAGTGCAACTGAGCTAAAAGTCTCCACCTCATCAAGTCTGATTTCAATTTCTTTTTAAATGCAGTTTTTCCCCGAGTTAAAAAAAAACAAACTAAACTTGGAGGAAAACTTTCAGCACAACAAAACCATGACACAGATATACAGAATGTGTGTCTGTATTATCACTAAGGGAGGATGAAATGTGTTTTTATATGGCATAAAATAACAGATATCAAGACTGCCAGAATAAACAACATTGACGCATTTTCTTATTTGACTGTTTCCTGATAATGATCATCAGCAAAGTGTTCTATCTATATACATGCTTGAAAATGTCAAGAACCTTTTGTTTTTCTTTTTTGCAAAGTTCAACCCAGCGGTTAAAAGGGGGTTCATTTTCAAAGTTGTAGTGCCCCCTTGTGTGTTGGGGTGTCTCCAGGCAAGGCACCACTAACATCCAACATTGCTCAGAATAAACAGATTAATTCAATATGCAGAAAGGCTTTTAATAACAAATTGTCCAATAACAGGTCCATAGAGTTTACTGCAGGCTGATAATATCATCATATGAAGTTGAGGATGATGATAATGATGATGATAATGATGATGATCTTATCGCCATTGGATTCTCTTCATGTTAGTAGTGTCCTGAGCCTGAGTCCTTTGCGGGTGGATTGGATTTTATTATTATTATTTTTTACTTCGCTCTGTGATTGATGCTGTCTTTGGTGACATTTGGGCTAATACTCCGGGACACACTGATCGGGCTCCGCTGCTGAACTTTGTGGATGTGCTCTGTGGAGAAAGGGAATGGAGAAAATAAACACATCTTTCACCAGCATTTGACTTCCCGCCATGATGACTCTCAATTAACCTACCGGTACTTTAGTGTGTGTACAATAAAATAAAAGTGGGCCAGCCAGCACAACTTTCACCGATGCCTGTTGTGTGTCGCTGTATTTAAAAACATTCAACTGTTCCAACAGTCATTAAATGGCATTTGCTGGCTTGTTAAAGTTTGATCTCATCAGTTGTGTCCCTTGAGCTCCAGGCCATGTCGTTGTTGGTTTTTATTTATTTAATTTGAAAACAGACTGAATAGTCAATGGTCACAAAGTTAAAACCACGACCTAAAATAAAAAAGGTATTTTCTTTTTCTTGACAGTTACGTTGAAAAAAGCATATATTCATTTCATTTATTGTTTTGCAATTGTCTATCCAATATCCAATACCTTAATTAATGTTGTCACATGAGCAGTTGTTAGCTTGTTTGTAATTCGGATGACAATTAAAGGGGAATTAAATAAAACACAGTTGGAATTAAAATGGTCAGTATGACCTGACAGAAGTATGTGAGGAAAATGACTTTATAAAGTGAGGGTTGGGGTTCCTAAAACCTACCCTAAAATCATCCCTCTCAGCCGCCATCATATGCCGCTGATTTGAATTGCACATCACTGAATTATGCTGACCTTTTAACTTTGTTTTTGTGAGCTGATAACATTTGGTGATGTAGTAACATGAGACCATGAGGGTGCACCTATCTACGAATGCACCCCAAAGTGCATGAAAAATGATTGACACCTCGTCAGTCACGCCTTCTGTCCCTGATTGGTTGTTTTTCTTCGGGCAAAGGGGTTTCTTGCTATTATTAGAGGCAGAAGATGGGGCCAGAGAAAGGGCTGACTTTTTTCCCCACAGGACTCATGTACTCATTACTCATGTAATCCTGTCGGATCATACTAAAAGGGTTAATACACATGACAAAAGTGTTTTAATGGTGGTGTCGTTTCAACCATGAAACATTTTTTTTGTAATTCTATTGAGATTTATTTTGTATTTTTAAGACAAACAAATTGGGGGTTGACGGTTGTGTTTGACTTTTAGTCTGCTTGCCATGCAATTCACATTTATGCTCTCATTTTATTTGCAGTGGCCCTGAAGGAACTCACACCAATAACAGGTATTCTCTCCTGCTGCTTTAATTACTTCCTACTCTCCGAGAATCACTGAAGACCAACACGCTGCAGGCAAACACTCGTCTAGTCCATAAATGGAAGTTTAAAGAATTACAGAAAAGTGAGATCTCGCTAATACATCCCTTAGCTTCTGATCTGATACAGTATTCTATTTAATATGACTGGACAGCGTTAAAGGCTAAATATTAGTCACCGCCACGAAGTGATGTGTTTTAAAGTCTTTGAATAATAGTTTGGGGAATTCAACAAGAAACACCCCCACATGGAGTGAAGTCATCACGGTTCATGAATTGCATGATGAACATCTTGGCAGTTGAATAGCAGAGAAATGCAGCCTAAAAGTCAACAAATGAGCAATGTCAACAAACTACGTATTTCAACAGTAAGTTGGGTATACTGTTGGGTGACGATGTACGCCACTAGCATTAGAGTTTAGTGTTGGTACTATTTTGTGTGGAGGGATACCATGTTCTGGGGTGTATGTAAATAAAGGGGGTGGAGCTTCCCTGCAGTTCGCTTCTGGCAGTGAAGGTGCACTGTGGCACGCCAGGTGTTTAGCGACTCAGTGATAGCGACCACACAAAGAAAAATAAGAATCGTCTCCTGTCTTGTGCTTGAACCGAGTGTAGTCACCAGCAATGATGCCTACACATGAACAGCGAGGACTTCCGCAGCAGAAGGATCAACAGGTTATGGGCCCAGGTGGGTTCAGGCACAGCGGCGCTCCATGGGAGAGGATTACCGCGCGATTTGACGGAGATGAGGCCCGCTATCACATCTGGGAGGCGAGGTTCCTAGCATACTTGAAAACCATCGGGCTAAAAGATGCTATCCTCGGGTGTGATGTAGCTACGGGATCCAGCGAACAGGCCGCAACAGAAACCGTGTGGAAAAACGAACTGGCATATGCTGAACTGTGCGGCTGCTTGGATGATAAAACACTGACACTCATCCTGTATGAAGCACCAGAAGATGGTAAGAAAAGTCTGGAAATATTGAGACGCCATTTTGAGTCCGAAGAAAAGCCGCGAATTGTCGGGCTGTACACAGAGCTAACCAATATGCTAATGGATAACGGCGAGAGCTAGCGGGCTATCTAGCACGTGTCGAGAAGCTAGTGGCCGCGCTACAAAGAGCTAAAGAGAACCTAAGCGATGCACTATTGGTGGCTATGGTGTTGAAAGGACTCACTGATGAATACAACCCATTTTCTGTGCATGTGACTCAAACGAGAGAAGTGTTAACCTTTGCTGAATTCAAGACTAGGCTGAGAAGTTTTGAATGCACCCTCCGCTACCGAAGCAGGCCCAGACCAGATGAAGTAATGACCGCCAAGTCATTCAAGCCGAAGCCCAAAGAAAAAGACAAGAAATACGTCTTCAATGGAGAATGCTTTATTTGTGAGAAAGTGGGGCATAAAGCAAGAGACTGCACGAGTAAGGATAAGAAACCACACAAGCGAACGACAAAAGCTGATAAGAACAATAAAGTGGCTACAGTTATGGACGATTCGGAAAAAGTTTTCCGTGGCAGAGACCAAGCCAAATCTTCGAGGAAGAAGAAGAAACATTATTGCTCGGGTGAGTGAATGGCGACCCAAGGGAGCGCAGCAATATGGACTACTCGTGGACAGCGGTGCTTCTGCCCACATAATCACCGACAAGACCGCATTCATCCGATTTGATGAAAGTTTCGGCCTAAAGATCACATCATGCAGCTGGCTGATGGAAGACGGATCACCGGAAGTGTCGAGAAGAGGGGGACGCGCAAATCAAGCTGGCCGACAGCAGTGGACGAGTAGTGAGTGTCAAGCTCACAAATGCTCTCCTCATCCCAGAATACCCGCAGAATATCCTTTCTGTGGATGCAGCAACCGAAAGGAGCGAAGTTCAACTTTGCGAAGAATGACAACAAAATGATTCTTTCAGATGGGACAATATGCAAGATGATTGTAAAGGACCGTATGTACTATCTTGACATTGTCACAGAAAATTCTGAATGCAGTGAGGACTCCTGCAATGCATCTTTAGACATGAAAACATGGCATGAGATAATGGGCCATTGTAACTATGGTGATATTGCTAAGCTTGAAGCCGTGGTAGAAGGTATGAAAATTAGTAACAAAACTAGACCTAACCAGTGTGAAACCTGTATTCAAGGGAAATTCACCCAGAATAGAAACAGGAAAAGTGATGTGAGAGCTAAAGAGCCATTAGGGCTGGTACATACAGATCTAGGTGGGCCTATTGACCCAGAGTCATTCGACGGGTACAAATATGCCATCACTTTTACTGATGACTTTTCTGGAGCTGTTTTTGTATACTTTCTCAGGAACAAAAACATGGCAGTCGAGGCTACAAAGCAGTTCTTGGCAGACACAGCACCATATGGTAAAGTGAAGCGAATGAGATCGGATAATGGGACAGAGTTTGTTTCAAAGAGTATCAATCTCTACTTGAGATAATAGGATAAAACATGAGAGATCAGCACCCTACTCCCCACATCAAAATGGGACAGCAGAGAGGAACTGGCGCACATTGTTTGAGATGGTCAGGTGTATGCTGATAGAATCAGGCTTACCCAAAGAGCTATGGCCATATGCAGCCAGAACAGCAGCAGTTATACGGAACAGATGTTACTGCGAAAGAACAGGGGAGACTCCTTATTTCCTTTTCACAGGAAAAGACCAGATTTGTCAAAAATGAAAAAGTTTGGTTCAGAATGCATGGTGTATGAGCAAAACAGGAGAAAGCTAGATCCAAAGGGCAAAAGGGGATCTTTGTTGGTTTTGACCGTCATTCACCTGCTTATTTGATTTATTTTCCAGAGACAAACAAGGTTCAGAAACACAGACTGGTCCACTTCATCACAAAGACCGTGACTGAGAGTGAGACGCAGACCGAGAAGACCCAACTGGAGGACCACTATGTAGAGTGGGTAACTATGCCTAAAGCAAGTCAGTTACAGACGGAATATGTAGGAAAAGATTCTGACACTGAACCAGAGCTTAAACCTGACTGCGACACGGACTCAACCAATGGTAATGAGACTCCTCGCACTTCTGGTAGAGAAAGGAAGACACCAAAATATTTAGAGGATTATGAATGTGTGATAAAAGGCAATGAGATCACAATTGATTACTGCTATAGAGCAACAGTGGGATTGCCACAAACATTCTACGAGGCAATGGCATCGCCAAAGTCAGAAAAGTGGAGAAAGGCGATGATAGATGAGATGACTTCTTTTAAAGAGAATGACACTTTCACCCTTGTGCCATTACCGGAGGGTAGACAGACAGTGGGGAAGGTGGGTGTATGCTTTAAAGGAGGATGACAAAGGCAATGAAACATATAAAGCGAGATATGTAGCCAAAGGGTACAGTCAGAGAGAAGGACTTGACTATTCTGAGACATTTTCACGACCGCTAATCTGACATCACTGCGACTACTGATGCAGCTTGCTGCACAGTATGAGTTGCTGTTAAACCAAATGGACGTGAAGGCAGCATACTTACATGCACCTATTGACTGCGAACTATACATGGATCAACCTGAAGGTTTTGTGTGAAACAAAGGGATGGTGTACAACTTGTGTGTAAGTTAAACAAATCCATATATGGCCTCAAACAGTCTGGGAGAAATTGGAACATGATGCTTCATGAGTTTTTACTTATGAACGAGTTTGTACAGAGTCAAGCAGACCACTGTATTTACACCAAAATGTCTGACAAAGAAAAAGAAATTTTGTTAGTGTGGGTCGATGATATCATTGTGGCTGCCAGCAATGAGAGGTGTTTATGCGAGATCAAAGAGAAACTCAAGAGTAAGTTTAGGATGAAAGATCTCGGATGCCTCACTCATTTCATTGGGATTGATTTCAAGCAAAATGTGGGCTCAATCACATTGAACCAATCCAGATATATTGAGAAGATATTGGAAAGGTTTGGCATGTCTGAATGCAAAGCAAGAGCCACTCCAAGTGAAATCAAATGTGACCTGGCTCCAGAAGGGGACAAAACTGATCAGAGGAAATATAGAGCAATGCTGGGCAGCCTCATATACATCATGACCTGCACTAGACCTGATATTAACTGGATTGTGAGTAGACTATCTCAGTATATGTCTGATCCAAGGAAAAGCACTTGACAGCATTAAAACAGGTGTATAGGTAACTAATGCAATGTTAGTGTATTAGCATTAGAGTTTAGTGTTGGTACTATTTTGTGTGGAGGGATACCATGTTCTGGGGTGTATGTAAATAAAGGGGGTGGAGCTTCCCTGCAGTTCGCTTCTGGCAGTGAAGGTGCACTGTGGCACGCCAGGTGTTTAGCGACTCAGTGATAGCGACCACACAAAGAAAAATAAGAATCGTCTCCTGTCTTGTGCTTCGAACCGAGTGTAGTCACCAGCAATGATGCCTACACATGAACAGCGAGGGACTTCCGCAGCAGAAGGATCAACATATACACTTGTGCATAGTCGGACAATTATGCTGGTGATAAAAGAAGCATTTCATACAGAAACATACCAATAAATCCATTATCCTTACAAAATTGGGCCACAAACATGTTCGGAGGAAGTGAACTACAGTTAAGCAAGTGAAAGACAAGAAGTCAGGCAGATTGACGTCAGAGATGAAACGTATGTCACTTTTTTTTTTTTTTATTGTTATTTCCGCAGTCCTTTTGGTTGTGGGAGAAAAGAGGAATAAAAACGACTGTGCCATTTCACAGCCCACAGATTTTATTTTGGTGCACTGTCGCTTGGTGAGTCAATGCAACGCCCCTCAATTACCTCCCACTCCATCGCCCCCACAGCCTATCCTTCCCGCCCCTCTGCCCACGCAGCCAACGCTCTCTGACGTCAGTTGCCGCTGAGGTGGCGGCGCTGCCGCTGTTGCTGCTGGTGGGGGTCTTATGTTGTCGCCCACGGAGTACTTCCTATATCACCTCCCTCCTTCTTGTCTCTCTCCATACACGCCCACCCATGTCTTGGCCGGAATCATTTTCCTCGCTCTGCCTATCACAACTAACTTGGACACATCACTTCTTCCTCATCAGGCATTGTGATACCAGGAAGAGCCTTAAGGCCTCTCATATTTACTTGAAAAAAACAACACCAGTCTCTTTACGTTGAATATCTGTATGTTCGATTAAAATTCCTCCTTGCAGTTTTAGATTAGTCACATTTAACACTTTAGTGGGTCAAAGTTAAGAATAACTTTTTTTTTAACTCACCCAAGTAGCTGTTAGCATAGGTTTGTTTCCGAAAAAATAGTCCAGTCCAAAATAAAAAATCTAATGAAGACAAAACCCATGTAAGCATCCATTCATCCATTATCTATAGACCACCCTTGCCTGGTTGGCAGCCGATCGCAGGCCACACATGGATATCCACATTCACGCCGATGGACAATTTCCAATGGACCTAACATCCATGGTTTTGGAATATGGGAGAAAAAAAACACAGCCATGCAAATGCCACGGAGGAAGGTCGCAAACCACTAGTCCACCGTGCTGCCCTGCATCTTAACATGCTGGATAAGATTCCCCCAATAAATTGCTAACAGCTACGTTCATTTCAACTTGCTCAATTTGCTCAAGTTCACAACATAATAAAGCAAAGCTGAATTTCTAGGATAATTTCATGGTCCAAACTATTAAAAAAACAAAACATTCATATTAAAAGACAACATTTGCAGTTGGGCTGCTTGCTGCTTAGCTAAAATGCACATTTGCTGGGAAGATTTGGAATAAGAGCAGAACTCCACAAACTAAATAACAATTGTCCAATGAGGAAATGTTCCCGAGCCACTTTTCCTCACATGGGTCGCAGGTGAATTGGAGCTTAGCCCAGTTGACGTGCTGACTACTAGTTCAAGAGGCTTGGTTTGATTTGTGGTGTTTTGTTAATGTTATACTCAACATTAAGCAAAGAATGGTCACCAAATATGCACAGCGTACAGTTTTGGCAATCTCTGTCTCAGTGTCGCTGGATTTTTTTATTTTGATTTTTCACTTGCAAAGAGACGGGCAATCGTTGTAAAATAATCATTTATTCTGTTGGCAAAAATCAAGCACATAATGATAAGTTAAGATCTGGAAAATCACCTGTGGAGTGAGTTCCGTCTGACTGTAATTTGACCTTGGCGGCTCGATCGTGTGACACCATGCGAGCCAATCGCAGCCCTTCGTCCATGAGCGTTTGTTGCATGAGATGGCGACTCCAGGTGGATGGGTTGGAGCTGTCGGTGGCGTGGCACGGCGATGGCGACTGGTTGCATTGTGAGCGCATCAAGTCTGACAGGACAGACAGCGAGACAAATCCTGATCGTAGAGTCTCAGGGGCAGGAGGAACATCTGGAGTAGTCGCAATAAAATCTTGAAGTGTTTACCGTGCGACACGCTGTCCGGACTTTCCGCAGACAGGCTGTCATCGTCGGCCCTGTGGTTCAAGGCCTCCGAGCTGTCTGCTCCGAGGAGTGACGACGTGCTCTCAGGTACAGTCATCTGGAATTCAAAACACATTTAGTTGGTCAGAATCACTTTTTGTTTTAGTTCATTTGCAGAGCAGAGATGTTATAATCTGAAGCACTTCCATAAGAGGGCTTTGCCAACTCACTTCGAGCCTTGCTCTTTTCTGGGGCAGCACACTGTTCTCCTCCACGTTTGACCTGCGAGGGTAATGAAAATCCAAATTTTGACCTTTGCAAGGCAGCTGTGCTCTCGATTAGTGTTCCATCTAATTCCAATTTTAACGTTTCAGATATTTTCCAAAACACTGGAGCATCCCATTTAACCAGTGACCTGTGTTTTCGGCACCAACATTCTTTGTGACACCACTGGATGTGGCGGATGAACCAATGTCCATGTTTCAATGAGGAACTCCACCGAATACAAAAATGAGAGCGACTGTTTGGATTGTGACCTTTCTTTGTTTGTTAGTTGTTTTTTTTTTAAACACTCGATTGCCATGAAACTTTGTACAACAGCGTCATACGTAGATTCTGCTGAAAATATGGATAGAGTTGCAGCTCCATTACTTTATATGCTGTTTGAGTTATGATGGAAGGGCAGTCAGTACACTGGAATAAGTTGATCCCTGTGCCTGCGTGGGTTTTCTCCGGGTACTCTGTTTTCCTCCAGCCAATTAGGTCTGTCTCCAGTCGAGTTAAGGTTCACATGAGGTTTGGATGTTTGCTGCTCTGTATTGGGATTGGACTGTCAATTCCACTGTTTCCCAACCATTGCCGGGAAATTATGTAATTTTAGTTCATTGGTCTGAAATGTACAATTCCTTTGCGACAAATAATTTACTGTATGTTTGTTCATCTATCGATACCAGTGAACCACATAGTGACAGGTAAGCCTCGTCTTCAACTAAACACATGCAGATATCACACTAAGTCCATAACTGAAACAAGAGCATCATTATTTCTGTTATTTTTGTGATTTATTTTGGTAGTGTGCTGTAATTCTGGTGAATTACGTGCTTTGGCTCAATAAAGGTTGTGGAATACCGCTTTATTCATTCCCCCGTTTTCTGTCACATCAGAAGCATTGCGTATAACGGCTGAGAGTCAAAGGCGCTTTTCTTACCTTGCATGCATGAGAGTGGAGGTGTAGGCACATTTTCTCGCCACCTGCCGAGCCAAAGAGAACAGTTCCACCCTCCTGAGTAAAAGGGCGTTGTCGCGCATACAGAACTGGGCTGCAGCCTCGTTGATAATTAACTGAGGAGAGAAGACAGATGGAAGCTGTGACCAGGACAAGAGTCAGGTCGCACAAGGATTTGAAACATCTGCGCTCTTGGATTGTTTTACCTCATGCTGTGTGAGTAGTTTGCCTTCCCTCCGTTTGGAGTCGAAGCGTCCATAGATGAGGCTGTATTTGCGGATCTCCTCTTCCTTTTTCACATCCTGGGAGCCCATGTTGAAGATGTGGCCCACGGTCTTGGCGATCTTCTTATTTATCCTCAGCAGACTCTTCACCTCTGTCGGATCGGAGCGAGGCAGAGTCCTGAGAAGTCTCTCTACGCTTTCCGCCACCGCGCGGCTCGTCTCCCCGTCCAGTTGTCCTCCGGGCCAGGCTGACAGAGGGGCGGGGGCAGAAGATGAGCTTGGAGATGTGGAGGGACCGGGGGGACCTACGGGTGGGCTGGGTGGATCCTCTTCGATTGCTGGTGCAGAGGCTGATGTGCCGTTCCCATCTGGTTCTGGGGTGAGCCAATGTGGGTCCATAGGGGACAGTTTTTCCCGGTAATGTGAATCTGGTGGCTGGGGGGAGGCCTGAGAGCAGGGGCTCCGGGGGCTCCCGCTGTGCATGGGCGTAAGACACGCCCGATCCTCCCGCTCACACGGCGAGCCCGGCTGCCCGTTGCTCAGAGACTTCCTCGGTCCACCGGCGGATCCGCTCGGACCCGTGCTGTCCACTTTAAACAGCGGGATCCCCCCGAGGGAGGGCAAGCTGGAGACCGGCTGGCTGAAAAGGCCGGATTCGCGGCCCAGTCTCGGAGGGCCTTCTGCAGCCGACGCACATGCAGCGGCTTGGTGGCCATGCCGACCAGAGCCATTATCTCCAGGAACTCGTCCTCGGCTGCCTCGCAGAGCTGCTGGACGTCGTCGCCGCCCTGCTGGATGAAGGTTTCATAGTAGGCCAACAGGTTGGCCCTTTGCAGCACCCGATAGAGCTGCAGCTCCCCAAGTGTACGTGGCAGAGACATGGCACGCTGCAGGCAAAAGATGAGCAAACGTGAGACACCTGGACCTACCGACATCAGTTTGACATCTTCATTGAAACGTGTTAATGGTTTTACTTTTAAAGCTGACTCATTCGACTGCAACCATTCAACAGAGGTGGCAAAAATACTCACGCTCTGTACTTAACTAAAAGTATTGTCTACTTGTGCGGAAACAAAAGCCTTGTGAAAATAGGAGTACGGATTCCACTCCTGTACTTACGTAAAAAAAGTAAAGACTGTGAAAAGCACAAAAGTACGAGAGACTTTTCCGTGTGAACTAAAAAAACAAATAAAACCCTGCCAAATTAGCTAATGAAAAAACATCATTCGGACTAGACGGAGGATTTCAGAATGCCAGAATTCAGTGGCACAAGAAACAACGCGGTCCTCACCATTCATAACAGTAAATAAGGCCATGATGGGGAATAGCTTGCTTCTCTGACTCAGTTGGTGTTATTGTGAATGCTCCCTGGTTAACGTTCCTCCATGTCGCGTCACTTTTTTTCACTTCACAAGGCTCCAGGAGCTCAGTCAAGCAAGATCTTAACTGCAGTTTACTACCTCTAAAAAAATCGTGAACGTTATGTTGAAAAAAAAGTTCCAAGGCAGCAGGGAAAAAAAGAGATTTCAGCTTTTGAAATGTAGTGAGTAAACGCACAAAGTCATCAGAAAAATAGTAAAGTGCAGATAGATTATACCACTTAAGGACAGTAACTTTGTACTTTTTTTTTACTCTCCATGACTGATTATCAGTCATCTACTCAAGAAAGCGTTACTCACTCGTCACTGCACTTACCTTCTTCAGGTCAGAAAGGAGAGTGAGGCTGTTGAGAACTTAGTCTCTCCAACAACAGATGTCTCTTCACGAAAGAAAAAAAGCCCATCTTTAATCATCTTTAGGTTTATCAAAACAAGTAGCCAATGTATTCATGTGCCATTGAATATGTTGCAACTGAACATGTTGATAAAAATGCACTGCCTGTACTTCCATGTTTCAAAAGCGGTCTCTTACCTTGAAGCAATAGCGTCAGATTGGCGTAGTAAATCCCCTCAGCCGACTGTGGCTCGTCTGAAATCACTGGCAGAAATCCTCCTCCGGCGCACCGTATTGGTCGCTGGCTGCCTCTCTTTCTCTCTCTGTCTGTGTGGGCTGGAGAATGACGGGGGCGGACTGCAACGCGCCATCTGACCGAAAAAGAGCCTTCCTCTCCCGGTAGAGAGGCGGCTTTCAAATTGAAGATGTGGGTGGTGGTGGACCGGCGGTGGGGGGCTCGGAATGAACCCTCTGCGTCTTCAATATGTGTTCAGGAGCATGAAGCTTTTAAGGGGCATTCCAGTGCCTCCAGACAGAGCAAAAATCACATGTCAATGACACTTTTTTTTAGGTGAATGCCTAGTTTGAATGGTTATTTGTTAGGTCTCACTATTGTATAGTACTCAGCGTGAGTAAACCAAAAAATTATATAAAGTAAGCTTTTGTCTATTTATCCTCACGAGGGTCGCGGGCGTGATGGAGCCAATCCCAGATGTCTTCAGGCGGTAGGCGGGGTACACCCTGAACTGGTTGCGAGCCAATCGCAGGGCACACATAGCCAAACAAACATTCACACGCACAATCACAGGGACAATATAGCGTGCTCAATTAAGCTACCGTGCATGTTTTTGGAATGTGTGAGGAAACTGGAGTACCTGGAGAAAACCCATGCAGGTGCTGGGATAACATGCAAACTCCACAGGAAAGAATTGAACCCATGACCTCTGTTTTGTGAGACGGACGTGCTAACCAGTCCAACCATGCCTCTCTGTAGTTCGAATATGTAAAGGGCTTTGTTATGATTGATAATACGGTACAGTCTATCTTTGGGCCTTGTCCTGTTTTAATCATTTGCTGTCGGCTCTTACTGTACATTGAGAAGCAGACTTAACAAAGTATTGGATTGCTTGCCCACGAATAAGACACGTGAGCTGGGGGGTTTTCCCAGATGAGTTTGGGCCAGAGGTGTGGTGAAGACGTGCACTGGTAACCTGCCAATCTCATGGCACATATGGACAGAGAAAGCATTTAGACTCACATTTGCACTTTAGACAATTTAGAGTATTCAGTTAACTGAAAATGCAAGTTGTATTTATTTATTTAGTATCAATGTGGTGCAGAAGCGAGAGGACCTGAAATAGAAGACAAAACACGGGGGGCGGGGATCAGATTGAGCATATGATGATTTCTGTGATAATGGCCTTTTGAGAGAAATCATAACTCTACAATATGGGTGAAATTTGGGGCCAGGAAGCCAACTCAGTGCCAGCCACGAGCACAGATAAGCTTGGAGGGTCGGAGTCAGGAAGGACCACCATGCCCAAAATCTATGCCTATAGGCCCTTAAACATTTGGGTAAGGCTCACTCAAAACTGCTACTTGGAACAAAGAAAATACGCTAGGTTACAGTCATAAATGCACAATTTTATCCAAAACAACATTAAAATGTTACTGAAACAAGACGGCCAGCGAGCTAAGTAGAGCTCAATAAATGAAAATTTCAGTGGGTTATGTAAAAACAAGTTTAAGCATTAATAATGTATAAAATCCCTCGAAATACAAATAAAACTATTTTGCAAAAACCCAAAACAAATCTTGCAGTCAAGTAATCCTCCTGGTTTTCCTGGTCAATAGATGGCAGTAGCGCTCAAACGTGCTGATGGACTCGGGAAAGGTCCGGCAAAAAAAGAAGCCGAAACAGGAAGCAAGAAGTTAAAAATGAAGAGAAGAAGAAGAAGAGGAGGAGGACCATTAAAAACAACACTACGGGCACCTGGCAGCCTGTTCACAAACAAGGTTATACACTTATCCGACAGCGATAAATGTTGTCTAGGGTATTTTGAATGCACATGAAAATTAGATGTCCGTCTTGTCGGTATTCCAATGATGTTTACACGGCTTGGTCTATTCTCACAGAAAGATGGAAACTGTGGTTTATCAGCTAACTGTTACCATTCGTCGCTAGCGAATAGTTAGCTCAACGGTGACATGTTTTCTTGTCAAAGCACAATTTGTAGTTGTGTTTGTATTTTGTCGCCGTATTTCCTCAGCATTTAACGAAGAAGCCGACAGGCAGTGGAACTAAAGTAATCTCATTTAACCCGCCTGTTCGACTGCCGTGTTTGGTAGGGTGTTTCCCAAGGCTAACAATCAGGGCGTCTGCTAGCATTAGCCGCCTCGAAAGCACCTGGCTGACATGAACATGAAGTAGCTTTGTTTTTGTTTCTAACGGTTAAACTATCCAACACAATTGCAACACGATTTATATTCACTTTATATCGGCTTTAAGTCAAACTGCTGGTTACGTTTATTTAGCAAGAAGCAGTTAAAGATCCGGTGACATTTCTTCATCTTGTCGATGTGAAAAGTTAAAATTCATAGCATTTATTTTTTTAAAGTAGTCTAATTTGTTCACGTGACTTCATTTTTTATTTACATAAATCGACTGTGAATAGTGGGATTGTACATTGAAGTGCAGTGTCATGATATACAAAGTATATTGCAAATGTAGTGCAAACAAAATATTTAAAATTTTCGATGCTATTTGGAGGACTTGAATGGTTAATTGACATTGTTCATTTTTTCACAACGTTGTGGTCAATGATCTGCAATAGTTTATGATTAAGAAGCATATCTGAAGTTCAGGCCTGTGTGCAATGCCTGCAACACCACAATAGCTACTTATTAACATTCTCCCTTTTCGTGAAAGATTTAATTCGTAGCCTTTGTGTGCGTGTCGATTTGGAAAAGTGAGGGGAGTGTTTGTTTTAACTCATGTAAACTACAAACGAAATTTGATTCATTCATTGATAATGCATAGCCTTTCCAACAACGTAATATTTATTGCCAAGAAGCCCTTTTACTACGAAGAATTATGTCCCTGACACATTTTTTTTGTCAATTTATGTGTTGTGTCTGTGGTGTTTCTTTCCAGATATATCCTTGCTGCATGATTTCAAATATTTAAAAGCCCAAATCAGCTGCTGATATGATATCTAAAAAGTCCCCAGTCTCACATTGGAGTGAGGGTCTGGGGAGAATATTGCAACCGATTATGGCATTAGGAGATCATCTTCCAGAAGAATCTATTTTCACTGCAATGAAATAAGAGATTGGAAGATGGAGAGAGTTGCAGCTGCGAGAGAGATGGATGCCCTTACAGATTCTGGTGAGGAGCTCACTGATGGTGATTTCACTTCAGTAAATAAGTCGAGTCAGTGGGAGAGGAGAGTGGTGGAAGATGACCGTGTGTACACATCGAATGCTGAGGACAGCACAAACCCGGCCACACCCCATGACTCTGGAATTGGTGATGTGGAGTGCTGCGGCTCCACGGAGGGCAGAGATGAAACCGAGGAGCTTTCTGACGGAATGGAACATGAAAGTGCTGATGGTCACGTGAGCTCCCGGGTCATAAATCAAGAGGAGGATGAATCTGCGAAGGAGCAGCATATGAATGGCGAGTCGGCTTGGAGAAGCTTCGGCTCGGGAAGGAAGTGCAAACTGAGGAGTGGAGGATCAGTTTCAGAGCAGAGCTCTCAGAGTGCTTCTACGCCGCCCTCCTTTCAAAAAGGCAGTTTTGTGTCGAGTGGCGGCAGGCACAAGCAGGCCCGCAGACGCAACCATCACCACCATCAATTGAACCGTGGCCGCAGGCGCTCGGGCAAACAAATCGTCTTTGCTTTGAAAGAAATGCTGTCAGAGTCTGTCAGCGTCTGGTGCATCACCTGTGTCCACATGCTGATTGAGATTATCGTCACTTTAACTCATAATTGTGGCGTTGGTGTGGAGACCGGAGGGTTGAAACTTTACCACTTGGGGCAGCAGCTCATTGGAAAGATCACAGACATACCGGGAATGAAGGCAGATGCCTGTCGGATTTTAAAATGGACGAAATGTGCAGGCGCGGATGTGGCGGATAAAGTTGTTTGGTCACTCAAGTGGACTAAACAAGCTGCCTTATCAACTCTCAGACTTCTTTATGCTTTGGTCGTACTTGGGTTCCAGCGAATGAAAAGTGTCTTCGTCCGGCTTGGTGGAGAGAGGGGAAAACGATACTGGACAGTTTTCCAGGATTCCCGTTTTTGGAAGAGGATTGTGCTTTTTGTGGAAAGAGCCAGAAAGTGCTTCAGGAGGGATAGCCAAGTGCACGCATCCGGTTTCGAGTCACCGGAACGAGCTGGGAGAGGCCCGCCGGGCCAGGAGCTGAAAAGACTGCTGGCCCTGGCGGACGTCCCAGAAGACGAGCTTGATCCCTTCACGGTGCTCGGCGTGGAAGTCCATGCAACTGAGGCTGAGCTGAAGAAGGCCTACAGACAGCTGGCTGTCCAGGTATGCCAGCTGAAAAACACAATTCAAACGCTCCTATTGATTGGCTCAGATGAGTGGATGACTAATAAATTTGTCTCTTTACACACAAAACCTTTTTTCCCATTTGGTCTCTTTTAGGTCCATCCAGACAAGAATAAACACCCACGAGCTGGTGAGGCGTTCAAAGTGTTGCGGGCTGCCTGGGATATTGTCAGTAACCCAGAAACTCGAAGAGAATATGAATTGTGAGTATAATTAACACGACAAAATACTGTAAATTAATCAATTGAGTAATCGATCAAATAATCGATTCTAAAAATAGTATTCGATAGTGACTGCCCTTGTTGATGGTGATAGCATGGTTTTAGAGGTGGGACTTTCGGAATTGTGCAACCTCTGCAACGTTCAGCTTTTGAGTTGACATCTAAGCCAGGAGTTCTAAACCTTTTTGATGTTGGGGCCAAAGTTTTCCTGTACAGAGTAGCCAGGGACTTATTCATAGATGATTTGTGTTGAAGGTTCTAAAAAATAAAATAAATAACCTTCTAAAAAATGATAATTGATTGAAATTTATTGATATTGTGTAAACTTTGACAGCCAACACGATGCTGAGCAGGCAATTAATTCATGAAATAAACTCACCTTTGAGCTTCAAGTCAAGCTTCTCACCACAAGAATAACTAATAATTTGGTTATTCCTCAGCAAAAAGGATTGAAAATGTTTTGTCTTTTGGTGAGGTTTGTCAAATTCTTCGATTTCTATTTTTCTTTTTCAAATTCTTATCCATGATTTTGACTTGGGTTTCAACTGATTGTGTACAGGCAAATAAGTGACATGGGTGCCTTAACACCACCTAGTGGTAAAAATGATATCGTACCTGAGCATCTCCTGAACAGCAACAGCTGATTCACCGAATTGATAGCATACACTGCCCCAGGGCGCATAACTGAAATTGTTTTGCGCTGTCAGCTGGGTACTGCACGCATCACTTCAAGTCCCCGTTCACCCAGCTCTGTCCCATTCACAGGAAGCGCATGGCGGCGACTGAGCTCTCCAAGTCCATGAACGAGTTCCTCACCAAGCTGCAGGACGACCTGAAGGAAGCCATGAACACCATGATGTGTACCAAATGTGAAGGCAAGCACAAGTATGTATTCACGCACGGCATGATAGCGTATGCGCGTGTGTAGAAGAGAATGACAAGTGCCAATATGTCCTTTTTACCGCAGGCGCTTTGAAATGGATCGAGAACCCGCTGAGGCCCGCTTCTGTGCTGAATGCAGTCGTCGGCATAGCGCTGAAGAGGGCGACCTGTGGGCCGAGTCCAGCATGTTGGGCCTACGTATCACATACTTTGCCTGTATGGACGGCAAAGTCTATGATATTACAGGTGATGTGTCTTCAATCATAAGCAATCGAGACACTAAAGAGGTTCTGTTTGTGATGTTATCGTGTCATGTTTCAGAGTGGGCGGGTTGCCAGAGGATAGTCATTTCTCCAGACACACACCGCGTGCCCTATCACATCTCCTTTGGATCCAAGAACAACAGCAATGCCGCCAGAAACAGGTGACACGCATCCCATTTACGGGACGTCCATCATCTCCTTTCTCTTATGTCATCACTTCTGTTATCTCTTCTATTGTTCAGTCCACGTTTTGCAATTTTCTCACGATTTCAGTGGGGGTTGTGCAATGAATCAAATTCAAATTGGCATTGCAATGTAGTTGAGTGCAATTTTCAAATTGCGAAGGCTGCGCAATATAATCAAAAAGGGAAAAAGGTGTACTAGTGTCTGACTAGGTTCAGTGCTGATGCAGTGCAGTCCGCATTATTGCCTATCATTTTATGAAACTCCGGCTCATGGAGGGGCAGACGGATGGATGGATGGATGGATGGATCTTTATTGTCATTACACTTTCGTGCAACGAAACATCACTTAACAGGCACGCTCCGCACAAGAAACATGAAAAAACAATGACGAACATGGGATACAGTGCAAAGGGCCTGTCGGTACTCGCTGTAAAGCGCCCCGAGATCTTAGTTAGAAAGGAAACCACTAGGGGAGAGGAGGGGTAAAAAAAAACCATGCTCGAACTATACTCTTCTGAGGATAATTAGAGTACTAGGAGAAAAAAAATACCCAAGCACATTTAACAAGCATATGACAGTTACAACAAGTCACAAGACATAACATATAATGAGGGGATGGATGGAAAGGCGGGGGACGCGACGCGGCCCGTCCGACCAGCTGCTCAGTCCAAAATGAGCGCTCCGCAGATCAAGGGGGGAAAACAACAGGAACAACAAGGCGGTGATTCCAAGGGTGTGTATGCGTGTGTGATTGTCTGGTTGTGTGTGTGTGCATATTGGGCCGCCGCTGCTTCGTCAAGGTCTGCTCATGGAGACAGTCCCGGCTTATCAGTCCTTGGTCGAGAAGGAGGGGGTGATGGTGGGGGCACTAGCTTCCATGCGTACTTTCAGGGGAAAAGGTCCAGATAGCATTGTTTTGTTTTGGGACGGCCGCCAACAATTCCAGGTGGCCTTGAGTCCGTGGCTGTATCCTTTCACTGGCGCCGATCAGCCAAATCCTCAATTCCTTTCCGAAGCGCGAATTCCAACTTCTCCATGATGATAACGATCGTACGGAGACGCTCCAGAACCGCATCCATATTGCGGTTGAGCTCAGTCACCGCTTGAGTCTGAGTGTTGGACATTCGCGCTAGACCATCGAGAATGACCGGCAGCTTCTTCACTTCCAATAAAGCTGCTCCCGTCGGTTGAATTTTGCGATAGAGCAGGAAACTGCTAACTCCAAACAGCAGCATACCTGCTATCAGAAGGCCGATAATGTAGATGTCTTCCTCCTCCACGACGGACAGTATTGACAGGCACACCATTCTCCGCTTCCTCCAGGGATCTAGGGTGTACCCGGCAGCAAATGTCCGCGAGGGGCAAGCAGGCTCCCCACTGCCTGCTCTTCTCGTCGAAAAATTTTTGTTGATTGCATCGAGAGACCAGCCAACCAATTCCATGGTTTGTTCTTAGGATGAAAATACGATAGGAGGCTCGGAAAAGTTAGACACAGACAGCACATTGACTAAGTGGCGAGCAAGGAGAGGGTGGGTGGGGGGGGGGGGGGGGACAGGAGCTGAGCAAAAAGCGTCCGCCTTCGTCGAGAGCCAAGCAGGAAAAAAAAAAACTAATCTATTGTCTTCAATAATGTCTTCTATGTCTTCAATAATGTCTTCTCCTATGTTGAAACATTGTATTCTGCCCCCCCTTCTTCCTTGAAGGCCACACTCAGAGCATGGTCCCGGTGCAGCCAACCCGGCAGATTTGCAGGACTTCTTCAATCGCATCTTCAAGGGAGCAACCCCCAGTGACATGCCAGCCAACGGGGGCTTCTTCCCCTCAGGTCCATCTCACCACCCCCCGACCGGTGCCGGAGCTCCCCCGTTCTCTTCCCCCTCTGGCCAGTCGGGCTTTTTCATGCCGGGGGCCCAGCGGCCCGAACCCAGCGAGCCGTGGGCCGATGGCGGCAAACCTCCGCCTCGGCGAAAGAAGAAAGTCCGCAAACCCTTCCAGAGGTGAAGTCTGCTGAGATGGGACAGCTACGAAAACAACCCAGGGACACGTTCAGTACAGGCCGCTTTGGGTCTTGCTGACATCCCAGCTCGAGGAGATTGCTGTTGCTTGGGAAGGCCTGGTTCCCACAAAACCCGAAGATGAGCTGTGGACTCCATTTAACATGATGGAAGATTAAAGAGGTGCCAGTGGTGGTGTGTTAGCTTTCAGTTCACCTTTGTTTGGCTTCATCTTCACACTGACTGTAGCCTCGCATTCTTCTGCAATCTTTCCTACCAACTCTCCGCAACGCATCATTTATTCACCTGCTTTTTGCCACTTCCAGTCACTCACTTTCTTCAGAAACGAAATCTTTGCAAGCCATCGTTCCACCCGGCATGGTTCACTGTAATCAACTAACCAAGGTGACCATAATGATCTTGTTAGCATCACTGCATCAGTGTTACATCACTATATCGCAGGGAGCATCTCTGCCAGCAGTTAGACTTAAAACAAACCAAAAAAACAAAAAAGAAATTCAACCGTTTGGTTTCTGTTATACTTCACAAAAATGTATTTGAGCTTTAATGCGTTTGCCATGCTGTCATGATGCAATTACATGCGAACTGAAAGTTCTCATGCCACCTTACACTAAACGCGGAATTACCGAATGCGTAGAGCAAGGAGTTATACATGTATATGAATGGGCTAACAGTGCCCGCTTTGTCGCCGTTGGGCGAAGCGAGTCCACCAGGGACCATCCTAGGTTGACACTCTCAAATTTCGCCTAACTTGAATACATTGATGTTTTCCCATTATTTTCTGTCTCTGGCAAAAATACCACCGTATACGGCATACGGTTATACCAATAAGTCTGGAAGAGGCGCTACAAGCACATTTCATCGGTAAGAGTGCGATTTAGAATTTTTTCACATGAGAGATATCTCGGCGCTCCTGAAAGATTCATCTGCATCCTGTTTGAACCGTCAACAACGAAATGAAAGCAATGACCATCTGAATCTGCTGTGGAATGTAAACCTAACCTCTGTCAGTCACAAATCACGATACTGACGTGATATACTCGAATAGTCGATGCAAACAGTGGAATTTGTTCTTTGAGAGCCTCATTACGCCATATAGAGATCCTAGCGTAAAACTGTTATTCAGCTCAGAAATGACAAAAATACGTCAATACCAGTGGCAACTTAAGATGGCTGCGCTCTGGCTTCAAGGGGCCTATCGTTAGTCCATTCATTTACAGTATATGTCAGTGGCAAAGCGTCACGTTATTAAGTCCATATTTGGTTCCAAAAATTCTCAACATTGAAAGTGACAGGCGCAAAGAATGGCCTCTACTGCCCTCTGTTGCTCATCAGATGTATTTCATCAAATCAGATTTTTTCCTCTGTACCATTTACCAAAAAACAACTCGACATTATGTGCTTTCTCCGCAATCTGAATCTCAGTGTGTCTTCTGAAGAAGTTGAAGCAGAAGTTAAACTGTCACTTCATGAAAATTTCCAAACTTCACAAAAGGGAACAAAAAGCACATGAGAGAAATTTCATTTTGTCTGCATTTAACATGAAGGCTTCACTCTACTGCTTGCATTCATAATCACTTCAAATAACTTCAGGAAGACTAAACTGTTTACATCTACTGTGTAAAGATTGCCAGAGCTAGCAGAATTTGGCTCTTTTTTTTTTAGTATAGAGTCAATTTTATACTTTGCTGTGTTAAGGCCTGTGACTTCAGACAGTGCCCGTTGGATGAGCCCAAGCTGTTAGTGCGCCGCTGCACCGAAGCATGAAGTTCACTGCATTGTGACGCCTCTAGGGGTTGGAGTGGTTGACTGTTCTGATTTTTTCCGAATAAGAATTTTTGGGTGTTGACGCAAGATGCTGCCACGTTCCTCTCCCAATGTCAAATCCGCTCATCTTTTATGCATTTGTGGTGTCCGATCAGTTGAGCCATGCCAGAACCACAAAGGCTTGCAATGCTTGAAATGAGATTGCTCCTCAGCAGTTGCACGAGAACAAAGTCAAAGAACAGATTTATATTTTGCTCAGAAAGTAGCACGATTTTAAGTTTTGGCTTTGGTTTGATTTTTTTTTTTCCAATGATGTGCAATTTGTGGTCTGCCGTCCTTGTTTAGGCTTTGGTTGATCTAGTTGCCATAAAAACATTGAGAGAGAACATTTGCAATTGTTGACTTCTCACACATTCGCCTAAGCACGAAAATGAACATTGATGGACATAATGTGTGATGCTTGGAAGTTCAAAAAAACAACAACGGCAGAGTGGATGTTTTCTTTTCTTTTAATGTTTTTAAACAGAATATGCAGAAATATTGTACAAATTTTATCTGACAATCATCAGGGGCTTTTGTTCCCTGGCTGGCAGACCATTTGAAGATATCACTCTTGGGTAAGTTTCCCCTGCTTTCTCTGGTTTTCAAAGTAAAGATAATTTCCTCAATGCAACATTTTTGCCCTGGTTTGTATGCACGCATGCATAGACTGTTCACAATGCATATATCAGCAACATAAAGTGACATTATACATACATATCGTCGGTCGAACATTATGCTGTACTACAAATGGCTCATTGTTTGGATGACCAGTTAAAGGAAGGAGGTTGGCTTAGGTGATTGGAGGGTCTCCTTACAAGGAGATGTTGGAGAGGTGCGCATGACCGCACACCGTTCCATTCACTTGACATATTTATAGAATCTGACAGGTCAGATCAACAATGAAAATAGACTTTCCGGAGTTACAGGTCGGACTGCTCTTCTTGAGGCCTCATCGCCTTTCCGCTCCTCATACTATCAAGAGACATTTTTTTAACATGATCCAGTGGAAGACGTAATTAAAAGGAAAACTGTTCAGTCTTACGAACATAAAACACTCATTCATTCAATATTCACCCAAGTGAATACTCATATACGTATTTGGTTAAAAATACAGTCACGTCGTGTATATTAAAATAACATCACCAGACCTTTCTCTACAATAGATCTGAGTGTGATATAGACACCAAATATACTACAGCTTTCCTCTCAGTGCCCCGATGATGCTGCTTAGCTGGGAACAGTCTCCATAAGCCACCAGGCCTCCGTAGTTGGCCCAGCGGTCAGCACCTTTACCCTCAGCGCAAGGCTGGTGATAGGTAAGTTCTACCTTCGCCTCAGAACTGCACTTTAAACTCTTTGTCAGGTCTACCACACCCCCTCCGAGGGCTCGGAGCAGCGCGTGAGGTGCACAGGAGTCCCACTTGAAGGTGCTTCCTTCGGAGAGGACGTAGGCGTCGGCCAGGCCCTGAATGACGCACAAGATTTTGTAGCCGGCTCCTGAGGCGTACATCAGTTTTTCTGGTCCGCACAGGGAGGCCAGAGTGTCTTTCACCACCTGCTTCTCGCTGGAGCTGAGCACCACTGACAGTGCCCGACGTCCTTCGGGTCCACTTTTGGGCTGTGACACTGAGCACACGTTGAGGTCGCCGTAGGAAACGCCCCAGAAGAGCTTCCCCTGCCAGCTGGAAACAAACGATTGGGTCAGAATATTATTCAGTGACATTACATCTGGCATAAGATGACAAATTTCCCTTAATGAGTAATGCTGTCTTTGATTAAAGCTTTCGACAAGAACCGACATGCAGGATGTGCACAAAGCATCTTCAAAATTCAAAACTGTAATTCAAAAAGCAATTGATGAGATGTCAATCAGATTTGTTTTATGTACTCAGTAATTATTAGTCAGTTAATCGCATTGAATTTTTGTATTTCAGGGGATAAGCAAAGAAAAAAAATCCTCTAACTCGACCACAAACATTTCTGCCTCACAACTGTCCAGCTAAGAAATGAACACCCAGTACTTCTTTTCATACTTGCGTACATTGTGGTTTTACAAGTACAACAGTCGTGCAGCTCACCTTCCACCTGCAGGTTCTTTGTGGTTGAACGGCTGGTTGATGACACCCATGACGGGCTCGCCTGTGCTGCGGAGGTAAACCCCGATGAGGACAAGGGCACAATGCAGACCTGAAGGCGACAGGTGACCCTCCTCCAGTACCTCCTCGCGGCCTTCTATGTACTGGCTGGTGGCATCTGAATCAATCAACCGGATGACAAACACCTCAAGCCCCGTTGACAATCCGCGTGGCCGCAGCGTTGTAGACGAGGCGCTCACCAATGGGGTCTATCCAGATGCCGAGGTTGGAAGGGCTGAGCGGTACCGTTAGTCCGTCCGCACTGGCGTCGACCGTGGCCGGGTCTTGGTGGATGGCCCGTGCCAGGAGCGCCGCCGCCGTCAGGTCGCCGTCCAGCACCGCGGCCAGAAGCGCTGCCGTTTCCTCCTCGGTGCCGCGCACGGTTACAGTCACACTCTCACCTGCGAGGCAGACCATGTGAGGCTTCAGTCATCGGACACATCCACAAGTCTGAGCTGTAATGTGTTCACATTCATATCTCGAAAATTACCAAGTCCATTTTCAAACTTGTTGGATTCTTCTCCGTGGATGAAGCCGACCATCTCAGGGAACTGAACACAAAGACAGAGCACATCAATGAGAGGAACAAAAGAACAAAACGGTCACCCTTGCATCATTCCCGAGTGAAGGACACCTCCATACCTGAGCGCCAACATCATGCCGGATCACCTCCTGAATCACAACATCCGCAAGCGTCTTGAAGTCCTGCACAAACTTCTTATTCTTGTCATCTCCGGTCTTTTCTTGGACCAGGAGCTGGAAGAGGGCCGCCTCCTGCCTGCAGACACGAGCCACATTGGCGGCTTTCTCCGACACCTGCAGCAGCAGCCTCAGCAGCTCGGCCATGTCTGGACCTCACTGAGGAGATTTTTAGTCAAAACAGAGCTGGAAAGTGTGACGTGGGGCTGGTATATGCTGGGCTAATTATAGCGGCAAATGAATACAGAGCATGTGGGGAAGCAGCGTGGTGCGATGGAAGGATGTGGGTCATTGCATCGCTAAATTTGCCACCAATCTGGAAGGCAATGTTTTGTAACCTTCATTAAGCACATCTCAGGAAAATCTCCATCCAGAGCCAGGTGATTTTTCTCGCAGTCTTTCAAAGGTCATCAAGAGTTTTCAGTGAAGGTTCATTTATCCGTTTTCGTCATTTTTATGTGTTTAGTATTTCACATTGTTTTATAAATGTTGAACTATAGTTATTCTCTATAAATGTATTTTTTTTGGTTCATAATTTGGGGTGTATGGAATGGATAATTGGATTTACATCATTTCCTCAAGGAAATTTTGCTTCAGTTCTCGTATGATTCAGTTTCAGTCCGATGTTTTGGAATTGGTTCATCAAGAATCCTGAGGGTTCACTGTACATGAATTATAGTCAATAAACGATTATTTTACGACTACTCAAGTGGAACTGTATAGTTTACCCTGACCGTGCAGCCCTGATAATCTTTAATCAGGGATCACCTTTCTGAAGGACAGTGCCCAAACATCTCTACCAAGGTCAGCATCGACCACTCTCAAGGTCAAGTTTATTCCTTGAAAATTTCAAACTACAAAATTCGTAGAATTACAGACATGCAATATAATAACAACAATTGCTTTCATTTATAGAGTATTGTGGAACTGTTTTTCGGTATAGAAAAGACTGACTGCTTAGCAAACATCTCACCTGTTTGTAGGTGGTACTGTCGAACTTGCGACATGTTGTTTATGACATTTCAAATCACTATGCAATAAATTAGATGCATATATTTCTGTAAAAAGCAACCGGTTCACATCAAACCTTAAATATCACCCTATAGTGATAAGATGAAAAACTGAGACAGTGAGTGACTCCAAGGTGATACCGATAGATAAATAATTAATAAAATAACAGAGAGTTGGCGTTCTGTTTTCTTAAGACGCAAACAGAAGAAGCTGAAAAGGTGCTTAGTCCTTCTAACGTTCACTCAGCTTGATGACCGATAATGAGTGATCATTGTGCAACAATTACATCTGTCAAGGCAGCTAGGCAGTGTAACGTTAGCATAATTTTGGTTCACACGGGCAGCAAAGGAATGTAATCGCTTACCAAAAACGCTTTTGAAACGATGCCTTCTTGATGTGTCGTCTTTTCTTGCTTGGTCAAAGAAACGTTTCCCGCGGGCACCGATTCGCGGATAATTTGAGGTGAATTTGACGTTTGAATTCGTTATTAGTGATTTTCTTTTCGAGCTCCGCTCCCGTTTCTTGACGTCAAATGCAGGAAGGCGGGGCGTGGTGCCTTCACATCCAGGCAACCCGGAAGTAAGTGAAGTCATGCACAGCAAACAGGAAACGGTACAAGTCCGATCTTCTAACAACGACCGTCATTTGGAAACATTGGCAAATGCGTCTGAATTAATTAAGAATACAGTACCGTATCCCCACATGTCGCGGCTGATCATTTTAATGGTCTCTCACAATAATTATGTACGATGATTTAAAGGTAGGAAACAGATGTCTATATATGCAACACTTTATTTCTATACTTCGCTGCAAGAATTTACAAGCAATTGTTTGGGAAATAATTGTCAAAAAGAAAATTCCCACTTAATTTCTATAGCAAAGATCATGTTGATTATTTCTCATGCTATATTCAGAGAGGTTGATGTTTTAGCTTTAAGGCTTGAACCCAAAATCCACCATAATAACCATCTTGAGGGGCACCACCCACTTTGGCCCAACAGAAATTGCCAGTGGGTCACTACAATATTGTATATCCATAGACACAAGCCATCACTTAGTCTAAAGAAGTTCACTTCAACTAAAAGAACTTAACTTGGTTAGACTCCTTGCTATGTCTTCCTGTACTCCTGGAAGAATTCTTCTGGGATCCTCTGCAGTTCCGTCATCACGGCCATCGTGATGTTGTCCATGTCATCAAAACCACAGAGGTCTTCACTGCCCAAGCCCTCTAACCTACTGAAGATGCCGAAAGGCATTGACAAAGTGGGATCTAAAAAGTCTGCTGATAAACCTGTGCCCAAGAAAAATCCCAGATCCCAACAACCTGGGTCGGAGAGTATGAGTGAGCCGGGTGATGTCATGAAAGCGGATGCATCTGTGCTGGAATCAATCAATACAAAGCGAAGCAAATTGGACATGCTTGACTCACTACAAGAAGACACCCGTGAGTTAACAAAGCAGCCTAGAGTTTAGCCAAAAGCAGATTGAAGACCTGACAAAGGAAAATGCCTTCCTGAAGGGTGTGTTGGAAGAAGTGCAAAAATTCAGCTGCTAGTATCACCTTGGACAATAAGGAAATGAAAGGACCTTATTGGACATACAGTGCAGAAAGATGAGAAACAATCTGATATTCTATGGCATACAAGATGATACCTTGACCAGAACGATGACCTGAAGGTAAATTTCAAAGAGTTTATTGCCCTTGTTGCCATGGTCACTTCCGCATGTCATGAACTATTCATCCTATTTCATGGTAATGCATACACCAACCAGTTGCAACATTGTTACCACTTGTACAATATACTGATCCAATATAAGAAATGTAGCAAATATTCTGTCTTACCCCCCAAAAAAGCATTCATTTTGATTAATATGTTTTTTAATGTGGTTATAATTTTCAGCAGAGATGTGCATCGCCACTAGTTACAGATCCCGCTGGTTACAGATCGTCATCATAATCTATCACCTCCTTGTGGTGAATCTCTGAACTTTTGTAGCAAACCCAATTCCCAATTATTTTAGACAACATCAGATGCAAATCGAGTTCATGCCCTCAGATTTTTGTCCAGAAATTTCAGGATCTCCCTCCAAGATTCTTCCTGTGCAGCCGCATGGCTAATGATGTTGCCTCCCCACAGAGTAGGGACTGCAGGGGAAACACAACAGGGCAGCAGTCAGTTATTTTGATCTTAGACTTACATAGAAAGACACCTGTGGCATTGCATTCGAGCGTCTGATTGTTAATGCACCGCTTGACTAGAATTGTGCGAAACCAAATAGTAATTTGGAGATCTCACGTTTTTCTGGTTTGAATCTCCAATAAGACATTCTTGTGTGTGGTGCGTACGGAGGTTCAATCAGGTGGCCGGCGCCAGGATATGACAAACGGGTATACAGGTGGGATTTACCAGCTGTTTTCAGGACATCTTCAATCTGAAAAGCACACAAACCGATCTGCAATCATGTGCACAAAAATCTACGTACTGTACTGTGAAGAAGTAAGCTAATATGTACCAGATTAGAATTCTCAGTGCTGCTTAAATTTTGGTCGTCTTCACCCAAAACGTACAGCAATGGACAGGCCAGGTTCTCTATCTGCAAGGATGGGACACATTTCAATTTCATTTTTTGTAATATTTCCAAATTACCAAGATGGTCTTCACATCACCTTCACTTGGGTCCCAGGGGAATAGTTTTGGGGCAAAGTCATGTCCTTAAAACAGATATAACCTGCCGTATTGCGTGGCCAATATTTCTGGTCACTGAAAATAGCGATTTTAAAGAAAATGTCAGATCATTTGGGAAAGGTCATCTTGAGATTCCATGAATCAACAACCTTAAGCAACAACGATGGGTTTCTACGACTTAAACTGTAAACTACGTCCCAAATACCTTTCTGATGGTTGAGGCTTGCAAAAGGTTTCGATGATCCCTGCGTTGCTTCCTGCTGGGCCATTTATACAAACCAAACAGGATGGCTGGAGAAGAGAGTCAAGTTTTTAATATTAGGCAAACGACATAGTCAACGCCTGATTTCTCATTGATAAGATTGCATCTTGATGAATGTATGCTATTTAAATTGGGCCTAAAACTGATGGTGGTGGACCATGCCACACAGCGCATAAGAAACATGTTAGATTTGAATTCACGGAAATGGTGAAATAAGTACGCAACTGTACATTACTGTGTGACGTACATTTACATCAGCGAGTGTGGCTGTTCGGAGGGTCAGGTAGACTCCATAGCAGAGACCAATGATACCAATTCGATCGCCACAGATCTGAGGATGATCTCGAAGGATATCAATTGCTTTCTGGAGAAAAAAAAACAGGCAAACAAAATACACTGTGGTTAAGGTAGTAAAACAAGTGAAGTTCTGTTAACTTGTGGTGTCATTTTGAAATGTCAATGGTGGTTATGTGCAGCATGCTGTGGTAAAAAATGATCAACATTTCATATATACTGTATATACACACAGAGAGAGATTGAGAAATACATACCATATCATCTTAATTAGCAATTTCCAAACAGTGTGCCATTCCCTTTTTCACTTAACTGGCCCTAAAAAATATTTTTGCGCTACATACAATGCAACTTTTCTGTGACTATGGGGTACCAAACCCACTGATGCAGTGTTTGGTCCCTATACCACCAATGTGGTTTCAGTCATGATATGACCCGCGATTAAGGTTTGACATCCCTGCTCTAAAGGAAGCCTTTTTTTCTCACACTTTGAACCCCTCCCGTCACCTAACTTAGGTACACCTTGCCTTCATATATGCATCCGAACTGTCAAAATCCAGTTGGACTGTCAGATCCTTGTGTTCCATGTAGGCGATGGTGAAGCTGGCAAAGCCCCTGGATGCAGTCAGGGATGAGCGGTACTCCACTAGCCCTCCACCCATACCCCATAAGTCCAGCACGGCTGGAAACCTGCCCGGGCCTACCAAGACAGAGAAACAAGATTAGAGGAAAGACACTTAAAAGAGTAAAATTTGTGATCACATTTGTGCTCACCTGGCGGTAAGAATAACGTTCCCACAACTCCATTTTGGCGAATGTCTATTCTTTGAACACCTGGTGCCATGTACCAACGCTCAGTGGTTGCAACAGCCAACTCAGCGTTCTCTCGCTCTCTGGGAGTCACATGACCTTCCAGTAAAGAAATGTCCACTATGAATGGAGTCTCGACATTCTTCTTTCGCAATCTTTGCAAAAAAAAAAACAAATGAATAACTGTGTCATTTTCTACCCATTCCTGGTCACAATACCAGTTTGTCACTATGTCTTGATAGTCCTGTGGACCATAGATCAAAAATACTTGATAAATGAAAAAAACTATTGATTCATCACTAAAAGAAACAACACAAGGAACATACGCTGAGGCAAAATCATACAGCAATGTGCAAAGGTTTGAGGACACAATTTGAATTCGACTTCTAGCAATGTTCAATGAATATATAAGTAATAAATATAAACATCATGTGTGCGCATGTCAAATGACCAAACCCGGAAAACATGTGAGGTGTCTGAGCCTTGAGGCATTGTGATGTTACTTTCAGTCGACAGCTAGTGGCAGTACAACTCTGTCGTCACTGTGAGGATGTGGCACCACAAGAAGCTGAGAACACAATACAAGACCATGAAACATGTGATATGTTTTTTGTGCACCTGCCTTAAACCATCTCTTTGTCCAGGAGCTGGCTGCAGGGCCCAGAAGAGACCCATTGGCTCACATCCCAAATACGAGCCACCCACAGAATGATCCCTTGCAACTGATGAAGGCACAAGAAAGAAGGGCAGCAGAAGCTCGACAGGACATCATAAGCAACAGTAAAATTGTCATTACATCCAAGAATTGTCATCATTCATACTGAACAATTCACTATGCATTTATTTAAGAATCTAAAGCTATGCACATTACGTGTGTGAGCATGTTTCAGTCAAAAAATACATTTTGCACATGCGATATATTGTCAATGAAGAGTATGTGTGAGAACATGACTCACGGTTCACGGTGCCATCTGCACTGGTCTTATAGTGGCCAAAAGCCTCCCACAGGTCACCTTTCTCACTGCGCATTTGTGCGCACAATGTAACCGGATACTGCGGTGGCATAAAACCTGCCTTTATGCTGATTGGCTCATCCACTAGGCCGCGAGCGGGAGTGGCTGTCAGCACAGGAGCTTGACTGGTACTGGTCCTCCATCGCATTGCTGGTGGAGACAAGTGGGTCATGCTCAGAGAGTCTGTACAAACTGGTCCAGGCCTTATTTGGACGAAAGTCATCTTTTTGTGACCATTGGAAGTTTGGAATCTGATCAATGGCCATGACAGATGGGGTACCTCAAGGGTCCGTGCTTAGACCCCTTTTGTTTACCCTGTACATATTATGCTTGTGTCAAAATCTTTGCTGGTGGAGAAAAGTGTGTCATGTTCAGAGTGTGTGTCAAACAATAGTCTTAAAAAGCCCTTATTCAAGTCAGAGCTGAGATCCAAACAGTGTTTTTAATGGGTCAAATTCTGTAAGCGACAATCAAATGAGACGTACTTGGCAAATGTCTTTGAAAGTAGTGATTTAGCAAATAAGCTATTGTTGTATTTCTCTTGTCGTCATTATCAATTTCTTCTTTGGTTTGTCTCTAATATCCTTGGGAAAAAGTAAACACACCAAAAACAGAACGTGGTGTCGGAAAGGATCTCGCCACGTTTCTGCAATAAGAGTTGGTTTCACTTATCAGCCAAAATGATAGCATTGGCGATTTGTATATCCCAATAAGATTGTATAACATCGTCCATATACAGCAATAATATTAAATTGTCTACTCAGCCATATGTGATCAGGAGCAGTGCAAACTAAGAAATCAAGAACAACCTGAATTTAAACTCATCTGAAACCTGAGACTTGTACTGTCCCACTACCAATAATGAATATTAAATGTCTTTAGTTATTAATTATGTGCATGACACACAACACAAACATTTTTACTGTACACATTTGCTATTTTTCTTACCTACAGTACTATGCAACCAACAAGTCTTCTTGTGTAGGTCAACACGTGGAGTCAGTTGCTTTCCTGTAAGATGCCAGTATGGTCCCGCTCGCATTTGAGTTCCAAACATCATGAAGGAAATGGACATCCGCGAAGAAACAAAAAGCATTACAGTGATGTCCTCAAACCGGTTTCTACAGGCTCACTGAATCCAAATGAGAGAATGATGGAGAATTTGATGTGACTTTTAGATTTGCATTTGTGATGGGTGGATTTATTTATTTTTTTACTTTATTCCACCTTCTTGACATAAGGGCAGGAAGGCAGGCTGTGGCGCTTTCTCGTCTAGGTGAGCACAAGGATTCGGGAAGCCGGGGCGTGTGATGTTTACAAGTGCAAATCAGACCTTCCAGCTTCTTTCAACAGGAAATCGCTAGCTGCAGGTGCGCCTTAATAAATTAGAATATTGTCACATAAGGACATTTATTTCAAGACCGTGGTTCAATTCAGAAGAGATCAAAAGCCTCCATTTCTCCATTTGAAATGCTTTTCCAGGGCTTTACAGCAGACTCTTTCAGTTCATCTGAATTTCTGTGGTTTCCTCCTTCAGTCTCCCTATATGGAGGTGAATGCATGCTCTATTGGTTTCAGGTCCAGTGATTGATTTGGCCAGTCTAAGACCTTCTCCTTTTCCCCCCCGATGAAGTCCTTTGTTTTGTGTGTTTGGATCATTGTCTTTTTGCATGTTGAAGCTTCCCATCTATTAGTTTGATTTTTTTTCTTTTTCTTTTTCTGGGAATTACCAGACAAAGTGGCTTTGTACACTAAGGAATTCATTCTGCTGTTGATGGTTGGTTGTTATGGTGGTACTTTGTGGTACTTTTTAGTTTGGGAACCACTGCATTGGTTGAATGTTATTTATTAAATTCATGTTACGATTATAGACATTAGATCATTATCATTTATAGCCACCATGACAAATATAATGTATGTATACAGTAAATTAGTTACAAACATTTGCCACATGCGGCTTTATTATATGCTGTAGTATGCTGTACTAGTACCGTGAAGATATAAATGTATGCGCATTGTAGGAATATTTGATGTCAGGTCTGCGTTCATATGGGGGAAATGTTTGCGGATGGCACATGAAATTAAAAAAAAAACACACGTGTGTGATCTTCACAATTTCTATTTATTAATGATATAATAAAATCCTTTTTGCACAAGAAAAATGAAAATATCTTCAAAACCTTATGTGCTGGGGGAAAAAAAGTAAAAACATGTTTTCAAATCATTATCATAAATACATTTCGGGACATGTCAAGCCATCTCAGATTAAAATGTGCAATTGACCAGTGTTACTCATATACTTTTGTAGCCAGGGATTTCGACGCAGGTTGCCTGGGGGCTAAATTGATTGACAAATTGGCCATTCGCCAGCATGGCAAATGTGAGAAATATTTACCTCGCCACACCCAGCCGCGTGTTGATGAACGTGGAGCTCATACCCTGGGAATATGTTGCGAAATGACCTTTCAAAACTGAAATCTCCCAAGAGATATTCACCGACCAGCTGTGACATTATGACCACTTGCATAATATAACAATCCAGTATAAGAGCTGGAGCAAATATCCCCTTTCAAAAATAATAATGATCATTTTGATTGATGTGTTTATTATTGTGGTTATAGTATTAGGTGGTGTGCAAACCCAATTCCTATGAAGTTGGGATGTTGTGTTTAACTTAAATAAAAACAGAATTTAATGATTTGCAAATCATGTTCAACCTATATTTAATTGAATGCACTACAAAGAAAACACATTTGAGGTTCAAACTAATTTTGATGATACTATGGACTGTAAATGATGAAATCGCTAAACTCCTTGCAATTCTACGTTGTTCCTTAAACTGTTTGACTATTTTTTCCCGCAATTGTTCACACAGAGCGGAATCTCACCCCATCTTTGCTTGTGAATACTAAACAATTCAGGAAGCTCCTTTTATACCCAATCACAGCACACACGTGTTCCCAGTTTCCTGTGGGATATTCCTAACAGGTGTTTGGTGAGCATTCCTCAACTTTCTCCATCTTTTTTGCCACCTCTCCCAACTTTTTTTGGAACGTGTTGCAGCCATAAAACACAAAGGTTTAATTTAGGTTGAACACAATTTGCAAATCATTGTTTTCTGGTTTTATTTATGTATAACACAATGTCCCAGCTACGTTGGAATTGGGTTTGTAGAACTGCAGTTCAGCACATCATCATGACAGCTGTGTGTAAGTGTTAGAATATATGTGCATAGGTTATCTAATATTTACTATTATTATATTTACAAAACATTTGCTTAGGAGTGTTATCTTGCAAAAAACCCATTTACTATGAGATTACGCTGAGTGGTTTGTCCGTTTGGGGAGGCCTGTAGGCTCCTGTTAGCAGCTTTGAAGTTAACACCCTGCCTCTGATAAAGTTAACTTCTGCTTATGAAGATAACATCAATCCCAGGACGTCGTACTGTGGGTCGTCAACGGCTGCGAACACGGACCACTGACCTCCAGCATGAACCCCTCTAACCACTTCGGGAAAGATCTGTGTGTTCTCATTGAATGCCCCATTCGGAGAATTCATTGCTGTTCCGAAACGCTCGCCCACACCCGCTTCGAAGATCGTGTATCATCCTTTAATAAATACAAGGAGACAAATGCGGTTTCTTTAGAGCTGTCCAGGGACTGTAACGCTTTACACGTCTTAGCTAGTTGCAGAGCTATTCCGAGATTGTAAACTGAGACATGTCTCAGCTCGTTTTCCTTGCAAAAAAGACAACTCTGCTTGCCTCTTTATCTCTCTCTGGTGTTTAGGAACTTTGTCTTCAGGGTCTGATTAAATCCTAGCTCTGACGCTACGTTAGTTAGCTATTTCGTTAAATGAGAGTCAAGATTAAAAAGGTTTCATCAGAATCAATATCATTCACAATTCAACATTTGTAACTAAAACTGTGATAACACTACCCGTGAAAAGACCTGAGGAGTTAACTTGTAAATACTAGGAAACTAACACTCACAACATAAAAGAGTGCAGTTGTTTCTTGACTGGGTAATTTTTCCCCACTTCCCACTGTACATCATTCGAGATTCATTCATTGTCATCACGACCGAACATCACCTTCCTTTGTGGTGAATCTGTGGCAAGGGCAACTTTGTATTTATTACATAACACTCAAGTTCACGCTCTCAGATTTTTGTCCAAAAATTTCAGCATTTCTTTCCAAGCATTTTCCTGTGCAGCAGCATGGGGTGCAGTGTGACCCCCCCACAGCGCGAGCACTGCAAGAGAAACACGACAGGGCAGCAGTCAGATTTTTCGACCGTACACAGAAGGACACGCGGTATTGCAGTCGAGAGTCTGGTTGTTAATTCACACGCTTGACAAGAATTATGGTTAACCATATCGTTTGCCGGAGATCTCACTTTTTTCTGGTTTGATTCTCCACACAGACATTCTTGAGTGTGGTGTGTAAGGTGGTTCGATCAGGTGGCCGGCGCCAGGATATGACAAACAGGTATACAGGTGGGATTTACCAGCTGTTTTCAGGATATCTTCAATCTGAAAAGCACAAAAGTGGAGCTCCATTAACTTGAAATGTGCAGCCACAACGACTGAGAAGAGGTTAACTCATATTTTTGTACCAGGTTTGCATTCTCGGTACTTGGAAAATTTTGGTCATCTTCACCCAAAATGTACAGCAATGGACAGGCCAGGTTCTCTATCTGCAAGGATCAGACAGATTCCCAGTATTTTTTCTATGGTTTCCAATTTACCGAGATGGTCTTCACATCACCTTCACTTGGGTCCCAGGAGAGAAGTTTTTGGGTGAACCCAGTTTCTTAAAACTGAGATAACCTGCCTCATCCCGTGGCCAAAGTCTTTGGTCACTGAAAATAAATTGAACAGAAAACAACAGATCATTTGGAAAAGTTTTATTTCGCGATTCCAGAAAATGAAAACAGAGGTGATATTCTACACAAGATATCTAACCCCGACCAGCTACAGTGTGTTTCTACACCCACCAGAAACTGTAAACAGTTAAAAAAAAAAAAAACCTTTCTGATGCTTGAGGCTTGCAAAAGGTTTGTGTGAGCGCCACGTTGCTTCCAGCTGAGCCATTTATACAAACCAAACAGGATAGCTGTAAAAAAGAGTGATATTTTTAATACAAGGCAAACAACATCATCACCAACCGGTTTCTCATTTCCAACGTTGCATCTTGATGAATGGATACTATTTAAAGTGGGCCTAAAACTAATGGTGGCTGATGTACCATGCCACACAGCGCATGAGAAACATCATGTTAGATTTGCATTCATGTACATGTTTGACTTTGCAAGTTCAAGAAGCAATTTCCACACTTTCAAATACGGTATACTGTACACAACTGTGCGACTTACGTTTACATCAGAGAGTGTGGCTGTTCGGAGGGTCAGGTAGACTCCATAGCAGAGACCAATGATACCAATTCGATCGCCACAGATCTGAGGATGATCTCGAAGGATATCAATTGCTTTCTGAACAAAAGGGGTGGGGCGGGGGGGGGGGGATGAAACGTTAGATGACATTGTTCATTTCATGAATGAAGTTCCATTAAGTTGTGGCATCATTTTCAAATGTTATTGGCGGGCATATGCAGCACACTTAAGAGGCTGTTGTCTGATCAACATTCAAGTTCAGGATTTTTCTGGACTGGCCCAGATGGTGCAGTGCTTGATGAAGTGTCCAAGGTGGAGTCAATTATTTTTAAGTGATTTCCATCCAATGTGCCAATTTTTTTTTTAATAAACGGAAAAAAGAACCTCCACTTTTAGCTCAAAATTAAGTGATCCAAAAAGATCTTTGAAATATTTTTTTTGTCTGACCAAAAATCCTTAAACATGTAGTTAAATACGTTGATGCTTGTCAGTATTTTATTTATTTTTGAAAACTTGTGATTTCAAACAAGTTATCCATCGATATGTTGGCAAAATGAAAACCAAATGAAGAAGTAAATACTTAAATAAAACGATATGCGCACGGTTTCAGTCATAATAAAGTGACCTATTTGTTACCCTTGCTCAACAGGGAACCTTCCTTTCTCATAGCCTACTTTGAATGGCTTCTGTCACCTAACATATAGGTGCATCTTGCCTTCATATATGCATCTGTACTGTTAATATCGAGTTGGACTGTCAGATCTTTGTGTTCCATGTAGGCGATGGAGAAGCTGGCAAAGCCCCTGGATGCAGCCAGGGATGAGCGGTACTCCACTAGTCCTCCACCCATACCCCATAAGTCCAGCACGGCTGGAAACCTGCCCGGGCCTACCAAGACAGAGAAACAAGATTAGAGGAAAGACACTTAAAAGAGTAAAATTTGTGATCACATTTGTGCTCACCTGGCGGTAAGAATAACGTTCCCACAACTCCATTTTGGCGAATGTCTATTCTTTGAACACCTGGTGCCATGTACCAGCGCTCAGTGGTTGCAACAGCCAACTCAGCGTTCTCTCGCTCTCTGGGAGTCACATGACCTTCCAGTAAAGAAATGTCCACGATTAGTGGAATCTTGACATTCTTCTTTCGCAGCCTTTGGAAAAAACAGCAATAGTGTCATTTTATACCCATCCACAGCAACAATAACAGCACGACATGAGGTTTTGATAGTCCAGTGGACTACAAGTCAAAATACCTGATAAATGAATATGACAAAAAGAAACCTGAAAACAATGAACATAGACACTCCATATCACACTGTTCAAAGGTTTTAGGAAAGCATTTGATTGCCACTTCTAGCAGTGTTAAATGTCGACATACAAAAAAACCGAGATTGTCACAGTGAACTGCAGTGTGTTGACCGCAGCCTCGACCAAATTATTAAAAGAAGAAGAAATCTTGGGTTGATCGTGTTTGTATTCGTTGTCCCTCTGCTACTTTATAGCTAATGGAAACTGATGAACAGATGGGAGGTGCACAGTTCACTTGATTCAAAATTCCCTCAAATGGTGAAATTAAATTACCAGAATCAGATCGTGACCTAAACAAGACAGCAATTTCTTGGCCACCCTACAAGGTTTTGTGGAAATGTTTATTATAATGACATGAGATTGTGGCACCACAAGAAGCTAAGAACACAATACAAGGCCATGACAAATGTGATATGTATTTTTGTGCACCTGCCTTAAACCATCCCTTTCCCCAGGAGCTGGCTGCAGGGCCCAGAAGAGACCCATTGGCTCACATCCCAAATACGAGCCACCCACAGAATGATCCTGAGCAACTGTTGAAGGCACAAGAAAGAAGGTCAGTAGAAGCTCGACAGAAGATCACAAGTAGCAACATGTGTCACGGGGAAATCATGTCTGACATCGAATTTGACGTTTTAGTCAATCAACTTGCATCAGCCATAATAAACAATTTTTGAAAGCAAGTGCATTCACAAGGTTGTGGTTTGTGTAATACATTAATTTAAGAATCCAAAGCTATGCCAATCATGTGTTTAAGCATGTTTCGGTTAAAAAAGAAAGTTTACACAAATGGGATATACTGTCAATGTACAGCATGTGTGAGAACATTACTCACGGTTGACAGTGCCATCTGCACTGGTGTTATAGTGGCCAAAAGCCTCCCACAGGTCACCATTCTCACTGCGCATTTGTGCGCACAATGTCACCGGATGGTTTGGTGGCATAAAACCTGCCTTTATGCTTATTGGATCATCCACAAGGCCGCGGGCTGGAGTGACTGTCAGCACAGGAGCTGGACTGGTACTGGTCCTCGATTGCATCGCTGGTGGAGATAAGTGTGTAATGTTCAGAGAGTCTGCACAAACTGGTCCAGGACTTATTAGGCGGAAATGAATCTTTTTGTGACCATTTGTAGTTTTGTGACCATGGCCAATCTGATCAAATGGACATGACATAAGGGGTCCCTCAAGGGTCCATGCTCGGACCCCTTTTGTTCATGTTACACTTAGGTCAAAATCTTCGGCACTCTAATGTCGACTATCATGACTATGCAGATGACATGCAGGTATATTTAACAGTCTTACCAAATGACTACAGTTCAATTAAGGTGTTGTGTCACAGTCTAATGCCCCCAGAGAAAAAAATAATAGGATGAACCGGAATTTCCATCAACTTTGTCTGCCCATAGATTCAGATGTGACTTTCAACAGTCAGATTAAAATCAATCACTTACACAGCCTTTTACCGGCTGAAAAACATGCCTAAAATAAAGGGTCACATGCTCCAACCAGACCAGGAGAAGCTTATCTTTGCTTTTACCTCTAGAAGTCTTGAGTTTTGTAATGTATTTTGACTCTACTCCCTGAGTAGTATCGGTAGTTCATTCAAAAAGCTGCATTTGGGGTTCTGACCAGAACAAAGTTATTACAGCATATTACTCCAGACTTTACAATGGCTCAGAATCCACTGTTGGAAAGACTTAAATTTTTTTGCTGTGATCTAAAAGGGCAATGGGTCAGATTTTACTGGGTAAATTGCTGTAAGCGCGAGTCAAGCCTATCCCTGCTGACATTGGGTGAGAGGCAGTGTACATCCTGGAGTTTTCGCCATCTCATCGCAGTTACCATGTGAAAATAGTAAATAAGATACACTTCAATTCAAGTCCAAGAACCTGTTTCATACACATGGTGTCACTGTCAATATAAGGAAATGTGACAGGCGATTATGAGCATCACAAAAAGTTCTATCCAGGTTTCCAGAGTAAGAGTTGATTTCACTTGAGATTGAACAATAAGACATTTCGCAGAAACTTTGGCATTGGCCATTTGTGTATCCCAGTCAGGGTTCACAACAGGGTCCATATAACATTGCTAGACAGTCCACTCAGCGGCACATTAGAAACAGTCAGAAATAGTCCAAACATAGAAATCAAGAAGAACCTGAACTCAAAATATATCTAAAACCCCCGGCTTGGACTTTTTCTCTAGCAATCATGAATATTAAATGTCTGTGCCAAGATGATATGTATGACACACAACACCAACATTTTTACAGTACGTTATTGCTATTTTTCTTACCTACAGCAATATGCAACCAGCAAGTTTTCCTGTGTAGGCAAACACGAGAAGTCAGCTGCTTTCCTATGAGATGCCGGTATACTGCCACTCGCACCTGAGTCCCAAACATTATGCTTAGTCTGTCCTGGAAATGGACATCAGTGGAGAAACAAGAAATGATCCTGTGATGTCTTTGAACTGTTTTCCACACGCTCACTGCGTTAACAATAATATCTTGGAAATGACTGGAGGGTTAATGTGCTCCATGGCTTGAAATGAACCTTGACCCTTAACTCTCTGTCCAGTCAAAGGAAAAAAAAGATAATGTTTAATCAGGAAGTAAGCTAGTGATGTTTTCCAATTTCAAAATATTACCGATTTGACACGTTGTCCATTACCTGTTCTTATGTTATCATGCCTCCTTCAGTAGAATTCATACATGAACCCCATGAATGGTAAATCTTCTTATGCTGATGAAAATATCAATGTATATATATATATATATCCTGATATCGTGCAGAGGCCTAAAATGACACGAAATTAATGGAAATTTACTGGGATCTTTTCTGCATTTATTTATAAAATACATATTTTATACAAACCACACAATTGAAAATATCTGGTTTTATAACCACTTTTCAGGGAATGCAGTAAAGTGCAGACATTTAAGTACATGTATACCTATTACCTATTGCCTACTATCATTGAGTAGAAGTGCTAATAAATGAACCCATATGTGTGTGTGTGTGTGTGTGTGTGTGTGTGTGTGTGTGTGTGTGTGTGTGTGTGTGTGTGTGTGTGTGTGTGTGTGTGTGTGTGTGTGTGTGTGTGTGTGTGTGTGTGTGTGTGTGTGTGTGTGTGTGTGTGTGTATATTGTTGGGGTCAGAGCGGCCTCTTCTTCCCCGCGTGTTCGTTGACTTTCGGACGAGGAGAATGTTGGTAATCCAAATAAAGGCTGGAGGCGATGAACAGTTACTTTGAAGGGTTTTAATTTATTTTCTGCAGTTTACGAATCGATTCGGGCTCCTGAGGGGTCCAGATTTCAATCAGGAAGCGTAGAAGAAACACATTCATGAGATTATATAGAGACAATATGATAATGAGAGGCGGGGAGGTACGCCTCTCATGCAAATCCCGGAAACAAAGAAAATAACATGTCATCTGTGGCTGGAAGAAGGTGGGATTGGTGAGGTGAGACCAGACCACCACTACCCACCATTTGGTGTGATGGCAAGTTCCAGAACCCCCGCTGTGAATACATCCTGAGATAAGAGGTCTTCCCAGGGGGGCTTAACAGCAATCAGGGACCGACCCAAGGTGCGGGGGAACAACAGAAGACACTTGGGGGGCCGTTAATCAACCAAGGAGGAAGAAGATCAAATTTAACACTACATACGTTGTTTTAAGTGTGCGAACAGATGTTCAGGAAAGAGACTGGGATCAATCGTACTCATAGTAAGGCGCAGTCCCTCAATAGCTGCAACACAGAGACTAGAGATAACAGTTCCTCTTTTGACATGTCCTCTGGAGGGGTCCTAAAAGTGGTGGAGCTCAGGGGGTACCAAAGGTGATTGTAATCGCAGTTAGCAGTAAATACCTCCAACAGCATTCTACAGTGTTTCTTTCAAGTGTCTGAAAAAAGACACAATTAACAGAGAGAAACGACACCTTAAGAAGAGAGGAATAACACAGAGGAGAAGGAATGATACTTTAACAATCAAATCTAACTAAGAAGAGAGGAATGATACTGTAATACTGTACTCTAACAATATATATACCAATAAGGGTTTTCCATGACAAATGGGGTTGGCGTTAATATTAAATAAATGAATAATTAAATGTTCCTCTCTGTGTGCCCTGCGATTGCCTGGCAACCGATTCAGGGTGTCCCCCGCCTACTGCCCGAAGACAGCTGGGATAGGCTCCAGCACCCCCCGCGACCCTAGTGAGGATCAAGCGGTTTGGAAGATGAATGAATGAATAATTTTTTTTTTTTTTAAGTTAAATAGTGGGGCGGGAAAATGTGCAAATAGGTGACTCTACGTACATCGAACCATGAGTATGCAGAGGTCTGTTGTATGTTTATTGGCAATACTGTTCAGTTACAATTACCATGATACTGTATGCTGGATTTTGTTTGCGTGCAAAAAAATCAAAACCACAACCCAAAATGTATTGGATAATACACAAAGGCTTACCTTGATAGTATTCAACAGAGTTGATTTGGTCCAGAAGTTTTGCCAGGTTTATCAGCAAAATTCAGCTTAAATCCTGACTGTTTTGCGTCTGAGATCACACTTGCCAGTAAGAGAAATATGCAAAACCTGCTTTAACATGTCAGAGTATTTTATAGTGGGGAAACCGGTATCCGTTCAGTGTTCAGCTTAGTGTAAATCTCACACACACCCTTTCTAAAAATTTGAGTGGACAACTTCGTAAGCAAAATCAATTCAAAAGACAAATCACATACGACAAATGACAGAATGGCCAAATGTATTCATTTATTCATTCATTCATTCATTCATCTTCCGAACCGCTTTGTCCTCACTAGGGTCGCGGGGGGTGCTGAAGCCTATCCCAGCTGTCTTCGGGCAGTAGGCGGGGGACACCCTGAATCGGTTGCCAGCCAATCACAGGGCACACAGAAACGAACAACCATCCACGCTCACACTCACACCTAGGGACAATTCAGAGTGTTCAATCAGCCTGCCATGCATGTTTTTGGAATGTGGGAGGAAACCGGAGTGCCCGGAGAAAACCCACGCAGGCCCGGGGAGAACATGCAAACTCCACACAAGGAGGCTGGAGCTGGAATTGAACCCGGTACCTCCGCACTGTGAAGTCGACGTGCTAACCACTGGACTACCGGGCCGCCCACAACCCAAAATGTATTGGATAATACACAAAGGCTTACCTTGATAGTATTCAACAGAGTTGATTTGGTCCAGAAGTTTTGCCAGGTTTATCAGCAAAATTCAGCTTAAATCCTGACTGTTTTGCGTCTGAGATCACACTTGCCAGTAAGAGAAATATGCAAAACCTGCTTTAACATGTCAGAGTATTTTATAGTGGGGAAACCGGTATCCGTTCAGTGTTCAGCTTAGTGTAAATCTCACACACACCCTTTCTAAAAATTTGAGTGGACAACTTCGTAAGCAAAATCAATTCAAAAGACAAATCACATACGACAAATGACAGAATGGCCAAATGTATTCATTTATTCATTCATTCATTCATTCATTCATCTTCCGAACCGCTTTGTCCTCACTAGGGTCGCGGGGGGTGCTGAAGCCTATCCCAGCTGTCTTCGGGCAGTAGGCGGGGGACACCCTGAATCGGTCGCCAGCCAATCGCAGGGCACACAGAGACAAACAACCATCCACGCCCACACCCATACCTAGGGACAATTTAGAGTGCTCAATCAGCCTGTTCTGCATGTTTTTGGAATGTGGGAGGAAACCGGAGTACCCGGAGAAAACCCACGCAGGCCCGGGGAGAACATGCAAACTCCACACAGGGAGGCCAGAGCTGGAATCGAACCCAGTACTTCTGCACTGTGAAGTCGACGCGGTAGACAACTGGACTACCGGGCCGCCTGGCCAAATTTAGACAATTACTATTAACATTTAAACGTAACTATTGCATAACATGGAGAATATGTTGAAATACAATAATGTATTGGTGATAATAAAATTTGTGTTCTTCCCCCAGTGTGTGAACAATAATATCCAAATAACTGAAGGGTTGTTTGGGGATATTGTGAGTCGGTGGGAAGAAACTTTGAAATTCTTTTCAATTCCATTGACACGCCTTCCCATGGAGAAGGAGAGTCTGGGGACTCTGCGGCTGGCTCTTAAATCTTGGACGTTAAGGTTACCAAAATGGTTAACAAGTTACTCAGTGGTACTGGGGGTGGATGGCTCCACCCAGAGTTCTGGACGGTGTGGAACTGTCCTGGTCGATACAGCTCTGGACCATCATGTGGACACTGGGCACAGTAACTCTGGAGTGGCAGACCGCTGTGGTAGAACCCCTTTTTAGAAAGGGGGACTGAAGGGTGTGTTCTAACTACGCTCCTCAGTCTCACTGGTAAAAGGATTCTGGTGGACCATCGTCCACCAGAAAGTATTGTATTACTGTATTATTCTTTTTACCCCTGCAACATCTCCATGTAGAAATCTGATTGTCTACTGTATTAAAAAAAAACACTTATTGATGTAAATTGTGCAAAACAGATTCTCTCTGTCGTGAGCTAAGTAATTAGTGTAAACGTGTCAATGTTCATCCCTAGTCTAGACGTCTTTTATGGTTACAGAGTACAGTACTTTTAAGCATTCTGCAAAAAAACAGATCACGAAACCACAAATAGTCAATTTTTTAATTTTTAAAAATAATGTATTTTGCCCTCTAGCGATAATGTCATATTATCGGGAAATCGTTACGTAAGGAATACTGTACATGTATTTACTAAGAGGGCTGTTGGCTCATGAAGTGTTTTATTTTGAAAGCTCGCACTTAACCCCATCTTTTTCCGGTTCAAGAATGTTTCCGGTTCAAAGTTATAACCTGACTGGTGTTTTGGACTTGTCCGGTAGGAATGGAGGCCTGGATTTTAGCAAGTTTATAATGGGCGTAAAAACCAAGTGATTGGATTATTTTAGTCGTTCATCTTTTTCAGCTTCAATGGTCAGGTCTGCTATGATTCTCGCTCTCTCTTTTTTATTAAGAGGTTCCGATATTTCTCATTTTGAATAGCCGTTGTAACTTGCCCTCACAGTACGGCGAAACCGGGGTGAACTGGAAGTCACGCAGTCGCGTTGTAATTTTGCATTGCGTTTTCTTATTTTTAATGTATATTGTATTTAGTGTGTGTTCGTAGGTTGTATAGCATTGGCTAACCGTTGAACACGTTTTATTTACCATTTGGTTAGCTTCGTTGTTGTACGCACAATCATTTTATTTCGAGTGTTTGGCCGTCGCAATTGACATTTGTTGTTTCTATCAAACGGTGTTTCAATCTCTAACCTCTTTGAACACGATATCAAGAGAACCTTTTCGCACTGTGTCCCGGTTTCTTACGTTATTAGATTAGATTTTTTTTTTTCATGGACACAGGCATCGTTATAGTAATATGTGTGTTTAAGAAAATTGATGACGCACAGCAGGATTTCTTGTGCTGGTTGCGTTTAAAAGAGGTAGTGCCACATTAATTATTGAAGTAGGAGAACAAAATGTTTTCATTGTTAAAAGTTATGAGTGGGTTAAAAAGGAATGACAGCATGAGGTCTTCTATTTGAGACGTGTTTTTTTCTTCTTCTTCAGATGCTGCAATTGACACACCGTGAATGGCATATATGTTAACAGCCCGTCCAGCTAAAATCTTCCTTTGGATTTGCATTTTGAGTACACAATGGGTAGCCACTTCCGAAGCTACATCTGGGACCCTGTCCTCATTGTGTCTCAAATTGTGTTGATGCAATGCATCTACTACAGCTTTCTCGGCTTGTGGTTGGCAGGAGTGGACTGTCTTGTGCCATCACATAGCTCACTGGACCAGATCTTCAGCTATGAAGTGAGTGCAGGCCTTCATTTTAACCCAGAAAAGTAATTGTTATATTTTTGTGCCGAGTTTGTACACCTAGTGACACTGTTATTCGTTTGTTAGGTCCTTGGTTTTGCATCGATAATGGGCAGGCTCTCAATGATGGCGTTCGTTTTGAACTCTCTTACCTGGTGAGGCTTTATAACAACTAAACTGACTAACACTTACATATGGATGATACACACAAATGAATGGGAACTTTTTATACACCATTACAGCAGATTTTGAATCGACATTCAGCTTTAATATTAAGATATTGTAAAGTGAATTCAGAGATTTGTTGGGGCTCGGAGGAGTGGTAATAGGCCTCAAACCGGACCCAGTGATGCACTTGGGCCCCTGCGGAGTTGCCCATTCAGTCAAAAGTTAACTTGAGTGACTTTGTTTGCATCAGTCAGTTTAGATATTAAATCAGATATTCAATAATTATATGAATGCCTCAGATTCAAATGCCGCTTTTCTGTAACAAGCTTAAAGCGCCCACAATGGATACATGCACTCACAAATTCAGATTGTGGCGGCTGTAAACTATGTATGTAACCACAGCAGCCCAGGAGCAGTTTGACATAAGCGGGGCTCTCAGTGTGGGCTGACACTCCCTTCGAGCACCACCAAACATTCACACCCAGCCATAATTGCTAATTTGTCCCATTGCTTGGGTCCCTTAAAAGGTGTGGGGCAAATCTACAAACTATTGTAATTCCTACACCGTTCACCTGATTTGGGTGTAAGTACCCTCAAATTAAAGCTGAAAGTCTGTGAAAGCAAATATTATCTTTGCAAATGCATTGGTTGGTGGCGGTTGTGTCTGCAGTTGTATCAAAAGACAAAATCATCAACACAATACCTGCCGTATTTCTGTGTGTTCAGTATGAATTAATGAACGTATCATTGCCGCAGCGCTCTGGGCTTGTGGTTCTTCATCCGCCGGGGCAAGCAGTGCCTGGACTTCACCGTCACGGTGCACTTCTTCCATTTGATCATCTGTTGGATCTATAATGCTCGCTTTCCCTCCTCGCTGTCGTGGTGGCTCATCAACTTGGCCTGCATGGCGTTGATGGCGGTCATCGGCGAGTACTTGTGCATGCGGACCGAGCTCAGGGCCATCCCTGTCAATTCTGGACCCAAGTCGAACCTTTGAATTGTTTTCGTGGCACCCTGCTGAAAATGGACAGTTTGACACATCTTAGACGAACTTTTCTCACAGGACGATAAAGAAAGCGAACATGGCACATGCATTGGACTGATTTTTTGTGGAACTGCTGTACATCAAATGGCCTATTTATTATTGACTTTCCATTAAACTATGGACTGTTTTGTTCTGTGCAGGAACTAAGACAGACTTAAATGTGTCTCAGAGAGGATGTTGGCTGCATGTCCTCTTTGCTATTTTTTTTTCTTTTGCTTAAATATATTTGCTCTCAGAGGGGGGGAAAATGTGTAAACTTAATTATAGTCAAATGTCTGTGACTGCAAGCTGCTTTGAGTTGACAGCAAACATTGGAGCAAACATTACATAAAAAATATGCTAGTTAACAGGTGAACTGATCAAGGTCAAATTGAGCTTGTAAAAACATTTTTTTTTTTTTTTTTTTTTTTAACCAAGTGTGTTTATCATTTTACACAGCAAGCATTTGTTTCTCCCTTCCTTTGTCATCATATTCTTTATTATGGCACCACGACAGTCTCTCTGGGACGGCTTTGACAGCCACCAGCTGTGTCCTGACAGCGCAATGTGTCTCTTCTAGAAAATGCTGTCACTCTTTGAGGAGCTGCAACATCGGAATAATTTTTATATATGAGATGCAAATAGTTCAGGAACAGTTTTAGCATTTGTTAAATTTTGTGCTTTGAAAAATCATTATATTCCTAGTCTACACCGTGTGGTTTGACGGTACAGCTTTACATTCTTTCTTTTTCTTTGGTTTTAAGATTAAGGCTATCATTTTATAAGAACGAAGTCATAATGTTATAAGAATGAAGCAGTCATGCTATTACAAGAAATAAATCTAGCTGTATTAGGTTTTATCACAAAGACTGAAGCAATAATTTGGAAATTCTTGGGTTTCTTTTATCATGTAACTGCAAGTGCTTTTAACAAATATTTAACACGATTAAGAGAGTGTCCCTATCAAAAACATGACAGGTCTCTAGAGAGAGACTGTGGCTGTTAGTTGCTGTGACTTGTGTTTATATTTTTGTGGGGGGTTTCTTCCTTCCTACCTACATACAGCCTTTTTTCCTGAAAAAAATACTTAGACAACTTCTTGAACTGCAGCATTATGACCTCATTCTCATGACATTATTCCCATGACTTCACCATTTCCTCACATAATTTTACTTTTACATTGCTGCCGTAATAGTATGTTGTACAGTTGTGCTCAACACATGGATTGTTTTTCCCCCAAAATATCCAATACCACTCTGCATCTTGATATAACATAACTCTGGTTTATGTGTTATTTGAGTACAAAGAAGCTGAGAGATGGACCTATTGAGATTTTTTCAAATGCCTGTTTTGAATAAAACAGTTCACAGTGGCTGAAGGAGGGTGATTCTTAGAGAAATGGTGGAAGACAACAACGGTCAACGCAAATTTTCATCAGAGATGGCTTTATGTGTCCTTAAATGTATTTCTGAAATTGATTTTAAAACTGTTTTACCTATTTTTCTAGCTTAAGTTTGACCAATATAAGCAGAATACGGATTTTACAATGATTGTAATTTATAGCCATGATGTGTCAGGAAAAAAATCCACTTATTAACATGTTATCATTGTTATTATTATGAAAACCTGATGCGGGAGAGATAATACAAGAGCAGATTTGGACGTTCATCTGTTTTCTGAGTTTGCTCATGTGATGTTCACTAGTTGAGCCGTGATTGGTCGTTACCTGAGCCCTGAGCAACTGTGATGTCATTTTCAGTTGCCAGCAATTGCCCCCGCTCCCCAAATGGATGTAAATAGATGGATTTTGCTAAATTTCACATTCAACAAATGCACTATTCATCAGAATACTGTGTTTAGATTAGCGGGGCCACATTGAGGATATTGTGAATACAAAATATGACTTGACTTCCCCTTTAAAAAAAAAAAAAGAAGTAAACATTTGTTGACCAGCGTAATTGGTGTCTGCTTCAGATGCCCAAGCAAGCCTACGGTATCTACGGTCTTCAAATGACAAGTGAAGTGCAACCAAGTTTTCGCTCTTCTGAAGAGGTTCCACCTCAGGCCATGATCCTTTTTTTTCTCCCACCACTACCTCTACACTGAAAGTGTCCAGGTGGAAAGAAACAGATGGGAGCTCACGGACGGGTGGAAATCTGCTTGTTATGGTCCTCATTACCAACACTCTGCCGCAGGGAAGGCCGAAAACAGAAATCCGAGTCTTATAGAAAAGTCTCCACTCTATCTGACCCATTCCCTGCTCATTGATTAAATCCTCCATTTTGCTTTCCATCATTATTCCTCCAAAGACATCACAGACTCAAACTAGGTTTTACAGTGCTGGTGCTTTAATACAGACACATGACTTTGCCATATATTGCTTGTATCCTATACAGTCTTATAAATGGTTTTGATTTCTAGCAGCAAACAAAAGCATAGATATCGAACTTGGTTTTACATTCAGAGGTTTCTTGAAATACACACAAAAGGGATAAGAGTCCTCTCTGAAAAAGGTGACCTTACGATATTGCTCATGCTTTGAGGACAATTGGATTGCTCACTACTGCATACACACAATGGATGACATCATGCTAGCACCTGCGCACCATAATACTGTAAATAGAAACAACCAGAAGGATCATGCCGAGAGAGAAGAGAGGGTGCAGGGTGGGTGATGGATGTGAGAAAAGGAGACGATGCGCTTCGGAGTTCATCTTATATCTTCATGCACTGATCAGTATACTTTTATCTGAGTTCAAATGATCACATTCCCCAATGATCTGAATCGCCGTCACAAAACGGCCATGTGGTTATATGATGAGAGAGGTAACAGGAAAAATACTGTTGATGAAGATCAACTGTGGGTATAGAAAGCACGTTGACATTAAAAATAGATAGTGCTTCTCATTACCAGTACAGTATATTTATGAGACTATTTGTTGGTGTCCGATCTATAAATGCAAATGTCTTAATTAAAACTATGCCTGTGGCAGTTTATTGACCAGATGGGTCAAATAGTTTGAAATGAGGTGAAACAAACTAAAGTACTGATATTGGAAATAAATATACTGCCACGCTATAATTAACATTTACGTGAAAATTATTGTGTATAAAACAACATGTAAATGATTAGGTTTTGTCATTTAAAAGGAGAAACTTAAGATATTATTGTTTTGGTTCTGTTTTAAATCTTGAACATTATTTGTTGAAAATACTATTGTATTTATATAAAAATTGTATTTTGAAAATACTGTTGCATTCCAAAAGCAGCTGCTATTGCTTTGACGATTATATATTTGACTAGGCCATGTAAACACCCGTACAGCAAATACACTTAAAAGTCATAAACATGCACAAAATCAAACACTTTTTGGCATCTCAGATGGAACCATGGAACTTCACCTACAATGGAGTGATGTGCTGCGAAAAAGAGTTTTGTAAAAAGCCCGATGGTCTTGACCAAACTGTACTTTAAAATAAGGGACCCCTTAATGCTATTTATTTACACATTGTCAGATTCTCCCCTTTTCAGGAAAGGATTCTCTCAGAATATTTGTTTCACTTTAACAAGTCCTGGGCGGCACTGAATCATCAATCATGAATGTATTCATTCATTCATTTGATAAATTAAATTGTGTTCTATCATTCAGTTGGACAGCTAAGATTTGACATGCCAATTTGCCAATAATAAATTAAGGCTAACCCTCTTGAATTCGAATAAATACAATAATTTTCAATTACATTATTAAAAATAAATAAATAAATAAATAATGCTGCTGACATATACAGTATTGTTAAAATGGCGACTCCGTTTTTTTAAAACAGCTGGATTTCATTAAGCGATGATAGCTTTGCGCTAAATATAGCACAACAAGATAGTTAGCTTAGCACAAATCCCAGAAGGCTTTCTCTGCTGGACTAGCAGAATCAATGACCTACATTTACAACCTAAATAACAATATTTGTTCTATTGTGAATTTATTCCCAATAGTTTTATTCTCTTCATTTGCTTGTTCATTGCATGTTTACTGGCTGCAAGCCAGTATTTTATATGGACGTTAGAGATACAGTTTTTTGTTTTCTTGCGATTACGCCTGCTCTCCAGTCTTGGGTCCACCGCTTGCTACCATCAAATCACCAACCCACCAAAACCTCTTGACAGGTTTGTCAAGTTACGACATAAGTATTGATTTTGAACTGCTCCAGATGTATCTTCGTGGCAAGGTTGTGAGTGCTCTTATTTTTATTTTTTTGTGTGTATAGTTCGTGATGGCTTGTGTAATTGTGATGTAAGAGTAAGTCCCCACTAAAGGTCCAGGTATAAAATGCATGGCCAGCCACTGAAAGGAAAGCTAAGCAGTAGCGTCATTTTGAGCGTACACAACAAGAGGAAGCTATTGCTAAATTTTGAACCCTTTCTTTGAACTATCGTAGTTAAACTTGACAACATACTGTATATGTGGTGCCTTCAAAACAAATACACCAACGCATTGCTTTAAAAATCACCTTAGTGTCGGGACCACAGTACCGTTTGATTATGATTTGATTTCCAAGATTGTTTGACTAACTACGGATACTAGTGTGAAAATAATGCTTGTGTTATTCCTTGGCTTTAGGTTGTGCTTGGGAAGAGTGAGCCTGGTGGAACATAAGACAGGTCTCACTCTGCCCGTCTTCTTCCGCGCCCGCTTCAGTGGCCGCCTTTACATGAAGGACCATCTGGGCCCGGTGGTGAGCAACATGGCCGTGAGCGGCAGGGTCAGCGCCGCAACAGGTGACCTCATGCTTGGAGATGAACTGGGACTACACAAGTCAAACAAGCTTCCCTGAAAGCGCATCTTTCGGGAGTCCTGCCTCAGAGTCTCCCAGATGGAACTGACCTCCTGCTGGCAGTCGGACAGCGCCGTCAGGGCACACGTGTGGAAAGCTTCCCAGTGGCTGCGGCAAAGAAAGCATCATCAGATCAGCGCTGCCAATCATCTGCCATATTACATAAGCCAGAATTCATCTTTGCTGGCTGTCGGAGATTCATTTACTTGCCAACAATCCATCACTGCGATGGATGCGGTGGCTCACATCAAGTCAAACTGAGCTTTAACTACCATGGCAACCGCTTCAGAGATATCGCAGATGATATTGCAAGTGGAAATTCTTCAACAGAAGGCTCGGGTGTAGATCGTTGTCTATGCCGGGGTGGTGAAGTGCAATAACAATGACAAAACAGTCACCGGAATTTCATTACCACTGCAGCAGAGTCATAAATTATTTAGATGAGTGGCTCAGTGTCTCAGCACCATTCATATCTGTCTTCTTCCTCTCGGATGATGGACTGTGCTCTTTGCTTTTGTCACGAGATGCAAAGCTTTCCCTGCATACGCATTATTTTGCTCAGTCATGAATCATACTCACGGAAATGAAATGTACGATTGCACTATCTAATGAGATCCAGCACTGGAGTTGTATTAAGAATGCTCCCTTTCCAAACAAATAATTCTCAGTTTATAAAGCTTGTCGTTTGTAGTTCACAGTCGACTGCATGGCATAATTTGCCCATCCATTGCAGCTAAATAAATAAATAAAGGGGGGACGGGGACGGTAACAATAATACTGGATTTCGGAATGACGCTGTGCAGTTCTACATCTTGTTGGATTCGAAATTATATTCACAATTTATCCACTCTCATTTCAGAAATGTGCAGTTCATGTTGTGTCACCTGCACACAGCCGCCACTCCCCTCTCACTGGTCACGTTTTCCTGATAGTTGTCCATGCTCTCCCCCAACTCCAGGACACAGTCCGAGAAGTCCTTGTAAACATTCTCGCAATTCACATCTGATGAATCTACCACCACGGAGATGGACAGGAACACTGAAATGCAGATGCAGGTGACACCTTGTTACTCAGTCAAATGAGGTAATAAAGCAATGAATAATCTTGCAGTACAGTGGAATATTTTGGCGGTTGTACAATTCTGACTTTGACCAAAACTCAACCAGCTGTCAAGTCACAGACAAAGCAAACAAAGAATGTTACTTTTTGTGAGGGTGGAAGGAAAGCAAAGAGGAAAAGTCTCCCCCGTTGCATTGCTGCAGGTTATGTGGCAGATGCAGGTGGCAAGTGTTGCACAATTCACAAATTCTCTCAGTGCATTGACTTCTCAGCTTCTTTACAGTTCTGTATTTGATACGGCGGCTCACAGACAATCGCCATCCTGATGTGACGTTTAATCACTGTTGCCGGTGAAGCTCCTCTCTCCCATTGATGATTTCTTACGCCTGGTGGTATGTACAACTCCCTAATGGTGGCCTGCATCACATCCTCAAGGATTTAATACCAATTTTTTTTTTTTTTACCCTTATGTGAGGCACTAACCGGGTCAATTGCACTTTGCTTCGCTCTGCTTTGCGTTGCTGTGCTCGGCGCTGCTGGGCTGTACGCTGCCTGGCTTCATGTTACTGTACTTTGGCGCAGCCCCACAGTAAAACCGATGGCTCCCAATGGCCTTTGCACTCACGATTTTGCAGATGGGGGTGAATGGGTGGACTGGAAGCCAATAAAGGGCCATATTTTAAGGTGCGATTTTGAAGGGGTTGGCTCATTTAATTTTTGCACCATCATATGTTGGTATTTCGAAAGTTGAGTTCCGTGGTTATTTTCAATTTTGTGCATTTGCTTTTATTGTTTTTGAATTGCTGGTGGTGTCACTTTGTTTGTGGTGCTACTTTGGTCCTTTTTGGGGACAATGTTGAGTGTTCAATCAACCCGCCATGCATATTTTTCAAATGTGGGAGGAAACCGGAGTACCTGAAGAAAACCCACGCAGGCCCAGGGAGAACATGCAAACTCCACACAGGAAGGCCGGAACCAGAATTGAATCCTGCACCACTACTCTGTGAGGCGAACGCGCTAACCGGTATCCCGCCGTGCCGCCCTACTTCTTGCTTTCCTTCTTTTGAAATTAGTTCAAACTAGTGTGCTGCCATCTAGTGGTGGATTGGAACCACGGCCAAAATCAAGAGGAGGCAGAACAAAATACTGTAGCTATATGAACCGCATCAAAACATAATCAGTTATGCTATTTGTGTGTGTGTGTGTGTGTGTGTTGGTAAAAACAAAACAATAACCAGATAATTTCGTGCATTTTAGGGCTGTTGGTAAAAACAAAACAATAACCAGAGAATTTCGTGCATTTTAGGGCTGTTGGTAAAAACAAAACAAGAACCAGATAATTTCGTGCATTTTAGGGGTCTAGAGATTCAATTTAGGGGCTAGGAATACCCGTGGACTGACCTTATGATTATTTTCTAATGTGATTCAGTCTTTACATGACCCTTCTAAAGATTCCACACATAAAATCATTAAAGCACTTCATTCACCCCCCCCCTCCCGAAACTTGCCCTTAAAATGACCTTTTGGAAAAGGGCCAACCAAAAATAAGACATCTCTCACATCCATTGAGCAAAACTTACAGGGACTCTTAACGTTCCTAACAAGCATACCTTTGCAGCCCGTCTGGCTCTTTGCTGTACTCCCGCTGACCACGTCTCAAGTAACATCCCCATCAGGCGTGTACAACATTGATGGCACGTTTATGGCTGCGCGTAGGGAGATTAAAAAAAGATAGAGCACGAAGGTAGCTGGAAATGTCTTACCTAGAGCAAAGCAGAGTATCTCCTCGATCTTGGTCGACGTGAACAATCCCATTATCATCCCATTTCAATCCACGCGGAGTGGGCGATCGTGAATCCAATTAGAATAAAGGGCACTCATGAAACTGGAGTTTGAAAAAAAAAACGCTGAGCAAATGAGCTGCCCATATTTTATACGAGTCGTGTATCAGTACAAAAGGGGTGGAAAAAAATAGACTCGGTGGGTGTGTGCGTGAAGCCCTTCCCTGCTCTGGTCGAGATGACGTTGTCTGTCCCCCCCCCCCCCTCCCGCCCCCCACCCCACACACACACACACACACACACCCACACACACACACCCCTCCTCCTCCAAACGGGCGCTGAGCTCAACGCCCCACTCTTAGAGCCGGACAGCCCCCTCCGTCCTCCATCGCTCCCCCCTGCTACCTTGATGCATCAAAAATTAAGCACACAGATTCTGTATCAGTCTTTTCATCTGCTCATCTCCATGCAGGATGTGTTAATAATAGAAAAGGATGCTCAACCATCAAAGACTTCAAATGCCACAAAAGGAAAACCGTCAGATTGTTTTGGCGTCACATTTATTCTTCTCAAAAATGTGTTTGAACAGCCCCTTTAAAGAGTCCGCAGACACCTTTAAGACACCAAATGGACTTTTTTAACAACCTGGGAGTAAAATGTGTTTGTTCGAATTGCAGCTGCCACCACCCCACCACATTTGAAATGTTACTTCTAGGGCAAAATGTATATATTTTTTAAAATCATGATTTCATTGCACTGTTGTACACTGTGCAATACCGATAAAAATTCAAATTACGATTGTTGGGCTTTGTGAGGTCCTGTGAAATGGCACAGACAGATATGGCATATAGTGAGGATCCATTTGTCTCATTATGGTAACTGCACAGCATTTTTATGCTAAGATGCTTTCAGCCACACCCATTTCCTGTCCTCTTTTTGACATTCACACATAAACATTCACACTGTTACAAAAAAAAACATTAAAATGAATGACAATTCAGTTCAGCTAGTGTCGAGGTGGCAACTCTGAGAGTCGCGGATCAGAAATAGAAGTCCAAACGCTGTTTTCCATCACGCATCAGACATGTGCGAGGAAAGGAGCTTTGAAATCCTCACGGACTTCATGTTGATTGAAGGCAAAGCAACAGCTTTATTGATCCACTCCAGCTGCCCGCTTGGCTCGTTTCCGTGGCGAAGTTTTGGGGGAAGCTTTGTCTATAAGATAGAAAGCACATATTTGGAAAATGACTGTCAGTGCAAACTGGCAAGACAGATTTCCTGTTGGAGATTGGGGGTTGGGGGGGTGGCAGGAACCTACTCATGACATTGAGAGTCTCCTGAGGAATCCAGCTGATGTCCACATCGTTCATTCCGCCAGTGCCCTTCTCTAACTTTACCGGGATTCTCTTTTTCTGAAAAACAGAATGAACAACCTTCCTCATATTCCTCCGCAGGGACACAAATCACACAGGAGAGTACCATTGGAACCTCTGAATTCAAATAAAATTTCCAAAGTGAATATGCCTCTAAAGTTGTGCAAAACAGGGTCGTTTGAACCAGCACGTGGTATACAGTTAAAAAAAACATGTTTAAAAAAACCTCAGCATTTTCTTAATGGATTGCTTTCAACCATTAGAGATCCATTTCATAGCATCATTGTTAACTTAAAAAAATAATAATACTAAAAATAAAAAAAAGACTTACCGTCCGTGATTCTAGAACCTGGTACATCGCAAAGAGCATCAGCGCCACCAGGCCGGTAAGGAAGATGTACATAAACACTCTGCAAGTACATTACATCATAGTCATTGGTGTGTTGTTCTAAGTGTAAGAAACATTTCTCTCTGTTTAAAGCCATTCGGTGGGCAATCTATCAAGTCAGCAGTTGATGAATGGAGCATGTTGAAATACATCTGCAGAATATGCAATGAACAAATAGATGGAAAAAAAGAGCACAAACATGAGACACAGTCCATTCATCATATTTTTGAAGGAGACTGAACAAAGGGGTTCGGACTACATCGTGTTCAGTCAGGCATGCCTGACTGAAAACACTCTGTTTTGCCACCAATCAGCATAATTACATCAGTTCCGTGAAAAAAGGGGTTATTTTGCGGTATCTGTAAATAAAATAAAGCTATGGATGCTCACTTACTCACAATATATGCATTTTTATGTATCTAATAATCCACATTCCAAACAAGCTCCTGATTTAGGATTTTGAGAAGCATACGATGATGAGTTTCTGTGGATTTTGTTGCACTGAAAAATCAGACAGACCAATTTCACACCTCCTTTCACGGTTTGGTACTACAACACGTTGGGGAATTGAGGGCTGGGACTGTCTGTGGATATCATGTGGAAAATTACCTACGAATTGTTTACATGATGCCGAGATATAAAAATAAGGCTTGGCGCATCTTTTCTTGTCGAATGCAATGAACAAATATCGACAGAATAGGACAAGAAAGGAATGTCTTACGTTTCACCATCCAGGCCTTCTTCTTTCTCAATGATGGTGACAGTCTGGTTGTAAATGGCCGTCTGAAACACAGTGCCCTGCAGGACAATTGTAAACATCGGGAAGAAGCAATTAGCTATTTCAGATACTCGTATCTTTGGAACTGAACTTGAACGAACTTAACAAAGTTGTTGTGCAAAGTATATCTGAAGCATCTTAACCAAACAGCTTTCCACACTTTAGCTAAATAACGCTTAACTGGAATAGGAATGAATGGACCCAATGTACTCTCTAACCTCAGTGTCATGATAGTTGAGAAGAATAACAAGACCAAATGGACGACCGCCATGGGCTGAGCTGGGATGAAAGAGTATTCGAAGGAAGCCTGTGCGCCCGGATGAACCACCGTGCTCAGAGGCAAAGCTGTGAACTACAACAAACATATGAAATAGAATTTCATTTAAAAAGCTGCCTTGTACATTCTGAAAAACTCGTCAGTTACTGATCGTTGAAATTTCCATGATGCAATAGTGATTGTTAATTGTTTAATGAAGCCTTTCATGATGCACGGGAAATACACCGGCCGTTCGGGAAAATATGTTAATTTGACAGAAATTCCCAATGGGCACCCTGCCCTTGATACAGAGAATTATTGGCTTTGTAAAGGCCTATTTTTGGATAAACCCTTACAATAGATTGTACAGGGTGCCTCCATCATATTTCTTACCAGAATATACAAACACAGTATTAACATTCACAGGCAGATATAAATAATAGACTGAACTTGCAATGCAAAAAAAAAAAAAAAAAGTGCCAAGAGGTTTGAATGGTGGTTCTGACTCACATTCTGAACGTAGAACTGGAAGTCCTGAGGGTAACGGAAGGTTGCTTCTAAGGAATCAACAGTGAAATCCTGACTTCCCTTATTGGTGAAGCCCACCAGAAACCTCACAATTTCATTAGCGGGAAACTCTAAAAGTATTCAGACAAGGAGATGAGTATTAAAGTACAGTGGCGAGCCCCCTCTACCAAAATCGGATTCACCTTCTCCTGTCGTGAAGACAATGGTTGTGTCGGCATCAGCGTGAGATGTTAACAATTTATCATCTCCTTCGGAGTCGTCGTCATCCCCATCCTGACATACAACGCAATGTGACATTTAAGGTAGAGTGGGAAATAACACTGCTCAATTGTTAATTATGTTACGTGCCGAGCTTTGGATCTGTTCTTCCTCCACCGGCATCTCTTCTTCTTCATCTTCTTCCTCCTCATCGACAGATGCATCTGGGTCAACGTCCTCTGCAGATTCAGTATTGGCGGACACTCGGCCTGCACGCCAATGAAAAAGAAAGGAAATCCGATTTAAACCTTGTAATTTTGTTCGCCCTGATACATTGAGGCCAAGTGAATATATTGGCAGCTAAATCTAATTTTGAAAAGACAATTGACAATATTTCCAATGAACGTAAATGACCACTAGCACGGTTTCATATCGCTACAGTACTGTTTGATGATATGCACACACATACACACACACACACACACACACTGCTCACCTGCAAAAAAAAAACATCTACCTCAGGCAAAGAGACTGTGTGCAGTACTTTATTCTAAATAATTGCACATATATATATCGTCAATTATCAGATGCTTCTGGAGCAGTTAGTTGTACTGCATGAGTAAATTAGAAAAAACAGAAACATTTGTAGTAAACATGATAATTCATTACAATTATTTATTCCAGTTTATGAATGCATTATTTGGTCAAATTCCCATTTGAGCAATTCCTAATAGACATTAATACATCGGGCGAGTGGGGCGGCTTGACCTATGACGTCAGACAACGCTCCAAATACAAGTTAGCGTTTTACTCGCACTATGGTGACGTGTCCCATCAGGCGTGAGCACCGAAGTGTTGCTACATCCACACACTTCCAACTTTAAACGGACGAATATAAAACATCTGCTTCCTCGCTGACGAATTAATTCACCTCTGCGTGAGCACGCATGCGATAAAACCTCACGCTTCACACAAACAGACGTCGATAACGTTCATTCATTCCAAACGACTAATGGTAAACCTTGACTGGAGGCGATCAACGTCCATGAAGTTTATAGTTTCAGAGAATGAAGAAAAGTAGTTTAGAATGCGCACACCTAACCGCTGGCTTCACATCTTCTCGTGGTAAATATGCCACGTCGATGTATTTGGTCTAATTCACATTTTAACAGCACAAAAGTAAAAGCACGGCAACACGCAGTCTGAAAAGAATTTACCCATGGATATCAAGCCGCAGGGGAAAGCCAGGAGGAGCAGCAACAGCACTTTTGATCCAAAAGTGAACATTTTTGCAGCGTGCTTGCAAACTGAAGTTAGTTACACATCAGCGTTCAGCAGAAAAGAGAGACACGATTGAGAGGGGCGTGGCTAAGAAAAGTTAGACCCGCCCATTGTCAGTCCTGAGAGGAGGCGGCCAGAAACTTAAAACGTCTTGCCAGAGTTCAAGTACAGACGACCCCCGAATACTCACGCTTTGGCACCCGCGGATTCACCTATTCGCATATTGGCGGTTCATCAGAATTTTAAATATGTATTTTTTTTTGGGGTGCTCCTGATGTGCAATAACAACATATTGACAAGAAACCTCATTCAATTTCTAGCATCATATTGAGCATCATACATCGATCGAATCAATCAATCAAACTTTATTTATATAGCACTTTTCATTCATTAAAAATGCAACTCAAACTTACACCATAAAAAGAGGAAGCCCCCCTCAACATACACAAATAAATATCCACACAAGGAAACCTACACTCGCCCACACACACACACTCACATGCACACGAACATACAAAACTTGCACACACAGCCTAATGATCCTGATATTAAAAAACAGAGATGGCAAGCCACAGAGAAACCATATGAGGAAGAAAAAAAAACATTTAAATCTTGTATAAAGTGCATATAAGGAACACACAAATGCGACATTATTTGAACGCAGAACTTCAGATTGTGGAGCAGACGTGTAGTCCACATTCACCATGATGCTATACTAACTGTATTCAAGAGTCAATTGACAATGTCCCCGTGACAGAAGGAGCTAAATGTAATGCAATTCCATGAATGTCCCTGTCTATTTTTTGGTCCGCTATTAGTCTAATAATTTCATATCCCACTTATCCTGTTCACAGGGTTGTGAGTGACTTGGAGTCTCTCCCAGGTGACTTTCAGGTGAGAGGTGGGCTACACCCTGGAAAGCTCACCAATGCATTCAGACAAATAACCATTCATACGCATGTTAACATCAATGGACAATTTAGGGTTGTCAATTAACCCATGCATGTTTTTGAAATGTCTTAGGAAGTCAAAGTACCTGGAGAAAACCATACAAAAACAGGTAGAACACGGTAACTTCACACAGGAAGGCCGGAGATTCAAACCCGCAAGTTCAGAACAGTGAGGCGGATACGCTAACCACTTTTACACTCTGCTAGCCAAGTATCGCTGCAGTAAAAACAAAATGCAACATTTGGATACCACATTTCTTCTGGCATATATCTTGGATTAAAACCTTTCCGGCTGTCAACCTTTGATATCATCAATTAAATAAAAAATATGTTTGCCTGAATAGATTCAGTTGCAACACATTTTTTTGTTTTAGTCAGGATTTTTCTGCGCCTGCCTTTCTTGATGTTGTCAATTATTACAGTTTCACACCCAATTTTCTACTTTTTGACATGGTGTTTATTCTCAGCCTGTGGTTTTCTGCAAAAGCGCACTTCCTGTGCATGTCACTGTCTTTTTTTTCCTCATGGGTGACATCCCTCTGAAGATGGCAACAGTTGCTTGCAAGTCACTTTCTCGAGAGCGAGCGAGTAAACTGTCAGGTTTGCGATCAGAGAATCATTAACATGGAAAATTGTTCTCATAGCACAATCCGACAAGGTAAGTGTTGAAATAGATATAGAAATACAGTATATACTGTATGTATGTATGTATGTATGTATGTATGTATGTATGTATGTATGTATGTATGTATGTATGTATGTATGTATGTATGTATGTATGTATGTATGTATGTATGTATGTATGTATGTATGTATGTATGTATATGTATATGTATATAAAACTTTACCTACAGGTCTAATACAAGAGCTGTTGCGATAGTTGTGCTTTTACGGCATACTTGCCGTATTAAGTGTGTCACACGCTCCTAATGATTGTTGCTCATTTTTGAAAAAAGCAAAAGCTCAACACAACACCTGGCGACATTAAGCAGTAGGTTATCCAGTGAATAAAAAAGACAAGTGAAATATTTATTGGCATGATTATTTTGTTGAAAGTAGGACATATCTAATAAATGCATAGTCAATGTATTTTTCTCCTCTCTTTTGACAGATTGGAGCCCTTTTTGTATGCCACCTTTATTCTGGGTGACCAGTGGATTACTGGTACTCTCATTGTTTGGCAATATTCTATTTTGTGTTTTAAAATCATGTCGCTCAGGTAATAAATTTCTTCAGCTTTAAATCAAATGAAGAAATGCATTTTAATCATCTTAATTTGATTTGTTCTTTCGTATGATTGATTAGAGAAAAAAACTTGTTGGTCAAGGAAAAGACGAAGGTATTTACATTTGACCTGATCAAAATAAGATTTTATGCACTTAAAAAAAACCCCAGCCAAGCCATTTGAAAATAAATTAAACCCCCTTTTATGTGCTGTTTTAAGTCTTCAACAGATGCAAGATTCTCCAATATACGGAAACGTTAGCTCCATGCAAACTAGTAAGTGATTTTCAGAAATGTCCTCTTCCATTATACATTTGTGTTGTCTTTCAAGTATTTCATCTCTCCGTCCTCAGGCACAACTGCGATTTCTGAAATCAACCCTCCACACGTGACGGTCAGTTCGTCATCTTTGAGGGATCAACTGAGCTCACACTCTGAGTTGCAGGTTTTAAGTTAATTTTATTTTTTCATGTCTGAAAAATAATTGCATATCCTATCTTCTCATTTGATAAGAAATCTAAGAACTGAACTCTATGGCCACTGTCGACCCGTCTACTTTACAGTCATTCTTTCTACAAATCATTCCAAAAGGCCAAATAGGGCTTAACACTCTTTAAAGAATGGATCAAAACCCAGTAAAGTTCAACTTTTTTGCAGAAACAATGAAAAGCAATTTAGCACATTGATCTTCAACTGTAAACGTGCAGTTACAAATAAAGCCGCACCATCTACTATATATTAAATGTAAATACTGCGTAATAATCAAGCACATTATATGAGGCAATTACATTGAGATTATATTTCTTTCCCCTTTTCAGCCACAAACTACCGACTGCTATGCCAACCTAAGCCTCAAGGGCCCTCAGACCAATCCTGTTTGCTGCTCTTCTCAGATTCAATACTCAGTCGTGCTTCAGTCTGATGAGTCGAGAGAGGAAGAGAAAGGAAATGTGCATTCTGCTACCACTGTGTCGGATGTGTATGCTTCTGTGCAAACCAAGCGCACTAAAACAACTGATAAGGCAGAGAGTGCCAAAGACCGCGCCAATCACATTTGAGAGTGGTTGCGACAGGTTTGAAGTCAACCTCCAACCACTAGGTGGCACTGTTGATCATTGATTTGTTACAGTCCTTTCCTGTAAAACTGCCTTAGCATAAGTTTTTGTAGTTGACAGTTGACACCACACAATCCTAGTTTGAGGCTGATATCAAGAGTAAAAATTTCAAACTAATTTTGATGACTTTTATCAGGCCAATAGCAACTCCCGCTTCTCCTCTACCTCTCCTCTTGAAGTCATTTTCTTTTGCCCACAAAAATCCAAGTGGAAGTGTCAGCAGTCACCTAAAATTTCTTATCCTAAAACAAACTAGGTTAGAAATGAAGACAGGGTCCGACAGTAACGGTAGCCTGCTGAACCACCATGTGACTGTGATGGGCCAGCCCAAGTTCACCGATGATGGCCCAATTTGGTCATTAGCACAACTTTCTGAAAAATCATCATAAAAATAATAACCACAAAATAATTTGTAAAGTTGTAATATTAGCTATGTTTATGAATTAAGGATAAGGATCAGCAATATGTCACTTTTTTCTGAAACTTTGTAGCTCTAAATTTCAATGCATGGTAAAATCTGTACTGTGCAAGCTTTTAAAGATCAAATTTAAAAACAAAAAGTGAACATATCTCGAAAGCCTGATGCACGGGGGAAAAAAGTGAAGATGTTTTTGTTTTAGCTCAGTGTTAAAATTTTGTTTAGGAATACATCAATCCATCTCTGATTAAAACTTGCTGTTTACCAGGGTAGTATGCTGTATTTAAAGGGATGCACATTGAGTAATTTAACCTCTTTAATGATTTCGTTTGAATAGCTTTTGATTCACCCTTTGTCTTCTTATCATAATGATTATTTTGTATAATTCTATTTACCTGTGCTGGTATCAGTCATAGTTTTAGAAATTACCTTTGTTAATCATGATGGATAAATAAATACTGTACTGGAGTCAATTACTCTCACTCTTGATTTTGTCTGTTCTCAACTCTCCTTTCAGTCTTAAGTGTTTTCTCATCACTGATGTTTCCTGACAGTATTATCAAAATCAGTCACACTTGATTGATTGAGGGCGGCCCGGTGGTCCAGTGGTTACAATACAATACAATACATGCTGATTTCTATAGCGCTTTCACAACAGCGGCAGCTGTTACAACGCGCTTAACAAAACAGTTAACATAAAGTAAAATAATAAACACAACACACAACATAAAATACGAACAAAAAGTAAAATAATGAACACAACACATAACATAAAACACGGACAGTCGTGCAGTCCTAACCACTTTTCCCCTGATACGCTTTGTTTAAAGCTGTTTGAGATGAAAGAGGAAAGAATCAAAGTGTCCTTTCACCAGTGGATCAGAGACGTCATGCTCAAAATGTGCACACGTCGGCTACAAGCTAAGTTTCAAAGTCAACAAGAAGCTGTAGCATCCAATGACGAAAAAAGAGATTGGTTCACTTCTCCTGTCCCATGTAAATCCATTCCAATTCCAAGCGGTGACTCTCAGTTCCAAAAACGCATCGGCGCAGAAGCCGACGCTCCTCTCTCCTCATCCTCAACTTCAGCAGCCATCCATCCAGCCGCACCAATGCAGACTAGCCGACATCTCCACTGAACAAAACGGGGCTGTGAAAAATGCTGCCAATTACAGGCGCAAAAAACACAAGCGCTGTCCGGCACCGACAGCCAATGGCGCCGACATTCCTCCCAATCAAAATCTGTCCTGGTACAGGCGTGCTGCCGAGAAGGCGCAACCACCAAGCACAGATTCTTCTCCTTTGACGAATGTCGTGGCCAAAAAAATGTTCTCCCATGGGTTTTCTCCGGGTACTCCGGTTTCCTCCCACATTCTAAAAACATGCATGGCAGGCTGATTGAACACTCCAAATTGTCCTGAGGTGTGAGTGTGAACACGGATGGTTGTTCGTCTCTGTGCCCTGCGATTGGCTGGCAACCGGTTCAGGGTGTCCCTACTGCCCGAAGACAGCTGGGATAGGCTCCAGCACGCCCTGCGGCCCTTGTGAGGATAAAGCGGTTCAAAAATGGATGGATGGATGATTGATTGATTCACTTCAAGTCAAACAACTGCTGTGTAACCAAAATTGTATTTTATGTATTTATTGTGCCTTTTTTATTGTGCCACAGCATGAGAGGAGAGAAATTTCCATTTACGAGGGATTAAAGTGCAACCACCACAATTTTAAACAACCTGACACCTATCGGGCCCGGTGCTATTTAACCATTGTTATTAGCCTTTCTTATCTGATAAAATTGAGTATAAAAGGAGGTACTAGTTTAACCAAGCGAGTATGAGACCAGACCGTTGTTCATGCATGTTACCATGAATGCGTCAAGAAGCTTACGAGTGCGCCTGCCAGCATTGGTGTTAGTGTTAGAAGTTGTCATCCTGACTCTTTATGCTGTCTTTGTCACTTATGACGACAACGCCAATGCCAAGCTGCAAAGCAACGAGACCAACCCGATGGACAACAGCGTGTATCGCGACTATCCTTTCTTCGCTGACGTCCAAGTGATGATCTTCGTAGGCTTCGGCTGCCTGTTGGCCTTCTGCCGATTCTACGGTTTCAGCGGAATGGTTTTCAACTTTCTGACGGCCACCTTTGCAATCCAGTGGGCGATCGTCATCCAAGGCTTCTTCCAGTTTTACCACGATGGGAAAATTCACCTTGGCGTTATCAACCTGCTCTACGCGGAGTTTGCATGCGCTGTGGTGCTCATCTCCTTCGGGGCCGTGCTCGGGAAGACCAGTCCGGTGCAGCTCCTGGTGATGGCTTTGCTGGAGATCCCCGTGTTTGCCGTGACAGAGTGGGCCGTGTTGAAATACATCCGCATAAACGATGCCGGTGGCAGCATTCTTATTCACTTGTTTGCCTGCTACTTTGGTCTCGGCGTGACATTTGTGCTGTATCGGCCAGCCCTCAATAACGGCCACTCCAAAGAAATCACCAGCTACCATTCGGACATCCTCTCTGTCATGGGAACCTTGTTCCTCTGGGTGTTCTGGCCCTCATTCAACTCTGCGCTCACCTTAAAAGGTGACGATCAACACAGAGCAATCCTGCACACTTTTATCGGCCTGAGCTCATCCACTCTCACTGCATTTGCACTCTCTGCAGTGTTCAATAAGAGAGGCAAGCTCACAATGGCCGACATCCAGAACGTGACTTTGGCAGGTGGCGTGACAGTTGGAGCGTCAGTGGACATGATGATTTCTCCATCGGCTGCCTACGCTTTGGGGATCATGGGCTGCACTGCTTGTTTTTTTGGATACAAGCACCTCAGCCCCTTTTTAGCACGACGCATGAGGATCCAGGACCAGTGCGGCATTCACAATCTGCACGGCCTCACGGGCCTCATTTCATCCACAGCCGCCATCTGTGCCATCCTGCTAGCCACTGAAGAAACCTACGGGCCCAGCATGTACCAGATCTTTTCCCACCGTGCTCCGCCCGAGGGAGATCCAAAGCTGCTAGAGCTTCAGACGCTGATCCCCGGGTTGAAGCCAGGCTTGGGGCGTACGGCGCAAGAGCAGGCTCTGTACCAAGTGGCGGCGATCTTTTCCACCATTGCAGTTTCCACTGTTGGCGGGGTGCTGACCGGTTTGGTCTTGAGGCTGCCATGCATGGCTTCCCCATCTGATGAGGACTGTTTTGATGATGAGGTGTTCTTTGATATGCCATCAGATTTTGATAGAGGGGAAGATATCAAGAACTCTATGATGATGCAATGATGGTGATGTCCATAAAATTAATTAGCACCATGAAATCAAAGGTCTCTGCAGCAACACCAATGCTTCACTGCCATTCTGTAAATATGAATCATTATTGTGTGATCTTTTGCTGCAGTCGATTTTATGATATTATTTCAATTGATTTCATACATTTTTAAAGTAAAGGTGCAGACCTTTTTTCCCAAACACCTCTACATCAAACAAAATATTTTCGTTGCATCGGTCAGCAATTTTTATATGTTAACGATGTTGACTAAAACTAGGCAGAGGAGCAGTATAGCATATATGTGCACAACGTTTGAAGATTGCATGACTAATTTTTCACAGTAATGCCACTTTGATCATCAGTAGCCTACTTCTTTTGATGAAAAGTGGCTGCTTTTCATCTGCTTCTGTAAGGTGATACCACTGTGTGTGATATTAATGTACTGTATGCTTTGCCACCCGACTTAAAAACTACATTTGAATGTTCAAAAAATGACAACCTGTACTATCACGCAATTTAAGTCGTTGATTGGTTTCATAGTCCAACAATCTTTAAGCTGTTAATAAAAGCCTAAACACTGCTGAGTTTGATTTGTCCATAGAATGAATATCAAACATATAATATATTAAAGTATTGCACAGTTGCCAGCAAAGCTGTCAGTCTATGTTGTACTTTAAATTACTTCAATATCCACGAACCTAGATAAGCTTCGAGAGGATTTAAAAATCTAACAAGAAGAAACAACAGCTACCACGAGTATTATAGCTAAGTACTGTTGATACAATTTTAAGAGTTTACAATTTTTTATAGACAGTAACAAATCATAGTTTGTTACTGTCTATAATCCAGCACCAGGTCGCATTTAAGGCTCACAAGTGTAGCCTGTTGTAAAAAATACGTCACCATGGATGGGGCATTGTGATTTCTCGGGAATGTTGCCGAATCACTGAAATAATCATTTAAAAACATAAACACTCGCATATATCAATTGAAATAAATGATCTGTTTCCTACCTTGTGAAATCATTGCTATTGTGAGACTACAGTAATGTGATCAATATCATCACGTAACTGAATTTCACTAGTTATGAATGATAACAATGAGTTCATAATAATTAAGAACAAAGGGAATTTGAGGATATTTGTAATTTCAGAAGTGTGTATCAAACTGGCAGCCTATTCGCAATCATTCATAACCAAGAAACACTTCTTAGTTTAGAAGATGTTGATGACCCCTGATCTAACAGCTAGTTATCTAATCATTTCAGTCAGAGCTGATGATCTAATAGTTTATTATCTAATCAATAAGGGAACTCTATCCAACCCAGCCCACATTGCAGTCACCCGTCGACGTAAACATTTGCTAAAATAATACATCCTTTTTTTTGTTCTGTCGTCTCACTTTTCACCTTTTTTGTATTGTGCTGTGTATCATGTTATTTTGTGCCACGTGATCATATGCAGGTACTTCTCAATAATAGGAAAAGTTAAGCGGCCAAGACTTGCCACCAGAGTGACGACGGAGGGGGAAGTGGGATGGAGGCATTAGCTGGTGAGCTAGTGAGCTTGCTAGCGGTGGTTGGTGGTCAGTAGGCTGTTCATTTTGACCAAGGTTGAAGAGAGTTTTCAGTGCAGCGCCAAGATGTTAATATTTGAAATGCACGTAGTTATTCATACAGAAAATATATTTGGTTTTGAGGTTCATCCAATATTTAATCATTTATTACTTGAGAATGTTTACCTTTTCAAAAATGAGAAGCTAATGTATTAAACGAGTCAACTGTTGTTGGCTTCATGTTTTATGTAAATGTTGACTAAGTGGAAAATGAATAATCGAATGATAGTGCTACCAACAAACACAACATAAATTGAGCGACACACGTAGTTGAAATTGTTGACTGGTTAGCATGACTGCCTTACAGTTTCAAGTTTGTGGGTTTAAAATCCTGACTCTGTCCTTCCTGTGGAGAGTTTGCATCTTCATGAAATTTTGGTTCACCAGTGTCAACTAAATTAGATTTTATTTGACAAACAAACATGAAATGAATGCAAGAAAGTGAAACTGAATGCACGTCTTGCGTCTGCGAAAGCACATTTTCTTTTCAAGTAACAACATGAAAACAAATGTAGATGTTTTTTTTGGTGGAATGTGGACACGCCGAAAAAAATCATGCTCATGAAATGAATTCTTTTTTGAGTGAAAATGGTGTAAATGCTTGTTTCTGCTGATTTCCGATTGAAGTTAATTGTCATTCAAAATTCTGCAGCGTAACGGGGATCATCAATCTGGTTAAACATGGGATACACTGCAGGTGATGGCAACCGCGCATTTTGCCACAAGATTGCAGTAGCGGGGCTTATATACGTGGAGAAATAATGGAATGTACTGTACTCAAGGTGGTACACATGAAATGAGAAGCCACACATTTATTTATATTAATAGACTGAAAATCAAACATTGCACAATAACAGATTCCAATAAGGCAGTCTTTGTAGTAAGATTTTCTGCTGATTATTAAGTTAAAAAATGCGTAACTAGTAATAAATGTGTGTTAATTATTTAAAAGTATTGTTGATCCTGTAAAAGTGTGTGCGTGCGTGTGTGTGTGTGTGTGTGTGTGTGTGTGTGTAACAATAACAATACACGCGCGCGTATTGTTATTGCAATCAGCATCGATCCTGTTGTCTCAGTTACATCACATGCAGTACTGACCGTTTATTTTAAAAAAACTACGCCTTCTTAAGTGTCTAAAATAACTGCATTTAAACAATGATCATCAGCGCCATCTAGTGACTGAAGGCTGGGGTTTCAACCCTGTCAGTACTCTAACTGTTTAACTGACGTAGTTTTCGCACTGGATTTGCTGTGCTCGGTTGACACAGAAATACATCCGCACAATGAGCGATGCTTTTGTCCTCCTCTCTCAACTCATCTAACTGAAGCACAACTGAGTACAGTATTGAATCTGAAGAGAGCTGCAAGCAGGCTGAGTCTTTAGGGGCCTTTAGGCTCGGGTTTGCTCATAGTCTGTAGTTTGTGGCTCGGAGAATGCCGGTATTCGTTGATATATCACTGTGCAAATTCCATATGCTGTATGGTTGTTTTTTCTTCTTTGCGAGAACATTACATAATATTCCAGACTTAATCACAGCCTGAGTAGATTGCCGTTACATGTTGGAAATTAATTGGCCAAGTGAAACTCACAGCCAAACTAGATTAGTTTTTGTACTTTTATTAAAAGCTTGCTGATCGTTCTTGTGCTAACGGGCTAACCTAATCAATGACTTAACTTGTGTGGCAGTACAAAACACTTTTTCAACATTCGGTTTTAGTTTCTAGGTCAGGTGCCAATGCATACATTATTATCTCACACAGTGGTGTTACCTTTCAGAAGCAGATGATAAGCAGCCGCTTTCATCAAAGGAAATGGGCTACTGTTGAAAACATGGTCAACGAACAATTTTCACGTTCACTGTTTTACTGATAATTTAATAAATTCATCAAATTATAATATTTAATGAGAAAAACGATTTAAAAATTAAATCAATACATTCCAGCGATCAGAAGCCGCCGCCGTCCCCAGCAGGCTGGCTTTATGCCCAACCGCTCCACAACTGACCACATCTCTGCCGTTCGTTTGCTGATCGAGAAGACCCGTGAATTCCGTAAAGACCGCCATCTCTACATCGGATTCATCGATCTGAAGGCCGCCTTTGACACCGTCTGCCACTCCTCATTATGGAACATCCTCCAAGCCCTCGGAGCACCACCCAAGATCATAGCCCTGTTTAAGCTGCTCTACAGCAACGCAGAGAGCTGTGTCCGTATCAACGGCATTGATTCCGACTGGTTTACCATCTCCAGTGGCGTTCGCCAGGGCTGTGTGGCTGCTCCTGACCTTTTCAATTGCATCATTGACCATCTGATGCTCAGGGTTTGTGAGCGCATCCCGGAGTGTCTCTCGGCAATTACCACCTGACTGACCTGGAGTATGCTGACGACACCATCCTGCTCAGCACTTCCTACAGCCAGCTGAGAGACGCTCTGGGCATTTACAGTGAAGAGGCAGCGGCTAGGCCTCCAAGTGAGTTGGACTAAAACTAAGTTCATGTATGTCGGTGATGGACCAGATCCACCTTCCATCCACATTGGTAGCGACATCGTGGAGCCTGTTAAGAGCTTTGTGTATCTGGGGTCCATGGTGACAGACAATGGGGACCTAAAACCAGAGATTCTTCGCAGACGAGCCCTGGCAGCATCTGCTCTGCAGTCTCTCTGAAACCACTCTGGCGGCACCAGACCATCTCGCGCAAGACGAAGCTCGGATTTACAACTCTGCCGTACTCTCGATCCTGCTTTATGGCTCAGAAACATGGCCCTGAACGACACCCTGGCCAAAAGAATCAATGGCTTTGATAGCAGAGCTCTCAGAACCATCGAGAACTTCAGGTGGCCCCAGCGAGTCTCAATGAAGAGCTCAGAGCCCGCGCGTGCCAGCCCCGAGCATCTTCCTTGGTCGCACAACGCCGCACCCGCTGGTTCGCCATGTCCTTCGCCTACCACCAGACCATCCGACACGAGCCATTCTTCAGTTCGACCCAAAGGCCGCAGGCTGGAGACGACCACGAGGGAAGCCCCGCACTCGATGGCTCGACGTCGTTACGGGCGACCTCCAACAACAAGGAGTTGCTGTGGAGGATGCAGAACAGCTGGCACAAGACCGCCGGCACTGGAAAAACCTGGCTCATCTGGTCGGCTCAACGCACAGGGACGGGACCCCCGGACCTTCGCTGGAGCACTAACTAACTAACTAACTAACTAACTAATTGTGAATTGCACATAATATTTGATTCGGTTTAGTCTACTTTGAACGTGAGTAGATTCCTTGTTAGAAAGTTACAGGTAATTATGATTAGCTAGCTCAGTCGCTGTAGTGGTGTTTGCTAGTAGTGGTGGGGGATGCTGGCATATTTTTTTTCACCAAAATAAATCTGTATGTGTATGCATATTGATGTGGATCAGAAAACATTGTAATGCTTTTGTTTTTCTTTATCTAGAGTGTAACTACCCCGGTCAAGGATGACGCTTCGTACTGATGTCCAAAAAACGTTTAATCATGGAACACCGTGAAAACTGCAACACATTTCAAACAACAATAAACATTACAACAACCAATGGCTCAATATTGGCGCCAGTTACATAGAGTATTGCTGTTCGCAGATTTACTGTTGAGGAGGTTGTAGCAATGCTGCAGCAAGAAGCAGATGAGGAAGATGAGGAAGATTTTTCTGATTCAGTCTACCATTTCTGATGATGATGAACCCAGAATATTTGCTACAGAGTCAAGCCGGAATTGTGGGTGTGTCTAGAAATCCAGCTTTCCTGCATGAAGAAGACTCCTCTCATGACACAGAAGATTCCTCTAATCAATCTTCTGGAGAGGAAACTCAGATTCAGTCCAATAGACTGAGTAAAAATGAATCTTACTGGAATGAGAATCCGTCCACTCATGGCAGAACAAGAAGCCACAAACATCCTGAGGAGTTGTCTGGACCTCCTCTTGGAACATCAGCTCTTTCACCAAAAGATGCCTGGATGTTCGTGAGTGACAACATCATTGAGGAGGTTCCAAAATGCACCAACTTAGAGGGACAAAGAACCGAAACACTGACAAAGAAGAATTCATGGCCTTTGTCGCTTTGACCCTCATTGCAGGGCCTGATGCATGCCCAGCAAGCCTGCAAAATATGGGATAAAAATCTTCTGGATGTGTGATGCAAGGTTACCTTATGGAATAGAAGGAACTGTCTTTCACATTCAAAACTGAGCTCAAAACCCACCTATTCAGACTTGCATATTCAACTTACATCTACCAGTATTCTTTTATTTATAATTTTATCTGCGGTTTTATTGTTTGCTCTTGGTTGTAAAGTGTCCTTGAGTGCTGTGAAAGGCGCTTACAAATAAATTTTATTATTATTATTAGCGAGCCGTCACCTTACCGTGGTGGAGGGGTTTGTGTGTCCCAATGATCCTAGGAGCTAAGTTGTCTGGGGCTTTATGCCCCTGTCAGGGTCACCCATGGCAAAAAGGTTCTAGGTGAGGGACCAGACAAAGCACGGCTCAAAGAGCCCTTATGATGATAAAAATGAATGGATCTAAGTTTCCCTTGCCCGGACGCTGGTCACCGGGCCTCCTCTGGAGCCAGGCCTGGAGGTGGGGCTCGTTGCGGCGCCTGGTGGCCGGGCCTACACCCATGGGGCCCGGCCGGGCTCAGCCCGAAGAGGCAACGTGGGTCCCCCTTCTCATGGGCTCACCACCCATGGGAGGGGCCAAAGGGGTCGGGTGCAATGTGAGCTGGGCAGCAGCCAAAGGCGGGGACCTGGCGGTCCGATCCTCGGCTGCAGAAGCTAGCTCTAGGGACGTGGAATGTCACCTCTCTTGCAGGAAGGAACCCGAGCTGGTGTGCGAGGTAGAGAAGTTCCGACTAGATATAGTCGGACTTGCCTCGACACACAGCCTGGGTTCTGGTACCAGTTCTCTCGAGAGGGGTTGGACTCTCTTCCACTCTAGAGTTGCTCATGGTGAGAGGCGAGAGCAGGTGTGGGCATACTCATTGCCCCCGGCTCAGTGCCTGTACATTGGGGTTCACACCGGTAGACGAGAGGGTTGCTTCTCTCCGCCTTCGGGTGGGGGACGGGTCCTGACCGTTGTTTGTGCATATGCACCAAACAGCAGCTCAGCGCACCCACCCTTTTGGAGTCCTTGGAGGGTGTGCTAGAGAGTACTCCTGCTGGGGACTCCCTCGTTCTGCTGGGGACTTCAATGCTCATGTGGGCAACGACAGTGAGACCTGGAGGGGCGTGATTGGGAGGAACGGCCCCCGATCAGAACTCGAGTGGTGTTTTGTTATTGGACTTCTGTGCTCGCCACGGATTGTCCATAACGAACACCTTGTTCAAACATAAGGGTGTCCATATGTGCACTTGGCACCAGGACACCTAGGCCGCAGTTCGATGATTGACTTTGTGGTTGTATCATCGGATTTATGCCACATGTTTTGGACACTCGGGTGAAGAGAGGGGCGGAGCTGTCAACTGATCACCACCTGGTGGTGAGTAGGCTCGATGGTGGGGAGGACGCCGGTCCGTCCTGGCAGACCCAAACGTATTGTGAGGGTTTGCTGGGAGCGTCTGGCGGAATCCCCTGTCAGAAAGAGTTTCAACTCCCACCTCCGGCAGAGCTTTTCCCATGTCCCGGGAGGCGGGGACATTGAGTCCGAATGGACCATGTTCGCGCCTCTATTGTTGAGGCGGCCGACCTGAGTTGTGGCCGTAAGGTGGTTGGTGCCTGTCGTGGCGGCAACCCCGCATTCGCTGGTGGACACCAGCGGTAAGGGATGCCGTCAAGCTGAAGAAGGAGTCCAATCGGGCCTTTATGGCCTGTGGGACCCCAGAGGCAGCTGACGGTATCGACTGGCCAAGCGGAATGCGGCCGGTGGTCGCCGAGGCAAAACTCGGACATGGGAGGAGTTCGGTGAGGCCATGGAAGCCGACTTCCGGACGGCCGAGGAAATTCTGGTCCACCATTCGACGTCTCAGGAGGGGAAGCAGTGCACCACTAACACTGTGTACAGTGGAGATGGGGCGCTGCTGACTTCGACTCGGGACGTTGTGAACCGTGGGCAGAGTACTTCAAGACCTCCTCAACTCCACCAGCACGCCTTCCTTGGAGGAAGCAGAGTCTGGGGACTCTGAGGCGGGCTCTCCTATCTCTGTGGTTGAAGTCACCGATGTGGTTAAAAAGCTCCTCGGTGGCAGGGCCCCAGGGGTGGATGAGATCCGCCCGGAGTTCCTCAAGGCTCTGGATGTTGTGGGGCTGTCCTGGTTGACACGCCTCTGCAGCATCGCGTGGTCATCGGGGAGAGTGCCTATGGATTGGCAGACCGGGGTGGTGGTCCCTCTTTTTAAAAAGGGGGACCGGAGGGTGTGTTCCAACTACAGAGGAATCACACTCCTCAGCCTCCCTGGTAAGGTCTATTCAGGGGTGCTCGAGAGGAGGGTCCGTCGGGAAGTCGAGCCTCAGATTGAGGAGGAGCAGTGTGGTTTTCGTCCCGGCCGTGGAACATTGGACCAGCTCTACACCCTTAGCAGGGTCCTCGAGGGTACGTGGGAATTCGCCCAACCAGTCTACATGTGTTTTGTGGACTTGGAGAAGGCGTTTGACCGTGTCCTCGGGAGTTCTGTGGGGTGCTTGGGAGTATGGGGTACCGAGCCCCTGATACGGGGTGTCCGGTCCCTATACTGCCGATGTCAGAGCTTGGTTCGCATTGCCGGCAATAAGTCGGAATCGTTTCCAGTGAGGGTTGGACTCCGCCAAGGCTGCCCTTTGTCGCGATTCTGTTCATCACCTTTATGGACAGAATTTCTAGGCGCAGCCGAAGCGTTGAGGGGGTCCGTTTTGGTGGCCTCAGTGTTACATCTCTGCTTTTGCAGATGATGTAGTACTGTTGGCTCCTTCAAGCAGGGCTCTCCAACTCTCACTGGAGCGCTTCGCAGCCGAGTGTGAAGCGGTTGGGATGAGGATCAGCACCTCCAAATCTGAAACCATGGTCCTCAGTCGGAAAAGGGTGGCGTGCCCTCTCCGGGTCGGGAGGAGATCTTGCCCCAAGTGGAGGAGTTTAAGTATCTTGGGGTCTTGTTCACGAGTGAGGGCAGAAGGGAACGAGAGATCGACAGGCGGATCGGTGCAGCGTCTGCTGTGATGCGGACGCTGTATCGGTCTGTCGTGGTGAAGAAGGAGCTGAGCCAAAGGGCAAAGCTCTCAATTTACCGGTCGATCTACGCCCCAACCCTCATCTATGGTCACGAGCTATGGGTCGTGACCGAAAGAACGAGATCCCGGATACAAGCGACCGAAATGAGTTTTCTCCGCAGGGTGTCCGGCTCTCCCTTAGAGATAAGGTGAGAAGCTCGGTCATCCGGGAGGGGCTCAGAGTAGAGCCGCTTCTCCTTCACATCGAGAGGAGCCAGATGAGGTGGCTCGGGCATCTAATTAGGATGCCTCCCGGACGCCTCCCTGGTGAGGTGTACCGGGCATGTCCCACTGGCAGGAGACCCCGGGGACGACCCAGGACACGCTGGAGGGACTATGTTACCCAGCTGGCCTGGGAACGCCTCGGGATCCTCCATGAAGAGCTCGAAGAAGTGGCTGGGGAGAGGGAAGTCTGGGCTTCCCTCCTAAAGCTGCTGCCCCCGCGACCCAACCCCGGATAAGCGGTAGAAAATGGATGGATGGATGGATTATTATTATTAGTGTCTTGACAGGGAGACAGCCAAGACAGGAGGTTCAAAGAAATTTAGAAGAGAATGTCATACAACAATTGTGCAGTGGAATCAGACAGAAGGTGAATATACAGGACAATAGAGAAAGTAAGTTTTAGCACAATGTCTATGTAAAGTGTACTTTTCAAAATTTGATTTCTTTGAGGGCAGAATCAAATAAAATGCTATGCAACCAATTTACAGTTGTAAAACTACTGATTTAGCTCAACTCACTAGCTGTGTGCTCTGTTCTCAAAGCTGGTTGATAAAATGACAAATAAAAACATTGCAAATGTTAAAGACACATGTTTGGACTCCTTCACTGCTAAAGTAATGACTTGAAGCAAATTATTATTACAGTTTTAAGTCATTTAGTCATCCTTGGAGCAATGGGTCAATTTTGACCCATGTGTGTAAACTTATTCATTCATTCATTCATCTTCCGAACCGCTTCATCCTCACTAGGGTCGCGGGGGGTGCTGGAGCCGAACCCAGCTGTCTCCGGGCAGTAGGCGGGGGACACCCTGAATCGGTTGCCAGCCAATCGCAGGGCACACAGAGACGAACAACCATCCAGGCCCACACTCATACCTAGGGACAATTTAGAGTGCTCAATCAGCCTATCATGCATGTCTTTGGAATGTGGGAGGAAACCGGAGCACCCGGAGAAAACCCACCCAAGCCCGGGGAGAACATGCAAACTCCACACAGGGAGGCCAGAGCTGGAATCAAACCCGGTACCTCTGCACTGTGAAGTCGACGTGCTAACCACTGGACTACCGGGCCGCCTGTGTAAACTTAATGTAATCATATAAAAATACTTTTGTTCATAAAGTATGAAAGGAAGACTGGAAATAATGATCAGTGGTAATCAAAAACAAGGTATCTAAACAACACTTCCAATGATCAAATAAATTGATATCAAAAGCACTCAGCCAGCATGAAATAACATGGAAAATGAATGCGGGTCATTTTGGACCCATGTTGTGCATTAGAAGGGGTGTGCATATGTTGCGCATCAAAGGGTTAACAATGTTTGGCCTCTAAAGGCGGCAAGTGGAGAAATCGTGGCGGAAGTAATCCCACAATGCATTGCACTGCCCACGTATGCAAACAGGAACATGGCTGCCGGGGTTTGACTTAGCTGCAGTCCATTTTTATTTATTTCTGTCGGCCTGACAGCCCTCTAAAGTTGCCTCTTCATACTTGATTTACATTTGCGACTGAAGTAGAACGTTTGTGGTGTTTTTTTACCGCATCTTCTGACAACGGTGTTTTTTGTTGCTCGTCAAGCAAACAGGTAAGAGTTAGTTCGCTCGATAGCTCACCGGCTAACTGAGCCTGATCGGTGTTTTTCATCGAAATCAGAAACCGTATTGACGATTCAATTTTTTGAGAAAACCCTCAAAACAAGTGACATTTCCTTAAACGTTGAGAACAAACACGCTTTACGGTAAACTTTGATAGAGTCGGTTCAAATCGGACAATCCCATGCACATTTGTGACGTGAGTTTCTACTTTTTTCTGTTCTGTACTAATAACAATTCTACAGTATTGTGTATGCTTGTATAAAAATATATTTAAAATCTAAACACTGTTAATTATTAGGAGTCAGTTCATTGCCATAGCACCGTCGTGACAAATAATATCATTCAGCGCACTTCTTTGCAAATTCTTATGGCCTTGAGAATATGACAATACGAGCAAATTATTAACGTTATTTTCAATTATAGATTTTTTTTTCCACCACAGGATTCAGCATTAACTATTCTGTAAAACCTTTTTCTTGTTCAATTTGTTTTCAGTGAATCATCATGGCCAGTCCAAGAACACGAAGAGTTTTGAAGGAAGTCAGAACTCAAGATGAAAATAATGTAAGTCCACAGAGATAATGTTTAATATCTACATGGAGCTGAACCTAGCTATGGTTTCTATATTTGTGTAAAACCCACAAACTACCAGTAAACATAAATGCATTTCCACTTTTGGAGGTTTTCTGTTTAAAAGTGGACGTACAGTGGTTTGTAACTAGTCCACACATCTTTGTTCAAAAGCCATGACAGGTTTTTGTGATTAAAAAAAGCCGTGAAAGAACGGGAGTGTGGGCGACAGCAGGAGTGTGACAGAAGGGCAGCATTGACGATCTTGAAATAGCATTGTCTGAGATCATGATTTCGGACCTAAAATGATAAATCGTTCAACCCTATCCTGATATAATGCATCTTGTTTTATTCCCCACAGCTGTGCTTTGAGTGTGGGGCGTTCAACCCTCAGTGGGTTAGTGTGACCTATGGAATCTGGATATGTTTGGAATGCTCTGGAAAACACAGAGGCTTGGGAGTACATCTCAGGTAGAGAAAAAATATGTCTTGTTTTGAGAGATTAGGGAAACATTTTCCAACTTTGAACTCAATTCATGATTCAGCACCCTTGAATTGACACACTCTTAAACGATCATAATGCATGTGACGTAACAGTTACTAAAATGTAAATGATTAAAACAAAAATCTTATTCTTTTTTTTACATTTTTATTTCATCTAAAATATTTCTCAAAATTTGTCATAGTCTGTGGGGAAACATCTCTGTTCTGTTTGCAGTTTTGTACGTTCTGTCACTATGGACAAGTGGAAAGATATTGAGCTTGAGAAGATGAAAGCAGGAGGGAATGGCAAATTTCGTTTGTTTCTGGAACTCCAAGATGATTACAATTGCAACTGGACCTTACAGGAGAAGTATAACAGCCGAGCTGCTGCGCTCTTTCGGGACAAGGTGAGCTCTGCAGGAAACTACGGCCTGGTGAAGGACACCACTTCCTATATAGACTGCTTAATCACAGTCCAAAATGATTCACAGTCTGGCCAAATTTGGGGTAAATTAGTAATTTAGTTTTGCTTTGTGTAATCAGTGTGTTATCGCTGCAGATGAAACAGGAACGGAGTTAAGCTTATAAATAAACTGTATTATTATTATTATTATTAAGACATTAACTCTTATTTCCCCATGACGTATAAATACATCAAGAAAAGCCACTACGGCCGCCCAAAAAATACAAAATAAATAAAGATAATGGAGATTATTATTTGTAATGCATCATCAAAAAAAATTTTCTGTCAATTTTGTGTGACATTTCTAGCCCGAAGACATCCATTCACACACTTGACCTAAAAATGTGTCCATGGTCAAATCATTTTGGTCTTAACTGGAATGAATATTTGATGTCATCCTATTAAAACATAAAAACCCACATTCTCTTGTTCATGTTTAATATTGTCTTCATCAGGTTGCCACTGAAGCTGAGGGGAAGGAATGGTCTATTGAAACGTCATCTGCTAAAAACTGGGCATCCCCTCAACCTAAAAGCAGCCTTTCATCCTCGCATCGGTAAGACTCAAAGGAAGCTTCTATATGATCCAGTAAAGGACTCGTCATTACCGTTGTGAATGTACGCCACAGTTCCGGGGGACCAGGAGCGAACTCTGCCACATCTGGTGATAAAGCATTTGAAGACTGGTTGAGTGATGACGTCAACTCTTATCAGAGGTAATAACTTGATCATCCTGTCAATGATCGTTCAATTTTTTTCCTTCTTTTTAACAAATTTTAAAACTCTTGTTCAGTGGAGGTGGCTACAGTGGGAATCAAGAGAATCGCTATGTTGGCTTTGGCAACACAGTGACCCCAGAGAAGAAGGAGGATGACTTCATCAACAATGCTATGTCCTCCATTTATTCAGTAAGACACACAGTCGCCTTTTCTTTGTCCGTCCGAGATTTTCATTTCTGCTGCTGCCGTTTTGTTTTGCAGGGTTGGAGCAATTTCACTGTTGGGGCCACCAAGTTTGCTTCAATTGCAAAAGATAATGTAAGAACCCAAAATGTTCAAACTGCATTTCCAAAACCAACATTTCTTCATTAAGTGGTAACGTTTTGGAGGAAAGTACCTCATACATTTTCATATTTTCCATCCAGACAACCAAACTGGCAAATCAAGCAACTTTGAAGGTAAGACTGACATGGTTACTAGTGATACCTTGAAGGTACACAACACACACTGATCACATATTGTATTATTTATATCTATTAGTACTCTGTTTTTACATAGACTGTATGCTTTCTTTATTGCTTACTATTTGCCTCGTTGCACACTTAAAGTATAAAAGCATGATGCTCTACTCACTGTTAACTTTAATATCTTTTTGCCTTCTCTGGACATAGTTAAGGGGCTATAAGGCGCCCCCAGAACCGGTAAAGCAAGAAATGAGCGCATGACACTTTTTCCTGCATCATGTTTGTAAAAATGTGGTGTGATTTAAATTTTCTTGAGAAAAAAAAATGGCCGCATGAGAAGTTGTCCTGCCTTGTGTGTGTATTTGTTAAGTGTCGTTTTATTTTGGGATTCTTCTGCTTGCAAGATTCACATTTTGTGCTCGAGACGTTTCACAAACGGTGGCTGTCACCTGTGGGTTGTTGGCTTTTGCGTCATAAAGTATGCGCTATGAGTATATGGATGACTTAAATAATACATTTTTAGTCTTCTCATCAGTCACTGTATTAACATATGGGAAAAAGAAAAAACGACACTGTATAATAATAATATAATAATAGACTTCTACCACAATGTGTTATACATTGATGCATGACAGTGTAGAGTTTTTTTTTGTGTGCTGTCAAAGAGTAATGGCACACACACAAGAATATAATTTTTAACCCACCGTTAACTATATTATCAAAATGGTTAAGTCAAAGGGAATCCTAAATTTATGTCTCTCCATTCACTCGAGCTGTCTTTGAGCCATTACACCGACTTATTGCCTGTTCAGTGTCACCAGTCACTTCATTGCCAAGCCGTCAATAAGAAACTGTATAATTGAAGTGATTATCCCCCCTCCCCTCTTTGACTTCCAACTAGGCCACAGAGTTAGGACACACACTAAATGAGAGCGTTATCAAACCTACCCAAGAAAAGGTAACATTGATGCCTGACGTTTTTCAATTGGTGGTGGGCTGCAGCACTTCAAAGCAAACGGCTTCAGATGTGAATGCGCTATTTTTGACAGTGCTTGCTTATCAGCTTGATGTGAACGCACATTATAAGACAAAAGCAGTAAATTAGTTCTGGTTAACCTTCCAACTGTTTTAGCGGGAGATGGAAATTGACGTTATTTTTGTAAAATTGTAATTCCCGATCATTTTCTCCCTCTCTTCATCATTCTTGACGCCTGCTTTTATCATATCATATATGAGTTGTTTTTAAACTTATTGACAATTGCAGGAGGTCAGAGGAAGTTGGCCTTTTTATTTGCAAAACATCTTGGTTAAGTTTAGAATCTGTGACTGGACAAGCCTGTTATGCACCTATCTGTCTTTTGCCTTGTAATGTACAGTTCACATAGTTTAAGGGGCACCTGCAGCATGCGCTTCTCTTTTCCCTCATACAGAATGATTGTAGCCACAATCATTCCAATTAACTTTCCAATTAACTTTATTATTGTTTTTTTTTTTTAGGCCGTTGTAATAATAAGTGCAATCTGACAAAATGATTCCTTACTACATGCTGTTCTAAATATACAGTGGCTGTAAAAAAATAATCTACACCCTCCTCTTTAAATGCCAGTTTGTGACAAAACAAATGAGACCAAGATAAATCATTAAAAAGTCAATAATGTGACCTATGACTTGTACAGTTGTAAAAAAAATCTTTTGGAGAGGGGAAGTAAAAGTAAACAACTGAGATAATGTGGTTGCACATATATGTGCACCCTCTTCTAACTGGTGTTGTGGCTGTGTTCAGAGTTAACACACATTCAAACTTGGGTTAAATGGCAGTCACCACACACCTGCGAACATTTCAGTTGCCTCTGATTAACCACAAATACCGGTACTGTAAAGTCCAGCTGTTCTAGTAGGACATGCCTGGTTTATTTGTTTTTCTAGTCGCATCTTCGAGCAGAAGCCATGGTCTGCACAGAGCATCCACAGCATCAGAGCAGTATTGTTGTTCAAAGGTATCAGACAGGAGATGCGACTAAATTCTCGCCAAGGTGAAGACATTTATCATCAAGTGGAGATAATATGGCACAACAGTGACATTACGAAGAAATGGACATGTTAAAAAAAAAAAAAGATAAAAACAAGAGGCCGACATAGCCGAATAGTGAAGGAGCTGCAGAATTTCTGGCAAGTACTGGAAATTAGTAAAGATGGAGGGAATTGCAACTAAGTATTAGTTTGAGGGTGTGCATATTTATGCAAGTTGCTTTTATTTCATTTTTCTTATCACCGTTAAAATGTTTTGTTCTTTTTTTCAATTCAGATTCATGGGCCACACGTCACATAAAATGTAGAAAAGTTTGAGATGATTTCTCTTGGTCTGTTTTTTTTTTAACATCACCAAAATCTGGCAACGACCACGGGTTTGTGCAGACTTTTTATATCCAGTGACTGTACTAAAAAAATGTGTTGATATGATTTTTTCAATCCTGACAATTTGGCTCATCCAGGTGAAAGATGGCAAATTGCTAGATGAAATGACAGTCGGCATCACTGAGTTGGCAAACAAGGTAGGCTGGATGGCAGAGCTCTGCCACACCGAAGGGGCAAAACCAGTCTTGTGAGCGTGACGCAGCACCACGACAGTAAAGGGCGGGGGGAAAAAAAAAGACCGACTGAAAAGAAAAAAAGTTACAATACTATCAATGTGCAAATATCTCGGAGGCGCACCTCCTTGTTTCCACCCTCAGAGACTGGTTTTGTTGAAGCATGTATGTATGTGTATTAATTCTATGTACTGCTGTTTTTCTTGCTGCCATTTTTTACTCCGGTGGTGAGTATTTGTGTACCTTTTTTAAAATGATCATCTTTTATTCCCTCAAGACTGTAACAGCAGCATTATGTTCAAACGGTATTAGATCTTGAACGTGGAATTAATCAAATATGACATTGTTACTGAATACACAAGACAACTCTGCATGTACAGTAATTGTCAACTGCATGCATATGTATTTTTGAAAATATCTCCTTACTTTTGGTGCTGTCAACTAATTTTTTTTAGCGTGACGCTTTGTTTATTTATTTATTTTTAACTGTACTGTCTTCTTACTTTAGATGCAGGGAGCTGGTGCCAAATTGACCAATTTCTTCTCGGGAAAACCAGAAGATGGGTAATAATACAGTCCATTTACCAAATTAGTTATACTTGAATGTGAATTGTATAATCTAATGATTCCTTGTGGTTAGGGCTGCTGGAGATAGCTACCAGAACATGGATGCTACCGAGGGATATCAGGGCAGTTCTAGCCAGCCTGTCTCAAAGGACTTCTGGGAAACATTTGGTAGCAACAGTTCCCTAAAGGCCAAGAAATCCCCGAGCAGTGACAGCTGGACCATCGCAGATAATTCTGCAAAGAAGAGCTCTGACAGTTGGGACAATTGGGGCTCTGACGCAGCATCCAACAACAAGCACAGCACAGAGGAGAGCTGGGAGGCCTGGGACAACAACTGGGAGAATGCGGACGGTAAGACCAAAAAGAGTCCCACAAAACCTGCGGAGGAAACTTGGGCTAATGCAGACTGGTAGTCATCTCGAGAGCCTCGACTTCCCCACTTCTGCCTCTCTATCGCTTGTCATCCCACTGGCACTTAAAGGGAGAGAAGTCGCTTGCCTAACTCTTCCCGTCAATCCATTCAAATGGTCAATGTTGAACAGATGCCCAAAGTTTACATGAAGTGCATGATAAAAAGTCTCATTCGTAAAAATAACAACTATATTGACTTGTTTTATATTATTGTAAATGATCCTCCCCCACCCCACCCCCAGGGAAAACAATATCAGTGTATATAAGATCATAGTTGATTACCCTACCCCTGAAAATGGAATATAGACCTATTGGTAAATAAGCCAATGTTCATTCTGTATACTTGTGACATTGTGATACTGATGCTCATTTCACTTCAAGAAAATGATGCATGAGATTAAAAAAAAATCTGTAAATCATTGTAAATACAGAATGAGAGATTTGACGCAAACGTATTCAAACATAGGGCCATATCAGTGTGCATCGCATTTGAACGCTCGTGAATTCCTTTGCATACTGTCAAGGTGTTACACAAAATATTGTTTAGCAGTACAATAAAAATCATGAATATAAATGAACATTGCTACAAGCGGTTGATATTTCAAGCTTGTGAACTGATCCAAATCCTTTTTGAACTTTCTAAAGCAAGGCTCCACCTTCCTAAAGATACGATAAACGATGATAGTTCATAAGATCCCTTCGTGACTTGGTTGAAACAATTTTGTGAACGGCAATATAGAGTACTAACAATAACTTGGAAGTTTCACCCAGCTGTTTTTTGGGGAAGAGTAAGTGCGTCTTTTTCCCATTAAATTTATGGTAGATTGTGCTTTTTATACAAATGTCAAACCCGGGATGCTGTTCACTTACATGCATGTCCTGTAATCCTCGTAAATTGGACTTTTATGAAGTTGCACATGCTGTCCAATTCGCGTTGTTTGGTGTGTCGTCAATAGTGCACGCGGAACTGCCATTGTACTTGATCAATGTGAAATACACCTACGTTTTGGTCTACAGATCAGATTGTGAATGCTGAATGCTTACGTGTCACTGTCATCGCCTCTCGTTTGACTGAAAGCGACAGACATGACAAAAGTTTCATTCAAATCCAACTCAGACAATGTTTGCAAGTCCGGGGCAGTGTGTAACGGCACCTTTTATGATGTCGCATTTCAATCTCTCGAACAAACTTTTTTAATTTATGCCCTGCTAAACACCCATTTGCTGTTTTTGCGCTCAGGCGCCCTCTGGTGGCATTTTAGTGTCAAGGAAATATGTTGAAATGAGGCGTTTCCTATACAGTACAGGTGACTTGATGCTCTCTTGTGGTAGCAAGATGTAGTTACAAACCTCTTGGAGGGTGGGGGTTCATTTACTTGCAGGTTTTTGCAGCTTTGCTGCAAATGCAGAAGGTTCACTACTTTAAATTATGCATCCTGATAGAGTATCAGTGTTAGAATAATTTAAAAATCTATTATACCAGAAAAACTTCGTTCTGTTTATGGAGCTTTGTTTGGAAGAAGTCAGAACAGTTCTTTCCAGCATTATGATACTTTGTGTAACACTTTGGAGAATATTTACTTCCCATTTTCGTTTTTCCTCCTCCCCTGTATCCACCGAAAAGAAAACTATTGCATTCCGTTCTACCTCAAACAAGAATTTACTACACAGTGTGCGTATGCGGTATGTCTTTATTATCATGTGGGTTTCACGTTGTGTTAAAGCAAGACAAAATGGGACGCCGGCAACTTTGATGTGTTTCAATGTCAGTACATTACTATGATTTAAAAAAAAAAAAAAAAGCACTCCAAGGACAGTTGTCCTGCTGGACCTGATGTGTTCCTGTTTGCAAATGTCTTTCAAGCCTTAAACCGCTCTTCTTTGCTTTGTTCATGCTTACGTCAGCTTGTGAGTCTGTGCGTGTGATGCCGTGAGTTGTACATGTTTGTAAATTAACATCTCGTATCATGCGTGTTTGTGCGTTGTCAAATTGAAGATCGACTGTGAGATTTATTTTTCTCCCCCTTTCATGACAGCATGATATATAGCAGATATTCGTTTCAAAACAATCTTGTCCTCTTCACGTGAGTCAAAAGCTGAAGTGAATGTCTTGTTGGAATAATTCGCTGAATGTGTCAAGAAACAAAATGCATCCAGGTGCTGACATAAAAACACAAGACACAATTTGCTCTACTGTATAATCTAAACCTAATTCTACATTTTTAAAAATCTGCTCAGCAGCAATGCCTGTAAAACATAAAAAAGATGTGGTGTGAAAATTAAAACATCCAGCTGTTGTAAAATCCTCAAAAGTTGTTTCTTCTTGTTCAAGTGCAGTTCTGTCTGCTTTCCCTCTTTTGAGTTTCGCCAACAGCCCCCCATGAGGTGAGCCAGTTTTTTACACGCCACAGGTTGTGTGCATTTTCCCTGTACGCAAGGTTTCTGTGTTGACTAAATTGTGTTGTAAATTTACTCGTATTTATTTTGTCTGCATGGCAATGAGCACACGGGTCACTTAACCTTGTTTAAAAGAACAAGTCAAAACAAACAAATGCGTAACTATCTCCGTGACAGAAGTTGTGCTGACTTACTGCGCATCGGCCGCCCATACAATCAATTGTGTTGACAAGAGTAAATTGCCCACCTCTGCAAATTTAAGTTTAAAGAAAATGATCCCTTCAGAATGTGTGACCTCGAGTTTTAAAACAGTCAGGGTTTCAAAGTAAGGTTTGAACTGGTTGCCAGCCAAACGCAAGGCTCCCACTCACACCTCGGAACCATTTGGAGTGTTCCATGAACCTGCCATGCATGTTTTTGAAATGTGAGAGGACACCGGAGTACCCGGAGAAAATCCACCCAGGCATAAGGAGAACATGCAAACTCCACACAGGAAAGGCCGGAGCCACAATCGACCCCTGCACCTCTGCACTGTGACGCCGTTTGTTTAAACATCCCTCCATCGTTCTCATTGAAGACCAATGTTCTCATGTTGATAGTCCCTTTAATGTCTTTTGTTACATAAGATTTATTGTTTGGATGGATTTGAATTTCTTGGGAGGGAACCACTAGCTGCGCACAAAAATGGATGAAATTAGTCCTCACATAAAAAATGATCTAATTGGTCCAGTTAAAAACATGCTCTGAGCTGATCCATCCATTTTGAACACCACCTATTCTGAACAGGGTCGCGGGGAGTTGCTAGAGCTCATCCCAGTTGACCTCGGGCGGAAGGCAGACTACACCCTGAACTGGTCACTAGTCAGTCACCGGGCACTCCGACCGTCAATGAGTGGGAGTTGATTCCACGCTGCCCGCATACAACTCAAAGCGTGTGTACCACTACACCATCAGTGACCCCCTGAGATAGTTCTTACTTTCATTAGTCCATTATGTATTTTTGTTCTTCTTCAGTTTACTTTTGCACGTTGGAATCAAATGACCAACATTATGATCAGAGTTCAAAATTGGAGGTCTGCATTCTTCCCATTTACAAAACATTTATCTAGGATACTGTTTTTCCAAGTCTTATTTTTAACAAATTGCTCAGAAACCAGGCGATAGAGATTCTAGGTGACATTTGTTGTTCTTGTCCCAACTATCATAGTTGCCGCATCAGGATGCTTAGACCAGTGGTTCTTAACCTGGGTTCGATCAAACCCTAGGGGTTCGGTGAATCGGTGTCAGGAGTTCGATGGAACCTCTGCCATGGAGGGTTAGACACACGCGACTCAACATGTCAATTCGGGCCCGCTTGGCCATCACTGGCTGCAATGATCACGTGACATTGCTTGTCCAATCAGTGCTGTGGAAAATGTAGTTCACTCAAGTAGTCAACGTGTGACTGTCGTGATAGTCCGTTGTACCAAAAAAAAAACTACTCATCTCTAGAAATTTTATTTACTTTTTCTGTTTTAATGTGTGTGTTTTTAACATTGCATTGGTAAAAAATATATTTATTTATTTTTCACTAATGAAGGGTTTGGTGAATGTGCATATGCACTGGTCGGGTTCGGTACCTCTAAAAAGGTTAAGAACCACTGGCTTCGACTGATCACTAACACAGTCAGCAATGACGTGTTCAAGATCTGCAGTTGAGGTATACCTGTACGTATATAAAATATAGCACCCCCTGTTGTCTTGGCTTAATCTTTACAGACTGCGAATGCATTTTCATACAGGACTAGTTTATGACCCCTGCAATCACAAAGTAAAATAACAAACGTAGGTATTAAAAATAATACAACAAAGAAAAATTATAAAGAACATAAAATGAAGCAAAAATTACATCTGCATCAACCTTTAGGCTGCCTTTTTGTTCTCTTTTAATTGGAGGCAAGTCACAATTCAACCCCTTTTTAAGTTAAAAGGAACCAAGCGCAGTCCTCAGGAGACTCCAACAATCAGGGGGCACAAATTGCACGTGTATCAAATTCTTTGACATGCACCTTCTTAAAAATATTGATACATGTTACCTCCCTTGGCCTTAAAGGGGGAATGTAATACTGGTTCATGGGTCGCTAATGTCCACATAGGATGGAGAACACTAATACAAAAGCAATGAATCTTAGATACTGCAGAAGCGCATCGAATCAGACGAGGACATGTGACACGGGGCCAGGACACACCATGCTGGGTCATGCTGCTCTGCGAGATTTATTTAGTGATTTTTCATTCTTTTTATGTTTTTGTTGTTTTTTTTTCCACTTGCGCTCTTGTCAAGGAGTGTGATGAGTAGGACAGTCAAGCAGCAAGAGTCACAGTTGATTATCATCATCATGAGCATCCTCCCCCGTAGTTTCAGATTCATTTGTCATCACCAGCATCATAGAAGTTTTCCTCAAGCTAGAAAATAAGTTTACATCACATCGTTTCACTGATTTTGGAGAGCACAAACATTCCAGCAACACACTCTAGGATTAAGGGTGGGTAACAATAAAGGGGGTGTGGGGGGGAGAAAAAAAAAGCATGACTTTTTGCATAGTATTAAATGAACAAATACATTGAGTTCTTTATTTACAATTATTGTATAGATTTAGAAAAAAAATAGATATTGTTTAAAAACAAGATGAACACTTAAATCACTTACCCAATAAATGGCTAAGCATGAATGCCAAAAGGTTAGTTAGCTTGTTGGCATGTCTCTTTTTCTTGGTTCCACAAACTGCATGCTGCTAAATACAGTACATCGAGGCATGTGTGAATATATTGCAAGAAGTTTCATTGATATCGTGGTTATCATCAGCGGTGGCGTCAGAGTGCGTGAAAATAGCATGGAAATCGCACGGTTTAAGGTGCTTTTGACTGATTGAATTTCATTACTGATGCGTGATGGGAGACGTAGTCCAATATATTGACAGTAGAACCTCCAAAGAACGTCAAAAAGGCGAGAGTTTAAACGGCGTGACTCAGCAGTCTTGGCGGGCTATCCCCTTGGGAATATAAAAAAATGTCAATTTCTAGCTAGCCAACACCCGTTTATAGGACTAGCAAACAGAAGCAAAGAGATCTCATGCAGTTGAGAGGATTTAGAAGCGACTTGGAATTATCAAAATTTCTGCTCGACCGGAAAGTTTATCACCGGGTTTGATTGTGCAAATGTCATATCAGTAACATTTAGTTATACTAAAATTCCATCACCAATAAGTCATGCAACCATTGTAGCAGCGACGGCTAATGTCTGCTTGATTACAGTGCTAATGCAAGCTTAGTATCTCTCGGGCTTCTATTTGGTTGATGCAGGATGTGTTCTCGTGTTCGAGAATTGTGCTCATGTGCATGTCATGTGAGTGTCGTGGAGATTCCTGGGGCGGGAGTTAGTGAAGTGAGGCTACATTCAAATCTTGCTAGCAGTTTTAAACTCCCACTGTAAGCTAAGTGGAAATTTCCTTCCAAAAAACGACGGTCACTACTACTAAAATTGCTAACTTAATTTCATCGAGTTGTAGGGTTGTTATAATTTTGCCTCACAGTTTGAGATTCCAGGTTCAAATGTCGGCTCAGGCTTTCCAGTTTGATGCTAGCATGTTTGACCGGGTACATCCTTGAAAAACATACAAGAGATCAATTGTGTAATGTGTAGACGTGCGTGAGAATAATGTACCTAATAGTGTACCGCTCACCCAGCTCTAGCTGACTCATCATCTTAATGAATGCAAGCAGGAGAGAAAATGGACGGACGGGTCAGTTTGACCCGCAACATATCAAGAGCCAAAAACCGTTTAAAGGACAGCATATTATATTAACAGCCCTAGAATTTGATGATTCTAACGATGCCTCCAAAATTACCCTAGGTGACCGAAATGCTCCCCAAAAAGCCTTTCCCATTTCCTTTCAGCCTTTAAGGCTGAGTAGTTTTACTCTATTTTTGTTTTATTCTGTAAATCTTCTTCTTGAATGACATCCATTCTTTGCTATCAGTGGAAATAACTTTGGAGGTTCCACTGTATTTTACATTGAGTGTTAGGGATGTTGATTTATTTTTTATTTTTTTTATTGCATCCGCTGTGTGGTGCCTTGGTTGTTGTCATTTTGTTTTGTTTTTTTACACACAAATGATCAAAGAAATAAACAAGTGCTTTGTTTCTTGGTCAACGTACGGTAATTATTTTCCAACAGGCCTCAGCTGACTGGTAAAGCTTGTGCACCCTCTCCACATGGGATCAGATGAGAGGACAGGTGCAAACGAGGTGGGACAGCTTGGATAGAAGATACTACAATGTATTTATTTTGTAGAAACATGGTTATAGTTTGCATAATGAGCCTATAGTATACGCCGCACTTGTCAGTGACTTGAGTTAGTAATAGAAAGAATACAGGCTTCTTTAAAGTGGCCTTTTCCTTCTGAGTGTAATACGTTGTTTTTGTTTTTTGTTTTTTTGGAACGTTCCTTCTGCTGATCGTGTGGATCGGTCAAAGCACAATAAATATTACAACTATTAGTGAACAGCTGAGATGCTAGAGTACTGTATATTCTGTGACGGCAGGAAGACAAGCTTGGTTAAAACACACAAAAAGCACATCTAGATATTACACCACATAAGTTGTCATTCATAACCAAATAGTGCAGAAAAGAGTACTCCCCTTCTATTTCGATACCGGTACAGTATATGTCTATAGAAAAAGAGCCAAAGCAACATTCCATTTTTGTGTCATTGTTTTCCCCCTGGAGATGTTTAAAGATGGCGCCGAGAGGCTGTTTGAGGAGGAAAATCAATGCAAATTTCTCTGGTTTGAAAAGAAAAAAAGACATGCTTTAACCCAGACTTAAAACAAAGAATTGTGTGTGTGTGTGTGTGTGTGTGTGTGTGTGTGTGTGTGTGTGTGTGTGTGTATATATATATATATATATATATATATAAAGAGTATATATATAAAGAGTATATATATATATATATACACACACACAATACATATATATATATATATATATATATATATATATATATATATATATATATATATATATATATATATATATATATATATGCGCCTGTCAAAAAAACTGGTCTTGTTAGCAAGTTCTACTTAGCAACATGAAATTAGACCCACAAAAAAAGCGTCAAAAGCCCATGCCCAACCCAAATGACACAGGAAATCTATCGTCTTCGTTTGGAAGGGGCATTTTTGTCATTTTAGCCATTGGTCCAATTGCTCTTAAAATTTGAAACTGGATGATGCTAAATTTGGAAGCTTTTGAATTTTCACCGTGGCATGTGAGTGGAACACAGCACCAAAATTTGATGAGTAACCATGTAACACAAAGCTCTAATCACTCAGCTCCGCAAACTCAGGATTGACAAAATCCAGCATGATCCCCAAAGCCAGCATGAAAAATTTTGTAAGCACGTCTATCATGAGTAGACCCACAAAAAACTCAAGAAGCTATGGCCAAAAACACAGAAGAAGAAGTCATTTTGGCGTGTCGTGACCATATTTAGGTCATGGGTGCACAAAAACAACTCCAAGAAATGTCTTGATTGAGCCCAAATTTCAACCAAAACATGAGAAGATTGGGTAATGTAAAATTTGGAAGCATTTGAGTTTCAAGCATGGTGCAAGGGGAGAACACAGCACCAAAATGTGATGATTTGTCATGAAACCTAAAGTTCTTCTAACTTGGCTCCACAAACTAAGGTCCCCAAAGGCTGTTAAACCTATCAGCATGAAATTTGGCAGACATGTCTATCATGAGCAACGACAAAATAGTCTCAAGAAGCCAGGGCCGAAAAGACTGGAAGTCAGCCATTTTGGTTTGAAGGGTCCTTTTTTTGGTCAGTTCGGCCATCATCATGGGTCCATCAAAGACAAACAACTCTTGTCAATTTTGACAAATTTCTCCCAAATATAAACCAATTTTACTTGATTTACGTGGTACTAAATTTAGAGGCCTTTCAGTTTCCATCGTGTGGCTGGAATATGGCGCCGACATTTGATCATGTAATACGAAGCACAAATAACTGAGCTCCAAAAGCTCTGGGTGATCAAAATTAAGCCTCCAAAACAGATTTACTTAGCAGCGTGAAATTTGGTGGGCATATCTATCATGAGTAGATAGACAAAAGACGCCTTGCTCGGTCGGAAAGAAACAGAAGTCTGACATATTGGCTTGAAGTGGCCATTTCAAGATCACTTTGTCCATTCAATCAAACTACTTCTAGAGATCTTCTCCACTTGCGACCTAATTCAAATAGTGAATGCTAGACAGATGGTCAACAATAAATTGGACATCATTTTAGCTTTTGTCACTGCGTGTGGGTGGAGCATGGCAGCAAAGTTGAAAATGTAAAGCAGTATTTTATTTAAGACCAAACTGTTAGTTGAATGAACTACAGGTTAAACCTTCTACCGTTTGACTAAGAAATAAAATGTAATGCAACCAATCTTTTTTGGTTTAAAAATGGTCTACAGTGATGTGCGGATGTTGGTTTCTCTGACAAAGTTAACACACTGAAATTTATCTGGATTTTGATGGGAGGGTGGTCAGGGGGAGGGGACACAATATAGCTCACTGACATTGTTAAAAAGAATTCCTGTGACATGTTACTTTGCTAATGTGACTCAAGCAGTTCATTTTTGAAGGTCCTGATATCAACCTTTAAATTGGTTTAAAAAAACAACAACACTATTTTATAATATATGAAAAAGAAGGAAGAAGCAGCAGTGAAAGAAAAGCGAATGATAGAATTGTTCCACCCTCTGTCCCTGTGGAGGCCTTTTGTAAAAGCAAACAAACAAAGGCAACTCCATCCCAACAATCATAAAGAATAATACTAAGATTCCACATTTACTACCATTATAGTTTGGTTTCTTTTCGTTTGTTAATCCCTAAAAATATCTACAATATTTCACAAGATAGCAGGCAAATTCCAGCACATTTTTTCCTTATCCCCCGCCCCCATGTTTTTTTTCCATTTAGTTTTAATTCTCAGCAATAATAACAACACACCAAGTGAGCTCCGACATCCCTTCTTTCTCGAAACCAGGAAGTAGACTGTATCTCTAAGTGGTCTGTAAACAAATTACATTCTCTTTTAAGACATAAATAAGTCAAAAGTACTTTCGAGCCATTCGAAGCAGGAACAAGGCAACATGCCGACAAACAAAGATAAAACTCTTCTCTACTGTAAATATATTTATATGTGTTCATATTTATCGAATATAATCCCGTAAATGCTCATAAATCGCTGTTGTGTTATTTTTGCTCTCCTCTTTTCTTTTTTTTTGGGGGGGCGCGGGCGGTGGGGCGGAGGTGCAAAGCTGCTGTGCAAGTTGGGCCCTGGCACCCGGTCACAAATATCATGTGATCATGCCACGCAGAAGGAGAAGAAGAGGAGCAAGCTGTTCTTATGTCCATCGCAAAAAAAGAATCCAAATGGGAGGGCGGGCTTGGAAGCCTTTTAAATAAAACTCGGGCAATGTACATTCATGCAGGAGCAACAATAATAATAGAACAATAATATTAATCAGAATAGAATTACGAGGAGAGGTTCCAGTGTTTGTCTTCCTCCTCGCTGTCTTCCGTTTGCTCAACTGCGAGACAACCACAAATGCAAGATGGCTGTATCGCTTTTGTTTCATCTTTTTTTTTTTTGGTCCCCCTCCCCCGATTGTATGTACCGGTTACTTGAGAAGGTGACAGTTCCTAAACCAGGAGGTTAGAGGCTGGTCTCCAAGCTGTGCAAAGGGCTGGCGGGGCTGGAGGAGGCCGCCGACTTAGTGGTGTCGATGGTGAGGTTGATGCCGCTGTCGATGGCGTTGTTGTTCTTGTTGGGCGACGACGGCTGACTGGAGTACTTCCCCCTCCGGCGAGCCGAGTCGTCGTCCGTGTCGTCGATGAGCGGGATGTTGGGCGTGGAGTCCTCTATCCTAAACTCGGGCTGCGTCATGAAGTTGTGGATGGAGGTGCGGGAGTCTGGCTTCTCCAGGCCTTCGTAGAGGGAGCTGCGGAATGCGTTCACGACGCGTATCTGCCGTGTCGGAGGGGAAAAGAGCACACATTGGGATTAGGATGAGGCGAGACAGCTGGGAAGGTGAGGGGCGTGGTAGGAGGGAGCCTCTCATGGATGATGTCGGACATCCCGGCTCTTTATGTTAACATGGAGGTGCCTTATTGGTGTTGGCTAAAACGTGGGAAGCTCTGTTAGTCCACAACCCCTTTGATGCTGAATCCACCAAAGTGGTCCATTCATGGATCGAACATTTGTTGCGAATTCTGCCCTTCAGCTCCTTGTTAGAAAGCAGCAAGCTGTGCAAAAACTTTTTTTTCCCTTTAACGTAGAAAAGTTCATTTTTGTAGTTTTTGTAATGCACTTTTTAATATGAGTATGAAGTAAAATATTACATATACAGTATTGGAATGTTATTTTATGAATTTTTACCCACAGTACAGTTTACTCACTAAATTTTCCAAGAAGAATGACTTTGGTTAACGCACTATTTTTGGTTTCTGAACAGTCTTACGATGGATTCACATAAGGCTCAGTTGTGCTTTTTGTTTTGCCTCATACACTGCAAGTACAGTACTGGGCAGCTTCAGAAATTCACTCTGACACTCATATACTACTCTGGGAGTATGTGTTCAGATAGGCCAAAGGTGTCAAACTCAAGGCCCGGGGGCCAGATCTGGCCCGCCACATCATTTTATGTGGACCGCGAAAGCAGCTCAAACATGTCAACTTCCATCATCCTTTCTAAAAGGTCTACCAAACTTGTTAATTCTCATATGTAATAAGAGATATATTCAAAACATTTTCTCATGATAGTAACAATAGTTGAATCAACAGTTATTCTTGACTTCCTTATATGGTTTCAGTCATAACGGCCCTCCTAGTGAAACTAAAATGTGGCCCGCGCCAAAAATGAGTTTGACACCCCTGAGATAGTAAAAGCGCACTCCCTCCTGTTAATTTCCAAAAGTAGCTTATGTTCGAAACCGATCAGTTCCTGCTTGAACTGTTTCCATCTATACTACCTGACACATTGGCACACCGTGTCCGTCGTTGGAGCACCGAGTGCGCTCACCGCCACTCTGTTTTTGGTGCACTATGAATAACCAAACGGATCATTTCAACAACGCGCTGTGTATTTCCAAATAGTCGGAGTGAACCTGTGCACGCTCGCAGAGCCTTACCGAACACACCCGTTGTTTTTTTCTGCTTGTCAATAACCGTAAGAATGGCTCCTGGTGAAAAGTGCAAGCATTAGGAAGCCCAATTAGATACTATTAAAAAGAGTCATTACATTTTCCTGTGTGAGGCTCTTTTGGCGCCAACTTGAGCCAGCTTATATGAATATCTTAAATAATGGTTTCCTGCAAAAAAAAAAAAAAAAGATTCCCCTGTATTTTGCCACATTTCCTCCAAGTATTGAGTTGGTTTGCTGAACAAGTATTTAAAGAGGAACTTTCTGGCATTTTGAAAGCTGCCATTTTAAAAACTGTGAAATTGCCCAAAGCCCCTTTGTTTTCCCAAGACCAACATGGCGGCTCATCCTTTGTCCACTTCCTCCATTGGAGCTTGTTAATAGGGAGTCGGGGTGAGTGGATGACGTCTTCGCTGTGCTTTCACAACATTACTATACACTTCACTCAGGTTGGGGTCGTGCACTAAAGGAAAACTGTGAGGAACATAACAATCACAAAAAAAAGGAAAAGAAAAACAAAAACAAAGCTACACAAATGCCTGTTATAAGTATACGCTTTTAGTCCAATGTGCTGTATACCTAGAAACAAGCCAGTTAATCAACACAATGCTCACAGAAATAAAACACACCCAAAAAAAAAAAAAAAAAAGAAAAGAAACACAAAATTATGAAACGCATGGTCATCGACCACTATATTGTATCCCACCGGGCACCGTTCAGTTTTCAACATAAAACATGATTTGGCTTCTTCTTAGCCCTGCGCTGAATTCTATGCACAATAAGAATGTTTATTTTTGATTGACGCTGTATTAATTTCCAAAATATTAAGCATGGTTATGATTGCAACGCACTGACAGATGTTTCACATGCATTTGCCTCAATTTATCCCAAAAAGGTAAATAAAAAAAACTGTCCACAGCCTCTTATAAGTGGGGATGCGGCTGTGTTTACGACTGATACATATTCAAACTCATAACACATTAAATGGCACACACTTGCCACCATCTGCAACGCCTTTGATTATCCCAAATAAAACTCGGCCATTATAGAAAGTTTTTTCTGACACGTCGTCATATATTTTACAACACAAGCCACAGCCTGAACGTCTTTTATATTCACTGCACATCTGATTCTACAACCGATGAAGCCCCGCCCCCCAAAACATACTGTTACACTACATTAATTATCCGACAGTGCCAATCAAAAGTGACCATTATGACATTACATAACCCGTAATATACAATGCTATTCTTTCTAGCACCGCCTGTATTGTCCACGAATGCCATCGATTGTTCAAATGAAGCACAGTGAAATCTCTGCGGCAGCAGCGGAGGGGGAGCGACTATGAATCCATAGTCTGACACCGGTGGGATACAATTTAGGAGAATATCACATGCAAGTCGGAGGAACTCTGGTGGACAAGGTCAGTAAGGAGGAAGGAGGTTAGATCTCAGCCATCCAACCAGGCGCTCTAAAAACAAACAAACAAACAAAAAGTACCAGAGCCAACTCCGCCGGCTCAGCATCCACACTCTCTGCGTGGGACACACAAATAGAGCACAGGGTGGTCCCAAACAAGAGGAGGGCGGGGATGGTTTGCGCACATACACAAGCAGTGCGGGAGTAGACGACTCACAACAACACAAGACAGCACACGCGTGTTGTGAGACAATGAGCAAACGCCGTCACGTAGGCTTGACGACAACAGGAAGTCAACGCAACCGACATGCAACGAGACCACGAGTATCAAAAGTTGACACAAAACACATGGATGGGAAGAATAGTTAATATAATATTTTTTTATTTTATTATATCAGGTCTGGTGGCCTCAACGCCATGCATGGATTGGTAAACATTCAAGTAAGAGCATTAGATATTTAATCAGTCTATTGAGGCCATTTAATGATGGATGGTTTAATGATTATAAAATGATTCAAACATTTTTTAATGTTTGAATTGTAATTACAGATTACTTTCCTTCAATATTTCTGTTTTTTTAAATAAGATACTGTATAATAATAAAGTACAATAATACATTAATAACTCAATTTAATGGACAAGCAGTTTTTTTGTTTATTACAGTGTACATTTTACACTCATGCAAGTCCTAAATGATTATATCCAAAAGTATTGAATAAAATTATACATTAAAAAATGTGCATGAGATTTGGATTATTTAAAATAATTACAAATCTAACAGTGATTTTAGATTTTGGAAATATATGTTATAAATACCTGTCACAATTTTATAATTTTGCACACTTTTTTTACAATTCAAAAATATTTGTTAAGCTAATGAAAGCCTTGAACAGTGAAAGCTATATTCTATGGTTGTAAGTGTAATGAATAAATTTAAATAATGCCAATCAGTCAAGTTTTGGATCCTACCTAATAAATAGCACGCGCGTTTATTGAGAATATGAAGTCATGTGACAGGATGTCTTGACACGTAATCGATGGAGTGTTCCAAAACAGCAGGAGGTTGAAATTGCCAATTGTCACTGTGGCTGCCGACGATGTCCTGTATGTGTCTGTAACCATGGCGACATGACACTCAATTACACGACAAGATGAAGCAACAGGACGGGGATGAATACATTTTATGGTCGCTTCACATTTACTCTAAAATTGAGAAAATAAGAATAAGACTAAATCAAAAGAGTGTGTTCATGTGTATCTCTGTGTATGACAAAGGAAGACATTTTAGTTAGTCGAGTATCATCAAGTAAACCGTCTCCAAGTTTAGATCAATCAATATAGTGATAATGCTTTTAGCATATTAGCAATACTTTCTTTTCTTCTTTTTTTAATGTCACCTATTGACAAAAGTCAGATTTCCTGTCACCAAATACAATGAAACAAAACACTCTGTTGTTCGTTAAACCGGTACCATCGTAAGAATCATCTCCAAGCTAACATTTTTAGCATGCTAGCATTATTTTTTTGCCACCTATTGAGAGTGAAATAAGACCAAAATCCTTAAATGAAGCAAACCTCTGTGGCTCATATTTGAATGTTTACCATCGGTGGAATTAGTTTGAGTTAGCGTCAAACGGGTCGGATGCTGGTGGTGAAGGTTAGCGGTCGAGTGGTGGTGGGGGGATTGTTGGTTTTACGGGAATATGAGCAGAGGGAGACAAACTCACAACCTGAAATGTCACGCCGTGGGTATCACCCTTAGTCCCGCGCTCCTAGCACTCTGAGGAAACAGACAACACATCGACCAATGAGAGGACATTACACCCGAGCATGGGAGGAGATTTGAAATCCAGCGTGAATAGCAACAAGACAGAAATACGCAAACAAAAAAGCAGAAACGAGGCAGAAAATTATAGAGAACGCTTCAGAGACTCCAACCCCTCTCAAAAGCTCTCTGATTGGTTTAAAGGGATTCATAGAGGGGAACCTCCAAAGTGGAAGACAGAAATTATTTCATTGTAAAACAATTTTATCTGCCATACAAGTGTAAAGAGAATGGTACAACTAAAATACAGCAAAATTACTGGACCTTTGAAAAATTGACAGAGTTCACGTTTTTGGGCCAGTCGTTCAACAAATGTAATGTGCATCGAAAAGATCGGGATCTGGAAAATTACCAAATCTGCATTACCAGTGCTCTAAATGGGCTACCAGCAATGTTCAGAACAACGGGTAGAAGAGCCAAAATGGCGTCACTTGTAAGTGTTTTTTTTTTTTAACATCCACTCCTATTTATGATTTCTGTTACGGAGACTCATTTGAGCAGCAACACGTACCGTATTGGCCCGAATATAAGACGGCCCTGATTATAAGACGACCCCCTCTTTTTCAAGACTCAAGTTTGAAAAAAGCCTTTTTGAACACCAAATAATTTTTATACAGAAAATAATTACAGTACATCTGAAACAAATGATTATAACAACATATTTGAGAGAAAAAGCATCTTGAAGTTTACACCATAACTTCTCAGCAGCCGGTTAACCAGGCCGATCTTCGACCCACTTTTCTCCAGATTGTCGCTACGTTTCTCCATTTACTGTTATCTCTTCTATTATTTTCTTTTCTTTCTTACTGCTATTTTTGTTATTTTTCTTCTTCGTGCTACCGCTATTTTTATTTTTATTCTTCGTGACAGGGGTTCGCTTTGGCCTGGGGAGTCAAGTTCAGCATTCACTTCAATGTATCTGGCGCCATCTAGCGTCGCGAATGAGTATAATGTCTAGACCCCGAATATAAGACGACCCCCCCGAAGTTGTACAGAACAGAGACCACACAATTCAAATGGAGGCAAGAAATTTGACATCTTTCAAGTCTCGAACGGATATTGACCTTCATCAGGCCAAGCTCTTTATAATCGAGAGACCAACATCCTGCCGCGTGGTCTCCAAAGCGTTTCAACTGCCTCTCCTCAACAGCCATCGAGCTCATTAGTCTCTCCTCCTCCTCCTCCCCATTGGCCCATCCCAGAAGCAAAACCTACTTTCCCTTGTCGAGTGAGTCCAACTTGGGTTGACGCAGTAGCTAGCTATTTTTGGCCCTGTAAAATTTAGCAGTACAAATGACCTCGTCAACCTCGGCTGCTTTCGTTTATTAGCTCAACAGCAGAGTGCTGACATTCTGCCCTTAATCAATCATCACTTCTACATCGATTTTGGCTTCAATCCGCTCAATGATTTATAGAAATCTAGCACTTTGTACGTGTTCAACCCTGGAGGCTCCACTCAAATTTTGGCAAAAAAAATAAATAGGGGGCTGACATCCCTGAAGGCGAGCAGACAAACAAGCAGACTGACAGAGTTCTGACTCACGGCCAGTAGACGGAGCAGCAGCAGCAGCAGCGCTTGTAGGAGAGGAAAGGGCATTGGACAAGGACACATGACTAGGACTAGAAACATTGGTTACATCCTGGTTCTGGCTGGTGGTGGACGATTGGCGTCTCAGAGCTCCGGCCCCCTGAAAGGAGGTGCCGCTCTTGAAGGTGTTGACTACTTCGATCTGCGGGGAGGAAAGAGCGGGACAGGAGAGGACAAATGGCGGCTCGGGGTGAGCGCGGCGAGTCCAGCGACCACAACATAGCACAACATGTCCCGATTGTGGGGCGAGACGAGGCTGAAGGTCAAGGTGTTGCATCACCTCGGCAAAATGCTTTCTGGCCACTCTCGTTGAAAAGGGGGTCTGGCTTGGAGATTAGATTCCCTGCCTTACCTCTAATACGAACATACCTTTGTAATAATGACGGCATCTATAAGGATTTGATTTATCAACCAGAAACTTTTATTATTTAGTTGTTTTTTAAATTATATATAACCAATTTAAGGAACCTAAACTGAAAGGCTATAGGATGCTACAAACACAAGACAGTTAGCGTAATGTAATGTAAGGCATCACTAATGATTTCATTTAATTTGATTCATTTATCCTGCTTATATATTATCCTATTAGTATTGGAGGTAACATGTTCCAAACATAATAAATTGTTCCATTAATATAATAATTAAAAAAAAAGTTTTGATTCGATGAGTGTAGTGGTACACTTGCCTGACTTGTGTGTAGGCAGCGTGCGTTCAATTCCTACTCAATAAAAGTGTGATTGTGATTGTTTGTTTGTCTCTACATGTGCCCAGCGACTGACGGCGACCAGTTCAGGGTGTAGTCCGCCTTTCGCCCGAAGTTGGCTGACATACAGTTCAGCACCCCGTGCCCCTGAACTGTTGAAAATGGAAGAATGGAACACTGCTCCAAAAGTATTCAATTAAATAATTAGGGAAAACAAATTTGGGATCAATAAAAGTGCCTCTAAATTTATTTTTTTTTCAAAGTTGGAACCTATAAAAAGTGTACGGTCGAGATTTTAGTCCAAAAAGTCAACCTTTTCTTCTGCTTCTTCGTGGCTTGTGTTTTTGTTTAAAGCTCATTTAGTGCATGGTATTTTTTTTATGTCACACATTGACTTTCATGTCAGTGTTAAACTCTTCATACTGACAGACTTCTTTACCAAACTGTAATTATAATTTGCAAAAAAGGAAAAACAACAACAATGCACAATTCAATTAATTGAATATGTGGAAACAGGTGTACATTTTGATCTTTTTTTTTTTTTTTGGGTAATCGTCTTTATGAAGCCCTGTCGGATATCGACCCGTGTTACCATTCCGATGTGATAGCTTCAGCCTGGACCATCAGCGACACAAAGAGAGAGATGAAACCACTGAGTACACAACAATCAGACTGTCTTGAATATCACAGTGATCAGGTCTGCAGAGCTCAGGGTCCAAGGACCATCTTCTTGAGGGTCGGGGGGTCCACCAGGCCCATCACCTCCAAACCCCGAGTGAGAGCCACGTCTCTGTGAACTTAACTCATCTTGAGAGCAAACATTTTTCGTTACAGCGTCACAAACATTGAGCGTGATTTCGACATTGCAGGTGACGTCCGTCACGTAGCTTAAAACTACGAGTGAGCGCCCCACCTGAGTCTGAATGCGGTTGAGTCCCCTGAACCAGAGGATCTGGCCTCTCCTCAGCTCTCTCTCCGCGTGGTCGATCTCCTCGTTCTCCTCGTTTACATCCTCCTCGGGGAGTTCGTCCTTTTGGCTGAGCTGGCCGGCCCGCCGCAGGAAGCGCAGCTTGCTGTTGGGTATTGTGGCGATCACCTGAGACCCGCAGAGAGGGGGAGGTTTACATTGTGTACGTACGAGTGAGTGTGAAAAATGCAATTTATAAACGTGATGCGGTTGATATATTCCATCCACAGTGAGTCTTTTTTTTTTTTTTTAGAATTCAATACAATTTTTTTCAAGATAAAACCAAAACATATTCAGAATGACATTTTCTTCCGAATGAAGTCCCCCCACCCTCCCCCCCAGATTATTATATCAATATTAAAGTTGGAATTCCATCAGCAACTTATTCTTTCCAAGAATGAAGTCGCTTTTTTTTCTTCCAGCAGCTAGATCCAATGCGCGCTAAATACTGGTGACGAGCTCTGTTATGGAACGGCGCTCAGAAGTGACGTGTAGAAATTGTGACGGGTTCGTTCATTACCTGTCCCCACACGAGCTCCCCCAAGCCGAGGAAAACGCACCACATCCACTTCTCCAGGTCCAGAGGTTGACAGCTGAACGGCTTCCCTCCAAACTGTACAATTATTATCTAAACAGACGCAAACAGAAATCAAAATAACAAGGACACAAAAGAACATGTTTAGTATGAGTCCACTTTAAGTACAATTCATGTTGTCCAAAAACTTTTTTGACCTGCACAGCGAAGGTGCCAAAAACGATCGAGCAGAAGATGGGGTTCCTAAAGATGCCCTCGAAGACGTTGCGCTCGCCGTGTATCTTGCGGGCGTTGATCTCGTTAAAGAGCTGCATCATGACGAAGGTGTTGAAGATGATGGTGTAGTGCTCCGAGGGGGGCGCGTGGAGGGGGGCGTTGCGGCCGCTGTCAATGTCGAAAATCTGCTCACCTGTGGAGGAAAATAAACTGTGAAGTCATGTTACAATATGCAAACAAACATATGAGACCACCTTATCTTACACAGTATTGTCAATATTCTCTTTTAGCGGGGTTGTTAACAGCACTGTTCTCTGTAGTAGGAACAATTTAGAAGACATCTTTATTTTGACTTTACAAGACCCTCAAAAGCTTGGTTTTCCAAACGAACCACCGAGCTAAGATTTAGTTGTATGAGCACCGTTTATGAAAATCACATCTGTCCATCAGCCAATGGCCCAAAACGCAATCTTACTATTGGAGCAGTGGACCTTTTTCTCACTGCAATCCTTGCTTTCCGAACACACTGCTATGTTTGGAACTTAATTGTATGTTGCAACGCGGCAATGAGCCCATTTCACACGGCTGTCACTCAGTGTGAAAGATCGAGCGGCGGTGCACTGAGACTTTTGTCGACAAGATGTTAGACGGCACCTGGACAAAATGGCTTTCATTGTTGCCAAATAAAGCCCCCGGCTTTGCTCGTTTTAAGGAGCAGGATTCGAGCAGCAGGATAAAAAAAAAAAATCCTTCACTAATGGCTCAGTGGAAACATGGTGAGCTACACTTTTGTCGACACCGCGTTGAGGTAGTCTGAGCAGGGAGCTGTGTCTTAAACATAGCACACAATGTCATCTCGTGTGTGTCCCAAACTATGGGACACTGAGACACCGCGTTTATTAGGCTTCCTCCATTATTCTTATGCCGTTAGTTGCAAAATAAAAAAAAAAGTCAGCCAAAACAGCACAAAATCACTGCGCCAGATCTTCTCCTAATGCAGGGGTGTCAAACTCATTTTTGTCGCGGGCCACATTGTAATTACGGTTTGCCTTGGAGGGCCGTTATGAATTTTGGGGAACCATATCAATGTTTAATCATCTCCGCATTTTACATACACAGTGCACAACAAATTGATGAATAACTAGTTTTAAAATCAGAAGTCAAGAATAATGACTGTTATTGTGGATTACATATGACCATTTGAAATTTGGGTTCAGACTTTTCGCAAGCATCATGGAACTTGACATGCTTGATTTGCTTTCGCGGGCCACATAAAATGATGTGGCGGGCCGGATGTGGCCCCCGGGCTTTGACTTTGACACCTGTGTCCTAATGGAAGGGCTTGTTTGACATCATGGCGCCACCGCAGACATCCTCTAGCCGCACCGCGCAGCAACACTCCGCTTATACGTGCTCGTCAACGGTACGCTGCTAAGCGCAGAGTGAAAAGGGCGAAAGTCCATACCGATGAAGAGGAGGAGAAAGATGATGATGAGCTGATAGACGCCGTGTCCCAGAATGTTCTTGGTCATGGTGCTGGAGATGAGCGGCTTGTTGCGTCCGTACGGCTTCCTCCTGAGCAGGGACTCCGTGGGCGGCTCGGTGGCCAGGGCCAGTGAGGCGAACGTGTCCATGATCAGGTTGACCCAAAGCATCTGCACGGCTTTCAGCGGGGAGTCCTGAGTAGCGCAACATGCACTTAAAACCACCGACACAAACATGCTCACCCGGGCTGCCTTATCATCATGCTGTCTCGTTTTTTTATTTGTTTATTTACTTATTTATTTTAAGGGTTATTTTTATGCCGCTTCACCAAGTCTAGACGTGATTATTTGAGCTTATGGAGCAGCCTGTGATGCATATTTGCATTTCAGTAACGGATTCTTATGAAAATCAAATTTGATATTTTGGAGGAAAGAAATTCATAATCTTGTAACAAGTTTATTTTTTGAGGATAAATGATCACTTTTTTTAGTGAGAGCTGAGTGGTGAAAAGAGGATCGATTTTTCACAAGTCACAATATTGCAGACACAAAATCGTACGTTTTAGAACTGATGCTGCATCTGTGAAAATGAAATGTACCGGTATATCTTAAAGAAAAATAAAGTTATAACACACTGATTCTTTGTCAAATATTTGTCACAACCTTATGGATAATAAAGTATATTGTTTGGAGTTTGGAGGAAAAAAGTCATCCCACAAGAAGTTTTATTTTTTGCTGATAAAATTTTGATTTTTACATACGATGTTTTGGAGTGGGGGGGGGTCTTTCCTTGAGAATACAGTTGTACTTCAAAAATGGATTAATATTTTTAATAGGTTAAATGACGTGGTGGAAAACTGCACTACGGCATAGTGAGAACTAGATCATCATGCAAGACATGTGCTCCTGACTTCATCTCGCCTCATCCGTTCGTACCTGTGTGATGCAGGCGCCCGTGAACGCTACGATGACGGCGACCACGTTGACCGTCAGTTGAAACTGGAGGAACTTGGAGATGCTGTCGTAGACGTTGCGGCCCCACATCACTGCCTTGACGATGCTGCTGAAGTTGTCGTCGGTCAGGATGATGTCGGACGCCTCCTTGGCCACGTCAGTACCAGCGATGCCCTTTTGAAGGAGCGTGGGAATAACGTTTGAACATTTACATTTATCATAGAGATGTCCAAACTACTAACCGATTGTATCCCGTCTTCCATTTTTTTAGTGCTTCGCAGATAATAAAAGTAAATAGTTTCAGCAGCCCAAAAAAACCAAGAAAATGTTTTAATGTGTTTTTTAAAGAAGGAATATAGCATTATATAATATTGTACTTAAAAACATATACCACAGTTATAACACAATTAAATGTAGGATATTTTAAAAATGTGACAGTTTTGCATTCATTCTGCTTCACCTTCTGGTGTGGCAACTTGGCCACCGGGAGCAGCATTAGACATTCATGCAGACGAAGATGAAGATGAGTTTCACAACGACTGCTAAGTCAATCAGTAAGCTGCAGTCACATTGTTCGTCAGTGTTTCCTATTGTGTTAATATTCAGCTATTTTAATTTGAGGTAAAGATGTATAGATGTGAGTGGAAATTATTATTTTTTCAAAAGTTGGTTTCACAAGCAAACATTTCGCCTACTCCCTGCGTCGTGTCGCGGTCCGATTTGACAACAAATCACATTTAACATTGCTTTAAAGATTGCCATTTTACAACAGACGCAGAGCTGTTTCGCCTCAACTGAAAACTGTGATGAAGACAGCTTTATAAAAAAAAATACAAAAATGCCCCATGGGTCTTGCATTTTCCCCATATTTCCTGTATGCGACCCACTGATGAAAAGTGTGCACACACCTGATTTGTGAGCATTTGTGGTGACTTCATACATGTGGAGGAAAAAGTGGGTCACCCCTTTGATATTGCCGAGTTAGTCATGGCTCAACTGAGTGACGCTTTATTGTCCATAACACTGTACACGAGCTAAATGAGAGGAGAATCGGTACAAACCTTCACGGCGTCACTCAGACAAAACGGATTATGCCACAGACATGATAGTTTGGCAATCTGCTGCAGTGACGGTATGTGTGTCCCACTGTCCTCCACTAGGGAGAGCTCGTGATCTTTACAACCGCAACCCCGCATACCGCAGAGGTGAAGACGAAACATCTGCAGATGTGGAGTGAAATCTATCTCTTGGAGGTGAATAGTTGTGGTTACCATGGCAAAGCCGACATCAGCCTTCTTCAGGGCGGGCCCATCGTTGGTCCCGTCGCCTGTCACCGCCACCACCTGTCTCTGTTCCACCGAGGTGCTGTCAATAATGCCTGGCACAGACAAAGCAACATGTTTGTTTGCAATTCATCCCCTCATCTTTGATTGAAGTACGTATTTTACAGTCATTGTAGAACAGTGAAAACTCACAAGCGTAAGTGAAATAATTCTCATAAATAGTGCTGGTTTTGGTAGTAATTCCTGTGACAAGGAAACAGTATGATGATGCTTTTTTGTTTGTTTTGTTTTAAAATTAATACAAAGCAGTGAAAATGTTTACGATAAATATAAATGTTATTTGGCTCTGAATCTGAAAAGTGGGATTTTTTTTTTTTTTTAATAATAGACCCCCCAGACAAATTTGGATTATAAAAATGTTTAATTCAGATATTTTGAGAATAAAGTCAGATTTTAAATACATAACATTTTTTGTCATTAAAAAACCTGTAACATCACAGGGATATATCTCTCTCTATATATATATCAATATCTATATATTGATCTCTCGCTCTCTCTGTATATAAATATATATATATATACAATAAAGCCATGTATTTTTAGGGGGGGAAAAGTCTTATTTTAGTGAAAAAAGCTGTACTATTACAAGCATAAAGTCAGCATGGTATTAATGAACTCATAACGTTAAATAGTACTGTATTATGTGCCAATGAAACAGCATGGTCAGCACGACGGCAAATGTTTTATTTGACTTTAGAGGTGTTTTATAATTAATGCAGAGCAATGAAAATTTATGAGTATAAATGAACTTGGCTGGTTTTTGATTGTCATTTCTGTGCCAATGGGGGGAAAAAAAGCATGGTGGGAATGACTTCAGTGTGCTATTTTGTTTTTATTGACTGTAACTGTGTTTTAAAATCACTGAAGAGCAAAATGAACAAGCTTTTTTTTCAGCGTGTATTTTTCTAATTGTGCCAAGAAAAAGCATGGTCGACATGGCTCCTGCATCTGTCCCTTATTCGCACCCAGCCTGTGAATTCCGCCCAGCAACAAGTGATGCGACCAAGACAAATGCATAATTACCTTTAACTAGTGTGTGTTTGTCAGTCGGGGAGGATCTGGCCAGGACACGCAATTTAGGCCAAACCTTATCAATACGCTCCTGCTCCACCTGAACACAAGAGCAAAGGGTGATGTTTTGTTTTCTCAGGGTGAAGTCTATCATGCTCAGACAACAGCGTACCTCCCCCTTTTCATTGCGGATCCTCCTGTTGAACTCTTTGCCGTCGATGCAGAGGAAGTCCTCTCCAGGATGGATGATGCCACACTTGATGGCAATGGCTCTAGCCGTGTTGATGTTGTCCCCGGTTACCATGCGCACGGTAATGCCCGCGCGCTGGCACTTCTGAATGGCATCCGGCACCTACAGAAGCGCACAAGCAACAGATATGTCATTTTGTTTTTTACATGCACCGTAAGGTCACAATTTGTTTGGAATACGATCACATTTAATGTGTGTCTTGAACAGTAGTGATCATAGGCCAAAATCAACATCGCCCTTGTGTGTGTTATTAGTCGAGGCAATACAAAGTCCCAATTCCAATGAAGTTGAGATGTCTGTGTAAATTCTTCAAAAACAGGATATGATGATTTGCAAATCCTTCTCAAGCTATATTCAACCAAATACGCTACAAATAGAAGATATTTCTTGTTCAAATTTATGAATGTTATTATTCTTTTCCAAATATTCTCTTATTTTGAATGTGATGCCTGCAACATGTTCCAAAAAAGTTGGCATGGGACAACAACAGATCGGGAAAGCGGAGGAATGTTAAAAAACCCCAAAAAGTTCAACAAAACTGGCATTATTCATGTTGTCACTTGGGCTCAGGAATGTTGCCATGCATCGGGAAAAATATACATAAACAACACCCAGAAATGCCGCTGGCTTCCCAGGGCCTCAGCTCATCTGACATGGACTGATCCCAAAGTGGAAAAGTGCGCTGTGGTCTGCCAAACCCACATTTCAAATTGTTTTTGGAAATCATGAATGTCGTGAGAGGAAAAGGACTATTCAGATTGTTATCAGCACACAGTTCAAAACCAAGAGTACACTACTGGCATGCCAGCAGTCCAGACCTGTCTCCCATTGAAGATGTGTGGCACATTATAAAGCGCAAAATACGACAGAACACCCCTGACCGGCGAGCAACTGAAGCTGTACATCAAGCAAGAATGGCAAAGAATTCCACCGCCAAGGCTTCAACAATACTATTCCCAAATGCTTATTGAGTGCTCTTAAAAGGAAGGGTGATGTAACACAGTGGTAAACATGCCCGTGTCCCAGCTTTTATGGGACATGTTGCAGGCATCAAATTCAAAATGAGTGAATGTTGCCCCCCCCCAAAAAAAGAAGAAGAATATTTTTCAGTTTGAACATCAAATGTCGTGTATTCAATTGAACATAGGTTCAAAAGGATTTTGCAAATTATTGTATTCTGTTTTCATTTACATTTTCCACAACCTCCGTGCTTTTGGCAATTAGTACCTTTTTGTGGGGTGTCCATTACACTATTCTCAGATTTTCACAGGAAACACAGGTCTATTGGAATGCGAATGAGGAAGTCCCAACCACGCATTTCTTGTTTATTGTACTTGGATGATCCCCCATGGGGAAATTCTCCTCACGTAACAGACCAACAACCATCCATACATAATCCGAACCGGTTTTCCTCACGGGGGTCGCCCATTGCCATGAATACAAGTACATTGTGCACAGTACGCAGTGCTCGCAGTAGGTGCGGCGGGCTCTGCGCTGGCCGTGTGTGATCATGTGATGTCGAACAGCATGGTGGATCCGCTGGGAGATATTATGTATGGAGAGTGATGTACGCGAGAAGCCAGAATGTCCTCTTCTCTGGCAAAGGTCAGTGTGGGCGAGCCGCGCTCTCCAAACCCACACATGTACAAACACAGAGGCGGACCAATGCATATGTTTGACTCGCAAGTCACTTGGGTATGTTCCACATAGTTTTGCTTGATTTGTTTTCCCTTTCTTCAAACGAGAAACTCGGATTCCAAATGGCGAGAAAAACCACGGATCCCAACAAAAAGAAATTAAGAATGACTTGCAATCTGACTTTCAGCATCGTTAATTGAACGACGGCACAATCTTAATCACCATTTTAAAACTGTCAACTGTACAGCTATGAGCGTCTTACTATGTTTTGCCCTTGACACGCAATCAAAATAGGAAGGGTGTACAGTACTGACACAGTCAAGATTTTGGCAATGGAGCGACAGATTGTTTTGTATAGTGACAAGAAAAAGCCCTCCAAATAAATGATACATCGCCATGTTCCAAAGGAAACCTTTTTTTGTCCAAATATGGTCAATTTAAAAATGTTTCCCCAATATGACACTATTGGTTTTGTCCTCACATTGTCTATTAGTTCTACACATCATTACCCAATTTAAAATGTTGGAAATGGCTTGAGAACAAATCTATTATTTCTCTTGCGGTTGAACTTTGAGGCGTGATGTAAAACTGCTGCCTTTTCTCGCACTTTGTTGTGTCAAGAGTGAAGGTGTGGATTTTTATTTTTTTTTTAAAGACATGAACTTGTTACCCCGGGTTTAATAATTTTCAGTCAGACTGTTTTGTTGAAAAAAATGCTAGCAGATTCATTTCTGCGTATTCCACTGCTTGGTCAGCTCATTGTTTCATTAGTTGCATCACGCATTGCTCTAAGACCTTTGAAAAAGAGTTTGGAAGAAGATGATGTAACGAAACATTTCAAAGGCTTTTTGTTTGGTTGTGAGGGGGTCGACGTGAGCACAGGCTTTGATCTGGATGGCTCATGCTGGCACTTGTTTCCTATTAGGGGTGTGGAGAAAAAAAAATCGGAATTTTAAGATTCAATAAATCGATGTCAAAGTTCCGAATCGATTTTCAGGATTTTTTTTTCTCAAAAGGCAAAGGTGGCGCTACCACTTTCTTCCAGCAGATGGCAGCGCGGAGCCAATTTGTTGTGGTGAGTCAGCGGGCTTCAGCATTCAGCAGCGTCACTTACGTCATCGAAATGAGCCAGTGAATGAGCCACGCAGACCGGCACCAACATGTAATCGGTTGCTCCTTAATTTTAAGTTATAAATGGTGTTAAGTGGCACACAGTTGAATGAAATATTGTGCTTAAACTAAATTTACCCTGTTACATGAAAGCAATTTTCTTCTCAAGGTGCAAAACATTCACGTTTCAGTGGTCACAAAAATTCTCGAAATAGTCATCCTTGGACATTTGTGGATATCTGTGATGCCTACCACTCAAAAATGCTGCAAATATTATCAAAAAGATGCTCTGTCTAAAAATCTCCACAAGAACGTCCTTGGGAGAAACTCAATTGTCCAGCACATTCATTTCAAAAGAGGCACAAGGGCAAGATTTCTCATCTTGATGTTGGTGGTGACATCTTTTCGCATCTTTTTGCAGCTGATTTGAGAACATCGTATCTGTACAGCCAGTTCATCTTTTTCTTCGGTATTGTATTATTCCTTTTTTTTTCCCCAAAAGAAGCCAAGCAACCCTGATGATAACAGCTTCAAAGGAGGATGCGAGTCAACGGCGTCAAAGGATGGTGCGAGTGAACCGTAACCATAGTAACTGAAATACACCAATGCAGTAACTAGTGTGAAAGGGAGATGGCGAGACTTGTGTACCGGCAGATCAAGGAAATATTCATTTCGGTAAATCGATTATTTAAACAACCATTAGGTGCAGCCAAGAAAAAACAATTACAAGCAGTGTTTTCCTCACTTTTGATGTTTTGATGTTTTTTTCTGTGGAAGACAGTCAAAATGGTTCCTTGGGTATTTAGTGACCAACCCTCGGCTTAGTGTGAGCATTTCCTGAGACCACCCCGAGCAGAACGTCCGGAATAGAGCAACAGCAACAAAGTGACCCAGTATCTTGCCACCATCGCATCCCAACCTCAACCCACCTCTGGCCTGACGGGGTCTTCGATCCCCACGACGCAAATAGCCGTGAGGTCGCTGAGGATGTTGTTTTCGTCATCCCAGTCAGGCTCGGGGTCACTGGGGAAATCGCGGTACGCCACACAGATGGTCCTCAGGCCATCGCAGGCCATGGGCTCGATCACCTTCTTCACCATCTCGTCCTTGTCCCGCGGACGGAAAACCCGCGGCTCGCCCACCTCGCTGAGAATGTGGTTGCATCTGTGGGATAGAAGAGAGAAGGATGAAAATCCACCAGGGCCGATCAATCACGGTTAGCCATAAGACAATATTTTGTACAGGCAGAGTAAGTACAAGAAATAAATGACAGTACAGTGGTACCTCTACTTATGAAATGAATTGGTTCTGGAAGAAATTTCTCAACTGGATAATTTTGTAAGTAGAGATGCATTTTCCATGTACCGTAAATGCCCTAATCCATTCCAAGACCCCCCAAAATTCAGACATAAATGTTTTATGAAGCATAAAAATGCATCAAAATATGTAACAAACACGTTACAATTAGTTTATTGCGCAATAAATGAGAGTTGTGCATAATGTAAAAATCAAAGAATAGAACAAAGAATAAAAATGATGGCCATTGAACTTTTAACTGCGTCCTCATCGTTTTTTTGCCCTCTTTCGTTCATGTTCTCTCTCAGAAGTGTCTTTTGCCTGGCATCTTGTAAGGAACTGATCCAAGGACGTTTGCTTTTGTCGGCTTTTAACAGTCCTTCAAAAATGTCCAAGGCAAACATCAGCATAGTGAGCGATCGACCGAATGGTGAACACTTTTTCTGGGTGATTCACATTTATGTAAAACTATCGGGACGCCTCATAGTCCGAGGGGCGAGTGACGAGGCCGCTGCACAGCCAATATCTATCTACACGCATGGACACATCCGATAGAGGTCACTCTTAGCCAATGGGAAGCCAGGATGATACTTGGTAACAGCCAATGACAGAGCGGCTATAAGTATGTTGCGTTCAGGAAAATCAGAGCTGCGAGTAGCAGCCCAGATTGTATTTTTACCTTTCGTATCTTGAAATTTCTTTATCTTGAAATGTCTTTCGTAACAAGAGGCAATATTTTCCTGCTGAGGCATTTCGTAATTTGAAAATTTCGTATGAAGAGACGTTCGTAAGTAGAGTTACTGCTGTATTTGGTAAACTCTCTAATATCAGTGTACCCCAATTGGTCATAAAATAAATGCCTCCGCCAAATATCTTTCATTTCACAGTCAGGACAAGTAGTTATTGGATCTCAAAAACGGGTTGATATAAACTGTGCTAAGTGATGACCGCTGCGGACAGACTTGTGATAATCCCGCAGGTGCCCAATATGAGCAACCCTCATCCCCAGCTGCAGTTGAGTATATAATCTTACTTTTTGAGGACAATCTCGGATGCTCCTTTGCTGTACATGCGGAAACTCCCGTCGGGCAGTTTGACGACAGTGCTCATGGACTTCCGCACCGAGTTGAAGGTGTACACTTTGTATAGTTTCTCCTCGGGGATCTGGTTCCTGATCGGCTGGTAATCTCGCTTCAGGTCCAGCACCAATCCCAGCAGGCCGCACTCGGTCTTGTTGCCCACCTGTTTCGGCAGACCGCCTTCCTTATCCGGGGGCTGCGGAGACGCAGAGGAGAGCTTTTGAGTGTTTGCGTTCTGAGATAAAATCAAATGCGCTTGCTCTTTTTTTTTTCCCCTCCCTATCATCTCGATCAGGAAGTAGAGCTTCTCCATTATCACACCAAAGCCATGTTGATTTATGTGAACATCATTTACTGTCTCAAACCTCACATTAATCTCCAAATGGCTAAAAAAGAATAGCTGATAAAAATAAAGAAATTCATAAGCAACACAGCCTGTCTTTTTTTTTTTTTTGTAATAGATGTTCCCTTTCAGCCGGCGCCGAAGCACAAATCTCATTAACGTCAACATCGCACACACTTGACTTTCGTTTTAAAGCAAGCCGCTTCACACATTTGCTCGTCTTGAGATCACATTAGGATAGCGAGCGACGCTGTCATTCGCACTCATTTATCATCAAGCCCTGCTTTTAATTCTTCTCTGTTTCTTTGCTGCGGCAAAAATGCTCAAGGGTCAATAAGACCCGCTGCATGTGTTAAACCAGAAAAACTAAAGAAATAAATTGGTTTTGGAAGACTGGAAAATCCTTGAAATAAAAGGTTAGTGTATTGCATTATAGATTGGGGAGAAAAAAGGGGGAAAAATGTAGAAATTACACTTCTTGCTCTCGTTTTATATGCAGTAAGTGATATAAAGTGAGAAAAAGAAAACAGCAATGCCAGATGACTTTTTTTATTTAAACCATTTAAAAAAATTATATACTTTTAAACTTTAAAAAGGGTGATTTTTTTCCCGGTAACATTAAGGAGGAGAGTCAAAAATCAAAGGCTGATAGAAGCAAAACCAAAAAAAAACAAATCATCAAGCAATGCTAGCTGGCTTGACAAAAACAAACATTGACATTGAGGAAGTATAATTAGTAATTTGGAAAAAAGGCAATAAACAGAAGACAAGAACCCAAGGCTGCTAAATTAGAGAACGCACTGCATATACTGTGTAAAGTAATACATCCAACATTAAACTTCTTCTATTTCACCCTATCCCTGTTCCACACAGCAGTCGGTATGGATGAGGACAATTGTTCTACCCGTTCATTAGCCAAAGACATGAGAAGCGTCTCGCTAATGTCATTATTGACCATTTAGGAGACAGCCTTCATTTTGTTTTGTTTGTTTTAACCACACACTTGCTTACATTGCCACACGACTAAACATGAATCAGATTGGGGACAAAAGTGATTGGATTTTTAATAACTACTAACACTTGACATGATTTAATCCCCCTCAGCTGGAGTTCTTTGGCTGGTGGCAGCTGTTGGGAGACAGCCATGTAAATATGGCCGCGGCGAAATAAATCAACATTCATTATTTTTTTCTTCCCAGTAAGTCTAAATATTGCGATGCTCTTTCTGGAGGCCACTCGCTCTTTTCTCGATGCCGAGGTCCAGTTATCTTTGTAGATTTTATTCCAGAAGCCCAATTCAGCTGAAGGCCAGTAACGATGAATTAAGGCTGAAATTAATTTTAATCACAGACAGTTAATTAATTACAGGCAAATAATGCACAAAGGAAGCCTTTAATCACACTAGACTTTCCGCAATGCTGGAATTCCAATGTTGTGCCGGTTCAAGGGGTGAACCAGAGGGAGAGAGAACCTTTAGTGCTAGCTATGAAGGAGAATAGCTACATGGTAGGCGGAGCTATACCTCAACTATGAAAAAAAGACCCTTTTTAAAAAAAAACCTCTCACAAATAAGCCTGTTTTCGTGCACTGACTTTTCTCATTCATATGAGTCGCTGCTCATATGAACACCCCTTCTTTTGTTACCGTGACGACTCGGGGTGCACCAACTTGTTAAGCCTGAGAAATACCGTAAACAAATGCAATGTACAGAATTTTCACTCACGGAGGCCGCACTTCATTCTTATGAATCACTTGGACACATTTTTGGAATGCTAACAAATTATTGACTTGGGTGTGACCCATGAGTGTTTTGGTGTGTTCATTCCAAATTCATGTGTTGGATGACATGATTCATTTGTCAATTTTTTTTTTTGGGGTAACCATTACCAACATGGAAAAAGGGATGAAGTTTTCCCAGCAAGTGTATACAATTGAGGCAATAGGTGCCTAGTTCCATGTAAAAGGCGGAAAAATGCAGACTTTTCATCTCAAACGCTGCAGGTCTCAGTGCAAGAGGCTTTGAGAGATTGCGCTGAGGTTGATGCACAACGGTACTTCCTCGCTGGCACTGTGAGTCCCACATTGGCACGGCCGAGCTGCCGTTGGCACGTTTCAAAGCCCGCTCGGGCTGAGGACCAGCTGCCCTCTACCTGGTCTTCGGGTGTCCCCGCGGGCAAGGACATATGCCAGAGGCAAAGCTGGCAACCTGACTTCCCGTTCCACACAGGGCTCTCTTTACACCACGCCTCCTGTTCCTTCCACTTCTTTTCTTTCTCCTTCGCCATCTTCTCATTCACTCCCCCGCCTCTCAATGACCTTCTTCTCTTTCGCACGCTCCTTTTCTCCTCCAACCCATCCCTCTCATGGATGAGACGCTAATGCTTTGCACGAGTTGTGCAGGCCAACTGGGCTGAAGCCCCGAGGTGTGCTGCAGGGCAATGAGGCGCTCTCGCAGTCCACGATGAGGACAATTGTCACTTGAGTGCGGTCTGACAAACTCGCCACTCCGCTCCAACAGTATCATGTCACCATCTTGTCTGACGCTACTCGCTCTAATTCTCCATTCCCTACTCTGCCTCTCCACCATGTCCTTTCTATTTCAGGCACTGCTGTATCATGGCAAGGAACCGCAAATGGTAAGTGGGTGTGATAAAAATAAAATACTGTACCGGTACATAGAAATCTACACAGTGTGTGTGCGTGTGTGTGTGTGTGTGTGTGTGTGTGTGTGTGTGTGTATAGTAGGACTGTTTTTGCAAATATAAGAAAACAGAAATACTTTTGAAAAAAAATCCTGAATGTACAATACTGTACTCAAGTGCAAAAACATTCAGGGATGACAATAAAAATAAATTAGAAATATTTCAGCCATTTAAAAAAACACATTTGAAGTAAAATGAATTCCAAAATAAAAGAAAATGTCATTAAGGTAAAGGTTTGATACCTAAAAAACACAGTTTTGAAAAAAATACACAACATACATACATACAAAATAAAGTTAATATTAAAAAAAAACATTTAAAAAAATTAACAGGACAAATTAAAACAATATCATAAAAACTGTCTAAAAAACAGAAATCACATTAAAAAAATATTGCTACAAAACTCATTGAAATATTGAAAAACACAAAAAAAATAATTTATAGCAATTTTCAGTTTTCATTTCGTGATCACCCGGGACTAATTATTTTTCGGTGTGGATGCAGTTTTCATTCTTTCATTCTTTTTATTCACCGTCATAAGCTTGACACAGGAATATGCCGGCCAGACTATTAGGTACACCTGCACATTCAACAGTGCACATATATTTAATTTATCGTATTTTATTTTTTAGGAGAGAATGGGAGGGAATCTGTCTACCTCTCTATACTGCAACAGGTTTTAGTTTCTTGGCAACGTGAGTTTCATATACTCACTCAATGACATTGCCATGACGCTGTCTAATATGGAAAACGCAGTCGGACAGAATAAGGTTTGAGTAATAATAATAATAAAGGAATGGCACAAATGTCGTTCGGATCACTTAAAGGTTCAACAATAAACGGCACATTGGATCTTTTATGTGCCTCATGTCCGAACATTTCCCTCTACTGCAGTCGAAAAAAAAAAAACCTCAAGAGATACTTGTAAAAAACCCCAAAAAAAAAAAGTGGAATCAGAGTGCAAAAAAGAGCATCAAGACAACTATATACTGTAAATAGCACTTTCACTTGTGAAGAGGCGGTTTGGTGCCTGCGGGCCAATCGTGAGAACATCTCTTGGCATTCCGCTGAAAAATATCTGGACTGTCCTAATTTCAATGAAAGCGGCCCGTTTACTTTTCCTTTACAGTCGACTAATTATCGCCAAACAAACCATGTAAGTAATACTGGCGTGTGCATCTACAGTATATCATGATCATGCACCATTAGGAATTCTGTCACCAGTGCCACCGCTCAGCCCAGAAACACGATCAGTGGAAGCGTGGAATCCGCATCGAGTTGAGCAAAGGCGGTGACGCTCTTACACGCTCAAAAAAGTGTCAATATGATGATGATGATGATGATGACGGTGATGATGTTCTGTCAACTCTGGAGGGCTGCAGATTCCCAAAAAGGAGGGATGAGCACATTTATGTTCATCACAAGATGAGGGTGGCTGTCATTGACAAGACACTCCAGATGACAAATGGAGCCCAAATGAACCTCCGTTTGCCGAGCCAAAATGAGCAATGCTTCATAATAGGAACCATGTGTTTTTGTTTTTTTGTTTTTCACCCCTTTTGTTCTACAATGCCATTCATCAGCATCAGTGGCATAGTTGTACAAAGCAGATGGAGCTTTGGTGGAAGAAAAATAGGTTGTATTTTATATTGAATACAGAGCAGTAACGTAATTGGATAACCATCCGTTTTCTGTACTGCGAATCCTGATGTTAGCGTCGGTCTATGTGGAGTGTGTGTGCAAAGCCCTCCCTACAGGATGACGCATCTCCCCTTGAGGCATCATAGCGGCTGGATTACGAAGACGCAGAAGCGGTAAGGGGACTTGATACGAGTATTCAAGTCTGCGTTCTTTGCCTTTGTGTTGCCGCCGCTGCGTGCGATGGCCATCAAAGACTTCCACAGCCACCTTTGACATCTCACAGGATTGGCCTCTTACATAAGAACACACCGGCTAACATACTGCAGGGCTGGCGGCGCACTGAGGGACAGGTGGGGGCGTCAAGAGCTAAATATTCCTCTGAAATGTCCCCCCCCCGGCTCTCTGGACGAACTTCCTTCCTTAATTGCATGCTTCACTTATCTTCTTTTTCAAAAGCTCCTAAAGAATAAACGCATCTATATATGTACTCGTGTTAATGCATACTTGCATGGATGGATGAGCTCGGCCTGTACTTGAGAATGCTCAAAGTGGTGGCGTAGGGGGCTTTTTTTAGCGGATGTGCTCAAAGCGCTTTACAGTGTTGTTTTGTTCGCACTCACGCATGTAGTGAAAGTTAAGGCCGCTGTTTGGGGGTCCACACCCCAGCAGCACTTCATAGACCAGACATGGGCAAACTACGGCCCGCGGGCCGGATCCGGCCCGTTGGGCTTTTTAATCCGGCCCGCCGAAGGTTGCTACACAACACAATTAAGGTTCGATATAAATGATTGCATTCATTTCATTTGGACTTGTAATGACAGGCATTTCAACGCCAGATGGCGCAGTTACTTGAAGTTGCAGAGCACAGGGAGGGAGGGGGAGACGATACGGAAGCCAGCAGTAGCGCCAACTCAATCAACTCCCGCTCGATACGACGGAATAAGTGTGTCCGCGCCGCTATTTTCTATCATTGGATCCAAAACAGCGACATGCAAGTGACTCTTTGTTGCAGTGAGTTTTACTGCAATTGCGAACATTTTCACGTCCTGTCGATCATGGCATCTAAACGAAGAGGAAGGGTAATGGCCACGGTAGAGAAAGTGAAGTGTATCTGATTAAACGAAGCGGGTTACAAAATACGAAACATTCAGGAGATGTTTGGAGTCTGAAAGACTGAAATCTACAAGACTATGAAAAACGAGGAAGTGATTTGTGCTCAGTCCGATTCTGGCTATTTCCATGCCCAGAGTGAATTGTGTTACGGGGAGTGAACACCCCTCTTTTGGAATGGTTTGCCCCAGCAGCGCGGGGAAGGGCGTGCGCTTGTTTGTACGGGGCAGTATTGAATACAGCGGCACATAAACAACACTCTGATGTCCGGTGTCTTTCTTATGCACAAACCATGCAGAAACAAATTGCTTGCGGCTCGACGGACAGTCGAGTAAATAAACGTTTCCTTGAATGGTTTGACTGCTATCGTGCTAAAAACTTTCCGCAAACTGGACCGCTAAAAGGGAGGAAGCGAGTCCCAGAGCGCTAACTATGAGCATAGAAGACTTCGAAGCGTCCCGTGTCTGGCTTCAAAAGTTCGCTACGCGACATCAGCTGAGCAACGCTGTCATGTGTGGTGATCGAGGGGAGGTCAAGTCAGAGACAATGACTGAGTCGAAAGAAAAGCCACCAGGTCTCTTACACGTCTCATTTTGTAGCAAATAGTCCTAACTTTGTTATATTTTGTCATATACCTGTACTGCTTGCTGCAGTTTTTGGCCAATATATTGTTGCACTTTGTTGCTTGTGTTGTCACATGTATGTTGTTCACATACTTGAACCTTCATACAGGACCACAGTTGTTTCACTGTTCTCATTAAAAAAAAAAAAAAAAGGTATGGGAATACTTTCATGCTTTTGTTCTGTTGATGTTTGGTATGGACTGTCAACATATACATTTTTTTTTATATGTACCGTATCTTGTCCTGACACGGCCCACCTGTCAAATTTAGAAATCAATGTGGCCCCCGAGCCAAAAAGTTTGCCCACCCCTGTCATAGACGCACAAGCCAAAGCCTTGAATAAGGCCACGTAACTATAAGAAAATTGACGTCACATATTTCTGTCCGGATAAAGGTGAGTGGATGTCTGAAAAGTGATGCCTATGAATGTGGTGCAATCATCTTATGTAGAATGCGGAAACTCATTAAAGACTCAAATCAGAATACAGCGGTACCTCTACTTACGAACGTCTCTTCATATGAAATCTTCAAGTTACGAAACGCCTCAACAGGAAAATATTGCCTCTTGTCACGAGAGAAATTTCAAGATACGAAAGGGAAAAATACAGTATGAGTTTCCTGAACGCAACATAGTTGTAGCTGCTCTGCCATTGGCTATTATCTAGCATCTTGTGACATCAGCAAAATGTGAACCCCTCATTGACTACAATAGAAAAGCCAGGCTGGAATTCGTCTGCCAAAAAGTGTCCTAAATCAGTATTACAAATAGGCAAACAACCATCCACACTCAAATTCGCATTGGCCTTAAAAAAATGCATATCGGTCACGGCCCGATAGTAGAGTATAGTATGCATCGTTAGAATAAAAATTTTATTTTGAAAGTGGGGTTTAACTCCTCTCATTAAACATTGACTTTATTACCACCGTCATAACATCACAATATTTTTCTCCTAAGACACAAACTTGCGCCCCAAACATTAAAATATATATTTATATTTTTAAATTGGGAATTATAGACTCCAGCATGCCCGAAACCCTTGTGAAGATAGGCGGATTAGAAAATGGATGGATAAATAGGGACATTTTTAATTCCTCGGACATCTCCGAGTATACATGGTCGTTTCTGCTTGATTGGAGTTAGGAAAGTGAGAGGGTCCTCCTCTAAGGGACTCGAAGATTACAACGTGAAAACTACAAGTCAAGAGGCTGAGGTGAAAAGCTTTTAAGAGAATCGCAGAAGAACAAGAATCGAAAAAAGAACAATGCGACAAAAAGTCCAGCAACTAATAATGTAGTGCGGAACATTTTGTACGATATGGGACTAAACGACTGTGACAACTTGATCTCGTGTGCATTTAGAATGGTCATTTCAGCTAATAGCTTTTTCAACCCTACCAGTTCTCCAGACTACTTTTGAACAAATGCTTTCTGGTGGGAATCATTTTGAAGGGAGAGCATGAGGTACACGATAAGTGGATCGACTTGAGGTTTTTCATTTTTTTTTTTTTAAGTCAACGTATTCAATTTTGCATACGACTCCATTTCTCTCCAGTATCCCGCCTGTTGCGCTTGGTCAGATTGGTTCCGAATGCAGTTTGCTACACTCAGAATATCAATATATTAGACCAAAATTATACAAGCACTCCCAAGGGGACAAGTTTGAGCGAATGCCTCCTGCATGTAAAGAGGCGGCCAAGGACAATGACTGCCTGACTGCCTTCCTGTCTCCAAGGTGGCAGCGCAACAAGGAAGTGTTCCTGTTCCATCAGGGACGGAAAGGAAAAAAATACTGTGTGCAGTTCTTTGCAGATAATCGACTGTTCGGGGCTTCTTAACCAAAGGAGCTTTAGATATCCTTCACAGTTTTGTTTTGTTTTTTGTGTGTGTGTTTTTTTAATAGCTGGCTAGCTAGCTCTAGCTAGCTAGCTCGCTTCGATCGAGAGAGAGAGAGAGAGAGAGAGAGAGAGAGAGAGAGAGATAGAGATAGAGATAGAGAGAGAGATAGATATGGAGAATGGAGAACAGACTGAAACAATGGCAGCAATGTACAGTCGTTGCCTTTGAGGAACATGGTGTACACACACCATCAACTGATCAGCTGTTTGCTTGGCAAAATACAAAATGCCTGCAGCTGACCTGCATGCGCACACACACACACACACACACACACACACACACACACACACACACACACACACACACACAGCCAATCACAGGGCACACACAGCTGAACAACCATCCGTGCTCACACTCACACCTTGGGACAATTTAGATAGAGTGTTCCATTAACCTGCTACGCATGTTTTTGGAATGTGGGAGGAAACCATGAGTACCCGGAGAAAACCCACGCAGGCACGGGGAGAACATGCAAACTCCACACAAGGGAGGCCGGAGCTGGAATCGAACCCTGCACCTGCGTGCTGTGAGGCCGCCGCCCAGTAACAATAAAAATGAATACAATTCCCGGTGAATGAGAACCATATGAACATCAATAAATTAACAGAGAATCAAATGTTTTACCGACCAGTATCTTGGTGGTGTAGGCGCTGTTGATGGAGATGGAATTGACAAGCAGGTCCAGCGATTTGGGAGGCAGGACACCCGGCTCAGGAATCTCCTTGTAGTGCACATCGCCGATATAGCATTGCACAGCCGTCATGCGGTTGGTGGTGAGTGTGCCAGTCTTGTCTGAGCAGATGGCGGTGGCGTTGCCCATCGTCTCGCACGCGTCGAGATGACGCACAAGATTGTTGTCCTTCATCATTTTCTGTCGTTCGAAACAAACCCCCAAAAAAGTCTCACAAAGTCAAAGTAAAATACGCAAGGGCGCGGTAGGGCCGGTCGGTCACCTTGACGGAGTAGGCCAGGGAGATGGTGACGGCCAACGGCAGACCCTCGGGCACGGCGACCACCAGCACCGTCACGCCGATGATGAAGAACTTGACGAAGTACTGGATGTAGATGGGCGTGCACTCGGGCAGCCAAGGACGCTTCTGGATGACGAAGGCGTCGATGGCGAAGTACAACACGAGGATGATGACTGTGATGGCCGACATGAGCAACCCTGGCAAATATACCACACATTGAAAATGTGACATTAGATTGAAACCCCAAATTGACAATTCTACTTTGAAACCCCAAACCAGGCTTGAAACCTTCATTTTAAAATCCCTAAGCCAGACTTGGAATCCCAAATAAATTGAAACCATGACCAAAACATCTCCATTTGAAACCCTAAACCACCTTCCAGGACAGAAGAAAAGCGTGCAGGTCAAACGTAAACAAAACAAACAAAAAAACCATGGCTGAAATAGATTTGTCAGTATCAAAAAGATCATCTGACTGTCATTCTTCATTTTTAAAGAGATTTCAAAACAACTTAATATCATCGCGACGCAGCAATTTCAATGGGAAACAGGTTGTACAAAAAGGTGAGCTCTCCAGCAGGATTCTCGATAGAGCGCGATAAATCAAGGAAGCCTCCAAGGCAAGCAAGAGCAAGCAACAGAGTATATATAAAGCGGAATCATTCAAACCTAATTTTGCTTCGTCGCCAACTCAAAAAGGTCAAGCAGTACAAGTGCTTTAATCAGTCTATGTATTTGGATTAAACTCAGTTGACAAATGTGAGCAATTCCCTCTGCTGGGAATCAATATACAGTATATATATATTTTTTTATAGAGCAAGCAACTTGGAGGAAAGACAGATTTTGACATTGTACACCTGCACAATCTAGCGAGGTGCAATGTAAGCAGCGCATCACAAACGTGGACCTTTACCATGATCAGCTTTGAGATGCTTTCATTGATCAAAACGGGATATTTAGATCTGTGGGCGTTACTTGCATTTTGGACCACTTTAGAAAACACATTAGAAACTCCTGTCGGGAAGATGCAGTGACTGCATGTATGGATTCTATTCGTAGTCATGGAGGTGTACCCAAAGGAAATTTACCTGAGGAAGTTGCCATGATGTGATAAGATACAGTAAAAACTTTTAAACAAGGTGAGTTCTTTTTAAACAACTGCAAACATTTGTATTTAGGCAGCTTGTCTGATAGTAGCTTCCCTGCAATTCGACGAAAATTGCATTCCGCTCGCCTTCTCATTAAAAAAAAAAAAAAATCTCTTATTTTTGACTTGGTGAAGAAGCTCGTGTCACACAACTTGTGGTCATGGTGGTGCTTGTGCGGCAGTTTTGTGTACTGCATTCTTCCTGTCTGCTCTATGGAATTTCTTCACTTTTTTTTTTAAAGACTTACCCAAAGTTATTACAGTACTGTGTGTTCTGTTCCAAGTAACAGTCAACAATATTTTAATGTTGCCTTGTATGAAATCAGCTTTCATATACCGGTAGGACAGAGGACCTTGTGTAGCGCATTCCATGAATTTGCTGTATGCTATTTCAGATTCAGATTCAGATTCAGGAAACGTTATTTATCCCCATGGGGTAATTTCTCTTCTTTCGACTTACTGAAGCAATATGTCGCAGGCCATTTTTGTAAACAATTGTATTTGTGCCGATCCGACGCCAGCTCCTATGAAATTGACTGACGCGTTCTTTATTCCGCATATCTCCTCTGTGCAATTTTTTTTTTCTTTAGACTTAGTGACGCAGAAATCGTGAATCAAGGTTCTTTTGTACGCTTTCTTCCTAGTAACTGTCTGCAATTGTCCAAGCATGTTTGTGGTCATGACAGCTCAATCTTGTTTGCCTGAAGACCTTATGTACTGCATTACCTCCACCTGCTTTATGCAATGTCGGCTTGTCTGGGAGGATAGGAACAACATGAGACTACGGATGGTGTTTTGCAGAATTAATTATGCCGATGCGATGCCATAAGTCCTGCTGGAAAGTTTTTTTTTGTGCCCGACGTTGAACCCCAAGTCACCTCGCAAAGCTTCAAATGGTGCTTAGTGGCGCGCCACACTGGGTGTCAGGCAGAGTTCACGGCGATGCGGTAGTAACATAAAGCGCACACCCGCGAGACAATCACAAGATCAAAGTCCACACAGTCTGCGCCGAGAACACCAGATAGTCCAAAGTGTATGCTAATCCATCCGCAGCACTGCATTGTTCTGACAACACGTCCTCATTCCGTCACTCACGCCGACTGGCTGATGTAACGGTGTCGCTATGACAACAAGGACTTTCTTTGAGGAATTTTCAGAACAAAATGCTTTTTTTTTCTCCACAAAAATAGTCCCTCAAACATACTTTATGATTACATGTTTCAGTATTTAACTTAAGAAAAAAAAAAACTTTACATGCATGTTAAACGTGATTGGTGCAGATAGGACACCCACAATGTGGGCATGTTGGCTAAAAATGCCAGCCTACACACACACACGCACACGCACACGCACACACACACACACACACACGCACACACACACACACACACACCCTCATACCCTAAATACTCCATGAGAAAACACCTTAGCTGGCTGTCAAGCGCATGCCAAAGCAACAGGAGGCGCTGTGACCCCAAAGTTAGGCATGATGACATTTTAATAAGTAAGAACAAATTACCATAAAAATTATCTGAATATCACACAAATATAATTGGGGGGAGGAGTTATTTTCGAAGAGCTTTCAGAAAAAAGGATTGTTTTTTGTTTTTGTTTTTGCTTTAGTTTGACATGTACCACTACCTAGGCATTACCTAAGGGTTGTTCCAAAAATAGGCGCAATTTCATCTCAGCGTGTTAAAGTCAAATGTTCCAAATTAATATAATAATAATCAGAATATATCATTTTCACGACTCACCGTGAATCAAAAAGTATTGCAGGGATCGCCGTATTTGATGCCCTCTAAACGTTGCCACAGTTACAGTACTGATAGCTTCTGTTTGGATTTCGCTGTGATCAGTACGTGTCTTGTGCCAGAGTCCTCGTATGGACTAATGAGAGCCTCTCGAAGAACACAGCCGCATGTCAATCCAATTTTTGACCAATGTGATTATTTTTGACCCAGCAGTTTTAAGAGTGTACTCTAAGTTCTTCCTTGTCAGACTTTACCTGCTTTGCCAATCTGAACAGCGAGCTTGGTAAGCTTCCCTTGCAGCACAGACTTCTCCTTCTTGGGAATGGACACCTTCTTCCGCTCCTTCTCCTCTTCGCCACCCTCGGCGCTCTTGAGAGGTTGCATCTCCATGGCGGCCGCTCCGTCCTGCTTCTTCACTGCAAAGAGCACACGGCCACAGCGAGCAGCACCAGCGTCAGAAACGGTGAGTTTGGGACACAGAAAAAGGATGGAAAAGGAAAGTGAGGGTTTAAGCAAGGAGAAATCAAAATAAGAGGTCATTCATATGCAACGTCCCTCGGAAAGAACGTGATCAAGGCCACCATGTCGGGCGACATACGAAAATATAGTTGTAAAAAAGGTTCAGGATTGGATTTGAGATCCCGTACATACGCATCAGGGTTTTACGGCGGTTTCCACTAGCGGCACTCTGATCAATCGGCCAACGAGGGTGATCGATCTATTTCCGTGGAAAAGTACGAGATTGGCATATGTCGATCAATGCTCTTCACTGCCGATCACCCGCCGCTCGTACTTTGCAGCCTGCAGCCAAGTAGACAGCAGTTCATCTGCAGCGTCGCATCCCCTTCCCCATTTCCTTAACACCAAATGCGAAAGATGAAACCAGTAACTGAATCACAATAGATGTGCATTTAAAAAAAACCCAAATCTGATTCATGAATTAATCAAAAATTTACAGATTCATCGATTATTCAAATCATTTGTGAGCAGCTCTAAAATTGCTAAATAGGCAGAGATTCCACGTGATCGGGAACGTCCAATTTCATGGCTGATCGATATCGGAATCGGAAGCATAGTACCCTAATTTTTAACCATCATTAAAAAAACAACGATGAGCATAGACTGTAGTGTCAACTACGACATGAAAGTGGAGAGCAGGGATGGCCAACCTTATTGAGACTAAAAGCTACTTTTTGGGTACTTATTAAAGGGCCACCAATTTCTGACACTGGTGAAAAAAACATTTGCACAAATGAATATCATTATATTTCATGACTCATAAATGATTCTGTTCATATACGTGATGACAATCATGTTATTGATTTCTCACAATAATTAGGACACAGATTAATATCATTATGCAACACTTTATTTCGTGAGCACTTTGCCTGTGTTCACGTTTCCAAATGAGTCAACAACAACATATGATCACAAAGAGTCAACTCTGGCATGAGAGCATCTCGTCAATTATGAGAGAGTCAAACACAACACGACAACCTAAAACTCTGGAGAGTCAACGACAGTTCAAGAGCCTCGTGTGTAAATTATAAGAATGCCAACCACATCATGAGAACCTAAAGTATTAACTACCGCATGAGAGCCTCGAGTCGACGACAGTGTCAGTGATGATATGACAGCGTCAAGTGTCAACCATGAGCCAACCACAACACAAGAGCCCGAAGAACAAACCTTCACATGAGAGTCTCAAATGTCCACTATGAGAATGTCAACCACAACACGAGAATCTGTCGACCACGTTACGAAAGCCGAAGGCATCAACTAAGACATAAGAACCTAAAGTGTCACCAACTAAGTACCACGAGAGAGCCTTGAACAAGGGTCAGCAACGTTTGTGAAAGTGAGAGCTACTGCTTAGCAACTGATAAATGTGAAGGGCTCCCACTTTGATCCATCCATCCATCCTCACAAGCTGCAGCCTATTCCAGCTGTCTTCAGGCAGTATGCGGGGGACACCCTGAACTGGTTGCCAGCCAATCACAGGGCACACATAGACAAACAACCATCCGCGTTCACACTCACACCTAGGGACAATGTGGAGTGTTCAATCAGCCTGTCATGCATGGTTTTGGAACGTGGGAGGAAACCGGAATACCCGAAGAAAACCCACGCACCCGGGGAGAGCAATCTATAAATCTCCGCCAGTATTTTGAAATCATCACTTCTACCAGGCCGAGAAAATTATAATCTCTCAACTCTCATGAGTCTGCTGAGCCTCGACCACCTACCGGTACATGTCGCGGCAACGTTAATGCGCGTGTGTCCAGTACAGCAAAGCGTTTTGGAGACAGTGTTTGCGGTGGCGAAAAACTTAAAAAGCTGTGATCCTCACTTTTGCTATTCAATGTGTTTTAATGAGGTGTAAAATGCAAATCTCGACTTGCAAACTGAGACGCGAAAACACTTATTTCGAGCCTTGCTGCGACTGGAGAGTGTCAACAATGAGCGTTAACCACAACATGAAAGCCTTAAACGTCTATAAAACTGTATTTAATGTCAGTTTTTGTCATCTCATATAAAGGGCCTCTTTACATAATTTTAAACCTTTGATGCACCCTGTTAACCTGATAACATGTCCACTGTAGTAACCGCTGTCCCTGAAAAAGGTTAATGTGGCCGTTTGAGATGAATGAACAATGGATGAACGATGGAAAAAGAAAAGGTCCAGCGCGCAACTGAAGTCCTATCGGAAATTTTCAGGATACCGAACGTTTTCAGCTGCAGGGATGACCTGATCACATTACAGAAGCTGCTGTCGTCATGACAACATGTCAAGAAGAAGAAGAAGAACAACAACAACAACAACAGGACATCACAGCAGTGGCAGACGCAGCGGTGGGGGGGGGGGGGAGAGAGGGGGGGGTTTGTAGGCTAACCTAATAAGACTCCAGGTTAAACAAAGGCCAAACATGAGCTCTGATACAGCCCGACTCTTTAATTGTCTCAGAGAGTAAATTCCCTAGGATCCTTTTCTGCATTCAAAGTGCACATTCCTCGTGGAGACGAATTGAAGGTAACCGGCGTTTGACACGCCCCCCCCCACCCACATCTTATACCGCACACCAGAGACAGAGAGGAAGGGGAGAAGGGTTAGGAGGCGGGAAGGGCAGAGGGAGAGATGTGGTCTGGTTACCTTTCATCTGGTTGCTCTCCATATTGCCGTCTTGCATTTTACCTACGATGGACACATACAAGACAGTAACACCAAAGATAACCAAGGCACACAAGTCAACAAAGAATCATCACATGGACAATCAACACACGGTGGAGGGGACCCCACCTCCCAGCAAAAACAGAAAACAAATACAGGGAGACAGGAAAATGACTTTTAATATAACGTCTTTGTAACATAGAAAGTGATATGCGAGTGGGCTGGGTTGCACAATTCAAAACCTTTCCAAAAAGCTTGGGAATTCATGTTTGGGTGATCAATTCTTGAATATAATATAACACTTCTTTTACACAGCTGGAGGAAGGCCTGTCCACGTCTCTCGTTGCCATCCCACAGCAGTTTGTGACTTGGGCATGATATACAAGGACCAATACAACCCAGATTGGATGATATAAGGTGACTGCTGTCCATCTTGTCTTCTCTTTCAAAATACATTTCATGTTTCTTTTTCTTTTCAGACAAATGACGTGCAAAAAATAATAAAATAAAAAATATTTTGATTAAAAAAAAAAGAGCATTCCACAGCAGTGTGTCACCAGTATACGGTACTACTGAGGCGCTCATTACTTATGTGAGCCGGTTGTTTGTTCTAGAGTGTTCAACATAACAATGGTGGCTTGTTGGCTGACTTGTGACAATATTGGTTTGAACAGTGGGAAAGGCCATCCCACAACGTTGTGTGACCAGCATAAAGTGCCTGGCTCTTGTTGCTACACATGGTTACTTTCCTCACGCGATGGAAGCGCTAGACCTGAACATTCATTGGAACACGACGAGCCCATTGGCAGACTTGCACTGACAGGTTGAAGAGTGGAAGGCCATCCCACAGCAGCGTGTGACCAGGATGAGGTGTCAAGTTCTGTACGGTTCTGACTAACACTTGTAAGATGAACTTGGACGTGCTGTTTGTTCCAGAATGAAGAAAATATCCACACTGGCGGATTTATGGTGATTGAAGAGTGATGAGGTCCCATGGCAGTGTGTGACCAGCATATGGTGCTCAGATTTTGCGACTGCACGTTTCTACCAAAGCTCTTGAACTGATTTTTTTTAGAGGTCAGCTTGTACTTTAAATGTGATCCATCATCTTCATCACCCAAAAAACAAAAAATTAAACATTGATTATCTTCTGGCCAAATCCTGGTTGAAGAGTGGAATATCATTTTGCAGCAGTGTGTGGCTAGCCTGAGGTGCTAATGAGTCTCTTTAATTAACAGACTACTTTTCGAATCAGCTAGACTGTAAGAGAGTGAGCCACACAACCTCATTGGTTGCCGTCCCGCAGCTGTGTTTGCCACCAAGGTTTCTCAGAGTATAAAACCAAACTGCCAAAAAGCCACAAACATGAATTTCCCAACGTTTTGGTGTATGTTGACTTTGCGTGCGTTGCATACATCGCACAAATAAACGATTGATAATTCCACGGGCACATTTCATTCAACAAATTGAACAGGCTGTGCAACGTACGGTGAAGCATTTTAACATGGAACACAATGATGGCTTCGACAGCACACAATGGCGAAAGCGTGCACAAAGTATGCGAGCGTGCAGGATCACAGACTCAAAGGGAAGCAGAATGAATATGTGAAGAGGGAGGGAAGGCGAGAGAGCCTGAAAGACAAAAGCCTCCCACACGATGAAGTTACATAAGGAGGGGAAATAAATAAATAAATAAACAAAGAAATAAAAAATTACGTTTGGGGACAGAGAATTTATTTAATTTGCTGGTGGATTATTGCTTGCTGACGAAATTTAATTTAAAAAGATGTCTTCCTCATATGTTTGCTTGTTGTCTGTCATGTCAGCCGTTTTAGCTATCGCGCTGCGTTGTGGACGCCATTTCTCTACCCCGGGCTATAATTACAGCGATGAGCCTTAATTGTCTACAAATTAAGACAAAAATCTGAAATATTACCAGAGACGAATGCAGGACCTGTCTACATGGCTGCAACGTTTCTGATTCATACAGCAGACAGGAGAGTTGCGCTGAGAATGACAAATCGCTGCATCCCGGGACAGTGCAAGGTCGCCGTCACAGTACAAATACCCGCCCAGCTGTGTCGAGCACAGGCTGAACGTTGGCGCCGGTATCCTTGGAGACGCTGCGGTACCACGGTGAGTTAATCTTTTATTTCATCCTGAACCAGCAAAAAATACAGATGAGAAGGAGTTGCACTGAAGGAAGTAAAGATGCTATCTCTTTTGTCTGATTTTGTCAGCCAGATCCTCATTTATTGTTAAATAGGAAGGCTAAAAATATATTATCTTTTCAGAATGCTTTGTTAAATCAGGTAAGAACAAAATATCTTTTCAGAATCTTTTGCATTCTCTTGAAATATAATACTTATTCCCCTGTGCAAATGCACCATGGTTGGGAAGTCCGGTACTTTAGGCTTTAGCTGGTTGCCTCTGAAAACCGGTAGCATCAGGGCAAGCACAGCTAATGTGATAAGAGGGGGTTGAATACTGTTGTCAACAACTTGATCAAATGCGGATAAAAATCTTATAGCACCCTTGGTAAAAATCATGGAATCACTCGTGTCGGAGGACTTTCAGTCATTTCAGTTTGTAGAAAAAAAGCACATCACAGACATGACATAAAACTAAAGTCATTTCAAATGGCAACTACATACTTGGAAGAAAAACTAAAAGAACAGTGGTCAGAAATAGTTTTGCAGGGGCGTCAAACTCATTTTAGTCGCGGGGTAATTTGGAGTTACGTTTTCCCTCGGAGGGCTGTTATGACAGTGAAACCACAAAAGTATTATTTGTACACAAAAAATGAACAGATGACTAGTTTTGAAATCAGTCAAGTCAATTATAATAGTTTGTTCAATTATTGCTCAAGTGAGAGTAAACTGCGGAACAAAATTATTGCGAAATCTCAAAGTTATTTATTACACATGACAATATGACATTTTGAGACACATTTTAGCTAGTTGACACACATGATTTGCTTTTCGAACACTGCAACACACCACTAGTAATTTGTTGTAACATCTCTGGCTTTTAGAACGGCTCCAAGTCTCCGAGATTTCATGACAAACGATTCTCTTCATCAATCTGCCTCCAACTTTCTCTAATTGCTTTTGCCAAATCAACTTTGGAAGGTTCCGTCAAAGATTTTCAATTGGATTGAGATCCGGATTAATTGCACGCCATGACAACGACCTCGTGTGTCTTTATTCAAAGAATGTTTCTCACAGATTTGTTCGATGTTGAGATGCATTCTCATAATCAAAAATGATTTCATCATCCCCAAACATCCATCCACGTTGACGGTAAGAGACAGTACAAGGCCAGACAGTGGGGGGAAAAAATGGTAGTACAAGCAGAGAGTACGAGGCAGTGGATGTCTGACATGGCGAGGAGGTCAAAGGTGATGACAGAGAGAGAATCAGAGGTTTTGTCAACCTACCATTAATAAGGTTGGCACTGCCTGGGGCGTTAAAGCCCGCCGCCCCATCCGTGGCAATAGTGGCGATGGGGTGGATGGGGGGATGCGAGCAGTCTAGCCAGTAACAATGGAAGCCCAACATAGATGGACACACACACACACAAGACAGTGAACAGAAATAACATGGTTATAGGACAGGTAGCATTTTTCAGCATCTTCATTTAGTCACGATTAATGGCGCTGAGTAAACGAGTGACGTATTTATCATTCGTGTAATGTGGTCAAAAACAAACAAGTAGAACATTGGACAGACACGAAACACACAGTCTAAACAGATCGTTTATGGGAAGGAATCTATGCACAGAAAGCACAACCTACGGATGAAGAAATTCCGTTCGAGCTCGCGTGGTGTTGGAGAAAGTGCAACGGGTCTCACGGGCATTTTATTTGTCGGGCAGCTGCCATGTAAAGTTTGGAATGTGAAGATTCAATTCATTGTAATTGAGTGAATAATGATGCCTTGAGGAGATTTTTCTACGTGAATGACTCGACTGATCAAAAAAACAAATTTGGTTAGTAGTGGTCACTTCATCTTGAAAGTGTGCACTGCACCGCTCAGTGATTTTTATTTTTGTTTTTACAGGAGGGCTTAAAAAGTCTTTATTGTACTACAAATTTGATCACATATGCTTTGGTCTATAGAAATTGAACCTCAATCCAGGATTTAAAGAACTATAGAACAGAATTGGAGGAAGAGTCCGACGGCCCCGATATTTGTGTCCGGCGCAAATTTAGCGCTAAGCGCTGTCTGACGGTGTGCATGGGTGGAGTTTTCTTTCTTTTGGCAGTTGCGCCGATGGGCACAGACGGAAAGGGGCGTTGGTGCCGTCGTGTGCCGTTGTCAGATGGAACACCGCCAGCATTTATATGGTGGAAGGACTCACACACACCCAGAGGGTACTTTGAAAAGTATATTTAAGATGATAATGATAATGATTCATTCAATTTAATAGATTTCGAGAATGATTCAGAGGGATTGACGCAAGATGTTGTCATATTTGTGAATGAAATACAATGACACCCATCACACACGTTCGCGGAGCTCAGAATCTGTCTACCTGCGCCTCGATTAAATTGACCAAAATCGTGAAGTAACAACCTGCGGCACAACTTAGACCTGCTTGTCGCGGGGTCTAAGTAATACTGCAGTCACTCAATTGTCAGGCGTGAAAGAGAAACGCGCTTGGTCCACCGGAAAGCCCAGCGTCTGCTAAACTCCCAAACACAGTAAACTGCACGCGTCGATTTATAAAAATAGGGTCTTGAATCTTTATGCTGCTAGTCGAACAAACAGAAGCGGATCATTTTGCATTGTTACTCACATGCAACTCAAACGGAGGGAAAATTGTGGATTTTTCCAACTAGGTCCCCGAATCACATGACAAACGCACTCCAGGTGGAACTGTTCTGGTGTTATTTTGCAATACCTAGCTGACTCGGTCACAAACTAACTGACCCACAAAATAACTAACTGACCAACCAAAGAAGTGACAAACTGGCTGACTAACCAACTGACTGATTAAGATAAGACAAGATAACCTTTGTTTTTTCCACAATGGGGAACATTTTTTACAAACTGACTGACTGACCAAACAACTGTGCTATTATAACCACTTGAGTTGCCAACTAAAAACCGACTACCTGTGACCCTTGTTTGAGGTGGGAGGTGACTTGAGGCTGATTGTTAGCGCAGGGGTTAAAGGTCAAAAGAATTGAGAGCACCACCCCCAGGGTTGAAACAGAGAAGATACTCTACCTGTGTTCTGGGGTCCGTCTTCCACTGCGCCTCCTTCAAGGCAAATGTGGCACAATGAGAACAAGTAAAAGACAAGAACGCTCCCGAGGTCCACGGCACCTCAACACCCAACCGCATTCAACCGAGCACACGATATACACTATTTCAAGCATGGCCCGTTAGCATTGTGATCAAATCTATACTTTCAAGGCTTGTGGGCACAAATATTGCTTTTTGCGGGGGAATAAGATCGGAAAACACACATGAGTTATGTTTATTAATTAAAAAAAAAAACTAAAAATAGTCTGGATAGGCTTGCCTTTCTTTTCTTTCTTCTCTTCTTCCTCCACGCCAGCTCCGAGCAGGGTGAAGATTATTCCAGTCTGAGAGTTGACGCCCACTGCGGTCACCACCATGCGCCCCGAGCCCTCCATCACATGGGTCCCTGCAGGGTAGATGGGGGTTTTTTTCATGCCGTGTTTGCTCATTTTTTTTTGTACTATGCTATAAGAATATTGTTCAAGAATCAAGAAAAAAAAAGTTTATAGGTTACCATATATAGTAACCTATAAATGTAAATCCAAAGGGATGACAGACTTTAGTACATGGGCCATTAAACAGCTAATTAAAGAAAAGATAAACCATAATAAAAAGAGTTCAATTAAAAATGATGGAAATAAATGACCATTTTCATCACACGTTTCCTTCTTTACATAATTTAACCCTTTCATGCACCCTGTAACCTGATAACATGATAAGCTGTCCACTGCAGTAACCACTGGCCCCGAAAGGGTTAACTACGTAACTAGTACCCTTCTGTGTGTGGTACTAATATGCATATAACTCAAAAAATAAACAAACAGTAAAAAAAAAAAAACACAGGCAAAACACTGGTCTTGTAGTAATATTCGCGTTATTTAAATCCTTAATAGTAATAATAATAATTCAATATAGAGCCTTATTCCCTACTAACATTGTTCTTGCATTTGTCTATGGAGTTAGAGTTGAAATATAGAAACATTGTCGTAGCACTCACACTAACACGCACACACACACACACACACACACACACACACACACACACACACACACACACACACACACACACACACACACACACACACACACACACACACACACACGTACTCCCAATGCAAGGCCTGATTAACCTTTGGGAGAATGTGGGTGAATTTGAGGCTAATTAATGAAGGCGGCAAAACGGCACACAGCTAATTATCCAAAGATGGGGAAAAAATGCTTGAGAGAGATTAATCCCCCCCCCTTTTTTTTTATTTAATCAGAGATCTTGTGCGACTCCTACAGTGACAGAATGTGATTTATCTGACGCAGCAAACCCTTAAAATTCCCGAAGATAACTTTAGCGTGCGCAAAGGGGAAATGTGTCAGCCTTGGGATTATAATAAAGAAACTTTTTCCTTTGTTTGGATTCATGCCAAGGTAGTCAGTTAAATGCATTCATGGAGTACGTTCCATGTAAAAAGAACAATTGCGTCAATTAATAACGAAAAGCTGTCCTCCACAAAGCAACAGGTAGATAAAATGAAAACAGAAACACTGCAATTGATGTTAAATGGGAGCCAGCACACAGTTACCGCCAGCAATTTAAGCATTTCCGATTAAACTCCAAACGTCGTAGAGCAGTTCTAGGCCTCTCTTGACATTTGTGTCATCGAATCCCCGGCATTTGAACAGGGATGTGTTGAGTTTTGATATGCACTGTGAGTTTATTGACATACCAGAAAGCAACATGGGGTCTTTGTCTGCGGCCTTCTTCACGTGATCAGACTCTCCGGTCAGCGACGACTCGTCGATCTTCAGGTCGTTGCCTTGGATCAACACTCCGTCGGAAGGGAGCAAATCACCTGAGAAACAAAAAGGCAAGGAGCTCGGTTACACTGACACGCTTGCAATGAAATTTTTGTTCTTCCGACTTTCACAGGCAAAATAATTTGACGTATGGCTTTACCATATTTGATTTGTGCGATGTCGCCCACCAGTATGTCCGATACGGGCAGCTGGATGACTTGGCTTCCGCGGACCACCTGGAACTTCTGCTCCTGCTCGATGCGGCTCTGCAGCCCGCGAAACTGTTTCTCCTTGGACCAGTCGTTGAAGGCGGTCACCAGCACCACGCACACCACCGACAGGAGGATGGCGGCGCCCTCGATCCAGCCCGCCTCAGCCTCGCCCTCATCCTCCACGCCGCTCTGCACCGAGCCGCAAGCTGTCCAACGGAAACAGTGTTATATGGAAACTGTGCCATTTAGTGTGGGGGGCCTAACCAAAAACCTCCAAACCACTTAAATTGGGCGTCAAAGATCATGATTAGTTTAATTCGAAACGTAATGCACTTTTGGCTCACATTGGAAACTGCAGTCTGTGTTGTGAACAATGTAACGAGTTTATAAACAAAATGTAATTTTCACTCAATCGCGCATGCGGAAATGCATGAATCAATTAATGAATCAAGCAGCGTGTCACTCTCCAGCGGTGCGATAACAGCAACTTGAGGCAGCCTTGCAGCTGTCCATGGCACTGAAGTAACCACTGTAGAAATCTACACTGTCATTCCTTTTGTTTAAAAAATTACTTTTCACGATACAGTCATTTATTATCAATGATTATTTTTGCAATTTGATCTTTGGACGGGAACCTTCATGACTGAATGTCCACAGATCAGTAAAATAGTAATAGTAGACTGAAATATACAAATTAGAATATATAATTTGGACATGAAAAAAAAAATACATCTAAATATAATGTGAAAATGAAATTTCAAGTTACAAAATAAAACATAAAAAAACAAACTAAATTTCAAAATAAAATGAATAAAATGAAACACAATGGTAAATAAAATGTCAAAAATAAAATACTTTCAAAAATATAATAAAATATATAACATAAAGAAAATGCTACAAAACAATTAAAATATGACTGCAAAGAGAAAATACTAAAAATCAAAAGTGAAATAATTGAATCAAATCAACTTAAACAATCAAACACAATATATTACATTAAAATGATTGTAAATTGAAGATAAAATATGAAGTAGAAAATTATCAACAGCAGAGCCTGTTTCAAAATCTGTATCCGCACTGACAATACATCATCGAAAAATAATGCATGCAACCAATCACTATGTGCACCTTTACACAGCAACTCATAATCTTCCCATTGTCTTACATTTTCAATCTCCCAAGCATCGGCATGTTAAGGGGTAGCGTTTTTTTTTTAATTTTAATAATGACAAAGTTATGAGCACAATGATTCCGTTGGCACAAGTCAGCCAGTTTTGCCGAATGCGCACTCCTCACTCTGCCACATTAACAGGCAACCGCCAAAATGAGAAGTCAAGAAATTTAGCGCCTCAATATATTCACGCAAGTGTTTAATAACCGATGAATTTGTCCAGATAATACAAGTGGTCTGGCAGAGCGACACACAAAATATAAATGAGACAATTTCTGATCCCTCTGGTCATTCTCCAAAGTTTTTCCAGTGCTCAAAATGATGACTGGTCCCTTTTGGTGCGGCGGGCCAAGTGCCATTACTCTCATCTCGCTACGGGCGGTGGTGACTTATGGCGCTGACTCAGCTCCTCATTATGGGTCTTCGTTTCCTGTTTCACGGCTCGCGGGGCTAATGTATGGACACTGGGTGCTCAAGGTTATTTCTCGGCGCAACACTTCATTAACCTCCCGCTAACACGCCGGTGCACATGCAAGTATGCGCGGTGAGTCATATGACATGTCCCCCCGACCCCCCTCCCCACTTTTCTTCCAATGTGAAACCTGACCATGTAATGAAGAAGAAAATATTTCGGTGTCAATGTGTGTCAGCGGTGACATAAATCACAGTTGACCTGAGCAGAATGATGTTATCAGTGCTCGGTTGGTGTGTTTAAAATGAAGTAAAAGTCCAGTCGAGCGCAGACCTCCGCCATTGCCAAACCATCCTTAACATGTCCGTCTGATCTTGACCAAGTCAATTTGTGTCATTTTGTGAATTAAGTATGACATTTTTTTTTAATGTCATCATACATGAGTCTGTTGACAAAATAACAAAGCCCTCATCAAGAATTTAAAGGTATGAGTTGATGTAGTTTGTCGTGAACAATTTATTATTACATATATAGGCCTAGCTCTGGATAAAATAGTGAGGCATGTTGTCTCAGCAAACAAAATGAACACCGGGACAGTAGTCACTTAAAAAAATAGCCAAACTCTCGAGTACCCAATATAGAGATAACGTGATTTAATTGATGGTATTATATTTCAGCCAGAAGTAGAAAAGCGTGTAGTCTTGTTGCCCAAGATGCACGCAAGTACGGTCAGTATCAGTGGGCAATCAAGGCAGCCCCATAAAATAAAAAAATCCAAACTGTACAGATTTATGAGTTTAATAAGCAGTGGAGATTATTGACCAAACATATTTTTTTCGTGATTACGTCAGCAGATGAAAAATTATTCACAAAATAATTACCGAACTGGATAACCCTTATAATTTTATTTATTTATTTATTTGACGTGAATTTTTTGTGAACCCATAAAGTGAATCTCCTTTATCAAAGGGGGAACATTGCAAACCCAGCCTCAATGGAGAAATCAAAGATATGGAGAGCCCATGTAAAAAAGAAAAAAGAGAAACAAAAAGTCTTGTTTTAACAGTTCAGTTATCCTCCCGCGTGCTTTAAACATATTTCAGTGTATTTTTTTTATTTTTTACTGTCAATAAATTGAAAAGAGCATCAGGGATTGTGGCTCTCCTTTACCAGATGCGAGAGCATGACAGATGAGGCAACTTGCACTTTTGTTTTTCGACGGCAGAGATAAGTAAGTGTACTCACATTCTCCGCTGGTCTCTCCAGGCGGGTGGTAGAAGGAGAGGCCCAGCGAGATGAGGGCGGCGACCTCCAGGATGATGAGGGTGACGTCCTGCAGGGCCTCCCATACCAGTTGCAGGAAAGTTTTTGGCTTCTTTGGAGGTATCAGGTTTTTCCCAAATTCTTCTTTCCTCTTGTCCAAGTCACCTTGGGCACCCGTGAGTCCTGAGACAGTGAAGAAATGCAAAGACGATGGTCAGGAAGAGGACAGAAAGATTGCATGCGGGGGGGGGCATCTAGAAAGGACCCACTTAAGATTCAAAGCATACCACATTGTGTGCTATGTGTTGGACAATCTACTGCATCTCCAGGAAGGAACCGCTCATGATCCAAAGAATAACACATCAAGTGTTCATTATCCACCAACTATGTATCTGATGGAAAAGCTCACGTTCCAAAGTATACCACGTCATGCCAAATCTGTCAATGGAAATTCCTTCCCATTGATTCCTGCTCATGGACCAAAGCGTATTGTGAGTTACCTATTTATCAGTTTATCTATGCAAAGGATACACTATGGATCCAAAGCAAAAAAATAAAAAATACAGCTGATGTGGCGCCGTGTAAATAAAAGTGAATTGATCTGAATTTAGTCAATGCAACTGTCACTTTAGTGTGACGAACACACTTTGTAATGCCCTCACCTCCGTCAGATATATATGCTCAAGTCCCATCAACACAACATAAGAACTACAATAAGACAGCATTCCAGTTCTCTTTATTCTGCTATGCAGAAAATGTTGACACATAAATCCACAAGCTGTTATTCATTCAAATAATTACAACAAATGATTTGTTCTATTGCATGTTTTGAAAGCTGCAACATTGTTACCAAAGGAGGAGGAAAACGGCCCTCGAGGACTGGAGTTTGACACCTGTGGTCTATGGTATGGAGACACTCGCAATACACCACATACCACATATTGAACTATGTATCCATCTACATAGAAAAACGGACAGCTCCCATTCCAAGGAATACCAAGGTACAGCTCAGAATCCAAAGCATACCACATCAGTTATCTCTCAAACAATCAATAAGTTGATTGAAAGGAACTGTGGAAAAAAAAAGTCACGATCCAAAGCATACCACATCGCTGGCTATCTATCCTACGGAAGGAATGTGCTTCTCATTGTCGCCCCTCCGTGTGTTTGCACAGCAGCATTGTGCACCCTCACATAACGGCAGACAGGAGCACGTCATGATGTCAAACAGTTGTGCGTCACCGGGGTCTCCCGGCAGAGCCCCTGGATGGTACCTGGTGACGTGTCACATGTGCGCCACATCTGCACAAAATAGCCGATGAATGACCAGAGGGGGTGGATCAACCATCAAATAAGTACAGCTATGCGAGGAGGCAGGGAAGGGGGGAGGGCGCAAGGAAAGCGGAGCATTCCAGGCTCCTACGTTGGAGAATGCCCTCGTTACAAATAGCTCTGTCTATAAATAGCTTCATTATCCATTCCCTTTTAATTGTCTCTGGAATAGGACCTAGCATGCTCTATCATTGAACTCACATAGCAGCAGCGGCAGCCCGTCACGCATCAGACGTGTGCGTGCACGTGCATGTTTTGGTGGATCTCGGCAGCACGTGCTTAGTGTGTGTGTGTGTGTGTGTGTGTGTGTGTGTGTGTGTGTGTGTGTGTGTGACAAATAATGACCTTTTGATGTCCTTTCAGCCGCGGCGTCAATACACACATTTCCCCACTGCTTCAAAGGGTTTATTCATCCGCAGCAGAAAGATGTAAAATCAATAAATATGCAAATCTCCACATGGCCCACATTTCCAGGCGGGAGAGGGAGCTAGTTAAAAGCGGCAAAACTGCACCAACCGCTGTTAGCCATCATTAGCATGGTTAGCGGTGATGCGGCATCAAAAAATAGAATGCGCCGCATGCATGTTAATGTTTGGGCTGCGGTGTGATGGGACTTCAAGGCTCGGCGTAACATCCGAGATTGAAATTTAACCGCAGTGCTGATGCAGTGACAACACTTTTTTTGTAATGTTGTTAAATGGAAGGAAGGGACCGTTTCAGGGTTGATTTGTTCTTGTGCAACATTGGAAGAAAACCTTTCAAGTGCTCTCTAAATACAGTTGAGTTGATTTTTTTGAATGCATTAATTTTTTTTATGAGATTAAAGTCATATTTTATTTTGAAAATTTGTGAGATGAGAATATATGTTTTTCAGATATTTTATATATTTTTCTTCATCAAAAGGATGTCTAAAAGATATGAGATCTTTTCATTTACCGTAGCTAGTGGTGGCATGCGCCTTTCATTTACAGATTGGACATGGAGGTGTGAACAACTACTCTGAAGGAACATCTCAAAAGCTCTAGAAGTCTCCAATAAAAGCACGAATAGGCACACGTTGCTTTTTTTCTTCTTTCAAACATAGCGATAAAGGAGTTGGAGAAGTTACTAAATGTAGCCACAAAGCTCGCATAACTGATTAGCCCTCGCTATGTCACAACGCCCGTGCTTAGCCCTTGGTCATCATGGTCACAAAGAGCGTGTGCATGAGATAAACCGTAATGGATGGATGGATGGATGGATGGATGGATCTTTATTGTCATTACACTTTCGTGCAACGAAACATCACTTAACAGGCACGCTCTGCACAAGAAACATGAAAAAAAAAAAAATCTGCTGTAATCTTTTTTTTAGCAATAATATATGAAGACTTTTAGATTCAAATGATAAAAAAGAATATCATTACGTCTTCTTTAGCCCATGTTTGTTTTCATGAATAAATAATGTTATTTATTTATTTATTTATTTCATGTGCTGTATAAGAAAGGTGACGAGCCAAAGAAGAAAAGCATTATTAGAGCTGTTTAAAGGCTGAGAGGGAGACTACTGCTGCTGTCTGTTCTCCCTCGAAACAGTTCAGGGCCGCTAATTCGCTGATCTGTCAAATGTTGCCGGCTCTGATTCAAATCTGCTGTGACATACGGCGCCTACCAAACATCCTGTTTCCAAATACATGAGACAGGGGACATGAAAACCAAGACGAAAAAATAAACTTGCCTCGTTCGCTCTCTCACTCTCTGCATGAGGATTTTTTGTCTCCCAGTGAGTAGGAACATGATGGCATATTTTAACAGTGCGCTAAAAATAGATCTCTATGGAAACACTATGCGTCCCACTCATGTGGAAATACCCGCAAGTCTAAACCTTGAAGAAAGTGTGAATTAAGTGCGCGTGAGGTCCATCTTTATCGGCATGTCCAGTCGCACTCATGCAAAAAGCAATGAAATGGTAATCGGGGATTGAAATATGCAGTGACCTTGAAATGTCCTTGAAGAGCAGCAAAGAGATGACAGTTTATGTTCAAGTTACTTCTCACGATATAGGTCGGATGCGCATTTGATTTTTGTAACCCTCCCCCCTTCATAACGTGTGAGTCGTCATGGCAACAGGCCACCATGATGATCATCAACGCATTGATGGGAGAAAAGTGGAGTGAATCAATATGTCCGCATTCTCAGTCATTCTTTGAAAAGCGAGCTGGGAGTAAAGAGCAGAAATGGTAGAGAGGCTTCAAGTGTGACTCAGAGGGGGAAAGTGTGAGCGAGAGCACACGGTGACAGAGAGAGTAGGCTGACTCTATTGTGAATAATAAGCCATCAGCGAGCGAGCGGCTAAAAGGTGGATAATTATCACGCTGCAGTTACGAGATGGCATGATGGAGAAATGTGTCACCATGTCCTTGATAGTGACCTACATCAAAACCGCAAGTATGGTACTAACCAAGATGTATTAGGGAACAAAAAAGGGATCTACGGCGGTCAATCGCCATTTGGCTGCATCTTTTCCCAAGGACACTGACAGCAGACAGTCAGAGTTGAGAATCGAACTGCTGACCCTTCGGTCCCTGGACGACCAGCTCTATCAACTGAGCCACAAAAAATGAAACCATGAAAATAGATCAGGTTTTGACCTTGAAATGTGAAAACATTTTGTTTCAGAGCATCTTTGTCGGCAGCGAGGTGAATATATCGGCTCCTCTGTCAAAGAAGACACATTTGAGGCACCACGCTGGGCACTCCCATCATGCAACATAAATAAATGAAAGAGATGACACAAGGAAGGAAGTGGACCACACCCGACAGAACAGCAGGGCCACCCACATAAATATCCAGAAAGGATGAGCGGACATCCTCATACACACACTTGCACAGATTGGAAAGATGGATGGATGGATGAATGGATGGATGGATAGAGAGTGACTTGCTTGTGCACAGCATGACATGGGGCCAGCTCAAGTTGATGTGTCATGACTTGCGTAGCAGCACTTCACATGCAAGCTTACACGGACCTGTGCACACACCGATGAGCAGTCATAGCTTAAGACTACTCTAGCGTGCAGGCAAACAAGTATGACAAATCAACAAACAGAAGACTGTCATTCCATAGAACGCATACCTCAAGACTGTACCATTTTTTTTAAATCCCGGAAATAATTATGACATTTTCTCATTAAACCCCAAGACTTTTTTTCTTAAAAGGTAGTAGTCGATAGCTAGCCAGCTAAATAGCTTGCTAACAAAATGGCTAGCTATCTGATCTACGTAGCTAGCGTTCCTAGATTATTATTACAGATAGATAGATAGCTAGATAGCTAGATAGATAGCTAGATAGCTAGATAGCTAGATAGATAGCTAGATAGCTAGATAGATAGATAGATAGATAGATAGATAGATAGATAGATAGATAGATAGATAGATAGATAGATAGATAGATAGATAGATAGATAGATAGATAGATAGATAGATAGATAGATAGATAGATAGATAGATAGATAGATAGATAGCTGTGGCAACTGACTAATTTTTGGGACACCATTTTAGATGATATGTCCATGGAAAATTAGCTCTTGTCTTGCTTGTTAAAAATGTGCTTTCTGCGTCTATTTTTATTCATCACAACAGCTGTAGCTTTAAGAAAGCAGAACAACATTTAGCAGAAAATAACAGGAATAGAACAGAAAACGTAAGATAAAACATTGACAAGAATACAACCAGTGGCGAAGCTAGACTTGTATCATTGTTGACAATGTGTTTCCAAATTTTTGTTTTGTGGGCCACTTGAGATGATGTAGAGTGGAATCTACTCTGTGGCTTCATCTTCAATTTGATTATTTTTATCCAGTATTTCGATGTTAATCACATACATGGCGGGAAAAACTCATCTTTGACTGCCCAAAAAGTGTTGAAAGCTCGCTGGCACATATATACGGACTATTGCACAGAATTTTGAGGCATTTGGGGACATGCAGACAAAGTTTCACCAAATTTGTACAATGCATAAGAAAATTATACAGTGTGGTAAAATGCGTGTCACCTAACCTTGGATGGGGGAGACATAGGAGAGCCTTCCACCAGGACAAACCAGCCAAAAACAATCAGTTCACTTTTTTTTTTAATCGCCCAAGAGAACAGTGCCGTGTTCAGAGTACTTTTAAAAAGCTTTGCAAAAAGCCAGATCAAATGAAGAAAATACAACGTGCAAGTGTGTGTGTGTGTGTGTGTGTGTTCGCGTGTGTGTGGGGGCAGCTGTACAAGTGGGTGAGTTTAGCTGTCAGGCACTGTGCTCTATGAGTCTGACTCATGCGAGTGATAACGGAGTGGAGTGAGAGAACACAGCTCACAGCTCCCTTTTTCACACTCACAAACTGACACACACATGTACGCGCACACACACACACACACACACACACACACACACACACACACACACACACACACACACACACACACACACACACACACTCATCCCACTTCACAATGTATCTGGGCATCGAGGTTAGGACCAATTTTGTTCAGACGAAACAAATTGTGTGAGAACATCAAATGAAGAAGTCATCTTATATTAAATTAGGCATCTTCCGACCCAAAGTACGCGCGCACACAAACGTACAAATGCATACATGCTCTTTTGTTTCCATGACAATGATTCTTGCAGGGTTATTTTGTTTCTTTTTTCAAATGCGGGGAAAAATGCGATTGTGCAACGTTATGCAAGGAAAACAATTACGAAACATTAACGAAAAACAGACGGAAAAGATTCATGGGGAGGAAAATATTAACGCTATGTTGCATGGCTTCTGCAGGAGTTATTCAATTGTGGTTTGTTTTTAAATTTAGGGTAGATTATGGCCAAATATCATAATAAATTCACAATTTTGGGAAAAAAAATACATAATAGGGGGGTACTTGTGTGCATAATGGTCACTACAATTACCTTGCCAAAAAGCATGGCCGTACTGATAGGTAACACATAGAAACTGTTATTTATTGTGTTCTATATGTTCTATATACTCTTCTGCACAAGTACAATAGGGTATTTGGACCTTTTCATCTCACGGATAGAAAATTATTCAACATTTTGTGGACCCTCTTTCACCTTTTCCTTCCGCTGTTGCGCACGCTAGTGACATCTCGCGGTGGATTTAAAAACTAAAACTGGTAACTTGAATAACCAATATGAGTTAAAGTTGTGGTTACTGTAAGTAACCCGTATGCAACATAGGGTTAACTGTGCTCCTGTAAAAAACAAAAACAAAAGAACCCCACACCCAACATACTACCATATATCATATTGCAATATGACTCGCACTTTCTGCAGTTGAGCTAATATATTCGTTAACGCGACCATCCAACCTATGTAGGTTAGTTCGTTGGCAATCATTCTGCAATTGCTTTAGTCAAGGAAGTGCTGCGCCCTGTTGCACGGCCACAATTAACCATAGTTCAGTTTGGTGGACAAAATAATGACGAACAAAATTAAATCCAGAGGAAAGACCGAGACAGGGCATGTCCAAGGAGTGAACAAATTAACTGAACATGTCCAATACGTCAATGATGTAATGAGGCAAGTCGACATGTTCGCAAGCCCTACCAAAACTGCTAAAAATTTGGAGGGAAAAAATTAAATAAAATCATTGAAAACCGAACCTTATGAGCAATGACCAAATGAGCAATGAAAGTGCACACGGTATGCAAATCACCAATCCTCGGAAAGAATGAAAAGTGAGAGCGCTCTTGACAAAGCAGGGGAAACGGCGCGTGATCTTCCTGTATCTCCCATCTGGATGTCAGTATCTGGTTTCAACCCTTGGATCAGATACACTTGCAACACAAAAGAGGGGGGACAGAGAGCCCTCCATAACCAGAGTAGCAGAGGGAGTCATGAAATAGTCATCTCGAGGCAGTATCATGCAGAAACCCCCAATCCCCATGGCTAAGAAGCCAACATGTCATGTCAAAACTAAAAGGTAAGCAGAGCTGCATTGAGAGTGTCATGAAGAGGAAGCCTTCAATTATTCATAGGTTTATGCTATTCATGGCAGGACTCGGTCCCCGTACCCTGAGAACAGCAGGGGTTCAAGGTGTTTGTTTTTTAAGGTGAGTCAGCAAATTTTCGCCGTCATGCTCCACCCAAACGCTTCTAACGAAAAGTCAAATGTGTCGCAATTTAGCATTTTAGATGATATGTCCATGGAAAGAAAGTGCTTACATGGCTGGTTCGATGCAATCTGTCTTTGGTTGGCTTGCATTTGTGACATGTGCTTATGTTTGTAGGACCCCCACTAAAAACCTCATCCAGAGTGACAGCGTGCAATGTAAGGCTATTGGATTTACTTTTAGTCCAAAATATGGCAATTAAGGATGGAAATTGGACTAAATCCCCGCCTTTGAATGTCGTTAGCGATTGTGTTTTGAAACGCTTGAAGGTGTTGTCTTTGTGTGAAGCACACTGAGTTGCCTTGTGTATGAAACGTGCTGGAAACAAAGCTGGCTAAAGTTAAGAGAGTTTTACATCTGGATTTGCTCCCAGATTTAGATTTGTGGATTTTAAAAACGTGTTGAGATGTGGAGTGTCCGAGTAACACCCTACAGAGTGTAAGGATAGGCGAGGGAGAGACCATTCCTGGAAAAGCGCTGACAAGAAGGGGAAATGAGCCAGTTATAGCCGGGGAGGGACTGTGCGTTTGCAGCTGAAAGCATCACTACGCCTGTCAACTTGCTTGTCAAGGCGCCTTCCAAGTGGTGGTTCACACTCAGAACGTTCTGTGGGACATGAAGTGAATGTAAATGTACAATGGAATACTGGAGGAAGAAGCGCATGGATTGGAAGCTGAGGAGGGTATCAGACTTTATTTATTCAAACTGATAGTTGCTTATGAGGCAGCACGGCAGGGCATTGGCTTAGCACAGCCGACTCACAATGCAGAGGTCCGGGGGTTTGATCCCGGACTCTGGCCTTCCTGCGTGGGTTTTCTCCGGGTATTCCGGTTTACTCCCATATTCCAAAAACATGCATGATAGATTGACGTAAGCTTGGCTAAGGTAATGGAGCCAGCGCTTTAAGGCATCTGTACGACTGTTTACTGTCTTGAATGTTCATTACAAATTACCACAGTAAGTACTTTTAAGGAAAAGAAATATATCTAGAAGGCGGGGTACACCCTGAACTGGTTGCCAGCCAATCGCAGGGCACACGTAGACAAACAACCACCCGTGCACACACTCACACCTCGGGACAATTTAGAGTGTTCAATCAGCTTCCTGTGCATGTTTTTTGGAATGTGGGAGGAAACCGGAGTACCCGGAGAAAACCCACACAAGTCTGGGGAGAACATGCGAACACCACACAGGAAGGCCGTAGCTGGAATCGAACCGTGCACCGCGAGGCTGACGCGCTAAACAGTCAACCACCGAACGTTTCTACTCTAACAAAGGGAAAATATTCTCGTCTAGTTAGCTCAAAATTTGGGTTAGTGTTGAGAGAAAATAATTGTGTTGGTTTTCTGCCGCTGCGACGTATTGGTGAAGTGATTACCATGACAGATGATCATAAGAACAAAACGTAACCAGATGTCACCATATTATGCATATGAGATTAATATCAACATAAAATGTTATATGCTACAGCAAATCTAAAAACGCTCCAGGGGGAAGGCAGTGTTCCTTGAGAGGAACACACACACAAAAAAAAGCCTGTTTATTGGCATGTTTCTACTTAATTTAGTCAAGCATCTCTTGGGACAGCTTAAGCTACGCTCCCCGGCCATGTCATCGATGTGTGTGTCATTTCCACTGGCAAGCTACGATCTATGAAGAGAAATACCAAACTAATCGACGTCAAAGCTCGCTTATGAGATTTTAAACAGGTGAGAAGCGATCGCACTTCATGCTACATCCCAGTGGAAACGTTGGTTCACAAGCCATTAGCAGCTTTTGGAAGGTGGCTCGTTGGTACGTAAACAGGTACGGTATCGCTGCAAGGCACGACTGCACTGCGCAAGTAGGCACACCAACACTCAACACCCTCACACCCACACGCGCAGCTTGCTACGCAACACAGCTTGCTACAACTGTCAAGAGTGAATAAATTATGATTAGCCAGATACACACACGCACCTGTGATTGGGAAGAAAAATCCTTTAGCTCGTAATGGAATACCAGGACAGGGGTGGGACGTGCAAAGTAAGTCCCATCAGTCATTTCGCCCGCCCTATTTCATACATTACACCACCAAGTTTGAAACCATTTTCGTTTCTTGTATGATGAAAATATGTCACGGTGACAGGAGGCCACAGAGGAGTTGAAGGGGGGGGGGGGGGGTGATTTGAAAAAAGTTGACCTAGAGCAAAGTTTGTCCAAATAAAAAGATGTAAATTTTTCAAGAAAAAAAAAAAAGTTTCACAATATTGATAATTAGAACCACCTCGATGTAACACATGATGACCTCGTGGTAGTGGACGGAGGTTGCAGAGCTGAGGACATGACAGTCGGTCAAAATAGTGACTCTGGTTGGAATCACCACATGAAACTTGGAAATTTATTTAAAAAAAAATATCGGAAAAATGGGTTCCGGAGAAATTGAGGGTTCTTTTTTTCCTGCCACCTTAAAAAAAAAAAAAAAAAGGTTTGGAGAATATCGCCAAAAGAAAATGTGATCCAAAATCCCTTCAATTTCAATTTGATCTATCACGACATCTCTTCAGCCCTTTCGTTACCTCTGCTGCTCTGTGAAGGTCTTATCTGACTGGCTAATAAAGTTCAGTTAAAAATATCCACCAATAAGCAAAGGGAATATTCGTGAAAAGAGCAGTGTGGGAAGTATAACGCTGCAAGTCATCTAGTTCAGTCATATTTTTTTTCTTTCCATGAGTACGTTTGTTTTGGGGGATTTTAGAGGAATGCGTAGCGCTCATTCCCTGTTTTTTAATAGAAAGTTCCACAAAAATGGAGGCCATTTGTCACGTCACAACGAAATGAGTTTGACCACGGCTCTCTTCGTTCATGGCTGTTTCTTTTTCACAGTCTTGATAACCTTGGTAAAAATATGACCACGTTGGGGGACAACAATTCCTTTCAACATTAACCGGCATGAAGTTACAGTGTGCCCGTTTTTATAGCACAATTTAAAAAGACAAGCTTACCTCGAAAAAAGAGAATTTCCCCCGCCCCCCACCCTCTATACCAGGGGTGTCAAAGTCAAATGGACGGAGGGCCAAATAAAAAAAAAATCTGCAAGCCGAGGGCCGGACTGATCGAATGTTCATTGAAAATTTTTAAACCTACCGCATGTAGTTTATTGAACCGAATTGAATCTACTGAAAACCTAACAACTTCATTTCAATATGATCAAATAAATAAAGCAACATTTTCTTGGCTGTCAGTAAACTTTAATTTTCGACAGGCACAAAACACAAAGTTTCTTTGGATAAAAATACCCATCAACATTGAATGAAAAGAAGCACCAGCAATAGCCCATATTTTCTCTTTTAGCAAAATTGGGCTACATTTACAGAAACCCCCCCAAATAATAGCAATTTTCGATCATTCACTCCTCAAATAAATCATGCTCCGTAGTTGTGCCATGCATAGGACGTAAAGCCAAAAACTCCTCTGTCACGCTTAGGCTTCAGTCCACTCCGCGGATGAAGGTTGACAGCTGGGCAACGTCAGAAATGTCGGCGCTCTCATCCACAGCCAAGGAGTATGCGATGAAATGTTTTCCCCTTTTCACAAGCTGCTCTTTTGGATTAATGGACAACTGCTCTACTCGCTCGGCAATGGTGTTTCTGCTCATGCTCACGTTTAAAAAGAGTTGCTTTTTTCAGGGCAAACTTCGTCACAAACTTTAAGCATACAGTTTTTAATGAAATCCCCCTCCATAAATGGCCGGGCTGATTTACCGATCTCTTCTGCCACAATAAAACTGGCATTGACAGCAGCCTGGCTTTGTGATTTGGCTTTTTTGAAATGAGCCTGTTAAGATTTGAGGCTTCGTTTTAATTCCTCAACCTTCTGTAGCCTTTGTTCGATGTCCATATTCTTGTTTTTGTCCGCGCGTTTCGTTTCATGCTGTCGTCTCAGATTATACTCTTTCAATACGGCCACACTTTCTCCACACAGAAGACACACAAGTTTTCCAGCTACGTCCGTGAACATGTACTCCACCTTGTTTGAAACCCGCGGTTCTCAGTGTCCACCTTCCGTTTTGCCATTTTTGATGGATATCTGCAAGCTAACGTCACTGTTATCCGACTGCTTGGCGCGGCACCGTTGCATTGTGGGAAATGTAGTATTGGTGCGTGTAAAAGATCTGTGGGCTCTCGGCTCGCGGGCCGGTTCTAATAATAAATCAACATCATCCCAGGGGCCACTGAAAACCTTCTCGCGGGCCGGATCTGGCCCGCGGGCCGGCACTTTGACATATGTGCTCTGTACGGTCTGTCCTCTAATGAGTCACACCTGGGTTGGACTATCTTATGGTCTCGCTTCCTCACGGAGCAAAATGGCCGTGTATCATTTGGAATCGGTCCTCTGGGATCCATCGCTCTCCATTCTTGTCTGATTCTCATTTTATTACCGCTCTTTCTACCCACACCTTTACCCGCTTGGCTTCGGGAACAGGAGACACTGTCCTTGTTCCGTACAAGAGTTCCCTTGTGGGACGGAGATTAAATTGACTTCATCAGACAGGAACAGATTTTAGGGAGGGGCTGTGATTAGTGTGCTCATGAGGGAAGGAAGAAGGCGAGGTTTGGAAATTAGTATCCAACACCCATCCGACGCTGGGGATTTGATTTGAAGAACTGGTGGGTGATCTGGCTCTCAAATAGCGGGCGCGCTATTTGGTAAATAAAGGCAGCAATGTTTGTCCCTCTCTTGTCCCGTGTGCGCAGCTCCAAGCTATTACTCGCTGGATTCACAATCAGGCGTAGAAAAAAAAGTAGTATGTTTCCGGTAACATGAAATTTCAGCATAGGGTCGGTAGGTCGGAAAAAGTTTTTTTTTTTTAATCTTTTTTTCTCCCTCCCTCCCCCATCAAAAACGTAAACAAAATAAACATAAAACATAAAACAATACAACTACAGGAAGTACAATAAAACCCACCAGAAATAAAAGATTAATTTGTCGCTAGTTGTTTGTTTACAACAAAGAGTGTCGCTAAAATGATTAGGAGAAGTCTCCAGCTCAACTCGGAACAGAATGCGAGTTGAAAAATTGCCTACACTAAAAGCTCGGTGACTGGCTCATTTCAATGTCAATCGAACTGGCACACAGGCTCAGACGGATCATCCAATCGGATGCAGAAAAGCCTGGCGTCCGGTACCCTCCCACTGCCATCCAGTCCCAGAGACGCCGAACTCCGTGGGCGGGACGAAAAACAGCTTGTATCCAATGACTCGTCTCCGTTCAACGCATTGGGACAACCTACGCTGAACTCACTACCGTTTAAAGCACAGCGAAGCTGCGGGATGAATGAGAAGGGAAGTCGCGTCGTAACCAGTAAGAAGAAGCTGATTCGGAACAAAAGTTGAGCACGTTTTAGCGCATATTTAGTCAAAGACATGGACACACAATGAAATTTACATTCATATATTTGATCACTTATTTTTTGACATTTTAGGGGAAGCCGAGCTTCCCTTGCAGTCCGAGAGCAATCGCCGCTGATTGAAACCCCCGCTCGCCGCCTTTGGCGGCGAGAGAGCTGGGTGTTACAGCCATCTCGTTACCTCTGCATCCCGCGTCCTAGACGGCCCGTGGTGTTCGTCAAATAGTTAGTTGAATCTTTTCAATACAGCAGTGGATGCTATTTTCTTCATATTATGGTGCAAGCATGCGACTGCAACACACAAAACGCGGTTTAAACTGTTGTCTGAGATCGTGGCCGCCGCCATGATTCAATGTTGTTGACAGACGACAGGGCAAACGACGCAACGTGAATATCGCGAGAGTTTGCACCAATGTAAACGCTCTAAATTCATCTTCCTTTTATTATTTATAATTTTGTCTGTGGTTTTATTGTTCTTGTTTTGATTGTAAAGCGTCCTTAAGTGTTTTGAAAGGCGCTTATAAATGAAATGTACTATTATTATTATTAGACAAAAATGTAGAAGGTTTGAAAAAAAATTCCGACCGTAAAGTTTTTCTTTGAGGTAGAAATTCTCGGCCGGTCGGGTTACCGGAAACACACTACTTTTTTTTCTACGCCTCGGGCGCTGCGCACTTCCTGATCATCCGCCAATATATGTACGACCGGAAACGGGAACGCTAGGTTGCGTGCATATGCTACACTTGTCCAGTGGTTGAATCTGAAACAACCGTTGTGGAAACATTTATGAAATTTGGACCAGATCAAGAGGAGACATCAGTTCACGGTGTACCCTACTTTGAGCAGAAAGTCAGCGGCGATAAGATTTAAATTGTGTGGGAAATGGATGAATGGAGCTGATCAGTGCAAACAATCCATCACGCTAACCTTCAAACCAAGTGATGAAAATTGAGATCATTCTGACAAGATGCAAAGATCTTTTTGTCCGATTTTGCCACCGGGCCCTGCCCCAACAATTGACTTTCGGATTATTCAAAAATATTTTAGAAATTTTAATGAAACATGATTGAGGAATTGAACATAATACAGATTTAGAAAACCAACAACGCCGGATCTTACTTGTTTTCCTTTTATACATTTTCTGCCATCCAAGCGCGAGTCCCTGAACCTCGGCGTCATCATCCTCATCATCATGGAATGAGAAATGAATGCAAATTGCCACATAACTGACTGGCGATCAATACCGTCAGTGTGCGCGGGGGCGCATGGGCGACACGAGTGGGCTGTTTACAGCCGAGCCTTCTCCCAGAAAGAAAGGATGAAGTCCTCGACAACCAGCGACCACTGTCACTGCCGCCAATGAAAGCACCGCTCCTCCTATCGAGTCTCCCACAGTGCTGCACTGCATCATCACTGAACTCTTAAAAAAATAAAAAATAAACACAATCTTGATTTAACCTTTCAAAGGACGTGCTACTTTCCTAGCCTTGTTACTGAGCAAGGAATGAAGTGTAGAGAAGAGAGACGATAAAGGTTATCGATGTAGAGCAGGTATATTTAGGCTACGCCGTGCAGCGGCCCGCTGGGACAAGCGACCGACCAGGAAATGGAAATAGAAATGAGAGCAGAGGTGCGAAAAAGAGAGACAAAAATAAAAAGGAGCAGAGAAGACATAGAGAAGAGGTAGGTGGAAGGTGTCATGAGGAGTTATCAAATTCTAGTGTGTAGATTAACATCAGAAAGTGTGAGGTCATGGGTTCGATCCCGTCTCCGGCCTTCCTGTGTGGAGTTTGCATGTTCTGCCCGTGCCTGTGTGGGTTCTAACCCTTTCATGCAACCTGATCACATGATAAAATGTCCACTGATATAACCGCTGTCCCTGAAAGGGTTAATATATTTTACTGATAGGAATGTGGATTTTGAATCTGGTATGAATGCATTTTACTTTGAAAATAAGGATATACGTTGTAACTTGTGATAAGTGATCAGTCGGCAATCGATCAATTGGAAGAAAATCTGCAAAGTTAAATAACATCCCTCATGTGTGGGTCCCTCACACTTTCAAAATTGGCAGGCCGTGTGTGTGTAATTCACTTTTGGTGCTGGTTAGCGAGCGTATTGATACCTGGCGATGCTTAACTGTCCCATGGCATCATGTAAACTGCCCCAAAGACCGGGCAGTAGGGTTCAATAGCTGATTCATATTTGCATATGCTGCAGCCTTCTAGAGTCAAATTTGCAGGGGCAGTAAGCATCCTCTCCCTTTCCATGCGTAACGAAGACTCGGCTCCATAGCATGTGAAGCATCCTGTCGGAGCATCTGTGAAAGTGAGCTGTGAATTCACTGACATCCCATCTGGCCCCTGTATGACTTATTCACCCGTTGTCTGCCTGAGGGGAACACTAGCTTCTTCACCTCGCACTCACCTATCCGACAACGCATGCTGTGAGCAAACGCATGCCGCCTCCACATCGCCATGTCAAGCGCGCACAATCAATACATGCTATGGATCTCAAATACAAAAAAATATGAACTCTTAGCTGAATCGTTTTTTTTTTTTTTCATAATCAAACAATCTTATATAATTGATGAACAAACATTCATTTTGGAAATGAGTGTCTTACAAAAGAGGAGCCTGTTCTAATAAGGATTTAGCAGAAGGGTTCGGAAATATTAACATGCAAATAATAAACCCGAACCCTCAACTTGAAATTGTGGGGGAAAAAAAAAACCCTGATAACATTTTCCAACCTGCAAGACTACCACGCTTACGCCGTGTGATGCGACAGGATTCTCATTAAATGTGATTATCCTTAATTTGTATCACAATGGAGAGATTAATTTGATTGTAATTAACCCTTTTGCCGTGAAATAAACAATTAAGCGCCTGACAGCGGAATAATTTTTCCCCATGAGTGCTTGTTGTTGAATAAATATGTATTTTCGTCTGATTGGTTGGAAAGTGTTGTCACACAACAGTAGGTCCCCCCAAATTTTTTTACTGGAAGCTCAATCAGAATCATTATTTGTGTACAACAGCCTACAATGTCATTTTCTTGACTAATATTAACCCTTTCATGCACCCTGTAACTTGAGAACATGAGAAGCTGTCCACTGACCCAGAAAGGGTCAAATGAAGAAATCAGCTTTTTAGTTTGAACTTATTGTACCAGCGTGTACCAGCACTGATTTCGATTGAAAGGAATGTCAGCGCCATTAGACTAACGGACTGCTGGACAGCCCCCGGGGCGCTTGTGTTTTTTGCGCCTGTAATGGGCAGCATTTTTCACAACCCCGTTTTGTTCAGCGGAGATGGCGGCGCTGTTGGTCAGTCCGCGATGGCGCGGCTGTATGGATGGCTTGTGGAGCCGAGGATGAGGAGAGAGGAGCCTCGGCGTGGAGCGTTGATGCGTATTTGAAACTGAAAGTCGCGGCTTGGAATTGAAGCGGATTTACATGGGACAGGAGAAGTGAGCCCATCTCTTTTTTTCGTCAGTGGACGCTACAGCTTCTCGTTTACTTTCAAACTTAGCTTGTAGCCAACGTGTGCACATTTTGAGCATGATGTCTCTGATCCACTGGTGAAAGGACACTTTGATTCGCTCCTCTTTCATCTAGAAGTGCTTCAAACAACAAAGCGTATGAGGGAAATGTGGTTAAGATTGAACGACTGTCCGTGTTTTTATGTTATGTGTTGTGTTTATTATTTTACTGTATCTTAACTGTTTTGTAAAGTGCTTTGTTACAGCTGCAGCTGTTGTGAAAGTGCAAAATAAATCAGGATGTACAGTATTGGATTGTGTATTGTCATGACTTGTTGTTGACAGCAAAGTGGTCTAGAGATTTGCACAATCGCCTTACAGTCCTGAGGTTTTTGCTTGTGTGCATTTTCAATCTCCGTGTACTCTGGCTTCCGTCCCACATTTCGAAATCATGCATGTTCGACTTATTGGGAATATTGTCCAACGCTGCAAATGTCTGTTTGTCTAGGTGAGCCCTGCGATTGACTGGTACCCCTCTCTTCTCTCCTTGGAGGTTAGCTGAAAATGAGCCGCTTGTTACCCACGGCCCTCGAACTCGAAGCGCTATAGAAAATGCACGGATGAAAACAAATAATCCTTATTACGCTTTCATCTTGAAGCAGATTAATAAATAACCAGTCACTCAAGAACTTAAGTGAAACTGGAATTTCTACTTGAGCGGGCCTTATGCATTTATGCTGCATAATGAATTATACACTAGCTATCCATGCACTGTGGATATCATGTGAAAGGGCCAGTACAGGCAGCAGGGGCGGTAATAGATCAACCATACTCGAAGGGTCAAATACCGCCGCCCGCCCCTTTGGGAATGCATACGCAAGCACGCACACAGTTGACGGCAAAGCAATACCCTCCCGGCTAATTAGCATGATCATATTTCTCACGTAGCATGTGGTTTCTGCGACGCAGCCACACGGAACGGACCGATACGGCGTCAACACGCATCACCTGGGTTCACGAATGCAAATGACAGCGCTTTCCATGCAAAGCAAAGGGATAATGCATTCCATCAATTAATGATTCTCTCCCGGAGAACAGCACGGGCATCCCGCTTGTTAGCGTCTTCGCCAGAGCCACGCATCCAATAAAGGCGACTCCAAAGATGATATGGAAACAAGTCGTTATCTCAGTACAACACGGCACAGAAGAAACATGTTGCTGGAAATATGCGATTGCTCTCACAAGTCCGCACTAAGCCATGCGGTTCATCGGAGACTTTGGGAATAGTTGAAAGGCTATTTCAAATCACATCAAAACAAAAGCCTTTATTGTCATTTTATGCCAATCTATACAACGACATTATGAGCGCCGCTCCACTGGTGAAGACGATGATTTACAATAAAAGCAATCAATAAAAATAAAAGTACCATATGTAAGGCCGCCTTGGTGGTACGCAGTTCATTTTTTTTCATGTCTGTAGTATGCATTGCACGCCTTAATTCACCTATTCAGTATTACACTTTGCTGTTGACAGAATTTGGTATTGCACAAAACCACAAATGTGTGGCTTTCTGAGACAGGGGATAAGTCCCACAAAGGAAAAAAAAATGTCAATACGTGAATTTGTATGCTTCAACTAAGTTTTATGTGAGGTCCTGGGTTCATCACTGTTCCGTTTCTATGGCGGCAACATCACCCAAATTTGTACGTGAAGTCATAAATCTATGTGTCAATCACTGACCTTAGCAAACGCAGTTGTCAAATATATTACACTGTGAAAAACAAGTCTAAGCCATACACATAAAAAAATTAAATGAAAAACAGTAACGATGGTGGTAACTGAGGTTGTCTACTTTTGCTGCCTCACGCTTAAGAAGACCCCCCCCCACCCCTACCCTCCATGTGTAGTGACAGGACCCATATTAATAATAGAAAGCAAAAATTTTAAGACACGTTGTTGTTAGTATGGAACCAAAGATCATTTTGAGGATTCACCGTGGAAAATGGTGTGCTACGTCCTGAATTAACTGAACTGCATCATCTGTGCTTCAAGCGGCGGTACAAGACAACAACAGATCCGGCAGATATGTAAAACATATGAATAATTATTAAATTCCTCCTTTTATTTCAAGGGGGTTTATGAGTTGGGTCTTTGATTTGGTGCGGGTCCGCAGGCAGTTAATTCTCCACCGGTGTTTAGTACACTAATAAAATGGGCGCTCGTGAGAAATTATGTGTCACTTATGCTAATTTTATTGCACTTTGCAAATCAGTTTCATTTTCAAATATCGTTCGCGACACTGCGGGCATTGCATTGCACCGCAACTTCTGTCTGAGTCATTCACTGCACTTGTTATGCAACTCTGTGCGTAATCTTGTTTATTAAGACGGTCCTGCAACCACCGAGTGCCTTGAAGGCTGACTTTTGATGAGGCAATTTTCAGAGGAGATTTTTAAAAGTATGTACATGTGTTTAAATTACCGCAGGAAGGCCAAGTCAGAGTGACAATTAATAGAGTAAATATATGAAGAAGAATGAGGATTGAAAGCATTACCATAGAAGACATGACAACATTCCACACATGTGGTCGACACAAACAAATGCATCATAATATCATGCCATCGATCACCTATTCAGGTGAAATGGGACGGGGCCCAGCCAGAAATAGCCAAAAGCCCCAAGTAGTTGGTTTGTAGCAAAGCACTACTTTTGTCTGTTTTTTCATATTTAATTTTTTTTTTTACATATGATTCTAGGCATTTCAGGGTTTTGGGGAGTCGAACTCTCGAATTTCTTTCACCCGCATGGTTTTGCCGTGACGTCGTGAGGTGTGTCCCTTATTTCAAGATCTGAAAGGTGGCAACTCTAAATTATCGCCACTGCCAAGCCAGCCCCGATTGTATTTTTAGTGTTATTTATTTTTAAAACATATAATAAAGAGCCTCTAGTAGGGCTGGACAATCAATCAAAATGTAATCTAGTTTTAAAATTTTGGCTTTTCGGGACCATAAAAAACATTATAATTGAAGAAAAATGATGAATGTGCCATCAGCACAGTGTGTAATATATTTTCACAACCATAGGGCGCACTTAAAAGTCTTACGTTTTCCCCAAAATAGACGGGGCGCCTAATAAGGTGGGGGCGTCTTGTGTATGCACAGAGTTCCAAAATCTGTGAATGCTGTTGTGTTACTCCGATGAGGGGTCCGCTTCACTCACTGATGTTGTGCCGACACGCCGATTATATAGAGGAAAGGCGGACATTAAAGACAGTACAGCGGACGTTAAAGTGGGAAGGGTGGGAGCGAAAGAGGACGCTAAAGGTACCCCCTCCCCCAGTAGGTGTATATAAGTGAATATATAGTATACGGTACAAGTGAATTCAACATCAACTAATCCATGGTGCTTGGTGCTTTTGTTTTATGAAACGCGCCATCCATCCGGGCAAGGATGATTGTGGTGTGGCAACATCCGGCGGATTACAGTAAAAAGTGTAACATTCTGCGTTACATTAAATAAGGATGCTTTCTTGGAGATATTGAACCTTTATTCTGCCGCCCTACCAGCCTCACTTGGATTTTCCTACGTTGTGAAATTAACATGAATACACCTTGTTGTGACAAATTTTACTCTGTCCTCCCAGAATAAGCTGTTTAATGACACCCCAGTTGGAGTTTACGACAAAACTAAACACACAAGAAATCATATTCCACACATAATGTATTTAAATACTATCCAAGACATATTTTGTTTTAGAAATATCGCTAGTGCTAATGCTAGTAGTCAATGTAAAATCCCATTGACGGGCTAACCAACAATTAGCATTGCGTTGCGGGAGTGATATTCCTTGAAATAACAAATATTCACAGACAAACACTTTAAGAACACATACAGACAAGTAATATAGCAACATTTACAAGCATATCATTTTCACTCATCTGTGAAAAACAATATATATGAAGATCAATCGCACGCATATTCCACATTACGCTGAAACATTCTTCAAAATAAGGTTGCGTCTGACTGGCTGATGAGAGAATGACATGGAAGGCAGCGGGTGGGAGTGAGGGGTGAGACTCCTCTGCATACTAAACAGCAAACCTGGCTGAAGAGATGCATTTCAAAAGGGACTCCCTCTCTTGTGAGGCTGTTCCTACAACCACTTTCTCTAAGACTCCATCCCAGCATGATGTGAGTCATGAATACGTCAGTACAAGACATCGCGCATACACAAGCACAGCAGAGTGTGTGTGTGTGGTGGTGGGGGACTCACCTTCCGTGGGTGAGGTTTTCAGACGTTTGCACAGTCCTTCAACACCCCCGTAGTCCTCCTGGAGCTTGACCACTGCCTCGGTGCCGCGAAGCTCCATGAGCGAGCGCAGCTCCATGAGCGAGCAGCCGAAGCCCGCGGCATGGTTGGCGCCCTCATTTCTTTGGTTCTTGGCGTAGAAATCGCTGTTGGACATGTCTCCCATGATGCCGGCCGGTCAGTTATTGCTAATAGGGTTTTGGATCAGTCTCCAAAGTGGGATTCAAGTAGACCAAAAAAAAAAAAAAGTAATAAATGGGAATGCCACTTGTGAAGATATTAAAAAGGAGGACAAAATCCAATTATTGGAGCATCTGTTTCAGCATCGGAGCAGAAGAAGAGGGGAAAGGAGGATGGAGGGGGGGCATCGAAGCAGAGACTGGGGAGCATCCAGGTGAGCGTCGGACAGCCCCTGTGGTCAGGTCCTGAGAAGGTTGCGAGGTTTGGTCGATGCGGGGGCTCAGGCTCACCACGGCTGCAGTCCAGACCCGCTCCATGCGTGGCTTCCCATTGCTGCGGTACGGCTGCCGCCTCTACATGGTGATACTCCCCATCACTGTTGGAGAGAGAGATGGAGAGGAGGAGGAGGAGGATGAGGTTAGTTCCAAGAAGACAGAATGTGAAGGACAGCGCGGGAGCGGGAGCGTTGCACAGAGGTATAACCACAGCCCGCCACTGCGGTAACTCCACCGGTTCTGTGTCGGTGTAGCGGTGCTAATGGAGCTGCTAACCTCATTCTGAGTGCAACCAGAGAGAAGGAGAGAGAGAAAGAGAGAGAGCGGCGGGTGTGAAGATGAAGATGAGGAGGAGAAAGAAGAGGATGCTCCTCTCGGATGCGGAGAAAGAGGAGGTGTGTGCGCGGGGGAGAGAGGCTGGGAGCCGCTCTGACGACAAAATGGAAGAGGCGCCACGCAGCGTCGCACTGTCGCCGGGGAGGTTGGGCTGACTAGGAAAGGGTGGGGGGGGGGTTGCTTTGGCGTCACACCTTTCATCGGGGCCCATTTCATCAGACGGCGTCACTTGAAGACGACAAGACAATTAATTGGACATCCTTTCTTATCATTAAGCGTCTAGTCACATATAGTTGTCACTGCTGATAGTGAATTTTGCTGCAGGTTTCATTGCAAATTGTTTTTTACAATTAAGTCAGTATAGGTTTGGTCCTACATACAATGCAGTTGACTATTCTTGCTGCTGTGCTGTTCACATTCAGCGCTCTGTCGATCTAATACTAATATGCCATTCTCATTTGCTCATATGTACCAGTTAATGATCGATATGTAGTTTCTTTGCAACATACAATGCTGCTGTTGAAATTGTAATTGTAATTGTGTAGAGAAAATGGGCGAGTTCCAATACCTGTCTTGTTTTAAGGAATCTAGTAGTTATGAAGGCTGCCGATACAAGTCACCAATACCAGTCAGTGACACTGTTTTTTCTGAGTCAATGGCCTCCATTTCAATTCTTTCAAGTGCCACAGTGGACAGCCTATCATGATATCGTTATTGGTGCACGAAAGGGTTCAGCAGTCAGTGGAGTCTATTTAACACAGTCATATGGGTTTTTGTGTTTGTTTTTGTCTTTTTTGCTACATACATTACGGCTTACTAATTTTGTTGCTCTGGAATGTCACAGTTCTATATTATTAGTATTTGCCCTCAGCATAATTTATCATTCATTAAAATATATTGTGCCGCTTCCATTCTGCAGGGTCTCATTGCCTGAAAAAGAATACTCACAAGCAATGAAAGATAATCCAAATAATCATCTTGTATTAGCCTCGTTTGCTTTTGTATTAGCCTCGTTTACTTTGTCTTGTAGTTTTTTTTTTCACTTAGTACTGCTTCATCTTTGTCCCCAAACTTTCCGACTGTACTCGCCAAGTAGACTCGGCTGTAGTTTGTGCATGCCAAGACGGGCATGTGTCGGCCAGATCCTCTAAATGAAAGCAAACAAATGATCTCCCAGGAAAGCGTGTGTGAGTGTGTGAGTGAACGTGCGTGTGCATGTGTGTATGCATGTGTAGACATAATCAAGCGCCAAGTTGAGGAGTGAAACTACAAAGTACATCATACACCTGCAGAGAAATGACATCATCGACCGGTAGGGGATGAAGCACCTGCAAAAAAGCCACCGTGTGCCTGCATGGCCACTCATCTTTGCAGAAGACCAGTCAGTAAGGCATAAAACAAATAGAGTTTTAGATGAAAAAGACCATGAAAGATTACATTTCTCTCGGGGAGTGCACAAGTATCGTGCAGATTTTTAAGAAGAAATCTTCTAACATGAGCCAAGATGGCCATTATAATTAAGCTCTAAATGCATGCTTCTTGTCAGCCCTTTGCAAGTTTCAACCAATCTCCAATTGTTTTTTTAGTTGACACGGCAAAAGCCAAATGATTTTGACTAACATTCACCCGAAATTGCAACCAATCTTCCGATTTGTACAAAGATTTTCCAAGCGGAATCGAGAACCCCCAGTGATTTTGAACTGACCAAAGATGGCCGACAGACAGTAGCTAAGGGAAGACTTTTAACACTTTTGAACACGTGCAAAATGTTTTTGATTTCCATGCAACAGCCCGACTGCTTTTGACTGATACGAGAATCAAGAAGTCCAATGTGGCGGAAGTAGGGCGAACACAATTAATCGAATAACCCAATTCCCCAAAAATTCAAAAAGCTAAATCTCTGCCCTGAAAACTCGCATGGATCAAAGTGCAATGTGTTCTCTGCAAAGCAAAGCGTACCACAACTGCGCAACTACAATCGCCAACACAAGGCAACCTATCAATTTTAGCTAACTTGTCAAAATTATATATATATAATATAGTCAAACCTCGATTTTCGAACGTCTCTGTTCTCGACCTAATCAATTTTCGACCAAAAATTGAGTTTTTTTATGCCTCGGATTACGACCGAATTTCGGTTCTCAAACAAACTGAGCGCACTTGAATGCGCCACTTGACTCCTCTCGCCTTCCTAACATATATATCTATATATCGAGCTATATATAGATATATATATATATATATATATATATATATATACTGTATATATAAAACAGTGCCCTCTTGTGAGACTCCTTGGTCCTTCCATTAGCGCCCTCCCATCCCTCGATCCCATCTCTCGCTGTGTCCGTGTCTCCTCTCATGTCTCCTTTCACTCATTCACTCACTTTTGGCTCTCATGACCTGACAGTGACTAATGACTAACACGAGCCCACGCTGCAGGATCAAATGCAGACTGTGCGAATCCTCTAATTAAAAGCTTTCTTGAATATAGATGTATATTTTTTCAAACCAAAGTGAAAGTGCACCTAATTGGCCTTTATGAACGTGGACGGCATATGGTATGCGAGCTTTATTTTTGAGCAGATGCCTTAACCACCAGATCGTATAACGATAACATATGCGCATGACGGGTATATGGCAATAAGCATTCACTTCGAGTCCAAGTGTTAACCATGGAAACATGTTCTTACATTGAACTGACACTCTTTCTCAAAATGTCCTTGAGCACAGTACTGAGATCTGAGCTGTGCTCACTGCAGCAGCAGCAGCAGCAGCAGCAGCAGCAGCAGAGGCAGGAGCAGGAGCACTGGCACACAGCGCCCCCTTCCTCTGAGGAAAAGCAGTGCAAAAGAATCCCCTGAGGGATGTTTGACTCACAGGCTACTACTGCATCAGGTAAGGTCACCAAAATATTATTATGGCCTCTCCGTATGATGCAGTGAAGCGGAGCACAGCACTCCAAAGTACAAACCACAGAACTAAACAGACGTTCATTCATACTGTTAATAATTGTCACAAATAGTCTCCCATAAAATCATCAGCAACAATGGGGAAGAAGAAGTAAAATATTGTCATTCAGTACTGCATCAGACTTCAAGTATTATGAGTGAGCTGTTCAGGGATAGAATCAAATATCGATAATATGCATCAACAGTTGGGTTGGTAATTAATTCAATGATCGGTTTACTCACTACTGAAATAAAAATATTTCATAAACATTGTCTTATTTACTCACTATATAAAAACACTTCAATTAGCAATTAAATGTGTTCATGTAATTATTAACTAAATAAAAACGAAATCAAGGTCTTTAGATGCTGTATAATAATATATTGTTAATATTATGGTTACTACTTTTACACGGTGAAAGTGCTGGAGTCATGTTGAGTAATTTATTGCCAATTATGAGCATAATACGCATTCAGATATAGCAATACAGGACTCATACTCTGTGAAATAACACAAATATACCCACGTGAACATTTTTCAAATCATATCAAAACATATAAAAACTCAAATGATCGTCACAAACAAGCTTCAGCAAGCCGTATGGACCACATTGAAACATAAAATGTCCCGCAAATCATGTTACTGACCAACTATAGCTGTCTCACCGCATCCGCAAACAGCGCACACACTATACGTGCCACAATGTTCGCACCAAGCTGGACAAGGGCAATTGCGGACACAATCATTTCTCATTTTTTTATGATCCAGAAATGATGACTGATGATGGCTAGCCAGGACCAAAGAGTCCGTAAAAGACAAAGAATGTCCAAAGTTTGGGATCATTTCACACTTAACAGTGAAACCCAGTCAAACAAGAAGAAAACCAAAGGGAGGAGGGTTGTTGATGACAAGGTTTGACTGAAAAATAGGACATCGGGCATCAGGCCTAGAAAGGAGGATAGGAAATAGAAAAGGATGTTAGTCTATCTTTGAATTCAGCTGTCTCGAGGGAGATAAGGTGGAATGGGGGGGGCTGGCGAGTAGAGCAGGTCTATCGCGCTGCTAATAGAAGAAAAGAAAAGGATCAGAAGAGTCACTGCCAGCCTTTTTAAATGCATTTATAGGATTCTGTTCAGCATTTTGCAAAGACAAACAATTTGAGAGGGAAGGAAAGAAGGGAAGAAATTTCAAACATAACATGGCACGTTGCCTTTCTGATAGATGCCTTAACAAGGCAGTGACATCCACAGGGCGGTCCCATTATAATGCCGAAAATGCTATCCCATCACTAAAAGAGGGCTGCAACGGAAGCCATATTGGAACAGAAAAGGACCCTTCCCAAATTTTGCCCCAAAGTGGAATTATTGAAATTGTCTTGATGAAATGACTGAAATATGCAATGTTGTGGCAAAACACCTTCAGAGATCAGCGGTGTTGCTTTCGTGATTGCAGTGCGAGACGATCTAATGATGTCGGAAATGCCGGCCAATCACAGCATATGCCAAACTTAAAACCTAACTGAAAGCGAAGGAACCTCTGATAACGGATCCAAACTGTGACATTTTTAGGCACACTTATGGAGGAGTCAGCAAGAGAAAAAAAACCCTCCACGGACCTAATTTGGAACGTTGTAGCTGTCGTGGTGAGATGGCAGAATTGAGAAGGGGGAAATACACTTTAAGAGATCAGTGGGGCTGCTATGACAAATGACAATGGCCCTGAAATGCTGGCCAATCACAGTTCAGGCGGGACTTAAGGAGGAAAGCACAATGCTCCAAATACAAAAGGCTCTGTGTACATTTAGGACCCCTTGCGGGTGTCGGATGAACGGTACAATTGACCATTTCATCATGTTTGTCGTACCTAAGTTGTTATGTTAACATTTTTCATACTTTCCCAATTAGCATCAGCGTAAAGTGCCGCTAATGTGCTCCCATCCGCACTCCGGTCAATAACGTGACATTTTCAGCCGCGAGACGAGCACCCGCGCAAACGCTCAATGTGCAACGCGGGTTGTGGCTATTAGCTGCACATAATGTTACAGCCGCCAAAGCAGTCATTGACTTGCTTGATCATTTTTTTAAACTCTTATGATACCAGGTTAATTCAAACTAGTAGATGACTAAAAGGAAATAACACCAAGACAAGCTGACACAGGACCAAAAGGAAGTGAAGAAAAAAAAAAAAGGTTTTCTGGAACAGTGCAGAAATCACCAATCAGTACTGTGCCATTTCACACCCCACTGTTGAGGTACCAGACACAGTGGTTATGGTACAAGTAAAAGAACAGAAAATGGCCTTTCACAAAGCAGGAAAAGACAGGCTAGTATGGTCCGGTCAATTTTCGTAAGGTTGAGCGGTACCAAAATAATTTAGGCACCCTTCTATTGAGATATTGGACCTTCCCTGCACTGTTCTCACCAAGTTGGAACTGTAATTTCACTTGGGCGTAAAAACACAACTTTTTGGTGATATGAATATACAAGACGCACAAATTGGATGTTGGCCTGTTGTTAGTTAAATCATGCAGTTGTATCACCTTTTAAGAGAGGCGCAGCAAACGCTGACTTCCAAACTGAAGGAAATTCTTTGTTTTTAAATCAATAGATTAGTATGGTGAAAGGATGCGCAACAAAAATCGTCTGTTCTTGTAGCCCCATTCCCACTATGATGTATGTTTTGGTACTGTTCAGTAGGGTCGCTAAATGTTCCGAAAAAACTCGTCTATACGTGACCATTTTTGAACATCTTTTTTGCTAGCGTGTCAACCATATGGGGCATCAATGGAACAATCCAGTCATAACTGATTCGTACCGGACCATGTTATGGCACCCTACTGTTTGGGTAGCACCATCCACTGTAGTAATGAGATGTTTAAAAATAAAAATCTCACACTGAAAAATATGAAGATGGACAACGAAAGCAGTTTGCATAAAATGGTGAGCAGGAGGGGGACTTGAAAGCGGTGACGCAGTCGTATGGTTAAGGTCATGCAGCCATCCCAGCTTTCCAATAGTGGATATCATCAACTCCATGGGCATCCCGCTTGTCTGAACAGTAATCTTCGGGCGCATTGACATATGTGCCAAAGTGGCCGCCGCGGGCATTCGAATCCGCGACGAGACAGACATTTATTGGACATGCTCGCCGGTCGCCAACACTGGCATAACGGTCCCTGGTTCCAACGGATGGCAAAAAGTGGGAGTCAGCTGTGAAGATGTGCAGTGTACAGACATAACAGGGACCGTAAACACACATTCCGTTTCTAATTCTCACGATTTGCATCTCAATCCACACAACACAACAGGCAAAAACAACACGAAAAGCACTTACATAACATCAAGGTTACAGGCACCAGCAGTCCTACAATCCACCTGCGAGCGCACCAGCACATGCGGCTTGCGCGGTGTCGGACGAACCACCGCAGCAATGTGCTATGTGTGTGTGTCAATGTATGTGTGTGTGCGTGCGTGTGTGCGAGAATGTGAATGTAGGTGTGTGACTGTGTGAGTGTATGCGTGTATGTGCATGTGTGTGTGTAAGTGTGTGAGGAGACTGAGGCTGTGAGCAGCTCTCTCTCTCTCACTCACTGTGCTGCTGCCTCAGCTGGGGCCATCTCACTGCGCAGCCTGTACCATGTCGGCAGGCAGCGGGGGGTGCTGTGCGTCTTTGCGAGCATCTGTGTGTGTGTGTGTGTGTGTGTGTGTGTGTGTGTGCGACAAGGCATTTTTTTTCCCCATTTGTGAAGTGTTGTGACATGTAAAAAATGACATTCAAAAAAATTGTACCTGATGATGGATGAGAGGAGATGTTGGAAAGGCAAAAGGGGCAAAGAGAAAGAAGTCAGCGAACTAGTGATGGCTCTAATGGGGGTACAGTCCAGGTACAGCCCCAGGTTTAAGCCACATTGCAGTACCACCGGCGGCAGGACTGGTTAGCACGTTGCCCTCACATTGCAGAAGTGCAGGGTTAGATTCGGCTCCGGCCTTCCTGTGTGTGGAGTTTGCATGTTCTCCCCGTGCCTGCGTGGGTTTTCTCCGGGTACTGCAGTTTCCTCTCACATTCCAAAGATTGTTCCGAGGTATCAGTGTGAGAGCGAAAGGTTGTTCGTCTATATGTGCCCTGCGATTGGCTGGCAACCATTTCAGGGTGTACGCCACCTACTGCTCGAAGACAGCTGGGATCGGCTCCAGCACTCCCGCGACCCTTGTGAGGATAAGCAGATCCAAAAATGGATGGATAGATGGATAATGTACTACCAACTTATGACACTCATTGCATTATTAGAATTCCAAAGTTGTTAAGGTCAAGTGCCCAAAAGTGATGGAACGTCATTTTCTCTATGGACAAGTCATCCTCACACAAAGACATGTTCAGAATTCCGATAAAGCAGGAACCGTTTAGAAAAAACCCATCCTGCATTGCTCTACGCTGTTGGAATTGGGGTATGCTTGGTGATTACTATTTTGGGCACCGCAACTCCCCGCGAGCTATGGCTGGTAAATTAATGTGGCTAAACACGATGCAGGGCCGCAAGTTCAATTCGCGTGCGGTGTCACCACAACACAAGTCCCTGAAGACCGCCTCCATGGCAGTGGATAATAAGCTACATTTCTGACTCGTACCTCTATCATGAAAGGACAACAGGGAGAAAGACAGAGAAAGCATGTCAATTGTTCAGCTGTCATGACAGAGATGCAGATGTGAAACATCAAAATAAGTGATTGGCTGAAAAGGTACACTTGTCACATAAGTCTGACTGGAACCGTGTTATAGCAGTGAGTAACCAACTTAGAATAGCTAAGTAATACGTGTCTGGAGAGAAAATAAAACACAATAATGTTCCACAGCTACGTAGGACAAGAAATGAACTTGCAATGAACAAGCAATGACACAGTACAAAAGGACCCGTGAAGAAGATAGCTATTAGCGGACGTGCATGGTTGCGTTGGCTAGCATTAGCAGTTACTCCGCTACCATTAGTGCCACTGTACACTGCTGTGTCTCATTAATAAATGAGATAAAGAGTTACTCATGCCGATAAATTGACGGGACACATGCAAACTAAACTGAAACAGTCGGACCAAATTGTTTAAATGGTTTTTAAAAGCTGTCCCACCCCCGAGTGTGTGTGTGCGGGTGAGTGGCAACTCGCCCAGCGGCAAGCAAGGTGACTGAAAGGAGAGGGAATGAATAAGTGCAACTAACGGATGATGACAAATGTAAACACACATTTATGGCCAATTATCGAGTCGGAAAAAAAAATGGTGGCCATTTTATTCATTAAATGATGTCGACATAGTAATTGTTGTGACAGACCTAAGCAGAGCAATAGGGTACGCTAACATTAGCATGTCTGGTGTACTTGTATCATTTCTAGCCGTCTGTTCTTTGCTACAGCCGATCCTAGTCTGGTCTATGGCAGCCATATGGTATGGCGTAAAATAAATACCTATCTGATATTGCCTGGTGTCAATCAAAATTGATGGTGATTTCTTTGACGCAGCTCCAGACGTGCAGCACCATAAGGTACAGCATAAATGATGCCTTACCTCAGTTTCACTAAGTGTCATGAAATTGCAACTCAGAGAGGCAATCGTTCATTCCGTCGGAGAATCTCCAAGGGAGATTCGAGTGGAGTGTTAGTTTTACAGAACAGCTGTTAAGACTATTTAACTTGGACATGGCAGAAAAAGAGAGGATGACCGACAGAGTGAGAGCAAGGGAGGGAGAGAGAGAGAGAGAGAGAGAGAGGAGGAGAGCAGCGATGGGGATCGGACACAGGCTTTGAATATCAATGCAGCACAGTCTGAAAGATTCCAGAGCTGCAGTGCACCAAAAAGCTGCGAGGAAGAGCAGGAGAGGACAGGCAACCACATGCTGCAGGTACCACCAGGTGCCCGTGGTCCGGGCATCTGCAGTCCATTACACAGGACAAACTCCTTGCTGGCCACTTCATTAGGAACACCTTCATCAAATCCATTACAAGGGCCTCACGAAAAATTCGGAGAAAATTAGACGACGCTGATGTGCATTTAGTTTCATCTTTTATATCCTAAGGTGTCTATTTTCTATTTAAAGTGGGCTGAGCAAACATCAGACCATGCTGAAGTGTATTTTATTTGTCTTTTTTTTTTTTTTAAGGATGCAGTGATTTGTTTCTTTTGCAACAATCTCAAAGATGAAAGCCACAGTGATGAATTTCGTCCGTGTGCCTAAAAAAAATATGAAGTTTTTCCGGTATGACCAATTTTCAAAGTTTCCGTGACTCGGAACCCCCCCGTTGGGTTCAACGACAACACACATTAGGCACATTGTGGTCTGAACCAATCAGAAAAAGCAAAGGGTGCATCCACTCCCTGATTGGCCGTGGTCCAGAAATACGCGTGCGTGGATTTGGAGCTGCGTGTGCTGCAGTCAGATAAGGCTAAAACAAAAACTTTCCTCAAGAGGAGTGAGGAGGCTGACAGGGGAGCGAGGCGGGAGAAGCTACAAAGGTTGGGGGCAAACAGGGCAATCGGTTTTCAAGACGTCTATTAAAAGCTGCCGTCGTGCCATCGACACGTCGCACATGTCTGTGTGGCGAAATTATGACTATTACCATAAATGTCCACTTGGCTTCAAGTGGGATCAAATTAAACTCCAATATCAACATTGTTACTCTTCACAGCTTTGCAGATGCAAAGACTATCGTGATCGGTCCATAGAAAGAAGCACGCACCATCTTCCCTGCATGCAGCTCATAATTGGAGTGAGTCATAAATATGTGAAAAGAATCAAGTCAAGTACAACGTTATTGTCAAATGCGCTGTATGTGCAACATACAGCACAGATGAACTTTCTTCCCACTCAACCAGACAACAAGAGGAGCTGCTGCGGGTGCCCGCACCGCCATCAATAGAACAGTTAACGTCAAGTGACAAAATAATACAACACATAAGACACAGACAGTCGTGTAATCTTAACCACTTTTTCTGCATACACTTTGTTGTTTGAAACAGTTATAGATGAAAGAGGAGCGAATCAAAGTGTCCTATTCACCAGTGGATCAAAGACGTCATGCCGAAAATGTGCACGTCTAAGGGTTGAAAGCAACAAGAAGCTGTAGCGACCATTAACGAAAAAGTGATTGGCTCGCTTCTCCTGTCCCATGTAAATCCGCTTCAATTCCAAGCCGCGACTGCCAGTTCCACATACGCATCGGCGCTCTTTTTTAATGAGGAAAAATGCATTTGACAAAAAGATGACCCAAATGTTAGAAAAGGGATTACTTAGACGTAGTACTTCGGACATATGATTCAGCCCGTATACCACTGAGGTTTGTGGGAGTTTGCAAACGCAGCGCATGTTGATTTTTTACATTTTTTTCACCAGGGTTTGTTCAAGGTCGCAAACGGTCGCAAAGACATTCGCCAACAGTTTTAATGGTTGCAATGTTTTTCTTGTCACAAGAATATGTTCAAAATTTTCCTTTCGACACCCCCCACCCCTCCACTGTCCCCAAGATAAATCAACATTCAATACGTTTGCAAACACTCACAAACCTTCGCCGCTCAGTGGGCTTTATAACACCATACCTACTTTGCTGTATGCTTTTGGAGAGGTTTCTTTTGAACATATTCCCACCAGGAGTGGGCAAAGTGGTCTTAATACTACATCACAATATTTGAAGACATTTTGCATGCAACTGTATTAAAATTGACCAAAAGCTACCTGAAACTACACACAACTAAACCAACTCATGCCCTCAATTATTGTAGTTCTTATAAAAAGGCAAACAGTATTTAAGACAATTGAACCGCGGATTTTAGAATAAAGGGTCATTTTCGAGGAGAATTAAAGCACTTGCTGCGAAAAATCCAATTTAAGGCCACTCCAATCAAATTAAGAGTGCACCTTCACCGAACAGGGAGAATGAATTTCAATATCACACACAACATTGTCCGAAAGAAATAGTTAATTGTGACTAATTATTGTCATTATTACATTTCAAAGCTCTGATCGTGCAATTTAGACATAAAATGTGTTGTTTCATTCAATGGCCCGTTGTGGAAATTGGAAGTTAAAACTTGACACTGTGTGATAAAGTGAAAGTAGCTTCTGGTGGGTTGTGTTAACCCTTTAAGTGTTGTGTTTACCTTGGGGATAAATCTCAAACACTGATCACTATGAGCTACTGGCCAATAACCATTAGCGTTATTAATTGCACAAACCTCAAACCATTTCCTCAAACCAAGTGCTGGAGTAAAATAAAACTGCTTGTGTGTGTGTGTGTGTGTGTGTGTGTGTGAGACGCTAATGAGATGGCTCCCAGAGGTAGAACGTTCCACTCACTCAAAATACGAGTTGATTCATATGTTCCTCACACTTTTAAGGCGCGTTCCCACGTTGCAATTTGTGGCACAAGTTTTGTGGCATGCAACACATTGCAACGTGTGAACCCCGAAGTTGGACAGACTTTTGTGGCATGCAACGTGAAATAGGACTTGCTCTATTTTCTTGCAACGTGTTGCATGAACCCGACCAATCAGAACGCGTTGCGCTATCACGTGACAAAAAACATTGCGTCGTTATGTAAACACGGAACGCGGAAGTATAATGGCGTCGACACAGAAATCCCAAAAAATCGAGCTCTCCCGGGGCGACACCGAAAGGTTCATTAATTATTCCCATTCGCATGATTGCTTGTGGAACGTCGGGAGCCAGTTCTACTCAAGGAGGGAACACCGACAAGCTGCCTACACTAGCATATCGGAGTTGATGAAAATGGATGGCGCTGGAGCGTTGTGTGGTCGTTTTGGCTCCTCTAGCTCGGCTAGTAGACCGATAGCTGCCAGTTCGAGGCGATCATCGTCGCTGTCGTATTGACAATTAGCCGGCATAGTCGCAGAACGAAATATGTTGCTAAGCAACGTTAAACGCGCATTCGGAAAAATATTCTCGCGAGATTTGAAATTGTTTGCAACTGTTGCAACGTGGGAACACATTCGGTTTGCAACATCATATTTGCAATTTGTTTTATGCAACACGTTGCATAACACAAATTGCAACGTGGGAACGCGCCTTAAGGGTGGGGAGGCGGGTCATGAAGAACTTCCTGCCCCAAGGACAGCCCAGTGGCATCAGTTAAATGGAAACACACACATCGTAGACTACCGAACGCATGTAAGATGTTTTGCATTTTGCTTCAGTCACAGGAAAGGCAGTCAAATGGAGCGTGCACTGATGTTAAGAACTATAGGAAGGAAGCGACGCTTCCTCGTGTCACTTTCCATTGTGAGCAGACGTGTTCAATAAACTTTTTTTTTTTTTAAAGAGCGTGGTTTCGGTTTTCGAACCGCCTTCCCGAACGGATTATGGATGAAAACCGAGGTTTGACTGTACATGTAGTACAGTACTGTTTATGTTGCTCTATGTGACTGGCTGTTGTTTTGCTGACTTTCACAGCTTCTCGTGGACTGTTTGCGGACTAAAAAAAAAAAAAAATTTATGTTTATTGTACTGTATTTTGTTATTCATAAACTAACCTAACTTATACATGTTTAAATCTATTAGTATACAGCATTAAGTCATGTTAATTACTTCAAAATTTACTTTTACATGCATGTTATACCATTAAATTTGGCCTTATAAATATTATGTACATGTACCTATATGGAGGGGTGGGGGGGGTCACTCCTTCGCGGATTTTCGTTTATCGCGGGTGGTTTTGGTCCCCATTAACCGCGATAAACGAGGGATTACTGTACAGTGATACCTTGGCTCACGAACGCTTAAGCTCACGAACCTTTCGCCTCAAGAACATTAAATTCGCGAGCATATAGTCTCTGCTGCCAAACTACTTTTCGGCGGACGAACCAAACTAAGCGGTCGAACAGCACCACGGTGGCGGCCACGAGAAGCTGACGCACGCTCACGGCGTCCCAGTTCGTCACCCCCTTTCTCTGAGTGCGGACGTGGTTTGTGTTTGATAGACATTTTGGATTATATTGAGTGTACTTTTTCTATTATGGGACTGAAAAAGACCCGCCACAAGCTAGTGTTAAGCCTAAGAAGACATTAAAGAAAATTACGATTGAGTAGAAGAAGGAGATCATTGAAAAACACGAACGAGGTGTGCGTTTGTGTGACTTAGCGTCCCAGTACCAGTACGCTAACACGCAACAAGTGTCAATTAAGAGGTTTTTAGTCAGCAAAAAGGATAAAGAGTCTCCTTCTAAGAAGCAAAGAAGAGAAGCCACACCGGAGGTTGAGTTACCTACAGTCCTTATGGAAGGTGACTCTCCTTCCAAACAGTAACTCCCTCCCTCCCTCCTCCTCCCACTCCATTCCATCAAGCCATCAACTACCATCACAAAGGTAAATAAAACGTTATTATACAGTACAGTTTATTACTTTAATTTCAATACAAAAGCACATTTATTATACATAAAATAAGGTATATGTTTGTGTAGTTTTAAGGCTTATTTCGTAGAAAATTATGTTTATGTGGACCTGGGAACGGATTAGTCTCATTATAATGGTTTCTTATGGGAAATAAATGTTCGGAAGACGAACTTTTTTGGCTCACACACACTTTCTGGGAACCAATTAAGTTCGTGAGCAGAGGTATCACTGTATATCATATCGGATTTTGTTAGATTCTCCACTATTTTCTTTTGTATTCAAGGAGATTAGTCAATCAAGTAGGATGTCAAATGAACTCAAACAATTACATGTTTTGTATACAGTATTGTTTTTTTTTCACAAGGTAATTTCTCCTCCTGGTTACATCTAATTTTAATCACCTGTTTTTTTGTTTTTTGAAAAATCTCCTGGCCTTGATTTTTTTGTTTTACTTTTTCTTTTTTTGGGGGGTGAGGGACAACCCCATAAATTCAATAATAAATTCCACATTAATACAGTAAAGATACAAATGAAAGGCAAATGTAATACGTGGTATTTAAAAAAATCTTTTTAAAATACCAAATAAATAATTTTAAATAAAATCAAAGAAAAAAATGAAACAATTTTAAATGATAAGAAAAAAAAAATAAAAATGGGAATTAAAAAGTAATAAAAATACAATATGTATCAATATTGTAACAAAAAATTTATCAAATAAAAGTAATCTTTTAATCGGCAAATTGGAAAATGCAATTTAAAAACTAATCTTAAAATAAAAGCTTTTAAATAATCAAAATCAAATAGATTAAACTCTTTCAGGGACAGCGGTTATTAGAGTGGGCTGCAATTCACATGTGGTTTTCTCTAATATAAACCAATCTCAATGTCTCAGTTGTGCATCAACCAGTACAATGGACCCTTAGGTGTGTTGCCATCCACTGCCATTATTTTTTTCACGCCTAAAGACTGATAAAAAAGACTTGTGAAAAAAACAGTGATGTAGGTTATTATTATTATTTTTGCATGAAATGGTTATGAAATTGCACGAGCTCAAATGGAGAGAAACCTTTGTGATTCATTTACATCTCTTAGAAAATACTTCGATGGCCAAACAATTCTCAGAGAATATATTGCTAACCGACTATCAATTCCTTGTGTTCAGAGAAGAAACCCTGTCCCCCAAGAAAGATATTTGCTCTCTCAGAATCCTCAATGACTCATCATTTGTAAATGACACCAAGGAAAGGAAAACATAGAGAGTTACTCTAAAGGCAATATTGGCTGAGGGGATTGTCTGCTTTTCCTGAGGAGAGGATCTGTTAGGCAAATGGAAAGAGAATACATTCATGGGGTGGGGTGAGACATGCAAAGCAAGCAGCGTGTGCTCAAACGCAAGTTAGAACGCCGCAGCATCCAAAGCGCACAAAACTCAACTTTCAAGCCCAGACAAATTATCTTTTGGACTGGTTGTACAGAAACGGTGAAATATATTGAGCGATTCGATAAACAGCGTCTAGCTCACTGCAGTTCCACTCTCATAACCCTGCACAGGCCAATCAGTGTAAATGACTAAATGGTAGGAATGAACAATGATGTACATTATTCCCAGAGGCATCTTAAAATTTGATTAGCGCCATGTCAGCAGCTGTGGGACATCTTAAAGGTTAGCAACGATCAGCTATAGCCTCTTTCTATAGGTTTGCCTCAAAGGGAAGTAAAGTTACACCTCAAACTAAAAGATAGGGAGAAAAAAAAACAAATAAAAGTACTACTACAGCTGAATGTGATTGTGAACGCAAATGTTTGTTCATGTATGGGTGCTCGGCGATTGGCTGGCAACCAGTTCAGGATGTACCACGCCAAGGTATGAACCTATTTTTTTTTTTCCTCGTGGGATATGACGGTGACAACTTCCGTGTGCATACCAAGCTTATTTTTGTCAACTACTAAAAACGTATCATTAATGACGGTGAGATAAAGACAAACATGCTTTTAAAAAAACACAAATTAACTACGATGACAAATTTTAATTACCTGAATAACAAAAACGTCCTTTGTCAATTAATATCACACATGAGCTTTTGGAGTTAATTTTAACTGTATTTATATTGGTGTTGCTCTACATCTGAACAGAGGAAAGGATGTCAAACGGTTGTTTGAGAATTATAGCTTATTTTATTATGCAATACTTTGATTTTTTTCCATCTTATAATCAAAAAATACTCCACATATTTTAAAAAACTAATACTAAAACTGATAAAAATGAAACTTAAAATGAAGCATTTTTGAAAAAATACAAAGTTACACATTTGCACTAAAACCTAATTAATTCCTACTGAAAAAAAAAATGTCAAAACAAAATCAAAAGTAACTGTAATGAAAAATCTCCACCTATTATAACCCGGGTGCATACGACAGCAAAGCCAAAAAAATTACATTTTGCACCGCACCCTAACAGCTGGATTTACCTTCCGGCTCACGGCCGACTGACATTTTTACCCATTTGAATGAGCAATTTTGTGACTTTGTGTTAACATTGATTTGGTTCCCACACTTGTGTCTCCACTCCGGCTTCACCGTGAAGAGTTCCGCGTTGTAGAGTGAGCGGCAGTCCAAGTAGCACGCCATTAGGCAGCAACAATTGCCCCCCTGAAAAAGCGGCCGCACGTTCACCCATAAAATGTCATCTCCATTACTTGTGGCGCAAACAACGTGTCATTTATACACCAAGTCGCTGCCATGTTTGTGGCACCACCTCCGCGGGGCCTCGAGGTATCAAGTCGGTTTGATTCGCAACGCGGTCACAATCATAACCACAAAGTCATGTCAAGGCACATCGTAAAAAAGGTTCATGCTGACATTTCAACCAGTCACCAAACCGCTGAATGACAAATCTGACTTTCTCACGAGAATTTAGGAAGATTTGACTGAAAAATGAACACGTTGATTCGTACAAGTTATAGAAACGGATACCTCACATGAAGTGATTTCTCAGAAACCATTAGTGAGGAAAGGATGTGTTATTAATGATACAGTATATGTATTGAATATTATGACAGAGTGACGTGAAATTCGAATGAAAATTAAAGCAGCAAGCCTCAATTTTGAGAGGGGTCATCTCTTGTGCGCAACTGCTCATTTTCCTGCTCTTGAAAACGTTCCTGTTGCTATGCAACTGATACGCCTGGCACAGAGAAATGTTAGCTCGCACACACACACACACACACACACACACACACACACACACACACACACACACACACACACACACACACACACACACACACACACAGTAAGCAGTAAAGAATGTAGGCTAATTCTGTACTTGTTCAAAGGGATTGGACTATTAAAAGTTCAACAACAAACTGTGCCTAACCTGAGCTCGTATCTTTGCAGCGCTTTTCACAGTGTTGTATAAAAGTGCCTCAGCAGTTCAACGTGTTCCTGCTCCATCAAGACCAGACTTAAATCCACCCGATTTGCATCCATTCTGTTCAATGTCAAAAGCTGTGGCTTTAAAACTAAGCACAAGACGAAGAGAAACACGGGGTCCTAATCCTGAGTGACACTTTTGGGGAAATAATAAGAGAGGTCGACTTAAGCGAGAACATTTATCGCGTTGTCATCATCCATTTTTATTCAAATAAGACCCATTCAGAAGGGGACATGGCCGGATTAAAGACAGAAGCGGCAGCATTTCATGGTCATCAATTGGAAAACCTTACAATCATTTCTAACCTGACATTACGTTCACTTTAGTCCTTCTTGTGCGTTGCCACAGTTAACTCTCTAGGCACAAAGTACGACCTTGAATACTGTACAGACAAATTGGCGCACTTAATGGGAGCTGTAGACCAGCCAATGGCATTATGCTTTGCCCATAACCCGAACCGAAAAAGGGAGGCATTTAGGAAAGCAGTACAAGCACAATGGACGCAGATGGAGGAACATCACTAAGTATCTTTTTTGTTTGTTTGTTTGTTTGTTTGTTTTTAAAGCCATTAAAATATATGGGGGGGATTAAATAACAGACAATAAAATAAAGTTCATGAAAGCAGGCAACAACACTGGGTTGGTTACATAAATAAAGACTGAACTAAAAACTTTACCTTTCAGGACACCCCTTTGTACACTGTATTTTATTCTGAAAGAAAATCCCACAAAAGCTAACTAACACAGTGTGTGTGTGTGTGTGTGTGTGTGTGTGTGTGTGTGTGTGTGTGTGTGTGTGTGTGTGTGTGTGTGTGTGCCAGCCAGACACACAGATTTACTTTGTGATTTTTTTTTTTTATCTTGCATGGCAAATACCCCATATTAAAAAAACTAAAAAAAATACTAAAACTAATAACCAAACTAAAATGAAGAATAACAAACTTGCTCTACAACCTCATTAAAAGTAACTGAATTTATAAAGAAATAAAAAATGTCATGAAATATCCTAAACTATTATAAACCTGGCGCATTCGGTCTTTATCAGTTTTATTTTTCTAACAGCCCCGGCATACCTCCAAACACAAGCTGTGACACTTAAGCTAATAAATTTGGCTTCTTTCATAGGTACTTTTTTTTTAATACTACTCGAGTGCACTAATGAGGGCCCAAAGGATTAATCAGCTCCTCGATTTAATCAACAGATTTAAAGTCAAGAGATTTGTTTTGCCACTTTTTTATGCATTAACACATTGCAACATAAACTAAAGCTAAAGACATTTAAACACCACTTCTCTGTTGTTATGTTGAAAAAAAAAGCAAAATGATAGAATATTTGGCTGTTTTACGATGCTCTAACTGTAATTTATAACTTTATAGTTAGCATATAGTAAACATTAAGGGACCAAAAAATAACTTCATTTCTTCATTATACAGTATAGATTTTTAAAAATTAATCTGCAGTTTGATCAATATAGGTCTCAATAAACAAAAAAGATGAAAAAAATAAAGTTGGATCAAATAAAATTCAAATGGCTCCAAGGTGCTTCAAAGCCGCGAACAAAAGTTGGACCCGCCCCCCCAAAAAAACAGCAAAAGAAACGAGTGCTGCCCCATTTGCAGCAGATACCAACAAGCCACTGAGTGGGAAAACAACTTGCTTGCTACTGCAGAGCTATAGCACATGCGTCTCTGTCTCTCTCTCTGTCTCTCTCTCTGTCTCTCTCTGTCTCTCTCTGTCTCTCTCTCTCTCTCTCTCTCTCAAGGTCACAGCAAGGGCATCGGCTCCCTCGGAACAGCACAGCTCATATTGTAGAAGAAGAGGAGGAGGAGGAGGAAAAGAAGAAGGATGGGCAGGAGGATGAAATAATGATTTCTCATGGTGGCGATCACACATGAAAGGCAGACAGGAGGCTAGGGTAAAAAAAAAAACCTCAGTGGGAACAAACAGCACACACACGAATGGGAATTAAGAAAAGGAAGGACCCTGAGATAGGGGAGTTGTTTGAAAGAGGAGGAACGGAGATGTTAATGTGTCTGCTGGTGTATATAATGATGATGATAGTGTAGTGATGATGATGACGATGAAGAGGAGGAGGAGGATGCACTGCAGCAAAGTGAGGGAGGTGACAAGGTGGGTTGAATATATGCGAGCGGAGTGAAGATTGCGAGAGGATGCAGATGAAGCCAAGACGCGGGGAGAGTAAACGCAAAGCAACTTATTATCTCGAATTGGAGAAAGCTCATGATGACCCGAGCGAGAGTCCTTAACAAGTTTCAGTGGGCTTGGCCAGATTCCAAGCACTCATTAGGATCGCCTCAAGTGCTAACGTGCCAATAAGCCCACTGATGCATAAAAATACAACAACAACAAAACATAAGCAACAGCGAGGGTCTGGACTCATGAATGCTTTAGTTCAAGGGGAGCTCAAATGCAGAGAGAAAGTCAACATACAAGGTACTTTTTTTTAAATGCGGTATACTTTGAAACCACCAACCTACAGACCTACTGTATCTGTGAGTCTAACTAAATTGATACCAAAAGGCGGTGAGGATTTATTGTGAGGCGCAATCAGTCCGTATGATGTATACCTTGAAGCAACGCATGGTGTTACCTCATAAATCATTAGCACGCACCTTTTCGCCAGTTTAAAATGACATATCATAATAAATTAGCTTTACTCCAACCCCTGGCTAACAGCTACATGCTTAGCCAACCAACCAACAAATGGCACCACGGAGGACCCCTGAAAACGTTCCGAATTCACATTGCGGCGTTAAAAGTGCAAAACTTACAGAATTCCGCTCCTTCTTTTGCTTCCTTTGTCTCACACTGACTCAACGATATGGATGCGATCTAAATATGTGCTGCTGCTTTCGTCGTATTTCACTCAGACTGTTTCCGAAAGCCCGTTAATAACCCTCAGCAACAGTTCTGCACAAATATTGACACATCTTGGTGCGCAGAATAGCTCAACAGTTCACTAATATATGTACTCCTATAAAGTAGCAATACATTTGTTTGCTTTTCAGCTTCGAACTACAGACAGCAGTGAATGTGGCAGTTCATATTGTCGCAAGAATAGTACCAATACCAATCTTATCCATCTTTCTTTTCTCTTTTCTCTCTCTGGTTTCATTTTTATTAGAGAATACAAAAAGCATTTTTGATATGCTCAAATATCAATCAATCAATTGTCAAAAATTTAAATTTCTCTAACTTTAGAGCCAATTCAAAGAAATGGTGTTGGGTCATTTTTGGACTTGCCAGCCAAGAATGACTCAGAAATCATTGAACTATCTAGAAAAATCAAATCAAAATTAAAAAGTAAACCAGCAAATCAGGGGACTGTATTATACACAAGTATCAAGAAAAAATGCTTTGTAAGAATGAGTTTGGCGTGCATATTATACACGTGTGCATGTTATATATGGGGCTTGAAATTATAGATACGCCACAACAAAAATCTGCAGTGTGGCAGGGAACAGGAAGAGAAACATTGAATACTGTGTGTAGACATGGATGTGGACGGCAGCTTTGTTATGGAGAAGTAGTCAGTGGCTAAATTAGCTTAGCTAAGCTATGTTATCAGGTCTTGAAAGAACCAAACGGCAACCAAACCTGGCTACTCATCTCATAATTAACATCACCAAAATACTGTTGGTGACTTGGGGTTGCTCTTCAACAATGACACTAATAAAGCATGAAAGGTTGTCCTGGCTGGTCCATAATTACATTAAAGGTGCATCAGAAAAATTCCAAGATTGGTATTGTAAAAGACACTTTTCAAACTTAAGACTAAAAAAATGAGATTTCTCCTCCAATGTGGGCCACGGGTGATCAACCATCATGTCTACAAAGAGAAACTGCATGCTCCGGTATATTTGCACAAAATCAGGACTGATAAGAGGTCAATTAACTCGTTCATGCACCAATAATGATAACTTGTAACCTGACAAACATGATAGGCTGTCCACTGCAGTAACCACTGTCCCTAAAAGACTTAAAATCACTTCAAAACACAACTAATATTTGCCTTGGATGCACTTGAAGGTTTCACCCAAAGGCCCATGACTTGAAAAAAAGAGTTGACTTGAAGCTGTCTTGAAGAAACAAACAGAACCGCTAACACCTTGCCTTCAGGCTCCCATTACTCTTTCTCCATGTTAATTAAAAAAAAAATAGTCAACTTCTTTTTCCGCTAAACGTGGCAGCTTTCCATGTAGCTAAATAAAGGTCCATACGAATGTGTCAGCTGTGCCTTTGAATGGCAGCGCCACTGGGCTGCTAGCGTTTTCGCCGTACTGGAGCGTATAGCACAAAGCGCGTTAGCTGCAGGCTAACTGTGAAAAGAAAGTCACGAAAGAGAATGTCTGCACACACAGTCTCTGCACAATGTCTCATGAGACACTGAAAGAGTTCAAGCACTTTCGTGACAGTTTGACCCCTCGGGATTGTGGTCCAAGTCAAGAATTAAGTGACGCTTTGAATGTACGTGTTACATTTACATAGCGCTAGGATATCACATTGAAGAACACGCAGTTGTGGCATGGAAATAAACGCAAAGTTTGAAAGTAGGCATTCCTTTTCCACTGTGGTGGAAATTCAATTCAATCCACATAATTTAATGCCATTTTAAAGAATGCATGCGTAATAGACTTTATAACGGAAGCTTTAAAAACCATTTGTTTAAAGCGCTATTAGTACTACAATCTGAGCTACCTTTGAATTGTAGTCAATTACTTCAAGTTTTACCAGCACTACAATTACCACATCCATCCATTTTCGAATCCGCTTATTGATATTTATTTTGTCAAACTATCTGTGCAGTGTACCTAATGATGTGCCCAATGTCCACCAACCTATTCAAACTGTGCTATTCTTACACATCTGTTGTTATTAGCAGCAGCTAATGAACAAAGAATGAACCTTGTCAACTTGCATGCATACTATTGGGGGATCATTCTGCAAGTCAGGCAGCAGAGAGAAAGTCCACCTGGAGCGGACGCCTGTCAGGAGTAGCATTCGTTTTGGCTCTTCACTCTTCTCGGGCTAACGGGCAGTGCAGCGAGTGCATGGGGGTCGTTGATTGTATCTTTAATGGCCGCTGTGTGGACGCAGCATTAGCATGGTCAAGTTATTTGCTCTCAGGGGCAATTTCCACTCAGTGAACAGCATTTTTCCGTTCACTCCTTCAAACGCACGCTAAGAAAATGGCAAGTCTCTTATTCGTTACTAATAAAAGGAGCGAGTGCTGATTTCACTCAAGCGTACTTATTGGTTAACATCACCCTTCAAGCATATACAGCAACAAGACAACACTTTTAAGATGTTAAATGCTTGGATTTTCCAAATTTTAAATCCAATTATTTTATGAGTATGAAACTTCATGTCAGGACACACACGCACACAAAACAAAAACAAACAAACAAACAAAAACATGGCGCCCGTGTCGGAAAGCAAACTAAGTCGACCTTTTCGGTTGATGTACTGTACTTTTTTGAAATCCTTCCCAGGAATTGCTTTCCAAAAAAAGCTGGTTTAATTTACAGCAGCTGCTGTATTTGTAATTGGGTGGGTGTGTCTAGCATAAGTATACAACAAGAGTCTCAAGAATCCGTGCACTAAAAGACTCGGGAAGCCTGCCATTTTGGTTTGACATGATCATTTAGGGTCCACTGGCCATTTTCAGTATGAACCAGGCAAACAATTAAAAAAAAAAAACAAAAAAAAAAAAACAACAACAAAAAATCTTGTCCAATTGCTACCAAATTTCAACCAATTACACTTGCAAGACAATTCTTTCCAAGAGATGTCCAACTGCTGCTTTGATGATTCGCCAACATTATTGTTGCACAGCAATATGTATATATGACAAACCCAATGGTAAATTAGCAATATATTGACCTGAAAATGTTGATTTGTGAACCTTATAATTCCTACTTTCCATTCCTATGGTGACGCTTAAAGTTCTGTCATGCACCTCAGACAACTACAAATCGCAAGTGAGTATCCAAATTGCTTTCTGACTGTCAAGCAAGTCAAAGAGAACACTATGTAGCTTTTGCATCATTATCTGACTGCGGGGATGGATACACCACCTACAGCATGATGCAAAATGAAGACCACCAATAGAAGATGGAAAGTGGGCGTGGGCTATATTGGGTAAGAGTTAGATGCTGAAGTAAAGGATGATGATTTACTGCACATGACTACCACTACCCCCCACACACACACACACACTCACATTTCTCTGTAACCTCCATGAACTATCCCAATCTGTGCCAGAACCAAACTGAACCCCTCCAGAGAAACCAACCTACTCCAGATGCTTGAATTCTGCATGTCTTATTCCCTGACAAATTATCATCAAGTCTCACTCTTTACTGACGGATAATTATTTCTGAGGAATCCAGATTGAATTTCCGGTACAAAACTATGGAATGTGATGAGATTACAAATCTTTTAAAATAGAGCAGGACCACATGGAGTCTGGTGAATGAAACTCTGCAGGTGCAGGCACTAGTATGAAAAGTTATTAGACACCATACCTGGCACTTTTCCAAGAGCCCAAATTAGCCAAAAGATGAATAAGATAAAGCTAAGCAGCCACCACCATGACATAATATATTAATTTTGTAGTATTCGACGCTAGCTAGAGGGTCAGCTAAATGCCCTATGAAGCACGTTAGCATCAGCGTGCACCTAGCACAGTAACATACCATACCACTTTATATAGCAAATTTAAAAGACTACAAAAGTTGGCAACAAAGTGCTGTATAGATCGCAAAGAAACAAACCTGTTAAGACAGTGGTGAGGGATTGTTTGCCGGTCATGTTTAACCCGTTTATAAGACTAGTAAATTAGCCAAAAGATGAAGAAGAACCTAAAGTAAAAGTAGCCACCACTATGCGTTAATATATTTCCTCCACAGATGTAGACACCAGCAAGTCGATTAGATGCCATATTAATCAGCACCATGTCAGTGACTGTTAGCCTGCAGCAAGCACAGTGGCAAGAGATTGTTTGTCGGCCATGTTTGAGCCTTTTTTTAAAGAGCTCAAATTACCAAATGATTAATAAAAGACGCTAAAGCTACCATAAGGGAGATTTATGACATTATGTAATTGCTCCACAGATGTCGATACCCGGCAGTCTTTTAGACGTCATATTAGCATTAGCATGTGATTAGCAAAGCAGCCAATTAATGTTTGTCAGCCACTTTTAACAATTTTCCAAAAGTTGTTTTTACTTGCAACTGTAAATTGGACAAGACCCAAAAAATCTTAATGTAAACAGTCACACCCATGAGCTAACTTAGTGATAAGGCAGCACATGTTAGCATTAGCCTAAAACTGGCAAAATTGCAACAGATTGTCAGCCATGTGTGACACTTTTCCAAAGGCCCTTTTGTTCTCTAAATTAGCTCAGAGATGAAATAAAGAAGCTAAAGCTATGTAGCCACCACCATTAGCTAATGCAGGTCGCTGTAGGCACCACATTTATAATGTTTATATTAGCCCGTGGCTACTATAGATTGTCTGCAGCCTTTAATACTTTTCCAATATCATTTTTGTTTGCTAAATTAGCCAGAAGACAAAGCAGTAGCTAAATAACACCTCAATGCAATGACCTGTTAAAAGCCATTTTCGCATTAGCCTGCAGGTGGACCAACATCCAGAGATTTTAAAAATACATTTCAAAAGCCTTTTTTTCTGGTTAAATCAGCCAAAATTCACAGAAGATAAGACACTATTATTGTTAGGAGCTAATGCCATCTCTGGAGAGACATTTGAATGGCATGCATGAGTGACTTTTGTGTGTTTTCACTTCTCTCTCGGGAGACTTTCGTATTTGTCACAGGGTCTTGTCTTTCCAAAAATAAATGTCTATCCATTTCTATAGTGCTTATCCTCTTTATGCTTGTGGGTAGAGTCTACCAAGCTGACTTTGAGGCTATAGGCAGAGTACACCCTGGACTAGTCACCAGCTAGATGCAGTGAAAACAAACAGATAAAAACAAAACATCTGGCTTCTTTGAAATTTTCCATTTGAGAAACTTTGTAGGCTGGGATGATTAGAAGAGGCAAATATGTACTCAGGTAAAGTGGGCGTTTGCTTATCCAAACAGTTATGTTACAATTCACCGGTACAGTATTAAATACCGCAGTGCTGATGCTTTACAATGACACGGAAGGTTACAGTTTATACACTAATCACAATTTCAGAAAGTTAATAGGGTAAAACTGTAGTCGTTTCAATTGGAAAAAACACCCTAAAAAGAAGCAACCCCTGAAAAAGGCTTTTTACGTGCCAAAAATGCCTGCTTCATGCCATCACTGCACAATTACGCGGTACTCACAAGGGGAAGCGGTGGGTCTTGCTCCAGATGCCCGACTGTATCCTTCAGGTGCCAGTGCCAGTCGCCTCACCTGTGTGACTCCAAAGGAAATGTGGAAGTTAAAGCTTGGGCTTTTCCCTCTTGTACGCACCTCAGCGGAGGCATTATGACAGGCTGAAAGAGAAACAACACTTGAAGTAGGAGGACGAGATGGAGGAGGGAGGGAGGGAAACGATTGTGGACATTTACATAACAGAGGTTTCCATTCAATAATATTCAATAAGATGCCTGAAGTGACATGTTATTGTTCCTAACAGTTGAAAAACGAGTTAGTTGTGTAAAAAAAAATCTAAAATAAAGTAAAAATACTCAGCCTGTGACAGACGGTAATGGAGACGGAAGAGTTTCTAGTGATATATTTCTGCCGTTAAGCTTTTATTTAAATGCTATTCACGTAAATGTGTTATTGGGGAATGCACTATTTTTGTCTGAGGCTAGAAATGGACAGCCCTCCGTGTTCTGTCGTGTGTCTTGTTCCCAGCTGAAGAAATAGGGTTTGATGGGGGGTTTTTTCAAATGGACTTGGAGGTTTGTTGCGTTTTGACCTTCTTCACAGAAATGTAACCGACTCATTGATAGCGCGTTCTGCATGTTCATCTGACTTGAATCCAAAATGTTCCCACATCACCATGGTGTTAGACTTTGGAACTCCTTCCAATTATGCTGCTCAACTTTCTGTGATTGCACAACTACAGCTGTTGTAAAACCTACCTTTGAATACCCCAATTCTCTCTGCTACAACCGTGTTCATGCCGTCCATATACACACACATCTATATCAGCAACTTAGATTGACATAAGAAATAAATGATGGTATAGGTGAGTATACAATTGACATGACATGAGAATCGCGAATTGGTGCCAATTTCATTTGGTACTATGCCGTGACATTTTCCAAGCTTGAAATCAATGCCTTGGTTCAAAAAAAGGCTCTTCGCACGAGATCACAATGCGGCATCACAAAAATCGATGTAAGGAATTAATATTTAATATAATTCCATTGCTCAGCTTGTTCAGAGGAGCAGCACTTGGATTTCTAGTTGTAGATTTATCATCACACCAACTGCCCTCATTATATCTTTTAATCTTTGCTGAGGTCTTCCTCTTGCTGCCCTGTCTGGCAACTCCATCCTCATCAGTCATCTCTCTCCTTCCGATATACTCGACATCTTTCCCCTGGCCATGTCCAAACGATCGAAGTCCACTCTCCATCATTCTGTTCCCAAAAGATCCAACTTTGGCTGTCCCTCCGATGAGCGACTTTTTAATCCTATCAAACCCGGTCACACATAAAGAGGACCTCAACATCTTCATTTTCACCATCTCCAACAACAGCTTCCGGTTGTCTCTTCAGTGACACAAGTCTCTGAGCCATGCATCATGCACAGACTCCTCTGTCACATAACACACCTGACACTTTTCTTCACCTGACCCAACCTGTGTGGATCTGTTCTTTTCACCTCCTTACCACATTCTACATTGCTTAAAACTATTGGCAGGGAATATTTAAAGTCCTCCACGTTATCTGTTCTCCCTGTAGCATCAGTGTTCCCCCTTCTTCAGTCTTACTCCAAATAATCTTTAACACTCTCCTTTCCAAAGCACGAGTCCGCCTTTATAAATTCCTCCACCAACTCCCTGATATCAATGCAGATCAAAACGTCATCTGTGAACATCATAGTCCATGTGGATTACAGTCTAACCTCATCTGTCAGCCAATATCTATCACTATTGCAAATATGAAGGGGCTTAGACCGGATCCCTGCAGGCCGACCTCCACTTTCAATCCCTGTCACACCTCACCACTGTTCAGCTTCCCAAACACATGGAATGTACTATTCCAACAACATAATTCTCTGCTTCTCCAGACTTCGCCATGTCATACGACAGTCCCTCTCTGGATACCCCATCAGACACGATGGCCGACTACACTAGGTCCGTTGACTCGCGGCTCGAGTAAAAACATTTCAGTGCATGACTTTTTAGCGTACTAATTGGATGGAAGAACACTTCCAACATATGTCAGAAATTAAATGTATGTGTGAATGTGTGTGTGTGCGCGCATTTCCCCAGTGTGGGACAAATAAAGGTTATCTTTTGTACTGTATGTGTGTGTGTGTATATATATATATATATCGCCCAAGTTTCTTCTGTTCTACTGTTAGCTCACTGGCATTAACATGGCAATAATAAAAAAAAATAATAATAATAATAACTTGTAATAAATAATAATAACTTGCATATATATATATATATATACACACGCACACGCACACACACACACACACACACACACGGTATATAAACACTGTTAAAATTGACCACACACAAATTCTTATTTTTTGTGATTAACAAAGTAAGAGCCGGTATTCCAGTTTCATTCCTTTTCCTCGTAGGATGCCGCGCGTAAGCACACGCACCGCAAACAGTGAAGAGCGTGGAGATCTTCCCATGCCCTCGCGCCCTTCTGGTTGGACTGAGACGTCTCCCACAGCCCAAGCTTGAAATAGACTGCACCCCCAAAACCCTTCACACACACTTGTATACACACACACATATACACACACACACATATGCATGGCCAACATGAAAAATCATCAAAACCCACTTCTCATAGGTCAGTTTGTCAGAATAATTAGGCGCTACTATTAATGCAAGTTATTATTATTATTTTTTTTATTATTATTGCCATGTTAATGCCAGTGAGCTAACAGTAGAACAGAAGAAACTTGGGCGATCCCTCAGAAGGTTCGTGCTCTGCCTCATACGTGCCAGGAATTTTAAGCCTTAGAGGCGAGAATAACTTTCGACAATTCATACTAATTTACAGTAACATAAGAAAGCCTCCACTTTGAATGGCACAAATAGCACACTATTAAGATAATTTGGATTCATTTTAGACTGATTACAATAATTGCACAAAAGCTCAAAAAGCTATTGTAACACAAATGTCTCCAATTCAAGTAGACCACCTGTCAGAATAGTTTGGTTGGTAGCCACTTGCTTTGTTGCAACACCCTTGCGGCAGCCCCAATCGCCATGGTGGTCAAGACCTATATTTGAATGAGATGGAAAATGCACCAAAAGAGGCTCCAGACTTGGAAATCACGACTACGACCAACGCTGGTCTGTATTTAGTGTGAAGAACTGATCTAGAGTATATTTGTCATTCTTTTTATTTTTATTTTTTTACACAGACCAGTGTAATGATTGCCGCTATGCACTTAAATCGCATGCAAATTTGTCTCAGGTTGTAATAAAGTAGGAGGCATATAGTGTCCAAACTCAGAACGGAACCAACCAAAGTTGCGCTCATCACACAAAAACACACGCACACTTTTCGTCCTCTGTGTAAGACTTGGGTTTTTTTTGCGCTTTGTCAGACATACACCAAAGATTCGAATGTGACCTTTTACACTTTTTAACAATGTGTTTCTGCTTTTATCAAGCCTACCATTTTTTTTTTACTTTTGTAAAATCAAACGCAACCTTTTTTAAATTTTGGAGCAACAACTCATAAATTGTGGAATTAAGTGTAATTTATTATGTTTGACAATTATGGCTGGAGAGAAATGTAGATGACCGCAATGGAGGCTAAGTGACTTCTCCTGCATTTTAATTGTAAAGGGGATGAATGCACAATGTAACATCTTAATTAAACATTACAATGCGATAAACATCACAATATTGATATTTTCTCCAAACAATCCTAACATGAGGTATTAACGGCAAATTTTCCCTCTTTGTTGTTGTTATTGTTACTGTGGGTGGGCATTTTATTTTTTATTGTCCTACCTCATTACTGCCACCGAAAGCATCTTTAATCCCCTTTGATGCCTTTAATGGCCGACCTTGCAATTAAAAAAGGTAAGACAAACAAATGGGACAAACAGATAAAAAAAAGAGCAAATGAGGTTACCACAGCGGGACCAGAGGTATTTCCCTTGACAAGCCTGAAAGAGCGGACCAAAAGAAAAAGCTCATTTTCCATCACCATTGATTTATTCCATTTGACAGCATTTTTCCATAGGTCGACCCGAAAGCTCAGCCGCCCGAAAATTTCATTTCAACTTTCCAAATGAAGGCTTACAAAGCACTGAAAGTTTTATCTCTTCAAGTCTTAAATGGCGTGTGGCCACAATAACGCAAATTGGTTTGCCCAATTAACTGCCACATCCGTAATGACTCTGGACCCCTTTCGCTTACCTCAAATGAGTTTCAAAGAGAAACACCTTGCAAGTTTTGATACGTTGAATGGGAATGAAGCGCATAATTAACTAATTTGGTGTGCTTCCGGGGGATCCAAAGTTGCATGATTCCAAGTAGTGATCGTAAAGGAGGTTTAAAAAAATAATAATAAAATTGCAATTGTTGGAAGTTGTGCTGTAACAGTGATGACAAGTCTTGAGGTACGTCCCCTCCCCCCCAGAGTTCTATGATTCCGCCGTGGTGGGAAGAACTCGCACAAACAGAGTTTTGGTGTCCAGAGATTTGACTGCAGAATCAGCCGGTAGTTCTGAAAGAAACAAAATGGCATGTGTCGTTGTATTGATTGTATCCGTGGTGTCTTTTCCACTGCACAGTACCGGCTTGGCTTAGCACACGCAGGCTTTCCCGTTTGAAAAAAGTACCACAAAATTAAAAAAAAAAAACAACTGCATTGAACAAAACAGTCGAAACAATATCTACCTTACAAAAAAGTCTGTGTACAATCATTTATTTTAACATTAAAATGGTTTATTAATTTGAAATTATTTATAATTAATCAATTATTAAACCTTTTAATAAAAATAATAGTAAATGATGGATACCAATAATTCAAATAACTAATAATTTCATGAGAAATTTGAGGATCACCTTGTCATGGACATTCTGAATCTCAATGGAACTATTCTTGAAGGAATGAATAAAAACAGATAATGGAAAAAAATTAAGCATTTTCGGTTAAAAAGACTGATTTTATGCATCTAATATTGCAGGACTCTTGACAATTTAAATGCTCAGAGTGGGCTGCGTATTTTCCACCGCAGGTCTAGCGCATTTACTTCTCAGCATTTTAGCCATTGTCAAAAGATATTGGATATGAAAAGGAGATTTGAGGGCCACTGCGGCAAAATGGAGACTGTGGCGTGGACTACTAGAGCAGCCAAATGACAACTTGAGTTTGCACGTGTATTTTTAATTTGGCCATTTCAAGCAGCTTATCCCCAAATGTTACAATCACAAGAAACTGGACTAGGTTTCTCATCAAATGTTACAAATGAAGCGACAATGACCAATCTAATCGATTGCCGGCATCATTCTTGATCTTACCCTGGCTGAGGTCCTGGTCCAGGTAGAGTCTGAGCCGCCTGCCACGGAGGCCGAACACCTTGGCGGCCTCCGACATCAGGCTGGAGTAGTCAAGCCCGTTCTGCCCCACTGGGTTGACCAGCAGCAGGGTGCCCACTTGTCCCGTTGTGCACTCTGCAGGAGATGACCATGTAGGGAGACAGGTACACACATTTGACCAAGTATTCTAAAAATGAGTGTGGGGGGAAAAAAAACCCCAGAATAATGCATAACTAACTATTCAGGCTGTTAGGTCATATATAATTACAATTTCAAGGTTGAACGCACCAGGACTCTGATCAACCTCCATTTCATACACCGCGAACTTGACTTACAAGTTATGGGCACTAATGGAGGCAACGAGGTTTCAAAACAAGCAGCGGTTTTGGCAGATGGTGCGGGAAATAGATAAATAAATAAATGAATAGATAGATACAACAAAAAGGGGGCCCAAAAAGACTAACTAGCATTACTTAATGTTAAAACAATGCAAACAACAGAGGGGCGAATGAACCTACCATCGATGTTCTAAAGTTATAATCCTTTAAGTGCTGAATATTTAAACACAAATGATGTTGGTGTAGGCATATATTCTTTATCCTCAGTGTAAAACAACTATTACTGCTCAGCAGTTTTCTTTCTTTACACGTGCATTTATTATACTGCCCCCTGTTGGCCAAGGCATGCACACCAGATGGAGCCACACAATGGCTGCATGAAATTATGTTTTACATTCCATTTATGTGATGATAGTAACTTTTTATTTAGTAGAATTCTTGAGAGTATGCACTCTTATTAAAAAAAGCCATTAGGAAAATGTTGGTGTTTTATTGGGAACGGGAACAGGTTAATGCCTTTTTCATTCATTTCAACAGGGAAAGATGAATACAGATTATTTCATTCAGAAGTATTTTGATTGTGGTCACAGAACGAATTAAACTTTTTGACAACAGCTATTGTTCTAATAGTTTAATGTTCCTGTTATATTGGCAGATCATTTTGCTGAATTTAAGTAATATATACCTCATCTCATTACGTTTACAGTTTTTACAGTGTTTTTGTACGTTAGGCTACCACTTTTCTGCTGTGTGTGTGTTCTCACCGGCGGGCTGCGCGTTGCAGAGTATCAGGTTCACGTAAGGACACACGAGGGCGCTGCCGGAGGAGGCGGGCCCGAGGGAAGCCACGTCTGTTGCCACCGACAAGGTTTTACCACTCAGTGCCCGCAGGTCTGCTTTGCTCGACAATTCTGCAGTGGAGATGGAGCATTGCCGTGAAACATAAAGCGTGCACATAGGAGCAATTTTTAATGTTTGGACTCGTGCTCACCTTTGCCTTCGTGGAAGAGTTTGAGCTTGGCGTTATTGGTCTCGAAGATGCTGCCGCACACTATTTTCAACTTGTCCACGTCCAGCCCATTATCGCCTTTCGGATTCTCCAGCAGCACCACCCCGTCTGCCAAAGATGGTCATAAAGGGGTAACGGCCAATGAATATTTCATATTCCAACTTGTAAATCTTCATAAACGCTTGACGCAAAACTCCAAGAGCTGTCGCTTTGGCGTTTTCTGAAGAAGTTGTACAGCACACACCCACGGATTTAATGCAGCAGCTGCTGTCCCTTCTAAATAGTCACCACCTCATGACCAACAACATTTTTACAACAATTATATACAGTTACTTTGAAAGTGATTAAACAAAAACAACCTCGGGCAATGCGCCACATGCTACCGCTAGACCATTTTCTATTGTTGTGGTGTCTTTCATTTTTTTCCTTCTACCTTGTTCTTTGCCATTGAGTTCCACTCGGAGGTTGACGTAAGCACACGCTGGACCGTTTAAAGCGGCCCATGGGGTTGACGATCCCTTTACAATCGTTAGCTCCAAGTTGGAGCCCTTCAGCTGCAAACATGGGGGGGTAAAGGCAATATAAGTGAAGAGGTAATAAAAACACTTCCAACATCCGTAACACTTAAATGTATTTGGTAAAAGAGGGGAACCTCCACAGTTGATCTCCAAATGGTTGTCCCACAGTATAATATCATATCAAGTGGTAATGAATTATTAATAATTAAAAAAAACAACAACAGCAATAAATGTGAGTGTTTACTTTCGGGGGTTCCAGTGGTGAATTACAAACTCGTACCTGCGTCTTCTCCTGGATGATAACACCGGCCCCTTGGGAACCGGGTAGGGCAGGAGTGGCGCCTTCGTTGTCGCCAGGATGAAATCCGTGTGAGCCTGGATCACCGAACCCAAGTACTCCCCATCTGGCTGACAGCGGTAGTACACTGTGATCTCATCCGATGGCACCAAATGGCCCTGAGTGAGAACATACAACATGAATATGAACACAAATAAGCTCCTCAAAGGATATCCGCCTGCTTCATATTTTTGATTAGGGAAAGAAAAAAATGTTATGGAGTGTGATGTAATATTCGAATAAGAACATTAAATCTGTAGGGAATGATTACCTAAAAGGAAGGTAGCGAGGATGGGTTTAACATCACAGGAGGATGACATGAAAGAGGGTGGGATTAGAAAGGAATGTCGGAAAAAGAGTGTGAGAACAGATGAAGACGCACAAAAAAATGGATGAACGCCTTTGCAGCCTCGGCTAACCTTGGCAGCTTCGAAAGCATTGATTTCATCCTAATCGGGAATGCTGCGTATTGCATGTGTGGACAGATGCAATTTCACGACTGTACCACAAACACACGCACAAACCGCAATCACACACAGCTCAAGGGCAGAAAAATAAAGTTAGCGAGTTGCAGTGGGGGCGCTCAATCAATGGAGGAAGGTTTATAGGCTCTTGCCGCCGAGTCAAGGTAATGGCCCTCTGCTGATGGGGCTACCGCTCCGATTGCGTGTGTGGATTGATAAAAAACAGAGAGAACTCCACTTCAGTGTGAATCCTGATGAAGAATGTGTTGACCCAATACTACGAGCACACAAATAAAAACACCCACACGCACACAAACAGAGCAAAAGTACAAGCGAACGTTGGGTAAATTAATTCCCATCCCCAGGGTGGAACATTCCTCACAGATATTGGGGGGGTGCTTTTTTGAAATAAGAAGTGGAATTCGGCCTGGCTGGGATCCAGCCAGCAGCACTGCCACTACTACCGTGCGCCTCGGATGGAAAGAACTTGTTTGTTTCTTGAGAAAACAAGAGGCTAATCCGTCTTTACTCCCCGGTCGCACTTCAAAGCTCCAACGCTCGAATCTGAAAGGGGCCAGCGCATAATTAAGCCGCCATTAATCCCGCCTTATGATGGAGAAATGTCTGACTGGGACGCTGCAATGGAAAGATTTCGCAAAATTAGCATGAAAGCATAAAAAAACAAAAACAAAACAAAAAAATGAGGTAAGAAGTCAAAGGAGGGCCATCACAAGGGTCGAATCCCAAAAAATAAAATGGTGAAAGCTGAATGGAAATTGTTGGGCAGAAAGTGAAAATTGGCTCAATTATCCAACCAATTTGGAGTTTATTTACAATTAACGAAATATAAAAACGATGCCTTCCAATCCACAATTCGCCCGCCACCCACACACAATACATAGTCATTTCATTCGGTATGCTATTAATGGGTTGAGAATGTTTGCTGGTGTGACCCAGAAAAATGGACTAATTTGTGCCCCTCGTGGATTTTTTTTTTAATGCAGCCAAATGTAAATGTAGTATCTTGAAATTTAATTGGCATGTCTATCATGAGTAGACCCACAAAAAAAGTCTCAAGAAACCACATCCTAAAGCACAGAGGAACATTGCTATTTTAGTTTTAAGAATTCAATATTTGAGCTGCCCCCCACCAAATCTCTCAAGAGCTGTCTTCAGAAAATTTGAAAATAAATCACCAACAGTGTCTCAAACTGACCCGAAATCAGGCACCCCATGTTCATCACGACAGTATTCATGAAAATCTTGAAAATGTTACCGTTGTGGGATTTGGACCATTAGAAACGATTATGATTTGCAAGGTTTCATAAAGTTGTGGATGTTTATTACGTTTCAGTCAGTGCCAAATGGCAACATTGGGAGATAGTTACGTGTCCTGAGTTATTATCTGGGATAGTCAGCCTGGCCCGAATAAGAGCGTGGCCCCACCTTCTTGCGTAGTTTCTGAATGCGGTTGATGACCTCTCTGGCCACACCTTCATCCACCATGGACTGGTCTGGAGAGACATCCAACAGCACCAACACCTACGAGACAGCCAAAAGCACAAATTGTTACAGATGAGCCAACAGCAAGCAGACTGAGCTAATCCAATAGTAGTTTCAATTCAAAGGCACAATTTTTGGAAAACAATGTATTTTCATTGTCTCATGTGCAATAAACTACTCAACCTCTACAGTCAGTAAAAAGAAAGCCTCTAAAGTCACAAAAACACACAAGACCTCAGGTCCAAGGATTCATGTTTGCATTTCGTTTTACTTTGTGACTTTTTTTAAGCGTCACTTATTCCAAAAGATGGACCAGCACCATTTAAATGTGTATTTTACAAATAAAAATGGATAACCAACTTCTTTTTACACTTGTATGACAGTTAAAAATGAAAGAAAGGGAGACTAGTGAGGCATCGCGCAACACGATTGACCTTAAATACACTTGTCGGTGATGAATGAGTGTTTGTTTCGACGAATTAACTTGACTGGTGGTTAATTTATTTATACGCTTGGATGACAGTTCAGGAAGTTAAACAGGATGCCGTTGGATTTCAGGAAGTCAAAATTAAAAATTGAAGAGACATTTTTAAGACCTCTTAGGTCAAGCACAAGATCTCTCATTTAGAAAATCTGACCAATATGAATGGGCAATTTGAGCTCACTTTTAGAGCAGAACGTAACCAAATTACTGAATAGCTTAAGATTTAAGAATAAAGTAGGCTTAGGCTTTCCGCAATCAGGATTTTTGGGGTCGATGAGAGCTCAGCGAGTTAAAAAAAAAAAAGCTACGATTCGATCAGAATACAGTATATCTATTTAACCAACTTGAATATTTATTTTACAGTTGACCCCCAACATTGCAAAAAACTATTGAACACCGCTAAGCATGAGCAAAAATAATATTACAAAGACAAAATGCACAAACTTCGCCAGTCATTCAGGTGTCCTAAGCTTTTATACAACTATTGCTAGGCCAAGTAGCCCATTGCCTGCTCCTTTTTAGCTCGTGTTGGAAGCTGGCTGTAATGTGCCCAAAGACCGCAATGATGAGCTTGTCCTACATTTTTGGTCCACTTTTTACCTGCCGTGTATGTGACGTAGTAAGCACATTACTCAAAGGCCTTTGGCTCCAATGGAGCTGTGCAGATTCGCGAACGCAATCGGTTAATTCAGCCAAGTCAACCACAAAAATTGGGTCAACCAACATATATGAAAGCAGGCATGCCATCTTACACCTCAATAACAGTGGTACTGGACTGTATTGAGAAACACTATCTGCAGAGGCGCAGGGTGCCACAAGAGGGGCTGCGGGAGTGTGGGGTGGAAAGCGCATGTACGCGGCACACAGCCCACAGCGTGACAGACAGATGGGAGACCGAGAGGCACGCGAGAGAGCGAGAATGGCGGCGAATTAAAAAGCCGGCTCAGTAAACTGGTACTAAGGTCCGGTCGTGCGCGGTGCATACGCTCGGCGGAGCAATGATGAGTGATGGCCTGTGGGAAAGCCAGACGAGCTGGTGTCCATTTAGCTGAGAGATGATTCCCCTGCGTTGCACTCATGGAGAAAGCGGCCAATGCGGCACGTTATCATTTGTTCCACACCAGCTCGAGTGTGTACAGTAGACGTGCAGCACGACGAGTGTGTCAGTAAAGTGTCAAAATGTTCGCCTTCTGTCTCTCCTTGGCTCATTAAGGGCAGATTGAAATACAGCAGAGGATCACAAAGCGAATTTTACACCCTAGCATTGGTGCCGAGCATACTAATCAATTGATTTTCAAGCACGCATGGCATCATTTCTCAACGCAACACTAGAATGGAAAGAGGAGTTCAGAACTTTCACCGAAAGATTCTCCCGTTGCATCCATTTTCCATACTGCTTATCCTCATTAAGGCGAGTCCACATTCCTTTGAAGGCATGTCAACAAAAACAAATTCCGTGACAATTCCGTTATTTTTCTCTCAGGGATCCAAGAAAAATTCATAACAATTCCGTGTCACAAAAATTATGGCCCGCTGATTAATTTTGATACCTCATAGAATAAAATTCAGATCACCCATTATTTAAAATATACATCATGAATAAAAGTATTATTTTTTTTAGTCCCTCAAAGCTTACAACAATAAAGATCTGACTTACAGGCACAATATTTGACCAATGTCATTATCTTTTTGTTGTAATGTGCTAATGTGAAAAAAAAAAGAACAATTGGTAAAAGTCAGCAATAAAACTGGCTGATTTTGGCCGATTTTGCAAGAGCCATTATCGACCAATTAAATCGTCCGGCCAATTGATCAGCCGAGCTGCCTCAGAAGCCACGTAAAATGCAGTTCTGTCCCGATGCCCCCTCCCACCTTGTTTGTGAATCACTTGCAATGTGTAATTCCATTCTTTTATCCATTCTTTCTTTTTTTATTTTACACCTGAATTTGGTGAAAGAATATCCAGTGATTATTATTATTATTATTATTATTAAAAACTCATTTCGGCGATTTTTTTTCACGGTCAACTAAGGAAATGTAAACAAATGAAAAACTTTTTTTTTTAAAACCCTCAAAATTTTACATCTGGCCACTTATTTTTGTATTTATGCATCATTTCTTTATTCCATGTATTGTAAGTATTACATGCCAACCGCTCACCTGTGAGTCCGAATGGGCTTCATACTGTGCAGCTGAGTCAGAGCTCTGATTGAATGTGTACATCAGCCTCAGATCCTCCTCGTGGAGCTCGTGCCCGTCCACCAGGATGGAACCTGAAATGCCACCGCAGCATATGTCAGCTGGCTTGACTCACAGGACGTACACGTCATTAGCCAACAGGATTTGTATTGTCTGTAAATTGTTGCAGGAGAAGTGAATCAAAGCATAGTTGATCTCCGTTCACTAAAGCAGTCAACAAAAGAAAATCATTTCCCTTTATGGGCTTAGGATAGTCGCATTCAATAGCGTGTGAATGTGCTCCAGAGCAAATTATGAAGCCTGCAATTTGATTTTGAGAGCTGTTTTGCATGTGATTACATTCTTTTCACTTGCCAAAACATCCACCGCCTTAGGACAAATCACAGCAAGAAATATCAATATAAAGTGTTTTTGCTTTATACATACTGTATACACAAGTCCAACGGAACTCAAACCATTCCGTGACACTGGTTGAGATCCACATTGTTCGAATTAAATCCATAGCAAATGAAGTCATGTGAATTAAATGAACTGCCAACAAAGCAAAACCTTGAGTAACGCTGCAGGCGGTACAATCACGAGTTGTCATACACTGCAAGAATCAAAACAAGGGCACGGAAAATCCTACTGGATGCACCGCACCCTGCCCACCACCTTTTCCAGCTACCGGTACTCTCCTCAGGCAGGCGCTACAGATCCATGCGCACCAATCCAGCAGACACTTAAACAGCTTCTTCCCTTTAGCCATTAACTCCCTAAACAGTCACTGATGTATACTCCACCACACCAGACACTTGAAAGCGCTCAAGGACATCTACACAATTGCACATTTCTTGTACAACAAATACTGCTACTGGTCACTTTAAAATGGTTCAATGATTTTTCTGCACCAACTGTACAACTGTCATAGTATTGTATTCTACCACTGATCACTTGAGCTCTGCTTGATACTTTGCACATTGTCTAACAGTTGTCACTGGGTGGTACTACCGCACTACGGTTCACTTGCATTAAGAAACGTCCTTCCATACTTATTTGTCATGTCCTTGTTTATGATGATACTAATGCAGCGTGTTATACCGGAGACAAATTCCTTGTGAGTTCTACATACTTGGCCAATAAAGATGATTCTGATTCATGTGTCAAAAATTTTTTGAAATTAAGAAAACTTGAAATGACGTGAAAGTACTTTGAAAATGAACCAGTGTTATGTTGTTACATTACATTTTAAAGGAAGCAAAATGTTTGTACGCTTCTCCGCTCCTGAACTGTTCCCGCTTTAAGCGCAATCCCATTTTTGGAAGCATCTACAAAAATTTGTGTAGGCAAATATTTCATTGGTCATCTTGCACTGAGCGGACAGACGCTTTCTCTTCTCGCAGTTTTATTTTCCTGTTTGACAGTACCGTCACTGTTACTTCATGTGTGGTGAAGAAAAACCTCAACTTGTCCTTTTGCTGCTCACCGAACCAAATCACAAATGTCGACTGTTTGATCATGCAACTTCTGTTTGACTTTCCAGGCGTATTTTTTCCAGAACATTGTTTGACTTAGGAGGCTCCATTGTATTGTAAGATATTAGTTGTGGCTTTACAACTCTGTTAAGTGTATTCATGTGTGAAATGGAGGAGTATTAAAAAAATGTTTTTCTTCAAGATTCAAACTAGTAAATAAAAGGGGAGGCATTTAATACTTGACATACAATAAAACTGTGAGGAGAGAGTCAAAACTTCTATTTTGCTGACTTGGGTGATGGGGGGGGGGGGGGGGTGCTACACAATTTACTCTCCCTCCACCGTGACAGTGGAAATCAATGAGATTAATCTTCGAACTTTTTTTTAGAAACTAGCCACCCGTTTCTGAGTAGCACACCAAATAATCTTCGAACTTTTTTTTAGAAACTAGCCACCCGTTTCTGAGTAGCACACCAAAGGATCCTCGAAAAGTATTGGCAAAGGCTGTGGAGGACACCTACCGTACATAAAAGATAGACAGCTCTCGGTTGTTTCTATTTGGTCGTAGTAGCTCTCATAATGTAAAAATGGTTCCGGATAGAGAATTTTCAATCACTCAGTATAAAGACCTCTTCTACCTTTGGTTTATATTTGCTTTCACTTGTATGGATAAATTCCTGAAAAGGACAAGCTTCCGCCTGAGCTGCCAAACAATGTGGCCAAATCAGCTTGCGTCAGGTTTGAAGTTGGCCCGGGGCACCAATTAACCATCTCTGTTCTCGCAAAAAGCCGTGACCACGTGGCTCTCCTTCACTCCTGGACGCCCCGAGGCAAGAAGAGCGCAGGAAGTCACTCCGCTTCTTGTCTAATCCTTCATCTCTTCGCTTCGATTTCCTGCCTTTGCTCACAATTCACCTCCTAGGTTATCCCGTCAAAATGGCTGGATCAAAAAGTTAGAGAGCAAAAGCAGAAGCGACCAAGTAATCCCCTTTTTCAGGCTTTGGATGAAGCCAGGCGACCCTCAGCGGAGTCAGTTGAATCTTTTCAAGGCAAAGGTACACATCTAACGCACATACTATATAATACATTCAGTATTTTCTGCAAATGTTATACTTACAAAACGTTATGTGTTCAAATACAAGGCCGTGGTTTCTTCCTTGGGATCGTTTCACTGCAATTAAGACGCAAGTGAGCCACAATGCAAAAACTAAGCGGCCATTTATTGACCCGCACAAGATTCCTGTAAACCTCCTTCAAATATTCACTGCCTTAAAAATGGGCTTTTCCTCAGCCCAAACGCATCGGCATCAATTAACTGTCACTCTGAGCCACACTTTTCTTCATCGGTCTCCCCACGTTTCGTCAGCCAGCCTCCTCCTCACTGCAACCAGACTAGACTTCAAACGTCCAAGTGATTGGCAATGCTAAGTTCCCACAGTCCGGATGACCTCGGCAGCACATTTCCCATGAGACCTCGGGGCTTTCCGTGCCTTTCCCCTCGCCTAATTGGGAGAGACGAACTACCTTGTGTTGCTTTGATGGAGAGAGCTGCGACTTTACTTGCTGGCACGTGAGATCAGTAACATGCTTTTATGCTGATTTGGTAATTTCAGGATGAACACTGGTTCATTATAAAGGTTACTTCATCTTTGTTATGGTCACACTGACCTGAAATATATCGAGCATTCTCTCACATTTTATTCCCCGCAAAATGCACTTCACATATACTGCTTGTCAGTCTGTCTTCCTCTGTGATCTAGATCTGCTTTTTGGATATTAATGGGCTGTCTAATTTTGATGACGCATGCTGTTCTGTTAGTTTCTCATAGTTTGATGCACGTTGGCTGCAACCAATTTCCACTGATGGCAGTGACTTCAAAGTGAATTACCCTTCACAACTGCAAGGGAGACAATAGTTGAAATTACCATAGGCAGAAATCAGAAGCACTATGATGGCTTCAAGTGGTCTCATGTGACTGCTTAAAAGAAGGCATCAATGTAAAAGTGACAAGAGAACGGCTGACATTATCATCACCGTCTATTTTACTTCACCATCTTAAGTGGATTTAATGGCCATACCTTTCTGCTGGAATGTCTCGAGCCGTTCGCTGCTGAGCTCCTTGATGGCAGCGGTGATGGCTTTGAACGCCCCCTTCAGCCTCTTGCCCAGCACCATGTGGTCCGGCTCGGCCCGCAGCCGAATGCCGTACTTGTCTTTGTCCGTCGAGATTGTCAGCTGGCGCACATTGAGCTCCTGGAAGAAAAAAGATCAACCATGAACAATTCCGAATCTCGGACTCCGCTGCTGTTTTGGTGAGTTTTCGACTGCCGCAAAGCACATCAAAGTAGATGATTAGCTGGCATAATTCAAAGTATTAGCTATTTTAAAAAGAATCACAAGTGAAAGTCATGAGATCAACACAAGTGAATTGGACAATCGTGAAAAAAAAAAATACAGTCTGCAACTCCAAGGCGCACACCTGGGTAAAGACTCTTGTAAATAGAACACACTGCAATAGACAAACTGCAACCTTTGGATAAATATAGTTAAGTGTTATTGTAAAACACAACTTAGAAATACTGCACTGGTACATTTTGTCGGTGACGGCCTGGATCTCGCTAATACAACACGCGCAACAGAACTGGTGGATGAGAAGAGGCCATTCCTGAAAACTATTTGCAGAACCCTGCAACCTGTGTGACAGTTCAATGGCTTTCGGTCGTGTCACTCTGTGAGCAGCAGGCCAAAGAAGCTGAACTCTAGACTGAAGAAATAAGCATTACGCAACATAGCAATTTCGAACTTAAGCGCTCTGGGAAGCCAGTCTGAGAAAGAAATCAAGAAGTTCACGCTGGAGAGTCATCCTGTCACAGAGTGAGCGCACCGTGAAATCAGGCAGTCACTGAGCTGGCCCATCTTTACGTCCCCAGTGAGTCTGGCAGCCTTTCTCGGTCAATTCTATACGTTCTATTCTCCCTCGCCTAAAGAGGGAAATACGTGACATATTCATATGTGATTAGGCAAATATTGGTCACACTCCCTGGCGGGTCACGCGGCGCTCCTCTCAATTGTGCTGTAAAGAGGCTGAGACATACACCCCATACAGATGACTTGCTGCTATGCCACTTTTGACTGAATAAAGGAGCTAAGGTTTGAGTGGGATCTTTATATGTGGATTTCATTTAATACCGTGGCCAATAGAGAGCTAAAAAGATGGGAGGTCATGCACCGCTATGAAATGCTGAGCTTATTCTCATTCTACAGAACAGATGATTTATTGAAGGCATGTTCGCGGCTGCCTAAGCGCTCAGGGAAACGCGACGCTCTTCTCAGCAGCAAAGAGGTCGACAGGAGCAAGCAAACCTGACTCTGTCCCTTTCCTCTTGTCAACATGACAAGAGAATGTGGACCCGGCAAAACACCATGCTGTTCTCCTCCCGCTTTATGTTCCTCTTAACAGGTTGTAACTGGCAAAGTAATTTCCTTGTGTTTTTCTCCATACTTGGCCAATAAATTTGATTCAGATTCTGATTTAATTGGGTGTTCCTTTTATTTTTCCTCGAAGAGCTCTTAATATTTTGCTAATATTTGTGGAACTGTGGGAGATGTTTGTGTGCCATTACTCACTGAATACTGTAATATGGCTTACATGTATTTGTGCCTTTTACATAATGTAAGGAAGGATTGACTTACTTCCAGGATATATTTCTGTAGAGACTGGATGTCTTTCAGAGCCTCTGGATCCTGATGAATGACGACCACCTCCTTCAGAGGATACTGAGACACACGAGAGTCACTGCAGTCAATCAAATGTTCGTAGCGCAGTAGTCATATAGCGTTACATGGAGTGTTGGCGCTGCATGGGACAAAATGGATGATTTACCTTCACTGGCAGGGTCTTTCTGTCACGGATGACCCGGCCCAGCTCGATCACCGACTGCATCTGAGAGACGGCGTTCTCGATGCGCTTGTCAATCAAATTCTCCCTGTGAAAAGGCAATGTGGATGACTTCAGCACCTCCACCATCTGAGCGATGCACCCTTAACAGCTTTCGTCGACAAATGGCCGCCTGACTCGGACGATCGCGAGATCGTCTCTAACGCGTGCGTTTCATTAGACTATGTTTGACAGAAAGACGCTCTTCCTTATAAAGGGTGACGTATTCTCAAAGTAATGAAGAGCAAAAGCAACACAAAGCACTAAAAACTGTTGGTGAGAGCGGATGTTCAAGTGTCTCATTTGACTCCCGGGGGGTGGGAGGAGTAGCTCAGTGCCGAATGAAAGATAAATGACGCATTTTAAAAAAATCTTTTGCAATTAAAAATTAAATTAAAAAAAAGAAGATTTCATTTGACAGTTACAGCATATCTTCCAAACATTTTGCACAAGGGATCCAAAAAGAAGAGGAAAAAGTTGATCCAAACAGCACAGGCCTAACCTAAGACTATTTGCATATTTTTCCACACAAACCTTTCAAACACATAATCAAGTAACTGATTTTTAAGTGAACTGTAGATATAAAATTGAGACTAATGAAAATGTAACAGAGATTAGATTCAGTTGTGTCATAACAGTGTTGTGAAGTTCCAAAGGTCCCTAAAAGTATAAAATGATTGCATCAAAGTGCACAATTTTTTTTAATCTGTCTTTTACACAGAACCTCGTAGGGGTTGAACCGACTAGTCGACGCATCGACTTTACCACTGCACAATGATGCTTAAAGCTTCAAGTTGAAATCGCCAGCCATGCCATGTTTTGGCACTAACAACATGGTCACCTCACTGAAATTAACTGCAAACGAGCGGCGGAATCTCAAACGTGGAAATACTTTCCCAAAAATTAGACCAGTAAGACTTGCACAAAAGTCTCTTCTCAAATTTATCAAAAGCACAAGTGCTGTGAACGCCCATCTGTAAAAGGCAACCATTAACACTAGCTGACTAAGAGTCTCATTCATCACCGATCTCACACTGACACCATCATGATGTGAAACAGTAGGACCTTATAAAACTCTTACAACAATCCACAAAACACGACTGCAGGTTCGATACATGCACTGTAAAATCCCATCACTATGGTTTGAATTGCAAGAGTGATTTATGCCCGGAATAAAATGTTTGACTTGCCAAAGAGTCTTCGAAAGGCTAGAATATAACCAACTTGAAGATCTGAGTTAGACCCTTGTGAATGTTGTCAGCTCAAAATGCATCTTGAACTTGTATTGCGACGATTAAAAACACTAATCTGTTGATAGTGGACTGGTGAAAAACACATTTTTATCTGCAATTGTAGTCGTCTTCTTTTTGCAATTAAATGAAATAGCTTATTTGAATTGAAAAACATCCCATTGAGTGGAATAATAATTTGTTTTTCAGAGCAAATGATAATGTTCTTGGGTCAATTTGACCCGTGCACTTATTATTAGCCAACCCATGTGTCAGAAAATAGAACAAATTGCAGCAAACAGTTTTATGTCATTATTAAGGGTATTGCAAACTATTTTAATTAATATTTAGTGGTGGGGAGATGCTGGCTTTGACTATCAGTGTAAAAGAAGTTAGATTTTTGCCTGATACTGTATGTGGAGGAGTGATCTTGAGAAGACCGTCAAGTTAGCCATTGCAGTTCTCCAAGGTTTTCGTTTTTGTGTAATGAAAGGATTTCCCCCCCACCTGAGTTGGGGCAGCATGAGGTAATGGATGCTGCCGGTGTCCTTCTCCTCCAGAGAGGCGAGGTCGACGAGGTTACGAGGTTTTGGTACATCATCTCGGTGATGAAGGGTGTGAAGGGAGCCTGGAAAGGAGAAAAAGAAGAGCAACTGTAGTGAAAATGAGAGGAAAGCTACTTGATGCTGTGCAACTGCGGGTTCATTTACATTTCCCAATGCAGAGGGCCAGGAGTCAAAAGGAGCTTTACACATTTCTTTTTTTGGGGGAGAGAGAGAGAGAGAGAGAGAGAGAGAGAGAGAGAGAGAAAAGAAGCAAATCCAATACATTTCATTCCAGAGATTTTATGCGCAAAAGTTCAAACAGAGTTGTGCCAGCAGTGCATTTCAAGTATGCTAATGAATTCATAAAGCTCTCAAATGATCTGTATTGATCTAGGTAAGGCTATCTGCCTCTGATCGCTCACGTGTTATATTATTCATCGCCTTGAAAACACATTGCACTAAAGCCCCTTCCGTACTCATACAATTAGTCTGTCAAACACCCAACCCTCTCCCGCCCCCCATAAAAAACAACAACAAAATATATTTTTCTCTTACTCTTATCCAGTCACGCTTTAACACAAGCTGTTATGACTCACCATCAGCCTGCACATGGAGAAGAGAACACTGAAGAGGGTTTCCAACGCCCACAGGCAGTCCACTGTGCCACTCTCGCCCTACAAAGTTCACACACGTCAATACATTGCCTCAGCCCATGGAGCAGTGAATAGGAGAGAAGTGCACAAACACCGTCCAACTCCACCAATGCTGACAAAATTACTCACACACACATGGCATTTTGTTGTACAAATATACATGTCTTTCGTTAATGATTAAGAAAAAAAAATCATCTATTACACCAAGCATCCCCGTGTGTGTGACATCACGGATTAATTGCATTTCCATTTGCTGCAATGAAACAAAGATGCTTTGTTGCCTTGTTGCTTTTTCTCTGTTCTAATCTCCTTGTTTTTCCCCCCAGGTGTGATTGTTTTTGATCATTAAGTGCACTCTATGCCTGTCACTACCGACACCTTGTATTGTTGGGTGGAATTCCAAAGAAATAAATAACATTTGCCCAAAATCAAGAGGCAAAAGGAGGAGTTTGTTCTCGATCACTTGCAAGAATCTGCTGCACAGAACTGGCTGTGTCTTTTGACTCTGTAAACTGTCAAAATCAAAATTCCTCCAAATATCAAAATGGCAAACTGAGCATCCGAAACATTTGGAATCAGCCGGGCCTTTGACTTCACTGGTCACCTCACCTTCAGACGGCGTCTGTTGGTACGGACGTACCAGTTGGTGAGCATGTCCACAAACTTCACCAGGCGAGGCACCACAGTGTACAAGCGGTACCCTGCATGACAGAAAACAGTTAGCACTCTCACACTCAAAGAGTACAGGTACACACAGTAAGTAGTCAGATAAACAGTAATCAAAGTGTCTGCGTCTGTTAACTCACCATCCATTTCGGCCTTAAAGAACTGGATGAGGGACTGCGTGAACGACTGGATCCATTTGTCCATGATGTTGTCACTCTGCTTCACGGTGTTCTCGTTATACAGGAACTCAATGCCGTCCTCCTGGGTGCGAACACGCACAAAAGTAATGACACATTTAAACACAACAGGAACTACGCAGCAGAAAGTATCACTCACGGGTCCCAAAAATCGAATGCAATGTGATGTAATTACTTTGGGTGTGAAAAGAACTGCTTATGGGCCAATACCTAATTGGATCTTCACGATAAAGTGTATGCAGAATATTAATGCACTTTTTTTTTCCCGGCAGAGGGTGGCTTTTTTTTAAACTACAATGTTAGGTATGCACCCAAATGCATCATTTTCAGATAAACAACACCATAGGGACTAATTACTTCACCTTTCCACAAGATTATTTCATTCTATTAATCAAAGCTAATTACTGTTCTGTACCAATGAGCAGTGAATTTATTAGGCTGAGATTGTTATGCCATCAAACATATCTTGTGTTTTTAAAACCTGCGATTGGAGGTTGTCAAGAATGACTTGCACGAGTGTTTGGAGAGAAGTGGCATTTTGTGATGTTCATTAGGAGCAGGTACCTTCTGTAACCTTTGCACATTCTGCACCAGGAAGCGATAGGCATTGTACCACGGCAGGAAGACATCCTTCAACACGTCTCGAACGCCCTCTTCTTTGAAACGCAGGTTCTCCGCTCTCACCACAGGGGAGTTGATGAGATACAGTCTGCAGTGAGACAGAGACAGTAAAAATCATGGCGGGCATGCGTTGAGGCAGTTTGTATTGCGCTTGCATTAAAATAATAATAATAAGTACCGTAATAAATAAAAGGGCTATTTTATGGCTTCTTCAATCAACATCGATTTGAGCAGACCACCATACACTTAATATCGACTTGCTTTCTAATACCATAAAATTGAAAATGCTAATCATGTTGTATTGTGCCCAAAAGAGTGAAAGAAGTGATAAAAACGGTAATTCTTACAACTCTAGTTTTGCAACAAATAGAATTCATCAGTATGATTCCCGATGACATATGTGAAATGAGCCATTGGCGTGCAATGACGGTTTTGCGTCAGCTGCCTAAGCGAGCTGCTACAGATATCCGTGATGACTTAAAACCGCGAAGGTGTTAGGCTGTCTGCTAGTAAGAAGCATTCATGTCGAGTTATTCTGTTACGATAAACTTGTGGAGTGTGCAAAAGTTTCACCAAGTCTCACTCATTAAATGCGCATGATTGGAGACAACACACAATGGTGCAAGACTGACATTTTGGAGTTTCAAAGGAAATACACACTATTACGGAGATATGTTGAGAAAGGGCAAAAACCGAAGCAGACCGGGCAATACAAGTTATTTGATGAAACAAGTTACTTTGGTGATCCATCTTGAATTTTCATAAACTTAATGAGTATCCTGCAGATGTCGCTGAAATTGCTCTCCACCCTGTACTGCCCCTTTACAAAACCTACTGTTTCTCTTCAATGGAGACTGTGGCAGTGGATAATTGCAGAATAAATATTAACGACTGTGCTTTTTCATCAGTGGAAGTTGTCAAGCTTAATAAGTCCACCCTGTCACAGTGAAATATCATTTGATGTGAAAACATTTCACAAATTGGAAATATATTTGTCGAGCAGTGCACAAGTGAGCTTGCTAACGGAATCATGTTACAGTGTGCCGATTAAATGTTTGCATTAGAAAACAACCGTCAGCGAGTTGACATATTTCACAATTCATATGCCCATTATCTAACATGGCATCTACTTTATACAATGAATATGGAAAATCTGTAAATGAGGACATGTCAAGGCATCTTACAGTGATATTTATTAGAGCAGTGGTACCCAACCGCCGGTCCGCGGCCGGTCCGTCCGCGAGGCATTTGGTGCCGGGCCGCACAATAAGAACTTACACTAATTCCATTGTTTTTATTTTGGAATACGAAATATATTTAATTTGAAAAATTACCCGATTCTCCATTACATCCGCCTGTGTCACTCTTGACGCACGTCAAAGCACGCTTCTCCGTCACGTGACTGATTACGGCTAAAAACAAAACGCTGGAACTTGCTAAATGAGTAAAATAAACTGCTGCAGATCGCAAATGACGGTGGCCTTAAAAGTACGTCCGAGACAACAACTCTGCCGGTGTTCTGGATTTAAGCTAAGGCTGAATACTCTGAGATTGCCACAATAGCACTGTTGCTGTTACCGACATGCTACCTGTGTGAGGCGGGGGTTTTGTGCAGCAACTGCGACTAAAACAAAATTACTAAGTAGACTCGACATAAAGCACACACTTCGGGTGTCATTGTCTCCTATTACCCCGAGATGGGACCGCCCGGTTGCAGCAAATCAAGCCCGGGGCTCGCACTGATTCAGCATTGCGGTGAGTTGACATTTTCACGCACTTTGACTTTGCGTTGTATCGTATTTTGAAGGCATTAAACACTACCATAGCGATCAGAGTGTTGCGGCCAGATTTGACGCTCCTCGTGTTTATTATTATCTCTCGAAAACACCACAGTGTTCATGCAGCTCTTACCATATTATTTTGTAGTATTTATCCGCCACGCCTTAAATGCCGGTCCGTGAAAATATTGTTTGACATAAACATGTCCGTGGGGCAAAAAAGGTTAGGGACCCCTGAATTAGAGCATATCTTTTAAGTGGTGCAAGTACAAATGATTTTCTTCATAAATCCATGACTTTTCGCCCCAACTGTTTCAATTTTAACATTCCAAATGTAAATAGACAAGACGACAGACTATACTAAAAAGACGATATGAACAGAAGAGCAAGAGTTATACGCTTTGTATGTCACAAAAAAATCTATCCATGCGTCACTAAATAGTCCTGATATAACAAGTCCCTAACTGAACTCCCCATCACGTCATGTTTCAGTGCATTACATGTACAGTATGTTTTAGCTCGTCTAACGTTGTTGTACCAAGGCGGGCTTGTTTTTCCGAATGGAAAGATGATATAAGCATTTGCACAGTAAATATGCGTGCGGATGCAGGAAGGCGTTTCGCTTCAAGTCTCAAGTCTTTATACCTCAAATTCAACTCTGATGTTTGACAGCTCAACGCATGCGTGCCCTTAGGATTAAGCATGTACAGTTCTCAGTTCCTATGTGCATACATTTCATACTGTATATTAGTGTCATCATTAGCAATCATGCACAGATGCCACACACACACATCTGCTCAACTTCTTCCCCGATGTTGTAAAAATATGTTCCTGTGAGCTGCAACGGTCCACATAGCTGCTGCAATATAAAACTGGAATTACCCCATCAGGACACCCGCGAAGCCCGAGTCTATTTTACTGTATTCTAGAGAGAAACAAACAGTTATATTTCTCTCTGCAACTCACTTTTCGCTCTGTGTATGTGAACATATGGTGCAACTGTGTGGTGCTTTATTCATTAGGCCATATGCCACGTTGCTTCTACTGCTCAGGGCAAAAGAGGACTGTGCATGTGAGTATGCATGTACCGTTTGCGTGAGCGTGCGTGTGTGTACATTAAGTAGGACTGTGACAGTTCGGTGTAGCTCGTGATTCTTTCAAAACCATGCCAGGTAATGACATAAGGTAGGTTAGCATACACATACACATTCGCATATACATATACACACACACACACACACACAGCCACCGGCACGCAACTATTCATGCTTCAGAAACGCACAATCACACTTGCTCACATTCAAGCGCAAGAGCTGACCTGAGGGCATCGGCACCATAGCTCTGCACTATGAGGCTCGGATCCGGGTAGTTCTTCTTGCGCTTGCTCATCTTCTGTCCATCGCTGCGGGCGTGTAAGAGGGGCAAAGGCGTTAATATGCACACACGTACAACGTGCACAAGCACGCATGCGTAAAAATAGATCTAAGTAACCGCGCACTTGGGTTTTCAAATTAGCGGAGGACTTCCAGGTCAGCAGGCCTGTGAGCACGTTGCTGCGTTAAGCGCTCAGGGCTGAGGAAGGAGGAAGGGGTGGACGAGAAGAGCCCTAATTGATGAGCACCTCTCATGGACTAAATGTCGTAGCGCACAAAGCGTCATGATCGGAACCAGCAGCAGGTGAACAGGCAGGTGAAAGGACGGGGGGCGTACAAGAATATTAAGAATGCTGGCAAGAAAATGGAAAGAGGCGAGGGGGAATCTTTCACAGGACTGAATACTAACCTAGCAAGTACCAAGCCATTCACGATGACATTCTTGAAAGGTGGTTTGCCAAACAGGGCTGTTGAGAGCACCAGCAGGGTGTAGAACCTCAAGAGGGACAAAGAAAAAAACATTATATACTATTTCTCCACAAATTAAATATTTAACACTCTATAAACAGACAGAGTTGGCAGAGGGAAGGTCCCGTTTAATGCAAATGAGCCGCCGCTCACCATGTCCACCCTTGTGGGATGTGACTAAAAGTTCTTTACGGCCTATGGTGACTATGCAATTGACTGCTACCGAGTAGCATTATATGGTATATGTGGTGTTCAGAAGCAAATCAAAGTTGTGCAGCTCTACTTTGGTTTTGGATTTGATATGCTCCAAGTTTAGAAAAGAAAAGAAAAATCCTGCTGTGAGGAAGGATTATTTAAATCAAAACGACACGGACGTCAAACTAGTGCCAAATTCTGAATGGCTTTCTTAATGATGCAATTTCTTGACATTGGCAATTCATTAAAAAAAAATGATGTAATTTCACAGTTGATGAGTAAGCAGAGAGATCCAAATATTTGCTAGGATTATACATCTATTAATGCTCTACTCTCCTGCCTCCAATGAATGTGTTTGCATTCATTGCTCATCAGTCCCCAAGATTCCATTCACATTTCCCTCCCGTCCACTTACCACCCCCTGGTCTGGTCAATACCCTCGGCAATGAAGTCCGCTGGGAACGTGTCCTCAAATTCCTTCCTGTTTTCGAAGGGGTAGTGGACCTGGGCATAGGGCATGCTGCCACTCTCAAACCAGCAGTCGAACACCTCAGTGATCCTGCGCAGGGCACCTTTTCCGCAGCGCGAGGGGATGGTCAGATGGTCAATGCTGTGGTGGGCGCGAGTGCAAAAGGCGCGAAATTACAACAGAGCTCACTTTTTAGGCGGTTCAAAGAAAGAGTTTTTCATTGCAGCACATAGTCAGTCCTGTGCCAATGTGAGGTTTTATGCTTGACCACTCACCTCTCCCGATGCAGGTCGGTTACTTTGGTTCCGGTAAGTTCCTCCAGTTCGGCAACGGAGCCGACACACACCACCTGATCAACACACACAGTGAAATTGGAGTAAGGCAGCATAAAACCTCACATTTGATTGAGTGTGCGAGAGCATTATTAGTTGAATAATGCAGTAGGCCTGCAGTGCTACTATGAGCAGGTATATGTTACACGACCCAGTTAACATTCACACAAAAACAAACACATTCTGAAATCAATACCTCTATGAGTCAATTCAGATCTAATTTGTCAAGACCAAATTCATGATAGAGCTCGTGTTGGCGTACTTATTGTTGAGTTTGGTGAGACAGGATAGGTCATGCAGTGGATGTAGAATATGACCCGCCTTGAGTTGAATACAGGTAAATTCACTTTAAAAGTCGGCCTCGGTTAACACACCTTCAGAGCAACTTCATAAAATGCTCTCCGCAGAGAGTCAGCCTTGGGGCTCTGCTCTAGTTTCGGCAGCACAATGTAGGTAACATGGCCCAGATAGATGCTAGTGCTAATCCTGATCCGACACAAAGAAGATATCATAAGACTGAAAATACAATATTCACACCGGGCAGAGAACTGACAAAAACTAAAAGAGTGGCTACTGGGGGATGAAATCATACTGGCAACCACAAAGAGACAATTTTTGCGTGTGCGAGTTTGCTGTTGCCAGGGATGGTTAAGACTGTGACAGGCACCAGGGAGTGCTCTGGAAACAGTCACATCGCTATTTCCAGCAAGGAGGTCGCGAGCTGTCTCTCTTTCAGCCCAGGGACCAGCACTTCTTCCAACTTTAAAAAAAAAAAAAAAAAAAACAATTGTGAAAGCTTTATTAAGTTTACTTGACTTCACAGCATCAGCTTGATTTTGACTGTGATCAGTGGCAGTCCTAGCTTGAATGGCACCCGACGCAAGAGAACCACGTCATGAACTGAATAGATCTGGCTGCTCAATACAGTCCAAAGTTGAAAGCTCCAAAGGTGCTAACGTTTGAAGTTCAATCAGAAATGTATCTGGATAAATATATTCTAGAAAAGTCCAACAAAATACAAGCATTCCAACAGAATACCTTGAGGCACCTACGAAAAAGTCAGTAATTCTCTTTTGACTTTAATCAGTGGTTAACTTCAGCACAAACCTGGCACACACCAATTTCCTTGAAATGATTTCCTATGGGATAAATCGTTTTGAAATTGGTCAGCCGGCATCACACAATGGACTGCGTTCGACTGTGGAGGCTTCACTGCATCCATTTTCTGTATAGTGCAATTTATTCTTTTCTCCATCTTCCATCATCATCTTTGCTTTCTTGCTTTCCATTCCGTTGCTGTTTGCATTGTATTCCTTCGAAGTTGCCCTCGCCAATACAATGTGAAACCTGAATGCATTAAGTTTCTTGTTTATATAAATTAATTATGCATGATTTTAATTTATGGAGGTACTTTGTAATGGTGCCCAGAGGGGAAGTGGACACCATGTAATATGCATTCACACTACACATTGGAAACAGTGGTCACACAATACCTACGGTAACCATCATAATGCATATAATCCATGATAAACACTCATACCAAGGCTGACCAATATATTAATCAAAATGACTAATTGCAGAGCAAGTATGCAAGTTACTGGTTTCAACTGTGGAAAGCTTTTCAATCGTGACTTGTCATGCTGAGCGCCTGCTGATTTTTGTGAGACATCTCGGCATGTCTCGTGTTCTCCTGACCTCCTCATAGTCGTCGCTGACCCACATGGGGATCGGCGTGCCCCAGTATCGGTTCCTGGAAATGGCCCAGTCGCGCGCATCTCTCAGCCAGTTGCCGAAGCGCTTCTCGCGCACAAAATCGGGAACCCTGCAAGAGAGGTACGATATTGTGAGTGTTGCTGTTGGGGTTTTTTTTGGTTTGTTTTTAATACAAAACAGGATTGTGATCAATGTAGTAGGCACAATTTAAAAGCGGTTGTTCCTTGCAAGCCATTTTCGGATGCAGAAATAAAAGAATGCATCGATGAAGTGATGGAAACGATTTTTTAAAGTAGACAAAAAGAGGAAATGACAGCTAAAGTGCAGCAATTCCCCTTCTCAATGACACTCCAAATGATCTTAAAATAGAGGTAACATTTTGGTTTAGTCAATAATTTTGTTGTTTCGGACATTACGGTCAAACAATGCTGTCACATGTGTTCTCACTGGCTTCACTTTTTGTGGCCCTTAAGAATTTCTGAGTATAATGTAGCACAGAAAAGCAAAATGGGTCTCTTTTGCATACTTTCTCCTCATTGGTTACTTGTCTTATGCTCTTCTCTGTGCCGCGCGGTGTTGCTCAGGAGTGCAAACTGAGATTGAGGTGGTGGTGGCGGTTAGGAGGAGGAGGAGGAGGCGGGCAGATAAATTGTCTTCCGCGTCCACCCACTAAGCAATGAGTTCATCAATTCCCATTTGTAGCAGGCATTTCTATTTAGGCCCCTAATATATCATTTAATGATTTTTCTTTTGGCGGCTGCTGCTGCTGACCAAGTCCCCGTACTCCCCCCCCCAACCCCCTCCTCCCTTTTTTTCTTGCTACATGTAGGATGTTAAGTGTGCATGCAGTCTTGTCTTTGAAGGCTCAGAAGCTCTGGTGAGACAGGAGACTCAAGAGGTTACCGAAGCAGAGAAGAGTATTCACAATTTAAATGCAGATTTCATTTACTAAAACGCATCCAACACGGAACACGGCAGCGAATGACAAGGGAATTTGGAGGTTTGAGTTATCAGTTATGATATGATTCAGGTTTAAAATTATACTTAGTTTATACGACTCCAAAAATCTGAACATGTTAAGATTTGTGTTAGCAAAAGCTGTTCATTTTGACAACACATCCAATCCTCATGCCTCAAATTCTGTGTGTGCTCGAATGTTTGAGAGTCAGTCAACTGCATCTCTGCTGGTTATTTGCCAAATGATACTCTCCAATTTGCCCCAATGACTCCAGGTGCATCGACTGTCTCACTGGAGCCAAGGCATTTCACTCCAAACAATAAGTCCGCATGTCATTACATGAGGCCGGATGGCTGTAGAGTACAGACGCGTCTTGATTTTATTGTTTGGGGGGGGGGGGGGGGGCAGCTTTGGCTTAACAGGAAGAAATGGGGGAGAGTGGACTAAATAGGACAAACAGATTGATCTGCGTCATCTATTTGTCATTATGTCCAGTTGTGGTCGGCAAGATAGCCGAGCAACCGTCCACTGAAGAGATGAGCTCTTCTCCGAGTACTCGTTAGGTTGCTCGCTGATTTACTCAGAAGAAGGTCCTAATAGATACTTAGCCTTCGCCAGCCCGCTGCGCCAATACGAGAAAGCGAGACAAGCCGAACAAACGACTGTGGGGATATGATAACAAGCACTTTGCTTGCTGAAGGGCTTTTTTTTTTAGCCTCTGATCAACGAACACGAACGTGATATGAAAGCACACGGAACCCAAAGAGGATTTTCCTTTTTATGACGATGCTGATGAGCCGGCAATGCTCCCTGACAGACAATCTTGGCGGAATTAAAAATCTTCACGGGAGCAGAAGTGGTGCGTCTAATCAAAAAGCGTCCTTTCAATTATTTAACAGGCACTGGAGGAAAGTTTTAATTAGAAAGTTGCATAATTGCGCATGTTTGAAGGCCGAAAGCGTGTCAGCTAAATCCGGCATTATGGAAATTGTATTATCAACATTCTACTGTATATGGTTGAGGTAATACATATTGTATTTCACACCTTTTCAAATTGCAGCTCTTTCTTTTGCCAACCGCTCTTACACTAACACGCTTGCTGAATACCTCATAAAATTCAATGTAATTTTGATTTTCCTTTTTCCCCATTAGGTCTACAGTTAGCGTTACACTTTTCAGCTCAGCACAGTTCAGCAAGTACAAAAAAAAATGAAAGATCATCTACTGCTAGTATTTCTCATTTTATCATGCAAAACGTCCCAAAAACTAGGGTTGTAGCGCAGCTATGGTGAGTGATATTTTTAATTATTTGGGTGAGTGAAAATGCCTCCACAGAGGCCTGTCACTATATTCACTTAGAGTTCGATAAGGAAATAATGGACACAATTGTTTTTTTTTGGACATGGTAAATAGTCATTTGCATGAGCATTTGTTTGACTCACACTGCTTCCCTCTCCTGTCTGTCAACTTCTTCACTTCTATGGGAGTCAGGACTCACAAGTGCATGCTCACACGTCGACAGTGCTCTTTTTGTACTATTTCATTACTTTTGTTTTTACATATGAAATATATAGACTGTATAAACCACGAGTGGGGGGGTGATTGAAAAAAATGCAACCAACTTAAGTACTGTCCGTTTCAGAACTTTTGAGAATGCTCATTGCCTCAGCATCTCAACTGACGAGTTCAGAAAGTAGCAAAATAGGCAACAACGGATATATTGGTAAGATACAACTTTTTTTTTTTTAAATAGCTGTTGGCCACATTGGCCATGCAACGCAGAAAATTACGGGGTCTCGATTGAAACATTTCATTTCGTGCATCACGACCAAAAACACATTTTTAATGTACTACATAAAAATATTAATAATGATCTGCTGGTTTTCAGAGCATATTAAAAGTCACGTCATATAAAATGCAAATGGAGAAGGTTGGTTGCTGTGAAATTAAGTGTACCAGGATTACGCCACAGGAAATGAATTTATCCTTTACAGTAGTGTGCGTCAATCTCGCCCTTTCGGTGTGTGTGTGTGTGTGTGTGTGTGTGTGTGTGTGTGTGTGTGTGTGTGTGTGTGTGTCTTCACCTTCCTAGTGGCTAGTCATTCATCTCAGTTTGACAGTCCCATTACCAGCCGCTCAGAAAAGAGCACTGGGAGCACCTGGGGTAATACCACTTGGCTGGTGAGCCTTCATATCGACATTTAGTTCTACTCCACATTCCGCTGTCGCGATTATCATCATGCAAAATTAGCCTTTCATTTATTTTACTGCATGTATTATATGAAAATATATTTATACTAGAGCTGTCAGTTTAGCGCGTTTTTATCGGCATTAATTTAAATGAATATTATCGGGATCAAAAATTTCTCGCGAGATTAACGCGGCAGACGTCACAGCGGATGTTACGTTGCTCTATAAATAAACCAGAAACAAAACATCATCATAGCACGTCGAGTCTGAAATCCACTTAATGGCCAAACACACAGCTGACGTGGGTACTCCGCCCCCTCGTCTCAGACAGACAGCTATGGATAATTTCAAAGCGAAGAAAATGGATGACACGACGAACAAATTTGCTGAAGCCATAGCTAAATATATGGCTACTGCATGCAAGCCTATCAACATTGTCCACAGCTCCACTCAAGCTGAAATAATTCGCATTGCATCGAACGACTCCTGTTGGATTGACCTGGCGCTTTAAGAGGGGCGGGGCTGCCACTGACAGGTGACCGTTCGCGCGATGTATAAATAGCTTTTTGTTTCGTGAGTGAATACACTCGCTTCGTCGTCGGCATGGCTCAATATTAAGCTACGCGTGTGCTTCTTATCAAGTCAGATGTGTAATGTTAGCTTTGCAATCTGTCGTTTAAATGAAGTAAATTGCGTTGCAGCTGGGGTTAATCATGCCGGCGCTCCACTTCCGCGATTGACTATTGGGACTTGTAGTTCTTTTGTTCGATTCGACTTGATATGTTTGTGTTGTATGGTTTCTTACGTTTAAAACAATGAATAATGATGACGATCATGATACATAGTGAAATCAGGGTTGATTACATTATTAAACATATTGTTAAATAAAGGTATTAATTAATGTCAATTATATACATATTTACATTGTGATGCAGAAAGATAGATATATTAATTTTTTACTGCATTTATGTGTAGTTTAGGTTATTACCTGCTTCTGATACTTCTGTTACAACTACTACTACTACTACTACTTCTGCTGCAAAGTGCTCCAATAAATGATCAAAAAAGTACAGAACGAGAGATCCTTCCATGCTGACCGACAATCCCTATTCCGGGGGGCCGTGAAAAACGGAATTAAATGAACAACTCCACTACGGATTGCCAGCGAGAGCCTCCATTACAAGCATCCGAAATGATGTCGACACAAAACCGTAGAGAGACTTCCGAGCAAGAAGGACCAACAGAATCAGCATAGCCTGACTGCTGTGTTCAAAGCAAATTTGAGAAAAACGAAGTATGCAACCATGGCTTAAATCCATTATAGGCTGAGTACTAGTTTACCTTAGATGTGCACTTTATAATGTTATATTGCGCTATTTTGATTCCATAAAAAGAGCTGTTCAAGCAGCTGTTGTGTGACAAAATATTGTTTTCACTGTTGTTGATGGACAGTAATATTGTGTGAGAGATAATGTGTGAATAACTGCTCCAAGTGAAAAATGTTCATGTAAAATTGAAAATAGAAATTATTTCAGTAAATATTTGCATTTTGCACATAGAAAACTGATTCATGATTCCATGTTGATGAGAGCATTAAAATGGGGGAAAATAGGACAAAAAATATAAAAGGAAATTCAGAAACGATAAAAAATGTGTGCGTAATCATGGTTAATTTTTTGTTAATTTGAGTTAATTATGACAGTTGAGTTTTTAATTAGATTAAATATTTTGATCGTTTGACAGCTCTAATTTATACGCAAGAATTTGATGTCCATAATCTGGGCATGCGTATTCAGCAAACATTGTGTGACGAGCACGCCATTCAAATCAAGTCTTACCAGTAACATTGTCCATTGTTGTCCAGAAGCTTCTGCACCATGTGCTCCACACGGACAAACCAACTGGGCACAGCTTTGTAGATCAAGGGTGTATCTGACCTGCAGGCGAATGAACCCGTTACAATCAAATAAATGACTCACATTAGCGACAGAAATATAGATCGTTTCATATCATATATCATAATATAAAAGAGAACATAGGTTATATTTTTACATTCATTTCTTCTAATCAAACGAAATATCGTTACTTAAATATATTCCACAACTCAGATGGCGAGGGGTTAATAAATAAAGACTTTCATCTCTGTGAGTTTGCATCTACTAGTGGCTTGACATCCGTGAATATGATGAGCTTAATTAACCCAACTGCTGCTCAGAGAGTAGTTAATGAATTGAAGTTCTGCTAATGTGGGACCTTGAAAGGTTATTACCATTCTTGCACACTGACTTTGAATTGATTCTGAACAGAGACCGCAAACAATTATTGACCCTGTGGTCCATTTGAAAACCGTTAACTGACAAACTGTGCTGCGACTTCACAGGAGGTCTCGCGGTTTGCTGCCACAAAAAAAAAAAGGTAGTATTTAATGTGTGACCTGTAATTCCCATTATCGGCAGTCAGTAGTCACAAGAGGCTATCGTCACAGTATGCAATCTGGCCATGTCTCACCTCCAGCAGAAGGGGTAGCTATGTTTGAAAGAACTGGAGTTGACAAGGCGACCCTTCTCCTTCAGCAACTTGATGATGTTCTTGTCGGCATCCTACACCAGGCAAAATACTACATAGTTAAAAAATACACGCAGTAATAAAAAGATGTGACAAACGTGGATGCAATACATGAAACAGGAGCAATGCAATTCCAATCTAAATGTTTGTTTCGAACAAGTGTTGGTCGCCGATCCAGCATTTACAGCATCCATTTTTTATGTATTTATTTGTACAAAGATAACCAGAAATGCAATGTATTCCACTAGCCATCATTCTCCTGACAGGGGACAATAATGGGTAATTCTGAAATGAACAAAAATGGCATACGCAGCAAATAGGCATCTATAAAGGTTTTTTTTTGTCAATCAACATCAAGATTGTGGGGCATTGGTCAAGGTATTTGCTATACCAAGTGAAAGATTAGAGAGAGAGGGGGGGGGGGTCAAGTGTGGTGTTGTCAAGTGTGCACGCTATCATCTGAACCTCAATGGGCACAAAATAAGCATCTGATTAGGCAGTTTCTCAGTCAGCATGTCTGGTGTGCTTAAGTTCACTAAGTGTGAGCACTACATCAATAAAAGACCAGTTTTGAAAATGGCAAAAAATAAAAAACAAAAAAAACATCAGGAAAACACACATAGTATGTAAGCGGTCAAATCGGGTCGTTTTTAACAAATTGTTTTGTGGTTGTTTTTCGATTGCTGGTGAACGCACGTCTATGTTCAGTTCATCTTAGTTAATTGAGTGTCCCCACATCATCTTTTCAGAATAGCTCAAATAGACAACAAATGAAAAATGAACAATAGGCGGATTTTCACAGCGGGAAGGGATCATTAGTCCTAAATGGAGACGCATTTTCAAGTCATAAACAAAGCAACAGCGGTGAGAAGAAATATTCATCTGCTCAGATCAAAATGTGGAAAAAAATTAATGGAATTAAACCAGCTGTCAATACTGTTTAGGGGTTTATTGTCAAAGAGCTAATCTAGAAGGGCTAACGCGTCACTCACTTTGACGTACTGTCCCGCAAAATCGGTGACCTCTGAAGTGAAGCAGCCGGAGGCATCCACGGGGCAGATCGGAGCTTGGTCCCTCTGAATGATGCGATATTCAGTGCACACCCGGTAATCGTCCTACATGGGGAAATTGGACCCACATTCAAGCATTGATTATGCTAATTCATCTCTTTTATATTGTTAGCCGCTATAAAATATCCGAAAAGTCATGGAGTGTAGCACAAAACTGTGTTGTCATAAATGTAAGATTTTCTCCCTGGTGACAGCATTACCTTAAGAGTCGTCATTTTTCATGATGTGATTCCCCCCAATCTATCTCCATGAAATAGATTAAAAATAAGTAATTACCCGACCACTTTGGCAGGCTGTCTCACAAGCATAAAGGCACCTAATAACTCCCTACTAAATAGTGTGTTTCCAAAGCTAGAAACAAAACATTGCCGCTGCTGCTGCTCTGTGACAGCTCAGCGCCAAGGAGCTGATTGCTCTCCAACTGTTAATGCATTCTGTATTCAAACAGCCTGTCAAGTGGCACAAGATGGATGGCCAATGGGGCCGTTTGGCATCTCGGCACCAGGACATTAGCGTAGAAAAAAATGGAAATGTGCCTTCTAAGGGAAAAGAAATGCATTGATCTGCCGTCTCTAAAATATGTGCAGTGAAGCATGATTACAATACTTTACACTCAAGGTCTGAAAGATGAACGAGTGGGTGTGGCGTTGACTCAAGGCAACAAAAAGGTTCCCTACAAGCCTCGGAATCCTTCGCCTTCTTGACAAGATCATATAACTCAATTAGCTATCACCCAATACCTCTGGTCGCAGAGCAACATTGCCTTTATTTTCCCTGATATAAATCCTAAATATTCTACACAAATGAGACTCCCAAAAGCATCAAATATGCACATTTCTTGTGATTTGTCACTATTGATGCAAACATAATGAACAGGTAAGTTGCCTAAAGCCTATTTTAGATCAATAAAGACATTCCAAGATGCATCTGCAGTGGAAATGGGACCCCTTAAAGGTCAGCAATTTGGAGGATTAAGAAAACAAGTGATTCCACCTTACATGGGAATCAATGTGGGGAAATATTAATAAAGTGTTACATCCAGGATGCCCCTGTCCTGGTTGCACAGTACAAGAATGGCTAATAACAAAAGTAGATGGAATGCAGAGACTTCCATTTATTTTTAAGACCAATTTTTCAAATGTCACTTAAAACGTGACTTTTATGAACAACAGAACAAATGATTTCAATCATATTTTCGAGATGATGGTGAATTCAAAACAGATCAGAATAATGGATTGTGTTCTCCTCTACAGACAAAGATGGACAACTCCACATCCGTACTTACAGCTCCAAAGTAAGGTGCCTGATGGACCACTCCTGTGCCCTCTTCCTCCTTGACATAGTTATCCGTCACCACCTGGAATGCTCCTTTCTCACCGCACTGAGATGAAATGGTGCAGAAACAGACAGAGAAAGGACATAAATATATAAATAATAAATGGCAATATGTGGCTGACCATTAAAAAAATGTAAACATAAAAAAAGTTTTCATTTTGTAGCGAACACATAAAAGTAAGAGACAGCCACCGAGTTTACTAACCTTGGCAAAGTAATTGAAAAGAGGCTTGTACTTTTTCCCACTCAGCATTTTGCCAGGAAATCTGGAAAGGGAAGGAACACACTTCAAAGTCACGTGTCAGCCAGAGCAGAGGGGAAACAAAAGTTTTCAGAAAACAATTTAAGTGAAGCTGGAGAACTCCCATCCAAGAAACGCATCCGGGGCACACCTTGGACTGCTCGCCAGCCACATAGCAGAGCACATGGTGTCGACAATTGTTCATTTGTGTGTGTGTGTGTGTGTGTGTGTGTGTGTGTGTGTGTGTGTGTGTGTGTGTGTGAGGGAGCTCAGTGGGACTCAGTGTTTAATTATCCACCGGTACATCTAAAGAGGACACATGACTCACTCTCTTGCATGTTTGAAATGTGGCTCTTTGAGCACTCACTTGTCCAGGAGAGTGTACTCGCTCTCCAACTTAAATAGCGCACCCAGACGGGCTTCCATCATGATGTATGTCTTATTGGTGGTGTTATCTGAGGGGGGAAAAAAAGTAAAGGCACACTTAGGCAAAACTGTAACTGTGTTGCAGGTTAATTTGGACTATTCACATGCAAGCGTCTTGGCGTGACTCAAGAAAAGGATGGAAAAGTGGTCTCCCAAGGAAGAATTTAACCAAAATGCTCTGGAAAAATATGCCTCAAGTCCCCCCAAAAAAAACAAACGATGTCACCAAAGGTTGTTGCGTTTTCTTTAGCTTTTTTTTAAATATATTTTAAATGTCATCACGACTTGATGGCAAAGATGAAATGTGTGGTGGAAATGAGCAATGGACATTGGGAATCATGGACAACATTCAACTCAGCGTTATTGATATAGCACTTTCAACAAGCACAGCTGCAACATAAAACATGAACGTGAATAATTAAAATACAACCACAAATAACTTAACAAAATGATCTTCTCTAATTCAAATTTACAAGCGCCTTTTTACAATGGCATTTACGATAGAGGAGCGTTTGATTGCCTCTTGTTGCACTTGTTGTGTGAGGCTATCGATCAGAGGCACACTATTGAAATCTCCAACAACCGCATGCATTGACGTCAGTCATGTTTGTGACAAGCTGAGTTTGAATGTAACAAGCACCTATAGTTTTCTAAGAGCCAATAATTTGTCCATTGGTGAGTTACACATAGAGAGATTTGGATCAATTCTCCAGCCCCATTTAGTCCTCTCTCTTGCTTCACTTTACTTCATTTCAAGGCCGGGATTTGGCTCAACGATTTGGGGTGAAGTTCTTTCCTGTTTTAGCGCTTTGCGGTCGTAGCCTCGAAGATGAGCGGTGAGGTCACATGGCGGCGAATTCACAAAGCGCTGAAATTCTGAGCAGCTGCAAAATTGAAAAATGTGCAGCTAATACATTTGGCCAGGATCGGAAATGGGATTAGACGATCTCACTCGTGGTGGATCGGAATCGGCAGCATACAATAATGCACGGAACACCACTACTTAAAACATTCCATAGACTTAACAAAATGCAAAATAAACATTTTTATTTGTTCACTTTTTGTGGAGAAATGCTTTTTGAAATTATAACAACTTGGGAATCAACCACTGTTACAGATCATGGATTGTGTTCAAATTGGAGGTTTTGACTATCAGTATATCATGACAAAGCTGTATGTCACAAAAACATACAAAAAAACAGAAGGGAGAAGCAAGACAAATAATAATTGATCATACGGCAAATAGCGTGACACAGGACACTTAGCGGGCATTCCAAATCAATTCTTCCTCGTTAGTGTCTTCTAAGCTGTTTACATTTGTGACACGTGACTGATGATTTTTCTCATGCTCTGCTTAATTTTTGAAAGCTGGAACAAATGGCCCTGACAAGAATGATTCATGTTTATTGATCCGTGTTTCATGTGTGATAAACAGCAACCGTGTGATGCTCTTCTACGCATAACTGCTAACACGGAGGGGGGCTCTGACTGGGGTGTTGTATCCAGCTTGGTAACAACGAGGCCACAGCCGCAAAAAGTCAAGGTCGGGTAAGGACGCAATGGCCGTGCTGTGAGACTGCTCAACTGGCGACAGAGCTGTTGGAGGCGTTGCAATTCAGGGAACCAGAACAGTCCCAAAACACCAAATTTGCAGTTAAAAGGTGTATGGAGGAGAGATAGTAACAGCGTGGTAAAAGAAGACGTTTCATTGTGTCGTCGGTGTGACAGATGATTGCGAGGATTGGACTTGCAGGGGCTGACAGAAGCCCGAGAGAGTAGTGAGACGGCGAACACGAGAGCGACGTCGGGTCAAAAACAGGTGGTGGGTGAAGGCAAACGGGCAGAAAATGTTGGACGGAGATGAAGCGAGGAGGATGAGGGATAAAAAGAGACTGAATTGATGCAAAGAAGAAAAAAAAATCATTGGTATTCCAAGGCGGTCTCCCATGCAGCACAGGCAGTGCAGTTACTGAGTCATTTGCTCAGTGATTCAACAGTGCCCCCTGCTGTATGCCACTGGCTCTGACACGCTGATGGGACTCAGTCAAGTTCGATCTATTTTACCGGCCACAACGTTAGCTACAAATCTATAATCTAGCAGGATCCAATGTAAGTCTGTGAAACATCCTGCCTCAGAAAAACAACGTTCATGATAAGATTGTAATTTTATTTTTTTAAAAAAACTCTTGTGCATAATAATCAAGCCATGGGTGAAACAAGAATTTGATTTATAAGTCGATATTTTGTGCCAAGACTCTTACCTTGGACCTTGACATAAGTCATTTCGGGGTTGACACACAGGGCCAGGTTGCTGGGCAATGTCCACGGGGTGGTGGTCCACGCAATAAGAGAGACAGCTTCATCATCGAGCAGCGGGAAATTGACGATGACTGATGGATCTTGAACATCCTGTAACCAAACATGATGTAAAATTATACTTTTTTTTTTTTAACTCTGTTGTGAACTACCGTCCTGTCAAAGATGTGACGGTTGTGCAGACCTTGTAGTTCTGGTGGGATTCAAAGTTGGAGAGTGGTGTGTTGCACGCAGTGGAAAAAGGCATGACCTTGACACCACGATACACCAGACCCTTGTCATAAAGCTGCTTGAACACCCACCTGAAAGCAAAAAAAAAAAGCATGAGAAATGCAGGGAAACGAGAGAAACGAAAGTGAGTGTAGGAACATTAATATGCTCATCACAGCATATCATAGAAGGTTCTGGATACCATGCAAATACACTAGTGGGTTCATTATTGCCACATTGCATTCATTTTTTGCTTGTTAGATTGTGTCAACATTACAAGTGGCAAGTCATTCTGATGTCCGTGCACTATTCTGAGAGTGTGTGGTTTCAGGGAGATATTTTTTTCCCCAAATGCAGCCAGAACTGTTTCCCCATTCGCAGCGCCTTGCCTTGTGCGGGCAGTTTTGGGGCACTCTGGATAACTAAGTTTCGTTTTTGTTAAAATAAAATACATTAAATAAAATAACATTATGTAACATACATCAAACAAATGTGTTAAATATGAAACATCCAGCTATTGTAACATAAAAACACATCAAGATTAATGGACTTATAACGTCTAAATGCATTGCGCCACGCATTGCATTCTGGGAACTAAAAAGCAAAGTTATTTGTATGTGATCAATGACTGATGATCTTATTGTGTTATTATGTATACTCTGCCCACGTCCGCTTTGAGTCATAAGCACACACGTCATTATTGTGTGGGAAAATTTGTGTTTTTTTTCTGATACAAACATACCAGACGGTCTCCATGAACCACGGGTAGAGAGTTTTGTAGTCGTTTTTGAAGTCGATCCATCTGCCCATTCGATTGACCGAGATCTGGCAATGACCAACGACATAGCATTGCCAAGTTTCACATTTAGCAGTTTCCAAAACACAACAAACACTGTTCCATCTTAACACGCTCTCACCTCCCACTCATTAGAGTATCTCATGACAATTTTTCGACACTGCTTATTGTACTCGGCGATGCCCATCTTGGCGACGTCGTCAGGGCCCGTGATTCCCAAAGTCTTATCGATCTCGTACTCCTAGAACAGACATAGCTGATCGGAAAGTTCTCGGAGGATGAGTTAAAAGCAGCAACAACAAAATGCAGTATTATTTACCACAGGCAGGCCATGGCAATCCCAGCCGAAGCGTCGGTCCACATGGAAGCCACTCTGGTGGGCAAAGCGAGTGACAATGTCTTTGATGGTGCCCGCTAGGATGTGACCGTAGTGGGGTAGACCCGTGGCAAAGGGTGGGCCGTCATAGAAGGTGTACCTGGTGTGGGAAATTGATATCACTATTATGTGATTGCAATTAATGATGAGGTTAGGCCAAAATGTTCACATTTTGATCAGGGCTTGATGAGTGGACATTTAAGAGAGATGATTTGGAGGGCATGTCAGAGCATTGCTGCGTTTCATCTTTTTGCTTTTTAAATTTAAATATTTTACTCCTGGACTAGTGGTTCAGCTGCATACCGTGAAGTGGAACGGTCCGAGAGATTGTCGACAGCACACCTCACTTTTAGCAAGCATCAGAGCATTAAATCTGTGTGTGTGTGTGTGTGTGTGTGTGTGTGTGTGTGTGTGTGTGTGTGTGTGTGTGTGTGTCCACACACTGATACACTGATAGCAAGTATTCAACATCGTGACAGTCAGTAATATAGAGCAAGCGAAGTTTTTAACATTTAAAAGCAGAGTTCGACCATCAGGAATTAATGTATTGCTCTGACTTGGTACCCTGTGGCATGCAGACATTTGCCAATACTTGCCACCTATTCAGTCTATAATAGCATCCAGGTACAGCTATCACTCTAGAATCTAAAAAAAAAAAAAACCCCATTAAAACTAAAACATGACCATGAATCTAAATTAGCAAAAATAATCATAATCTGCTATGGGAAGCAGGTTTAGGTCAGGAGACCAAGACTAAAGCTAATTCCATTCCTCTCGATAAAAGTCAAGATAAAATATAAAAGTTAAAAGTCAGTCCAGAACAACTAGTTAGACAAGTAGTGCTATGGCTTTAGTAGAGACTGAGATGCCTCCATTTGCTCACCTGGGCCTGTTCTTAGATTGTTTGAGGCACTCGTAAAAACAGTCCTTGTCTTTCCACAGCTGCAGGATCTTTTCCTCTTGCGAGGGAAAGTTGATGGACTCAGGCACCGGCTCCACCATGATGGTGTCTGTCCATCAACACAAAACAATGCGTCATGCCCTCGATAGCAAATGTATGCAGCACTTTTCATAAGTGTTTCACAGTCAAAATACAGTCATTCATTCATATATAAAACAGATTCATATATTCATCATTCCAGAAAATACTAATTAAATCAAATGAAAATGATTATATAGGGGTTTTAACTTTTTTTTCCCACGAATTCTTTTTTCCCCCACTCGACATGAGAGAATGTCACTAAGTCATTGAGTGACAGTAGCAATCTCAGTAATTGTGGCCAATAAGTTACAAAAACGTGCTCTTTTGAACAGGAACCTGGCAGACTAATTTATGCTAGTGCAACATACATAACAAATCAATGCATCTTATTTGCTGTGTTTTAGGAGTGCTAACAAGTCAACTAGTTACCCACAATTTGTCAACACACCTTCACCCAACATTAAGGTTTTAAAAATTGTCATTTCAAATTTGAAGCCCGACATACACGTTCAGAAAAGATGGTTCAAGTTCACTTCAAAGTATTGACGCCTTTTTGAAGTTAACTAGCATGGTAAGTTAGCCGGTCAATATTTAAGTAAATTTGCTCGAAACAAAAAGCGTCGCGGCGTTGGTGAGAGGAAGGCGTTCTAGTAACACACAACGGTGCAGAATTTGCCACAATCGTGGAACTATCCGACCATTTATTTGACGCTGAGTGAATCTGAATGGTTTACTCACATGCTGTCCACCTCTGGTTGACAAGAGACACGAGAAATGATGCAAGTCGGTGTTAGCGTCAGCGGAAGTGACGACACCGGCGGACCTGATGTGATGTTCAAGATACTCAAGGGAAGTCGGAATTTACTCAGAAAGTACCGTCACGCGTCAGACAGTATAGAAATCTCAATATTCACATTTAATAGGACGCTCACAAATCAGCGCGATTATTTAGTGGCCTGGCCTATATCCGTTTGCAGCGTTGTGGTTGTTTTGATGCATAAATCCGCTGATGAAAGGACACTTTGATTCTCTCCTTTCATCTAGAACTGCTTCAAAGCGTATGGGGGAAAAGTGGTTAAGAATGCACGACTGTCCGTGTTTGTATGTTGTGTTTATTTTATGTTAACTGTTTTGTAAAGCGCGTTGTTACAGCTGCAGCTGTTTTGAAAACGCTATATAAATCAGGATGCATTGTATTGTAAACTTCGAAGACCATGAAACTACGAATATACCTCGATATTCCTGAGTCCATTGAACTACTCACCATGTTAACTTTGTTCATGTGAAAAGAAGCATTTCAGTAATTTTTTTTCTTCGGTGTACTTTAAAGTAATCATTCTTGCTAGACATGTTAAACGAGTTTTAGTCAAACAACTACAACAGCCCTCTTTCATGCCTGTCGTTTTTTTTCATAATGCAACACAAGTCAGTCTTTAACATGCAACAGATTTACTGCAGCTTGTTATCGGCCCTCCATAGCAATGTCGTTTTTCCATCCCTTAATTTAAACCTTCCATTGACAGCCTGAGCTTTTGACATCGAGTGCAAAAGAAAAATGACACAAAGGAAGAGTGTTTGTTTAAAGCATTGCTTTATTGCGATGGTAACACGAAGGGTGACGAGCAAACAGATCATTTCGGAGCGACGGCTACGTTCTGAGTGGCGGCTACGTTCTGAGTGGCGGCTGCGTTCTGAGCGGCGGCTGCGTTCTGAGCGGCGGCTGCGGCCTTCCTCGCCGCCTTCAAGCCCTTTTTGTTGTGCTTCTTGGCAAAGCGCATGTTCCTCAGGAACTTGGGGTCTACCTGCAAACATAGAAACAAAACTCTTCAGAGAAACCTATTTCAATTAAAAGAAGTCAAAAAAGTCAACTATACCTCAGCAAAAACTTAAAAATATAGCAAAAGTACTGAAACAATAGCTGACAGGTAAACAACTTCAAATTAAATTAAGTTTTATTTGTATTAGTTCAATAAATGATAATATACTCAGAATACGTTCTCTATCTCTCTCTCTCTCTCTCTCTCTCTCTCGCCACACACATTTCGAAACATTTTTTAGATAAAACATTCAACATTTTTTTTACATACTACCAGATTTGTATTCATATCCATGACTTAAGGCACGTTCCCACGGTGCAATTTGTGGCATAAGTTTTGTGGCATGCAACACATTGCAACGTGTGAACCCCGAAGTTGGACAGACTTTTGTGGCATGCAACGTGTTGGATGCGTGTTGCATGAAATAGGACGTGCTCCATTTTCTTGCAACGTGTTGCATGAATCCGACCAATCAGAACGCGTTGCGCTATCACGTGACAAAAAAACATTGCGTCGTTATGTAAACACTGAACGCGGAAGTATAATGGCGTCGACACAGAAATCCAAAAAAAATCGAGCTCTCCCGGGGCGACACCGAAAGGTTCATTATTACAATTCGCATGCTTGGGGAGTGCACTGCCGTATTGACAATTAGCCGCCATAGTCGCAGAACGAAATATGTTGCTTAGCAACGTTAAACGCGCATTCGGAAAAATATTCTCGCGACATTTGAAATTGTTTGCAACTGTTGCAACGTGGGAACACATTCGGTTTGCAACATCATATTTGCAATTTGTTTTATGCAACACGTTGCATAACACAAATTGCAACATGGGAACGCGCTTTAAAGTCTTATGGCCACTAAAATATGTTTATTATTTCAGTCTTTGGGGAGTATAAACCGCCATAGAATAATTCACGTTTGCGTTCAAGCCCATATTATTTACATATTTGTAGCTATTAATGTTTAATGCACTGATGGGACTTTTTTTCTGTTTGAATGTTAAATGTCTCACTGTAGTTGAATGCACCTCGTGTCATGACAAATGTGACATATGTCCATGTTTATAGTAATGTTGCTGTTATGATCATATTCGTATGAACCAGAAAAGGTGAGTGTATTACAAACGATAACTTGAGCCCTGTCTGAATACCTTTACATTTCAAATCTGTGAATTCACACTGAATTCATATCCAATCGGTTATTGTTCACATGATCAGTGTTTGTCTTCCAAATTGGCAGCTGAGATTGGAAAGCTTCCCGATTTAAACACTCTTGGCACCAAACAAACTGCGTGGTCCTCCAACATTGTGGTGTGTGGTATCACAGGAAAACCACCGATAAGCATATGGTATCCAGATTTGGAAGAGGCCTAACTGCAATCTGGAAATACCTATTTCCATGGTGGTGCATGTCCTCATCGGGCCACTTTGAAACAGCCAATAAGTTGCATGCATCTACCGCATTTTCACAACCAAAAGGCACACTTAAAAGTCTTACATTTTCTCCAAAATGGACGTGGCGCCTAATAATGCGGGTTGTTTTGGGCATGCACCAAGACAATTCAAGATCAACTAATCAATGGTGCTTGGTGCTTTTGTTTAATGAAACAGCGCCATCTATCCATCCGGGCAAGGACGACCGTGGCGTAACAACTTCCAGTGGATTACAAGGAAAAGATAGCCGTAACTACAGCAAAAAGTGTAATGTTCTAGGTTACGTTAAATAAACGAGACTGTGTTAAATTCAGAAAAAGCACCAGCAACTGACACGATGCCTTTTAATACGGTGCGCCATATGGTCGTGGAAATACCGTAAACCTGCCCTGGAAAGATTGCCACAGCAAGCACCGTTTCTCTCTTATGCTGTCTTGTGTGTATCTTTTTGACATTGTGGCAGTGTACATACCCCCTTCAGGGACTCATAGCGATGGGATCTGGGCTTCTTGATGCCATTCCTATGGGCTTTACGAGCTGCGGGGCAAGAATAGGTCATGAAAAGTAAATTACAAATTTAACAACTGCAGTTATAGTTTGTGGTGAAATACGGGGACTCTCGTATAACGTCTATGTACAAAAAAAAGCATGTTATCTGCGAAGGCTACGGGTGAATGAGTAAATACTTACACTGGTTATGTGTCGTGTGGTTCTTCGACTTTGCCATTGTGACTGTAGTTTACCTAAAATAAATTAAAAGGTAAGAGTTAAACAATGACAGTAAGGTTACATTTACTGGCCACATCTGCGTTACAAAGTTGAGCTATACGGCCTAACCAAAGACAACATAAAGTTAGTATTCGACATCGAGAGCAGAAAAACGCCCGGCGTTAATTCAAAAACTTCATAGATTACGTACGGCATATTGTCTCCAGCTCATTTTGAAGCTAGCTAATGCTCAGCGGAGGAAAACAACTTCACAGGAATTTATCCTTTTAAAAGGGAATCGTATGAATGAAATAGTGCATCGCACGTGTGCTTTATAACGTGTTTTTTCAAACACAATCACTGTTGGTGTACAGATACTGCAAGCACACGAAGATTGATGGAGATTTAAATTGTACATTTTCAGGAGAGAGGCTGGATACCTACTTCACGAACAGACGACAACCGGAAGAGAAAGAAGTCGACTGCGGAAGTAAATAAATTGGCGGCGAATTGGTTCTAAATTACAATACTGCCCCCTGTTGTTGGGTCAGCGAAGTAAATGCTCACGACAGACCACTAGATGTCCTCCTGTGCTCATGTTAAACATGTCAAGGCTCATGCGCGCCTCCATTCATGCTTTTTGAAGCAAATGTATAATACAGTACTGTATTAGAAGACATAATACAAAACATTAGAACATTCGCTCTTAGGAGGACTCTTGTTTTCACCATCACAACCCCCAATAATCAACGTGAGCATCTCATTTGCAAGAAATATTCCAACAAAAAAGAAAATCGATCCTTTATTCTGCCCCCTAATTATAATTAGTAATTTAATCCAAAAGGAAACTAACCCCACCCCACCCCAAGAAAAAAAAGATGTAAGGTATTTAAACAAATAATAATGTACTTTGGTTAACCCTCTCAGGCTCAAATTAAGTTCTTGTAACAGGTAAAGTTAAGGTACTTGGTTGTTGCAAATCTGCAACACCTGCCCTGAGAGGGTTAAAATTAAGATGAGACCCCAATTTTAAAAGAAATTAGCTGACATAATTTCAGAATTTAATTCAAGAATTTTGTAATTTCGGTTCATATGAATTAATGAGTCATGTAGTATATCCATAGGTCTGTATTATACTGAGGTAGCATGTCCGCCTCACAGTGAAGAGGTACAGGGTTCAATTCCGGCTCCGGCCTTCCTGTGTGTGAGTTTGCCTGTTCTCCTGTGCCTATGTGGGCTTTCCCCAGGTACAGTACTCCAGTTTCCTCCCAAATTGGCAGCTGAATGGAATACTCTAAATTATCCCAAGGTGTGATTGTGAGAGTGAATGGCTGTTTGTTTATGTGTGCCCTGCGATTGGCTGGCAACCAGTTCAGAGTGTACCCTGCCTATTGCCCGAAGACAGCTGGTATATGCTCCAACACGCCAGCAACCCTTGTGAGGATAAAGCGGATCAGAAAAAGGATGGATGCAATATTCTGCCACCTCGTGGCCTTGGTACTCACAAAAGAAGCAACAGTCAGTGTGCACACATTTTTTTAATATTACAACCTCGGTTTATGAACAATCGTCTTTTATGACTTGTTTTTTTGCGTTGCATAAACATCCTTGTCTTTGTGCTTCATGTATGTTTACTTGCAAGTATATGCATTTTCAAAGGATCCCTCAAAATTCACAATGTCCCATCAATGGTGGGCTATATTTACAACAGGCCCGTGGGCAGGGATGTCGCGATAGCCCCGTCAGAAATGCAAGTAGCCCCTGGTAAGGTCCTCCAGCATTATATTTGATAGTCTAAAATATATTAATATATTCATATTATTATCTCAGCCTTTTAAGCCCCTGCATCACAATAAATGTGTGTGTGTGTATATATATATATATATATATATATATATATATATATATATATATATATATATATATATATATATATATATATATATATATATATATATATATATATATATATATATATATATATATATATATATATATATATATATGTGTGTGTGTGTGTGTGTGTGTGGTCTGAAGCAAGTGCAAATGTGCTGATTATTGAGTATTGAAGTAGCATACACACAAGAATCCTTGTCTTTCCTTCTCTGCATCCTTGGCTGAGGATGGGTGAATCCCAGCTCAAGCAGAAGAAATTGTGCAGCCGCATCCTATATTTAGAGCCCCCGCTGCTTTGATCATCTGAGCTTGCCGCTCACGCTCATATTCTGCAGCACCGCAATGCACTGCACTATACACGCTCGCTCCATCCATCCATCTATCCATTCATCCATCCACCCATCCATCCATTTGGCTCGCATGTATTACTCCTGACAATGTTCTCCTCCTGAAACTGTTTCCATGACCCCGTGAGTGAAGAACAGGCCAGAGAAAAATGACAACTTGTGATTTCCAATGTGCGGCGGTTGCATATCTCTGCTAAATTCAGATTTATTCCCTGCAATTGAACACGCTGTTCTCAATTAAATGATCTCAGCACACATACACACATGCAGCGTAATCCCAAAGCGACGACTAATTCAATTACCGAATATGAAGGCCTCCTCGTACGCCGTCTAGACACCGCTCGCTCTATTATTCAACATTTAGATTCACACGAGTTGCCGCCGTGCACATCTCCAGTTTGTGTTTATTACGCTCGACCATTATTGCCTCCACTGTCCTCATTTCAAAACGAAGAACACATTTATTTTGCAGGTGTCGTCACCATTAAGTGCCTCCAGGGGGCGTGTGTTTGGGTTTGGTGCAAGAGAGAAGGAATAGAAGAAGAAATCATAAACTAACTTGTTTTTTTTTCCAGTACAGTTTTCACCTGTAATATGTCAACTTTTTCTTGTGAAATTTAATCTTCTAAAAATCTGACTTTATTTTATTTATTTATTTTTTATACAACTTTTTTTCCAAGTTAATACTGCAATATGTTCTGGCTAAAATGACAAATTCATCGTAAAACAAAAAATAAATTTTCTTGGAATTCTCAGAGCTGTTTCCATGCAATTTATTTTTTTTTCAAAAAATATTAAATAGATGAGGAGTCCTTAAATGTGTAAAATGAAACACAAAACACACATTTTAATTGCAGTCCGACACCGTGTTGACTTTTCATTTTCAAATCCACCTGTTGCACACAATTGTATTGGGTTCAGCACAAAAAAAAAAATATGAATACTTTTGTGTAACTGTTTGGCACACCGGCATGACGACAATCACCTTCCTCCTGTGCTCATTATTCTTGCAACACAGTGTCTATTTCATGTGGTGTTTCTTTTAAAATACTACGACACAGAAATCCAAACAGACTCAATTGCTCAATTATTGGCATGAATTCAATAGAAGAAAATGCTTTCAACACAGACAGTTTGAGGGGTAGGAAGCAGGAGAAGGTATTATTAGTGAGGAGAGAAGAGGCCAGGTACCCCAAAGCCAACGGGGAATAAATTGGTTGAGTCCTCCATGTTTCTCTCCAATAATGAGAGCGTGCTCTCTGCACACGCTGACACTGTGACAAGCTCTATTTCAAATATAGCTGCAACCACAGCTGTGAAAGAGGCAGCTTTATGCTTTCACACCAAAATAAAGTACAACCTAGTGATTGTTGTGGGGCCCCCCAGAAACACTTAAGTAGTGATACATTTGTTATTTTCTAACAGTGCGTACTTCTTTTTTTTTTTGGGTGAGAAAATATGATGTGACCGAACATAACGTTTTGGGGGGCAAAATACAGGAGACCAATTGGCTTTTTGTGACAAAACATGCTGATTTGGTGAGGAGGAAATATGGCTTTTTTGGCGACATATTAATGTTTTTATTACAATAAACAGTGTTTTGCCACAAAATATAAGTTCTGTCACACAAATTGTTCATGTGGGAAAAATATTTTTTGTGGTGAAATTTTGCGTTTTTGTGGCAAATAGTAAAAATTTGGCAAAAGTCTGGCAACAGCCCCCTCCCAAAAAAAACCCCCAATTGTAACAAAATATTTGAAAATTGTGACCAGTAGAGAAGTGATGTGCAACATTAAAGTTGAGTTAATAGGACCTAAATGTTTGATGGCGTGTCATGGAATTTAAGTGAAATTCCATGATGCAACGATGAAAACTCTCATCAATGAGTCAACAAATGTGTCAGGTCAAAAAGTAGCGATGGGTGCAGATCGAGGCAAGCTGGAGGTGTCCGGAGTGGTTGTGTTCGGTAACGGTGATGGGTTCAAGGGTTAGCCCGAGTGTCGCTGATGCGAGTGGAAAGTGAGAGAAATGAATAATTCCTCCTCTCTCCCTCCCGTGCTTCCAATGGTGCCTTACATAGCTCCACACGCTGTGGCATGTGGCCTTCATTCAAATCCTCTCATTCATTCCCTTGTGCCGACCAATCAGAGATCTGCATCTCTGCACATGGGCCGCCTACTGCTCTTTGTGGTCCTCTATTTATCTTGATGTTTCTTTTTTTTTCCTTCTCTTTTTTTTTATGCTTCCGGATGAATGGAAACAGAGCGGCAAAGCACACATGCGGGAAGATGCAAAAATGAAAAGAAAGTAGACCAATGACGTTATATAAGTGAACTGGAGGGAATGTAGAGAGCAATTTCTGGCAAATATTATGTGTGGTCATGATTTTAAATTGAATCACACACACACAAAATTTCTCTCCTGCCAAGGTGCTAAACATTCATAAAAAAAAGCAAATTGCTGCAATACTTATCATTTTGCAAATGTTCTCAGAATCACAGTTATTTCAGCTATTTTTCAACTTTGAGGAAAACAAATCTATTGCCATTTCATAGAACTTATATAGAAAGTATATATATCATAATGCTAGCACAGCTTCGAAATTTGAGGCGAAACGTAGTGCTTTTTGTGACAAAATATTGGATAGCTTTTTTTTTGTGGCACAATATAGTGTTTTTAGGGGGTGACAAATGTAGCATTCTGGAGGCAACAAAATTTGCCTTTGTGATGATAGTTTTTTTATGACAAAATGTTTTTGTGATGTATTTTGAAGAAAGTGGTTTTGCGACAAAAACAGAATTTTGTGTGTGTGGGGGGGAAGTTGTAACGCAATTAATCACTGTTGTGGTTGTGAAATAATTTCACTGCCCGAAGATGGCCGGGATAAACTCCAGCATGGGCGCGACTCCCATGAGGATAAGCAGGTCGGATAATGGATGGATCATAATAATGTATCGCAAAAGAGAAAACAACAGCATGTCAACACTACCAAGGTATCCCAAATTGTACTACGATTCCCTGCTGCGCCGAAACATTTATGACACGGGATACACAGTAATAAGTTTTCACAGGACACCCACGCACAAGCACACTCTGGCTTCAACTCGCCACTTTGCTACGTATTTTTAAACCCCCGTTACACAAGCTGTCTGACTATATTTTTTCCAGAAAAAATACAAACAATGTTGATATGAAGAATAATGCAGTACTGTACTTTCAGAAGATATTGTTTGTAATATTAAGAGGAAAAAAAAATTATTAAATTCCTAATTTAAGGAGAAAACAGTTTGAAGTCAGAGGAACTCTCGAAAACAAAATGTAAGAGGCCCATGTACATATTACAAAGAAAAAGATACCGTTGAAATTTTGCCAGAGAAGTCATAACCTAAAAGGAAGGTTATGATGAGAAAAATATGTGAATTTATAAAAAAATAAAGTCATATTTTTAGAAGAAAAGGTCATGATTTTACAACCACAAGGAAAGACATTTAATCCTAGAATAACTAAATCATCAATCATTTTCATGAGAAAACATTTTTAATTTTCCCCCAAAATACAACAATAAAAGTACATTTTTTTTTGCAGAAAATTGTCTTTTTTTTCAGCATAAATTGGAAATTGCATTTTTCCATAAATAGAGTTGTAATTTTCCAAGAAAAAAAATAATATTGTAACAGTGGAGTTCAAGTTTGGAGAAAATTTTATCGTTTTACCAAAATAAAATGGTCATTTTACAACAAAGTAAACATTTTATAAAGCAATAAAGTAGAATTCCTCTCAGTAAATGTCATAATTTTACACAAATAAAGTGTCATTTTACACTAGCTGTAATCAACAAAACAAATGACAACCAAAACTAAACTACTTCATTCTCACACTCACACCGTCACTGAGTGGGAAACAATCCCACACTGCCCGCACACAAGTCCGGCATGTGGACCACTACACCATCAGCGACGTGAAGCAAGGATAATAAAGTACAGGTAGTTTGTTCGAAACATCGTACAGCGGTATAGTGTTAGCGTGGCCTTTCCTTTCACTGTATCCCCTCGAGTGTGTGCTGTCGGCGCGCATGTAATTATCTTGCATGGACGTACAGTTGAGAGTGCTATTTACAGCCAGGAACCGTCTGTTGCCTGCTCGGTGGTGAATTAAAAAAAAAAAAAGTAGAGCTCTATTTCTTTGTCCCCCTTTCCCTATCTCTCTCTCTCTTTCTCTCTCTATGTCTACATACATGTTATTAATCACACATACTGCTTGAAGAAGGTGTTGATGAAACACCGGGTGGAAAAGACGAGCCGATGGCTCAGTGTGACGCTTTCATCCCCGGCCTGCCATACAGAGAATACCATGAATCGTGTGACGGGTCGGCTTGAGAAACAATATGTGTGAGGAAGAAATGTGCAGGAAAATTGAATGCGGTGCAGCGCAGAAACCAACAATAATCCTGAATTTGGGACTTTGGCGAACCGAATAGGCGTGTGAAACTGTCAAAGGAGTAAATTCTCTCGACGCGTCCATCGAGGGGTTCTTGTTTTGACTTGAGCAGTCACACCTTAACAGACTTCACATCCACTCGTTTTCTGTGGCGTTTTTATTCAGTACAGTTGCGGGTGTGGTAGAGACCAGCTGCGTTTAGGACCCTAGACTGGTCGTCAGCCCATTCACACTCACATTCAAACCGAAGGATGAAATGAAGTCGGAAACATAGAAGGGAAGTGGAGAAGCCAAAACATACTCAGAGAGGGATACAATGGAGATTCAAAACCAGATCTTCTGACTGTGAGACACCAATGCTATCCACTAAACTGTTAAAAAAAAACACAACTTGTATTTTATTTTGGGAGGGGGGGGGACAGCTATTTAAGAGCTTAATTCACTTGAAGATTAGCAATTCCGAAGTTGAGGGTTTGAATCTCAGCCACAGCCTTGCTTGTTCTCCCACATTGAAAAGAAATGCTTGTTTGGTTGATTAAAAAGTCAAAGTTTTACACGAGTGTCCTCATATGTGAATGTGAGTGCCATATGGCGCTAAATCTCGTGCTAAAGTAACTTGTACCTGTAAAAGACACATGTTTAGTTGTAGCAAAAATGAACTTGTTGGAGAGGTCAATTTGGTGCAAAAGTAACGCGTTTCAAATCAATTTGTAGTTGTTGCAAAAATAACTTGTAGTTTCAGAAAACAGAACTTGTAGTCGTGGAAATAGCCGCCAGGAGTCACAAGGAGTGCTGATGCTGTGTGAAAATATGACGCGGAAAATCGTTCATTCTTTTCTACAACTGCAAGTTAATTTTCTAACAACAATCTTATTTTTGCTACTACTACACATTTATTTTAGACAAGTCTGCATGCTACAACGGCAACGTTTCTACTTATGCACCATAGTGGCCTCTACAATTGCCAACTAGTTTGGCTGCAATTAGAAATGTGTTTTTTTTTTTTGCACCAAATTTACATCCAAGGTAGGAATACTGTTGGGTTGTGTATAGGTGGCTTATAATGTGCCGCTAAGCAGTCCAGGGTGGACGCCTCCTCTTGCCCAAAGTCGGCTAGGATAAGCTGTAGCTCACCTCTGACCTCAATGACAAGCTCAATCGAAAATGTGATATTTTAAAGTGTAAACAGGAAGCTTACAGGCGCAGAGTTCATTCAAAAATCATCTGTTTTTTGGTATTAATTTCTCTGTGCGTGGTTGTGAATTTGTCGCAAACTCCTGAGGATTTTGATCTTTTTGTTTTCCTCCCGTTTTGTTTTGTTTTTTTCCTTCTTTCGCCTGCGCGGCTGCTGCTGCCTCGTGTTCTCCTCTGCAGAGGCCATGTGATCCACGCGAGAGGAGGGGCGGGGCTCAGAAGCGACGGCGGGCCGGGAACAGAAAGTGATGCACGGAACACAATTATGCACGCATTCATGTGCTGGCTAATGCATCTCCTTTTTGTGTGAGAGTGAGCACCAACATGCTTGATGGTGACATGCACGCACACACACACACACACACACACGCACACACACGCACGCACACATCAACGTGCACGCCGCTGTATGTAGTGGATTGTGTCACGTGACACACGGCGGGGAACACACTCCGCACGCTAGCGGGAGTGAAGGCCAGAGTGATGTGAGATGTGCAGCATGTGGCTCCATTAATGAATGAATCGCAGACGTCTCCATGTGTATGTGTTTGCGCGCGCGCGCGCGCGCGTGTGTGTGTGTGTGTGTGTGTGTTTTATAGTGGAATTAATACTCAGATCCCTTCTCACGGGGAACTCTCTACTAGAGATATGGATGTGCATGCGTGTGTGTGTGTGTGTGTGTGTGTGTGTGTGTGTGTGTGTGTGTGTGTGTGTGTTTTCAGAAGGGAAGCAGTCAGTGTTGGCTAATCTCCTCTCATTCAGCCTCTTCTGCTTCATATACCATTCAAGTAAAAGCCACACAGGGCTGGGAGGGGCCTCGAAGCGAGTGAGAAAATAGTGTATAGAGGGAGCCAAAGCCAAGGACCATTACAGTCCTACATTTCTCTTATGAATGAACAACAACAACTTTTAAGCAAAAAAATGAAGGGCTCTATTACACGTGAACGGGCATATTTTGGTGATTTCTCTAACAGCGGTGGTTATCGAGAATAAGTGTCGAATGGAGTGATGACATAATCATGACACATCTTGTTAGTTGCGCAGGAGTGAGTGACCTTTTTGACTGTGAATATGTTGTTATTGTTATTTCTATTGCACAAGGTGGTGTTTATCATGAATCTCTTTTTTTTTCTGGCAAGAGCAGCCATCACATGAGATGCATATTTACAGTGGATAATTGAAAAAGTCTACATACCCTTTTTCAAATGCCAGAGTTTGGAGTTGTATAAAAAAACAGATGAATGTATTGTAAATAATTTCAAAACGTTTTTACATCATGAATATTACCTATAATCAGTACAACTCAATATTCATTTTCAAATCTTTTCGAGAGGATGAAAAAATAAACGACAATAATGTGGTTGCACAAGTATGCACATCCTCCTAACTCGGATGAGGCGGCGCTTAGAATTAACCACTCATATCAAATGGGAGTCGGCAACACACCTGTCACCATTTAATTTGCCTCTGATTAACCCGAAATACATTTCAGCTGTTCAAGTAAACGTTTGAATGTCTTTTCTGTGAACGCCGACTGCTATTCTGAACTGTTCATAATTCCTTCCAACTTGTCTAAGGTCCCAGCTCAAGGTGAACAAAACAGCCCCACAGCATGATGCTACTTCCCCTCTCAACAACATAATAATTAAATAAATAAATAAAATAACATCTCCATTGAGTAATAGCGGTTGTAGGTCATATCATCCACAGAAGTTGTGCAATTATTTATTTTGGCCTCTTTAAAAAAAAAAGCCATTTGAACAGAGTTGTGTCGATGGGGCACACCCTGAATTGGTTGACAGCCAATCCCAGGGCACACATAAGACAAACAACCATTCACACTCTCACGTCGGGATAATTTAGAGTGTTCCATTAACCTGTCATGGATGTTTTTGAATCGGGGAGGAAACCGGAGTACCCGGAGAAAACCCGCGCAGGCATGGGGAGAACATGCAAACTCCCTACAGGAAGGCTGGAGCTGAAATCGAACCCTTCACATCTGCACGATGAGGCGGACGTGCCAACCAGTCGACCACCGCCCCGCCCCTAATTTAACATGCATCAGTAATATTCGCATTTAAAAGACATCAACTAATATGTCATCGAAAAAAGTTTGAAAATGACGCATATTACAGACAACTGATGAGCGTGTGCAAACACACACACACAAAAAAGATTGTCCCATAACATAAAAACATGGACCCTGCCTGTTTTTTTTTTGGTACCGTGTTAAAAACTGATGAGGTGTGTAATGCTCTTCGAACGTGAAACTCAATCTGTTGTTTTTGTGCTGAAGCGAGAGCTAGCCTGCACATCCCGCGAGAGAAGCTGAAGGCTGCCAAAAGCTTCTAGAAACGATCGATTCACTTGTGCACTTTAAATGTAATCCAACTCCGAGCCCTCGTCTTCCCACTGCACCATCCAGCAGCGCTACCTCCGTTGCTCCTGACTGGAAATTATTGATCCATGCGATTAGAATGCATTCTCATGATTCTCTGGATGGCAGTTTTATTGTTTTAGCAGCGGCATCTGGTTTTTGATGAGGTACGGGGGGAGAAGGAAGAGAGAGATTGACGAAAAGATGGGAAACTAAAGAGAGAGTGAGAGAGGGTAATGAGTTCAATCGATACGCTCAAGCATGACATCACCATTGAGGGCTTCTGCCAAGAACCACAAGCGAACCTCGACCATAAATCATTAACCATATCCGCTAGTTCATTCCGGGATGATGGTCCGGGTCTAAACTAATGAAGAGTGAGTGGATCATTACACCGATTTATGTCACGCTCTATGTTAACATTGGCAAAACCAAAAAGGTAATCGTACTTAGCATAGCACTTTGTTCCGGCCACTCAGTAACATATGGCCTTAACAGGTTGAAGATAAGCTAAATAAATAAATCAACAGTGGTTGGAAGGAGATTAGAAGATATGAGAAAACATATATATGTACACACACAGACATACATGTATGTATGTATGTATGTATGTATGTAGCTAGCTAGTTAGCTAGCTAGCTAGATAGATAGACCCTCTCTTATTCAACCATATTTAAAGCGTAAATAGTTTTACTGTGTATTCCATTTTCATTGAGGTACTTCATAATACAAGTGTTTCTTAAATTGTTTTCTGTACATTTAATATCAGGAAAATTGGTCTGAATTAATGGAGCAATATCACATTCCACTACTCTAGTTTATTCTCTCCATCCCTTTCCCATAACACTTGTCCTCAAAAGGGTCATGAGTGAGCTCGAGCCTATGCCAGCTGAGTATGGGCAAGAGGCCGTGAACAAACTGGACTGGTCACCAGCCAATCACAGCTCCACTTTATTTCACATAGGGGAAAGCCTGGTGTAGAACAAACACTTGGTGGAGCCTTGTTCACCTCGGGGGGTCAACTCTGAATTGCGAGGCTGGCAGATGCCGCCACTCTTCATCTTTTACGCAGGGGATCAAAAGCATCCAGCGGTGAAAACCCCTCCACTATCTTTCCCTCAGACTCCCGGCGAGGAGATGCCATTGCTTATCCAAAGAGGTTAATCCCAACATTGCTGTCACACACACAAACACAGACGCATGCAAACCCAAGTGGTTATCACCGTGCCCCAGTTGCCATAGTGACAGCCGGGGTAGAACCTTATCGTGATGTTGTGTGTAAATGTACATGCATGTGTGTGTGTGTGTGTGTGTGTGGTGGGGGGCGGGGCAGGAAATACTCAAGCTTGTCTGTCGGCACTCCATCCCGAAATAGGCCCAATGAACACCTACTCACTGGGTCGAGAGCCTCATTTTCACGGACAGCAGAGTTTGAGTCACCCGGACATGTCAGACTCCACCGTTTTTCATGTTTTTCTTACAAATCAGTCATGTAGAGAACTCGCTGACACTGGTTAACTTTGTCCTAAACCATGACACAATGTCAACACTGTAGTAAACTTGACAATTTAAAGGGGATCAGAAGACTCCCAAAACAAATCATTGCTCGAGTTGTTGTTCATCACTTAAAAAAAAAAAAAAACAGTCACCAAAGGGGTACGAAAAGTCCCTACGAATCGCAAAAAATCCAGGAAGTAGCTGCCTATGTGCCACCCTGGTTGTCATGGCAATGCCCCATACTCTGGATTTGCCTGAGACAGACCCCGTGAAATCGAATGATTTCAGCACTGTTAACCTCATCCACCGTCAGCCTTCCCTGTTAAAAATGAATATTTCAGCCATTAATGGCAGTTGATAAGTAAAAGCTTCTCATGAATATCCACATTAATTCCCTCTCTCCTCACAGTTACATTAACCCTTTCATGCACCTATAATGATAACCTGTAACCTGAAAACCTGATAAGATGTCTGGAGTAACCGCTGCCCCAGAAAGCAGGGCTAAAAAAATAAAAATACAGTACATAGTCCCAACTTTGTGTTTTACGTTCATATCAATGACCGAGTTCACCATTTCATTGCAAGCAAGATATGATTATCTGACCTTAATGCAATGAGTACACAGTGATCCGACGGTATACCTGTACACTAGCTTGTCATTCCAAGAATAGCAACGGTCATTGCTATGGCGACCCTGGCTCACCTACTTTCGTGGCCTATATAACTAATGTCAGAAAATGGGGAAAAAAAGCATGTCATTCTTCTCCCGCGGTTGAGTTGCTTGTTCATACATCATGAAATCAGATAGTTTGTTAACATATCAATGGGTGGATCACCCCTTTCCCTTGATGGGTCATTGACACGCCTTGTATTCCATACTCCCAAATCTCATTTCTCAAAGGTCAAAATGATAAACAGTTTTGTAATCTCTGCATGCTAGATGACCATGAAAGAATACGTGACTCAATGGACATGACAAATGTCCGCGTAGCTGAAATTTGGCGTTGATCTGACGAATCAGGGGCCCAATAACAGTGGGAAAAATGCACGAGAATGTTTGTTTGTTTGCTATCAATGAGGCTCACACTCGAGGACCACAAACTCACTCATCCTCGTCTGGTTGCTGTGAAACACGAGACGCCTATCGTTAGCTTGACAGGAAGCTCAGTGGGGAGGAGGTTGGACGCTAATGGCTGTGGCATCTATTTTCAGGTTGGGTGCCGCAACTTGATATGGCAGGCAGCTGCCAGAGAACAAACATGGACGGAAGGAGAAAGTATGGTTTGGGTATCAGGTGTCCGCCATGTACAGGGTTATCCCAAAAAAATGGTCTGCATCTCTCTCGACAGAGATCAAGCGTTGTTTTTGATTGAACGCTCTCTGGGTGTACTTTCAATCTTTTTCTCAGTGGCAGATAGGATAGGTATTTGGTTTGGGGGGAAGGGGTTGAGTTCAGTTCGAGGCAGGCAATTCCAAATTCACTCCCTACAGGTTTTAAACGGTCCGAGTTTCACGTCCCCCGCATCCCGTTAATTTGGGTGTGTTCACCCCATTCATTTTGAGACCTGACACGATGGGTTCGGACTAAGATGAGGGTTAGGATTGTACGTTCTCATTCTAGGCCCTGCCTCAGCTTCTGACATTTGGATTTTGGGCTGTTTTACTGCCTCTTCTCCTGTCTACTGCCCCGTCCTCTCCTGCTCGGAGGTGGGGCTCCGTGGCAATGATCGAAGCACGGCTGATGCTGGAAGGATTCTGCTGCGATCAATCGAGACAAGATCTGAAAAAGCCCATTTCTCAGGATGCATTGCCGTCGAGGATTCTGCCTTGATTGACAGGGAGAAAAACTTCCCCACGCTTCATTTCATTAAATGAACTTTCATGTTGTTTTAACAAACAGCAATTGATCAGATAACAAATGTTGCTCACTCGGCATCCATGACAGCCTGGTCATCCTGAAAAGGGATCGCTTCATCCGTAATCCTATTTCAAGTTTTGTTCTTTTTTTTTTCTTGTCTTGCCTTTATTTCTAAGATTATCGTGGTTACCATTTACTAACTCCATAGGAGGCATTTACAGGTATACATTGTTAGGAATACCTTAGGTATATAGTTTCTTCATGCGTGTGTTTGAGAGGTTCAGGAAGCGGACATGGACATCCGAGTCGTCTGATACGAGGGGAATGTGTCTGCCCGAGATCAAATGACGGGATCTGTCACTCGGGGGGCCAAGGACGGGCCGAGACTTTCCCACAGAAGACCACTCTGTCTCAGATTATGTGTCAGGTTTCATGTTGAAAACCGTTTGCCTTTTCTCTCTTTCTTTCACATATTTTCTTTCCAATCTGGACACTGATGGTGTTAGTGTCGAAACTGAGCTGAGCCTCTCTCAACATCCTGGCGGCGGGGGAGAGATGAGGAAGTGGCAAATGTTGTAATAGTAGACAAGAAGCATATCGCAATTTGGAGAGAAAAAAAAAGCAGTATCCAGGGACTCATGGGCTTGCATAAGGACATGAGAAAGAACACGGCTGGGATGTGATGACACAGAAATTGTTAAATTGGGGGGAAAGCAGAAGCGAGTGACAGATAATGAAGAACTTGTACTGTTTGGCTTATGTTTAAGTCGAGCTGATGGAGCTTTTGGTGAGAGTTTGGGGAAAGAAAGACATCATTCCCAGAGTATTATCTGTTTGTTTGACATGACAAGTAGCAGCATTACTAATTGAATTTCTCATTCGTGACTGGTCACACCGCCGATTCTGACACCCCAATTTTTTTTTTCAGTTTTGAACCTCGTCTTTTATTGGCACATTTACATGACTGACAAGTTCATTCAAATGGATGTAAAATGACAACCAAAAAAAAAGTCCTTACATCATACTCTCTCTAACTGAGCCTTCGCAAATCAAATCGTAATCCCACTGAGTCAAAAGACCAACGTGAATCGTTCCACTTTCAAGTTGATCCATTCGTGAATCGTTTTGGCACCCAACATCATTAAACTGGATTGAACGAATCATCTTGTGGGGAGATGCACACCCCATTTATATATATATATATATAGATTAGCCACCAGGCCGAGCTGGGAATACATTTTGCCATTAGGCAGCACAGACACAGACTGGCCATGGGATTTGTAGATGTGTTGCTGCTCATTAAGTTTGCCAGCGTGCACACAAACGCACACATACGCACACACACACACACACACACACACACACACACACACACACACACACACACACACACACACACACACACACACACACACACACACACACTATCATGTATCTCCTGCTTGTTGACATTCCAGATTCTGCATCTGTGCTCTCCCCGTTGATAATGGACTGTAATGAGGTGAGACGGACAGTGGCAAAGCATCCGGTGGTGAGGGTTGCAGAGGTTGCGGGGGGGCGGCGGCTATTTAAGGGTAAGTGAGGAGCACGAAACAAAATCAGGCATGGTATTACTGCATGAATTCAATGAGAACACCCGGTGACACGCTAATGAGATGTCAATGTGCTTAGAACATTGGTGATTATGGCAAGCTATGATCCCTGCTGATTCGCTTGCGTGTAATTAAGTCCTTGACATGCAGTCGACACTACGTTTGACTCCACATAAGTGGAAATGATTACGCCACGAGTTTTTTTTTTTCTGTGAATGTGGTCATGGTTGTAGTTGTGTTTGTTAGCGTGTCCACTGCATGCACCACGTACATGGATCCTATTTGACATGTGAAATTTGGCTGCTTGGTGGGAGAGGACTGCCTTGCTTGGTGAAAATAAAAGTCACCATTTTATTTTCTTCATGGGGTTTTGGGATATTGGCTGGGGTTAAGGTTAGGGGTTAGAGTTCCTGTTGGTCTGAAAATTGCGGATAAAGTGGAGGGTAAGGTGTATGGGATTTGGGATTAGGAGTTAAGGTTGGGTTGAAGGCGAACTTTGTGGTTATGGTTTGGGCTTGGGTAAAGCTTCAGGCTCATACTTGCTTCAATAGAATATGGCGGTGCCCCGAGACATCATGATCATAAAAGCCGTATGCAGCAACGGCCCTGCAGTCGTGGGTGGCGGTGTGAACGGTGCCTCATTTGCATGACAACAGTATTACGTCCTCAACACAGGCTTATTTCATTGAGGCTGCAAGAAAAAAAAAGCCGAGTGTAAAGTGTTGCATTATTCTTTTTATTTTGAGCGTATTTTCTCATGGGGAATGGTTTTATGAAAAATAAATCAATAAATAATCAGACTACGTCTACGTTAACATTACAAACATAACATGATGTCTGTGGTATTTCTGGACGGAAGTGGGACTGAGAGATTTACCAACTTTGTGATGCTGTGACATTTGTAACGTCAGTGGATGTCCTCACGAATCTGAGAAGGCAATCAGAGTGCTTGGTTAGAGACCAAAATGGAGGGATTGAAACCCTTTTTTTAGACTCTGCTCCCAGTCCAGTATCTGTCGCTTTTATGAATGCGGGTGATGCGGAGGGATTCGCTTACCTTGGAGATCAGTGACTTTCATTCTCCTGGCGACTGTCTGGTGAGTCGCTGAACTTGAGGGCTTGTGGTGTCACGTGACTGTCATGGTGCTTTTTTTATACTACAAAAACAACAAAGTTTTCACATTGCAGCGAACATTTCCAAGGCATTCGACATCTTTGAGTCATACAGGAGGAGATCTCTTGACAGACTGAGGATAGTCTCAGGGTGGGGGAATGTCTCAAAAATATCGCCGGGTGGATCTTGAGGAGATGGTCATTGAGAGGTAAACATCAAACATCCATTGAGAGTGAAGTCGAAACTCCCAAAAGAAACCAAATATGATCAAGGCCCAAGGCTTCAAGAAGGCCTCCAACAGTCAAGCCCTTATTTTGAAATCTCACCAGACCTCAGATACTCTTCGGTTTCTCATAAATTAAAACAAGATGTTCCTCAAGCCATCTCCAAAGACTTGTCACGTGATCCACATTCCTGGCTGTCGCAGTAATAGTCAAAAGACCACCAAGGGGTCGCGGTTGTTCAACATTTTTCTAGCATTAGTGAAAGAAGGAAAAGTTCGTTCAGGTTAAGTCTCTTTGAGGTAGAACACCAGGGTTAACCGTAAGCCCACCGCGGACGTGTCCTCCACACAAAACAGATAGAAAAGCCTGCAGACGTTTTTTCCTTTGAGCTCTTCAAAAGTATCAAGGATAGTTAAGAGCCTGGATCCTGATCCCTTCTCCTGCAGACTTGGATGGTGATGCCTGGTTGCATTTCAGCCATCTACATTTTGCATTACTTTTTTGGGGGGGTCGGGGGGGGGATTTGAGCTGAGTGTGGGTGGCGGTTACGCAACGCTTCTTTCTCTTCAGCCAAGCAGCTATTTTAAAAAAGAAGAAGGAAAAAAAAGCTCTATGAATAAACAGCCTCGTGTGAAGGACTCGTCCAGGGTCGTCCTTACTGTACATTAAACCTCGACAAGGTGACTCATTTGAAAAGGGTTATAACACACATCTCGAGAGGCTGCGGGAAAGATGTAACATTCGGAAACCGGACGATCGTCCTGCGTGACAATTCAGTGGAGACATAGAGGGACGCATCTGAAATGTAGATTGGAATCAGCGGAAGCATTAATATGCATTCTCATATTCGTACGTGTCAAGTCGCCTCTGAGGAGAATCTCGGCGAGTTACGTAACACGATTGCATCCCAGCGCATGCCTTTGCACAAAGAGTTGGCATGCTGGCTCACATTTAGGCCGGAGGTGGAAGAAGGCTTTGCACGGCTTTGGGCAAGGAAGAAGAGCATTACAGAGGTGTTTCTAAAATCATCCACAAAATCATTTGCGGACAAGACAACTGGAACTGACCTTGATCATTCTACAACTTGTAGATGGACACTCGGAGCCATATTGTATTGAGCAGCCAGGGACATCACAAATGTCTCACATTTCCTCAGTTTTCCTCTTTGCCATCACTGGTTACCCCTCCGTCGTACATAGGAAGCAAAAGGAAAAGGAAAAACTTATTTAGAGGCATGATACCTGATATGCTCACTGAGCGGAAGTCTGTCATGAGTTCCCAAATTAACTTTTGACTCCTTAAGTAGCCCTGCGATTGGCTGGCAACCAATTCAGGCTGTACCCTGCCTACTGCCCAAAAGACGGCTGGGATAGGCTCCAGAACGCCCCGCGACCCCTGTGAGGATAAAAGAGGATCAGAAAATGGATGGATGGATGGACTCCTTAAGTACAAGGAAGATTATTCTTACATACATAATACATAAGTATAGTTCTAAATGGTGATCGTATTTTACTGAGCATCCACAACGGAGACGTGAGTTTCATTCCGGCTATGCTCTACATCGCAATAAATTTACATTTATTTGATGCTCCCGTGCTCTATTCGCACATTGCTATACCATCAGATATTGTGTTGAATAGCCCGCTTTGTGATAAATGTGAGAGCATTTTAAAAAAATGTTTTACAGTTCTACTCTTGATATGTGAGGTGTGATGACATCACATGACAAAAACAAACAATCAAGGCCAAAGAAAAGGCAAAACGTGCTTTTAGAGTTTATTCTTTGGAAGCTCACTGAGGTAAAGTCGAGGGGTAACAAAAGTCATCAATTCGCAAGTTTATCGACAAAACTCATGTTTTCGCAAGTCTCTTCATTGTTTTGTTGACTATTTTTAGGGGGCGGGTGGGGTGGGGGTGGGGGCGACTTTCTTGCTATGCCAGATGTGGTGTGAAAACTTGCCGAAGACACCAGCGGCCCTTCGTCGCTACATGAGGCAGAGCGATGGACCGAGATGGGGATAAAAATACTTTTTCGTAGCCCAATCTGTCTGATGATATCCCTGACCGTTGCCAAGGCAACAGGAAGGAAGTAGAAGTAGAATAGTGGTGACGCTTAGCGGGACGGGCTGAACTGTGGCAAAAATAAAGAGTGTGAGTGATTATAGCCTCAAGAACAGATGCTCGGTTGGAAATGTGTTTATTTTCTTTTATGTAGTATAGGAAATATGTCATTTGGGAGGCTGCACGGATTTCTTACTTTGACCCCGACACTTTTGCGATAATTACGAGAGCACGCAGGAAATGTATCGGATCTTCTCCTACCAGGCCCAGCCAATCAGCCCTGTCACACCTTGACGATTCAGCCAGCGTATGCCGACGTATCAGAATTTCCCTAAAACGCTGGCATACGCTGAATTATCGATTTTTTTTTCAATTTTGGGCGTATACATAGCGCATTCATAACGGGTTGGACGTATACATAACGTATCAGTAAATTATATAGAACGTTTCGATAACTTATAGATAACTTATTCCAACGAATGCCTAGCGTGTTGCCGGCGTACACAACTTATGCCCAACGATAGTCTAATTTATGCATAGCGTGCAGCAGCGTATTGCCGACGATCACGTGGCGTAGTCTATAAAAGGCTGGCGCTCGACGTTTCAAATCATAACTGCACTAGACATTGCAGTACCAACATCTGTTTGGGACTATCCCCGGTCTAGTTAAAATGGTATAACCCAAGAGGCAAGGTGCGGCTTGCCATCGTTACTGTGAGTTGCTATTCACGCTATTAAAGCAGCAATCAAACGCCATTATGACTTGTGTCATTAATAAACCAAACAACATCAGCGTCATGCCAAAGAAAAGTCTGGGGAGCTCATCAAAGGTCTCGCAGAGGCTCAGCCCATCACAGCCACTGCAGCCTTCGCCAACTACGTGCGTGACAGCCTGGTCAGCATGTCCAAGCGCCAAGTTCGAAAGGCACGGATGTTGGAGAACAGCTAGTAGGTATTCTCGACGTATTTGGACTTATGAGTAACCTACACTTAACGTGTTTGAACGTGTGCAACGATCGCATAACTTACCTATTACTTATGGCCTGCGTGTACGGGACGTATAGCCATACGCTGACATACGTCGAGAAATTTCAAGCATGCTTAAAATTTCTCGACGACCTCGACGCATGCTCGACGTATACCAACGTGCTTCAGCGTGCTGTTACGTATACAAAACTTACCCATAACTTATTCGACGTACGCCAGCGTATTTGCCAAATTTTTCCTACGTCGGCATACGCTGGCTAAATCGTCAAGGTGTGACAGGGGCTTTATTTGGAGCAGTTTTGCAAGTGAGGCGTGCAAACGGCGAGGAGGAAACTCAAAGTACGTTGCGGTTAAAGGTGTCTGTTGTTCATTAATTTGAGTTGGTTTTATGCTAAAGGGCACTCTTGCATAGCTTGTTCAAGAGCTTTATTTCACATCATTTTAGACATAATGTGCATTTTGTTCACAGTTTGAAACAGTTTGCAGCCGTCTTTATATTTTTGAGAGATTCTTTTGTGGGAAAAACAAAATCCAAGGATCGAGAGCCACAAAACTATTTGGATACTGTGTACGTTTTAGTGGACTCCTGTTTTGAGGCGGCAGTCCTGTTCCAGGCAAATAAGGCTTCTCCTCCACTTTGTGGCTAACTCAGAGATTGGTTTTCGCCAATCGGCGGTTGCAACTATGCAAATGGCAACTACAAAGATATGACACTGGTCATCCGTAGAATTGATTTGAACACCCGCCAGTGGTCTATAAATCACTGAATGGTTTGGGTCCTGAATACATGAAGGAAATGCGAATGGAATGTAAACCCAGTGAGGCTCTGAAGTCTGCAGACTCAGGTCAATTAGTGGAGCCTAGCGATCAAAGCAAACACGGTGAAGCGGCATTGAGCTGTTATGCTGCACGCAAATGGAATAATTTGCCATTGGAAGTGAAGTCAGCCCCAAGTATAAATCCTTCTAACACGCAAACAGCAACATATGTGCTTGGTGGTGTAATTTCACACAGAGACCCAACCATTTCTATACTGTACATGTTAATTTGTCATTTAAGAAATGTTCAAATAGTCTTACCAGTTTGATGTCCAAATCAACGATAACCCTTTTTTTTTTTTTTTTTTTTTTAATCCTACAAAATGTCTTTTTCATTCTTTTTTTCACTCTTGTGTGCGGTTCATTCGGGCAAGTTCCTTCGGTTTTATCTGACCCCCTTGGATGACCCATCAACTTGCATAATCAGCCTTGCGTCAACTCTACGCTGACCCGAGATAAACCGAACCCACATCGACCGGACGGTGTGTTGATTCAACTCAGTGGTCAGCAGGGAAGCTCGCTCAAGCGATTAAACAATGCGGCGCAGCCGCCACGGCAGTGCTTTCATCCCAGACGTTACGCATGTAATCATTTTGTGCGACATATGGTTCAACTTTCTTGCTTTGCATGAGGAAATACTCTAAGTGACAGGAAGCAATTTGATTCATTTGCATTCCAGAAAAAAAAAACGAGTAAGTCAGAAAGGTTGTGCTGCTAGATAAGTTCATGTCAGACAAGGATTCCATCTGTATTTATCGAATTATACCGTCTATATTGTCTTTATATATTACGTTGGTAAAACTGCTTTTTTTTTTCCATTCATCCATCCCAAAATTTTCTGTAATGCTTGTCTTCATTCGCGGGCGAGTTGGAGCCTATCCCAGCCGACTTTGAGTAAGAGGTGGGTTACTCATAGGACCCGTCGCAGGGCAGATATAGACAAGCAACCTTACCGATGGCCAAATTTAGAGTTTGCAGTGAACCTCACATTCATGCATTTGGAGATGGGAGAAAGCCAGGGTGGGGAAATAAAAAAACACGCAAGCACAGGTCCAAACGCTGAATTGTGTGGCATACATGCTCTCCATTTGTCCACTGTGCTGCCTTTGTACACATATCTTTTCATATAAATTCTGAATAAATACGATCAAACTGATTTGGGTTGTTCACATTATTTCTTCAAGTTTCAGGGCGTTATTTTCGTTCCCATATCAAGTCCAGCACAAAGTGCAGTCTAACTCCGCATGGGTGGAATTTTCTATCTTTTGGTATTTTCGTAAACAGGAGGAGATAGAAAGTGGCATTGTGGGAGTGAACACAGACAATTTTTTTTTCTAGCCAATGAAAGCGGCTCCATTAATTCCCTTTAAGTTCAACGCAGGAAAGGCGCACATAGTCTTTGACATTGTGGGAGGAGAAATTGACTTGATGGAGTCCAAGCAGAAGTAAAGTACGTGTATAAGTAGGCGCACACAGACCTCCACGGTTGGATGATGTAAACTTGACCAGGGCGATCACAGATCATCGCGGTGAAGTGGGCACTGGGAGACCGCCTTAGACTCCAATTCTTTTATCGTCTTATACCTGATTTCACCTGGTCTAAACTCTAGTCTGCTTTGGTCACCAAATTCTCACGTGGGCCGAGAAAGTGAAAAAGAAAACACACTGGGTGTGCCAGAACCCCCTGCATGGCACAGCATGGTTTTCCAAATTCCCTTACATGATAAGCTAAACATGCCCTGCTACACAAAAGATGCACCCGTTTTTACGCTGTAAGATCCATCCATCCATCCATCCATCCATCCATCCATCCATCCATCCATCCATCCATCCATCCATCCATCCATCCATCCATCCATCCATCCATCCATCCATCCATCCATCCATCCATCCAACTAGCTATCCAGTTAGCTAGATAGCATTTTGTGGGTATAGCTAGCTAGCTAGCTATACCCACAAAATATCAATGCTAATCTTTAACCTTTCAGAGGTTGAGCGCCGCACTTTATTACCCGCTTCTGCATCTCACCCTCTTTCTGCTATCATGTTACCGCAACAGTACGCCAAAGAACAATAAGGGGAGGAGGAGGAGAAAGAGGAGGGGAAGGAGGAGGTCAGGAAGGAAGGAAGGAAAGAGACAGTGTGGTTCGGGCATGACACAAAGCAAGGTCCATAGCAGGTATGCCTTGAAAGGCCAGAGTCTCAAGTCCACACAGAGACCGTATTCATTTTATTCTGAACACAGGCACCCAGGGGGTTGCACATTTGAAGACTTATCTTTATCAAATTTTATTTTTGTCACCCCCCAAAAAAAACGGCATTTGAACAGATACAATACAATACAATACATGCTGATTTATATAGCGCTTTCACAACCGCGGAAGCTGTAACAAAGCGCTTAACAAAACAGTTAACATAAAGTAAAATAATAAACACAACACATAACATAAAACACGGTTCCCCTCGTACGCTTTGTTGTTAAAGCAGTTTGAGATGAAAGAGGAGAGAATCAAAGTGTCCTTTCACCAGTGGATCAGAGACGTCATGCTCAAAATGTGCACACCTCGGCTACAAGCTAAGTTTCAAAGTCAACAAGAAGCTGTAGCATCCATTGACGAAAAAAGAGATTGGTTCACTTCTCCTGTCCCATGCAAATCCATTCCAATTCCAAGCGGTGGCTCTCAGTTCCAAATGCACATCGGCGTTCTGCGCCGACGCTCCTCATCCTCAACTTCAGCAGACATCCAACCAGCCGCACCAACGCAGACTGTCCAACAGCGCCGACATCTCCTCTGAACAAAACGGGGCTGTGAAAAATGCTGCCCATTACAGGCGCAAAAAACACAAGCGCCCCGGGGCTGTCCAGCACCGACAGTCAATGGCGCCGACATTCCTCCCAATCAAAATCTGTGCTAGTACAGGCGTGCTGCCGAGAAGGCGCAACCACCAAGCACAGATTCTTCTCCTTTGACGAATGTCGTGGCCAAAAAACGCTGAAAAGCGTCCACATCAGGTCCACACGACGAAACAACAAACATGCGACAAAACAAAAAGACAAAAACAACAAAAAGAAAAAGAAAAAAAGCAAGGCTCTTGAAGAGCACTTGCTGAAGGCTGCCTACTTGGGCGCCATCTTGGAAAGAAAAAATGTGATGTGTATCAACTTTTTGTATCCACCATATTTGAAGCGAAAATGAAGTTCAAGATCAATTAAAAGGACAATGATGGAGAGCTCATTTGACAAGAGGCCAAAATGGAGGAACAACAGATTTTCTTTCATTTTCACGTCTTCTCATGTCCTAATCATTTTGTCATAGGGTTTATTTGTCAAGCACAAGGAAGTCCAGCAACTCCTGTTGTAAGCTCAATCAAAGTTTCTGTTCACATGGCCAATCAAGCAAGTCCAACTTTGGCCAGCAAGATAGTGGCTGGCAAGAGGGTCAAGCAAGATAAGAGGCCCCTATGAGTGTATGTTTGCTCACCGGGGCTCAAAGTCAAAGTCAAACAGTCACATGACGCCTTTAACGCCCATACGCTTCCTGTGTGACACCATAAAAAAAGTCGTACGAGTGACGCTCGCAGGCGTGGACGTATTGTGACCGGCCATAGTGTCATTATGTTCACACCTTTTATGAGCGCGCTCGTTTTGTCAGACGTGATGTCAATGAGGCAAAGTTCACCGGAGTGTACATTTGGATAGTGTGCACACTGTGTCCACTTACCTCAGGAAGTAACCATATACCGAATGAAGATTGCAGTCACTCAGCTGGACTGTGTGCAAGAGCGCTCTCAGTCCACTGCCGCAATATAACCGTCATTTAAATGTGCTTTGAGATAACTTGTCATTGTCATTTATTTCATTTCTAATGACTTTAACTTAAGCTAAATGTTATTTTAATTTACTTAAAAAAACATTTTACTTTTACTTACTTTTATTTTTATTTTTATGATACAATTATTCAAAATTATTTTTTACACCAGCAATATCCAGAGCAAATCAAATACACCACCAGTTTGTATTTACTTTATTCTAGTGTAATGTAATTTTTTTTCAATGTATTATTATAATTAATGTATTTTACTTTAATTTACTTTCATTTTTTAAATTAGTTTTCAAACTTAATTTTCATTTATTTTCATGTGTTTTATTTACATTTGTTTTGTTTCATTTTGATTTACTTTTAATTATTTTACTCTCTTTTGAGTTCATTTTCTTTGCTTTTATTTCAATATATTTTCTTCTGATCTATTTTTATTCATTTTTATTTACGGTACTTCAGTTCAAATGTGTTTGATCTTGTTTTATTTTTATTTGTATTTAATAATCAAATTTTACTTTACTTAAATTTAAATAATTTTAGTTCAGTTTACTTTCAATCTACTAATTTATTTACTTTCTTTTCATGTATTTCACTTTATTTGCATTTACTTTTCTTTCTTTTGATTAACTTTAATTTGGTTTACATTCACTTTTATGTTCAGGTTTATTTTAATTTACTCAAATTGAAATAATTTAAATAACTGCTCTGTTTCCATGTAACACAAGATCCCAACTTCATTTGAATTGTTTTTTACTTAACTTTTATTTTCATACCTCTGAAGTTACGCCAAGCTTTTGAACCACTTGCGAGACCTCAGTTCAGTTTGCATCAAAAGGTTAGTTCTGGGTGTGCTTTTTGCTTTTTCTTTGGCTTTCTTGTGACACTTTCTTGTGACACTTAAATTTCGGAAGGCAAAGATGATTACATCTCTTGAGACCTCGTCTTCTTCAAAGACACCAGTTCAAGGACCATCAAAGAAGCGTGTTTGTAGCGCTTATACTGTGATTTTTTGTGTGTGTGTGTGTGTGTGTGACTATAACCATTGAAACGGATTGCTTTGTACGAATGCGACACTTGTGGCTCTATGCTAGCTTCTAAGTAAAATATGTCTTCATTCATAATGTTAAATAAAAAAGAACTAAATTAATTAAGTTGTGTTATGCGGTGTGACTCACTGTATATTTTTTGTTGTACCATTAATATTGAATAACTTCTTTTTACACTTGCACTGGCAGTTAATAATCTAAAATGTTATTATTTTAAAAGCACAGCCTGTATAGTTATTACAGGTTTTATGATGGTCGCCGTTTAAAATGTCACTTAGGTGTTACAACTTTACTGTGTGTAAAGGTTACCCCCCCCCCCCCCCCCACACACACACACACACACGTTCCTCTTTGCGTTTCCTTTTTTTCTGACTGACAAAACACACATTTTCTTTCAGGGTATTCTCAATAAATGTTGCAATGCCTGTTTCAACACACACACATGCTCACACATGCACACACAGTCAAAGAAATACGATGACACTGGTTGACTTTCAATCTTGCTTCCCCTTAGATTAAACATGTGAGGTGAATTAAAACTTTTTATTTACTGTATAGGCCATATTTTAAGTCACACTTAGGATTATTATCTTCCCTACTAATTGAACAAGAAGTAAATACTTTCAAGTTAAAACCAAGTGAAACTACTCAACATTTGAAGATGACATGCTAACGCGCTAGCACTAGCATCAGCATTAATTTGTCAAAGCAATTGATGTTTGAATGTAAGGTCAATCCGCCAATCATTTCCTTCATTGTGTTAAGCTAAATTTCTGGTTCTATGGTTTTCATCACATATTTCCGCGTTGACATCACCCACCCTTTTCTTCTTTGGCAACATTAGCTCTCAGAGATATCGCGCCTCGCTTGTTCCCGTGGCGTAATTAATCCCCGGTTTTCATTATCTCGCATTAAGCAGCAGAGACGTTACCTGTGTCACATGAGGCATGATGGCAACAGGGGGAACCCTGTCGTCGCGTTGCCAGGTAACCAGTGAGCGACCAGTCAGCCGTCATTATCATCTCATCCTCCTTTTCGCTCTGTAAACAGGATGATGGGGATCGTAGTCATTTCCTGTTCGGCTCCCCGTGATCTGATGATCTAAAAGAGAGTTTGAAGCCACAATTAATATCACACCACTGCAAATTACAACCACAGTTATTCACTTTTTTTTTTAAACAAGAAAGTATATTTTTCTTTGTGAAGGCCAGAACGTTTTAGGTGAGTTGTGAAACATGTTCGTATGAGCGGAAAAAGAGGAAATAAGTTGACAAACAATGACTAAATAAAGGAGTCTAGGGTTGGACTGCTGACTCAACAACTTGGCAGCTTCTTCCTCATTTCCTGTTGTGAATATATGTCACCACACTGAAAATATAGAGCGTATTTTTTATTTCTGTTTGTCAAGGCCTTTATGCGCTAGTCTAGTCTGTTATAAACCAAACAGCAGCTTATGCTTGAACTGTTTCCATCAGTACTGCGTGACACTCTGGATGCTCCGTGTCCCCAGTTGAAGCGGCTCAAGCACGTTTTGGTACTCTTTTTTTTTTTTTGGCACTCTGAATTAACGAACGGCACATTTGAACAATGAGTCGACGAATGGTCGAAGTGAAGTAGAGCACGTTCGGAGCATATTTTTGAACGCACACAATGACTTGCAAAGTAAAACACACATATTTCCACTTATTTTCACTAAATTGATGTTAACTTGGATTAATGTTGCATAGATGTTTGTCAGCAACAACAAATATTCAGCAAAATATGTTTTTTGACTGGTTGCACATGCAAATAGATGGAATGGAAAAATGTACTCGCATTGTCTCCAATTTTAGAGGCAAAATGCCACCAATCAGGAACCATGCCTTAGGACAGACAGGGCTCTACAATTTCCTGTAGTAGACATGGGGCAGTTCCATGTAGACCCAAATGGTGAAGACGTTTTTTTGTTTTGTTTGTTTCATTTGTTAGCTAGCAGAGTATTTACTGGTTCATTGAGAATGATGCAAGACATGAAAAGGTAGGGAAAATGGTTGTGCATCGTAGGCGACTTAGGTTTGGTTGTTTTGTCGTTTATTTTTTGTTTGTGTTTGCCGCTAGGAGACTACTTCCTGTTTGGTCAGAATGAACTGGGCAACAGGACTGTGCCACTGTTGATTCTGGAGTAAATTCTAAAGTGGAGTATTGTTGGTGTATCATATTTGTGTTCATCAGTGTACAAGACTACTTGTTGTTTAAGACAAACGAACTATACTATTGTTGATGCTGCAATGGGACTACTAATACTCAAATAAAAACAAAGCAATACAAAATTACATTTAAAAAAATCAAAGAAAAGTGGGAAAAAATCGTGGTTCCTTGGATTTTTTTTGTTATCGGGTTACTAGATGATGTAAAATGACAGGTCTGTACCATTGTTGAACCTGGCATGAGAGAATGCTTCCATCGTATGGGTGGGCGACAAGACTTCCCTTTTTGGCTAGTTATCAGACTATTTGATTATGTAAGATGATAGGACTGTATCATTTTGGATTCTGGAGTGGGGGTAAAAATTTCCAATATGACTCCCCCCCCAAATTCTGAAGTTCTGAAAGACTGTGGCACATTGAATGCATAAACTTTCACTTTGTTGACTAGCAGGCTACTTACTAGTTCATAGAGAATAATTGAACACAGAAATGTTTTGGAGTGGAAGAAATGGTTGCATCATGACCCAAATGTTACAAAAAAAGAAGAGAAAAGATAAAGTAAAAACAATTGAACAGAAATTTGTGAAGAAGAAAAAAGGTGCTATAAATTTGTTTGCTCAGGAGCAGGCTACTTCCTGGTTTATGGAAGATTAACAAAGGCAGATGGCAACTTTTTTCTTTCTTTTACTGTGAGGCCTGAGAATGTTTTTTGTTTTGTTTTTTTAATTGAAAAGAGAGAAAAGCAGCTGTGCAGTCGTCTTTATCCCGTTGTTTGTTTAGCAAGCAGCAGGATACTTCCCGGTTCATGACAAATGAGACAACAATATTATGGATATTGCAGTAGGATGGAATGGTTCTATCATGAATCAAATGAAAAATAAAAATTCAAACTGGGGAAAAAAACGGATGTGTCATAAAGCTAGCAGGACATAAACTGGTGATATTTTAGACCCAGGAGAGAAAAAGAGTAAATAACTTGTCAATAAGCAGATAAGTGTAAAGAATGGAGGGCAACAACATGCTAAAGAAAAAATATGTCAATATTTATTACAGTATAACAAGTGTGGTGTGGTTTCAGTACACTGTACAGTACAATACATTGGGCCAATGGTGTTTTTTTTTCCAACGTGGCCTGCCTCCTTCCCTCGCCCACACGCTTGCTTGTCGTGTTAAAAACAGCACAATACAAATTGACCATTCCAAAAAAAAAAATGGCCATTCAATGCAACACGATGCATGTCCCCAAATAAAAATCCCTGAAAATTCCCTCATTGAGGTAACCATTTTTTTTTAAATCATTGACTTTCCTTTTTACTTTATATCATTGAATAGTACCCTCCCGTCCTGAGCACATTGACACCGAGATGTGGCTACAAGTTGTTAAGGACACAGAAACGCCCGTTCCCGTGATGTGGCAGCGTGCACGTGTGTCCCCCCCCCCCCCACATGTTTTTTTTCCCCATTGTTATACATATTAAAAAAAAAAAAACAAGAAAAAAAAAGACATGAGAAGAACACATAGGAAAAGCAGCTCGGAAACAACAGTTTTACAAAATGAAAGCTGCGTACTGAAATGGAGTCCAACACCGTTAAGTGTTTTTTTGGGGGGAGGTGTGGGTTTCATTTTCCACTCTAGTGCTGTAGTAGAACAACAACATTTGCATATAAAGTCATAACATATTCAATATATATTTATATTGTATATATATATTAACATTAAAAGGCCACAGGAATAGCATAGAGCACATTAAAACTGAACAAGACAGAATTGGACCTTGATGGCCATTAGATTACATTTCCTTCATTGGGTAAAGGTTGAACAATCAATTTGTTTATCAATATGATTTAATAGTTCTGAACTCCTGTTTCCACAGCAATAATGTTGCCATTGGGAATTTCTCCATTGTGAAAGAAATAAAGGTCCCATTATCTTATAGTGAAGATTAGTCAATGACCAAATCCTTACTTTGAATAAATGAGCCAATGGAAATTATCAAGAATTATGCCCAATCTCAAGTGCCATTTGGTAATTTTGCGATTGACAAGACTACAAAAAAATATAGATATATATATCAGATTGGGGCAAGCGGCGGCCAGGAAGCAAATGCGTCAATAAAACACCCTATGATTTCATCAATACAGTACAAGAGGACACATTTGATGTCTATTTTTTCTACACAGAAAGAGTCCTGGTGTACTGCAGAGTAAAAAGAGTAAAAAATGTGTGACCCGTGGCAGTGGGGGGACACCAACTACTGCATTCTGCTTACACAGCATTCTTGTTAAAATTGAGATACAAAGATTTTCAACAGTCAGTGTTAGAAAGAGTTTGTAAGGCCAGCTGAGACCAACCCTGCTGACAACCGACCGCTAAACACAACTCGTTCGGTTTACGATTGCAGACACTGAACCTCATGCAAGAAACTTACAACAAAGTTGCTGTTGTAATTTTCATTAACAAATTGCAGTGAATTCAGAGTTTGGAATTTTGGGGGCATTTGTTACAATAAAAAAAAAGTATCTTTTTTTTCTTAGCTAGCATCATGTGGGTAAACTAGCTAATGTCACTAGAGAACATATAGTGCCAAAGTCTGTGGTAATGTCAAAATTGAAATATTGGAACAAATGGAAAGCCGTTCTTTTGAAGCCTTTACATCCAAAATCCACTCATTTGCTTTAGTCAACATGACGCTAAGTCAGTTATAACATCTAGAATTTAACCAATTTAATATTTTTTTCCCTCCCTATTTTGACGGCTACCAACTTAGCTAACATCGCCCAATTTAGCTAACATCGCTCAATATGCTAAGATGTAGCCAGTCATGTATCCTATGCTAAATCTAAATGAACTAAATAGGGTATAAATGTTAAAAATAAAACTAAATCAAAGTTCTTGCATGAGATTCAGCACACGTTCAGGCAAAAGCTACACACTTAGCTCCCGCTACTGGAAAAAAAAAAAAAAAAAAAAAACGGGGGGTGGTGTGTCCATCTTGAATCGGCAGCGGGAGTTGACCTCAGTCAAAATCCTCCATTTAGTAAACTAACAACAACAGTCCTTGTTGTTTCTTTTTTTTTAAAGCAACATCCAACTAGTGGCTGAGTCATACAGTACCGCAGCATGCTCAGGTATAAAAAACAATATAGATCTGGTTACTATTCACGCTGTAATATATCGATATATATGTATGTATTTATATCCAATATACACTCAAGGCTTAAAGGTGAATGAGAAAATGTTCATTGAAAACCAGTGGGCCTGTTCCATGCCCAAATTCAGATTGACAAGAGAAGAGCCTCCAAATGGCCGCATTGGAGCTGTAACATAAACTTCTCTCATAGAACCCACAACGCCACGGTTGCCGCTTTGAAATAGCATCCAGCAAAAAAGATGATGTCAGAGTCCCGCCCGATGTATAAAATATGTGTTGGACAAATCGCTTTTCACACAACAGGGCAGAGGGGAGTTGAGTGTCGGGTATTAAAACATCACTCCCATGACACGGTGTTATGGTCTTCCCCAACATAAAGGCACTGACCCACCTCTGTTATGCCTGCGATACTACTTCTAAGTGGACTCATGTTACGGCTCTAATACGACGTCCAAAGCTTCACACCGCCCATTTCTGTGTCAAACCAGACGTAAGACCTGGCTTTAACATGCTATGTAAAAAGGGGTTTGTACATATTCAAGAAAGGAGGCACTTCTTTGTCAAAGGTTTCCAAGATGAGCTAACTGCTGCCTTCCACCCTCTTTGACTCCAAAGTACAAAAAAAGTCGGCGACGTTGGAAAAACTGGTTTGGCAAAGCCTCGCTTATGGCACGACGACACAAAGCAGGAAGTTGCGAAAAAAAACAACAACCGGTACTTCTGGTTATACAGCGTTGGGAAGGATGTAGCAAAATGTGAACGAGAGCTGGTCAAAAGTCAAACGGAGGCCTAAGCTTTGGTCCTTTTAGCAGATCACCTCAGGACCGGCCTCTCCTCGCCACCATTGTTTCGTTCGTAGCTGCATGTGAGTGCCATTAAGCCATTGCATACACAACTGTGCAAACTGCATCGGACCACCAAAGACGACATCCCCGCTTGGACAAAGTTACCATTATATATATATATATATACACATATATATATATATATATATATATATATATATATATATATATATATATATATATATATATATATATATATATATATACACATATATATATATATATACACACACAGAGACAGAGTAAGAGCGATACATTGACTGGATTTGTGCATAAAAGCACACAAAAATATACCCCCAAAAAAGCATATAGACATTTCTTCCTGCGATAACATACAAACAGCACATAAGTACAAATGTGTGTGTGTGTGTGTGTGTGTGTGTGTGTGTGAATTCCTTGGTTTTTAAAAACTCTACATTCAGCAGAGACAATTACCAAAGACCACATGCTGCGGTTATGAGGAGGTCACCTGGCAAATGGGGCGCATTTTGTGTCCCCACGCACCCCCCCCCCAAAAAAATCTTTGTATGAAGAAGTCTCCTTGGCTTAATGAAAGCGGTCCTTCGCTTTCTTAAAAAACTCGCCGCTTCTGAGGCGCCGTCTGCGACCTCGACTTTCCCGTGCTCCGAGCTTCCCGGAGCTAAAACATTCATCAAAGCGGCTGCTAGCGCCTCCAGCGCAACCACGTGGTTACCGTGGTAACCGGATCACCTCAACCCAAAAGAGACAGGGGTGGCACTCCCGTGCGGACCTCACGTGGACTCCAGCGTGTCGAGTTGGAACACGTTGTGGTTGGTGGGCGTGGTGAAGAAGAGCTGCTCGTTGGTGGGCGAGGCGGCGTGGTTGTCGCATGGGCTGTTCAGCCCCAGCGTCCGCTCAAAGTCCAGCAGCTGGCCCATGAAGTTGAAGTTGGGTGAAATGTTGGACTTCTTCCGCTTGACAAAGTCGTAGGCGTCGTTGAGTGACAGGTTGAGCTTCTGCATCAGGTAGGCCACCGTCACGGTCACCGAGCGGCTGATGCCGGCCAGGCAATGCACCAGGATGCCGCATTTTTTGGAGCGCGCCTCATCTGAAGGGGGGAAAAAACAAGATGAAGGCAATTGCAGAATGGAATGGTCGAGGAGGTTCCACGAGGGGGGGATTGTTTAAAAACAACTCAGATTAAATTTCTGTGTTGATTACGAATCTGCCCTAGCTTTTTTTCTCAAGCACATCACGTTATCATCGTAATAATATAACGTAATTTTTTTGTCTGAAACGTCATATCTTGAAATTACAATGCCTAGCTACATCCGTATTGTCCAACCGTTCAAACTTAAAAACTAAAACATTTGAAAAATCTAATGTGTGAGGGGAAAAAGGTAAATATGTTTTTTTTTAATCAGCACCACAAATACATTTACACAAAGCAAAAGAAATCAAAAGAAAGACTTGTGCCACTGTGCTACGATGCTGGCAAGCTTTTATTTTGAAGGCCTGAATTTTGATGGGATGTGTTAGGCCGGCGTTGCTCCGACTTGCCCGAGTGTTGCCGAGCAAACCGGGAATGTTGTTGCATTAAAAGAAGCTTGAATTGTGAAATAACTATTCTGTCTGCTGAACCCCTTTCTCACAATACGACAAAGTTTAGAGTGCCAGCCGTTTCGAAAGAAGGTGAGAGACGACGACTCAAGAAAGAATTTGGAGCAAAGTATGACAATCCTCGCCATCTTCCAATGCCACAGTCTTCAGTCAGGGTAAATGTCATGTTTAATGTTCATTTATCCATGAGTCATTTATATTTATTCCACGCTGGCTTCCGGATGCAAAACTAAAACTGTTCTCAACAAAATTTTGTCTGAAACAGATGAATCAGATCAATACGATCTATATTGCTTTGTTTTTTTGTGCAAAAGTCAACTGGGCTTGGCTTCAGCTCAACCATGTTTCAAATGACGACAAGCATTACAGAAAATAGACGGATAGATGATTTTTAAGGCATTTCCAAACTGCAGGAAGGTAAAAAAAAAAAACAACAACCACAACAACAACACTACTTTCAGGGATATGGTGCTTCAAGACAAACCATGAACTGTACGTTGCCGTTACATTATTAACAAGCTGCATCTGTCTGGCCCTCTGAGGCTTTGCGTCGCTCAGGCCATTAGACGAGCTTCTCTTATTGCTGCCTCCAGACGCCTCCCGTGGACACCAAATTCAATTTGTGTGTGATGTCTGCTCACTTTAAAAAAAAAAAAAAAGGAACTGGAAATGGTCATGCGGCTGGCTAAAAGCATCCACAGCAGACTCGCAAGTCCAATAAGACGATGTCATCATTGACTTCGACATCACTTCTTGGCCTCCTTTTGCAGCTGAAAGCTTTGACAAGAATGCGCTGCGAGTGCCAACAGTGATTATTAGCACTAGGCTTTGGCAGAAGTCGCGCTTCCTCACGCAGCAGCATTCCCTCTTCTCACAGAGCACAAATAACAGCGATAAACAAACGGGAGCAAATTTAAGCCAAACAGAAAACGGTTTTCGGTCACTCTCAGTGACTCACCCGAGAGGGAATTCTCTCATCCTTTTGGGATTGAAGTCAAGTGGAATGACTGGGGCCAGCCAATAATAACTGTGTGATTTAAACATTGTGGTCACACATGGAAAGAATCCCTATGAATTGATTGATTGGTTGGTTGGTTGTGCGGTATTGACTGCTGATTAAAGTCTAGAGCGATTCAAAACAAACAAACAAGAAAAACACGTTTTGTCAAACATGTTCAAACTGTAGGACCTGCCAGTAGAATATCATTCATATGTTTTGGTGGAAAAGCATCTCTTTCTGATCCCATCTTAGGCCTTGAAATTGAATTTTTGTTTCTTAACTTTGCAAAGGCGCGAAAAGAACTGACAAATTACCGACAACAGAGACCGAAGACATGAACGAGGGATGCGTCAATCATTTTCTCATGTGTAACGCCGCTGACAGAAGTTGGTGTGGAAACACAGACAATCTGAAAAAAGAGGCTGCTGCATTTGAAGAACGATTAGGTGCACTGTATTATTAGGCGCAATATCAATTTGTTTTTTTTAAATTCATACATAAGATGCACGGGGTCATAAGGTGTATTGTTTTTGAGAAGCATTAACTATTAAAAACGTTTATTCTAATTGCACTGTATGTTTATTTGATAGTTTGACACTCACGTCTCCTACTTTGACCCAGACACCGGCGCTGATTAACGTGTGTGAAAGTGCACACGATTGCTGTAATCGTCTGCTTTGTCTGGTCTCGGTGTAAAAACGGCATGCCATTTTTCATTGTTGTCATGTTCATCATTCATTGACTGAGCAGATTAGAATGACAAAGCTAACGGCTGCATCAAAAGGTGAGCCACACTCACCGATGAATGAAATGGCCTCTGGGAAAAACTGCGAGAGATTCTGGCTCCAGTGATCAGAGATGGGGATCTGTTTGTACTTGAAGTCGCCTTCGTGTTCAAACATGTTGGGCAGGTTGGGAGTCACGTTGAGGATGTACTTGATGTTGTACTTGCTGAGCACGTCCAGGTTGGCCGAGTCCTTGGCGCAGCCCAGGTACAAATACGGCAGGATCTGGACGGGGAATGCCGGTTGGTTGCTGGGCAGCGGGCTGCCCTCAGACTCGGTGGCGCTGCCCGGTTCGCGGTCGGACTCTCCGTCCGAGCAGTCGGAGCTGATGCGGAGCCCTCCCAGGCCGAGGACAGAGGATGGCGGGGAGCTGTTGGGGCACGAACAGTCCAAATTGGTCTCGCACTGTTCCGGGAACTCCGACTGGAACTTACTGAAACCTCCTGTGGGGGAGGGGGGGGGGTCAAGATTAATGTTTAGAAAGAAATTGTGACATTTGATGGTAAGCATAGAATGATTTCTACCTCATGGGAAAGGATTTACTTGGCGAGTGTTTTGCTTCTCCTTAATCTTTTTTTTTTTTTTTTAATGTTACCACAGAAACGTACTAGTGACTTGGGCTGGAAGGTTACAGAAAAACTTATTGATGATTATTTTGATGGATATTGAAATCATGATTAATACACATGATTATTCATGGACCACAATGATGTGAAGTCACCTTGCACTTCGTGTGAGCGGGGGCATATTTAGTCATTTCCACCCCCCCCCCCCACATCCGTGTACTGCAATGACTTTAAATATTTGAATTCTCTCAGTATTGGTATCGAGGTGCAAGATGCAGGTATGGTTTCAAAGTCAGAATTTCATGGTTTGCTTTCAAAAAAAAAAAAAGAGCAAAGAAGCCCTAGCAGTTACGTAACTACCTACCAAAGCTGTGAGACAAGAAAACAGCTGGACACATGCACTCCATTGAGAGAAGCAGAGTGGATGCTCGCTCGGCTCAGCGGACTTTTTGTGAATGGCACATGCAGCTTGTGGCTCCAGTGGCGCACACACACGGGCATGCACACACATTCAGACATCTGCTAGTCGGCTCGTGTGGTATTATTAATTACACAATGCACTTATCTTCAAATAAGCTGCCTTTCTTTGTTGGAGGATATTTCACAAGAGCATTGAGCAAACTTGTTTACAGTGTTCATTCATGAAAAAAAGAAGCCTGTCTTTACTAAAGAAGAACAAGGCTGCGCTGCATTTAACTGGAACCATATTTAGGCCCACATTGATGTTTGGATAGGCTGTTAAAATGCACAATCTGCAATACATTTTAAAGGCGATTTTATCGCCAAGTTATAAGGCAGTTATGTGTGGTGCCTTCTTGCTTAAGCAATCCAATAAAGCGACTAATATGTAATGACTACACATTTGGAGAGTGGATTCAATTCTTCATTAATAAACGGCCATTGAAAAAGTCAATGACACAGGGTGCTCAGAAATTCACTGCGACGTGATCCTTTTTTTAAAAAAACAAACATCAATACATAATACAGGGGATACATGACAATCTATTTTTATCTTCAGAAAGGTAGCAGGTGAGCTGGAGCCTATCCCAGCAGAGAGGGGCGAGAGGCGTGGTACACACTAGACCAGTTGCCAACCAATCAAAGGGGATATCATGTACAAACAACCAGTCAAACTCACATTCACACCGATGGACAATTGGGAGTCCTCAATTAACCTTAGAAGCATGCTTTTGGAATGTGGAAAGCAGACGGAGTATTCACATGCAAACTCCACACAGGAGGGCATGAGCCCGGATTCGAACCCTCAACCTCAGAACTAGGTGGATGGCCTAAGCACTTGTTTACTGTGCTACATGTAGAAACATGTCAGTTAATAAAAATAAATGCACAGACATATTGACAGGAGAGGTGTAGTAAGTACAGTATATTGAAATGCCAAAAAACGGTCTCTTGAATGTTATTTAGTGTTAAATAAGTAGACAAAGCTATCATTACGGACATAATTCAAGGAGCGGGGGGAATCCCATTAAAAATTAAGTAATGGAATTTTAAGTACAACAAAAATATATTTCTATTGTATTTGCCATGGTTGACAAGAAACAAGCAGTGGTTGCGCTTCCAGACTCACCTTCCAGATAGAAAGCCTTGCACCCGTCGTCCCGGAGCTTCTGCAGGAGCAGCCCCAGCACGGAGCTCCCGAGCCCGGACTCCAGTCGCTCCGGGCCGGCCTCGTCGTACAGCAGCACCACGTCGCTTTTGCAGCGCTTGACGAACTTCTCCTTGTCCTCGTTATTGGGGATGATGGAGCGTATGGGCAGGTTGCCCTTCTTCAGCCTGCGCAGCATGAGGCCCGGGATGGCCACGTTGATGGCCGCCTCGATGTGCGACGACTCGTAGAGTTCGTGCGGCCGGCAGTCGAGCAGCAGAAGCGCGGCGGCTCCGGACTCCAGCTCCTCCTGCAGCCACTCGGCGCTCTTACTCATCGTCACGGTCACCATCGCGCAGCCTCCCCACGGGCGAGGGCTTCTCATCGGGAAACGGTGTGTGGGAACCCGCCGGTGGGACTTTAATGTGGTGGAGGACGGAATGAGAAGAAATCGCGAAGCTAAACTTCACTTTTATCCTCTGGCCGCCACCTCCACTTCCACTCAGCCGACACGCTCGGATCCAACATGCCACTCCGCTCCGGGAAGGCTACTCAAAGACGCGGAGGCTTCTTCCTCCCACTCCTCCAGCCCAGCGACGTCCATTCTAGCTCCGTCAGATAAAGAAATAACACCCAACACCCCCAAAAAGAAATTAATGTAGTTGTTTCAGGGCCAGCCGTCCGGGTCCATAACGGAAGTTCAACAACGATTAAGAATGAACCGAAGAGCGGTTCTGGTTCCCCGCCTGAGCACGAGCTGTAAAAGAGGCTGGGAGAGCTCCGGGAGAGGGGGCGGGGCGTGGAGATTTAAAGGGGCCGATGCAGAGGCTTCTTCCTCTGGCCATTCACGACAACCTGCCCTTCAAGGAACGTTCAGACTTTGCTGAGGAACACACACAAAAATGGAAGGAAGAATCAGTGAGGTCAATTTGGATAAACTACACCTTTTCAAACACCTTCTTTATATTTGCAATAATTTTGTACTGTATTGAGTGTTTTTAGTCGTAGAAGTACTTAAATTTAACGGACAGTGGTTATTAACGGACGATCCCACTGTTCAATTGAGTTTAAAATGGATTTAAATACAGTAATGAATATCTCAGGTTACTCACAAATCTACGTACACGGTGGGCCTACAAGATCTAGGCGCAGTTAGGTGAACACAAAGCTGGCAGCCATAATTTATACTGTGATATGAATGAGAGTTAAGTGAAGTCCGATGATTTCCCACAGCACAACTGATGATTTCATTGGGTGGGAATCACTGATCTGATTGCGGGATGCTGTTTTGGTTTGTAAAAGTGGCTCACTCTTCGAGTACAGTCACGGTCCACTGAAGGTAGAGGCCTGAGACGATCTGTCATTATACACTTTGCAAGTCATTTAAAGGGTCAAACAGTGCACACTCGTATCATGCACCATTGGAGGCCGCGGCAGCTGCTCTGCATGTTTGTGGCTGGGGACTGCGGTCAAAACTTTGGACGTGGTTATTGCCGGTCTACGGGTGGCAGTTAGCGCAACCGCGTCGCTGCACAACAACTGCTGCGGCCGCACCGCCGCCGCTCGGCAACTTTAACTTTAGCCCGGCGCGCGTCATCAAAGGCGGGAGTGAGGTTGGGATACAACATACATACGATTGGTGATGTGTCCAACTCAGCAGCTGTTTAAAAACAAACGGTGGTGGCTTGTCTCGTCCCAACAAGGAGCTGTCAGCTACGTTAGAAGTTTTTATAGTCAAGTAAAAATCAAATTAAGCATGTGAAGCGGCTGGACTGGCGAGCATACGTTGACATAATATTTGAAACGCTTAGTTTTCATCATGGCCCAGTTTAACCCTTTAGTGGGCCATTATTTGGAGAGAACAATTTGTCCAAAAAAGAGGCTTCAAAACATTTATTGCCGCACCTTGTTGATGTTTACTGTCAAATTAAAAATCAAAAGCGAATGGCATGTTTTAACAACCACATAACGTAGCTTTACAGGGAAAGTCAAGATGGTTAACATTGTGTTTGTGGAATAGGAATTTCGCAAAATAATCCACCTATTTTTATCCGTCTCAGCGGGCCGCCATTTTGCCTTGTAATGTCACCTGTCGTCGAGTGAAAATGACATCACGGTGAAAAAGGACTCAGTTCGCGTATGTTTCATAACCAAACCAAGAAAATAGGCGAGCCGTGATGGCTCCCCCCATTTTTAATGTATTAGTATATTTTTAAAATATCTCCTCATATACATATATATATATATATATATATATATATATATATATATATATATATATATATATATATATATATATATATATATATATATATATATATTTATATATATATATATATATATATATATATATATATATATATATATATATATATATAATAATTTTTCCCCAATGAATTTCAATGGCCTTCAATTTTATGCAGATTTTCACTATTTGTGGGCCGGCCCACTCCTTATCTTGCGCGAATAGCCTCATACCCAAAGCAGCCTAAGCTTCAATGGTATATTTTGCAGAGTGGGATAGCTCAGGATTTACTTTTGTGCAGAAGTCACGGGCCTTCTTTTTATACCACTTCAGGAAATGGTCAGTTTGGAAGTCCATAAATTTTGCAAGTCATTTTGACACTGCCAGACCCCATAAATACCAACCATCTCACTCCACTTTGTCAGCCTACAACATCACTCGGCCACCTCCTTGCTGACTTTGCAGCCTTTTTGGCACGTCCATCAAGCATCCGGAACTCCATCCATCTGGACTCTCCAAAGTAACACAGCATTCATCAGTGAATAAAATTTGACGCATTTCTTTTCTCCTTGTGAGGTTGGTTCGGGGCGAACCAGCTTGATGCATGACTGCAAACCTTTGGAGGATCTTGAATCGAGAGGTCCTTTATGCCATTGAAGATTTTCTGTTACTGTTTAGGTCAGTGAGGGACTGTTTAAGTGCTGCTGGGTTGGTTAGCAACCGGCTTTAAAAATCTTTAATGTCAGAATGGACAGAACAGCATGAGTATAAAGTAAAAGAATTAAAGTTACTGTTTAATTTGAGATGGGGCGGGGGGATGTGTTTAATTGAGCCAGGCATTTATTTATTTCTTACGGCAAACGACGAAAGACAATCATGAATTAGGTTAGGTTGAATGTACTTTTGCCGTCTAGTGGAAAAGCATTTGAATTGATCTGTCTCTCACTATGTGTCGCTTGCAAAGATAGATGAACTAAGATGTATTATTACTCATAAACAAATAGACATTTCGGACAGAGTGAGTGAAATTAGATGGTGAGTTTAGTTGTCTTCAGTGAGTGAGTTTCTATTCGAATGACAACTTTGAGCCATTGCGGATCTTTTTTGTTTTCTTTAAGCGGCTGCCATTTTTTATATTAATCACACTTTCCATCTTTTTACTTGGTGGTTTTGTGGCACACCATCCACCACCAGTGACGTGACATGTCCACGATTGATGTGATGGACATGGCGTTATTTTTGTTGATGCAGTTACGGAGCAACAAAGTCCTTCATTTTGAGGCTGGCTTTTCTGCCCGCTGTTTATTTTTCTTCGGCTGACCGGCACAAGTGCTAACCTAGTCACAGCAGAGAAGTGATTTTAGAAGATCTCATGTTTCTAAATGGGGGTCAGTGTCAGTGGGTCGTCACTTGGCTCCACCGGTGACCTCATTGGGCATCAGCAGGTTGTGACAGAAAGGGTGGGGGGGGGCGTTTGATTTCCTCACAGCTGCACAGAGCAGTGGTGGGGTCGCGGGTATACAGCAGCTGCAGACAATGCTTCTCTTGACTTGCCAGTGAACACACATACACACACACGCACGCACGCACGCACACACAGACAGACAGACTCGTATGCACGCGCAAGTACACAAACAAGACAGAGGCGTTTAGCGTTTGCGTACAAACCAATGGGAACATTTTGAACTTAAATCATGACCACGCTTGCCTCAGCATGTGTGCGTTCTGTATGTTGTCTTCCGGCGGCACGTATAGGCCGTGCGATAGTGATCAGCTGGTGGAGCCCTTTCCATGAACCTTGAGGATTCTGTGGAAAAAAAAAAAAAAAAGCGTAACCGTCAAAGAAATTTAATTCATTCGTGTTTTTTTTTTTATTAAGTGTTGTATTTACTTGTTCAGTTCTGCGTCGTGGTCATAATGGTGTGCAGTTATGCTGAGTTGGCTGAACTTGTTTGTTGTGTTTGGAATCCTGGTGTTCATTGTCCCTGCAGTGTGTTTGTGTGGCCACCTAAAAAAACAAAACAATAAAATAAAAAACCTTTGCTCCTCAAATATCACCATCATGACCAACGATAAAACACAAAAGCAGATTTTTTGTTTTTGTTTTATCACCAGAGGGAGTGGAGGGCATTCCTCTTCAGCGGCGCACCTGTGTCTTGTTTCCATTCGAGCCTTGTCAAGTATATAAGGACTGCCAAGTGTCTTCGTCTCTGTCGGATTATTGACCTTGTTCGCTGGTTTGCCTCAAGTGATATCTTTGAGACCTTTTGCTCCTGTTCAGAGTTGCTCTCGTCTGCTTAGATTTGTGTTTTGTAAATTATTCTAAGTGTTAATTGGAACTCTTGCCATTTCGTTTATTAGTTCATCTCGGTTTCTTCTTTCACCTTGTCTTTTGCAAGCACTTTTTGTTCATGAGACACGTGAGGCTCTGTTAAAAGCTCTCATGTGATATTCATTGCACCTTGCAAGATCCAACGCCTTTTCTTCGCAGATTAAGATTCTTTCTCACATTTTCCCCATTGGATTTGACTTTGTGCGACGTTTGCCGTGTCACTTTATTGGGATTAAGGCGGATTTGTGCATTGGGGTTGTCGCCAGGTCAGTAATTGCCTTCTTTTATGATCCAAATGTGCAGCACGATGGCAACAGCACCTCTGTCTTTATCTGAGGTCTCGTTAAAGCAGCGGTTTGAGTGATTGGGTAGGTGGACGCCGCTCGCCCACACGAACGCTGCCATTTCCGCTGCCACTTCCTTTGATGTCACACGCGTACAAATTGTTTGTCGGAAATGTATCATGTTATGTTTGTCGAGACCGACGCTTGTGCAAGAGTGTTTCTACAGACAGGGGATGTTGAGGACCAGGAATCTATTACGGGAAAGGCATTTATGAGATCAGTGATTCTCAACTGCCTGCTAATCACACTCCTAAACGTAGGTTGGCAATGACACCTTGTAAACTCAATGGACTTCTACCATTTTACAAATACAGAAGAAGAGAGCCGGTTCATTTTCAATATGCTAAAAAGTATGCAAATTGGAACAATCGATCTCTGCACGGAGAGCCGTGTTGTTTGGGATTGTCTCATTTACTGCCATCGGCGGGTGTAGAAGTCAAAAGGTGCATTGTTTTAACATGGGCTGGCAGTGGATGAGTTAACCTACCAATAAGGAAGTTGATAACAAGTTAATTCTATACTTTAATTGCTTTTGCTGGAATTTGGAGTTTGTGGTTTGGAAAATGGATGGATTCAATTCTAGGTGACAAGTATACAATATGGCTAGCTAGCAAGTGCCTGAAACTAACATCGCAGTCTATAACTTCACTCAGTGAACAGTGACTCATGCGCAACACCAGTCGCACAGGATGGCAGCCGAAATGATTTCAAGAGTGCGGCTATTGGGCAAAATGTCGATGAAGCGTTCAGTCGTCGGGAATTATAAAGGAGAAGATTCAAAGATATTCATTTTTCAGCAACATCACAGATCCTCCTCGGGTATGCGTGTGTTTATTGAAGACGATGTGAACACGTGCTTGCAATGTGAACCATCTTTCGATGGGAATAAAGTCTCCCGACTGAATTCATTACAAGAGATCAAACTAGAAAGACAAAAGAGACAAACTCCCGATGCTGGAGAAATGAGGGCTTTCGGAAACCGCACACGCACAGAAATGATGATATAAGCACGATGGAGCTGATTGAATGAAAATCATGGGAATACATTTCGAGGACTTTTCCTGGTTTTAAAGAGGACATATGTGGAAAATTGACATTTTAACTGCAGAAATGTGACATTAATATTTTATCTGCTGCCCATTTCCTAAAATGCATCTGGAGCGAGCTGTTCTGAATACTTCGAATTATGACATAACCATACCAAATTTAGATATTAGTGTCTCTGCACGTCTAACTTTCACTCCCATGATTTGGGAGCTACGCCCGGTGAAAATCCGCCACTTTCAAGAAACCGCAACACTATACAGAGGCACTATTGCATTTGACGATGTGTCCGCTGCATGCACCACATGCAGGGATTAGAGAGAGAATCAAGGGAAGGAAAAACTATTTTCCAGGACAACCTAAGCTTTTCCAGGACGTCCATTTTTTTTCTAATAATTTTCCAAATTATTTTCCAGGTTTTTCCAGGGTGCGTGGGATCTCTGCTGGTCCCAGCCCCTGAACAACACTGATGGGTGTCATGGTAACGTATGCGCACTTGACATTAGTCACGCGGAACAGAGGTGGTGGGGTGAGCAGTGGACATTTACATGAGACAGAACCTCAAAAACTGGTTGTGACATGATAATTTCAAGTGTGTTGTAAATTTTTTATCCGATGTATATTTGACGGAAGAATGGTAAAGACCTTTTATTTGTTTTATAAAGATGTTGGACTGGTCCGGTGAGGAAATTATGACATGTTTATGGTCTCAGTGTACTTATAAATGTTTGCATGAGATTTTGCAAGACTTCATGATCCATTCAGGGCCCTTCCGCACGTACACAAACACACCGTCTTAAACTATCAATCAGGAAGTGGGTAAAAACCCTTCAATCTTCAACTGTCACTCTTAGCCCGAGACATTTTAGACAATTGCATGGTGCCCCATTGTGGTAGAAGCAGTGAAGGGAAGTTGCCAAAGGACAAAAAGCATGCTTGGATTAATTAGTATGGCACGGAACAATTTGAGATCCGTCACCTCAACCCCGTCAAACAACTTCACGATGAACTAAAACGGCAGTAAAAAAAACCCCAAACAAACAGAAAACAGCACTCTGATGTCCATGTTGTGTGCTCACGCAGTGTGTTTTTTTTTTTTGGGAACATCCGCAAACATGGAAGAAATTATAACTTGAAACTTCTACTTGTTTTGATGAGTGCAGTTGCGTCGATTTACCCTTTGCAGATAAACATGACCCGTCTTACTGAAAAGGTACAATTTCTAGCAAGCACATTGGCCTTTTAAATTATTAAGAGAACAGTGAGTAAAAATTCATGAAGCACTTACTACGAGGCTAACAATAGTAGCTGAAGAAATTGTTTCACTGATGTTGTCAGACTTGCCAAAATAACCATCGTTAGTGGGCACAGTGTCTCATACTACCAAAATATTTTTTTCCCGATTAAATGATAATGTTTTTTTTGTTTTGTTTTATGTAACTCTTAAGTGTATTTTCACTTTTTGGTGCAAGTGTTTTTACTTGAGCGACACCACAGAGCCGAGAGTGAGGACTGAAACCCCGGAATGGCCTTGAAAACATGAGGTGTCCGTCAAGGCGTCAGTGTTAATAAAGAGTGAGTGACTCATCTCACCTACAGACACTAAGAACAACATTGAATGTGTGGCTGTTTTGACTGACTCGGGCTTTTATTTCAACATGTTTTAAAATCAAGTCGGAGAGGAAAAACAACAAACACCGCCTCACCTTCTTATGTTACCATGACAACTGAAGACGAAGGTATGGCCTGGTCAACGATTCATGGCCCCCAGGGCCACCCTTAATGATCACTTCAGTCTCAGCATTCAAGCAGCACTTTTAATTAAGGCTTTACTCCTACAACACACAACAATGCTCAGTTGCTCATTTTAGCGTAGCGGCAATATCTGGTTACAGAACTTTTAAATGTGTTTTCATTCATCATCTTTAAAATATCCTACAATTGAGTTTTGATAAGACAATTCATCACGCACCATTATCTACCAGAGTACAGTATTACAATACATTATTTCAAAATGAACATTCATGTTTACCAGAAGAGATGTTTGGTCCTTTATAGGACACTCTTAAATAGACAGGGAAAAAAAAGAAAAACCCAAAAGATTTCTTTGAAAAATATTTACTAATTTTTCTACCTTTAACAATTTGTATAATCATCATCTATACAGGAGTATTTTCTGTAATAATAAATTACTATAAAAAATATATACTATTACTCTTGTTATAATTATCATGATATTCATATTTTAGAATATAAGGAAATCATAAATGATTAATATAGGAAGAATATATTATTACTGTGGTACCTTGAGATACAAGTTTATTCCGCGTCAAGTGTCAAGTCGTCTTTCCCCACTGAAATGAATTGAAATGGCATTAATCCGTTCCAGCCCCAAACATTGTAATGTATTTTATAATGAGGAAAAAAACAATCTATAGAACTGTACATTATAACTACATATGAGAATATCCTAAATAGAATGTGAGAAGTTAAACAGTTTGCAAGGATAATTCATTGTGACAGTATTATCTAGGCATGCAGCTATGAAATGGTTTACGATAAATGACTCAGTAAGCTGCTGTAATACTAGTCATTTTTAAAGGGATAAAAAAGTAAATGCTTGTGGGTATTGTGATATTGTCTCTTTACTTGTTGCTCCATTAATTGTGTTCAAAATATCCATTGTTTACAGGGTAACAACGCGACTACTGATGCTAATCCTTAACCCTTCTATGGCATTGTGTATTGCGAGCTCAAACTACTCTAGCAAAAGGCAAAGTTTGGTGGTTATTTTAAATACACAAAGTGTAATCATCTTCATTTTAATGTGTAGTTTGACGGTAAACATCAACTGGGAGTGGAGTGTTTTTAGCAATGAGGTTGGTGACATGATTCTATGGCCTTGTAATGCCTTTGATTTTGACTCCTTATCTTCAAGCAGTGGAGGGGTGATTTAGGACATGTAGAAATATTCCTTTAATAAATGCAAGGCGGCTTTTTTTTTTTTGGTTGCGAGGCTGCCCTGCCCTATATTATGTGAGCGAGTGGCTGACCTTTAATGAGGCAATGAGATGAGGTGAGGCGTAGGTGGAGGGAGGGAAGCAGGTGTTGGCCGAGAGTTTGTTTTATGGGTTGGGTCTGTTGTCAAGTGGGGTCATCAATTTTCAGTCTGCCAGCACATTTGCACAGCCTGCCGCCTGAAGTGCTTTCAAGCCGCATGGCAGGACAAATGAGTGGACCTAAGTGCGTTAAATCAGGAATATGGTTGACACAACTGCGCTGATTTAAGAGTGACTAGACGTCCCCATTTTGAGAGCGATAAGTTCTTACCAAGGGTTTTTTTTCATTCATGGTCCTGCCTTGCTTCATGGTGTGACTGTGACTGGCCAGGATTTCAAGCGCTCACATGCCAATCAACTGAGGCCGATAGACAAATCTCTAAAGTCTCTGAAAAAGAGAACGGGCCTCGTCAAATTTTACAATGCAGGGTTGGGGAAACATTTTACAGTATGTGTATCGTCTTCCGCTGGTCTAATAGTTTAAAAAAAAAAGATTGAGGCTCAATCTTAAAATGTGAAAATGGGTAACAGTTTTTAAAATGTTAAAAAGTAAATCAAACATTTTCAGACTATAAATTGCTCCGGTGTATAAATCACACCAAGAAAATAAAACATAAGTCGTTCTGGAGTGTAAGCAACATTTTGTCAGGGAATTTATTAAAAAAAAAAAAAAAAAAAAACAACAACAACAACAAGACCAAGAACAGTAGACGAACGAATGTGTTCCGGTTGGATTTGAAACTTTCACGTTGAATTATGGAAAAGCTTTTCTTTTTAGTTTAAAATGGCTTACCTTAACTAGAATCCTAAATCAAGGAGTTTGGGTGTAAGTCCGAGCTCTAATCATAATATATGCAAGTCACACCTGAGCCAAACTATGAGGTAAAGTGTGATTCGTCGTCTGAAGATACAATATTCAAATGGAATTAGTTATATTACTTTGAGAAACTGAAATAATTACACTACTATATACATGTATTACATTTTCAACAGGGTAACTTGTAACAATTAAATTCCCAAAGTAATCGCCACAACACTGGGTAGCAATTATCTTCATCTATTATTTTTGCATTTGCCTGGAGAGGAACATGTAGTTAATTGTTTTTACGGCCAAAACATAAAGAACTGATTATTCTGCTTGAGAGTATTATTTTTCTTTTGCGATAGGTAAGGTATACCCTGAACTGGTCGACAGCCAAACACGGGGCACACTTTGTTGTTGAATCCAAATTTGGGTGAAAAATATATTTTCGTTCTTTGAAGTTCAGGGAACGAGGGCCACGTGAATGGTTTTGTATTTGTACTGCTTCCAGCCATTCACTCCAAGAGAGCGAATGGAAAAGATGGTTTTGGAGCACAAACCCAGACGTGGGTTGAGAGCAGCACAGCGCCAAAAACCTCAGCAACTGTCGACAAGCGTGGCTCAGTCTCTAGAGCGGAGGAGGGTGCGGTGAGTGGACTGAAGTGGTGTGGAGGGTTGGGGGAGGGCGATGGGATGGGGGTAGTTTCAGGAAATGAGGCACGAGGGAATTTGGCCAAATCCAGCTGTGCTCAGGAGATGACGAGAAAAAGGCTTCTCCTGCTTTAAAAACAGCCAGTGATGTCACAATATGGTGTGCGCCGCACGGCGTAACGTTCAACACTTTTAAATAACACTCAAGACTTGTGCATGACTCTTATCGAAGTGGTTGAATTTGATCATCGATTACTCGATTCATTGTTGCATCTCTACAAAATATTATATTGATCGGCAGCAGAAGAATTGTCGGACTTTAACTTGAAATCGGCTTATATAATTGAAATTCAATTAGCTAGAGCACTTGTTGGTCTAGGATTACCACACTTGCTCTTTGTGACCACTGGTACCTTTCTGCGTCAGTGTTATGAAGAAAAAGCAAGCCTATACTGTTTTAGATGCTCACTTAGTCTTTCAAGATATTTTTGTAGGCATATTTTGGCTACTTTTTGCATTTAATTTGTTCCATGACCAAGCTCACGGAGCCGCTTTCATGAAAATTTTAATTACATTAGTCACACTTCTTTACCAATAGGCTGGAGCCAATTCTGGGTCCGCGCTCACTGAAGGGACACCAAAACAAAAAAACAGCTGTAACGTGTGACGTGAGAGTGTCTGCATCGTTCCAATTCAAGATTTAACACATGCAGCGTTTTTCTCACCTTCAGACCCAGCATGTGGTCACTTCTAACTGGGAAACGCCGCACACTCACTCAGTGGTGCTCCATCAGTGGAATAAAAGACTTGGTGCTAGCTGTTCGCTTGGGAGGGAGGGGGTGGGGGGTGGATAAAGAAAGAGGACATGATTGCAATGCCAGGCCTATCATCAAGTAAAAACAAAAAAACAAAAACAAAACTTCCTGTTTGAAATTATTCTGAGTGCAGTTGCTGCATTAAGTCGGTCGCTCTATGTGTGTGTGTGTGTGTGTGCGCGTGTGTGCATGCGTTTCCTTTCTGCATATTTCCGAGCACATGCAACCACTTTGAAAGATATTTTGATGTGGCCACCAGCGCACACTTCTTTCATCCCAGGTGGGATTTTTCTCCCTATTTGCTTAGAGCGAGCACACACAGGAGGGAAAAGATACACAGCACTTTGTCAAGACATGTCATATCAATCTGTGGAAAGCCCCTGACACAGTTACAATTTTAATATAGTTACCCAATAGACTCTTAACCCCCCCCCCCTACCCCCAAATTCTGGGTTATTTCTTACGAAAGTAGCCAAATTGTAGAAGGAAATGAAACATTTAAATGCCTATAAGCTTTTTGTTGGGTCAAAAATCAACCAATCAAGTATGACTGGTGGCCATGACAGGCATCGACATGCTGTTCATTCGGCTACACACATTACCGTGCTGAGGTCGACACTTTCTACGTTTGGATTTCTTCATTTATCATTCCTCAATGGTAAGTACGTTACACATTTTATTCTTTTGAAAACGGTCATGTTGCTATGCAGGAATCATTCATTAAAAGAAGAAAAAGCTCAAAAGCCTTACTCTGGTAAGGCAATGTGAGCTTTTTTTTTTTAAAGTCGGTTAATTTTGAAAGCTCATTATTAAATCGTAACTATTATTAGTATTTTTTTTCAACCGATGTAGATTTTTTTTTCTATTCCATGGCCAAAAACCTGTGTCTACACAAAAGCAACACACGTGTGAAAAATAGACTTAGTATGACTATATGAGAGTGGGCTTCCATTGTTAACAGTTCCCATTTGCTTGAAAAATTCACTGTTTTGTTTTCCACCAGGTTTGACTTATACTATAAAACAGAAGGAAGGGCAATTTTTTTTATAACACTCGTACAAAACACTATTTGTAAAAATATACTTATGCATGTGTTTTTGTTGTTCAGTTTTTGATGAACCCCCATTTGTGGCCCAATATTGATGGTGTTTAGTTTCACTTTTGTTTTTGCACTACCGGTATGTAGCAAATGTTTTGAAAAATTATATCAAAAGGTATTTTGACAACAATTTAGCACTGGCACTCATTGCAATTAACTTGCACCACAGTCCTATGTAACCATGAACTTGCTTCACTCTCTTTTTCCCATCCTACCAACCCCCCCCAAAAAAGGGGGGAAAAAAAACGAAAAAAGAAAATACAGCTGCAAATTCTGTGTTTTGGCCTAAGCGACAAATTATAAGTGGCTACTAGAACTTGAATGTCTAAAAATACACCAGCTATTGATGTGCTTGGGAAAAATTGTTTTGATTTTCCTCCGCATTATTTCAAATTGTACCTGCAGCACAGAGGGAACTGAGAGGGACCGGCGAATTGTCTCTAATGTCCTCAACGATGGTAGTTTATTGAACAACAAGATGGAGAGAGGACAAAGCCCTGACACACTGAACCAGGAAAACACTCACATTCTCATTCGCACTCTCTCAGGCACACGCACGCACGCACGCACGCACGCACGCACGGGCGGCAACCACAGCTTACAAGGAAAAACATATCCAGATGTTCTCCTCATAGACTCACTAAACCCCCCTCCCACACACACACACACACTTGCTTGTCGGCCACATATGGCCCACATATTCCAGAGGCCCACTCTCAAGACTCGTTTTACTTCTGCAGACGTTTGGTCCACCTATACATCTCAGGAAATCACCGACATCCCCATCGCCATCATTATCATCATTAAAATAGAGCAAGGACATGCCCCCAACAGATCAGGAAGTGCTCTGTTGTCATTACTGGAAAGTTTTAACAATATACCCACCGTTTTTATATACATCTGGTCAATATATTGATATTAGTGGTTGAGTGAACTTGGGTGATAAGAGGCTGTGGATTCACAACTGCGGTGAGGTGGTATTTGGAGGATTCAGTTTGGGGCCTATCTGAGGTCACTCCTGCTCAAGCCAGGGCCTGTCTGAGGTCTACACTGCCAAGCTCTCTAACCTACTGAAGGATGCCCAAGGGTACTGACAAAGTGTGAGCTGAAAAGGCTGCTGATAAACCTGTGCCAAGAAAAATCCCAGATCCCAACAACCTTGGTCGGAGAGTATGAGCGAGCCGGGTGGTGTCATGGAGGTGGATGCATCTGTGCTGGAATCAATCAATACAAAGCGAAGCAAGTTGGACATGCTTGACTCACAAGGAGAATATATCCCTGAGTTAAAAAAAAAAAAAAAAATACAACCTAGAGTTTAGCCCAAAGCAGATTGAAGACCTGTCAAATGAAAATGCCTTCCTTAAGGGTCTGGTGGAAGGTAGTGCAAAAATTTTTATCTGCTTCTATCATCTTAGACAACAAGCAAATGAAAGGACCTTATTGGATATACAATGCAGAGTGGTGAGAATCTGATATTTGAGAGGATAGTGGCAACTCTGAAGAGACTGTCAGACACTTTATGACCCAAAACCTAAAAATGCACTCAAAGGTGGTGCGAGACATAACCTTCTCCAGGGTTCACAATCTGGGCAGATCCGTGGATGGGAAAACAAGGCCAATAATAGCTCGTTTTGAGCATTACAAGCAGAAAGTGTTGGTGAAGAGCCAAAGTAAGGAGCTGAAAGGGTCCTCGTTTTGGCTAAATGACCACTTTCCAGCAGAGATCAATGGCAGGAGGAAAAAGCTGAGACCAATAATGAGAGAAAACTGGGGCCTGAAACATAAAGTGCCATTGACGGTCGACAGGCTGGACATAAATGGACAACTCGACAGGGACTCGGAGGTGACCCCTTGGCTCTTTTAGAAGAGCTTTGTGTTTTGTAGATTTTTGTACATTCCGTGACTCTAGCAACTTTACATCCAAAGAAAAGCTGAAAACATTGCTCACCCAAATATATGTAGTCTGAGGAATAAAATAATGTATATGGTCTGTTGTTGTCAAACACAATTAATAAAAATTTGCTGAAAACCATGTGGGTGAGACATTTGAAGAAGCATCGTGCATCCAAGGGTATAATCTATCCAGAAAGGACAGGAATGTATATGGGAGCTTATCATGTTATCAGGTTACAGGGTGCATGAAAGGGTTAAAAACCAACAAGAAAGGTTTCAATGCATCATCTTGTATAAATCATATGTACTTGAGTGGAGATGAGCTGTGTCAGTCTCAATAGGTTGTAGCGACGACAATGTGGTAGGTAGCACGGAATACTTTACCACTGTCAATGTCCAAACTGACACAGAAATCACGATTCAAAAGTCAAATAAAAAAAAACGTGGGAATGTCACTGTAGCATCTTCAACTCTTAATGTCGTTCATAAAATGATGTTACAATGGATTATAGGGTTTAATACATGTTGCTTTTTTCCTCCAATTTTATTATTAATTTTTTTATGTATATTGCTTTTGGATTTTCTTTCGAAATGAATGTTTGTAAATTTATGTACTGTTTTCATAGGAGAACTCCAAGAAGACTAGCAGTGCCTGAGGGCACAGCTAATGGGGATCCTAACAAATAAAACAAAACAAAATGACTGACATGTAATAGACAGCAGTTCCTATTAAAAAATATACAGTACTGGATTAGCAGGACATACAATACAGTAAATTTGCTGAGAATTGTTGCTCTGACAGTTCGTGAATACAGGCCATGCACCTAGAAACGGCTGAACCCCCTCCTCTACAAGAGCTCCTGGCAGGCCATCTGCTTGAGGCCCATAGTTACTGAAGGGAGACGTGTTTTTCTGTGTGTGTCTGAGAATGCCCCAGACAGGAAGGAAGAGAGTGGGCCCTGCAGCACAACTCGGGAACTCAGGTTGTGTTTTACTTCTTTTTCCACGGGTGCGACAGAGTCCGCGCTGGCTTCTTTTAAAAGAAGTCAGTCATTAATATGTTCCCCCGCTTCCTCTCGTGACGCCACACATCGCTCTCAGGACTGACCTGGGACCCGGACCACCGTGTTCTGCGTAAAGTCATTTGTTCCATGAGTTTAAAAAGAAAAAGAAAATTACTGTTCGTGTCTGTGAGTGTAACCTCAAGCTCATTTCCAGTGAGGCGACTAAAAATAAAAGTGCTGATTTGAACAAAAGCAGTCCGGTTGTGCTGATAATTGCGGAATGAATCAAAGGCGTTGGGTTTTTTCGGTTTCCCCTCTACAAATGTTGTGGTGTTTCTATTAGCATTATAAAATTACTTGTTGACAACCTTATCTTAGGCTACCAATCACAGTGCGGTTCCTAAAGAGGGTTGCTGTATACGCATGCCCATAATCGGGCCACATTTGAAAACTTTCCCTTTTCTGTTCAACGTCAACAAAGGCCTGATTGGATGTCTCTAAAAGATTAACCTAACTGATTATCCTGTGGTGTTGAGTGTGTCTGGAGTGAGCTTTCATCCCAATCTGCTTGGAAAACTTCGAGCGGCCAAATGTAAATGTTAACACTTTTTTGACGTTGTGACGTGATATGCACAAACAGCCAATGAGGAACTGACCTGAATCTCACCGTGCCCGCATATTTTTTGGGTGGTTAAAAATCAATATCCGAAAAAAGCTGGTCTTCCCGTAGTGATAAATTTGAGCTCACTTGTTTTCTGAGTTTGGTCATGTGACCTTTGCAAGCTGAGCCGTGATTGGTCGTTACCTGAGCTCTGAGCAACTGTAATGTCATTTTCAGTTGACAGCAAGTGGCAAATTGGGACTTAAAATGGCCTGCTTTTGCTGCTTAATTCATATTCCGAAAACAAAATGTTAATCAGAATACTGTGCGTAGACAAGTGGGGGCAGATTTTTAGGTTGACTTCGCTGTTAAGTTTGATAACAAGTGATGCGCATAGTGTCCCTGAATGATGTATTACATTGCCTACACACCGCACCCCAAGGGAAACCGAACATGGCGGGCTGTAGCGTACCACTTGGCGGAAGGCTGTCCTAATGCACGGCAGCTTCAAAAATCTGGCAAAGGAGGAGGTGAAAGTGACTCACCAGGCGCCTGGGATGACAAAACTCACGACTCACGCTGTCCACATCTCTGCTAAAGACAACAAAACAAAGGAAAGTCACGATGTGTCGGATAACCGCTTTGGCACTGGGGGGCCGGTCGCTGGAGGAAACGGTCCCCTTGAAAGCGTAACTGCTGATGACATCATTTCTCTGGCTAAAACAATGACAACAAATGAACTTGAAAGAGTTATAAAAGAGCATCTGGGGTCTCTTTAATTTCAACTAAGGAGAGGGAATTGGAAAAAAAACAGAAAACAATAACAAGTTGTTTGGGCTACAACAGTAAAATCCACGGTCTTCAAAGTATAGAAAGCAAATACACATATACAAAAAGCACCTCAAGATGAACTTTCACTTAAAGAGGTCATACAAAACTATTTCATATGAGCCAATAATATATTTTTGGGATCAATGGCTCATATGCAGTACGATTAGTTGCATACACACAGTGTAGTGTATGAAAGGCTACACCTCTCCGAATAAAAAATAATGAATGGGACATAAGCACCCAACGATGTGGAGTGACACAGAATCGGTCTTCCTATAATAGGTTACTTTTGAAAGACGAGATGAGACCAAGCAGCAACTTTGATGTTTGCGTTTTGATGATTAAGTGCAGCTTGCATTTGCAATTCTGTGCAAGTTTGCCCAAAACACACAGCTAAACGACAGACGTGCTGCGCACAGGCAAGTGGGAAAAAGGCGCCTACTGCAAACACGCTTCATCAGCAGAAAAGAGACGCTCTCTCAGCACTGTTGCAAGCAACCACCTCTGCAACATTTGTCTCTGCCGCGTCTCAAGCGTCTCCGCGGGGACGAGTTGGATCGGCAAACGGCGAGGCTCAGTACGGGGCAGCCGGCGTCCAGCTCGCCTCGTCTGGAAAGGTTTGTGCGTGAGACGCCACCTGGTTCTGTAAACACTCCTTCAGCTTGTCTTCTGTCAGCGTCAGCCGATGTTCCAAGATGGACACCGTCTGGAAGGACAAAGAGGAGGAGGAGGATGATTGGAAGCGAGACAAAAAGGGAAGGAAGGAGATGGACAGAGGAGGCACGTTAGGACGCGCAGCGCCAGCGTGACAGTGATGGACAAATAATGGCAGCAATTGTCTGAGTGTGAATGAGGCAGTTTGTGTACTTTTGAGGCGTCGTGAGCGTGAAACAATATGGCTTGGAAAAGGTCTGCTTCTGCCCGCCACAAGACACTCGAAAATAGATGCAATATGGATCGGTGCGATCAGCAGCATCAGCAGACGGCATTGGAAACCCCAAAGACAAGCACAATTCAACTTGTTCTCATTTCAACATAATTCTTCCCATGGGAAAGAATGTTAGTTGCCATTGTATCACACAATCCTTGACTAACTATTGACATTTACTTATCCTTATTTGTTCCAGTGACATTTAGACATTAATAACGGTCAAAGGTGCAAAACAGATGCCAACAACTAAAAAATGACACGAAACAAAGTTCAATCAGGTAATTTGATGTAAAATAAACACCCAGAGACTGAGACCTGTTCAGAAAAAAATTATAAATAAAAGAATAAAAATATCATTTTCAAACCCATCTCACAAAGACTAAATAATAAATGGCCTATACATTATTTCATAAAAAATAAAAACAATGCGACAGTAGCAGTGTACAATCGGCAAAGGCTCTCCATAAGGCGTAGAAAAAAAAGTAGAGTGTTTCCGGTAACATGTAATTTCAGCATAGGGTTGGTAGGTCGGACAACGTTTTTTTAATCTTTTTTTTTTTGCCCCATCAAAAATGTAAACAAAATAACCATGAAACATAAAATAAGGATATATTGAAACCCCCGCTCGCCGCCAAAGGCGGCGAGAGAGTTGGATACCCCCCGGCTGGGTGTTACAACCATCTCGTTACCTCTGCGTCCCGCGTCCTAGACGACCCGTGGTGTTCGTCAAAAAGTTCGCTGAATCTTTTCGATACATCAATGCAGTGGCGTTTGCTCTTGGACAGCAAGGGAAGCACGACTTCCCCTAAAATGTCAAAGAATAAGTGATCAAATATATGAATGTAAATTTCATTGTGTGTACATGTCATTGACTAAATATGCGCTACAACGTGCTCAACTTTTATTCAGAATTAGCTTCTTCTTATGGGATACGACGAGACTCCCTGCTCATTCATTCCCGCAGCTTCGCTGTGCTTTACACGGAGCACGCCGAGCGTCCGCAGAGAGTTTATTGCCCAGACTCCCGGCTTCTCGAGAGTTCAGGGTAGGTTGTCCCAATGCGTTGAACGGAAACGAGTCATTGGATACGAGCTGGTTTTTGTCCCGCCCACGGACGCCCGGGGTCTCTGGGAGTCTATGGACAGTGGGCGTGTGTCGGCCCCGCCTGGACGCTGAGCTTTCTGCATGAGGATCGGATGATCCGTCTGAGGCGGAATCTCACAGAAAAATAAGCCAATCACCGATCTTTTGGTGTAGCCACCCGTGAGAGCATTTTTCAATTCTCAGTCTGTTCTGAGTTGAACTGTAGACTTCTAATAATCTCGAGTGGCAACACTCTTTATTGAAAACGACTAGCGACAGATTAATCTATTATTTCTGGTGTGTTTTATTGTAGTTGCTTGTGTTCGCAGACTGACTTATATCACCACAGGTAAGAACCTGGAAAAGACGTCTTGTTGGTATGCCAGGGTCACAGATCATTTTCTTGAAAATGGAGAGTCGAATTCACGTAGAAATAAACAGATACATTTAATGATGTAGCCTGAAATTGAGCTTCCCCTTCTTGACAGACCAGCATCCGCCACTGCATCAATGGATGCTATTTTCTTAATATTATGGTGCGAGCATGCGACTGCAACACACAAAACGCGGTTTAAACTGTTGTCGGAGATCGTGGCCGCCGCCATGATTCAATGTTGTTGACAGACGACAGGGCACACGACGCGCACACTCAACGTGAATATCGCGAGAGTTTGGACCAATGTAAACGCTCTAAATTCATCTTTCCTTTTATTATTTATAATTTTGTCTGTGGTTTTATTGTTTTGATTGTAAAGCGTCCTTGAGTGTTTTGAAAGGCGCTTATAAATGAAATATTATTATTATTATTATTATTATTACACAAAAATGTAGAAGGTTTGAAAAAAAATGTCGACCGTAAAGTTTTTTTTTTCGAGGTAGAAATTCTCGTTCGGTCGGGTTACCGGAAACACACTACTTTTTTTTCTACGCCTAACCTCCGGTTATACCGAAATACAAAGATGTTTGTCTCTCAGTCGAGATATATCACTTTAATATACTTCCTTTACATCTATTACTACTATCCTATTAGCTCAGGCTTTAGTGCCATCTTGTGGATGGTGATAGAAAGAGCACAAAAACCGCAACTGGGTGCCTTTTTCACCAAATAGCTGAAAATAGGTCTTGAATAGGTGAAAAAGTGCACTGAACCACAAATAGGCAGGCATACATTACTGGTTCCACTGTATTTTGAGAATTGTCTGGACGCCTGAGCGTCAAGATAAGAGATGAGTTCCACCATCTTTGCGTATAAGGCTTGTACACATCTCTGTTACACCAGTCAAATGCTTTCACTCCACGGCAAGTAACGGTCTACAGTGAACAGACTAGAAAGCGTCCAGGCGTTCTCTAATCAACCAAGCACATGGTGCTGCTGCCAGTGGTCTGGCAAGTTCAAGGCTCGGCCGGTGCGTGATTCAATTATTTGTGACTGCAACAAAAAAGGGTGTATGTCTGTTATTTTGCTTTGGTTTCATTTGATTTTCTTTGTTTTTGCCCCTGACTGATTGATTTGTTATTTGAATTCTGAGTAGTGCCTGAAGACATTTAAGACAAGAAAACAATGATGTCCCATTGCAAAGCCAGGCGATGTAATCATGATCACAAATCATTCAGGCGGCACTTTTACGACAACAGTTGTGAAAAAAGAAAAAAAAGATCATCTCAAGGAGGCTGAAAACAGTAACATGATTGTGAACATCTCCCTTGTGTTGCCTGGTGACAAACACAGTGCGGCAAGGAAGCTCATGACTTTGGATACGGTGAGTGAGGAACACGTCGACAAAACTCCCTTGTTTAATGCATCAAACAAAAGACCTTGTTTGCAGGATTAGCTGTGAAAAAGTATTTCATAAAATCTTCACAAAGTGGCAACTCCTCTGGTTTTTGGAGACATTGTCTCTTTGGAGTGGAGGATGGCATCGGAGTGTATTTTCACTCCTGTCCCATCCCACGCCCAAAGGGGAGATTGCGTCCTGTCATAGTTCAGACTGGTTTAATAAAGCAAAGTTTACGGAGTGAATGACCAACGGCATGTAAAAAAGCCACTGGAATTCAACTTGGGACCATGCGGTGAGTGATTGTCACTCGCGGCCCTTTTCCATCTGTATACATGTCAATAAAATGAATATTTTGCCATCAAAAGCCCTTTCCTAGTGTTGTTTTTGTTGCTTCATAGTTAAGGTGACACAAAAGCAAAAATAAATAAATAAATACTAGCATCAAAGTTGCCGCTTTGCTGATCACTTGTTTTAGGTGAAACCAGCCTGTGTTCGACTAAAGAATGGCCAATGACAGGAACAAAGTGGCAAACCAACTTTTTGTTGGTAAAGGAGGAGAGTCGACTCTTTCCTTTGCAGTTTTCACATTGTCACGCAACGCAATATTCTGTGGGCGTTGAGTGATCAGTCAAAAGGCTCGAAAATGGCGGGCAAGATGGCGAAACTGCTCCAATAATGGACGGAGGTGAATCTGTTAAAAGCAGTTAATGGGTGTTATTGTTAATTATGTTCTTGGTCAAGTCTTACAATACTATCATTAAATCTCCTTTTGTTGATTTAGTTATTAGAAAACGGTTATGAAATGAATTATTTAAGGTAACATGTAAGATAAAAAAAAATGACTTGCCCTCATTACTGAACAAATTAAGAAAAGGGGGCCCCTTAAGGTTTTTTTTTTTTATTTTATTACGCCACACGAGGCAAAGGGAACATGTTAGCAAAAGGAATTATGTGTTATGAAACTGTCCTACACTGAATGAATATCGTGGGTCCTGATAATAATCAGTTTCTTGTTCAGTGATTTTTTTGGAGGGGTTTGATATTCACCAGAGCTTTTCCACGAGGCTATTGTCAGACTTGTGGGGGCCTCAGATCTCTTTTACTGCTCATTCTGTGGAATAAAATGACAACGCAGACTGTATTTTGAAATTAGATCCGAGTAATGCTCCAATGATATTGTTAAAAAAAATAAAAAATAAAAAAACGCAAGGCTGAGCTGAGGTTTGGAGAGTGTCAGGTTTAACTAGAAACATGAACTTGGACACTTCATGGACTAACCCTATTTGTTCTTCAATCCAACTGCACAAATCAAAATTTTTGACACAGTTGGCAGAACATCAGAATTCCTGACGAGTCCAAAGGGCACTGGACTGATGCGCTCTCTTGCACAGATAAGCACAGAACGCTGATCAAAGTATAAATGAATTCCAAAGAGTAGATGGCTGAAGAGTCCTGCCATGTTTTGACATTCCAATCAGAGTTGATTTTGTGTTTCTGTAAGATTCTATAATAGATTAGTGATGTTTATTTGTCCTCATCATTAAACATTATGGTTATTCTAATTTACTTTCGTTTTGAGTGTTGGGGGCGCAACAGATAGGTGCGTATGCGGGTTGCTATTTTAGTCCGCAAATTGAGGAATCGCGCGGATGAAAGTTTGAGATGGCGGCGAAAAAACTCACAAAGGTCTACTAATTACGTCATTTAAGAAATGGCAATGCCAGTCTGATTTTTCGTATGAATCGTCCGAAGGCGTATCACTAAACTGACCTGTGACGTATGCACAAAACACGAGCGAGAGACGGACGGCGAGGCACGATTACATGGCAAATTGGTCATTAGATTTGTAAGCTAATCGCTGTGAAAAATGTTATGAAAAAGTATTGGTTATTCTATAATTTACTGGTTGTAGCATGGTAACTTTATGAATAAAATATTCGTCACAAGGTGTAGTAATGCTAGACTGCAACACACAAAAGCGGTCTAAACTATTTTCGGAGATCGCGGCGCCGCCATGATTCAATGTTGTTGACACATGACTGACAAATGACGCGCAAGACAATGTTTAAAAGTGTTTTGTTGTCGAAGAATATATGTAAGTTACCTTACATATATTCTGGTGGTTACACTTGTATGACATTTAACCCTTTCAGGGACAGCGGTTACTACAGTGGACAGCTTATTACGTTATCAGGTTACTGATTATCATTATTGGTGAATGAAAGGGTTAAGAATGTTATTTCAAACATTGTATGTGAAAATATAGAAAATACAGGTGTCATTGTAGATACAGTATTAGTAAGGCGTAGAAAAAAAAGTAGTGTGTTTCCGGTAACCCGACCGACCGAGAATTTCTACCTCAAAGAAAAACTTTACGGTCGGCATTTTTTTTCAAACCTTCTACATTTTTGTGTAATAATAGCCTTTCAAAACACTTAAGGACGCTTTACAATCAAAACAAGAACAATAAAACCACAGACAAAATTATAAATAACAAAAGGAAAGATGAATTTAGAGCGTTTACATTGGTGCAAACTCTCGCGATATTCACGTCACGACGTTTGCCCTGTCGTCTGTCAACAACATTGAATCGTGGCGGCGGCCACGATCTCCGACAACAGTTTAAACCGCGTTTTGTGTGTTGCAGTCGCATGCTCGCACCATAATATTAAGAAAATAGCATCCATTGATGCAGTGGCGGATGCTGGTCTGTCAAGAAGGGGAAGCTCAATTTCAGGCTACATCATCACAAGATGGCACTAAAGCCTGAGCTAATAGGATAGTAGTAATAGATGTAAAGGAAGTATATTAAAGTGATATATCTCGACTGAGAGACAAACATCTTTGTATTTCGGTATAACCGAGGTTAGGCGAGAAAAAAAGTAGTGTGTTTCCGGTAACCCGACCGAACGAGAATTTCTACCTCGAAAAAAAAAACTTTACGGTCGACATTTTTTTTCAAACCTTCTACATTTATGTGTAATAATAATAATAATAATAATAATATTTCATTTATAAGCGCCTTTCAAAACACTCAAGGACGCTTTACAATCAAAACAATAAAACCACAGACAAAATTATAAATAATAAAAGGAAAGATGAATTTAGAGCGTTTACATTGGTCCAAACTCTCGCGATATTCACGTTGAGTGTGCGCGTCGTTTGCCCTGTCGTCTGTCAACAACATTGAATCATGGCGGCGGCCACGATCTCCGACAACAGTTTAAACCGCGTTTTGTGTGTTGCAGTCGCATGCTCGCACCATAATATTAAGAAAATTGCATCCACTGCTGTATCGAAAGATTCAACGAGGCGAGGGCGGCGGCGTTCAAGTCGGCCGCGAGAGGCGGGAGGCGGGCGGGCGTGACGGTGGGGCGGGCGGGGTTGTGGTACGGCGCGCCGGTCGTTGGCGGTCGTCTACTCTACCCCGCCACGAACACCCAGCGCCCGCCCCGCGCCCGACCCGCGAGGCGGGCGGCGGCGGCGGCGCACCCTGCCTCCGAGCCCGGAGCGAGAGCGAACCCAAATAGGCGGCGGCGCCGCCGCGCGGAGCGGCGGACGACGGCGGCGGAGGCGTCGCGGGGAGAGGGGGACGGTGTCGGGCGCAGGGTCGGTCGGTGCGCTTCGCGCCACCTCCGCATCCCGCCCGTCCCCGTCACTACCCGGTCAGGCGCCCGTCGGCGTTCCCCGCCCGCCCACCCCGCCGACCAGCGCGTCGCGCTCGTCGACGTCGACCCCCCGTCCGCCTTAGTCTTACGGCACCCTAGTCCAGGCCGGGCCACGACCACCACGGGCCGTCTAGGTCGCGGGACGCAGAGGGTCTAACACCCAGCCGCTGGGTACCCAACTCGCTCGCCGCCGAGCAGGGGTTTCAATCAGTGGCGATTGCTCTCGGACTGCAAGGGAAGCTTGGCTTCCCCTAAAATGTCAAAGAATAAGTGATGAAATATATGAATGTAAATGTCATTGTGTGTACATGTCATTGACTGAATATGCGCTACAACGTGCTCAACTTTTGCCTCGAATCAGCTTCTTCTTATTACTGGTTACGACGTACGACGCGAGTCCCTTCTCCTTCACGCCGCAGCTTCGCTGTGCTTTAAACGGTAGTGAGTTCAGGGTAGGTGGTCCCAATACGTTGAACGGAGACGAGTCATTGGATACAAACTGTTTTTTGTCCCGCCCACGGAGTTCGGCGTCTCTGGGACTGGATGGCAGTGGGAGGGTACCGGACGCCAGGCTTTTCTGCATCAGATTGGATGCCTGTGTGCCAGTTCGAGTGACATTGAAATGAGCCAATCACCGAGCTTTTAGTGATTGACATTGAAATGAGCCAATCACCGAGCTTTTAGTGTAGGCATCTGTGCGAGCATTTTTTTCAACTCGCATTCTGTTCCGAGTTGAGCTGGAGACTTCTAATCATTTTTGAGACACTCTTTGTTGTAAACAACTAGCGACAAATCCATCTTTTATTTCTGGTGGGTTTTATTGTAGTTCCTATAGTTGTAGGACACTAATTAAGTACGGGGAAAAGACGCCTTGTTAGTCTGACAGGGTCACAGATCATTTTCTTGAAAAGCAACGGAGCTAGAGTAGAATTCGCGTATAAATAAACGGACACATTTTATGATGTCGATCAAAATTGAGCTTCCCCTCTTTGACAGACGAGCATCCGGCACTGGTTTCAATGTCTCCTTTTTATGTTTTATGGTTATTTTGTTTACGTTTTTGATGGGGGAGGGAGGGAGAAAAAAAGATTTAAAAAAAAAAAAACTTTGTCCGACCTACCGACCCTATGCTGAAATTTCATGTTACCGGAAACACACTACTTTTTTTTCTACGCCTAATGGGAACATCCATCCATTTTCAACACCGTTTATCCAGAACAGGGTCAAAGGGGTGGCTGGAGCCTATCCCAGCTGACTTCCGGCCCTGAACTAGTCGCGAGTCAGTTGCAGGCTACATACAGAGACAACAACCATACACAGCCCCATTCACACCGTCATTGAGTGGGAACTGATCCCACACTGCCTGCACACAAGTCAGACGAGTGTACCCACTACACCATCAGCGACACGTAATGGAACCATTCATTCATTCATTCCAAGGGTCGCGGGGGGTGCTGGAGACTATCCCAGCTGTTTTCGGGCAGTAGGCGGGGGACACCCTGAACCGGTTGCCAGCCAATCGCAGGGCACAGAGACGAACAACCATCCACACTCACGAACAACCATCCACACTCACACTCACACCTAGTGGACAGGCTGAGTGTTCACTTAGCCTGCCATGCATGTTTTTGGAATGTGGGAGGAAACCGGAGTACCCGGAGAAAACCCACACAGGCCCGGGGAGAACATGCAAACTCCATACAGGGAGGCCGGAGCTGGGATTGAACCCGGTACCTCTGCACTGCGTGGTCGACGCGCTAACCATTGGACCACCGGGCCGCCGTAATGGAAACTATTACAATTATAATTGTTCTGAACACGAAATGCTGTTTTGAAAGACGACCAAATGAAACTTTGAACATTGTCGTATAAATGATCTCCATGGAGCAGAATGGATTGTGATCAAACTTTAAGGTGTGGCTATACAGTATATGACCACCACAACACCTTTAGGAGAATGTCGTTCAATCCTTTAGGAAAAATAAAGTCTCTACCCAACAATGTGAAGAGCTGAAAAACCTTGTGATAAAGTCTGTCTTCTGATGATCAATAAAACCGTGTGACCTTGAACTCCATGAAAAAATGTGCAGAAAACGGATAGCAGGCCTGTAAAAAGTCATGGGGAGTCATGCTTAAAAACAACAAACGTGCCAAAAATGATGATAAGGAAACTGCTGTCGGCAGTCGTGGTCTTCAGATGTGGGGTATGCGCGGGTGAGGGTCGTTTTCTTTCTGAGTCATCAGACCAGGCATCTTCTGTTATTCAATCCAAGCAAGCAGGGTAAATGTGTGTACGGTATATCTTTCTCCTGGTCTCTGTTCTCTAGATCAATAATACCCTGTTTATCTTACCAAACTGATATCGCCCGTCAGTCCTCAGCCTTACGGACGTTGTTTGTATGAGTGTGCGTGCGATTGTGCACGTGTCCCCGAGGCTGCAGCAACATGATACCGCTCCATGGTTTTCATTTAGGGTAGGAACCAAATCTTTCTGCCCCTAAAATGGAGCGAGCACAGTTTCTCTTTTCATTCTAGAATGCATTATACGTCCCATCGCCTTCAGCGTTACCGGCCTGTGTTACAGTCTCATCGCTTTGGTACGGCCCACGCTATGTCTGACCCAAAAGACAGACCGGTGTTGATGCCGAACTGCTTCAGGAGGAATGTAAAAAAATAAAGATCCAAAACAGCGTTGGAGGAGGGAGACATCTAAAACATGCTGGATAGAGACGTTCGAGGAACAGAGTTGGACATCCCTGCTGACAATTTATGTTAGCGTAGCTCAAGGACATTAAGCTCAAAAGCCTCATGGAGAGGATGTAGGTCAGCTTCTAAAGTCTATTTACAAAGCAATGTGAAATACATTTACATAGGGGCTGGTTTTCGTATTTACTAATACTGTAACTTCAAATTCATGTTACATCTCTTGAATGTATTGGAACATGTTTCGAGAAATCAAAGCCCAACTTCCCTCTATTGCTCATTAAAACGAATGATGGACGACATTCAAAAAGTGTTTCGGCATGAGTGAAAAAGTCCATGTATAGGGTGATACATAGCAGTTTTACATAGGGTAAAGTGCTGTAGATACAGTACTGAGGGGGAACTACTCACAACTGGGTGGAGTGGTGGGTGGACAAGTGAAAAACAGCTACGACAGCAAAGTGAGTCTTTGGAAGCTTCTGTCGTATGCTGAATAATTCATTCGCGTCCCTCAGATTTGACTGTGAGAGGTATAAAGAGCTGAATGGTGAAGCAAGAAAGTATATATTGGCAGTTATTTGTGCTTTCCTAATAGCATGGGTGTTACAATCTGTTCACGTTTGCCTTATTTGCTGGCTTGGCTGTTGTATTGTAAAATGGTAAAGAAAAATTGTCATGAGTAAGGCCATCCAGTGAGGCCCAAAACCCTCCTCTCGAGTTGACGTGTTGACATAAAAGGTCATAGTGCATTCCGTGACTGCTCATCGTGTCATATATTCCCATTGTCATTCTGGGTGTTCCGTTTTCAGACTTGAAGGAAACATCACGTATTAGTGGTGAAATGTGAAAGGGGTGACAAAGCATGCTGCAGCCTGCCTCTCTGAGCGAGCCGTTTTTTTTTTCCAGAATCCCATGCAGGTTTCTATACATGACCATCCATGTGTTTGACTGCAAATATTCCTCTGTGACATATGCTCATCCAACAATACCCAACTCGGAATTTGTTGACAGTCTACATATTTGATGCTCCATTTGTGGCACTTCCCCTTTCGACCCAAGCTCCACCAAATATGATATGCAATATAGCCACGCTTCCAACCTAATTGTTTTATCTTTACATTCACACCACATTTCACTGAATTCCGTCTCTTTGGAAGTGTGTGTCTTGCGATATCTTGACAGAGCAACGTGGTAACATTTTCACCCATAATTGGAATGCCCCAGTGAGAAGAAGAAAGCTTTCTAAAGTACTCAGATATCAAATATAGGGCTCGACGAATACCTCCTCACATCATCGGAGGATCCATAATTCATGAATCAAACATGGGTAAAACAACACTGAGGCCCTGCTGATGAAAATGAAAAAGAGGATTAGAACCAAATCCATAGTGAACACATGTTTTGGGGCGCTAATGTGTGCTTGAACTGAACGAAATGTGATTCATCAACCAGTTGGATTCAGTGTCAAGCACCTTAGAAGGAGTTATGTAATCGTTTTCGTGTCCATGCTGCTGAAACCATTTCTGGCCTACAAGTTGAGAAGTAAAAGGAAGCTTTTGTTCTCAACTGCATGAGTGGGTGGCGCGGTGCATGCCACGAAAGATGAGCCCGACGTCCACTTACCTGCGTGAGAATATCCAGTTGACCCATAATGTGTTCAAGCGTGGTGGTTAGGCCAGGGGGAGCGCTTTCTTCCAAGACAAGGGACAGTTGAGGCGAGGGCTGAGCCGGGCAGTGGACCTTTGGCTCCACGTGGTGGACCTTTGGCTCCACGTGGTGGACCTTTGGCTCCACGTGGTGGACCTTTGGCTCCCCGTGGTGGACCTTTGGCTCCACGTGGCGGACCTTCGGCTCCACGTGGTTGACTTTTGGCTCCACGCCGTGGACCTTTGGCTCCACGCCGTGGACCTTTGGCTGGGTGGAGGTGGAACTGGTGCTCAAACTCCTGTGGGTGTTGGGATGCATGGCTGCACTGGGACGACGGCCTATTTTGGCAGCTGTTTGGGCTGGTTCCAAGGCCTAAAATCGTGGCAACAGAAACGCGGTCACTCTCTCTTAAAACCTTCGTCCTACATTGAAATACAAACTCTCAATTTGAAAGCCTAACTTTAAGCTTGAACCTCAACTTCAAACTGAAATCCTCATTTAAATGTCAGATCTTGAAATGAAGCGCTAAACGTAGGTTCAAACCACAACATAGAGGCTTAACGCTGACTCCAAATTCTAAATCTGATGTTTAAGCCAAACAGGAGACGACGGTTCAACCAAATACCGTATTTTCCGCACTAAGGCACACCTTCAATGAATGGCCTATAAAGGGAATACAATGAAAAACAGCTTCATTTATATAGAGCTTTCACAACTGCTGCCGCTGGGACAAAGCGCTTTACAGAACAATTAAAATATTATGTCCAAGAAATCAGAATATTGATCCATATGTAGAAGGCGCATCGGATTATAAAGCGCACTGTTGGCTTTTGAGAAAATTTAAATGCTTTTAGGTGCGCCTTACAGTGCGGAAAATACAGTACATGTACAGGGATAACTCATGGAGGTAAGCTATTTCAAAATGTCTAAAACTAAGAGCAGAGGTATGCTGCCCTGAGTGGGTGGCAAATGACTACTTTGCACAGCAAACAAAATAATTATCTTAAACACAGAGAGCCTGCTCGAACATGCACTTTCAAACTATACATTGGTAGTGACAGGCTTATTTTCCCCAGAATTGGGAGTGATCCAAAAGGAGCAGAAATCTGTACTGGGCCGAAATGATCCAAGTATGGAAAAAGTAGACAAAAAGTCACACAGTCTGGAAACTTTGTGGTAGGTTTTTGCTTTTCACTTTTCACACAAAAGAACAACCTTTTTTGAATAGAATTTTGTTAAAAGGCTACATTGGATACAAACATGTGACAAGACTGACAACATAAACATGCACATTTGAAATGAAAAGGGCAGTTATGACAAGTTGTTATTCAAAAGTTAAATTTGAGTGAAACTTATGTCATGTTCAAGTTCGTCTTTTGTGACAATCATTTTCATCCCAATTACACGACACAATGTCGTTATCAAGCATGAGTACTCTCTATAGAGTACTCAAATTTAAGTACTAGTGCTTGAAAAAGTCAGAACAAAAAGTGGTATGGGTGCATCCCGAGTTCGTTCTGCATCTCAACAGCTGCTTCAGTGCTTACAAGGGGTCACGGCAGGCCAACCAAAACAGCTTATGTAAAACAAATCAGGATGAAATCTACATTTCCTTCTAACGCCACCAAAGGGTTGAACAAGTCCTCAGGTTCCCTCCGGTGGTGTTTACATGCTGATCGTGAAAAGTGCAGCTCAACATCTTGGGCCATTATGCCTCACTTGTGTACAATGTGTTATTATCTGGTGAACACAAGGGCCTTGGCATATGATTCACATTATCATATGCATTAACAGTAGAGCATGCGACATTCTGATTTATTGCCATTCAGTTGTTTTCCATTCCCCCTTCTCAATATTTCACATCTGTATTCGATTTATATCGCCTTCCTCTGAAATTAGAATCAGACATTTTCTGCTACATTTTTCAGCACTGATTTCCTTTTGCAGGACTTTAATCAACTGCTCTTTCATTTTGAACGCAAAATAGACCAAAAAAACAAAAACAATCTTGTTTAATAGTTTGTATTCGGCAATCCAGAGATAAATGTTTTTTAAAAAGGATGGCACTTCCAAATATTTTACGCAGCCAGCACTGAAAGTTGTCAATGTTTTGTACTACAGTCGCCTTACACATGCAGTCAAGCAAAACCCTGATGTGCTCAAATGTAAACACAAACTGTATGCGCACACCAACTCAACACACATAGTAACCACCCCTACTAATGAATCACCTGGAGTGGAAAACCAACAGTGGAAAATTTCCTGAGGCCCAAATGAAACTTTGGTTTGAAAGCAGCCATCCATCAATGGACCTTGCATGCTGCAGTACAAACTACACAAGCGCAGGCAAATACTGACACACAAGAGGAGAGCGTTTTTTTTATGAGAGGAGACGGACACAAGCTGGGACACAAGCGCATGGCTGGGTTTTACAACTTGACACAAAAGGATGCTGAAACGTGAAAAATTCTTGAACGCTACGAGGCTCTTTCCAACCCAGGTGTTACTCATAACATTCACAGGGGCATTTTATTGAGGTGCCAAAGCTCTGAAGTCATGCAGCCGGTCTCACTGGCATGCTTTCACCCAGCTAGCACCAGCATGATAAGTTACATATGTTCCAAGACATGTCAAACATCAGAAATGCTAGAATGTGTTACCAAAAGCGCTAATCAGCTACATTCTTTTTCTAATAATTTAATGGGACTGGAATACCAGAAAGGGCATCGCTACCTAAAACAGGGCATTATTTTTGCGATGAGAAACCCTTGCCCAGTACCCCGAGACACACCAAATAAATAAACAAACCAGCAACCAGTGCAATTTCATCAATGATTATCAAACATCCATTCGTCCATATAACTGATTACCAGTCAATCTCGGGTTACTTGGAAACGGGCACTCAGTAGCATTTAATACCAAACTAGTTTAGTGAAACACTACACCACCAATGGAACCAACCAATGATTACATACGGAAGCGAGATTCAGTCCATCGGCGCAGGTCTGTCGGGAGGCTGGACAAGCAGCTGTCAAAGTCACGTCGACAGCGGCAATATGTGACTAATCTTAGTTGGCATAGACAACTGGTGTCAACCTCAAGGCCTGAGGGCCAGATCCGGCCCACCACATCATTTTATGTGGCCGGCGAAAGCAAATCTTGGGTGTCAACTTGCATCATGCTTGCTGAAATGTGTACCAAAATGTCAAATAGTTGTGGGCAATAAATAATGTTGAGATTTTGCAATTATTTTGGCACTCTGTTTATACTCACTCGAACAATAATTGAACTATTATAGTTGACTTAATTGATTTCAAAACTAGTAATCCACTAATTTGTTCTGTACAAGTAATAATGCAATGAGACGATCAAACATTCTTTTTTAGTTTCACTGTCATAACGGCCCACCAAGGGAAGACGTAACTCCACAGTGGCCGCGACAGAAATGAGTTTGACGCATTTTCGAATTGAAATTGCTTTTGACTGACTGTTAACTCGAGTGATGCAGCATTAGGATTGATGAAAGATCCTTTGAAAGCAGTTTCTTAGTCGAGCTTGGTTGCGATGATGCATTTCTTTGTCGGTCTTTTTCTATATTTTTGGTGCAATGTGAAATTGCTCTTCTCTATATACAATTTCTCATGGAGTCTTGGATTCAACCACTCTACTGTGCCAGGGAAGATGCATTTTGCTTTCTCTGGTAGCGACATTAATTTTGCTTGTTTAGCTTCATCGTTCAGTGATGTCTTATGAAAATCAAGGTTGTGGCCTATACATACAATTACCGATGCATACCTCCTTCCACTCAGTAAGATTTTTACTGAGGTCTCGCATGCGTAGGATTCTATAGCACCATCTGCAGAGAATTGCTTCAGTCTACTCTACATTTACATCCTCTTTGAAATTTGAAGATTTTGGACCTCTCATCATGACCAGCAACGAAGGGACTTGGTTTCAGTAACTGCAAATCGTTGTCATATGCATGTACTGTGCAGCAGCACAATGAAAACAATGGCGAAGGGAGAACAGAAGTTTGTGATGCTTTGGAAGTCTTCTCTGTCCCTCCTCATCCTAAGCCGTGCAGAGCAGTGGAGTGGAGGGTGCATGTGTGCGTGTGTGTGTGTTGAGCTGTGAAGGGAAGCCTGTTGCGAGCGTGCAGCTCGTCTGCCTGTACACGTGAGCGGGAGAAAGACCCAGATGTGAAGCTAGAGACGAGGAGGGGAGGCGGGGGAGATTAGGGCCGATGTGATAAGAGAGAGCTGATCTGCCTGTCAGCTATGGATGGCGCACGCACACGCACGCACACGCACGCACACGCGCACACACACACACACACACACACACACACACACACACACACACACACACACACACACACACACACACACACACACACACACACACACACACACACACACACACACACACACACACACACACACTTATTTTCCCACAGCAGCAAAGACTTGATCAGCTGTGTTGAGCACTGAGGAAATCAGAAAAGCTGAAAACACACAAATTCTTGGACTTCGGCTGGGCAAGAGCTCGTTTGAAAGCTGACTTACTATGCTGAACAAACAGGTCTGCGTGGTTCTGGTGGCGTGTCCATGACTGGGAAAGCATCGTGCAGCCTCGCATTCAACCACATAAACAGATCAGCATATCTAATGAGCTACATTAGAATTCCCTGTGGATTTGAGTCCAAGGGGGGTAGCTGCAACAGTGAGCGGCCTTTCTCTCCATGCTTTGCTCTCATTAGTCAATCTCTTCCTGATTAAATTAATTGTAACCTTAGGCTGTAGTGGGCTGTGAGTGGATGCTAAGCATAGCGGGCAAGGATCTCCCAAAACTTGGTTAGGCTTAAAAACACAGACGGGAGGCCTTACAGGGGAGCTAAATGCAAAAATGTTCTTTGAAAGAATACGTTAAATGTGTCCATGCCAGTCAAAATCAGGTATTCTGAATAATAAGTCCACCAAATATATTTTTTTACAGTAATGTGTTCTTTGCACCTCAAATCAACTAAAGACAACAATCCGATTAATGTTGCGTTTGAGCAATATAGGTTCAGTACAAAATCCAGCCATTTTCTATCAATTGAAAATGATGTCACAGTTACTCAGGACCAAATCACAGCTCACCTGTTTTCTGAAGCTGAGCCATGATTGGCTGTTACCTGTCGACAGCAAGTGGCAAAATGGCCGCCTACCGAGATGGACAAAAACAGGTGGATTTTACTGCTTAACTCATAGTCCACAAACGCAATATTAATCAGAAGTAGGGCTGCAAAGAAATTTATTGTAATGACATTTTGGGGGCTGATTTCCCCTTTTAGTGAATTTGACATCACAACGGCTCTTGGCCTCGCACTGCCAATGTCGCGTGAACAAACCCAGAAAACGGGCGAGCCGTTAGGTGATGTCAATTTCAGTCAACAGCAGAGGACAGAATTGGCCAAAATGGCAGACCCATGACCGCGAATAAAATGAATCCCAATGTTGTTAGAATCCCATAGTATTCTAAACACGTCCAACATTCTGAGAGAATCTTTTGGTTTAGATTCTCTTTAAATGCTGCTAATGCAGTCTGAAAATTCTGACCGTGAATTTTTTGGGGCGGCTTTCTGTCCCACAACAAGTGATGAGTCGGGTTTAATATGCCATGGTGAGTAAGGGTCTTTAAAAAAGTGCTGATTTGTCATACTTTACTCCCCTGTAGGGCACAGAAACAGGGTGGCTGGAGTGGACCTTTACCGTCCGTATGACAAATTTATTTGGAGCGTCTCCAAACAAGTTTTCTTATTTCTGACAAATAATTGTATTTGAATATACAATGTATGTTTCAGGTTCATTCCATGTGATATTTTGGTGAACGTCTGAACATGCGTAGTTGCCTCATTACAGTTAAATCATTCGATGTACAGACGTACCGTAGAAAAATAGGTTATTATTTTGATGAGCTGTCTGTGTTCATTCTGGTGACAGAAAACTTCCACGGATTCTATTCACCGCATTATCCCACTTGACTTCAAAGCACTGCTAAGCGAGGAATATTTACCTCCCGTTATTAGAACTCTGCCTGTTGTGTTGGTTATTTACGCCCAAATCCATAAAGCATTTGAAATCCATTTCTAACAGACTACTGTTTAAGCAAGAGGGTGACATTTTTTCCGCTTCGTCCCTTCCCTCTCAGGCGACACACACACGTGGCAGATGAAAGAGGCGCTATAAATAATGAATTCTGAATGGATAAATAATACATGAAAAGCAAAACCTAGGAAAGTGGTACTTTCCTGGTGCGTCACCTGGCATCGATGCCAACGTTGCAACTCGTAGATGACAATTCCGAAAAACAGAAATGAATGAAAGTCCAGAAACGAACACTAATTAAAATGTGCGCAGGCTAAATAACTATGTTGCTTACATGTATGTATTTCTCTCAAAGAAAAACTCGGTTTTAAAGTCCTAAGTTGAAGCTTTACAAAATTTGTTTTGTCGCTGTTTTGATTAGTCTCATCTGATGGCATTCCTGACGCTAAATATTATTGAATGCAATTGTTGGGTGATTCCATTGAGCTCTTCCAACAGATCCGATTAATTAACTTTTGCACTAAAGTTGCATTACATCGCTTTTCCACGGTTAAATAATAATACGTTAAAACGAAATAACGTAAATTCCCCTTTTTTCTCCGGGTCTTTATTAATAGTTTTTTTTTTAATAAACAATCATCGATACTGACCAATAGGAAATACATTTATCCTGATATATTTTTCAGCCATATCGGCCATCCCTAATCAATCAGGTATGAGAAAGTACAACAACTGATAACTGTGTGTGGCTCTGGTCCGTTGGCAGGGCAGCGATCAATACAAGCAAGAAGAAAGGAGGATGCTAAGTATTGTGCTTACAAGGACTTTGGCTTTGCCCTTGGTGATGTAAGTAACACTGCGGCAGGTTGAAAAGATTGAAATCCAAAACCGTCTTTGAGGTTTCCTACCCTCCCTCTGCAACCACTTTCCCCTTTTCAGTTTGAAAGTGATATTTGACGAAGCATTTTAATATTTAAAGAGAACTAATAGCCGCAATGCCCGAGGACCTTGTTTACCCTTTTCAGAAAACAATCTCTCCATATTTGTTCTGAGAGTGTGCAAAATCTGTTAAAAACACATCTTCCAATCTAGGATCAACTTTAAATGTCAACTTGGAGGGGAAATCAGGAGAAGTGCTTTAAGTAAAGTACTGTGATTAGATACCATAAACATCTTCATTCCCATAACAACTGTGCATCTAAATGCAACGACTGAATGCTTTCATTGGTAGCAGCTATTTCTATTTGTAAATGGCCATAGTAATCAATTAATTTGCTTGCTAAGAATCTTGTAAAATGCGCCGAGATGATTATTGAATCATTGAGGCAAGCTGTAGTGCACTACTTGGCTGCTATCACAAGACTAGTTTGCTGACTAAGAGCAACGTGACACCTGCTGTGGGTGGTTGAGCCACATGTAACTTGACAATGCAATGAGTAACTTGTCAATATAACAGCCATGTTGAAAAAAGAGTTTCAAACATTTAGATTTAGATGAGATTTAGATTTATTTGATACCCATGAACATTGTTGTTAATCGTTCATTTTGTTGTGATGAATCTTCTACTACCCCTCCAAGTTGGAAAAAGCCTCATCTCCCTTTTGGTGTTGTGGTTTATACAGAACAGCAACACAAAAAAAAAGATAGTGGAAAAGTAAAAGGGGATTATGAATCTGCAATTGTCCAGGGACATATTATGGAAAATTGGCTTTTTAATTGCTTGTCTAAAAAATCTCTGAAGTGCCTGCCCACCCATGTGTAAAATTACCCAACCAGGTACAATTTTTGCGAGCTGCCTATTCCCAAAAGCATGTGTCTGTGAGCAAGCTGTTCAGAATTTTTTTGAATTTTTAAATTTTGGCGATCAGTCAGTTGCCTGTACCGCATACACAGATCTGTTTTCACAACTTGGTGATGAGGTCACATTTTTTGTTTGTTTGTACATGTGCTTTGCAGTTTGCGTTGAGTTTTTGGTCGGACTCAAAAAGAAGCCACCCCCATAGCTCCGCCCCTGGTCGTCATGATAAAGAAAATGATATGGCAAAGTAAGAAGCAGCTCATTTGCATGAAACAGGACCACCCCTTTCAAACCAGCATATTTCATTCAGGAAGACTAAAAAAAGGGGGCCGTTCAGAAAGATGAAACCGTTTTCAATTTTTAACAAAAAATTGCATGTCTCTTTTAACCCAGCACAGTGAGGTAGTGGCTAACACATCTGCCTCACCTTTGAGGGCTTCTAGGTTTGAATCTCGGCTTGGGTCTACCCTCCGTCTTGCCCAATGTCAGCTGGGATAGGTTCCAGCTCACCCCTAACGATAATGAAGACAAGCGCTCGAGAAAATAGATGGATGAATATTCTACAAAAGGTTTGCATTGCTCTTGAGATAGTTTCCCCGGCAGTCTTTGCACAGCCAGTTACTTTCCTGCAATAATTACACACATCTGCCACAGAAAATGTTTGAAATCAATGCTACAGGCAAAAAGACATGTTTGTGCAACTACAAAATTATTCCTTTAAAAAAATAAAAATTAATGTTGTACTGCTTTGCTGACATAAACTACGCACGCACGCACGCACGCGCACACACACACAGCTTAAAAGTCTTTGCATCTGGTTATTTTAAGCATAATTGACTATGGCATTTATTGCTATTATTGCTGGGTGGTATCTACAAAACAGACATGTCAAATTAATCCATTGGACAAGATTTTGTAAGGTTATTTTCTTTTGGCATTATTACAAGTGCAATATTAAACAAACACTAAAAGGAAAGCATTTCATTAATCTTACGTGGATGAAAGCAAAGCAACTTAAAACACAAATTTCATTTTAGGCAAACGGTGACTGTATTTTGTTATACACTGGGTTGGATTGAGGTCTCAAAACGGTGTTTCAGGAGCCGCATTGTCATGACTTGTGGCTGACAACAACCGATTGTCTAAATGAATATCACTTTAAAGAATGCTGTTACAATATAAATTATATTAATATGCAAATTACTTGAAGAAGTCAGGAAATGGGGATGAAAGTATTTCACATCAAAGTGAAGGTGCAGGACCAGATAGATATTGGTCGTCCTACATAAGTGGTACGAAGACGTGAAATACGCCAGACTTCAAAGGCTGCAATATGCTTGGAGGGGTAAGGCGGCATGAAAACACTAAACACTAGGGCATCTGTACCATGTGGGTTCCATGTGTTTATTTTTATACTAGCTGTAAATATTTGCATAAACCTGTAGTTGAACCTGTGAGATTATGTTAATATGCAAGCATACTATTTATGTTGTCCGTGAACATTTTGCTGCATACTGATCGATTGATTAATTGAACATATAAACACAGAACATAACAAAGACATAAAACAAAAATCAAAAGAAAAAGAAACACATTTTAGTTAGTAGAAATGCGAGAGTCCTACCGCTTGTTCTAAATTATTAGCTTTAAATTGTTTTGCAAAACTTTGCAGCAATTCCGCTTTGATCACATTGCAGAATTAAAAGTAAGGAATAAAACGACGGAGCTCCAGACATGAGATTTGAAAAAAAATATGTACAGTATATATTTGTGCACCTGCTGTAACTACGATGTACGCACGAGGAACTCCTTTGTGGGTATGACCTATTACTCAGTGCGCATGGACTACCACAATGTGTGCACAAAGTGCACAAAGTAGTTGTTCATGCGCATAAAGTACTGTATTTTCCGCACTATATACACACACATATACATATATATAGATACATACATATATACACACACACACACACACACATATATATATATATATAGTAGACGACCGTCGTCGACGGCGCGCCGGCGCCTCCCGCCCGTTCCACCGTCACGCCCGCCCCACGCCTCTCCCGCGGCCGCCTTGAGCGTCGCCTGCGCCGTCCTCCTCCGCCCGTTCGGCACTTCGGAAAAAGCGCATAATACAAAATTTAACTTTTTTTTTTTTTTTCGACAGACCCGTGAAAATGTTCGTATGTACCGTTTGTTTGTAACTCGGATGTTCGTAACTCGGGGAGTGTCTGTATATACATACATATACATATATATACATATATATACATACATATATATACATACATATATATACATACATATATATACATACATATATACATACATATATATTAGAGCTGTCAGTTTAGCGCGTTTTTATCGACATTAATTTAAATGAATTTTATCGGGATCAAAAATTTTCTCGCGAGATTAACGCGGCAGACGTCACAGCGGATGTGACGTTGCTCTATAAATAAACCAGCTAGTGGAGAACAGCTAGTAGGTATTCTCGACGTATTTGGACTTATGAGTAACCTACACTTAACGTGTTTGAACGTGTGCAACGATCGCATAACTTACCTATTACTTATGGCCTGCGTATACGGGACGTATAGCCATACGCTGACATCTGACGAGAAATTTTAAGCATGCTTAAAATTTCTCGGCATTTCTCGACGATGCCGGCGTATACCAGCGTGCTTCAGCGTGCTGTTACGTATACAAAACTTACCAATAACTTATTCGACGTCGCCAGCGTATTTGCCAAATTTTTCCTCGTCGGCATCGCTGGCTAAATCGTCAAGGTGTGACAGGGCTTGAAGCGTCGGCGCCAGCCTTTTTATAGAACTACGATCGCGTGATCGTCGGCAATACGCTGCTGCACGCTATGCATAAATTAGACTATCGTTGGGCATAAGTTGTATGCGCCGGCAACACGCTAGGAATTCGTTGGAATAAGTTATCTATAGTTATCGAAGCGTTCTATATAATTTACTGATACGTTATGTATCGTCCAGCCCGTTATGAATGCGCTATGTATACGCCCAAAATTGAAAAAAAAAATCGATAATTCAGCGTATGCCAGCGTTTTAGGGAAAATCTGAACGTCGGCATACGCTGGCTGAATCGTCAAGGTGTGACAGGGCCTTTAGATGTGCACTTTATAATGTTATATTGCGCTGTTTTGATTCCCTAAAAAGAGCTGTTCAAGCAGCTGTTGTGTGACAAAATATTGTTTTCACTGTTGTTGATGGACAGTAATATTGTGTGAGAGATAATGTGTGAATAACTGCTCCAAGTGAAAAATGTTCATGTAAAATTGAAAATCAAAATTGTTATTTCAGTAAATATTTGCATTTTGCACATAGAAAACTGATTCATGATTCCATGTTGATGAGAGCATTAAAATGGGGAAAATAGGACAAAAAAATATAAAAGGAAATTCAGAAGCGATAAAAAATGAGTGAGCAATCATGATTAATTTTTAGTTAATTTGAGTTAATTATGACAGTTATATATACATATATATATATATATATATATATATATATATATATATATATATATATATATATATATATATACTTTATATTTGGATCAATATTCTGATTTCTTGAATGTAGTATTGTAAATGCTTTGCAAAGCGCTTTGGTACAGCTGCAGCACTTGTGAAAGTGCGATATGAATAAAGCTGTAATGTATTGTGTTGTATTCCCTTTAGCGCAGCTCCATCTGGTGCATGCATAACGTAACCTCTGCCACAATTTTAGCTTCTATTCTATGCGCCTTATAATGCGTTGCGCCGAATATGTGAAAACAGTTTTAAAATCAGTCGTTCATTGAAGGTGCACCTTATACTCCGAAGCGCCTTATAGTGCGGAAAATACGGTAGTTAAAATGTATTGTTGACACTGATTATTATACACACACAAAGACTAATCAATTTAATCAATTATTTGAAGTTTATTCATGAGGCCAATTTTGTTTTGAATTGATAGCGGGCACAAGCCGAGCCTGCAGCTGAGCGGGAAAAGGCGTAGGAAAAGAAAAAAAAAGCGGATTCCACAGTTCAAAGCGCATACTCACTGACACGCAGTACTTACACTGAACATGGCAGCGAACAGATAAGAGCAACTTCACAAGAGCACTGTTATTGTTTTTTGACCAATATATTGATTTAAGTTCATTAGGAATGGGCAGTTATAAAACAAGAAGCAAAAACACAAAACCAAAACAAAAATCCACCAGGTAAACATTCCAAATGAGAACAACCGAGCGTCAATGTGCAGTCCACTACTTGATTGCAACCAGAAAAGGTGCTGTTGATTTAGTTTCAACAACCTTCCAGCTAAAAGGACAATGTGACATCAGGTCTAAATTCTTTCATACCTTGTGTGGAAACAGGAGTTCAGAACATTCAGACAGGCATTCTCCTTAACTTGCTCATTTTCCATACAGACAATTACGGATGTCATTGAATGTCTTTCTATGCATGTGTAGAAGTTTCAGAAGGAACAAATACGATGTTGTCAGATTTAGAATATTAAATATGGAATATGGCACCTGGTAGGTGGGGCTGGTGGACTGCTGCACCCTGGCTGTGTCACTGGCTGTGTCACTGGTCTCATCTAAATTGCTCTTCCACACCATCACCTGCGGGTCAGTGTAAAATTTTAACATCTTTAGCCAAAAACAGCCTGTGCATGGATGGATGTTATCTTGCTAGAAAATGCAGCTGAAAAGGCTAGAACTGAGTTTAACTTATCACCTGTTCGTCGGAACCTCCAGAAGAAAAGTACTCTCCTGTTCTGGAAAAGGCCACGCAATTTACTGGACCCTGTGGAGATACAGAGTCGAGATCACATTGTATCTTTATCTCACCTGACGACTCCTGTGCTAACTACTGATGCACAGGGTCACGGGGAAGCAATCAAGAAAGCAGAGCTGCAGGTGGGCAGGGGTCAAACTCTGGTCAGAGCCAGCAATGATCACCTGAGGGTGTCGGGACAAAGGAACGGAAACAAAAGACACACACATGGCAAGTGGGAATTATAAAAAAGGGAGCTGTGTCCTATGTGCGGCTGGCACCCAGACAGGCCACTCTGTGTGAGGAATGCTTTCCCAGAAGCACCTGAGCGAAGCAGACAGTGTCACTATGGCAACACGACGACATGACAGACAGTATGTTCTGTTTCTGCTCTGACTAATGCCTGCTGCCAGGCTGGCACTTGCCACGGCTAGACAAACACTCATTACTGTACTTTTTTTGGGTGCTAGACATTCAATGCTATGCATTCTTCAGCTCTTTACTCCAACCGGCACTTACACTGTACCTGCCTCTAACACAACTTTGCCTTTCACCCCAAAATTATTTATAAGAATTCATTTCAGGAACAACTTGACATTATTCATGAGGTTTGCTTCCCACCACCTTTTTCCTTAGCTTTATGTAGTGATAAAACCACTGGCGGGACAATAGATGACCTCATATGTGTGCTCTGACACATGAGTGGAGCATAAAAATGAAAATAGGGCTTCGCACTATGAAGCGTTTCGCACTCAACCTTTAGAAGCACCATCAAAAAGGGGTGCTAGGGAAGCAGTCACATTCATTAACCTCAGCACAAATACTGATGGGAGAGGTGAATAATACAGTGAAACCTCCGTGCAGCTCCGCCGCAATCTTTTTCAGAATGCTGGCCGACCTACGATTTGAAATAATTTTCCCAAAAGATATCACAGAAATTGAATAAATCCACTCCAGGGTCACACTGTCTCCACCATAACACATTTGTTGACTCTAAAGACAATGTTTTCAACAGTCCTTCTAATCCGTCATGATTTTGGTGGCAAATCTACGAGGAGGGAGAATGCAAGCCGCGGTACATTCCGTTCTGCCAATTTTATTTTTATTCTTGTTGACTTAGTCATATTGTACTGAGCAGCCTGGGTAGAAAATTGATGCACTGAAAAGGAGGACCACGTGGCTAATCTGCATGAGACAAAGCCAACTTGCTGCTGTGTTTGTTAATTGAGAGGTATACAGTGTGGGTGGCGAGGGTCTGTTCTCAACTGCCATTCAAGTGTAAAAAGAAGTTAACACCGCAGAAACAAAAGAGATTTCTGCTTTTTGTGCGATTGTAGAATCCCATTTTTCCTACTCATACATCAGTACCATTCAAATTTAGAGGTTATATTGTACTGTGAGAGCTCAAGCAGATTGGAGTCAGTGCTGAGCCAAAGAGAACAATGCGACAAATGGAGAGCGTGTGCAAGAGATGACAACTTCAGAGGTGTGAGAAGGGGGATATGATGTATTGATTTGTTGTTGTTTTTTTTTAAATCTGTACTAAGAGTGGACTAGTGGGAAGTGAGGTATAAAGACATCATACACAGGACACAAACATAAATGTGTTAGATCGATAGGCTTCCTTTCGATGTTGGGCCTGCCGGTCCAGTAGGGTCTAAAGAGAGAATATCAAAACTGTTGAGAACAGACAGAGTTGAGCTGAGATTGGACAAAAGAAAGGAGCGAATCAAAGAGGAGAAGAAGAAAAGAAGGTGGTAGAGGAGGAGGAGAGGATACACATGAACAGAGGAAGAAACACGGTCCTATTTTGGAGATGAGTCATTATGAGTGGGCTGCTTGCCTGGCAAGTACTAAAATAAACTGTATACACATATACAAATGGGGGGAAAAAGTAAATGATCATACTGTAGACACACTTCAAGGAAGGAAACAAAACAGTTGACATGCGGAGTCGAGAGCAATGCTAATGACGACCAAGTAGCAGCACCCGAGTAGTGTCCTGCAGGCCTCTGCAAATGCTGTAGCTCACTAGTGATGGGAAATTGTGACTTCCTAGAAACGTTGTAGATAGTCATTGTTTGAAAATGTAAATCACTCCAGAGATTCATAGAAAGTGTTGCATATATTATGATATTTATGCATTATATACTATTACTATTATATAGATATTTATGTTTCCTACCTTAAATATTAAATAATTGTTGGATATTATCAGGAAGCATTGAGATGATCAGTGATTCGTCATATAATGTAGATGACTATCAACGAACTAATTATTTGTATAATTTTTTTAATTTCTTTTTTTAACGTGCGACCCAGAGCATCAAACATGTACTGGAAGTATTGCTCACTTTCAAAAAACGTCAGTGACAATTGATCAAAACTAATAAGTTCTCTTAATACCCTTAAGCCCGGCCAGGGTACAAAGAATTTAGGCGTGGATGTGTGTGTGTCCATACCTGGTGCCCGTGCAGTGTGAACAACAGTTTTCCCTCCACGAGGTCCAATATCTTGGTTGTGGAATCGTTGGATGCAGTGAGGAGAAAATTACCAGATGGATGGAAAGACAAACTGTTCACAGCACCATTGTGGACTAGAGAGAACATACATAAACACAAATAAATGCAAAAGTCGCACACATAATATTTATCCAAATTTTACAAATACTGTGTTGTGAAACTTTTCTTAGCCTTAAATATAATTGTATTGGCCGGGCAGCCAGGCACCACATGTACCACAGCGGCCTGTTGTACATAATCAAGCTATCTGCATAATTCAAAGCTATTTGGTCCAAGATCGATTGTAGCAGAATTACCCATGTTTTCTCCATTTCGACCATTTTACCACCGACTGTAGTTTATGCTTCTCTGCTAACTGTCTTAATGGTGGCTCCACATCATGTTTACATTCACACAAATGATGAAGTCAATTGCTCTAGTCTGTGGAAAGCTGGTAATCATTATTCGATTCATGCCGGCATGCACTGTAACAACTATTCTTGACCACACAAAATGAGCAGAGCAGGTTTTCCATAAACCATAGGCGCCCTCTTTTGGCTGAAAGAGGGTAGAGGACATTGCTTTCCTCAAGAGCAGCATCACAACTTCCTCACTTGTCTGTATGATGCAAATCACAAGCACACTAAAAATCAGGTGCTAAAATATTACCTTTCTAAAACTGAAAAATTTATTTTTACGCTTGTATTGAATCCCATTGAATGTGTACCTAATCTTGTGGCAACTGAGCGTAAGGGGCAAAGGGAAACAAATAACCGCGGAAATTCCAAAGTGGAACACAATCCATTCCACGATACTGGTTAACTTTCCAATTAATAGTTAAAAATTTGAGTTTCCCCATAACAAAATGTAAAATGAATGAATGTGTTCAAGGCTCACATAGTTTCCACCATGTACAGGTGACATTTTAAATACCGTTTTACCGTGCCTAACTGTCATACACGCATAGAGTTAACCGCAGCATGATAACACAGACACAATGAAATAAAGTAAAACTACTCAACATTTGACTATTGCCATTAGCTTCTCTGGTCAGATCAATTCTGTGTTTTGCTATAAAAGTCTACACACCCCTGTTCTAATTCAAATAGGTTTGTGCAGACTTTTCATACCCACTCCCACAGATTTTTTTTTTTTTTTGTAAGCAATTGTATTGCTGATAATGCCCGGACCACCTAAAAAAAAGTTGCTTTTCAAGTGTATGATGATTACCACACACATTAATGCCGTGCATCCTCACTGAGCTGAAGTCACACAGTGTGGAGTGGTTGTGACTTTGGACGTTCCCCTGTATGTGGTTACGATCCATTCACATTACAGCTAGCGGGGCCACATCAAACGCATCCTAAACAAAACTGAAACTGATCAAGCCACTTAAACCAAGTGATCAACACCGTAATGTTACAACATCTGTCTGGGAACCTGTAAACATAATCATCTAAATGAAGCAGAGGCAGCGACAGGGAAGATAAGTACGACCGGTGTCATTATCTATTATTAGCTCTTGCAGCTAAAATCCATTAAAGGGAGCTAATGAAAACAACAGTGGCGGTAGACAGACAAAATGACCCCTTCATTTCATGTTAGGACAATGAAAGAAATCATGAATGCAAACTAATACAGACACACTGTTAATTGCAGCCTTAAAGTTAACTGACTGTAATTATGTCAAATAATGGTGAGATGTCTTGACTCTTTACCTTGATAATGCTGGAGCATTTTAAGGGATCGAATGTCCCAAATCTTAACTGATTTGTCAGTGCAGGCTGCAGCGATGCATGTTCCACTGGGGTGGAAATCCACGTGGGTTGCATAACTTCAGGATGGAGGGATGAAAAATTAACTTAGACGAATGAAGAAAGACATCTTTGCGTTGATGAAATTTTTCCAAAAAAGTGATCACCCAGCATGTTCGCAGAAAGAATGAATACATTCCCTGCTGTTCTTGTCCCACAGCTTAATGGTTTTGTCATCACTTGAAGAAATGACCAAGCGGCTATCTGGAGAAAACCTGCAAGAAATGCAGATATTTAATGAGGTTGCAGGTATATTTGGGTTCGCCAAACGTCTCATACCTTGCACAGCGGACCCAGTTGATATGCTGGCTGAGGGAGAAGAGGAACTTTTGTCGGTGGACTCCCCACACCTTGACTGTCTTGTCATCGGACGCTGTGACCAGATTCTGGCCGTCCGCGGAAAAATTCACACTACGCACGGTGGCCGTGTGAGCCTTGAAAACGGTTGACTGAGCCTTCCTGTAAAACCCACAAACGTACACATCACACACAAGGGTCTGGCTGCTCAGTACAATATGAGCGATACAACTAGACATCATCAAATGGTTCTATTGATTAAAGTAATACCCATAAACCGCTACTAGGTGATGGGTACAGCCTGCAAACATTTCCGTCTCCATTACGAAGCTTGTCTTCAAAGGGTGAAGAGTTTTAATTTACTTTATTTCATTATTCAGCACTTTCACACTTTTATGACAATTAGGAATGTTCAAATTAGATGCTAATAGATTTTATGATGACAAAATATGGGAAGATAAATAAAGACTTATGGTATTGGTTTTCTTGTTTGCACTGTGCAAATCATTAACGTTTTCTTTTGAACAACAATTGTTAAAACCAACAATTGTCCATTTAAATGAAACATACGTAACATACATGGAAGAAATAAAAACTCCTGGCAGAAAAAAAAGAAAAACCTACATGTTGGGAACCCAAAGGCGCACAGTCTTGTCTTTTGAGCAGGAAGCCACCAGATGTCCTGAGGGAGAAAACTGGATGGAGGTGACGGAGTCTTCATGTCCGTCAAAACGATAGGCACGCCTCTGAGGTTTCATATTCCAGATCATCACGCTGCAGTCCGCGGAGCTTGTGGCTGGAGGATGACGATCCAGGGCGTGAATGAAGTTAAGTCAGCAGTTGCCAGAAAACACAAGTCAAATTAAAACCCTGATTTTTAAATGTACAGAGCAGTTACCGATTTGTTTCAAGTTGCTGCTGAAGTCCACACTTGTCACAGCATCCTTGTGACCCTTAAAATTACGCTCAAGGGTCGGATCAGGCTATATGGATAGGGAGACAAAAGTTTAAAACATCATACATGTCTGTAAAGTGGGCAGTACGCAAAAAAACATGAACTAAGAATTATAATGTTTGCAGTGTCATAGCGTTTTTTTTTATCCAGTTTTGAACGTAGCTCATCACTAATGCCTCAGGATTTGCAACCGGAGCATTATAGTTTGAGTTCTGCTGTGTGCAAACGACAATGGCAACTACTCGCTAGAGAGATATGGTAGTCTGCTTCATGACCACAAACTAGGTGTCCTTGAGTAAGGCACTTAACCCTACTGCCCCATGCCACAAAATACAGATTAATGGCCACAAAAGTATAACGTGAGTCCTTGCACTTAATCTTGGTTTCTCGTTCAACAGTTTTGTGTCCCCATTGTTTTGCTGCAAAAGCCCTCTGCAATAGGAAAAATAATTATAGGATGTGGGTATCATGGTGTTTGCTTCAACCCTTTTGTTGTCTGTTTAGGGTAATGGCTCTTTAATACATGCATTTAAAATGAAATACAGTACAATGACAGCGCGTATTGTGCACGTATGCACAAGAGCAATGTGTGCCCCCAGTGAGCATTGATAAAAAATCTTGGCCCCTCCAGCATTTTAGTTGCCCATCCCTGATCTACATTGAGAACAATATACCGACAAACATGCACACAAAGTCACAAATGTATCCACTAAATCTGACATTTCTTCCCAATAAAAAACAAAAACAAAATTGTGTGCCGAACGTCGCAGCTCATCGTTAGCAGCCTCATACCCGCATGATGGCGCTGTTCCCATTGGATTTGCTTTGAAGCGTCGAAGAAGTAGTAGGTCCCTTACATTTGTTTGTCCCTGGCGTTTGTCTTTTCGGCCCAGCCTTATGTCTCCATGGTAGCATTGCGCATAGTTGGATTCTTGAAGGAAAGTCGACGACTCATGTCATGCATCCCAATGCAAGGGGAGCTTTTAGCCCGCCTGACATGCAAAACGCGGGACAACGAGGATCCGTATGACGAACAGCGTTGTCAAGGAGACGTAAAACGGTAACGCTTTCAGCCACGTAGCTCGCGTGCGAAGGAGATATAAAGTCTTGTTTTTGCCACGCAAGAGTGTGTTTTTTTCGCGGTATGGCCGAGCTGCACATCATAGGTCAGCTGGTTGGGGCCACGGGCTTCCCTCGGAACAGTCTCTTTTGCAAATGGGGGGTTCACACTGGCGGAGGGTGGCGTCTTCTCTCCGGCTCGAAGCAGGGTCAGACTCAAGTGGACAGCCCCCAGACGGGCGACATGGCGTACTGGTGTCATCCCATTGACCTGCACTACGCCACGAAGGGACTGCAAGGTTGGCCCAAGATCCATCTCCAGGTGTGGCACCAAGATTCATTCGGTCGGTGCGAGTTGTTCGGGTACGGCTACTGCCACGTCCCCTCTAGTCCGGGACATCATCGAGTCAGCTGCTGTACGTGGAGGCCCCTCGGCTCCTGGCAGCAGGAGCTATCGCGAATGTTTGTCGGCGGGGGACCGCAGCTCAGGAGCCCCGATCTCATCTACAGCGGTGCGGACAGATACAGGCTGCACACCGCGTCAATGGGCACCGTGGAGCTGGAGCTCGGCATCATCATGAGAAATTTTGACAAATACGGCGTCGAGAGCTAACACGAAAATGAGCTGCATGTTTTTATTTTTTAAACTTTTTAAACTATGAACGAACGAATGTAGAGTTGAACAAAGTTATTATGGGTCTTAGATGTGTGATATTCAGCTCAACGGTCATTGTTTTGTTCTTCAGTGAAAAATAACTGATCATTAAAATATTTCAAATGTATGTACGATTATTTTTGGCAAAAGAATGTTTATATTGAGGCTTGGATATGATACATTTCCATGAGACTGCCATAAATAGTTCCAAAATCCATATCTTCATTTCACATCCAAAATTAGTGGAAACTTTACAGACATTTTGCAACCCTTGTTGAACTCAAGGCATGTGGCTCAGGTCTGGGCCTCCACGTCAATTTTATATGACCCTTAAAAGCTTGACATGTGTCCTTGACTTCGGCCTAACACAAGCCATGAAGATGCAAACGCCCAAATGCAGGGAGAATTATGTAATACGATGGGGCGCTTATTGCCCCCCCACACACACACACGCACAGAACAACCCAGTTAAAAGGCAAAAAGTAGTACCTCACGTTCTTTCTAACTATGCGGCAAATCCATAAACTCAGTGCAGATCAGCTTCTGGCTTGCAAACATATGACTGAGAAAGAAAATGTAATTGCATCTTTGAAATCCTAAACCAGAGGTGGGCAAACTACGGCCCGCGGGCCGGACCGGCCCGTTGGGCTTTTTAATCCGGCCCGCCGAAGGTTGGTACACAACACAATTAAGGTTCGATATAAATGATTGCATTCATTTCATTTGGACTTGTAATGCCTTTCAACACCAGGTGGCGCAGTTACTTGAAGTTGCAGAGCACAGGGAGGGAGAGACGATACGGAAGCCAGCAGTAGCGCCAACTCAAGCAACTCCCGCTCGATACGACGGAATAAGTGTGTCCGCGCCGCTATTTTCTATCATTGGATCCAAAACAGCGACATGCAAGTGACGCTTTGTTGCAGTGAGTTTTACTGCAATTGCGAACATTTTCACATCCTGTCGATCATGGCATGATCAATGAAAAGGAACAGAAATGGCACGGAAGAGAAAGTGAAGTGTATCTGATTAAACGAAGCGGGTTACAAAATAACGAGAAAGTGATTTGTGCTCAGTCCGATTCTGGCTATTTCCATGCCCACAGTGAATTGCTTGCGGCTCGATGGACAGTCGAGTAAATAAACGTTTCCTGGAATGGTTTGACTGCTATCGTGCTAAAAACTTTCCGCAAACTGGACTGCTAAAAAGAGAGGAAGCCAGTCCCAGAGCGCTAACTATGAGCATAGAAGACTTCGAAGCGTCCCGTGTCTGGCTTCAAAAGTTCGCTGCACGACATCAGCTGAGCAACGCTGTCATGTGTGGTGATCGAGGGGAGGTCAAGTCAGAGACAATGAGTGAGTCGAAAGAAAAGCCACCAGGTCTCTTACACGTCTCATTTTGTAGCAAATAGTCCTAACTTTGTTATATTTTGTCATATACCTGTACTGCTTGCTGCAGTTTTTGGCCAATATATTGTTGCACTTTGTTGCTTGTGTTGTCACATGTATGTTGCTCACATACTTGAACATTCATACAGGACATATACCATAGTTGTTTCACTGTTCTCATTTAAAAAAAGGTATGGGAATACTTTCATGCTTTTGTTCTGTTGATGTTTGGTATGGACTGTCAACATATACATTTTTTTATATGTACCGTATCTTGTCCTGACACGGCCCACCTGTCAAATTTAGAAATCAATGTGGCCCCCGAGCCGAAAAGTTTGCCCACCCCTGTCCTAAACAGACACATGATTGATTGATGCTGAACTTTACTACAAAGAAATGATTTAAAATGTGTTGGTGCTTAATTTTGAATTACATTAAACTGTCCCTGTTTTTTCAAGATAAGCATTTGGTTTAGCATTTAGTTTCTTTTCAACACCCAATGTGAACTTAAAACCAAGGTTTTTGGTGTATCATTACATCCCTTGTGATGAAATATTTACCGGGATGTTAACAAGCTTGACCCTTCATCATTGCATTACACTTTGAAGAATATTACATCCCACTTTCTACTAATTGTACACATTTTACTGTCGCATGATTCCAAATTTATTAGGCCTATTAGTCCCTCAAATTAAGACGTGGAAATAGAAATACAGTACAAGAACATCATCAGATTTAAAGCTTGCACATTTCTTGGCGTCCATTGCACGCCACTTGCGACTTAGACCAGACAACATCTCTAATGCGGCTCACAGATGTCTTTATAAACTCCCTTACCAGTGCAGAAGTCATCTTTCGTGGTTCAGGGACAACGCGGTATGTCGCGACAACTTCCAAATTGTTTGTCACGACTGACACGGTACTCCTTGAGAAGCCAGGGTTGGCTTTTAGACGGAGAGATAAAGAAAACTGCTAGCTGTTCGCCTTTAGCTGCTAGCCTGTGACAACAAGTTTCAGTTTACGCGCCGCTATTGGGCGCCCGGATACCGGCAGATTTGTTAAAGGGGACGCTGCATAAATGTCATGAAAGAAAAAAACCCGGAATAAATGCTAACATAATTTAAAACATGTCGAGTTATTGCTATTTTCCGAGTCAGTTAACAGTTGGTAAGCGTTTTTAACGCTGCTTTGATGCTATGTTTCAAAATGCAGTGCCGGCTTCTTACCGCCAGATGTAAGCAGTGGTGAGCAAACAGAAAACATGGATACAAAATGTCTTTCATGGTAAACGATTGTCTCACTACTGTACTATAAAAGGCGTCATATACAGTACAGCATCCATTCAATGTCCACACAAGCGTTTGCTTCACATCCATATTACACAAAAAAATGACACAAATTAAATTGAGAAGAAAGATGACTTAATCTGTGGTAACAATGGCCAGAGTACATTGTTTTATTTTACCTGTCATCTAATGGAATAGCATTTGATATTTTTGCCTTTCAAGAAAGCTGGCATAGATAAATGAGCAAAAACATATTTGTGATCAATGAATAAGTGAAATTTGTCTAATTCCCGCGGCACCTCTTGACCATTTCTACTGCACACAAGTGTTCCACGTAACCCTGGTTAGGAAAAACTGGTTCATACAAGTGTTTCTCTATAGTTAGCCAAGGCATGTATTCCACACATCACAAACCAAAAATCAAAATGTATGCAATAACTCAAATAATGAGAATCATGGTTTAATTTACTTACAAATTGACTGACCTCTTCTATTTGAATCTTTTTGTTGTATGAATGACAACTGGATTCACTTTTTACCTTTAAGTGAAAGAGCATTTAATTGCGCTGCCTGTCAGTGTACATCGGTGGCACAGATAGATGAACAAAAATATATTTATAATTTGCACACCAATTAGGTGAAAGTGGGGAACAACAGGAAGGACATGGTCCACAGCCAAGATTCAAACCCTGAATGTCAAGGTCGTGCTGCTACACTACAAAATGAAGTCAAAATAATTGTTCTTGCCACTTGTGCCGCACCACATTGCCGCATAACATTGATAAGATAAGAAATTGCATTTAATTTTTCATTTGTTATGTCTTATCAAAGGCAGCGATGTGTAAAATGAAACTTGAAAACTTAAGTTGAAAAAAATCGAATTAAATTTACTCGACTCAACTGCATTTTTAGAGCACTTTAAAACAACCACCGCTGTATACAAAGTGCTGTATAAAAAGCATTGTATTCATTATTTATTTTTGCCCCCCCAATCCATTCTAGATCACATTGATTTGAGTATCTCCTCTAGAAAATGCCAAGGTTTAAGATAATCTTGTGAAGTTAAATATTTAAATGTGGTTAACTCTTCAGCAATACCGGTTTCCAGGAGGACCTAAGGAACAGGAGCCAAGAGGCTTTCCTTTAATAATTATTTACACAAATTAATGGTGCACTGGAGCAATAGAATGAAAAACTGAACCCTTCTCTCATGTGAAAAATGTGCTTGGGTGTGTCTGAACATGTTCACAGTTTTTGCCGTGTGCCTTTTGTCAAAGGGAGGAGAAAATAGGTTACCTAAAATGTTACCTAAAGCATGTTATTATTTTAGCCCTTCGCCTATGGCTCCTATCTTGAGTGGGTGATCATTTTACACCCTTTCTGCTAGATGAAGTGTCATGTATGTTTTCATGAGCGAGTTTTAGTTCTCAACAATCTGGAATTTTGTTTTAATGGAAGTGTGGTGTTTAATTCTTAGACACACCTTCAGTCCGGCTGGCTGTCAGAGCCAAGAGGAAGTATCTTTGTCATTCCACACTTTTCAAAATGAATGAATGGCTCACTTTGCAACATAGTTGTTTATATTTAGCAACACAACAAACCAACCGTAGTATGCTGTTCATGAGGAAATGATGGCCCCAGTGCTATGAGAGATTTCTGTCATTAAGAAATATCATGATATTTTGAAGATGTAAAAATTATTTGTGACTCAAAGCAAACTCCCGCCTATCTTTTCACCAGCTTTGGGAGCCATGCACTACACAATGCTTCTGTTACAAAACTAAACATCAGTCAACTCAGTAGTCAAAACATGACCCGAATGTCCCTCTCGTTTCTTTGTTTGATTTTGTAATGAACAACCTCACGAGGATAAGCCGTATGCAAATTGGATGGAATAAAAAACGTTTACAGCAAACAGATACAGTATTCATGTTCCTCTTAACTTTTAACGTGTAGCAAGAAGGTAAAACGTGATCTGTTTAAAAAAATTGATTAGAAAAATATACAATTACAATAGAAGATAAGTATAAAGTCTCTGACTATAGTCATGAAAACGCATTTTGTTTAATGAGAAGTCCGTTGTATAAAAAAGTGTAAGTGAATCGCATTTTTGTGTGTGTGTGTTTTGAAACAAATGTGTTCAATTTTCTCTTCATTTAGAGTCAACAAGACAAACTGGTGAAAGAAGTGCAGCACTCCGTTTGGCAAAATGATGACATCCATCCTGTACGAAGGTTTTTTTGACTTGAATACTGTAGTTCCCCATTTACCGAAGGTATGTTTCCTCCTCTACATCCTTGTTCCTGATAAGAATTTGAGCATGCATGGACAAAGTCTGACAGCCTTGATACTCGAGTGAAGGTTACGCACGACAACACAAAATAAATAACAAAGGTCACATAACAACACCAGCGTGTAATATATTTCCTGTCCACTCTTGTGTATACAATTTCAAAGTTTACAAAAAAGTGATGGACCATTAAATTTTTTTTAAATCAAATAAAATAAAATCTTAACATTGCATGTTGGTGTGGGTGTTTCGAAACAAGGACATAAAAGGCCCGAGATGGGGAGGAATGTCCAGCTGGGAAGTCTGGAAGCTTGCCAGTTTATGTCAGTGAGGAACCAGCAAGGACGTTGTGATCCAAGTGCCGGACTTACTGTGGGGGTGGGGCGAAGGTTGATGGGTGGCCAGTGTGGCTAAATTGCAAGGACCCTGCACATACGCAAGTTCATTCAATATGCAATATTGGAGCGCAATTGTAAATGTCTGACGAACATTTTCAACGGCAGTTATGACTACATTTCCCCTATAAAGATAGACATAATATTAGGTATTCCTGGTCAATCTTGTGTGATACACAACACAAGGTCTTGGTGAAAATCCCAAACCACCCAATTATTCTACCTATAATGTGCACTGGTGCTAATTTATCATTAAAAAACAAATTCCTTTTGATAGCATGAACCACAATGGAATATATTAGATGTAGACTACTGCCATTTGTAAAGGCTCAAAATACGTAATGGTGATTATAATTCTATTCTATCCTATTACTTCCTATGCCTCTACGTTCCTACCATGTACAGCATGTATATGTACAGCTCTTGAACATCACCAAAGTTTGAGTTGCCTCCCTGGAAGTGCATTGCCAGGCTTCATGGCTACCTTTTTGTGGCTCTTACTGCCCTCACGTGTCTTCAGTTGGTGAAATGTATACTCTGTGGTGTTGAGATCAGGCCATTGATTTGGCCAGTGAAGAATATTTTCATTTGTTTGCCTTTAATATGTCTACACTTGCTGATTGTCTCTGTTTCCTACTACCTCTACTTGTGTCTTCATTAAGCGAAAAATGTGACTAGATGTACCATCCTGTAATTTGTTGAGGTGACTGGCTTTGCCTTATGTACGTCAGCGCATACTTCCCGTAGTTAAAATTAAAAAAAAAAAAACATAATAGGATGGTATGAGGAAGATGCTTGCCTGACCTGTTAGACCAGGGGTGTCAACCTCAATTTTGTCGGGCCACATAGTAGTTGCCATTTCCCTTGGAGGGCCATCTTGACTGTGAACCCATGTGAGGAAGTTAAGAATAATAACTATTTAAGTGACTGTAATGAGGGATTTGGTAGCAAGAAAATGCTGACAATAGCTCTCATTTATTACATATGATCATTTGAAATTTTGGTACAGATTTTAGGAAGCATCATGGAAGTTGACATGCTTGATTGGCTTTCGCGGGCCACATAAAATTATGTGGCAGGCCATATTTGGCCCCCGGGCCTTGAGTTTGACACGTGTGTTGGACAATGGAATTATCATCAACTTTAACAGGAAGTGTTAATTACTGCTCTCTAGTCGGGACTTTTTATTTTCCCAGTTTCTTCTGTGTGCGTACAGCAAAAACAGGCGTGTCATGAGTGTGTTTTTTTTCCTCTCTTTCCATTGCAACACAGCCAGTTATACAACCTTGCTTTTCCTTCGAGCCACTACCACTGTCTTTACAAACAGGAATCACTGTGTAATTTCCTCATTCGAAAACCGTGAGTGTGGCCACAACTAAGGTTGACTTTTTACTCGAGTGCGTAAATTGTAAATGGTATCATAAACAGCGATTGAATTTATGACACAAGTGTTATCGGGCTTAGGAGAAAGGCAAAAAATGATCGTGTGCAATTCAATGCACATTTCAAAGTGAGAGTCACATGGTCACATTCCTGGAGGCCTCAGACGTGCGGCCAGGAAGTAGGGTTGCACGCGATGCGAGATTACTGTCAAGCTGTGTTTGAGTGGATAGAAGGACAGTAAAGATACATATTTTGCATTTCCCACAATTATTAAAAATAGTTCGCAAGTCTCTCAATACATCAAAATACCTCAGGTATCATGAATAATAGCACAATTTTCACCCGTGCTGCAATTAGCTTGGTTTGAAGTGGCAGTCCTTTCTCATACACAGGAACCACACTGACTTCATGGTCTACCGCCTCGAGCTCAGAAGTGGCTACTTGTTGACCTGCATCAAAAAAATAAATAAATACAAATAAAAAGGGCTTGCCAACTTTGAAGTGCACGTGAGCACCCATAAAGACACAGATTGTATTTTCACACCGGGACGCTGCACTTTATTATCACGCTGCCAAATTGCACCTGTCTATTACTGTGCGTCCGAGAAATAAACGCCTCCTTCGAATAGACGCCCCCCTTTTCCCAAAAGGAAAAATCATACTGTAATTGCTACAGTAATTTTATACCACCTGTACTCTTTTATGGAATCTATGGTAAGTAGAATACCAAACAATGAAGCTTCTGGTATGTGTAAATCTTGCCACAAGAGTTCAACTGGGTTCTAAGTCAGTGCATCAGATAAAATGTTCAAGTGTCATTTCAAAGGGAATTCAATTCAAGTCCCAATAGAGGACACATTGTTTTTCCAAACCAGCTGTAGTGTGTGTGTGTGTGTGTGTGTGTGTGTGTGTGTGTGTGTGTGTGTGTGTGTGTGTGTGTGTGTGTGTGTGTGTGTGTGTGTGTGCGTGTGCGTGCGTGTGTGTGTGAAAAATATTTTGATTGTGCTGGATATTAAAGGTGTGGGCAGCGATGATCGAGCCGGGCACCCCCGACTTAATGGTGAATGTTCAAAATGATTGGCAAACTTCGATGCCATGCTCCGACCACATAAAATGGTGAAGAGGAAAAAAAAAAAGTTGAGAAATTTAGCATCAGCCATCATTTTGGGTAAACAAAATTCCTAGTGAGAGTTATTGAAGTGCCAATTATGGATTCTTCTAACCAAAATAGCTGCTTCAGACCAAAGTAGCCAACTTGCCAATTGTGTTCAGGACTAGGGCCTGAATAATATGGTTTTATTTTTTTTTAGGCTGACGATGATTCCTGTATTTGGCAGAATTATTAATACATTTTAATAAAACGCGGGAGTCTGACGTTGTGCTCACTGCCGTTTATTGTCAGTCACCTTTTATATGAACACTTTTACAGCCGTGACGTCACGCTGTCGTAAACTGGCTGTGGTTATAACATGCCACAAATAATAATAATAATACATTTCATTTATAAGCGCCTTTCAAAACACTCAATGACGCTTTACAATCAAAACAAGAACAATAAAACCACATACAAAATTATAAATAATAAAAGGAAAGATGAATTTAGGGCGTTCACATCGGTGCAAACTCTCGCGATATTCGTCGGCTAGCCCAACGGCTTCAATAAAGGTCTCGAAGGATTCCAACCAGCGGGGCCACGGGACAGGCGGCTCGCCAGGCAGGGCGAGGAACGGAGGAAGAGGCGAGAGTGGAAGCTCCATCTTCGTTGCCATTGTTGTGTTTAATAAAACGCGGGGAGTCTGACGTTGTGCTCACTGCCGTTTATTGTCAGTCACCTTTTTATATGAACACTTTTACAGCCGTGACGTCACGCTGTCGTAAACTGGCTGTGGTTATAACATGCCACAAATAATAATAATAATACATTTCATTTATAAGCGCCTTTCAAAACACTCAATGACGCTTTACAATCAAAACAAGAACAATAAAACCACATACAAAATTATAAATAATAAAAGGAAAGATGAATTTAGGGCGTTCACATCGGTGCAAACTCTCGCGATATTCGTCGGCTAGCCCAACGGCTTCAATAAAGGTCTCGAAGGATTCCAACCAGCGGGGCCACGGGACAGGCGGCTCGCCAGGCAGGGCGAGGAACGGAGGAAGAGGCGAGAGTGGAAGCTCCATCTTCGTTGCCATTGTTATGTTTAACAAAACGCGGGGAGTCTGGCTCTGTGCTCACTGCCGTTTATTGTCTGTACTGTAGTTACCTTTTCATATGAACACTTTTACGGCCGTGACGTCACGCTTTCGTAAACTGACCCTGTGGCTGTGGTTATAACATGCCACAAATAATAATAATAATGGCGGCGAGCGGGGTTTTTAACAGAGCAAATACAATCTACTGGCCGATTAATTGGTCACGCCCTATTCAAGAGCCTGAAAAGCATCGATTTTCATCAGGATATAAGGTTTACAAAATTTGCGAGTGATCAAGCCTCAAAAAGGCAACTAATTTGTCAGAAGAAACCTCGAGATTCCCGAATAGAGCACAAACCAGCTTTACTGGCACTCCTTATTATCCACTGCAATGTGTACATGTCAATTTACATTCAGAATGCCCTGAGTTGTTTTTCTTTATTTCCTTGTGTCACTTTGACATGATTCCTTTAACCTTACCTGAAATATCATTTGTCATAGAAGAGATAATACTATTGCGATAATGCCATGCTACATCCATGTGCACAGACCCCTCAATAAGTAGGTTACCTTTTGAGAGGCGTGTGAAACTGAGTCTGATGATTAGATCTAGTGCGGATCTTGCTTCGGTTTTTGTTAAACCTCTTTCGGTGTTTTCTTTTCTGGATCTGGGTTGTGTCATGTTACATAGCAAGAATTATGTCACCTGACACAGAAAACGGTGGGTCAGTAGGTTCGGTCAAATGTGCTGGTACAATGTGTTATTACTTGGTGTACAACCAGAAATTCAGATGCCTTTGTAATAATGTTTCAGGACATTATAATACATCCCTATGAGAAGCAGGATTTAAGATTTAAGCCCTTCGAAAAAAGGAGGTAAAATGTTCAAAATACATGGTCATATTCGATAGTTTTCCATGACGTTTATACATGCATGCTGGTTATGTCTGCATAATCTCTGCATGTAAATGTCATATCATGCTGTGCTCCGGCACCCTTTTCCAGTTTGCCTTTGGAGGCTCGTTTAATGTTGTTTTTCCCCCAGGTAGAATTTCACCCTTTGTTTTGGAAAGAAACAGCAAACAAGTGGGAGGCATCTTATCAGTAGAGTATATTCATCTGGGAGTGTCTTCACCTGTCATAGTAGTACACAATAGTGTAATGGAAACGAATGAATGACGTTTATCATTCCAAAATGACTCGTCAAGTCACATGTGACATTGGGCTTGTGTTCTTGTCGAATTGCTCAAGTTCATCACAATACAAATTTGAATTTCCTTTTTGTGGCACTGGTGGTAATGTGATCTTTTGCTTGTATGCATATAAACGTGAGTGATATAAAAGCCTTATGTGCGAAACATTCTCATAATCAGCCAGATTCTAAAAAAAAAAAAAAATCTGCAGTCGACATTGTTCATTGCTTTGAGACACTTAAGGAATTAACATACATATACACATATACACATACATCTTGTAGATCATATTTTATTTTTACGTTGATATAATATTTGACCATAGAGTATTTTAAATAATGTGTTACAGAGGACATATCAAATATAATCAAGCGACACAGAAAGGGCGTCGATGTATGAGTTGTCTGGAGCCAGCTTTGGGGGTGATTGGTTATGCGCGGGCCGAGATTGGGTGACTGAGGCCGTTGAAGTAAGACTTCTCTCTCTCACTCATCACCTCAAAGTGTAGAGGCTGCTGGCAGAAGGTGCACTCGGCTGACGAGTGGGGCTTCAGCTCCAGGCCAGCCTCCTTCCACGAATGCACCAACTTCTCTGTGTAGAGAAAAAAAAATAGGCAGGCAGAGGTTACCAAACTTTGTATTTCAACACACGCTGGGTTCAAATTACACCAGGGCTAAACCTTACCAACAAAGTATTTCATCATCTCAGGAGTATGGTGGGGTGTTGGAGCAATGCGCAGGAGCTCATCCCCTCTGGCCACGGTGGGATAGTTGATGGCCTGCACGTAGATATTGTGGCGACTCATCATGAGGTCACAGACCTCAGTGTTCTTCTCGGCATCAGAAACCTAGGAAGTGGGGAAAGAGCCATAAGTTTCAGTTGAAATTTGTCAATTCGGCCATTGTAAGGCATGTCTCGTAGAGTTACCCGGATTGGGATGATGTGGCTTGGGCAGTGCACCACAGGCAGCCCGACGTCCATCAACATCTGCCGGAGCAGCTTGACATTGCGTTGGTGCTTACGTCTCAGCGCCTGACCTTCCTCGCCCTTGAGCACTTGGATGGACTGCCGGGCGCCAGACAGCAACATCGGAGGCAGAGAAGTAGTGAAGATGAAGCCGGCAGCATACGAGCGGACCGTGTCCACCAGGGCGGCGGTGCTGGCGATGTAGCCACCGACGCAGCCGAAAGCCTTGCCTGGAAGAGGACAAGCAAATACAGCGAATACTGCTGGGGATACGTTCCAGACACACCTGCAATATGTAAAACTATGCAAAAGACTGACCATATACAATATATATATGCTCCATCTATATTGTTTGTTATATATGTGCTTTTGAGAGGCAGAGCCTGGTTGACATTAAGAGGGAGTGAGGTAGGTTAGCCGGTTGCTCAGGCTAGGCTGAGTCTGCGCGTGAGGCTCTGTACGTGAGCTGAGGTTTGACAGCAGCTTTGCACAAGGGTGCTCATTGTATTTGTCTTCTACTCTTCTTCTGATGTTGAACAGACGGCTGTAAAGTGCATCAGAAAGTGTGGCTCTCCTTTGTCACACGCAAGGGGATTAAAGTAATTTAGGAATGAAGTGTGTCGTGCCCATTAAAAAAAATAAAGAGCATGAATAGTTGCAGTCACAAAACCTTATTTCAGTACACAAATGATTGAACTTGTGTTTTGCAACAGTAGTAAGAGGAAGAACACAAGAGGAGAAATTATACACTGGAAATTACTCAATATAAACAGACTCATTTTAAAGCAGTAAATATTTCGACAGTGCTCAAGTACTTTCATCGAGCTGAGTAGTAGAGGTTTTACTTTGGTAGGTTTCTACTTCATGTTTTTGCTCCCGGTCTCTCAATAGGACTCTCTGCCAGAAAAGGCGTTTGTTTGTCTAGAGTAGTGCACAGATGGAAATGACAATGACAAGAGAGCAATTCAAGCCTCCGGTCTCTTAGCAACAGCAGGGCAGCGAGGACCTCCTTTAAGACCGCCAGCATATTGGATGTCACGGCCGAGGCCTGCTCTCTAATAGAACAACAAAAGGGTATTCCAACCTTTTTAAGATACTTGTTCAGTCTTGCATTCAGGGTAAGAAAATCAGTGCAAAGTAAAAATGTCACGCTAACCTAGTGTCCCAGAGATTATATCCATCTTGTGCATGATGCCATCGCGGTCTCCAATGCCGCCTCCCCTGGCGCCATACAGACCCACAGCGTGAACCTCGTCGACAAATGTGATTGCGCCAAATTCATGGGCCACATCGCACATCTCCTCCAGCGGACACACAGCACCTGCCAAGGGGAAAAAGACACAAACGTTAAACAATTGTTTTTTAATTTTAATCACTGAAAAACAAGAGATGATCTGCAACTGACCATCCATGGAATGAACAGTTTCAAATGCAACAATCTTTGGCTTGCTGGGATCTCCCTTCAGCAGCAACTCTCGGAGGTGAGCGACATCATTGTGGCGGAAAATGAACTTCTTGGCACCGCTGTTCCGGATTCCCTGAATCATCGATGCGTGGTTGCCCGCGTCAGAGTAGATTTCACAACCTGCAACAACCCAAGTTTTTGAGATACAGTCGTTACCAACTACAAAGGATGTACAGTAAGAAATAACTGGGTAATCCAAAATACCTGGCAGCATCTTGGCCAGGGTAAACAAGGTGGAGTCATTGGCCACAAAGCAGGAAGTGAAGAGGAGCGCCGCATCCTTTTTGTGGAGGTCAGCCAGCTCCTGTTCAAGTTCCACATGGAACTTGCTGGTCCCCGAGATGTTTCGAGTGCCTCCTGCCCCGGAGCCATGCTTTCGTAGTGTTTCCCTGGAGGCAACAATTCAAATTCCCATTGAGGAAAAAAAAAAGTGACATCATAAATATATGAATTACCAGTAGCAAATGGTGGCAGGCAGAAGAATATGGCAGATTGTTGTAAAAAACTGTATCCACTATATCAGCTTTGTGTTCATTTAAGAGGTGCAGATCTCACACTGAATAAGCCCATTTGTTATTCATTTATGAAAAGATCGTTATTTCAGTATTAAACGGGGTCCCTCGAGCTTAAGGCAAGTTCAATTTAATCCTTTTTAAGTCCAATTCAAATTAAATTGCAAGACGAATTTCGCAACAATCCTGCCGTGTTGTCCAAAGTTGCAACAGCACAAACGTCCCCACGAAACCCACATCACTGCTTTGTTGGCTCCGCTGTGGTGATTGCGTGACGTTGTCACGAGTGTCATTCGCTCTTTTTTTTTTTAAAGAATAATTTGTTTTAGACTATTTGTGACATTTTTGTTTGTGCCGTGACATTTTTCCAAAGGTAAAATGGGTGCCCTGTCTCAAATCAAGGGTTTATAGAAGAGTTTTCAACATTTTCATCATACTAATGGTCGATTTCATTTGAAAACTTGAGTGAGTTTGTTAAAGCCAGAAAAAGTGACATTTAAGACACTTTTGTTGCCCCGATTAATTGATGTAGAAACAGTTTTGTTTCCAACATAGTAATATAGGAATGGTTCTGGTGTCTTCTTACATTGTATTAGTTTGAAAATTGGCACTACAGTTAAATGCATAATGACGGCAACCGTTGACCCAGCATCATGGAATCTATTGTGTTTGACTAAGTGTAAACTAAGACCAGCTACCACTATGGTCACACAAACAATGGATGGATTGCACTTGGGTGTCAAGTAACTTTCAAATTATATATGTTTCTTTGCATCTTTGTTGTAAATATGAGACTACATACACATGTTTACGTGACTAAACTCACATGATTGATTGAACGACCCGAGGATGTCGACTCATGCCAAGGTAGTCATTGCTGCACCACACCGACACTTCCCGCTTCTCCTCCAGGGAGCTTGTGAAGTCGTCGGCCATGGGGAATTCGTTGGCCAGGCGGTTCACCGTCTTGAACACGCGGTACGTGTGGTCGCTCTTCTTCTCTTCGATCTTCTTTTCGAAAAAGCCATCGTAGTAGAAGCGGGACACTGTTGTGAAAAGAAAGACTCGCTTGAACGCGACGATGCGAACTCGTTTGTTAACAAGTTGTGACGAAAATGATTAGTTCATTTCCTCACAAAACCACAGTGCATAAACTTACAGCTGGTTGGCAAGTTGTCCTGTAGCAAATGGGAGACCATCTTAGGGCGTTGCTTCAGTAGTGTCTTCATGAGACTTTCACTGGTGCTGGCCAAGGAAGGCTTCTTCAGCTGATCAGGAGACATTTCTGGTAAAAACAAGGAAGAAAATGGAGGATGATGATCATCATGTTTCTTCTACAGCTTTCTACCAAGGTCATTTCGAAAGTGAATCTTACCTTTCTGGACAGTGCGGACTTCCTGAACATCCTCTTGGAACTCCATACCGACCTGGCGGACCACACTGCTGTTCTTCTGGCCCATCTCTGCAGCCAAGAAGGGGCATTTGGAGGCCACAGCCTGACCAGAAGATGGTACAGTCGAATGGCCAGCGGGCAGCTTGGCCTCCACCTCCAATGTGGTGCCTGAAAGTTCAAAGAAGGGCCCGACTTCAATCATGCAATTGCGCCAAAGAGTAATCATGTCACTTATTTGATCATTATCATACCTTCAGTGATGTTATTCCCTGTCCTCTGGTGATGGGAAGAGGACGAGCAGAGAGCCCGCGCCAGAGATGGCGCCATGGGTTTGGAGGCCAGCTCCATCATGATGGGGCATCGCTGAGCGTAAACCACCAGCGAATTCCTGGGCTGTTGCATGAAGGCCTGGGGCACGCGGGCCAGGAATGGACAGCGGCGCACTATGACATCCATGGTAATTGTTCTGAAGTAGAAGAAACAAATCAGAAATTGTTCTCATATTGTCATGCCAGAAGGACAAACTTTGATGTTAAATTGTTGCTTTCTTATCAGTCGTGAAAATCAGCAGCAGTATCAATGAAAAGCATGTTGTCGATCGAATCCTGAATATACTCCGACAGTCAAGAGAAATTGAGAATGGGAAGCAAAACGGCCAGCTCGCTTTTCGTCGCCTTCAAATACTTCCTGGTATTACATGATTATAACGCACAGTGGAAAAACATAGTTTCGCCCCGTTGATTGTTCTACTCATCGACAAATGATGTTAATATTAACGAGAACTTGAGTAAAAGAAAAAGGGTGAAAGAGCGCCAGGGCTCTTTGTAGTTTTGACCTGACTTCGTCTTAAGCAACCCTTACATTAATCACGAAGCTACAAGAAGCGACTGGGAATGATGGCGGCGGCGACGGTAAGGAGTAAGCGTGGAAAAAAAGAATTTACAAATCTCACCAAGATAAGTCTCGCACAAAAAAATGACAACGATCGTCTTTTAAGTTGACTCGAAATGTTGAAAAGCGTGAAGTTCTCGAGAGAGAAGACAGCCAGAAGGTGACAGCTTCGTTATCCTACACTGAGGACGAACGAGAAGGACGCGGATGTCCAGCCGCTTATCAGAGCGCTTTAAGGGCAAGACTAACGTGGCAAGTCTCGCGAGATCTCAGCACGTGTGCGTCTGAGTCATTCCTTTTTCCTCAGTCAAGAATTTCCAGGACGGTAATTTCAATTACAGTGCGTAGATAAGACCCGTGTTTCATGCAAAGTTAATTTATTATCGGCTTAAATGTTTGATAAAGATAAATGTATATGCTGCTCCCTGCTCATAAAAATGCAAATATATTTAGCTTTTGGATGAAATTTGAGTTTGCACTTAAAATTGACTACAGTACAGTATAACCTTTGCATCCATCTATGCAATCTCTTAGCCGCTTAACCAAATTACCAAATTTGAAGCTCTCTAAACTTTTAAATGCACACGTCCAGCTGCTTTTTGCACAGCTTGTTTTTGTTTGTTTTTTGGGACAAGGAGCCGGATGGCAAAATTCACATTTGCTTGATTAATGAATGGACCAGTACATTTCCTGGTTCAGTTAGAATTGCTATTGAAACAGTTCATACTGTTAACATTTTGAAACCAGTGATGAATTGTACCTGACCATTGCTTGGCTTCAAACAGGGAGTGGCCACGAAACTCACAATCACATTAAGACCAATACTTGCGGCTCGCCATCTGTGAATGAACTTATTCACAACATTTAGTTTTGGGGAAAAATAACACGAGTTCTTGAGTTCTTGCCCTTAATTTGGTTAGCTGTTCAGTGGTTTTGGGACATCCGTAACTGGTCATTTTTATGCAATGGAAGAACAGGGGGGCCATCAGAGTATGTGGCTATTTTTTTATTGTTCAACCCCTTTTTTTTTAGGCTTGATCTTTCATACATTCATTAAGAAATGTATTTGAAAATATATTAAGAGCACATGTTTTGCACAGATGCATACATTATGTCCATACAGCTGGTTAGTAAGTGCGTGGTCCTGTGTCAAGTAGCACTGCGGAAACATTGTGTGCCCTGCCATCATTTTAGTTGCCCATCCGTGTCTTAAGTGAACACACCTTTATTTCCATGCAGTTATGTTTTGGTAACTTCCTCCCAGTGTTGTCTCAAGAGGTCTTGCATTTTCTCTCAGTGAGGTTTTGCTGCTCTCTGCAGATGTTTTTAAGAATGACACTTGATGACTGCTGTTTACATCCTGTAAATTATTATGGACTTGTTAACACATCTGCCTCACAGTTCTGAAGTTTGTGGTTTGAATCTGTGCTGTGCTCTTCCTGTAATGAGTTTGTAGGATCTTTCCTCATGTTCTTGCGCATGGATGGAGTAACTTTGTTCTTCGATGCCAGCGCCGATATTAACAGACAGTACAGTACACATTTTCTAGATGGATACGTTATGATGGACATAATTAACTTATAAGAAATTAAGAGGTCATCATTATTTCTGTGCATAACACATTTCTGACATTTTTGTTTGGTAGTGTCCGGTGAGATTTTTCCACTGTAAAACAGGTTGCGATCCGTCATACTGTAGTTGGTTATGAAATGTGCAAGTCGCAAACGGAAGTGGGGGAGGAACTACAGTGGAGTAAGACACACGTAAATTTGTGCATAGACGATCTTTGCTCTGAGGTTGAGGCGTTCGCTTCCTGTGGTGTGTGTGACTCCATCCTTTACAAGAAGCAACCATGGCGTCAGGCCTACCCGGTGTCGTCTTCTTGGCCCTACTATGTGCCGCTCTGCCCATCTGCGTGTCTTGTAAGTTTGGAATTAAAGTCAACTAATCGACAATTATCCGTGGTTGCCATTATCGTTTCACCCACAGACCTGTCTGTGTTTGCTACTAGGGAGAGTTAGCAAGCTAGCCCACTTGCTCGTTGCCTAAACAGAAGAACGCACAAGTGTATTTTGTTGGTTTCTGTTCTCAAAAACAACGTCACTGACCCGAATCGCGCAAAACATTTTTGAGTCCCCGTATGCCTCGTCGGAAAAAAATAATGAAACAGAAACAGCCATTTAATCGGGAGACGAGTCGTCAGAACAAGTCTGGCTGCAAACTCCCCTGGCTTCGACACTCTGAGAACATTATGTTTTCCTGTAAAGTGAGAGTGAAAAAGAAGGATAATCAAAGGCTGTCACGTGTGTTTTCTACCGGGCTACATTTTATTGTCTTTACACGTTTTCCCCATCCAAACTCATCCTTGATGTACATAACGTAATCTCACTATGCACATTGATTAACGACTTTGTGGTAGTTGATGCTGTATGGCATTCTGCAGTTGTATGTAATAATGCGGTAATCAGGACACAATGTCAGGATTACTATAAACTGTCTATTATATAATAAAAATGCATGTGGAAACTATAAAAGTTTATAATTGCCTGTATGCAGACATTATACTGCACTATCGCAGTCCATCCCACCCATTAATTATCCTAGCACCTTATCTTCACGAGGGTCGCCGGCATGCTGAAGCCTATCTCAGCCGTCCTCGGGCACTGGGCGGGGTACACTCTGAAGTGGTTGACAGCAAAGCGCAGGACACCCTCACAATCACATCTCGGGACAATGTAGAGCGTTGAATTAACATACCTCACATGTTTTTGGAATGTGGGAATAAACCAGAGTACTTGGAGAAAACCATTACAGGCATGGGGAGAGCATACAAACTCCACACAGGGAGGCCAGGGTCCTGAATCAATCCCATGACCTCTGTACTGTGAGGCGGACGTGCTAACCAGTCGTGCACCGTGCCGCCCCCATCCCAAAGTATGTCTGTCATAATGGCAGCATAAATTTAAAAAATATCCCTCAATCAAGACAGTGGTTCTAAAAACCTTTTCAGAAAGTACCACCTAAAACATTTTACAACCCCATTGTGACCATCATGAAAATATTCTAACATTGTGGGCCTAAGTGTTCATAAAAATGAGGCAGTTTAAAAAAAAACTAAAATATACCTTCATTTTTTTTTTTTTAATTGCAAGCATTTGCAACATTGTGCATAGTTCAATCATTAACACTGTGCTGGAGTACAATAAATACAATGTAGTAATGATTACGTTGAAATTATTAAAAAATGTTGAAGAAAAATTAGACTCCAATAAATCTTTAAAATCAAATACTTTTTAAACATTAAAGACCCTCCAAAGATAAATCTATATTTTTTTCTTAAATGCATTATTTTAGAACAAAAGTGTTTAAAAGGTGGAAAGACTGGGAACAATTTACTACAGAATTACCATGATAGAGCGTAAAACTCACCCTCCCAGTTATCTATATTTTTGGGGTGGGGCTGAAAAGCAGGCAAGCTGACAACCAACGAGCAGCTTCTTAACTGATGATAACTTGCCCATACGGATAAAATGGCTAATTACACTTAAGTGTGGCTAGGAGGTTTTTTTGTGTTTCCCCACATTGGCTAATGGTTTCATGACCCAGCACCAACCCTGAAAGGAATGCTGTTCAGTAACAATTTGGCCTTTTTTTCTTCCTACCTGCATAAGCAAAGCAGACTTATTTATTTCTTTCCAAATTTCTGCTAGGTTGTGTGGCTTACCTTTTTACTACCAGATCACATGATGAAACGAGCAGTTTTACTTTGCTCCCTCGTGAGGATAAGTGGATGAGAAAATGGTTGGATGGATTGAGGCTACATGTTTTGCACTTATGCATATACTCGTATTATGTCCGTATCTAAAATGGCATATTTGTCATAAGCCCTGTTCACACGGACAGATTTGTTTCGGCGCTGCTCCGGAGTATTTTGTTGCGATATAAATTTGCACCGGAACACATTTTGTGGAGCGTTCACACGTACAAAGCCGCTGAGCGTAACAGCACGAGAACAGCATCGGCCAGCTCCACTTGCTTTCACACGGGCAGTTCCTGTTGCGGAACAAAACGACAGGACTGCGGAAGTAAAACATGCGCATGCGTAAAGAAAGAAGAAGGCGGGGAAAAGGAAGTACCATTTCCCCTCCTTCTTTGTGACAAAATGGCTTCTTCTCCGGAGAAATCAACGATGTGGTCGATAATCAGACGCCGCAGGAGAGAGAGAAAAGACCTGCCATGTTTTGAAGTGCAAAATACCCAGGATGCATGTTGGCAAGTACCCGGATGGACTCCTCTGACGTGTAGCGAGGCCACTCCCCCGCAAACGAGCATTTGTTCCGGAGCAAATTTTTAAACCACTTTAAATTTGATCCGAAACAAGCTGTTTTCGGGCACTAAGCCGGAACAAAGTTGCACGTATGAACGCTCGAGGGGAGCAGTTGCGCAGTAAGTCCGAAATAAATCTGCCCGTGTGAACGGCCCTATAGAGCTGGTTCGGAAGTGTGCGTTCCTGTGTGACCCCTCCCAGTAGCACTGCTAAAAAATGTGTGCCCTGCCATCATTTAAGTTGCCCACCTGTGTCTTAAACGAGCACACCTTTATTTACATGCAGTAAATAAATAAGTACTAGTAAGTGAAGTACAGGCTCCTCATCCACTGAGACCTGTTGCTTGTGTTTTTGTGATGCATTACAGCGGACGATAAACACTGTCTGGCCTACACCGACTCATTCCGCCAGTATCACCCATATGAGCGATGTGTCCGAGGATTCTGCTGTGGTACCTGCCAATCCAAACGGTGCTGTAGCGATAGTTTTTGGCGCTTTACGGAGGATAGCCAAGAAGCATGGTAATACATTTTCCCACTCCCTTCATTCAATCTCATGACATTGTATGACTTTCGGTGTGACTGAAAAACCTTCAGCGGTTTCCTTTTGTGTCCGTTCTCGCATGAGGTTTGTAGACATATAACAGGAACCTGGTTCGAGTGTAATTGTGCAATGTAACTGCAATGCACTGGAAGTCCCCCATTTTTCATAAACAAATTGGTAAAGGAGACATTATTTTTGCAGATTCTCATTGCTGTCTTTGTTATGTGAACGGTCTTGGCGTGGACGAGCGTGTGGATCTCTGTTCTTACGCTGTGTAACCATCATTGGCAACATGCATGACTCATTACTGTAAACTGAAAATTTGTTGTACCCCCCGCGACGTAATGCAGAAAACAGTTGCATATCTAGGTAGATATTCTGCCTCCATATCATTGAATTGAATACAACTTCATTGATATTATAATCACAAATGATCGACGTGATAGCCTAAATTGCTCAGAAAATAATTTCATTGTCATCAGGACATACTCTTTACAATTTGTATGACTTATTGGAATCTAGTGTCTTTAAGTAAGGAAAAAAAAACATACGTATAAAACATTCACCCAATCACAGATGCCAGAAACAGACGCGTTATGAAATGACAATGTGTTCTCTGGTAGTAGCGTGAGTGAGGTACAGACGCTCCCCAGGTTACGAACGAGTTACGTTCCGGACGATTGTTCATAAGGTGAATTCGTTCGTAAGTTGCTTCAGTGCTATATTTTGTCTGGAATGTATGTTTAAGGCTTATATTGACATCCATATAACGGGAGAGAGCTTTTCGCCACGCTCTTCAGGGCTCGAGGGTTAGCTGCCCGCTAAACTAGCAGCGCTTCAGCGGGGAGAGTAGACGATCGTCGCCGACCGCGCGCCGACGCCTCCCCGCCCGCTCCACCGTCACACGCCCGCCCCACGCCTCTCCCGCGCCGCCGAACGTCACCTCCGCCGCCCTCCTCCGCCTGCTCGCACTCGGAAAAGGCGCGCAATACAAAATCTAACTTTTTTTTTTTTTCGACAGACCCGTGAAAATGTTCGTATGTACCGTTTGTTCATAACTTGGATGTTCGTAACTCGGGGAGTGTCTGTAATTAATCATTTCGACGCTCACTTAACTTGCAGTCTTGTGAGATATGCGATTCAACTTTTGACCTGTATTGTCATTAAAAGTTCCACATTTTGCACCTTTTTCCATTGACGTTTTTTCTTTCCATGTTAGATGCACTATTAATTATTTGTTTTGTTTGTCTTTTATTAGTGAAGACCATCCAAGATCTGACTTCATGGAATCCTCCTCATTGTTGGGTTCCGTGATCGGCGGCGTCATCTTTGTGGTCGTGGTGCTCATCATCTGCTGCGTTTGTCCCTGCTGTTGCCTGTACAAGGTGTGCCGCAAGCCGCGACGTAAGTCCCATCGTTTGCCCGTTGTCACTGCTAGTTGCTTTTAAAATTGTTTTTGGGGTGGCCTCGGTAACTCAATGACAATGCTCTTGAAACAAAATGTCCCTATTGTTCTTTTGTCGAGCATCTTCCTTTCCACTTTGTTTGTTTTGTATTGGTTTTAAAGTCCCATCTTCCTGAAATATGCATGTTACGATGCCTTATAGATGAATGTGAATGGTTTGTCTATTTGTGTCCCATGATCGACTGGGACCAAGCAAGGTTCCAAAGTCAGCATGAATTCTCGAGTTGTTTTGAACAAGTGAAAACCTGCAGCTGATTGTGTTATTCCCCCCCACCCGTGACTCAGAGTCATACTTGGTCTGTCAAATTTTTGAAGAACTGCAATCAGAAGTGTCATGAGCGGTCTGTTGGTTCACTGTCCACATGACACTCATATTTGTGTTTCAAAAAATGGGAATTTACACTTTTCCTGACCCCACAATTTATTTCACATCAACTTCGGTAGAAATTTAATTGATTACAACATAAGGCGTAGAAAACAAAAGTAGTGTGTTTCCGGTAACCCGACCGACCGAGAATTTCTACCTCGAACAAAAACTTTACGGTCGGCATTTTTTTTCAAACCTTTTACATTTTTGTGTAATAATAATAATAATAATAATAATAATACATTTCATTTCATAAGCGCCTTTCAAAACACTCAAGGACGCTTTACAATCAAAACAAGAACAATAAAACCCGTGGAGATGTCCTGGAGGTGAGAGAGAGAGAGAGACTCTCCTCAGGTTGAGTGATCGCTGGCGCTTATTGCCGCTGCTCAACCCGTATTGTTTTGTATTGTTTTGTGTTTTTGTTATTGTAAAGTGTCCTTGGGTGTCTTGAAAGGCGCTATAAATAAAGGGTATTATTATTATTATTATTATTATTATTAAAACCACAGACAAAATTATAAATAATAAAAGGAAAGATGAATTAAGATCGCTTACATCGGTGCAAACTCGCGATATTCGTCGGCGAGCCCAACGGCTTCAATAAAGGTCTTGAAGGATTCCAACCAGCGGGCCACGGACAGGCGGCTCGCCAGGCAGGGCGAGGAACGGAGGAAGAGGCGAGAGTGGAAGCTCCATCTTCGTTGCCATTGTTGTGTTTAATAAAACGCGGGGAGTCTGGCTCTGTGCTCACTGCCGTTTATTGTCAGTACTGTAGTCACCTTTTCATATGAACACTTTTACGGCCGTGACGTCACGCCGTCGTAAACTGACCCTGTGGCTGTGCTTATAACATGCCACAAATAATAATAATAATACATTTCATTTATAAACGCCTTTCAAAACACTCAAGGACGTTTTACAATCAAAACAAGAACAATAAAACCACATACAAAATTATAAATAATAAAAGGAAAGATGAATTTAGGGCGTTCACATCGTTGCAAACTCTGGCGTTATTCACGTTGAGCGTGCGCGTCGTTTGCCCTGTCGTCTGTCAACAACATTGAATCATGGCGGCGGCCACGATCTCCGACAACAGTTTAAACCGCGTTTTGTGTGTCGCAGTCGCATGCTCGCACCATAATCTTAAGAAAATAGCATCCAATCGAAAAGATTCAGCGAACTATTTGCAGAACACCACGGGCCGTCTAGGACGCGGGACGCAGAGGTAACGAGACACCCAGCCGGGGGGTACCCAACTCTTTCGCTGCCTTTGGCGGCGAGCGGGGGTTTCAATAATAGTAAAAATTTCTCCTTGTTTTATGTTTTATGGGTATTTTGTTTACATTTTTGATGGGGGGCAAAAAAAAAAAAGATTTAAAAAAAAACGTTGTCCGACCTACCGACCCTATGCTGAAATTTCATGTTACTGGAAACACACTACTTATTTTTCTACGCCTAATTAAAATTCCCACAAGCATTTATACAATCCTTCTTTATTTATATAGCGACACTTTCACAAAACACTTATATTGGGGGGCACGGGGACGAGAGGTTTAAAGATGGATGTATACAAGTTAGGTGCTACTGTGTATGTATGTGTGTGTGTGTCTCACTCTTGTTGCCCACACTTTCATTTCCTGTCAGCTGCACGGTTTGCTGCTGAGCAAGCGAGTGATTGCCGAAGTGCAACGGGAATGTCAGAGCTCCACCTACTGTGTCTGTGCGTATGCGTATATGACTCATAGTCTCCATGCCAACCACATGAGAGGAACTTACGGTCTATCCCACATCATTTACGGGAAATGGTCATGGTGGCCTTGGGAAGGAAAAAAAGAATGGTATGCGTTTGTGTGTGTGTGTGTGTGTGTGTGAGGGAGTTGGTGGGGAGGGGGTAAATTCACACACCCATTTTACACTTATTTTTATGCAGAGGTAGATTTTCATCCATTATTTTGGGGAGTTTTTTAAAACACAAAATAACTTCAGGTTTGAGTAAAAAGTGAGATTGTTGCACGTTAATAATGCTTTATCGTCATGTTTTTGCCATTGTTCTGAAATGAATCTTTTCTTTCTGTCATTTCCCCACAGCGGTAATCGCGACCACCACTCACACCACCGTTGTGACCAACACCCCTCAGCATTACCCTCAGCAGCCAACTACGTCGCCCGGGCAACCACAGCCCTACCAGGGGACCCCTTATCCAGCCTACCAGCCTGTACCAATGCAGGTGGGATATGGAGGCCAGCCCATGCCACCTCAGGGATACCCGCCGCAGCCCATGCCCGCTATGCCCCATCCAGGGCAGCCTTACACACCGGGACCACCGCCAACATATCAGGAAGCCAGTGAGTGGAAATTTTGTGCACTCACGCCATCAAATAATTTGTATAATTCGAATACAGATGTGGATATCGCCTACGATAGTTCGTGCAAGGTAATGCACCCACAAGCTTTAAAGGATAGACACAGCCGCTAGGGCAACTTCAATCCATTTTCTGAATAAATGGGGACAAAATAAACACGTTGTAAACTTATGAATATACACGCTGCTCTGGCCACAACTGATGCCCAGGCATTAAACACGCAACTGGCTCACTGTTAGCCGGTTCACAGCAACACTCTGCCCTGAGCTCACAACAGCAATTTCTAAACTCATTTGTCGGAGTCGTGCCACAACAGTCAACCCCCAAGTGTCATTTGCCACAAATCGATGTTTTTGTCTTTCCCTTCGTCCAGCCGGCCCGGCCTACCCTCCCAACCCGATGCCTTACAGCCAGGCCGCGTTCACCCCCGGCCAGCCGTCCTATCCTCTGCAACCCCCCGTGCAGCCGCAGGCCAACGCTCCAGCAGCCCAGATGGACTACCTGGCTCAGCCAGCGTACAACCCAGATTTTGTCTCTCCGCCACCCAAGATGGGATAACTGGCACATCCAGTTTGCTGCAGCATCTTCAAAGAGTTCTCCTTTTCTTGCTTTTTATCATCCACCCAGGCCATTTCTATACACACTCAATGCACAGAAGGTCCGTGCATGCTTTTTTTGTGAAGAGATGTTTGCCTTGCAGTTCTCAGGAAGCAAATCCACGTTTCCTTCCTATATTTTTTTTTCTTCGTTCCTTGAACCTGCCGCAAATCCTTAGTGAGCTACTGCAGCTTGAACTATCTCGACCATCTTCTGCCACGTTTGATTATATCAGTGTGAAAATTGGACACGTTTTTGTAGTGTTCTCTCGTGCTGACGTTGTTACTGCCTTTTAGCATCGTTTTGCGTTCTCATCATTAGCTGCTTCTGTCGTCTGCCAGTACTATTACGTGTAACCACAGATAGTTATTTTTGTGTGTGTGTGTGTGTGTGTGTGTGTAATTGTAATGCGTTTTTGTGGCAGTTGTCATAAATGGCCTAGGCACTCTGCTGGTTTTTCAAAGTGTGGGACAGTGAGACTTACTTTACAGGACAAACTATTGTGTTGCGCGCATTAAGGTAAAACAAAATGTAAAAGTCTCGGTGTTCAACATGCTGTGTGATAGCAAAGCAAAAAACAGTATTATGAGATATTTGCTACCTTAATGACACTTAAACATAACTTTTAGAAACGTGTCGCAAGGCATGTGTGAAATTTCAAGTCATCGCATTTTTGCACAACCTACAAGGGATTTTCAGGGCGCACTTTTCACATCCCATTCTGCAATCCGCAAATTTGTAGAGCATCGTCCTGGTTCTGTTACTTTCTATGTCGTATTAGCTAAACGAGTTGTCAATGCCGCATAAATTCCAGTGTGAAATTAACAGATAAGTTTAGATAAGCATTGTATTTAAATCCTTTTTATGTATCATTTATTTTTCCCTCGCAACGTAGGAACAAAAAAATTCTTTTGTCTTTTGCCTTTAACAAATTGATCTTAACAGGTGTCCCTTAATTTTTCTCAAGCTGCTGTGTATACCTTAAAGTAAAGTAGCGCGCCTCACACTTTGAAATCTGCCACACCGGCCAAAAGAAGTGTCTCTTGGAAAAATTGTGCTTGGTTGATTGTGGGGTGGGAGAAAAGTTCAAAGTGTATTTTTCGTTTTTATTTGGACAATGGTGGGAAATATTTGTTGCGGAGTGAGAGCTCCCAGGCTAAAAGGGAATGTTTGTTCTGAGCGAGCTGGCCATTGTGTGTGGACTCGACAACTTGGATTTCTATCCTGTCCTCAATAAGCTTTTCTTTCTTTCTTTCTTTCTTTCTTTCTTTCTTTCTTTCTTTCTTTCTTTCTTTCTTTCTTTCTTTTGTGTGTGCCACTGTAGGATTTTTTAATTGTTCCAACTGTGGATGCAAATGTACCAATGCATTAGTAGCAAAGCAACCAAAGTTTTTTTTTCTTGATTTACTGACCAGCAACTGCTGTGCCTTCTTATCGACCTAACGTCCAAAACAACATTTTGAATATTTAGTGACATTAACTTGGTCAAGATCGAAACATTTCAGCTGCGAGGTGAGACAAGACTGGCAACTTGCTTGTGACTCAACACCTTAGGTTTCGCATTTCCGAAATTTCTTTTTTAGCCTATGCTGTAAAACTAACCATGTGGATTCAGTACATCTTTCTTGTACTCTGCATTGAATTGCCTCATTCATTTCCTCTTTGACTTGAAATACTTGTGCTCAAGTGACCTTTTTGCAAACCCGGCTGGGCCTTTGTCAAATCCAATGTAACCCAAGCGCCACAGAACTTTGCCACTTCCTCCTTTTTATTTAGATTTTAGTATGTGTTCCATATTTCATCACGCTGTGTGATTTGTGTGCCATGCGTACGGATTGCTCCAAGTTTCGTCCTGTCAATTGTGACCACATGCCAGCTCAATAAATTAGAAATTCGCCTTTTATGCATGCATGTATTATTTGAATGTCTCCTACCTTTCATGCCACTGTTGTGAATTAAGATGTGTGCAATGTTACTCTGTTTTATTTGTTTGAAGACTTTCGTGATATCACGAGGATCCCCGAACCTCTGATTTACATGTTTAAGTTCATACATTACAAACCGTAGCCCGTGGGAACCATTTAGCTGGAGGGAAAATTATTGGAGGCGGCCCGGTAGTCCAGTGGTTAGCACGTCGACTTCACAGTGCAGAGGTACCGGGTTCGATTCCAGCTCCGGCCTCCCTGTGTGGAGTTTGCATGTTCTCCCCGGGCCTGCGTGGGTTTTCTCTGGGTACTCCGGTTTCCTCCCTCGTTCCAAAAACATGCATGGCAGGCTGATTGAATGTTCTAAATTGTGAATGTGAGCGTGGATGGTTGTTCGTCTCTGTGTGCCCTGTGATTGGCTGGCAACCGATTCAGGGTGTCCCCCGCCTACTGCCCGAAGACAGCTGGGATAGGCTCCAGCACCCCCCGCGACCCTAGTGAGGATCAAGCGGTTCGGAAAATGGCCGGATGAAAATTATTGGCGCGGTTTATGTCGTCCTTTGAAGAAGTAGAGAACTTTTTACGGTCAGTTATGCTATACCGAAGATATCTGATTGGAACCTTTTCATTCCAAGAACAAAAAGGTCCTGTAACTTATTGGGGAAATATGTCTTTAGAAGACAGCTACAGAAACGGCTAGCAACAAGCAACGGCTAGTGAAGCTAGTAAAAAAAAAATCGGACACATTGTTGTAGTTGTGTCTGAAGTAGTGCCAATGTTTTGTCATTTTGATGTGGGCTAATGGTTCCCTTTAGCTTGGGAAGCTCCACAATTGGCTGAGGTGCCTGTCCTGTTGCGAGACCTGACATGAGAGTCATAAAACTGCATATGAAAAATCATCAATGTCTATTTTGATGCTTTATAACAAGTGCATTAATTGCACCGAGCAGGTTCTCAGCAGGAATGCTGCTGGGTGACTTAGCTGCTGGGTGGGACGCGCGCGCACACACGCACGCACACACATACACCTACACACACACACACACACAAACAGCATGTGCTAAAAGTCAGTTTACGTGTTTTCGCAGTAATGGTGTCGGCTGTTTTGTCCATTGTAATTTTCGGGTCCTGTGTAATATTTCTACCGACTACACGGGGTGAGTTACGGTGTCTTTGGTTTATATTTCTTGAGGCCTTTCAGTATGTGTCTCATTATGGAGGTGAAAGCAACAGTATGCTATTTTGTGCTCCCAATATGTCTCGGCTTGTCTTACAGCGGACGGCTGTTCCAGCTACTGGGACGACAGTGGCATTCGTCGTGGTGATCTCCAGTGCGGTGACATTTATTGCTGTGGAACCTGCAGCAATAAATACTGCTGCACTGAAAAGACAAGGCAGCTAAGTCAAGAGCTCTGCGATGACAGGTAATGCCAAAAATAAATTGTTCTCTGGGTATTTTAACCTCTAAAATTGTACAGGAGTGAAAATTTGTTTTGGGAAACGGGTCAAAAGTTGTAACAAACCCCATAAGTTGCGGATCAGGGTTCAAGGATCAACTCTGCGCATGTATTGCTTTTTCATTGTTGTTGGTTTTGTTTCCTTTCTTTATGTTCAGTGAAGACGGAATTGCTTATAGGTGTGGATTTTTGTCCAGTGACTAGTCTAGGGTGTGCCCAGTTCTTGCCCTAAGCCAAGTGGAATACTTCCTACTCACCTGAGACCCTGGAACAGGATAAGCAGTAGAAAATGGATGAAGAAACAAAAACGTATTTTTACACTTGTATGCAGAGTGTCCAGAAATCCTCAAAATATTTTCCAAAAAAGGCCTTAATATTGCTTCAAACTGGCATAACCAAATCTGTTTTTATATGCTGCTTATCCTCATCTCTTGGATGGTTCATCTACGCAGGCCTCGCTTTGAGAAACACTTCAGGTCCCCCATACTTTTGGTCAGCATTCTCGGAGCAGTCATTCCCATTATCTTCTGCGTGGGGCTCATCACCTGCTTTGTGGCTCCATGCTGCTTTCTGTACAAAAAGTGCAGGAAACCACGCACCTCACGGCGGCATCCAAGTGAGACACTTTCTTTATTTTGTGTTCCCCAATCGTTATTGAGCAAAGGCACACAATTTGACACGATAAAAACGCTTACAGGACACCACCCCAAAAAATATTTAAAAGTATGTAAGGTGGACATAAAAAGTCTACACCCCTATTGAATTACTAGGTTTTTGACATATAATCTGTTTTATGGGAGAGCATTTTCATTATTCTGCCTGCCATTACATGCCGCTGACCAAGATACATTATTTGTTGCAAATAGCAGTTTGGGTCAAAATGAAACGGGGTTAAATTGTTCAAGATTTCGCAGAACACTTACATGTTTAGAATCACTGTGTTACATGGCCACATGACAGCAAACATGACGCCCACTAACTAAAAAAATTAATTCACTAACTAAGGGGTGTCAAACTCATTTTAGTAGCGGGCCAATTTGGAGTTAGGTCTTCCATCGGAGGGCCGTTATGACAGTGAAACCACAATATTATTGCTTGTACACAACAAATTAATAGATTATTAGTTTCGAAATCAGTCAAGTCAATTATAATAGTTTGTTCAATTATTCAAGTGAGTGTAAACTGAGTAACAAAATTTTTTTTACATATGACAATTTCAAATTTCGGTTCATATTTTAGCAAGTTGACAGACATGATTTGCTTTCGCGGGCCACATAAAATCACCTGGTGGGCCAGATCTGGCCCCCGGGCCTTGAGTTAGACACCTGTGCACTAACTAATCTCATATTGGATAGATGTGACAACTACCTATGTCGTCGCACCCCATCAGCCGGCCTCCCCGCCTCACCATCCGCCGTACCATCCCAACTACCAGCCCGTACCTGTCCCGCCTCATTACGGAGGCCTCGCCATGCCCACAGCACCAGTGGGCCCGCAGCCATACATGGAAGCAGGTGAGTTCTTATTTTGATTTGTAAGATTTTAATCATGTCTTTGTGATTCAGAGTCTGGCTCATTTCACAAAGATATTTTTGTACTCTTTGTAATTGTTAAAAATGAATCAGGAGTTTGTTCATGTTTAGTATGTGTGAAATTATAATGTATGCATACCTTCCCATAGTTTATTGCAGTAATATTTTTTTAAATGCCAATATTCGCCCTTTCTTTGACCTGTAGACTTGCATTTTCATCATTATGTTATGTGATGTGATCTATTTGTTTTAGCTCCTCCAGCGTACCCTCCAGGTGGTCCACCGCCACATCTAGATGAACATTCGCAACCTCCCTACAACCCTGCGTATGGTTTCAACCCCTAAATCACACACTTGGAAAGGCACGCGCTTGTCTTTAGCACGTGGGATCATTTGGTGTTGCAATACATTTCCAGGGACAGCTAAGCACGCAGAGCAAACGGTAAAAGCAATTGTGAATAAATGCAGGCTTGAATTAGATTATCTTTAAAAGTGTTTCATCCATCCCAAAGCAAAGAGACTATAGTTGGGAAACCCCGTTAGCGAACTGGCTGTCGACTTTTTACCCAATATATTTGGAATTCATGAAACATGATTTATATTTTACCACGACAGAGTGGACATGTTGATAAAATCCAACTACAAGCAAACTATTATGAAAATGACGTAAAACCATTGCATCTGCAACTATGCACTGTTTAAGCTTCAATTAAAGAAGAACAAAATGCTGGTCAAAATGTCATGTTTGCAAATATTGGAAAGAGGGTTTCTTGTTTCTCACCGCCTGCCGTCTTGAAATGACTGCAATAACCTCAATTGACCACTAGAGCTCACTGTTCTTAAACTTTGAGCACACACAGGCTGCAAGCTGCAAGCGGATACAGGAAAGAGAGTCATTTAATAATGATGTCACACTCCCTTTTGTTTCCCAAAGTATAAATCATCAAGTCCTCAAGTCAACAGCAGAGGAGCACTCGGATGTTTATTTGGACTTGATCCACTTTTGTTGTCACATTTTGACAAGGTGACATCTTATGATTAACGTGCTACTTTTCCTCCCTCCTCGATATCCCAAAATGCACATCCAAGTGTGGGAAAACAGCTGCATTCAGCTCGGCCTCCTTCAGGGAAGTGTCGTTAAAGAGTCAGCATGGATGTACTTGGATTTAATCCCGTAGTACGAAGCACCACGCCCTCTTACAGCCCCCCCACCACTACCCCTTTTTAGTCAATAAATCCATACAGTAATAGTGCTGACTATGGATGGGAAGGCTGGCTAAAACAGGAAAAATGACCCTGCCCATATGTGCTGCCTGTTTGAGGTCTAAAATAAGCTCTCTCCTTGAGATGATGCTCTGACTTCTAATGAGGCTTCATATCAGGATACTGCTACCATGCGCCATGTGGCGCGGTTCTTTCCTCACATCCATGCGCAAAGATTGCTCTGTTCTGTCCTGGGGCCTTCTATGGCCTTTTTCATCAAAAAATGTGGTGCTACCTCCAAGTCGCAATTCAACCTGTGTTACAAAGAGTAACCACAACCGATAGCACTTTGTTGAAATCAAGAGGGTAATGGCACTATAATTGTTTGATTAAATATGTATTAAATCGTATGTGTTTTTACCTACACTGTACATTGCTTACTTAGTTTATGTAAAAAAACAAACATTACAGTTATTTATGTTTATATTCGGGCATTTACTCTTTTTTTTATAAGAACATGTAACACAGTACAACCGATTTCCCATTGTATCACTAGCAAATGTGGACAGTAACACAAATTTGAGCCCCCAAGCCCAAAAGTTCAGTTTTTCAGTAAAATAAAATACTCAACAGAGTATTTATTCATAAAGAATTGTGAACTTACAGTAAAATTATTAAAATACAGAAAACTGAAGTACCTAATCCATACAAAGCAGTACAATACATTGTTAATAATTGTTAAAATATTAATCCACTTATCACTCCCAATCACTCCTACGGACACTTTTGAGTGTTTCATTAACCTACTTTGCAAGTTTTTGAAATGTGGGAGGAAACCGGAGTACCCGGAGAAAACCCACGCAGAGACAGGGAGCACATGTAAAGTAGACATAGGAAGGCCGGAGCCTGAAATCGAACCCCTGACATGCTCACTGCTTTCATCGTGACGCTCATTGTTAAAATGCAACAAAATAATTTAATCATACATTTGTTTTAATTATGTAAATTGTTAAAATACCCTAAAAGTAATAACATTTAAACAAATCAAATATTTTTTTCCTTTAATTTTACATTTCAATTTTAGAATATTATGTACTATTTGTAATGTGAATTTTTATAAAATATATATTAAAAAATCAATTACATTAAAAAAAAGCATATCTTTTTTAAAAATATCTATTATTTGGAAAATAAATAAATGAGCATTACTAAAGCTGTTTTCATGACCACAGAACGACATTCGTTTTTTTGACATTCCAGATCAGAGATGTAGCAGTGACAGCAAAAGAGGGTAAAATATATGATCATAACCAAAGAACAGTCTGCCTGTAGTGTCGGCATCAATATAAGATGACGAAAGCGACAAATAGTCAACGTCACAAAAAAAATGAAGCAGAAGTCTGGAATGTGATGAGCACCTCTTTCCAAGCATGGCCTCTGGCTCCCTCACATTTTTGGTGAGTACACAAGTTCTTGGGGATGCATCAAGTCAACAATTAATCCTCCTTCTCTTTTCTCCCCCTCTATACTCAGTGAAGGTGAGAACCTAACTAAAGCCCCTGTCACACCTTGACGATTTAGCCAGCGTATGCCGACGTAGGAAAAATTTGGCAAATACGCTGGCGTACGTCGAATAAGTTATGGGTAAGTTTTGTATACGTAACAGCACGCTGAAGCACGTTGGTATACGTCGGCATCGTCGAGGTCGTCGAGAAATTTTAAGCATGCTTAAAATTTCTCGTCAGATGTCAGCGTATGGCTATACGTCCCGTGATACGCAGGCCATAAGTAATAGGTAAGTTATGCGATCGCTGCACACGCTCAAACACGTTAAGTGTAGGTTACTCATAAGTCCAAATACGCCGAGAATACCTACTAGCTGTTCTCCAACATCCGTGTTTCGAACTGCAATACGCTGCTGCATAGCGTGCAGCAGCGTATTGCCGACGATCACGTGACGTAGTCTATAAAAAGGCTGGCGCTCGACGTTTCAAATCATAACTGCACTAGACATTGCAGTACCAACATCTGTTTGGGGACTATCCCCCCCGGTCTAGTTAAAATGGTATAACCCAAGAGGCAAGGTGCGGCTTGCCATCGTTACTGTGAGTTGCTATTCACGCTATTAAAGCAGCAATCAAACGCCATTATGACTTGTGTCATTAATAAACCAAACAACATCAGCGTCATGGCAAAGAAAAGTCTGGGGAGCTCATCAAAGGTCTCGCAGAGGCTCATCCCATCACAGCCACTGCAGCCTTCGCCAACTACGTGCGTGACAGCCTGGTCAGCATGTCCAAGCGCAAGTTCCGAAAGGCACGGATGTTGGAGAACAGCTAGTAGGTATTCTCGACGATTTGGACTTATGAGTAACCTACACTTAACGTGTTTGAACGTGTGCAACGATCGCATAACTTACCTATTACTTATGGCCTGCGATACGGGACGATAGCCATACGCTGACATACGCATTTCGACGATACCAACGCGTTTCAGCGTGCTGTTACGTATACAAAACTTACCCATAACTTATTCGACGACGCCAGCGTATTTGCCAAATTTTTCCTACGCCGGCATACGCTGGCTAAATCGTCAAGGTGTGACAGGGGCTTGAAACGCCGAGCGCCAGCCTTTTATAGACTACGCCACGTGATCGCCGGCAATACGCTGCTGCACGCTATGCATAAATTAGACTATCGCTGGGCATAAGTTGTGTACGCCGGCAACACGCTAGGCATTCGTTGGAATAAGTTATCTATAAGTTATCAAACGTTCTATATAATTTACTGATACGTTATGTATACGCCCAGCCCGTTATGAATGCGCTATGTATACGCCCAAAATTGAAAAAAATCGATAATTCAGCGTATGCCAGCGTTTTAGGGAAAATCTGAACGTCGGCATACGCTGGCTGAATCGTCAAGGTGTGACAGGGCCTTAAAGTACAATTTTTAATTTACTATAACATAGTTGGGAAAGTTAAAAATGTCTTTTAAAACACCATCTGGATTGTTGAAAAAAAAAAGTTTTATGCGGGCCACAGCGCATCTCACAAGCGTGGTTTGTGTGTGGGAGCAAACTCCCAAGTGGATTCGTTGGTTCCCTCTCTCCAAGTCGTCTTACAGGGAACTTTCCCACACGGTCTGAGAGGGGATTTTTTTTTAAATTCAATTAAACTTTTTTTTACATTTTAGAATAAGATATACACCCACCCCACCAGTAAAAATATAGAAATAGAATGATTGCAGAAAAATACAACAGTACAGTTTGATTTTTTTGAAGCCTCCTACTGGCTATCATTCTGTTTTCGTCTCATCGAACAGCGCAAAGTGTGAAGGTAACTTGCGACGAGGACGTTAATCCTCATATAATATGTCACAAATGTGACGGTTTATTGCATGCAACAGTTGAGGTGACAGCTGCACACAGGTGGTCCAACTGCAGCTGACAACACACGGCTGGCATGTAAACTAGTTTCAAAAGTCAACAACTTGTGGATAGACCTTTCCCACCGTTTTGTCTTCTCACAGGAACTGCAAAACGTCCAACTTTTTGTGGCTCAATGTGGACTCTCTAATCTAGTCCAGATTGTCCCTCCATCGTGTGTGCGTGTGCGTGGATGCGTGCGCGCTACTTCCTGTTCACCCTTTCTTAGTTACTGGACAGTATAAACAGATATTTTTTGGGCTGATGGGTGGGATTTTCCAGTTAATTTTGGATAGAATCCACCAAATGATTATGTGAAGGAATTATCTCAATTAAAACAAAATCCCCATCTTGTTTCATGGTGTGTATGCTGCGTCAGAATGATACAGATTATTTAATTGCCAGCAGTTTTCATGTATCCTTTCAATTTTGAACAGACTTAAAACACAAATAATTATCACATCTATTATAGGCTGATATCAGCTCCATTAACTGTTAGCCTAGAGTGAATAAGTGGTCTGGAAAATGGATGAATCGGAAAAATATGAAATAAATGTAAGTGCTTTCAAGTTTCGTATTTTATTTCATTCTATATTTAATTATTCCTTTACGAAATAAATCTGTTACTTTGATACACTAACAATAAAACATTCTTTTTAAAATCGATTACAGATTACAGATTAATGTTAATTAAATCCAAAACAGTTTGATTTATTGGCTTTATATTTATTTATATGGTTATGGTATGTTTTTATAAAGTCTAATAATAAAAGTGCTATTTTCTTGTGAAATTTTTCACTCATTTTAGTGTGCATGGTCCTGGAATAAATCTCAAAGGCAGGCGCCACAATACAGTCTAAAGCCTAGCCGTGATCAAGCATGGAACTACAATTAAAAATATCATTATCGCAATGAAGAAGCAAAACATGAAACACTGCTGACCTACAGGTACTATTACAAAAAATATGACGAAGAAATGTTTAACATTTCAATTAAAAACAAACAAATTAAAGTACATTTAAAACGCCTCAAGTACACATACATTTCCCGACAGTCCAACTGCGTCTTTCCATGCATTTCAATGAGTGGCATCTAAAAACTGAAGTCTTTTGGACTGTGTGAACCCAGCAGATAAATAAAACTGTCTGATGTATTTTTATATATTTATTTTTTCTTCACCCTCTCTGTCTCTATTCAATAGCTCCCAAGTACCTTGACAACCTTGCCTGGTATTTTGGCAGCGGTCCTTTGAGTGTTGCTGTCAGCTGAGAACGTGTGTGTGTGTGTGTGTGCGTAAGGATGGAGGGGGGGGGGAGGAGTGAGTGGGCCTATTCAAGGCACTTGTCCTCCCTCGTCTCCCCCGGGTGCACAGAAGAGCAGGAGAGGGGAGGAGGCGCGGACTGCACACTTGCACTCTGGTAGCCAACGGGAGCACATTGAGCCCAGGCTGCCACCCCCCGCTTCACAGACTGCACCAAAAAGCCACAACAAGAAGATTTCCCGCCGCAAAAGCAGGATTTCCTCCTCGGAATCACTTGGAGATCTTCTTCTAATTCTGCTTTTGAAGCTTCAGCATGGCAGAAGCGGCCCTGGGTGGACACCTGAGGGCCAGGATGGGTCTCCTGTGGGCTCTGCTGACTCTCCTCAACCACGTGGGGGCTTTCAACCTGGATACTACTCACACGCTGCACAAGCTGGGGGACCGCGGGACCTTTTTTGGTTTCTCTCTCGCGCTACATCAGCAGCTCACCCCAGAACCTCAGAGCTGGTGAGTTTGCAACTTCTGTGTGCACCTGTTCCAATCATGTAGGGAAACATTTTGCCTCTTCCCTTTCACCACTTATCACAAAAAGTGTTTTACATGGTTAAAATACAGTCACAAACATCCATCAAGCCATCTATTTTCCAATCTGTGGATCCTCACAAGGGTCACGTGCGTTTTGCAGCCTAATCCCAGCTGTCTTCAGGCAATAGGCGGGGTAAACTCTGAACTGGTTGCCAGCCAATCGCAGGGCACATATAGAGGAACAACCATCCGCGCTCACAATCACATCTAGGGACAATTTAGAGTGTTCCATTGCTTTAGAGTGCTAAGCAGTCGACCGCCGGGCCGCCCCAGTCACAAACATTATACATTTAATCTATAAAATCACATTGGACCCTTTGCAATTTGAGTGACATGAGTTTCATGAGATATTCACCATCTTGTGGCTGATTGTTTATTTCTTGTTTTTTGCCCTGACTTGCGAAGAAAAGAAAAAAAAAGAACCCAACTGAATTCAGCACATTTCCTGATAGTGAACAAAAAGATAATGCCACTCCTAGTTAAACTTGCTGTCAAACTAAACATCAAATGAAGAGAAGTACATGCCGTGTGCTCGACTGGGTCTTGGGAATTTACCGATATAGATTATTTTTTTAGGCTGATACTAATTGTCTGAGTAAAATGCTGATCTGTGATGAATGGTGTGATTAACTAAAAAAATATATAATAAATAAAATGCCTTATTTTTTTGGTGCCAGCAATAAAGATATGAATTACAGGCAAAACATTTGACTGAATACTTTGTCATTTATGTACAGCATTTTGTATGCAGCGATGGCTGTTTGAAAGTGCGCTATAAATACAGTTGACTTGACCTGACTTGATTTAGTATTTGTTCAACTTTAGAGCAGAGAGAAACATCGGCAAAATATGGTCAATGTTTTTCAGATTTTGGGGGAGGTGGGTGGAATGTTTACATGTGATTATCTTTATCTTCTGGTTTCGTGTGTTCTCGTGCAAAAAAAGGCAAAAAAATCTTAATTTCTCTGCCAATTTTAAATAAAATAAACATTTCAAAAATAAAATTGTATTGGCAGTTTAAATAGGCTCGCCAATTAATCAGTCAGGTCCCACTGAGCAGAGTAGACCAGTGTTCCCCAACGTTTAATTAAGCCATGGAAAAATATTTTACATTAAAAAAACTAAATGTATGTACTGTAAATGACTTAAGATGATCTTATCTCACATTACTCACACATTAATCTAAGAAAACCATAAAGCTATCATTCTGACGTATGCATGGCAACAGGTGGTTACACAGTTTGTGTCACTATATGTCTGGCATAGATGAATCAACACAGATGCATTACTTGGAGTAAATCAATAATTTTCAGAACAATGAAGTGAAATTGGATAGTTTACTAGGTAGTGCACAGTAACTGGGAATCACTGTACAGTGGACCCCTGTTATTCACAAGGGCTAGGCACACCCATTATAAAAGCATTGTATATTACCCTAAAAAGTAGTTGTGAAAAATCTGAACCATCATGAAGCATTTTCCAAGGGGGTCTACTGTACTCGAAAGAGGGATGGTGTTTAAGAGCCAAAGTTGTGAGTTCGGGCGGATCTTGGCAGCCAAGTTTGATTATTCTCCATGGAATGTAGAACTCTCGCCACTTGGCCCCAAAAACTTAAATATTCACCAACACTCTGTTTCTGGGGAGATTCGGACATCGTGTTGCATACTTTTTTGCTGCAACACCAAGTAGAGAATGAAAATTCTGCCACTGGATTGGTGTTGCCGCATCGTTGTGCCCAACGATTGTCGGGATACCCGTAATTCAAACGGGTGCATGACTTGAACGTACGCTGTGCATTCAGCTAATGGAGTGAACGGGAAGTCAAGGGCGGGTGGGAGCATGTGATGAATCAGCAGACGTTGGCGATCGTTTCATTAAACACGTCTTTCAAGTTTATTGATTGTCATCAGTATTCTTCCATCCAAGAATTGACGTATACTTTCTCTAAAATCAGGCCCTCGCTAAACTCCAGCTGTTTGTACAATCTCATCCTGTGGTCTTATTTTTCACTTTAAAAGCGCTGCCAAGCAGCAACTGAATGGGACTTATGCGCATATGTGCAGGGAAATGATTATGACAAGCTATTAAGCGCTGTATTGATTTGAAGTATGCAGATCCTTACTGCAACCATTTATGTGCTCTTCCTTCTTTTTGATTCTAGAGGAGGGAGTTACACAACCAGCATGCACTGTCATGCAAAAACAAACAAAACAAAAGGTGACAGTCTTGGCTAACAGCAATTCTCCTCTTATTGAAGCATCATGAAGGGAAACAAAAAATATTTGACTCCCGCCTATCATCCGATGTGAAATTTGACACTTGATTGACATACAGAGCAGTCAGTTTTACATCTGTTGCATGTCACCGTGTATATGCATGGAATCATGCAGTGATGCAAGGTACATCAACATATACCGCACATATTAGGAATTTTAAATGTAATTCAAATAAATAAATAGTTCATTTGGACTTGATCATTTGATAAGTAGCTCACATGCTGAAAAAGTGTAGGCGCATGTGGTCCAGAGAATTTATCTGAACAAATAAAGGCCCCTCTACAGTAGACAGTGCCACGCTAATAAAAGTATTCCTCCATTTTTAACTGTCAACTGCCCGCTTTAGCCGCACCGCAGTCACGCTGTCGCCTGCTGAGACCAACGCTGTGACATCAGCTGCAAAGCCACTGTGTAAAAAGTAATTCTGTACCTAGACCGTGCAGCAGCATGGCTCTGTCTTATTTAAAAAGTGACTTGAGCCCAAAGTGTCAGATTGCTGCGCTGAGGAAAGACCTGAAGATAGTCAAGAAAGCGATGGCATGGATGGTGTGGAAACGTGGGTGCTCATTACATCACTCCATCGCTATGTATGGACGACTGGCTGATATTTTCAGCGGAATATTGTTGGATGGCAACGCTCGACTATATGTTTACTCTCAACGGCCACAATATTTGGTACACAATTGAATGGATCATATTCTATTTACCTGCAGTTTACATGTTTTAATGTGGGCACATGCGGCTTATATACAGGTGCGGCTTGTGTATGTACAAAATTGGTTTTCCTCTAAAAATGTAGTGGGTGCGGCTTATAATCATGTGCGCTCTATAGTGCGGAAATTACGGTACCTGGAATATTATTACAATAATAGATATAAAAACAATTTAAAAAAAAGTTAGCATTAGAAATTATTGTTCTGTTTAACCCCAAAAATAAATCAATACTTTAATTAATTAATCAGCAATTTTATTTTTTACTTTGCCCGTATCAACCTCAATTTCAGCTACCACTGTGGATTTTACTTTCTTTAACATGGTGTAGATAAAAGCACTATGTAAGTGCAGTCCATTTGGCATTTACCATTTGAGCATTTAAAATGTTCTATTATATATATTTTTTTAAATCGTAATTGGTGGACAATTGTGTCGGCCAATTCTGGTGTGATCATTTAGCTGTGAAAGTGAAAACATTAATTTATGGCCAACAGATTGTAGCGCTAGATATGGAAACGCAACCATTATAATCAGCTTGTGGTTGATCATAGTATTTGTCAAATAATATACAACACAGAGCGTCACAAAAGAGACAAAAGGTGATGGAGATCATTTGAATTTCGAATCAGAAGTGAGGATGTATTGTATGTACATTCATACACACATGCACACACATACATGGGCAAACACACACGTGCATGGCACGCACGCACACTACTAATTACTACTACGACTAAATAATGTCCAAATATATTAAAAGTGTTCCGCGATTTATTTTGTGGAGAAGAGAGCATACACCATTTCTGTTGGAAAGGTCAAGTTTGAGACTTCCTACTAAGTTTTGGTGGTGGGATCGCCAAATCCTTGTGGAATGATTAGAGTAAAACAAGAATTCCTAAACTGTGAGTACAGTTAAAAATACATTAAAAATATAATGGAGGGATGCTATAATAACACACACATTGTCCCCCGCCCCCTCCCCCTACTTAATGTGTAAACATAAAAAAGGTTTGCCTGATTAAAATGAAATGTGGGGTTAGTAGGAGTGCGGCATTTGAATGTTGGAAAAAAGTTTACGAAAGGCGCAATACCTCCAAACAGAATGGCCTAAAAATAAACATATCAAAGGTACATGCCGCATTATGGGTCCATTTCCCAGAAATGAAGATATCAGTATCACAACCTCAGCATCAGCTTAATAGATTTGATCCTGAAAGCAACCTTTATTATTCATCAAACAAATGCAGGGAAACTGACTCCCCTGTATGAATAATACATTTCCATTAAGCGGTTCAGATGACGCGTTCTAAAATGTGCCATGATGAGACATCTTGCCCCAAAGTGTTGTAATCAGATGCTACAGTGACGCATCTGCTCTTTGAATGCGGCAGAGCTTTTTGTGTTGACTCTTGCCTGAGGTCACACTGCACTGCACTGCAATTGCTGATTGTGATATGATGATAACTCCTTTGAAGTTCCAGACACTTCATTCGGTTCACACGATCCAATACAACCCGATACATTCTGACCTATCATTGCTGTTGCACTCCAGACTTGCAGACAGCACGAATGAGCATTGAAAAGTCAAGTGTCACATAGCAAGAATTTTTTTCACCGAAGCTCCCAGTACCTACTTGGCCCTGATGTAAGCAGTAACACAAAGTTACGAAAAACTTACTACCTCACAGAAAACCAACCTGTGGTCTTAGTTTCCGTGCAGACGTTAGCATCATTAATTGGAGGCACAAAGACGGTTTGTAAAAATCAAAGCAGCTTTGTGAAAAACGGCCATCAGCAGAAGGCATCTTGAAGCCCACGCTGATGCCCGGCTTCTTGCGGTTGGTGCAGTGAGCTACTGTAGTGTCTTTGTGCCGCGCCACACACAATCTCCTCAGTGTGCGCACAAGCACTTGCTTCTGTTACTTCGACTTGGACGCAGAGGGCTGCTGGCATCTCAAAGCAGTTTAACAATCTGCTGCTGCCGCCGCTACTGTCGGACAGACGACGGGGGCATTTGAGTGGGAGTTATGTGTGCAACTGCTATTTATACTGAAATGACAAGTGCTTCCACTAATAGTTGAGCACATGGGGAAGACAGGAAACTCCCCGTGTTCAAGCCCCCAGCTGTCACTCACAACAGCAAATTCAACATTGGACTATGTCTGATTTTGAATTTGCGGGTTGGTTGGGAACACACAAAAAAGTAAGATGTGTTTAGAAGGTGCCGATTAAGGAAATAGGAATAAAATTCATCTTCTTAAAAAATAAAAACAAAGATAAAGTAAAATATTTAACCTATATACCTTAATATATTTAACCTTAATATTTGCAAATGAAGAACTATATCAAATTGAAAACATTTGTGAACAAAATAAAGATTAAAATACAGCCACTACAATAAACAAAACAAAAAATAAAAATAAATACAGTTAAAGATATATTTAAATATATTCAGGTAATAATAAAAATTAATTTAAAGTTAAAATACTGTTGAGAACTTCAAATTTAAAATAAATAGGGAAAGTGAATGAAAAAAAAGATCAAAATAATTACAAATGTGAATATTTAAAATATATGTATTTTAAAATAATGTTAATGGATATTTTAAAATACACATTAATACATATTTAAAATAAAATTAAAATTAAAATATTTTAAAATGAAAAACTATATAATTGAAAAAAAAATAAATCACAATTTAAAAAATGATAACATTTTATAGCCCAGACTTCCCTCTCCCCAGCCACTTCATCCAGATCTTCCTGAGTAATCCCGAGATCTTCCTAGGCCAGCCAGGAGACGTTTGTCAGCATGAGTTGAGTATTCTCAGTGGCTTCCTCCCCATCGGACATGCCCAGAAGCATCCAGTAGGCAATCTGACTAGCTAGATGCCTGAGCCACCTCATATGGCTCTTTCCAATGTGGAGGAGCAGCGGCTCTACTCTTCTCAACCTATCTCTCAGGGAGAGCCTGGGCACCCTGTGGAGGAAACTCATTTCAGCAGCTTGTATCGGTCATGAACCACAGCTCGTGACTATGCGTGAGCGTAGCGATGTACTGTAGATCATCCAGGAAAACGAGAGCAAATCTAACAGCTTAAAATTAAAAATAAAGATTGGATAAATTAAAAGTAACCATTAAATAATTTATTCCATTAAAAAAAAAAGTGCATCGTCTGCAGAAACCGCATGCCATTGACACCTCCATGTACTTGGCAAAATCACGCAAACTCCTCAACGGAAGGCCCAAATCTCAGAACTGCGGCAGACGTGCTTATCATGAAACCACCAAACTGCCCTGTGTTTAACGTAATTGATGAAAGTCTCGTAGATGTAATGTTCCAACTGCAGTGGTGTGGCAATCTTGCTTTCATTTAATGCAATCAAGCACTTACACTCTACATGAAGCACTCACGTTTTACTGGTGTTATCCATCCATGTTGCCAAAGCATGTCGCCTTCTTCGTCGATGTGTTTGGCGCACTGCCACCACATCAGTTTATATGCTGGACCCAATCCAATGGAAGTGCTGCATCCTTTTTCCTGCCTCGGTGTTTAGTTGAAGGTCTAGCACGGGTGATGCAGTGTCTTTCTACAGCTCACAAATCATCAGTGCTGTTTAGCCTATGCGGCCTTCAAAGACATCTATTATGCTTCCTCTTTATCCTCTGAACCCTTTAGGTCAGCTTCTGTATTCAAGGAAGTCATTTCCAACTCTCGGCATCATCCCGACGGATGACAGTGGGGTTATAAATTGTTGGCAAATTGGAGAAAACGACAGAAGGAATTAAACACTAAATTAACTTCTAAATTCAATTGATTAGGCAATTATACATTTATATGGTGTCAGAGTCATAACTGAAGGAAACCATAACTACAATGCGGCCTGTGATTAGAATGAGTTTGACATCCCTTTAAATGTATGTCACAATGTCCCTGCGCCATTCTGTCACACACAAAACGGACTTGTTGATTTGCATCACAAAGGCACAATGAAAGAAGGCCCCTCACCTCTTTGCCTTCCTCCGTCATGGGTTAAGAATGGCCTCCCCTACTTTCTCCCCCATCGCCAAACTCAATTCATGATCTGTCTACAGTAACTCTGGTCATTAAATCTCCTGCAGCCCATTCACGTGAAAGCCTTGGCAGCGCATCCAAGTCCCCTGTTTTTCCCACTGCTTACCTATAAGGAGTAAGGATTTATTAGACCCTCACCATGAACAGTCTTCGCTGGCTGTCCATTTAGCAATCTGCCGGTCTGCCATGACCCGGACAAAAGCTCGGCGGGAAGCGTTGGTGCCAGGCCCGAAAGCTTTCAGGAATATTAGCCGAGTGAGAGCGGGGACAATGTGCACCGTCAGCAAGAAAAACACAACTTCAGCCGCACTGAGAGCAGGAAAACACGCCATCCTTTCCACGTCGAGATCGTCAGTGACACTTTTGTTTTTAGTGTTTAATTATTCAAGTGTCATCAAGGTTGTGTGAGGAGAAAGCAAGAGGTCGACCCTGGCAGTCACGTTCTCCTAACGTGGGGGAGGGTCGAACACAAACAGAAGCCGTGGGGATGAATAAGCCATGACCGGCCTCACCTTTTGATTAAATGTGTGCGCGCACGTGTACGTGCTTTCGGTTGAATCAATCAGATGATAGCATCTCGATACAGTAGCTGTCACGGATCAAGCAGGATATTAAACCATTTTATTTGATGGGTTTGCCTTGCAGTACAACTGAATGTTCCTTTTGGATTTTTTCTCTTACTGTGGATCAAAAATATATCGATGGATAGCTGTCATCTATCGTACGTCCAAGACGTGCCTACCAGTATATTTTACGGTCCCAGTAGGTAAACTTCTAAATGGATGGATCAATTGATTGATAAGGAGGAGAATGGCAATGGATCGTCAAGAACAGATGTGAATATGTTTCTAAAGGGACAATTATTACCTCATCTATGCGCTGGAAATGGTCATTCACATGTTGATCAATAGATGGCCAGCTGGTGAGGAGTAAGAGCCTCGTTCAAGATGTATGTGATGGGATCACTTGTCTCATATAGTACCAAAAAAAAAAAGCAAGTGATTTTAGCATGTTAGTATTATAAAATATTAGTATTATAAAAATAAGTGAATGCAAAGGGATTTTTTTCACTCTGAATTGTACAAGGAGAGATTTTTAATACATTTTACTTGCATAGTATTAGTTTACGAAAATGAAGTCTCTCAAGGGTTGAGGAACAAACCTCTTACCGTCAGGTTAGGAGACAGCCACTCTACCACATGAGCCACCCGCTCCCACTGCATGTACATGTATTCTTGGTGTCAGGCGGAATACTCGTACCTTCAAGACTCGTTTTTGAGGTCTCCTTTAGGAGACGGTAGCTATTTGCTAGCATACAGTAGGGTGTCTCCCATTCTCAAGGTTGTGGGTTTGTTTCTCGAGCTTTAAGTGATTTATTATATTTTTGTAATAAACTAATACTAGGCAAGTAGAATTTACTCAAAATATCTCCTTGTAAAAATTTGTTGTAATTTCTGAGTGGAAAAATTTTACTAGGTTTTTTTCAAGTAAATATCACTCCAATAGCCAACTTATTTCCTGAAAGCGATTTATGTTCATTTTTCTCGCAAAAAAATGTAAACAAAAAAAATCCAACAAATTCATATGTTGTGAAGTTTTTCCACTAATGTTCAATACGCGAGTGCTTGGTTATACAGCATACAAATGTTTGATGAGACAGCTGAATCTCTCAACTGGCTCTTTGTTTTTCTAACTTGTTCAATTATTTCAATTGAAAGTGGTGGACGTCCAGTTCTTTTTCTGTGGAAGCTATCCTCAGCTATTCGCCTAAACAGTCTTAGATGCCCTTAAGATCCTACCAGAGCCATGTCTAATGGTAAAGTCATAATTGGTAGCAAGGAAGAAAGCTGATGTTAACACCATATCATCTCTACGTGATGGAAATGTAAGATTAGGCTCAAAGGTGAAAAGTTGTCTTCAAACAAAGTTTCCCAATGGTGCTGAAATCAATATCTGGATCATGAGACACCATTTCAGAGGGAATTTTGCAGTTGGCTAAATGTTTTTTTTTTTTCTAAAACTTTCTTTGAAACAAATCATTGTGTTGAATCACCTCCCCTGGCAGTGAACCACAGCGTCCCGAAGGGGTTTTCGCATGGACTGCCAGCTGTCTCTGTCACTCTCTTTCCCCACTTTTTTATGCATTAGCTATGCCCTCCTTCTTTGGCTGATGGTGGCACAAATCATGATTCAGAGCACTTCATTCTCAGCTGTTGTTTTCCGTATCGAGATTTCCCCGAAAACGATCGTTTTAAAAACAGGCGGTGTTCCGGATACTTAGCCCTCGTTTAGACAGTTAGTGTAGGTAGATTTTTGCTGTCAGCTATGCACACGGGTGGATAACGATTCAGGCACATAGTGATGTCTGCGCGGCTGCCCATGTGGGCCTTTTTCAAATGTGTGTTTGTGCATCCAGATCAGAGGTCACAGTCTTAGCTCGGGACAATAAGAGGATGAGCCCCTGGCCCCCCTGCTGATTCTCCAAAGCTGCCTTCCAAAGTATGTTGTCCACCCAACATGTTAAGTGTGGGAGGAGAGATTAGGTGGTTCATCAATCTGAAATCCTGGAGAAAATGTTGAGTGTGCAACTAATGTTTCACAAAATTGGACGGTTGCCCACGGTCCAATCGTGGAATGTTAAATGGCATGGTTGGAAAAGATATTGAAGAGTTTGTGCTGATATAAATACGATACGCATCCATCCATTTTCTGCCACTTATCCTCATCGCCAGCTGAATTTTAGTGAGAGAACTGGTTGCTGCTTCGCACCGATGGACAGATGTGCTAAACACGGGCACCTCTGAGCCCCCCTCATTATTATTGGACCCTGGGTTAAATGTTTCCGATATATATAACCAGTCCCTGTGTCCGTCCATTTGAGCAAAATCCTAATTATAGGTACATTTACAGCATGTATGCAAAGGCAAGTGATGTTGAACTCTGTTGTGTGCAGAGATGTGCTGTCCATTATTTATCAAATTAAATACGATGAAATTTTATGATCTGGTTGACTACAAAATTGCACAATTAATGTACAAAGCACACAATAACCTGCTCTGCCAAAACATTCTAAAGTTCTTTGAAATTCGAGAAAGCAGCTATGATTTAAGAGGTACCAACTTATTTAAAAAACTAAAAACAAGAACAAACATCAAGCAAAGAAGTGTATCTATCAAAGGTGTTAATCTGTGGAATAATCTCGAAACGGACCTGAAAATGAGTAAATCGCTTGCTGAGTTCAAAAACAAATTCAAAAAATAGTACAAACAACCTACATCAATCAGAGTTAAAATGATAAGTTCTAAACGTTAAATATAATGATAAATTAGAACTAAGTTGATAAATAGGAAATATCCATTATGAATACAAGAGAAAATTGACACAAGAGTGCCAGGGTGTGTATGTATAAAATCCGATACACACCAAAAGTTGTAAAATATCATGGTTAAGGGTAAAGCATGAGCCTTAATAGAGACTTCTATCTTCTTATTCACTTTCTCTTCTGATTGATATAAAAACTATTTATTAGATATAAACACATAACACGGGGTAGGACTAGATAAGTTCTTTACTTCTTCCTATTCCCTTGAACATAACTGTTTTAATGATGACTGTGCTGAATGATGACTGATTTCTCTTACCTTATTATTACTGTATATGTTTTATGTTATGTTCAAATAAAACCAATAAAACCAAAACCAATGTGACTCCACTGGGGGCGTGAGTGTTAGGGTCAATGAACAATGTGACAAGCGCAAGTTTCTAGTATGTTTTGCTGTTTCATCCAGAAGTATAATCTGTTGCTGTTTATGTTCTAAGAATAAACCCCTTCATCTTCATATAGCTAATTGCTGTTAGTGTCAGTTATTGATCAGTGATTGACTACTTCTTGGTGGCATATGTCTGGTCATAGTCTGGTCTTCATCGGTTTAACACCAAATTAATTTAGGTGACAAATCTTGTTATCAGTGCACAGTGTTTGTCTTCCAGTCTGGTAAATGATAACAAAGCATTATTAGCAGCTGTTCAGTTGATACATGTGGTACTGTTCTATAGCATAACAACAATGTCACTCACTATTAGGAGCTAAAGTGCGTGTGCCACACCAGATGTCACAAATGTTCTGTTTTATGCCACCTACTGTAGTGGATGTGCAATGACACTTTACTCTAGTACAGTAAAAAAATTGTGATTGTTTTTTTTTGTACCAGTTCATATTTTCCGTTATGCATTCTTAAATTTTGTGTTGAATAAATGATTACAGTTCTGTAAATGGAAAATCATTCATGTTCGGACATCATTTTAATTGTGAAGTTTTATTTTAAACATGTTAAACAAAAAAGCCAAACCTCAGCCAATGAGAGAGAGGACTGTTAACAACGGGTGATTGCCAATCAGCTTTTTCATATAAATGCCAACAGCTACTAATGACTATGTAGCAAATACTGGTAGTCGTCGTATTATGAAAAATTATGAGAAATGTCATTTCTGCTCTTATCCTGGCACCATAAAAAAGAACACTCTGTCAGTGAGCAGACAAAGGATATGGCCATTTTTGGTTAGTTTGACCTGTGCATGAACTACTTTCAGGCGAAATCAGTGAGCATTCAGCTTGTCTGCACAATTCCATAAGAAATGGTACCTAGCGCAGGTATTTATCTAATCCCTTAGTGGATTAATCATCATCATCATCGTATGCGGAGTTTTCTGCTATGAAATGTGGACAGTTCATGTGGGTTTTTCCAAACAATATCCAAGATCACACTAAACTGCCGAATATGATCTCAGGGTGTCATGACGGCATTGTACAGTACAGTGTGGCCATGCCAACAATGTGTGTGTAAATGCCATTTACACACACACACACACACACACACACACACACACACACACACACACACACACACACACACACACACACACGCACACACACGCACACACACACACACACACACACACACACACAGATAAATCCCACAAAGCTTAGTAGTGCATGTCATGTGGGTTTGCTGAAAGATGAGCTGGCAATTGAAAATGACAAAGAGACTTTGACTCATCGCTGAACAATGAAGAATAACGTTGTGCAAAAGGCTGTAGTACATGGAATTGTGGAATCATATCAATGTTAGACACATAAAAATAGATGCCTCCTTAAGGCGGATGCGGTCGGAAAAAAATAAGTACCGGTAGTACGGCTGCTGCAATGATCTTAATTCGTTGTACACAGTTGTTGACACATGGACATTAAAGCGTTAACTGTTCAGCCCACTGAAACTCTACTGCTTACCAAAACAGCAGCGCCTACTGAGAAAGGCTAACTTGCTAATGCTATCATCGTAACAAATTACCGTTGAAACTCAACATAAATGTAGTTTGTGAAATGTCGGATCAAAATGAATTGTGAATTAACTGTTACATTTTAAATATACTCATTTACTACGGAACCATCCTCTGACCGAAGAGAGCAATTTAGTCACACATGCTTGACTAAGCCGAAAACAAAAGCTGATCCTTGAGGCTAACTATTTTTACTTGTCCTATTTTAACTTTCCCTCATTACTTTCCCTACTTTCTCTCCCCAACTTCCCATCAATGTGTCTTGCGACTTGCTTCCATGCATCCGCCATGGCTGGCAGCGTTGGCTGGAATGTGGCCCAACATTCAGTTTTTAAAATAGCCGGCAAGCCTAAGAATCTGCGCTCCTAATAAGGCAGAGGGCAGCGGCTCTGCCACCCCCCCAAATATCAGCACCCAGCTCAGTGAGAATAAAGGCTTTTGCTCGCCTTCACGTAGTGTTGGCCGAGTGTTGAGAACCAAAGCAAACGAGATAGAGCCCACACAGAGCTGTACCCCAGTCAAGATAATGTGAAACCATGTTTTGTGTCTCCTACTAGTACAGGTTGCAGTTTTAGTTTCTGCATGTTGTCCTGTGACTGACGTGATTCTGTTCGGGATTGGAGTATTTAAATGTACACAATCAAACAGAGGTCAAAATATCTGTGTCAATGATTCCTTGAATAATGCAAGTCTCCTTAGATCTCACACATTAACTGGTGGTGCTGTGTCTAATGACTGATCTGTAGACTGACCAACATTTGTAGATTGGATTCATCCTCAATACGTGGATCGATCCATCCTGGGAACATCCATCACAGTGACTCTTATTTGTGTTGTTTTAGGATCCTGGTGGGGGCGCCACAGGCTGCAGGCCAGGGTTTGTTGCGCGGTAGTCGACCGGGTGCTTTGTTCAAGTGTCCTATCACGCCTGAGGAATATGACTGTGAGAGGGTGGACATTGATGGTGAAGGTAAGTTTTGATTCATTTTAAAGTGTGCGCATAATTCCATTGAGTCACATCTGATAGAGTGACACAGTATCAAAGTAACAAATAACATTCCTGGTTCCATTAACTTAAGGGGCATGTTTTAGAAATTTGAGGCGTATGTGCTACCTTGCCACTAAGACCAGATCCTAGACTTATTTGTCATCTTGTTTCCCGTTCTTATCCTTCAGTGAGTCTAAATAAAGAGAACAAAGACAACCAGTGGCTGGGAGTGACTGTCAAGAGCCAAGGCATTGGAGGGAAGGTGGTGGTAAGCAAGGCCGTGTCAGGATCTCTTGATTAAAAAAAAACAAGTTCTATCATAGCACAAAGGTTGGTTACTATCTCTCCGCAGACCTGCGCTCACCTGTACGAGCTCAGGCAGCGCGTAAACCAACCCTCCGAGACGCGCGATCCCATTGGACGCTGCTACGTCCTGAGTGAAGACCTGACGGAGCGAGACGACCTGGACGGAGGAGAATGGAAGTTCTGTGAGGGTCGGCCGCAGGGTCACGAGCAGTTTGGCTTCTGTCAGCAGGGTCTTTCCGTCAGTTTCACCCCAGACAACAACTTCATCTTGTTTGGGGCCCCGGGCACGTACAACTGGAAAGGTACGGTGGACTGTAGGGATGAAGATGCCGCTATGAAAGCGTTGAACTTGAGATCTTTGCAGACTCTTTCTCCTTGTTTAGTCGGTAAATGTATGTGAGAAAAAAACTGACAGGAAATGGTCAAGATGGTAAACTGACAACTTGTTTTAAAATTTTCAGTGCTGTTGCTAAATGTTGATGAAAATTAGTCATGCGGATGACAAACCATCTGCCAATTGCAAAGAGGAAATGTCTGAAGTCTCCCATCAAACCAAAGTTCTTGCAGTGGTAAATATAAAATGGTTGGGTCTTCTTGACCCACAAAATGTCAACTGGAAAGTAAACTGCTTCCTCAGTCTTCCATCAACGGAGTGTTGTCGCAATTTTAGCATTATGTGCATTCACTTTGCGCAGGTAAGGAAAAAGTCTCAGGGCACATCTCCGAGGCCTTCTCCATGTCCCTGATTTCTTTTTCTATCTCACACCATCTGTAAATGATTTTCCTCACAGCTAAGAAGTGATCTCATATAGTTTGATTGCGACGAAGGTCTTCAGAATCAGATCCATCGTGCCATCCTTTTTCTAATACTTATCATATTCAGGGTTACAAGGTGAGCAGGAGCCGATTCCAACGCACTTATGATGACAGACGCCCGATACGCTACTTTCATCTAGTCGTAACTTTGATTGAACTGTTGCAAGATCACCCCAGAATTTCTGACTGGAAATCCATCTGGCTATATGGCCAGTTGCCAGATAGCCATCATTCTTTGTACGCCCCATTCTAACACACAGTGTACGCTCAGCGTTCCACTATTTACCAGAATCACATGATAAAAAATAAATTGACTGATGATACGATCTTACAATTGGACCCAGAGCAGCAGCACAGAGTACGATTACTGCAGAATAGTACAAGTCAAAGTATGTTGCATTTTGTGTTAGTCTGAGGTTGTCTGAAGTGTCGTCGTCAAGGTGGTTATACCACCAGTGTGTTGGGAGGGTACAAATGTTTCTTATGGCTATGTTGTGGCCTCACACGTTTCCATTTCAGGTGAAATGCGCGTGCAGCTGCTTAATCAGACGCTGCTTGACCTTGGTTTCTATGATGACGGACCCTACGAGGTGGCGGATCAGAAACAGCTTAATGCCCGGCTCATCCCTGTGCCCTACCACAGTTACCTGGGTAGGAGTCGCCCTCCCTGCTCACTGCTGGAGCGGAAGCGAGGGTCTGGTGGAGGACGGCGACCAGGGCTCAGACTGTACCCCCCCAGCTCTCATATATAGCCCCAGGCTGCAACTCGAGCAGTGACTCCATCTATTCCTGCAGGGTTATTTAGGTCCAGAAACCTTGAGATTTTCAACTCATTCATGGCTGGGATTTGGTGTCTGGAGTTTCTGGACCGGAAATTATATTTGGTTCCAAATGATCCGATGACGGCCTTGAGACGTCAGGGTACACTCTGAACCCGGAGTGCTGTCACTCGAGCCGGGGAGGTTTCTGCAAGAGAAAACTGCTGCCACCCACCCACCAAAACACAGCATCAATCGATCACGGCTTGTTTCACCTGCACCCTCCTCTCCCCCTTTCTTTTTCACCCTACCTCTCCATCACCCGCCTTACCTCCCTCACATTTCACCACCCTGTCACCCTACCTGCACTGGTCCCTCTACCCCCTTTCCTTTCCTGTCTTGGGCCATAGGGCTCTTGTTCATGGCTAGCCCAGTTGAAGACGCACTGCTGTACAAAACTCTGGAGCCCTCCAAGAAGCCCACAGCCTTTGAGGATGTAACCCATAATAGCTACTTAGGTTTGTAGGTGTGATGTGTTGTTTTTTGGACCTGATTGGCCTTTTCTGACATAGAAGTAGCCCTAAAATCAATGTTCTTCTTCTTGGTGTTAATCCTCTCTGCAGTCCGGATTTTGATCTGTGTTGGACTTTGTCCTTTTACTGTTAAGAGACAACCACCCCCCAAAAAATCAAAGTTGTAACTATCCATCCATTCATTTCTATTCCACTCATCATGTCTGATTCGATCCATCCAGACGAAGTTTAGAAGATGAAGCCCATGCCCTCTACTGAAGTCACATGAATGAACCACTACACCAGGGGTCGGCAACACTCTATTCTCGAGGTCGATTATCCTTCCTGATATTTCCTTCCTCCAACACAACTGATTCAAATGATCAGTTCATCAGTAAGCTCTGCAGAAGCCTAATCATGATTCTGATCATTTGAATCAGGCGGGTTCAACAACATTGGCTGCATTCCACCATCGCTGGGTGGTTGTCTCTTGGAGCAACAGTGAGTTTGTCTCTTGTGTCTGTAGGTCTTTGTCATCTCAAGTCTGCGTTTTCCAAATCTGTGTTGTCTATTTTTGGTGTGCTCACTAACAAGGGTTGATCACTCGGGTGTTTTTTTAAGAGCATCACCTTCTTTTGAGGTATTTTTTTGCCTATGTCGTGTTTAAGCTTAATGACCCATTGTTGACTTAACGGGACCTTTCCATCGTTAACGTTGGATTGCGGTGTTCTCTCGTCTCAGTGGCCGCGTGGATCTCCCGTAAATCTCTTAATTCACATACCTTCCAGGCCTGTTCATCCTTTCGCCCCATTCCTTATTTTGCCGTTCCCTTGACAACACTAATTCCCATGTGACATTTTAGCCTTGACGTTTTTTTTAATAACTCACATGACCTCCATTGATCCTAACAAGATGACATGACACGACTGCATGCCTGAGGAACAAAGTCTGTTCTTAGGAGAATTTAGTAAGAAAAGTCAAAAATTGAAAAATTGAAATAAATTGGAATGTTTTGTTTTTTTTTAACAATTCTGAAAGTAAAATGACCTAAACTGAACATGCTTGGAATTTTAAAAATTGCATTTTTTTCAAACAAATATAGTGATACATTTGTAAATGTAACAACTATATGTGCAATTTAATACTATATGTTCAGAAAAACCGCTTGACTAAAATATCAGAAACAATGTTTTATTTTTATCTTATTTGATTATTATTGCTTACCGTCTCCCAAGTGGATCTAGTTTCTATTACCGATAATTTGCGTTCGAACTTGTAACCACTATGTGTGGCCAAAGTAGCCCCTCTGACCCCGCTTTTATGTTTTACACTGCAGACATTCTTCACCTGCTGTCCTTAGAGCTGCTCAATGTTTGTCCTGGCCTTGTCTCCTCCTTTTGTTTTTCTAAACCACATGTTAAGTGTGAGACAGACCATCCCCACTTTTGTCACTCACACCCCTAGCATGTTGCAACAAATGCATGTGCCTGCTTCTGTTTAGATAGTTTATGATCTGTTTTTTGTTGTTGTTGTTTTGACCCAAACACACCACACTTACTCTTTGACACTTGACACAAAACTAATTGAGTTATTGTTGTATTGTCACTGTAGCGCATCCACCATGTGGGTACGCCACAGTTTTCAAAAGTTGGAGCACCCCGTCATCAAAACAAAGCCCATTATTATGGGGGCAATCCATATGTGTCATTATTAGACCATTAATGTCACAAACGCCCCAGACAGTACTCGCCTCAGTTTAGGAATCCCTACTCAAGGCTGTAAATCTGGTTAATGTCTCGTCACAATGTTTACATGCCTTGACTAAAAGTAAGCGATCCAGACCTCATGAGACATGAGCTGAAGCTCCATAGATCACCCCACATACTGGCGGACCGACGAGCACAAGCAAGCCCCATCTGGGGTTGGGCATAAAATCAATAGTCACTTTAGGCATACATTTCATTAGTCAGAAGATGAGAATAGAGCAGCCCCCCCATGGTCAATACTACGAAAGCCTGAGTCTAACTACCCCCTTTCGCCTCCTTGGCCAGGCTTCTCTGTCGACTCGGCCATGGGAATAATGAGCCTTGGGGAGTTGACCTTTGTGGCGGGTGCACCGCGGGCAAATCACACGGGGGCCGTGGTGCTGCTACGCAAGGACAACGTTTACCGGCTGGTGCCTGAGCACATTTTCTGGGGAGAGGAGCTGGCATCTTCCTTTGGCTACTCCGTGGCGACCACTGATCTCAACAATGATGGGTGAGGAGAGAGGGAACGCGGGTGTCTTCCGTGCTTCAATTTCCACCAAATATGACGGTTCAGTTCAGGAAGGTTAAGGCTGGGATGTGGAAAACCCTGATGCTAAACAAATACAGCGCACTGGTGGCTGTCTGAGGGAGAAAAAAAAAGCACTGTGCGATAGCATGACAATATGAAAGGAAGCATACTGAACCAAATTGCTTGATGGAAACTAGGTGATCAATGCTAATCCATAATTGTGTCTTGGAAGGTTATTGAATAATTGTTCCTCTCCTTAGCTGGACTGACCTGATTGTGGGAGCGCCCAATTTCTTTGACCGTAAGGCAGAGATCGGCGGTGCTGTCTACGTATACCTGAACCCCTTCGGTCACTGGGACGATCAGGCCCGGCCCATCCGTCTCAATGGGACGTATGACTCCATGTTTGGCATGACGGTCAACAACATCGGCGATGTGGACCAGGATGGATATGGAGGTGAGAGTCAAACGTCGTCGGGGTACACAGAAATGCATTCAGAGTCTTATGATGAATTTACGCTCTTGTATTGTCAGACAAGCATGACAATTTTTTTTTTTTTAGTACAGCATAAAACATTACGTTCCTGCAAATGACCACGTGTCCTTTTTAAAACTGAACCAAGAGTTGTATGCGTGCAATCATTTCTTTGTAACTGGCTTGACTTCTTTATTTGTATCATTCAGCAACACATGCCAGAGTTATTTCATGTAATGTTTGTCAAACCTGCATGGAACATATTAAAACAATTACTCCTACCTAACCCATATAGCTGTATGTTCATAACTTTAGACCTTTTTTTCTCTATGCCTATGAATTTGTTATTGTGAAATTACAACTACTCAAAAAAAGGCAGCTTTATACAGACTAGAGCATTTTGGAGTAGTATGTGGTACTGTAGTTTTGTTTAATTGCTGTTGGATTTCTGAGAGGGTCGTTGGAAAAATGTCCCCCTGCAAAGTTCCCTGAACCCAAAACGTTTGAGAACCCATCCTTAAACTTGGAAAAAAAAAAAACAGAAAAAAATGACTTGCAAAAAGGGAAGTGCAGACCAACAATATTAGTCAATGTAAACTAACCTAAGAAAAAAAACTAAACAAAACTCTAAAGAAAAGAAGAAATAAGATAAAAACAAAAAAATTACGGTATTTTAGAACAATGCAAATGATCTGAAATTACATGCTATGTTGACAAAACTAACCAAAATTAACTATTATAACGATAATGTCCTTGGCATTCATCTTTGTCAATTAATATCATACACACGCTTTAAAATGTATTTATTTCATTTTTGCTATACCGTGGTCCCTCATTTACGTTCCAAAAATAACCTCCTGCTGTAAAAATTCAATAAAACCAACTGAATTAAAAAAGCAAAAGTCAAAATGAAAGGGAAAAAATAATAACAAAAATGAAAAACTCATAAGTGTCATAACCCTGGTCCAGACATCGCTGTTGGAGCTCCGTTCGACGGGGACGGCAAGGTGTTCATCTATCGAGGCTCGGATGCAGGAATTGAAACCAAACCCGCTCAGGTGAGGGTTTTTTTTTTTAATGATGTAAAAAAAATGTTTTTGAAGGAGTGAAAGTGAACAGGTCATTGTTTATTCCCTGTGACTATTTAGGTGCTGGATGGCCGAGACTTTGAGGTGAGGCGTTTTGGATACTCCATCTCAGGTGGCCTGGATGTGGATGAGAACCACTATCCAGACCTCGCCGTGGGCTCGCTCAATAATTCGGTGGTTCTCTTCAGGTATAAAAAGCATTTTTGGCGAGTCTTCTTTTCACATTCCTCTAATCTTTCCTTTTTGTCCGCAAAGGTCTCACCCAGTCATTCACGTGATTCGGGAAATCTCTATTGACCCACAATACATTGATCTGGCCCAGCCTAACTGTAAGGGCCGAGATGGAGTTTGGTAAGAGCATTTCCGAGCAATAATGTAACTTTAGATTCTCGTGCGTTTGCTGATCTGTTTGCTCTCCCCTGCCACTCTTCCATTTTAGCATCGAGGTCAAGGCCTGCTTTGTCTACGCAGCCCACCCAGTGCACTACTCACCACATATAAGTGAGTAAAAAAAAATCAAGTGTCATATTGATAATGTTAAGTCCTAATACTCTTGCGTGCTTCCTGACATTTCCGCATGTAAATCCCTCCCCCTCGCTGCGCACCGTGCACCTTCAAGCCCTGGTGGTACGCTTTGAAGCCGACTCAGAGCGCAGGAAGCTGGGCCTCCCCCACCGTGTCAACTTCCTGGGCCGGAGTTCCCTGGAGCCAGAGTACATGCAGACGGAGGAGGTGGATCTGCATCGTCAGAAACACCCGGCATGCACCACCGCTACTTTCCAACTTCATGTCAGTAAGATTTAACTTGAGGACCGGCATGCTGGTTAGCACAACATAACATTTCATAGCATTATGTGTATGTCGGCCATTTGAAAAGTGTCAACCATCCATCCGTTTTTCTAATCCACGTTCAGTTCCCACACAGTGACGGTATGAATGAGATTGTGAAGGGTTTTCATTTCAACCCACCACCACCACCACCACCTCACAGACTCGCACACCCCATAGTGCAATACGGGTTTACAGTGCAATACTTTGACGTGCAATACTGTTTTTCACAGTGCAATTTAGTTACGCTGTGTAATACTGTCTTTACTGTGCAATCCTGTTCGATGTGCAATGCTACTTTGCTGCTGGAACCACAACCTCAAGACCTCAAGTGCTAAACTACTCTCCTCCTATGTTTTTCCCTTTGCTCTGACTGTCTCTATAATAAGCCGCTCTCGCACAACTCTAATTGCCCCACGGGGATAAATAAAGTTTTCTGAATCTGAATCTGAATCTGAATGCAGGAGAACATCAGGGACAAACTGCGGCCGATCACATTGGCCATCACCCACACCATCAAACCCGTGCCCCCGCGCAGACACTCAGCCAACAGGCTGGAGAAACTGGGTCCTGTGCTCAACGTGTCACCTTCCAACACGCTGCACTCGGAGGTCTGTCAGCTTTATTAATTTACTACGACCACTCTACGCAATCAATTTACTATTAAATGTCATACTTGGAACAGTACAGGTCTGGGGTGATTTATTTAATTTGCACTTTCACTATCTACTCACCACCGTGGCTTCTTCCCTACTTGAAGGTGAACTTCCTGCGCGAGGGATGCGGCCAGGACAAAATATGCCAGAGCAACCTGAAGCTGAGCTACCGCTTTGGAACGCGGCCTCTCACCTCTGACCTGTTCACCCCCCTGCCAAGGTTAGTGTGTCGGTACAAAACATGTATGCGTGAGAGTGGATAGTGTGAATGGGGTTTCCTGCTACCTAGCAACTGGTAGCCCAAATATGAATGGGCCCTGCCACTCTGCAGCCGTCTTTGCTCGGTCCAAGTTGCCGTTAATCTTCACCCTGACTGTGCGTCTCAGGGACGAGGACGACGTGCAGGTGTTCTCCTTGTCGGACCAGCGCGTGGTGGTTTTGGAGATCACCGTCACCAACATGCCCTCTGACCCGCTACGCCCCGAGGAGGACGGAGATGATGCCCACGCCGCTCAGCTGCTGGTCTCTCTTCCGAAAACGCTGTCCTACGCTGGCTCCAGGGTGCCCGCTCAGGTGCTTTGGGCAGCCATCACAACACACGTTCAACATGATGCGGTATGTTTTGATATTTTTTAAGACTTTTGCTAATTTTGTTGACTTGCTTTTAGATGAGGTGTCAAGCCAACCAGAATGGCTCTGACGTGGAATGTGACCTGGGGAATCCCGTGAAAAGAAACACCAAGGTGAGCCCCCATTTGGATTGAATATGTTATTATGATTGTCTTTAATTAACAAGTACATTTAATGTCTTCCATGAGTGTTCCCTCGGGGGCTGAAAATTTCTGCAAAATGGTTAAAAGTTAGTGTATATAAATTTAAATCACTGCTCAATATGATTGAAGTGATTTCTGGTTAGCTGGAAGGGGGAAAAAAAGTAAAATACGTTCCATCATTCATGTCCAGTTTTGTAAAAGAACTAATTAACTGAATGGCTGACTGACTAATTAACTAGCAATAAAAATAAATAGAGGAATAAACATACACCCTGTATTTTTGTTGTTGGAATGTACTTTATATTAGAATAGCATAATAGTGGTTTTATTGCAGATTTGTTCCAAAATTTCTTTCAATGTGATGACATGCAATATTCACTTTGAGTATTATATATTATTTAAAAATATTTTGTAGTAATAATAATAATAATAGTAATAATAATAATAATAGAGTTGAAAACCTTCTTATTCAACAGAACAATACTATCATAACCACACAAACTCCTAGTGTAGAATAAATATGTATTAATAATGTATCATCTAATAAGAACCCATCTGTTCAAATCATGTTTTTAGTTAAAATTCACCATCAACTTGAGCACGGCGAACATCACCATCGAAACCACTGAGTTGACCGCCGAGCTCCAGCTGACTACGCAAGTACCTTTTTTGTACTCTCGCTAGGTTTTCAAAATGGCGACACAGTACACTGTCTGCCGCCGAGAATTATTTCATGATTTGTATTCACGATTCGTCCACAGCATCAGCGAGCAGCCTGACCTGGCACCAATCACGGCAGTGGCCAAAGTTGTAATAGAGCTCCCTCTGTCTGTCAGTGGGTAAGTCACATTTCACTTTCCACTCACCGGCCACAATATTAGGTACACCCTATCAGTTTCATGAGATCCAATACTAGAGATGATACGGAACAAAAATCAACTGCTTTTATAAAGATATTGTTGTGGGTAGAATGATGTCAGGTAACCATAGCGAAAGAATATTGCATTATTATTTGTTGAAATAAACTCAATGAACATGTTTCAGCTATGCCAAGGTGTGTTTGCGTGTGCCCGGCTGTCCCAGCCGCTGATGTGATTATGTGTTACTGCAGGCTGGCTCGTCCTCACCAGCTATTCTTCAGCGGTGCTGTTAACGGTGAGAGCGCCATGAGCAGTCTGGAGGACGTCGGCAGCCCGGTGGATTTTGAGTTTGTGGTGAGGAACGTCGGCATTTCCACTTTAAGCGAGTTCATATTTTCAGACTGCTTCCGCCTGATGTCTGGCTGGTGTGAGTGATTTTCAATCATCTACATATGATGTGAAAGCTGTGACTTGGTGTATCGGGTTATCAGGCTCCACACACAGTATATTGTAGGCTACTGTATTACTGTTATTCAACCATAAAGTCATGGTGCGATTGTCAAGAAAGAAGAGGGTCGCCACAAAGGGGGGAAGTGTTTATGTGTAATGCATACGGCATGTACCTGTACTGCATTTGAATGGCTCACTTAAGCTTAAATACAGGAGAACAAAAAAAATTTTGTGGGTGAAACCGAATGCGCATTTTTGATTGCCTGTTACATTGGCGACGTTGCAATATCAATTTGAAAGGTTTCAAAAATATCAACTTTGAAAAATTAGTTCAACTGTACAGAACAGTTCTATGACTGTCCTATGGTGTGTGGTTAAAAGATTTGCAGAGATGACATGTCGCCCCCCCCCCCCTCCTCGCAACCAGGTGGCCAATCCCGGACAAGCTCTGCAAACGCTTGGCTCCGCTTTCATCAACATTATGTGGCCCTATGAGCTAGCCAATGGCAAGTGGCTCCTGTACCCAGTCAGCATGAACTTCGATGGGCATTTGGCATCCCACTGTACTCCGGCGGAAGCGATGAACCCTTTGAGTCTGCATGGTCCCTCACCTGCGCAGCTCGTCAATCAAACGGTGAGTGTGATAAGAGAGAAAGTCCTTCAATTCATGTTTCATGTAGAGTGGAGCACCCCAAAAGTGGGTGTGCTACAAGATGGTTCAGATTTTTCTGGGGGGGGGGGTTCATTTCACATTTGCATGATTGGCTTTTGCATGTTCTCCCCGGGCTTGCGTGGGTTTTCTTCGGGTGCTCCGGTTTCCTCCCACATTCCAAAGACATGCATTTCTGCTTGGCTCTCGACGAAGGCGGACGCTTTTTGCTCTGCTCCTGCCCCCCCCCCCCCCCTACCCTCTCCTTGCTCGCCACTTAGTCTATGTGCTGTCTGTGTCTTAACTTTGCCTAGCCTCCTATCGTATTTTCATCCTAAGAACAAACCATGGAATTGGTTGGCTGGTCTCTCGATGCAATCGACAAAATTTTTTCGACGAAAAGAGCAGGCAGTGGGGAGCCTGCTTGCCCCTCGGGACATTTGCTGCCGAGTACACCCTAGATCCCTGGAGGAAGCGGAGAATGGTGTGCCTGTCAACACTGTCCGTCGAGGAGGAGGAAGACATCTACATTATTGGCCTTCTGATAGCAGGTATGCTGCTGTTTGGAGTTAGCAGTTTCCTGCTCTATCGCAAAATTCAACCGACGGGAGCAGCTTTATTGGAAGTGAAGAAGCTGCCGGTCATTCTCGATGGTCGAGCGCAAATGTCCAACACTCAGACTCAAGCGGTGACTGAGCTCAACCGCAATATGGATGCGGTTCTGGAGCGTCTCCGTCCGATCGTTATCATCATGGAGAAGTTGGAATTCGCGCTTCAAAAAGCTTCAAAAAGCTTCAAAATTTGGCTGATCGGCGCCAGTGAAGGGATACAGCCACGGACTCAAGGCCACCTGGAATTGTTGGCGGCCGTCCCAAAACAAAACAACGCTATCTGGACCTTTTCCCCTGAAAGTACGCATGGAAGCTAGTGTCCCCACCATCACCCCCTCCTTCTCGGCCAAGGACTGATAAGCCAGGACTGTCTCCATGAGCAGACCTTGACGATGCAGCGGCGGCCTGCCCTTATCATCAACGCCTTTGTTGTTCCTGTTGTTTTCCCCCCGTGACGTGACCTTGATCTGCGAGCGCTCGTTTTGACTGAGCAGCTGGTCGGACGGCCGCGTCGCGTCCCCCCCCGCCTTTCCATCCATCCCCTCATTATATGTTATGTCTTGTGACTTGTTGTAACTGTCATATGCTTGTTAAATGTGCTTGGGTATTTTTTTTCTCCTAGTACTCTAATTATCCTCAGAAGAGTATAGTTCGAGCGTGGTTTTTTTTACCCCTCCTCCCTTGTGGTTTCCTTTCTAACTAAGATCTCGGGCGCTTTATAGCGAGTACCGACAGGCCCTTTGCACTGTATCCCATGTTCGTCATTGTTTTTTTCATGTTTCTTGTGCGGAGCGTGCCTGTTAAGTGATGTTTCGTTGCACGAAAGTGTAATGACAATAAAGATCCATCCATCCATCTGATTGAGCACTCTAAATTGTCCCTAGGTGTGAGTGTGGGCGTGGATGGTTGTTTGTCTCTGTGTGCCCTGCGATTGGCTGGCAACCGATTCAAGGTGTCCCCCGCCTACTGCCCGGAGGCAGCTGGGATAGGCTCCAGCACCCCCCGCGACCCTAGTGAGGATCAAGCGGTTCGGAAGATGAATGAATGAATGAATGAATGATTGGCTTCTTTGAGACTTAAAATTGTCACGAGGTGTAAACGTTGTTGGTTTTTTTTTTGTTTTTGGCTATTACATGCCTCGTGATTGGCTGGCAACCATTCAGGGGTGTATCCCACCTTTATTTTTAGTTTGACTGAGAACATCAATAAACAGCTTGCATCATGTTTTTGAAGATTCGCTCACTATTTACCAAACTGTTCGTTCAAATTGACTTCTGCACAGGACAAACTAAACTCCTACTTAAAGGTATAGTCATGTCATGAAAGCTTTCGTGTTCATGTTGTTTGTCTGCTCGGCTTGTCACCAGGCTGGGCGAGTTCGCCGCTCCCACCTGGATCTCGAAGGCCAAGAGACGAGCAGCGGCAGCGTGAAACGAACCGCACCGGCTGTGGCTGCTTCCGAGAGACGCAAGTCACTCAAGCTGGTGAGAGACAGAATACTGTAAATCATCACAGCACACAAAAAAAATACTATGCTGGATCTTGGACTATCTCACCCCAATTTGGGTGACTTTTAAGCTAAGTGTTTGTCGAGTGCGCTGTGCGATTATTGATTTTATTTATTCTTTGTTGGTGTGACAGGATTGTCTCCTGGGGTCAGCACGTTGCGTGCTCTTGCAGTGCCCCCTCCACAGGTTCTCCGGACAGGCGGTGCTCAAGATCCACGGCAGGCTGTGGAACAGCACTTTCATTGAGGTACAATTTATGGGGATGTTTTGGCAGCCAAGAACCCATATCAATTCTGCACTTTGCTCTTTCATGATACGAGTGCCCCCCCCCACCTGCCATGTGTTCGCAGGAGTTCCCGACTGTTAGCGCTCTGGAGCTGCTGGTCAGGGCAGAAGTCACCGTCAAATCCACCATCAAACATCTGCTCCTCAGGGATGCTGCAGCACAGGTAGCGTCAATAATCATGCATAGGTTCATATAAACCCCGCACCATGAAGTTTTATGTACAAACAAACCGACATGGGAGGGAAAAAAAATATTGTAAAAAAATAAATAAATAAAGAAGTACCTGGAATTGATTGTGTGGATTCTGAAACGACATAAAAATATGTCTTTGGGAGTGAATGACAGGTTATCATTATTGGTGCATGAAAAGGTTAATATTACGTTAAGTTTAAGCACCCCAAAAAAATAGAAAAAAATCACCCCACAGGGTGTCCCCATTTTGATGTTGCTGGCTGTTTTCAGAATTATCACCTCTGACCGAGATGTCCAATCCGAAGTTGGTCTTGATGTTTTGTAGGTTCCAGTGATGATCTATCCCGAGCCCGGTCTAGTGGATCAATACTCAATCCCCTGGTGGATCATTCTCATCGCCATCCTGGCAGGCATCCTTCTGCTCACCCTGCTGGTCTGCATACTGTGGCGGGTAATGACATCATCACATACTTCCCGCATAACTCTTCAAAACCGTCATTCCACTATATGAAGTTTGCAGCTGAAGAGTTCCCAAAAGATAATTTGATGGTTTTGATGGTTACAAAACATTTTGGTTGGTTGGTTGGTGGAAAAGTGACAGTTTGTCCTCTTTTCACTGCTGAACTTCTTCCTTGTTCTCTTTCACTTCCTTCTTTCGAACCTCAGTGTGGCTTCTTCAAGCGCAGCAAGAGGCGCCAACATTATGACACGGAGTATTACCGCGCCCATTTGGGCGTCCAGCCCTCGGAGGTGGAGAAGCAGGCCTCGGAACTGTAATGAGAATACATTTCAGTCGGGTCCGCTCTCTCCCCTCCATCCGTCTCCCTCAAAGCGGTAAAGATGGCCGCCACACGGTTGCTTTTAGCTCACGTCCGCCGGCGTGTACGGCGGCCTGGTGTTCACAAGGATGACATCAATAAAGATAATAAGTGATGTATCAAACATTCTCCCCTCTAAAATAGTATATTCTTTACTTTGTGGTAAGACAAATATTCTAAACAGCTCTTGGTTTGATGCAGTGCTGCTTTTCAATCGTGAATGAATCCAGAATTTAATACATGGAGCCAAATTTAAATTGTAATCCTATTTTTTGCAGCATCTATCAATAAACAACGACCTTCAATGTCTTATTGACTTCATAGTTATTAAATGTGTTTCTTAAATATTAAACATAATTATTTTATTTGTATTTTTTTTTTAACTGCAAATTTCCTGCTTGCACAGGCGCGAGTAGATGAAAGTTTAACTTTGTCATTTTGGAGCAGTATGGAGCCCCGATTGATATCAAAAATCACAAATCAAATTATTTCAGGTAATGTGACAATTATTTAATTTGTGCACAATTTAATATAAAGATTCACATGTGAATCAAAAGTTGAATCTTCTTTTTTTTCATTTCTGAATAACTTTTATTATTATCATATAATTATTCAGATGAGGTGTTGAAAAATGAAAATGAAAAAAAGGACCCCAAACTGTCATTATATTATCGTTATTATTTCAACTGTATGAATTTGCCAATTAATTGTTTTGTATATGTATAAAATTACATTAAAATACATTTTAATGAGTTAATCCAAAATGTAATATATGCATCCGCATTTGAATCCACATTTGAATCCTATTTAAAAATACGTAAAGACTAACTTTTTTTGTTGATGTTTTTTGTATTTCATCCTGTGAACACCACACGTCAAGCTTCAGCCGCCAGCTTTTGAGACGCTTGCCATGCTGTGTGTCGCAGTGGATTGTCTGCACTTGTCCCACACACTTGCTTGGCTTGTCACACACGCATCACAGCTAAATTATTGTTTTACTTCCACGTGTCTTTGTGTGGGTGTGTAACACAATCAACGGGTGCTTGGAGTGTTTCCTCAGAGCACGTTGACGTGTTAGTGTGTGGAATAACAATAAGTATTCAATTTTCTTGCTGCCCAGAGTCTCCTCTTGGATGAAATTCTGCTTTCCTCGTTCTCCTCCAATGTCATTGTTTGTTATTCTGTCTTGTTCCAATCGATGCGTTTAATGCGGTTGCTACAATGCCGCAGTATTATACGCCACAGTTACTAGTTTTTAAGGCAGAAGGTCTTCTCTGCCCACAGTCTCCTCTATTTTTTGTTTTTCGTTAGTGTCTTTCATTCGTACTGATGTGTACAATGTGGCGTGAAAAACTGACTCCTCCAAAATTAGTCTCTGGGGCCTATACAAGTTTATACGTTGTGTCTAGAAATGACAAAAAATAAACACACCCTTATTTTCTAGTCACTGCAGTATTATACTCCACAGTCTCAACTTTGCTGCAGCAGTCTGGTTTCTTGCCATTACATTATTTTAACATGAGACAGAGGACAAAAATGAACAGAGAAGCCAGCTTGCACTGTTGTCTTAGAAAAAAAACAAAATAACATGCCCTATGATTGGCTGGCAATCAGTTTAGGTTGTACGCCGCCTACTGCCTGCAGACAGCTGGGATGGGCTCCAGCATTCCCGCGAGCCTTGTGAGGATAACCGGATTAGAAAATGGATAGATGGATACCGTAGAGGCGGAGGAATCTGGCTGTGAGGATGGATTGAATGGGGGAGATGGCAGCAGGAGGGGACTGTGGCAGTGATAGCGTGGGCCTGTAGGGGGAGCCCTGGCAGGAGGAAGTACAGTGAGGTGGTAGAGTAAGGGAAGAGGAAGCTGGAGGTGTGTGATTTGTAAATAGGCAACATGTGGAGTGATGAACAGCATGCCAGACACAACGGTGATGTGCTCCATAGTCTCCACTTTGCTGCAGCAGTCTGTTTTCGTGTCTCCATGTAAGATTAAAGGATTAGCAGATTGAAATGACAAACACATGCTAATGCAAGCTTGCACACTTGCTTTGACTTTTCTCTGAACGCTGTTGTATTGTACCGTATATAAGCACACATGCTCATGATACCGTACATTGGACGCTGCAGTATTATACTCCACAATCATCACCTCTCTGCTCATTTAAAAAAAATGCTATTTGCCATTTCCACCAGAGTAAAATGTAATTCTCCTCCATTGTTGGTTAGTGTGGCTCGTTCGGAATGGAGATTTTTATATGACGTGGAAAACCAACTTCCCTTAACTGCCACTCTGCAAAATAACACATTAGCTCATTGAGTCTGTTAATTGTGTGTATTTCTTCCTGTTTCCTTTGTGACTGTGTCCCCAGTGTGGTTTCTTCCAACGGGCCCATCTCAAAGACAAACTGCCTCAGTACCACGCGGTGAAGATCCCTCGCCAGGAGCGGCCGCAGTTCCAGACAGAGAAATCTGGCGTTCATAAAAAGGAATGGACCACACACTGGAGCAACGGGTCTTCTTAAACACACCCACACACACACACACACACGCGCATCCTCAACCTACCACACCTACCACCCTCTTCTAAGCCTGTCACTCATTTGGACATACTGCAGCGGTGACACAAGCACATTGCTGAAGACTGCATCTTGAGTGATTGTTTGGCCATCGTGGTGTGTTTGAATACATATGGGACGATGGTGGGGTAGCCTGTGACAAGGACTACTACTGTGTTGAGTTGTTTTTTGTTTTTGTTTTTGCCTGAACTGCTGTAGCATTGATGACCCACATGGGCAGGTTTTATATAATAATATTAGTTTTAGTGTCTGCGAGGCAGACCGATTGAAATGGCCGAAAATCAGTTCCCCTAAGAAGTGCTGTTGTTGTTGTTTTGGGGTTTTTTTGCTTTTTTGTGTGGGACCCTGGTTCTTGTGTAAGTTTACCAGAAATCCTGGACCTAAAAGTGGGTCTGGCAAAAACACGTGCGATTTATGGGCAGACTTGATTTCTGACATATTCCAATTTCATCCCATATCCCCCAAAACATGCACACTAGGTTGGTGTCAAATTCATTTTGGGCCATGACTGTGAAAATCATACACACACACACACACACACACACACACACACACACACACACACACACACACACACACACACACACACACGACTCACAAACACACACACACGACTCACAACAGCATTTGGCCCAGATGCATGCGGACTGTACAAGGAGTCCTCGCTTTATAAGGAAAGCAATGCAACTTGCACTTTCACCCTTGCCAGGGGTAATAAAATTACCCTCACAGTGTTCGTCAATCTGATGAGCAGCAACGTTTTCCTGATTTTGTTCTTTTTCTCATTTCACTCTTTCTTCTTCCTTGAATATTTCACTTTGAGTCATCTTAAATTCATGTCCTCTTGCTGCTTGAGCGTCTTTATTTTGAACCCTTATCTGACTGAGACTGTTGTTTGCCGCTGATGACAATCAGTTCATTGTTGTTTGTTACCACGGAAACGTCAAAGAATACGTCTTCCTTTAATCACTGCTTACCCGCAAAAATCATGATCTGTCATGCATTTCTGCATTTGTGTGTGTGTGTGTGGGGGGGGGGTGTCACCTTTTGAATTGAGCAGGTCCTGATGGCCAAAGGTGGTTTTAGTTGCCATGTGTAACACAATTTTTGTTTTGTTTTGTTTTTTGCTCATTATGTGAATTTTGGAACACCTACAATAGATTTTGCAATCCAGTATACGTTTCAATACTCCAGATCTGACCTAAAGAGGATATATTATGGAAAGCGTGCTCTTTAATTGTTTGTATGTACAAACTATGTATAGTTGGGAGTTTCTGTCCATTCATCAAGTGTGAAATTAAACAAAGAAGTCAATTTTGTTACCTGCTATTTCCACTGGTCGTTTAGCGCAATCACCGTTCATTTTTACCGTGGATGCAAGGAGAAAGAAACACGACATCAATGCAAAAAGGTAAGCAGACCTGCACTAACTTTTGTCAAACGCACAAAAATGCTAGTTTGGAGTTGTTGACACGGTGGGAATTGAGGTCTATTTGCATTTGACAATGCGTCCGCAGCATTGCACCACAAACCTGGATCCTCATAGTCATTTCAAAAGCGTAATTCTTTGTACTTGATGTCATTGTCAGATGCGTCCAGCAGAGGGGGTGCTACACTAAGCAAACAGAGTTTTGCTTTGGATCCCTTGAAGTGTTGATCATCAGGATCAACGTGCAGGAAATGGTTCTGACTCAGGCGGCATTTCCTGCGTTGCTCAACAATATCCTCCATTCCTGGTGTTTGTTTATGAAATATGTTTTGGAAATTAAACATGCGCATGTTGAATCTGTTCCTCTGTTATGAATCACTTGGTAAAACAGATCTTTCATATGTTATCAGATAAGCATCCAACAAACTCCCCTGAGAGTTTGAGGCAATTTCATGTTCATGTCTCTAAATAAACAATTCCGTCTAAACATGTGTTCCATAATTTGAGGTTGAGTGCCGAGTGTGTGCTTGTGGATCTGGACCAGGGCAGAGACAAAAACATATTTTACATTTACAGGCTGTATACTGTATAATCATATGCTTTATGTTTGCTTTATATCGTTTCATATGCAACAAACCATTATAATTTCATCTGGAATTGATTTTTAGCTGAGCATTGGAGCAGACACCCTTAAAGCACACTAGAGTGACAGATCCTGCACATTTAATTTCTTAATTATTTGCTTGCAAAACTGCATACAATTTGTGGGGCACTTAACGTCACTAACCTTTTGTATTTTTTTTGCGAAACATTTCCAGGATTCGCACTGCAGCCTCCTTCATTTGTTTGTTTCCGGGGGTTACACCTTTCAGTTTCCTCTCTTGCAGGTCAAATGAATGCTAGATGGGGTTTATGTCTTGACATTGCAAGCTGAGCTTTTCTGGTGTCACACTTCCAACATTACAACGTATGACCAGACTGGCGCGAGGTAAACAACACAATGAGTTTCCAACAGCCGCCGGTCACATTTTGTTTCATTTTTCTTGCTCACATATTACCCAATGAATGACTCTTATGATCCTGTCCAGGCTCGTATGAGTGTGGGGAGATTTCCTGTCGGCACGGTGAAGTGCCGTGCACAGTGAGTCTGCGCTGCATCACAACGCAGTGAGGCGACTGGATGGAGAGAACTTCGGAGGGTGACTATGACATTTCATTCTTCTCTCTGTGAGTCCTCACATAGTCAGACTTAAAAGATGACATGGTAGGTTGCAAAAACATCACTAGATAAGTAAATCAATGTTTCATGAAAGACTGGAAGTCCCCTCAAGGAGCACAAATCTGCCTGGGAAGAAGTCTGTTGGTCATAAAAGTCAGCCACATTTTAAGCGTTTCAAATGTAAAGGCCTTAAAGGGGCAGCAATCAAGGATCAATTTAAATCAAGTGTAGTACTTGTCGACACCATCCATTAGAGGAAACTTTCAAAAACTCAAAGGAACAAAATTTACATTTGTCCTAGGTTCTTGTCCAAATGTACGATTGATGCTATTCAGCGTAAGGGAATGGAGTAAGGGGATAACCACCTGTCATCAATCACTATTTTGGTTCAGGAAATGTCATATAGACTTTGAATGTCATTTCTCACGTTCAGGATAATGACACAGCAAAAAAAATAGGCCGCAAATTGGAGACCCCTGCTGTAAACGTTCTTAAATGGCTGAAGGTTTACTCTGAATGCTGTTACAATTCAGACCACCAAACAAATCATGACCCCCTGCGATAATATCAGCTTTGTGCTCAATGAAACAGGCCCACATTTTACACTGTGTGGGTAAATATAACATTTTTCGTTAGGTGGTGTGGCATGAGATTTTTCTCTATCTAAAGATTGGGAAAACTGTCCTATAACTCATTGCCTGTCATTTTTTAGGTCCACTTGAAAAAGAAAAAGTTATTAAATGAAAAAGAAAGCTTTAAGAGTATTTTGTCACTGCAGCAGGACAGTACAGTAGTGCATTGACTGTAAGTCATCGCCGCTCTCTGTTTCAACCCCCCCAAATTTCCAATCTGGCAACCCATTTTCCCACATCTAAGCCAATGCAGCGTGGCGGCGTGTCTCCCGGCGCTGGGGCACGTCTGAAACCCGAAACCCTGAAAGCCACCGCTGATACAGATCTCTTTGCACCTCTTAGGATTTGTAATCTGCTCAAGCATGCAGACGGAGTGATGTCACATGCTGCAGTCCCACCTGGAGGCACAGGGATCATCATCAAGCCAAATACCCCCGATAACCTCCCGAAAATGTCTTTATTTATGCCTGATTTGTGCACTCAATCCAGATGATGGCTCTAAAGCCGCAATGTGACGCGTAGGTCATAAGAGCTACGTCTTGATTGGCAAGTGGAACAGAAAATGGGGAAACTCATGCTGTTTGATTCAATTTCTACTTCGCTTTTTTTTTCACTTCCTCTCCCTTGCTCTTTGTTTTGATGCCGTTATGGTTGTAGCGCGTCACTCATGACCACAGAATTTCTGAGGAACTGCGATAAGGGCAGACAGTTGCGCGTCAGTGGAAGGTGGTAACCTGGCTGATACGTTAATGTTATGACAAAGCTGATTTGACGGCTGCACATGTCCGGGCCTCGGCCGCCACATTTTCGAAACATTTTAACAGAAACAATCTAATCAATAAAAATATGTTAAGAAGAATCACACTATGCAGTCCACATTGGCTCATTTGGTCTTCAAGTCAATATCTTAGTACTTCTTCGTAAAAAATAACCATTGTTGAATTGCTCTTACATGGGGTAATCACAGACAGGACAGCGTCTACTACAGGGGTTAGCTAGTCTACTTGACAGTCGACGGGTTCTGGGTTTGAATCCGAGCACTGCTGAGTGAAGTTTGCATCATGATGCTTGTGTGGGTTTTCCGTGAATACTCTGCCTTCTTCTCACATTCCAGAAACATGACTGTTAGGTTTCCAAAATTATCCATAGGTGAGAATGTGAAATTCCGCCCTGTGATTGGCTGGTGAACAGTCCTTGGTGTACCCAAATTTAGTCAGAATAGGCTCCACCTTACCTGATACCACAATGAGATATGCAGGACAGAATATGAATACATGGATCGAGTAATCACAATTGATTGTACTTTTTAGGATACCCCATGTTTGACTGCAGCATGATCTTTTGATATTACGCGGCAGCAGTCCATAAAAGACATGGTAAAGACCAGTCATGGGACAGAAAAAAAACATATTGCAGCCATGGAGCAAGACGCCAAACCCCTTACGGAACGGAATAAGGGCATTTTCATTTATTTCAATGGGATAAGATGATTTGAGATACAAGCGTTTTGAGTGTGGCCACGAAACAAATGTAACTTGTATCTCAACACGCTTCTGGATGTTTTCTTGCTATTTCGTCTACTTTAGGAACTCAACATAACCTAAAACCGACTATTTGTTTGAAGAACCTGCACCCTCGTGCAAATGTTTGTGTTTTGGGGGTCTGGAATACAATGCCCTCAAAACTCACTCAATGGCGCCCCCTGGAAGGTTAGGAACAAGACAAAAGGTCGCTGAGGAGAACCGCAGTGTGATTCTGCACAGGAGGACTTTGCCCGTACCTTTTGGTGGCCTCGCAGCGACAACTGGTCACCGGGAGACACTCTTCTCACCACACTTGGCACCATTTGGCCGCTTCAAAGCTCCCGGTGTTCTTTGTTCCTTTATCTGGCGGACAAATTTTGTAGTCAACAGAAACCTGATAACACCATTAGTGAGGCCACGTCACAGCAAGGCTGCAGCCTGTCTTTGTCAGATGGAGCCGCAAGGTGTCTTCAGTCTAATTTAGAGATGCCATAGTTATTGGTCACATAGTGAAGTTTTAATATATTGCATGTTGTGCGGCATTGTTGAGCTTTTAGCGCACGGCGAACAAGTCACGAGCTGCAAAGTCAAACGTGGATTTAAGCCAGTGTTCGCTCATGTGATGAAAAATACGTCACTCGGTCAGGACTGAAGAAACGTTGCATGCATCAAATTATTCAGTTCAGACTCTTTGGTGTGTAAATTCAACTGGATCCGATGTAGGGTTGAATGAGATTTCACTTTTCGCGATTCATTTTTGCGTGCGTTTCCACATATCTAAGCTACGGTTCATTTCCTCAGCCATCACATTTGCACAAACCCGACCAAAATGTAAGCTCCAAAATGCTTCTTTTGAGCCTTGGTGTAACATAAAATATACTTTATTGACATAACTTTTTAGAGCAAGGAATGTCCAGATGGACACCACCCTCATTATAACACAATAGAACCATGTGAGCCCCGCCCTCCATCCTCCCACCCTTTCAGATGAGACCGCAAATGCTAAGCTAGTGATTTAGACTTTAGGGGATTACTTCAAAAGGAAAAACTGTGGCTCGTTTTTTTTCGTTGTTGATAAAACACTGGCATAAACAATTCCTCACGTCCATTTGTCAAAGTGCCCTGAGGCCAGAGACTATAAGCCTCAATGGCTCCCCATAGTCAGCTCATCACCTCGCACGGCAAATTGCAGCCATCTGGGAGTGAATGCGAGAATGCAAATACTGTATTTTGTGTTTGGAGCTGTGACATGAGGAATGACTTTCGAGTTTGCTGTTCTCATAGTTGTAATTAGTTCTGTTATCACAGGAGGAAGTAGTTGAGTAATGGCATGGATTTGGGTTTTCGTGGTTTTGATGTGGGAAACCCAAGCACGGGAAGGTTAAAGAAGGCAAAACAAAAGACGGCAGCATGATTTCAAAAAAAAAAAAGAAGAAAGAAAAATAATACTAATCACACGATGATTAAAAGAAATATGGGAGAAATTAACCCTCAACACTGAGGCCAACTGGGAAAACATGTTGACAAAGGCTATATGATATAAAAGACAGCACAACACTAAATAAAAGCTCATTGACGAGACAGCGAGGCACACCCAGAAAAAAAAACACAAGTAGCTGGTGGAAGCTGATTGATTGAAACAAGTACAGGTGGAGATAAAAAGCTTGCACAAAAAAGGTGGCACAAACTGAAACAAAATTAATTCTAAAAAAAAAAACCCCACCCCAACAAAAACACAGATCAAGGCTTGCTGACTAGTCCCTCATTTTCCGCTACGTTTCCCGACCTCCCACATCCCTGTGTCACCATCCAGAACAAATCTCGGCCGCTGTGTTGGCCTCCGTGGAGAGTCCAGCCGTGCAGATGTGGCCCAGCGCCTTTGGGAAGGTGACCGTAAGAATAAAAGCTGCGGTGACATCTTTACAGCGGCCTCAGACAGAACGGCGGCCGAGTCGTAGCAGGGGAGCTGCACTCGGATTTGTGAGTGCTTTCAGAACCTCATCCGTGTCCTCGCTGACCCAAACCCGAGCTGTGCCCCGACACCTTCCTGTGCCAAAGTTAGCTACCTTCTTGTTATATGTCTGCCGTTTTGATTTTATTGGATTATTGTAGCAAGACTCATGGGGCTACTTTATTGGCCTATGTGGAGATGTTTAGTGGGTAACACTTAAGGGCTGACTTTATATCATGGCCAACATTTTTTTGTTGTTGCTGTTTTTGGGAGGGTGCTTGAGACTTAGAATTGCCTTGGCACCTATTGACCCTCCCCCGTGTCCCGGAGGTTCCAGGGAACGCATGGGAAAAAAAAATACTGTAAGAGCTAAAATTCCTCACTAACCTTTTCCAGCGGGAGGTTACGGACTTTGGATTGAAATCGACTTGTGGAAAAGAGCTTGGTTGTATCGTAGAGACCAGTTAAAGAAAACAGTCAGGTTGTGTGAAGAGGCCAGAACCTGAGTCAGACTGTGGATATTTGGAAGACCATGGAAAGTTCCAAATTGAAATCCCTCAGAATCATTATTATTTCCACATTTCAATCGCTGAGAAGCATTTCTATATGCCCTGTGGGTCTTCCGTGGAGGATATATCCTTAAAAGCGATCCCCTTTTTGAGAAGTCCAACATTCCGATGATGTTTAGGATGAGAAACCTAAACAAAAATAGCCTGGCATATTTTGATCTTTTAGTGAATTTGATGGTCTTCCAAGTGTTAAAACATACAGAAGGAAAAATCTGGACTGTACATTTGAATTGTTCATACCTATGGAAACAAAAGTCTACACACCCCGGTTAAGATTTTTGTGATGTTAAAAAATATGAGCCCAATCTCGGGCCGCTCAAAAATTTGACATGTAGAGCTCTTCTTTTGTTCAGAAATTAACTAATCACATTCAAACTCATGTAAAACAGGAGTCAACACACACATGGCACCTTTATATTCTCTCTGATGAAGCTCAAATAAATTTTAGTGGTTCTAGTAGGCTTTTCTTGATGATGGACCATAACATATGAGAAAACTTTGTATGGTATGGTGAAACAGAGGCCTAGTCAAGCTGGAAGAAATTAAGAACTGTTACAAATAGGAGTGAGTGTTAGGACAAAACCTTCAGGCTTCTTTGCTGTGAAAGCATTCATAACAAGAACATTTATGAGACCCCTTGACGGCCCGCAGTCGGCCACCCTCCAGTTCCTGAGCCACGACGTTCGACAAGCTTGAATGAGTGCCACGAGAGTACAATATGAATGCGTATGAGGTACGTTGGGTGCATATCAAATGTCATCTTAAATCATAACCGCCGCGCTCCATCTTCTGCTCATTTGTACCCCCGGTGGTGCTGTGGATGGCTGGAATGTGTGTAGGAGTCTTTCAGAGGCATCGGATTGCCACCGCGGAGTTTGCTCACAAGGCCCGCGGCAGTCGGCCAACGTCATTCGCATGATTCGCCTTTGTAGGGCCGCCAAGGCGGAAGGATGACCTCACTGGCCACGCCCATCACGGCGCAACGCTTGTCACTGCTTTCTAACGGAAAGACCAACGCAGCAGCAATGCAAGTTGACTTTTTCAATGCATCACTTACTAAAGTGTGAGGAGACAGCAAGTTTTAGTATGTAGTCACACCCTAGTCCCAACTAATGACATTACTATTTACAAACATTTTATTTTATTTGCACCGATCTTACATGAATAAATAACCAAACAGATGAATAGCATACAATCTATGAAGGAGGGACTAGTAATTGAGGGGGCCATATACATAATCCGGTTTAAATATTACAAATATTACAAAACTATAACTAGTGAATATTAAATCTTTAATTCTCTTAGTATTTTATAATTGTCTACACTTTTTTTTTTTATATGTTTATGTAAAATTTGTCCAGCCTCCCTGTGTGGGGTTTGCATGTTCTTCCCGTGCCTGTGTGGGTTTTCTCCGGGTACTCCGGTTTCCTCCCACATTCCAAAAAAACATGCGTGGTAGGTTAATGGAATACATGAATATAATTATATTATAGTTATATTAAAATTGTCCCGAGGCGTGAGTGGGAGCCCGGATGGTTGCTCATCAATGTGTGCCCTGCGATTGGCTGGCAACCGGGTATGGGTGTCCCCCGCCTACTGCCCGAAGACGGCTAGGATAGGCTCCAACACGCCCCGCGACCTTTGTGAGGATCAGCCGATCAGAAAATGGATGGATGTGCTTATGTTTTATTCATTACATTTCCCCATCTTTTGAAGTGGTTATGGTAATTTAATGATTATGTAACGTTATGTAATGATGGGGACTTCTTTTTTGCGATTGTTTTTAAGCTAAAAAGCCACTAATTGCCAATACTCTGCCCATTACAACGCAAGAATGCCAAGATTATGCGCTCAGTGTTTTCATTTGACTTTCTCATTATCCCTCAGCATCTTTTTTGGATGATCATGTTGCTCCGCCTCTTACCTAAAACCAAAACAGTACAAAATCCACGATGTTGATCTTTCCCCATGTTCATCATGTTGTACATTCTCACACACACACACACACACACACACACACACACACACACACACACACACACACACACACACACACACACACACACACACACACACTGCCCCTCAGCCATACAAAGCTCCTCCTCTCTTTTTGTCCCCCGAAGCAGAACTAATCACAGCACTTTACCTGTCGACCGAGAGGCGACACCTGAGACAGGCCACTGGCACTCTTGAGGTGTGAGGGTGGCGACACAAGCGCCTTGAGTATTTTTCCCCATTTGTCATCTTCTTAGACAGGTACTAATTCTGGGCGTCAGTAAATATTCATTCTCCAATCACCAGGGGCTGGGTCGAATAAATTAATCGTGACGCACACTCTGTTCAATTCTTTCCATTCGATTTAATTATATTATCAATAGATTTTTTGTACAATATAAAATAATGAGAAAATGAAATGTCACAAAAGCATCACGATCATACCGTGTACGATACTCATAACAGTTATTTGCAGGTCCACCCACACACGATCTATTGGTACGGTTCTGTCCAGACAGTGTTTCTGTCCCCCGCCGGGCCAAACACTCCTTTTTTTGGGGGTGGGGGGTGAGTAACAGTTTTATAAGCTTGCTGCCATCTTCAGTTACACTAAGTGATTGTGTGTGTGTGTGAGGGGGGGTGGGGATAGAAAAAAGATTCACAAAGCTTTTATCCGCATATGACAGGTTCTGAGAGGTGCACTTAATTTAGCCCGACAGTATTTATTATTTAAGCCTGTCCACTTTGGGGATAAATCTGGAGATTTACGTCCTTCCTCTCTGGCTGGGGAGCATGAACGAGCCGTCCCACGGCATCAGACTGCCAGCGTTTTGTAAAATGCTTAAAAAAACACTTAGCCTTGAGTGTGTGTTTGTAAAAATGAAGTCAGTGGAAGGGCAACGTTCAAGGCAGAAAGCGCTTTATTCTTTGGATGGATGACATCCAGCTCAGTGGTCGATCTTATTCCAGATTGCGGCCATACTTTGGTTCTTATGCCATATAGCCTCGGATTCAGAAGACAAACATAACGAGATTAGAAAGCAAAGCCATATTTTATAGGTTCAAGGTATCTTTTTAAATGGCTGCTTGTGCTGCCACGGTTCACCTCAGCAGGGAATGAGACACTGGAGCTGCCTCTAGCTGCTTTCTTCACTCAGGGCATTGATTCGCTGAGAGTCAGAGGTGAGCAAGGGTCAATGTGGAGGGTGGAGGGGGGGCTTTGGTCAGGAGGGGGCGGGCGGGGTCGTCTGTCTGGAGGGGCGTCAGGCAGCGGTGACAGGCAACTCCGAGACAGTGGAGCTCTGGTTTCAATTGTGGTTCCAGGCAAAAGCAAAAATGTCACAGCTGCATACAACCGCCGCGGCGATGACAGAATCATTTGTGAAGGTGCGAGCTCCCTGTGTGGCCCACGCACGAATAGTCTTTAGGAGCTTGTCATTTTATTTATTTGGATCATGTGTTTATTTCATCAAGATTTACATGCATGGGATGTGGGAATGAATTATGAATATCCATCACAGCCAGAAGCTACGGTGTATATTAACCATTAAAGCATTCAGTCAGCTGAATGCAGGCAGTGCAGGTACAAGTGAATGCCTATTTATTGCAGACGCACCCGCAAACAGGTTCAAATCCATAACAAAGCAACACCATGTCAAACTTTTTGAAAAAAATACATATACAGTATTTATACATTCGTGTTTCCAAAATGCCGTTGTCGTGTAAACAAACAAGTAAGGTAGCAACATGGAGATCAGTGCAATTATGTTTTAAGTTTTCTTTCTTGCCGTCTTGGTCTATTGACATGTCTGTAGTGCACTTTGGAACATGAGCTTTGTGTCGTCTCGCTACAAGTGCTCTGCACTTTCATGGATGGCGCACTTTGAGATCTTGCCACAGAGGGCATGCATATCTTCTCCCAAGCTCTGGTGGTCTTGCGTCTGACGTGTGGTCTAGACATGATCTCACCTGATAAAGTGGCAACACGCAGCCTCAGCTGACCGGGTGTCGGACTACAGCTTTATTATTATCCCAAAATGTGTGTATGTTAAGTAACTATTAGATCCCGCACAAATGAAACCAACTAAACTTATCTCACCCCATCTCTCCGGGGTTTATAGAAGCTATCACCCGACCCCGTTTGAAGCAGCTACAGACGTGCAGCTGTTAAATATCCGTGATCAGACATGCAGTATCAAGAGATCACTTTACCAACACTCAGACGTCTGTCCTCACAGGTCTCGGTTCATTCCTATCAAGTAACAGCCTTCAAGAGCCGTCGCGGTGCAATGTTAACCGGTGCAGCGCGGCCAGATGTCGGTCAACCATCGCGGATCATCATAAACTTGCCCCGCCCCCACGATACAATTTGGGAAAAATGTTATTTTGTAGCTTTTTGCACTTCTGTTGCTTTAAAGCTTATGTTTCCCCTCCCCGCTCACTTTGGCTTTCTTCCACTGCGCCTATCTTTGTATTCAGGTAGAAATATGTCAACAAATAAGGGAGCCTGGCCGTATCTACTCAGCCATTGAATCTTTGGGAATAATATTCCTCTCTGTGAAGTTTGGAGAATAACATCCCATCTCACTTGCAGTAACTGGATAATGAAGGAAGGGGAAGATGACAAAATGTTCAAAACATTTCAATTTTAAGTACAAACAGTTGTACGGTGACATAACAGTAATATTTGTCTGTAATATGTCACTAAGGGGAAAAGTGTTCTCCATACTTTGGTACTGTGAGATCAAAATAGTGGTCCGAAGCTGTATACAAGAATTAAATAATATTTGTACAAAAAGCCATATTCTTTAATTAGCAAATAATAATAATAATAATTATCATGGAAAGCACACTCTGTATTTTCGAAACCTAACCTCAAAATACCAAAATTTCAGTGTAATGCTTTTTGCATAAAATCCCACAAAGGGTGACGCATATCCCGTGCACTCCACTCTGAACTCATCACCTGCCACTCACAAGGACATCATATGTGAACCACTACATGTGATTATATTTTCTTGAGAATGTTACAACAACACAAGGTTTTACTACACATTGTATGTAGTGCACTTCAACGATGAAGAGCTGAACATTTCCTTCGAGGGTGTGAAAGCCGAATGAATGACGTGTCCGTGCAGCTTGGACTATGAGCACAGAAACATCATCTAAAGCCATAATAGTGTGTATGTGTGTGTCTTGGCTTAATAGCTAGTCCATTAATTAACATATAGCGCCATATAACATCCTCCAAAGTCACTTTGTACCTCTCTTAAATGTGTGAGATACTGTGCAACCGCCAACCATCTTAACACATCCTCCATAAGCTGACCTGAAACACTTTGTGGGTGCCATTTCACGCTATCCTGATGTTTCTCTTTCCAAGCTAGTCCTTTCACTCTCTTCTTGAAATAGCGGTGTTGGAGGGAGGGACCAAGGTCAACTCTGACACTGGTTTCTTTGTTCAAACCTTGCAGAAATGCTGGCTATTTCCTGCCTTGCTGGGATGCCGTGTGTAGTCGGTCAGCGAGCGGAGTCTGCACAGCACCAGCAAAGGATTTCGTTTTCCTCTGCTAAGCATGTCAGAAAATAGGGCTCCCATTGAATCTTGACAACAAAGGTGCACATTCAGTAAACAGTAATACAAAAATAGCTTGAGCCTGACTCTTATTCATATTAAGGCGGATCACATCCATGTTACAGCATCTTTCTTTTGGTATCTTTCTTATTTTTACGATGAAGCCACCTCATATGGAGCACATTTGGAATTCCCAAACTATTATCACCCTTCTGTCGATTTACACCGCACTCTCATTGGAACATATTCGATACGTGATATGATGTGTATCCACATTCGCTAAAGGCCTGATTCCTGTAAGATATTTGACTCTGCAGCGATTTAAATACTGTATTTTACGCACTAAAAGGTGCACCCAAAAGCCTTCCATTTTCTTAAAAGTTCACCGCGCGCCTTAAAATCTGATGCGCATTGTGTGTAGTCATTACGGTAATATTTCGACCCCAAAATGGCTCCTTGCTCGAGACGTGCTGACAACGCGGAGTTCAAACTGAAGGCGATCCTTTACGCAGTTGAACACGGAAATAGAGCAGCGGCAAGAGAGTTCAACGTTAACGAGTCAATGTTATAATTTGCTGTTGGTTAAGTGAACTGTTTCGCTGCTTTATTAAATAAGTTTGACTGACATCTGATCGTTCTGCGCAAATAGCTCCATCTAGTGGATGCATTGTAGATTGCGTCTTATAATGCGGTGCGCCCAATATATGAAAAAAATACAAAATAGGCCATTCATTGAAACTGCGCCTCATAATCCAGTCCACCTTTTCGTGTTGAAAATACGGTACATTTGATTTCTCTGTAGGGTGCCTTATGACACTCGTGAACAGGAATACTTTGGAACGTGTTGGTTAGACGCATGCGGTAAGTAAACCCACTTTCTTTGTAATACCACGTGAACATGGTCACACATCTGCTGCACAAATAACAGGCTGTGGAAAAAGAGAGACGAATTCAACAAAGGAACGGATTTGCCTCACATTTGCTTCAATCTGCGCTCCGCCAGCGCCGTGCCAGCAGAGGGATGGCTCGAACCTGATCCAAGGCCCTTAGTGCTCCACCGGGGAGATCCAGCGTGGACCTCCATTGTTAATTTTGTAACTCAAGACGGAGACATCACTCCTGAATAGCGCTTGCGGGTTGGTGAACAATCAGCCGTCAGCAGCGACGGCTTGTGCCTCCTGCTGTTTTCTAGCCTCTGTTTGTTAATTGCGGCTTTATTGTGTGCTCTGTGTGCTCGGTGTTGTTTTGTCAAGATGGTTCATTTGATGGGGATTTTACGGACTTGTTGTTTTTACTTTTGATGTATCATGACCTGTCATGGCATTGGCGTCAACATTGTTCGATGTCTCCTTGCTGCAGGCATGAGGGGAGAGTGGAGGGGGGGCTAATAGAAACCACTTGAGACTATATTAAGCAGAGAGAGAGTATGAGTAATACATCAAACTATTTTATAGGGATATAAAAGCAAAAGATGGAACTGCTGAAAAATAAAAACATCCTGTCTCTCCCCAGCTGTTTTTATCTGGATAGTCAGCAAGAATGTATTCAAAATGTTTTAAGGTTCATCTGTTGCAGTGATTGCATGCTGAAGTCCTCTTATTTTGCTGCATTGGACACAGAAAGCCTCTCAAAATCCATTTTTTTGGTCGCAGCCAGTGAAGTTGTTGATTGTTGGGAATTGGCTCAATTGTGTCGCATTGATCGTACCCTGAAGCAATTGTCAGAAAATGGAGGCGCTGGTGATTGAAAGGATGATATGCTGTCACATACGGCCTGCTGTATGTCCACACTTCCTGATTGCTCAATATAACACCGGTAGCAAAACAGGAGTTCAGAACATTCAGACTCACACACGGTATTGGGTCGGGGGTTTCCGTTTACAACAGTGCTGTTGCACGTGATATTTTGAGGTTACGAACGGTGTGCAAAGAACTAGTCTAGAACTCAGTCATAAAACCGAGGACCCCCTGTATATTGTGGTGTTAACATACTCTCTTGACTGTCAACAATAAAACTTTCCGTCACGTGCAAACTTTTTCTTTTGAACTCCCCACTCCCGTCCACGTGAAAGTGATTAAAAGCGTGTCTCCTTCTGTTTCATTATTTTCTAATTAACGTAGCAATGCTGGCGGGAGAAAAGGGCAGAAGGTTTCTCATTAGTGAGCTTAGTGTGTCGGGGCCGTTCCAGATGTTTTACATGTACCACAGATTTTTGCCCAGACGCTCACCTAATGACTTGGGGGGGGGGTTGTTGCTGTTTTATATGTGTCACATATGATTCTCGAATGAAGAATAATTGAAAGTTCACTTTTGCGCTCAAGTCATGGAAAACACCATCCTCTCTCACTCTGTATACAGCACTCAAAGTGAACTGAACCATACCGCTTGGTGGAAACGGCTCAGGGTTCACAGTGGAGTGGTTCTGATTATCTGCCGTGTTTACATCCATGAGACGCCCCATTATTGGATTTGCACCACTACAAAGCGCATGGGCGTCCAGTTCAACATAAGAAGCAGTAATGTGTCTGGGTAGTAGAAGAGGAGGAGTAGAATGGTTAAGCTAAGATATGTGTGCAGAACCAAGAACCAGAACCCCGCCCCAAGAGACACCCACATTTATCACAAATCCTTGTTTATTTCTGTAGACTGCACATTGGAAAATAAATACAAGTCACTTGAGTGATCGTTTAAGCATAGGTAGGGCTTTCTCAGTCTTTTTATTAATTTAGTTGGGGCCACAATGGAAGGCCATGGTGTTGTGTTTTCCTGGGCGACCATTTTGATCGCCTGGGAACACTTTTGTTTTCTTGGTGAAAAAATGGCTCAAATGTTGCAACCATATTGTGAGGGGACAGACAACATCTCTTTTCCACCCCACTCACATGTTAAATGTGAGTGGGGTGGAAAAGAGATGAGTATAGTTGACACTATTATGTTAGTACGGGGGAGTCATTTGTTTGTGTGGATATTATCTAATTCTGTAATGAAAAAAAATGAACCTTTTACTATCCTCTATCTGTACTGTATTTGATTGTGTATCTAGCCTTTGATATGCCCTTAACAACATTTTGTATATCTGCAAAACAAAAACAAAATCTGATTTGGATGAGTCACGTAATGCAATTGAATCACAATAAAATGAAAAGGCAACTCGGCATAAGTTGTAAATGTGGCAAAATATTGAAATGGTTATCATCAGCAAAGGCTAGACACACAATAAAATACATATAGAGGATATCAAGTCTTAGTAAAATGTTCATTTTTTTTAATGATTAGGAATTTAAAGAGAATTTACTGAACAGTTGAGAGTACTTCAGTACAAGTAATTTGGAGGAAGAGCATGTGCTGAGTAAGCATTCATTCAGTTGGTGACGAAGAATCCAAGCTCACATTTAACCACACGTCAATAAGATGCTCCAGTGGCCAATATGCGGAAAAGTCCATTGCATTTTATGCAACACAACCCAGACAGTGTGACCTCTAATTGCTGAAAGCATTTCATTAATCAATGCACTGTGCAGTGATAAAAGCTATTTCCGATTATACGTGCCAACAGTCCATGACCCCATATCGTCAATTGCATCATCCTGTTATCAATGTAACATGCTGCTGAAGCATGTACTTAGACTTCACGTATGTGTACTGTAAAATTGGGCATGACTAAAGACGTTCTATTGTCCCTAATAATTAGAATCCATCGGCCATTTGGCGCACTCTCGTTTCTGCAGGCTCCGGCGTGTCCGCAGCACTCTGCTTTATTTTGGGGGGCGTGTTTTATTGACATTCGGCCACCGGTCCTTGGGTCATTTTCAGTCAGGTGAAGTGTTGTTATCTTCACATTTGAAAGACAATCGCATTGAGTTGGTGTTTGCTGTTTTACACCTCAATGGGAGCCATTGAAAAGGCAGAGGGTCAGCGTGTCAAAGCTCGCACTCTCCTGAGAAGTGCCTTGTCTGGTTGTGTTTTTAAAAAGGGGCTGCGCTGACTAGCCTCCCTGTTGTGTGCTGGATAATTGCAGTGGGTCGCAGGGAACGGTTGGGTGTCCCGGCCATCTGTTTATTCATGGACGTCGATCAATAATGATCGGATAGCAGATGACACTACCCATCAAAGAAATAGCACTTTTACATAACACTGCTATTGTCCATGATGATTTTTTTTTTACTCTTGTGGCAGTTTAAGTCAATGTTTTTCAAGCTTTATTGAGCAACGGCACATATCTTACATTTGTAAAATCTCATGGCACACCATCAAACAAAAATGTCACAAAGATGATCTGTTTAAGCAATATGACACTTGAGGTTGTGGCGTTGTACCGTATAACATCGTAGCTGTGATTGGGTCCAAGGCACCAGGCCAAGTGCTGAAGCGAATATTTTTTAGCTTTTATACAACAGTTCTTCAAGCACCATTTGCTAGTTAGCAGTAATACATGTTTTTTGGTGTTAGCCATAAGTGCGCCATGCTAACTAGCCAAAGCATCATCATGAACACTCACAAAGAAATGAAACAAATTAAGCTTATTTTACATTTAGTGGGTGCTCTGCAATGACCAAGTGACAAAAAGTAGTCCAGAAATGCAAAATGACAACTGTGCACTCGTTAGCTACGTTAGCATGTTGGCCGACTGGTTCACCACTGAACACCAGTCATTTGATTTACTGAGAAACAATGTTGAAGCTTTTAATAGTCCTGACATAAGATACCACTCAATACTGATAAAATAATGCAAAACTGAGATCTATTAGCTTTACAATGATTCCTTTTTGATACAGCTCTTGTATTGGACCTTACTAGGTTATCCAGTAATATCTCAGGTTTTGGAAAATACTGTATTCCTTCAAAAGTCAATAAAGGTTTCTGCTTTTTGGCACAGCATCATCATTCAGAGTTTGCACAACACTCAGAGTGTATAACATGGTTTAAATGTTCTATTTTGCTGGAATGTATAGCGTGATCCCGAGACTTTTATGTCACAGGCAGCATCAATGACAGTCAGTGGCCTTTTGCTGCTGCTGCTGTTGTATGACGTTAACATATTTGTCCAGGGGCGGGTGGATGCGCAAAGTCAATCGGGGGAAAAAAAAACCCTAAAAAAACAGAGAGGAATTTGATTGTTTGACATTTATGTTTCCATTTGTTGTTGCGGCCAACACTTCCTGCTTTCACGCTGCCTGATGATCACTGTTATTTAACTCATTGGAAAGTTGTCACCATTTTTTTTAAACAGAACTACATACTCATTTGGATCCAAAGTACATGAGCAATTTCTTTCTACAAAATTAATTCCTCTTGGTCCCAACCCTTTGAATGGTAGTGTGTGTACTGCATAATCATGAATGCTTCATCCAAAGTGCCTCCAGTCATTATCAACTATTTGCTGGAAAATCATGCTTGAGAGCAAACCTATTTACTTGGGATATCACTACAAGATATTGGTTCAATAAAGGCGAACCAGATCATGCACACATAAAAGAAAGCTTAAAGACGATTAACACCCCCCAAAAAAAAAAACAGTGTACCTCCTAAAGTTCACTTTGATGGCCCGCAAACCCGGAGGATTGCGTTTGAAGAAGCAGGCCAACAGCCGCGTGGCTTGTAAAAATATTTCCACTGTTGGGATTCTGGCCAAGATAATGAAGCTGTGGCAGGAGAACCCTTCTTTTTTTTTTGTGGATAGTCTCTTTCGACAGACTAACCTCCTGCCTCCAAAATCCTTCATCATCCTAAAGAACAAGGTTAAAAGCTCACACCGTCCAAGTGAGTGCATGTGTAATTTACAGTTATTTCTTGACTTGAGAGTCATTCTGGTTTCTTGGCAGGCTCAACTTCTTTTGGCTTTACTATTTTTTTGGATTCAGACATCAGTCAGCAGCCTTTGTGCAGATGAAATTAATTTATTGCGTCTCATCTGCTGGCTGTGGTGAAGTCTGAATTGTGCAAATTAGTTTTTTGTAATTTATTTGATGAAGAAAACAATGACAAAAGTCAGCTGGGATAGGCACGATTGAAGATGTGTGCATTAGAGATGAGCGTATTGGCTGCAAAATTGCACAACCGATCGACGTCACCCTTGAAGGCTTAGATCCAACTGACCCAAAAATGTTTATCCTCCTCTTTTGCAAATTTATTAAACTACAAGCCACGCTAGGCGTATTTTAATTCATTCTCATTGCAGTGCATGTACAGTATGTTGCAAATGTTACGTTGTTTCAAGTTTACATCTTAATGCATTGCGCCAGTGTAATTGGATCGTCGAGATTCTCATGCAGACCACAAGCACAAAAGCTGATTTACAGCTGTGATTAGATTTGAGATTAGGCCATTTCTCCATTTTAAGGAATTTAGCGGAAGACCTTTTAGGCACCAGTTCGTGTGATGTGATGTAATTCTCTGCATGCAGACCACACAGCTTGCCATTACATATTAGCAATGTGCTTATTATTTTGGTTGCAGTTTAAACTGCATTACAGACAAAGCGGCTTCTAATACTTCTGTTACACGATTTTTAAATGATAAATTATTATTCAGAATAGTGAACTAGTAGAGTAAAGGTATAGGTACAAAACCAACCCAGATTCTACCTTTAACCACAGTAGGGTGAAAGATCCTGGGGAATGTACCGGTAAGCCATTTTAAACTAAAAAGGAAGAGGGCAACAAGCATCAGCCCCAAAGCGCCACCATGCTTTCTGCTTCAATAGAAAGTTCTCAAATATCAATTTGAATTTTTCATTTATTATTTTGGAATACTATGATTCAATTTTGAATGGGGGGAGGGTCATTCGTTACTGTCAACAGAACAAATCCGGATTAAGGGGGCAAGACTGAGCCGTAGTATTTTGTGAATATTTCAAAACAGTCTTTCTGTAATAAACAATGTGAAATACCGATCGCGGTCCGTGTAATTTTAGGCTTGGAAGTAAAAGTGAAGTTGCATTGAACATAGACATATATAAACTAGACCATGTTTCTAAACATTAGCATTAGCACTCTCCAGTGGTACAGTTTTGGGTACTTTAAAGAGTGAAACCTTGACGAGAGCATCAACAAAAAAAAAGACAAATGTCCTTTATGCGTTGCTTAAACTGGAGCAGATCCTGAGATAATTTTTTCCACACCGGTCACATGTTCACAATCACATTTTCATCTTTCCTTGGAGAGAAATGTTTTGGTTCTTACTGTTTCATGGCAAAAGCTGAACTAACGTTTGTAATTGTTTCCAGGAGCTCGTTGGGCTCCGGCGTTCTCGTTCGACTGTTGTTTTTTTTTTTTCGCTCTGTCTATTGAATAGCTGACGTCACGCTTCGTGCAGACCGATGATAGCGTGGCATTGATTGGCTTCAGGTTCCTGCCAAAGGTTGTGCGGCCGATATGAGCGAGCGGAAGGTAATGGGAGGGAACAAAAATAGATTCAGCTTGGGTGGAAAATGTGCACAGACAAAACAAAGTTGGTGAAACAACAATGAGATTTCGATTTGCAAGATAAATGAAGAGAAAGCTCCTAGATGTCATCATCCTATATATATTCTAAATACCAGTATAAATAATACACATTTATAGTACGTCTGTTATTTATGACCTCATCTCCAGATGACTTGGCCTATCTGTTTTCTGAAACATCAGATGTGGTCCTTGAGCACAAACGTTTGCCCACCCCTGATCGAAATGCTTGGCTGCCAGAGCAGACATAATTGGACCAAACTCGTCCGCGGAGGAGCCGAGTGCACTTCTTGTGAAACGTACAGCACACACAAGTGTCATATTTTGACGTGTTTTCTTTTTCTGCATGGAAGCAAGTCTGACTTGCTTCTAGCCATGTGATGTTACGTCTTCATGGTGATGTTGACTTTTAAGTTGTGTAATATCAATCTGCTTGTCCTCATTTGGATCACTGCTTGAGCTGGAGTGTATTCCAGCCGACTATCGGGGAGTGACACTGAACTGGTCTCCAGTTCAACTCCTGCAGCAAGAAGAGAAAACGACATCCAGACCCACGTTCACATAAATTGAGATTTGAACATGTATTTTCGGGAGAATGTGGGAGTCATCTTGTTATCTTCTAATCTGCTAAGGTTTGCAGTTCTATTCATGTGCCGCCTTGCTGCACAGTGTGATTGTCCCCAGTCACTGTCCATGCAAACATGCATTCGGACAAGGAGACACCGAGCACCCATCTGCAGGGGGCGTACGGCAAACCCATCTGGACAAACTTCATACGTAGTCGCCAAAACCTTTTAGTTTTGGACTTGCAGGATTTTGCTCAGCTCGTGATCGTCAGAAAACATTTCATTCAAACTGAAAACCTGAAAGTGACATAAGTGATAGGATATCTCGAAAGGTGCGAAAACAAATATGTCACAGTGTGAATTTTACACTTAAATGCAGGAATGTATGTATTTATATATTTTTCGGTTGGATAGGGTTCATTTGGCCAAAGCCTTCCACTTCAACAATCATCCTCTTTCTTGATCATCAAAAATAGTGCCATTCTACTGCAGTAGCGTTGAGACCAACATCCTGGGAAAGACTCAGCAGAGGATGTACTTCCTACCGCTGCTGAGGAAACACTGACACAGAAACCGTTGAGGCAATTCTATACAACAGTCATCGAATTGTTACTGTGCTCATCCATCACAGTCTAGTTTGGTGCTGCCACAAAAATGAAAAAAAAAAAATCTAAATACAATGGAGAGTTAGGACAGCCGAAAAAAAAAATCACAAGCATTTGCTGATTCTCATTCTGATTGTTGACGGTATAGGATGACTATAAAACTGAAAAGGGGTGTTTCATCTACTGTAGATGCACATCTACTCTCTGAGGAAGGCCCTTTTTGACCTTTGACAGGTTCCTGGGATGTTGCGGCCTTTTTGAATGATGGATGTGAAATCGTCACATCCCGCGCACCCTCTTTGTCTCATTCGTCAACTCTTGGCGCGCGTGTGCTCGATGCATTGTGTCTATCAGCAGCTTGCAGGAACGAACACACATTAAACACGACTTCCTTGTTGAGGGACGGATGGGGAGGTCGGCAGGAAGAGACTTTGGGAAGTCTTCCAGCCTTTCCAAAAGTGGAATGTCTGCACCCGCCTCCCATCACCACCATCACCAAGCAATGCTCCAGGATTTTTTTTCTCTCCCTGGGCTGAAGCGCAGCTTTACCAATATATAATAGCATATACGGGGCTGAGAAAATCACTTTCAAATAAGTTGTAGAATATCAACTAAAATACAATAGGTGCTCAAGTGGGGCTGCACAGTTTTCTGGCGCAGCTATCGCCCCGGTGAAGAGCCATCTCTGCACCCCACCTCAGTTAGCATTAGTCCTATCCTCGCACAGCCGGCAACAACAGTGCATATTTTCTACGTGTTTTGCCACCCAGCTCACCTTCCTCCACAATAACCATTGTTTTGAAGTGATTGGCTATTTTGCAGCCCTCCTCCCCCCAGGCCCAACATTCAACTAGTACTGTACTCTTAAAAGACACCTCTTAAGTCATTATCAGTCTCGCTAGATAATTTTAATTCCTTCTTTTAATTTCTTCTAGACAATTCTCGTATAGGGCAAGCTATTCACTGGGAGGTGAAATACATATATATATTGTACTGTATACTATATATAGATATATGCTCTTTATCTATATATACAATTCTCGCTGGCTGCAAAAAAAAGACTTTTTTTTTTCCAAAGATTATGTCATGTTTTTATGATACGCCTTTTTCCTATGCAGTATGTTGCTGCTATACCTGTAGTTCATGTTCTTTCCCTTCCAATTATTCAAGTAACATTTTTGCCAATACATATATGCACAGTTCGTCTGTTTCTTCAGGCCATCTTTGCCGAAATGTCTTCACACGCCCAACGAACCTGACTGTATTTCTTCTCGGGCCTTATTTAACCTTTGACAGCCCAGGTCGCTGAAGTGTATTTGCAGAAGCTGCCGCCGTTTGAGGTCACAGGCCAGCGGCAGAGCTTTTGCTCTGTGTGTTCACATTTGCATGCCGTGGCTGCATTCACTGCTGTCCGTGGCCCTGCGCCACCTTTCAGGTGTTTGCATTCCAATTGCAAGAGAGGTTTATGAGGAGGGAAAACATTGTTGGAATGTCTTGCCTAAGGAGATGATGATGATGATGATGATGATGAAGAGATAGAGGTGGAGGAAAAGGTGGATGGATTTTTTTTTGGTTCTGCCGCCGCAGGTACAAATTGTAAACAGCTTTCGTAGGATGAGGTGTTTCGTCCTCCAAGCGCGCACACACTTGAACAAGCATCGATGGATGGGCCATGTTGATTGAGAATGCTCCTTCTCGGGTTTCCCACTGTTTGTTTTAGACGGGTTTAAAGATGGCGATTATTTGGAAATTCTGCAGGTGATGGACGCCCCGGACTGTTTGAAAGGAATCCATGTCTACGTCAACATGAAGTCAATGTTGGTGTTTCGATAAAAATTCATGTTTTGGACACTTTTGTAATAAGCTTTACTTGTTTGAGAGGACAGAGTCACTCCCGCATTTGAGTATCCCGATTTAACGGCAATGCACGGACACCGTTGTGATGCAAATGGACAAGCGGATATAATTCCATTACGTTTCAGGAATAAAGCAGTTGTTTCCTCCCTGTTCTAAACGTGTGCTGCGTGTGGTCGTGTGTGAGTTTCACCACGGTTGTTTTGTTTACCGCCGCTTGAGGTGAACTGATTTCAAAACCACAAATCAGGTTCAGAGTTGCATCATGAAAGGAAAACGAGCTTACATTTGGTGCGCAGCGGCATGTGAGGTTTGTGCGCCGTCAAGCCGAGCGTCTCTGGGGAGCTGCTGTTGTGTTCGAAGGGTTGACCATGTGCACAGCAGGCCCACATGACAAATGCCCCCTCCTGCCAGCGAGTCACATCCTGTGCATTGCTCGCCCCTCACTTCCTGACTTTGGGGGGACTCTGGAAATGTGTGTACACATGGCACGGAACGCACAAAGACCATGTAAAGTGAACTGAAATATTTGTTTGACGGTAACTGCCAAAATCTTATGCAAAGACTGAGAACTGTGTAGTACTGAATTATTTTCACCAATTGCATTTTCAGATTTTTTTTTAGGGAGGGGGCATTTCTAAAACAATGCCCCGGGTTGCTCTGGGTCAAAAAAGAAATGTTTGGTTTTCACTTTATATAATGTGTTTTGATTATCAAGAGATCTTGCATTTTTTAGCAGGATTTTGTTCAAAACGTAATGCACTTCAATTCGTGGAATGCCCATAAAAGTAACATTTTCAAGTAACCACAACATATTTTTGATCAAGTTAATTTCATCATCAAGAAAAAAAACAATATTTCAGGCCCTCGATCATAGGTGGGAAACTGAACTGAACTATTTGTTTGTTTTTGCAACAGAATTTGAACCCCGTTGTCTTTTATGACACTTCACGCTCCGTATGGCAACATTTGCGTGAGTCGCGTGAGGCCTCTGAAGATTAAGAAGTAGATTGAAGGTTAAGAAGTAGATGCTGGCGTTTGCCTGTGGATTGGATGATCCACTGCCGCTGGAGCGCTTTCAAGGCTTAATTGAGGACAGGCCGAGGGCACTCTTGGAGGAGTGAAGGCAGAGTCGGCAGCTGGCCAAGATGATACTGTAACACTGCGCAGCCTCGACTGGTGGAAGGACTCTGCCATCTGGACGCAGCTGTTTTATGCAACGCACCATCGCCTTCTTGGAGCATGTGAGCTACTTGGATGAAAAAGCTGGACGATGAGCTTTTTGTGCATCCTCGCATGGCTACGGTTTTTCCTTTTCATAAGACCTCAGTGACTCACGAGTAACTTTATTTGTGCAGTGGATCCTTGTGATCCTCGTTGCGATTTGCATTTTGCATTTGTATTCATGTTGCTTGTTTTTATTTGTACTATATAAATAAAGTTCATGTCAGAGGAGTTGAAATGCACGGCGCGTCGGCTTACCTCGATTCAATTAGCATCGAGGCAATAACTCTGCGTGAAAACAGGTAAAAGAAGGTAGAAGACAGAAACTCCTGAAAACAGAAAAAGAAGAAGAAAGAGAGAAGTCAGCAAGAAGAGTACATTGGGCTCCCCTTTTGTCCAGCGTCACTGAGCATTTCACTGTCATCGAATCCAGACGTGCTGTGCTTTGAGTTTTTATTTTGGAAGCTTTTCTACTTTGTGGATGTCTTAACCGTTGATTGCGCAGGTTTTATAATGATCATTTTATGAGTAAAGGAGTCACGCATACAGTTTGTTTTTCCTTCTTTGAATATTTTGTTTATTTTGGAATGAGAACGAACTCCAGGTCGACTGGAATGAATTGTGTTTCACTCTGGAAGTTCCACACTGCATACCACAATGTGTAATTCCCTCAAAAGGGAATGATTGCAATGTACTGGCAAATGTTATTCTGCAGAGACAAAATACTACAAACAGACATAGTGAACATGATCATGTCGATTCTTACGTCACAACTTCTGGTCATCCTCAGATGCCATCCAAGTAGCGAGGTGATACCAACAGTGCCGGGAGAGCATCATGAAAGAAATCAGTGCTATTACAGAAGGAAAAATACTGCAAAGGCTACTCTGGACTGTATGCCAGTCATATTGCTTCGACAGGGTAAAGAATTGTGCTTAAAAGGATGAAGAAACAGTTTACAGATTATTTACCAAAAAAAATTAAATATCAAGGAGTTTTATTTGTGTTGATACTCTGGACAATCAAATGTAGCCGATGATGTCGTTACATATTATGGGCTGTCGGCTGCCCGTCTTCATGAGTGAAGTGGCGGCGAAGTGGTAGAAGTCCGAGTCGATGGCATGCAAGCCCGTGTGCGACTGGTGGAAGAAAGGTTTGAGCATCTGGTGTCCCACAGGGCAGGACAGTCGTTTCGGAGCCTCGGCAGCCCTGTTCCCTCGAGCGGACTCTGACGGTTTCTGGCTCGTTTCTACGCTTTTAGACATCCCGGCCAGTCGCCGCTTCATGTTGACCAGAATGTCTTTGGCGAGACGCCGACCAGCATTCGGCTTGAGTTCTGCAGGTTCTGGACACTCCGGTAGGTCCATCCAGTTCTTAATTAGGTCTGCAAAGCTGTTGTCCCCCAGAACCAGAGGCTGTCTGTTCCTACTTCTGCTTAGCAAGGCTGTCGTCCAGTCCTCTGGGTCGCTGGCCTCAAAGGAAGTCCAGCGCTCCAAGCAAGCATCCGAGGTGGATTTGGGTCGGATCCGACTTGTCGGTCCCATGTTTGTACGGAGGCAAGCCGAAGAGGAAACGCGCACATTTCTTGTCCTTCTCAGAACAACACCTTCATCATGCCAAGAGGCCTCCGAGTAGCCAGAGTCAAGGTCCAGGCTCTTTTCACTGTTGGGTGGGCTTTGAGCCAAGCATCCGTCGGATTCTTCTTCTTCTTCCTCCAACGGGTTGGCTAGACAGCAGGCCGAGTCGTAAGTGTTGGCCTCGCTGGCTTGGGACACGCGCTGGTTCGAGAGTCGCTCCTGCTGGGCCTTCTGCTTACAGAGGCGTTTCACGGCAAAGGAGCGGTCGCACGGTTCGCTGATGGGCCTCGGCCTGCTCGGCTGCTTCAGGTCCTGCAGGGAAGGCATCGTGTGTTGCGTGCGGTTCTGGAAGCACTCGCTGGAATCGCCCTTACACAGCTGGTGAACCAAACAGAGACAGAGAGAAAAACAATCCGAATGAAGGAGTGGACACAACAACGAAGCCGTCTTCCAAGCACATCCCATTTGAGAGGAGAGACCTGAACGCTTCCTTGTGTTGTTTCTGGGCCGGAGGGATTTTTAGCAGTTGAGATCACCGCCCTCGGTGAGCGTGCAAAAACATTCCTGACAAACCTTCGGGCGGCCATCAACACGTCAAAGCGGTGTGATCCGCAAAAAAATAAAATAAAAAAAAATCAGAGAGCAGGATGCACATTTCAGATGGGGAGAACGCGCCCTGCTTCCTCTGGCAGGAGAGGAAATTTTGAAATGAGTTGGACATATCCTCTCATACAGGATGTTGTCTGCTACGTATGACCGTTCAAATGCAACATTGAGGATTTACACTATGATTCACAGTGACGTATTCAAAGTCAAACCAAAATCGACATGATGCAGCATCACACGTGAATCATATCATTAACAGAAATGGAAATGATGAACACAATATCCATACTAAGTGAAGAAGAAATGCAATCACCACGAAACAAACCAATAAATCACAACCATCACAAAACTCTAACACCAGCCGACCACAGTGCCGCCCAAGTGATGCATAATAAAAGTAATTTGGGTTTTAAACCAGTCCCCATCGGGAGCATCACTCAGTGGTCCGTTGATCACATACTCAGCTCCACCGGCCTTTGATTGACACGACGTTTATCGCTGTGGTGCATGCATCATACATGCACCACAGCTCTTTTGGTCATTTAGTTACATGAGAAGTAATTAGAAACAGCCTTTTTAGTACAATTGCAGTACCCCACTGCGGCCAGTGATTTTTTTTCCCATTTCTATAATGGCTAAATAGATGAAAAAGTGTGTTAAATGTGTCCAGTACTTTCAATGTTTGGCCTTTGGAGACTCCATATGACATGATGTTATCACAGCTGTGAGTTCAGAACCATTTGGGTGCCCTCTCCGCCTCCTTCTCCATCTTCTCCTCCTTCCCTAACTTTATGCTCAGTGGGGCAGCATCGCCATTTGCCACTTTGTGCTCCTATGGCAAAATGTTCTCCTTGGCTGCCTTCATACAACAAACAATTAATTTGTCCACATGTGGACTCTCAGCGAGAACTGTTAGTTTTTCCTGGGCTGGTGGGTGAGTGGGGATTAGCACACAGTGCCCAACCGGCGAGGGGGCAACACAATGTTTTGCTAAGATGTTACAGATAAATCAAAACACTGTCGCCAGCATGCAGGAAAACGAGAGGAAAAAAAATAAACTTACCATTGCTTGGAAGTGTCTGCAGTGAAGTTAAAATGTTTTCAGTGTTCTGCAAAGCAAAACACAACAGTAGTGATGAACACAATTTATTACATTTCCATAAATTTACTGTAATATATATATATATATATATATATATATATATATATATATATATATATATATATATATATATATATATATATATATATATATATATATATATATATATATATATATATATATATATATATATGTAAACATCAGAACTAACCTTGGCATTTGGCTCCCAGCAAAAAAACAACAACTCCTCATTTTTCATTTATATTTGACTTAAGATGATGCTGTGGCTGCTGAGTCCTCACTCTTGTGCTCAACATGAAGGCTGTCAGCACACTTTGTTGAGGCCGAAGTGCGTGGCTTCAACCAATGAGCGCAACGCAGCCACACTCACAACCAATGGCAAGGCGCCTCCAAGAAAGCCACGCCTCCAGCAAGATCCGTTTCTGTGGTGTGCAACATACATAATGCAGAGTTTAAAGTACTGTAGTGATGGGATTTTCGGCTGTTTTCGGTGATCCGGTTTATTTGGATCGGCTCAGTGAATAGAGCCGTCTCCTTTTGACTCCTAAACGGCTCTTTTAACTTTAGCTTTTCTTTTAAATATTTATGACAAATTTAGCATACATTTTGATAAATGACTTGGTGAACTAAATATTGCACTCTACTGACTGCAAATAGCAACAATTATCAAGCAAAGAAATGACTTTTTACTTATTTTATTGAACATTAAAAAGGCCTCAAAAAAATAAACAAGCAACAAAATTAAACTTCAACAATCAAACATGCTGCATCATAACAAAAATAGTGAGTATTAACTGCAACAGCAGCAGTGAACAAAACAAACATAAGCTACTCCTTGCTTTATTTTAAATGTGCAGTCAACAAAACTAAATTCTTCAACTTGGAACACTTCAATTTGCCCAGTCTTTGAGAACACCCTCTCTGACGGGACAGATGTTGCTACAATGCACTACTCTCTACTCTCCATTACTTTGATCAAACGGGGGGGGGTATTTCCACCAGCTCAGTGGATCAACTACCCTTGAAATCTGTGGTTCTTCAAGATATGCCGTAATTTAGTGTTTTGTGTTTTTGCACGCTTGGCTAATACTGTAAATTAAATTCAGATTGCTTGCCAAACGCCTTTGTGGTTTCCCGGACAGTAGGGGGCGATATGAAATAAAGACATCACCAAGAAGTAGAATAAGTACACGCACAAGAACGGTACCACATCCGGTTCAATGAGCAAGTTTTTCCGCTGTCCACAAGCCCTGTTCTCAGTGAGTAATTTTAACATTTTAAACTGACTTCGCAGTCGATCTCTGAGTGTATAGATGTAGACAATTGGGGAGAGTTATTGCGACACGTTGCGCCTTTAATTTTGTTGTTGTGACTCAACGTAAAAAAAACGTCAGCAAAGGGGGCAGTGAGCGAGCACGCCGCCGACAAGTAGACCTCAGCTGTCAATCAAAAAGCAATCGCAAGCAGCATTTGACTTGAATACTATTCTGTATGTTTTCCACACCAAAGCTGCTATCAGCAGTGGAAGTGTGCTGGCTTCAGATCGGGGAGGGGCAGATTTATTTCAAGACTATTCCCACAAATGCACCCGTGACTTTGTTCATTTGTTTTTCAAAAGGAGGTTGCTCATTGCACTTTAGGTGTGGGGAGAGAGCCGCGAGTGGATCCCTCAAACACATGCATTGCGAGTGCGGGCACGTTTGGAAATGGACGGGTTGAAAATAAAAGTCTGCCACTTTACGAATAATGACTCAAATTAAAAAGAAACAACTTTTTTTATGGACTACAGTGTATGACTTCCCACTTTTGTTTTGTTTTTCTGCCTGACCAGATTAGTCAGATTACTGGGCCAAAGGCGCAGCTGCCAGACTCGGAGGACATGCGGAAGGGACGCCAACCTGCATTTGGACACGCGTGAGTACTGAGCTGTGTGGTGTGCTTGAAGAGCTGATGTCTGATGTCACGTTGCACCACAAGGTGGAGGTGAGTGCGCCCGCCTGTCTGTCTCTCACTCAACTTAAACTTTTGCTGCACAACAGTGTCAACTCCAAATAGACAACCCGAGCATCATCAAGCACTTCTGGAATATGTGTTGAAGTGGACCAAGTTAGTTAAAAATGTTTCTATGTATGCATATATATATATATATATATATATATATATATATATATATATATATATACACACACACATACATATGACTAACTTGTCCCCCTTCAATGTCATTTAAAAACTTGACCAGAAGAGTGTGATCATGCTGTTGTGAAGTACACGGCAGTTAGTTTTGGTCTCAGTGAGAGAAGTCGGACGTGCTCATGTCCCCCTTGGTGTCACGCATGAGCTGGTCAAGCACATGCTCCCATCTCAGGCCTGTCATCAGTGTTTGTGTGCGTGCAACTTGAACTGGCCCACACAAAGATTGACTGGTCAAGTGACCTTGGAAAGCGTCAATTCCTTCACGTATCTCAGCTCCTCTGTGGTTCCGTTGCAGGAGAAGCAAGGAGAAGCAGAAGTCGTTCACCGCATCGGTGCCGCCAGATCCTCCTTCGTGCGCCTACAACGCCATCTGTGGGGTCAGCGCGAGATCTCGGCGGTGACAAAGGGGCGTGTCTACCAGGCGATCGTGCGGACCATCCTGCTTTATGTCTGTGAGACTTGGCCTTTGAGAGTGGCTGACCGGCGCAAGCTGGACGTCTTCGACAATGATTGCCTCCGCCGTATTCTCCGCGCCGCGGATCAGACCGGGTCCCCACTGCTGACTTTCGCCGCTGCCTGCACCTTGGTCCCTTACCAGCGATTCTCCTGCAACGCCGACTTCGTTGGTTCGGGCATACGGCACGCTATCAGGAGGGCGAGTTGATCAGGGATGTTCTCCTTCCTGCTCCTTTGCCAGCCTGGCGCAAGCGGCGTGGTGGACAAGTCAAGACCTGGGCCACCACGATGAAAGAAGACCTCGCATACCTTTCCGGCCCCCAGGTGGTGAGTCTGAGACGGTGGAACCAGGACTGGCTGAGGCTGTCGGTTGACCTGGCACAGGATTGCCGTGCTTGGGCCGCCATGATCAGGGATGTCGTGCGTGCCAAGGAAGAAGCCAGTTCAACCTGCCTAGGGTGAAGGCTGTTGCAAACAACAAGTACAAGTCTGAGCCCAAGACTCAAGTGGGGCTTTGAAATAGTGCTGCAAGCCCTCCCCAAACCACACCCAATTTGACATAAACCAATCGCCGGGAGGCCCTCATTTGCATAACCTCAATTTGCATAAGTATGCCCAGGTTCCAAGTTTTGACCAATCAGATTGCTCCAAATTCGCATAACCACGCCCCAAAGAGCCAACCAATCAGAATACCTAACCCCTCCCCCTTTCAGCCAATCACAGCATGTTATTGTCATGCTCCACCCACTTTCACAGCTATCAGCGAATCATCAGCCATCATTCCAGCCAGGCCACACCCACTTTCCAGGCAGAAAAATCCAGGAGAAAAAAAAGTGTTCTTTGTAATCAAGCTTTATTTGTTTTGCAGCGTAGACAATCACAAAAGCAGAGGAAAAAGTTGCAAGTTGGATGGCAGTCTGCTTGTTGCTGGGCGGCGAAGTGGTCAGCTTTTGAGAAAAAAGTGGGACAGGTGTGTTGACCTGAGAGGAAAGGCATCCGTGAGTTACACGTAAGTCAATTTGTGCAGACAAAGATGTGTTGGGCATGAAACTTACCAGGGATATAGACTGTTGGGTCTTTCGAGAGCAGGAAGCCGATCATGTTTACTGCTGCCTGGGGGAGAAAAAAAAAAAGTAAAAAAAGTAGTCACGATGGTGCATTGAACGAGTGTAAATGTCTCCTACTTTTCAGGCTGGCCCAAAGTTTAACTTCAGCACCTTGCCTATAAAAATAAAAAGTGTTGCCTGCAGGTCTGTGCTCGTAGGTGGACTTTGGCGGTGAGCAGGTGACTTCATTTTGTGGCACGGAGGACCCAAGAACAATCTTCTTTCAACTCTGAAAAATGAAATAAGGCTTGTTGTGTTGGGTCTGTCTCAGTGACAGACTGAGGCTGCTTTTGTCTTATTCTCTGATAAAAACAATGTTGTCTTTTCCTCTAATCAAAACAGTGTCTCCATGAATTTCACGATATTCTACGAATTTCACCCTATTAAAAATATTCATTCCGTATCTTTTGTGCATTTTTTTCACTTTTAAATTATCCTGCGGGTCTGATCAAACCTCCCTGCGGGTCTGATAAACGGATAAAAGACGAATAAAAACAACAATTTATAGTAAGGCATTTTTAGCCGAAAAAAACAACCATGTATCGTAAGGCGTTTTTCGCCGAAAAAAACGACCATCTATAGTCAGACGTTTTTAGCCGAAAACGACCATGTATAGTAAGGTGTTTTTAGTCGAAAACAACGACCATGTATAGTAAGGCGTTTTTAGACGTATAAACGACGACCATCTATAGTCAGACGTTTTTAGCCGAAAAAAACGAACATGTATAGTAAGGCGTTTTTAGCCGAAAACGACCATGTATAGTAAGGTGTTTTTAGTCGAAAACAACGACCATGTATAGTAAGGCGTTTTTAGCCGAAAAAAACGACCATGTATAGTCAGGCATTTTTAGCCGAAAAAAACGACCATCTATAGTCAGGCGTTTTTTGCCCAAAAAAAAAAAGACCATGTATAGTAAGGTGTTTTTAGGCGAAAAAAAGACCATTTATAGTTAGCCGTTTTTAGTCGAAAAAAACGACCATCTATATTCAGGCTCTTTTAGCCGAAAAAAACGACCATGTATAGGCAGGCGTTTTTAGCCGAAAAAAACGACCATGTATATATAGTAAGGGGTTTTTAGCTGACAAAAACGACCATGTATAGTAAGGCCTTTTTAGCCGGAAAAAAACGACCATGTATATATAGGAAGGCGTTTTTAGCCGAAAAAAACGACCATGTAGTAAGGCGTTTTTAGCCGAAAAAAACAACCATGTATAGTCAGGCGTTTTTAGCCGAAAAAAAAACGACCATGTATAATAAGGCCTTTTTAGCCGAAAAAAACGACCATGTATATATAGTAAGGCGTTTTTAGCAGAAAAAAATGACCATGTATAGTAAGACGTTTTTAGCTGAAAAAAACGACCATGTATAGTAAGGCGTTTTTAGCCGGAAAAAACGACCATGTATAGTAAGTCGTTTTAGCCGAAAAAACGACCATGTATAGTAAGGCGTTTTTAGCCGGAAAAAACGACCATGTATAATAAGGCGTTTTTAGCCGAATAAAACAACCATGTAAAATAAGGCATTTTTAGCCGAAAAAAACGACCATGTTTAGTAAGGTGTTGTTAGCCAAAAAAACAACCATGTATAGTCAGGCGTTTTTTGACGAAAAAAAACGACCATGTATAGTTAGGCTTCTTTAGCCTAAAAAAAATGACCATGTATATAGTAAGGCGTTTTTTTCCCGAAAAAACCCGACCATGTATAGTCAGGCGTTTTTAGCCGAAAAAAACGACCATGTATAGTAAGGTGTTTTTAGCTGACAAAAACGACGATGTATAGTAAGGCGTTTTTTGCCCCCCCCAAAAAAAGACCATGTATAGTAAGGTGTATTTAGGCGAAAAAAAAGACCATGTATAGTCAGGCGTTTTTTGCCAAAAAAAAAAAAAGACCATGTATAGTAAGGCGTTTTTCGATAAAAAAAAACGAACATGTATAGTGAGGCGCTTTTAGCCGAAAAAACCGACCATGTACATTCAGGCTCTTTTAGCCCAAAAAAACGTCCATGTATAGTAAGGCGTTTTTAGCTGACAAAAACGACCATTTTTGGCGTTTTTTTGCCCCCCAAAAAAAGACCATGTATAGTAAGGTGTATTTAGGCGAAAAAAAAGACCATGTATAATAAGGCATTTTTAGCCGAAAAAACGACCATGTATAGTAAGGCGTTTTTAGCCGAAAAAAAACGACCATGTATAGTAAGGCGTTTTTTGCCCCAAAAAAAAAGACCATGTATAGTGAGGAGCTTTTAGCCGAAAAAACCGACCATGTATATCCAGGCTCTTTTAGCCGAAAAAAACGACCATGTATAATAAGGCATTTTTAGCCGAAAAAAACGACCATGTATATATAGTAAGGTGTTTTTAGCCGAAAAAAAACCCGACCATGTATAGTAAGGCGTTTTTGGCTAAAAAAAAAGACCATGTATAGTAAGGTGTTTTTTGCCCCCCGAAAAAAAAGACCATGTATCGTCAGGCGTTTTTAGCCGAAAAAAACGATCATGTATAGTAAGGCGTTTTTCGATAAAAAAAAACCGAACATATATAGTGAGGCGCTTTTAGCCGAAAAAAACGACCATGTATAGTCAGGCGTTTTTAGCCGAAAAAAACGGCCATGTATATATAGTAAGGCGTTTTTAGCCGAAAAAAAACGACCATGTATAGTAAGGCGTTTTTAGCCGAAAAAAACGACCATGTATAATAAGACGTTTTTAGCCGAAAAAAACGACCATGTATAGTAAGGCAGTTTTAGCCAAAAAAAACGCCCATGTTTAGTAAGGTGTTTTTAGCCGAAAAAAACCAACCATGTATAGTAAGGCGTTTTTAGCCGAAAAAAATGACTATGTATAGTAAGGCGTTTTTAGCCGAAAAAAACAACCATGTATAATAAGGCCTTTTTAGCCGAAAAAAACGACCATGTATATATAGTAAGGCGTTTTTAGCAGAAAAAAATGACCATGTATAGTAAGACGTTTTTAGCTGAAAAACGACCATGTATAGTAAGGCGTTTTAGCGGAAAAAACGACCATGTATAGTAAGGCGTTTTTAGCGAAAAAACGACCATGTATAGTAAGGCGTTTTAGCGAAAAAACGACCATGTATAGTAAGGCGTTTTTAGCGAAAAAACAACCATGTATAATAAGGCGTTTTTAGCGAAAAAACGACCATGTATAGTAAGGCAGTTTTAGCCAAAAACGCCCATGTATAGTAAGGCGTTTTTAGCGAAAAAACGACCATGTATAGTAAGGCGTTTTTAGCCTAAAAAATGACCATGTATATAGTAAGGCGTTTTTTTCCCGAAAAAACCCGACCATGTATAGTCAGGCGTTTTTAGCCGAAAAAAACGACCATGTATAGTAAGGTGTTTTTAGCTGACAAAAACGACGATGTATAGTAAGGCGTTTTGTGCCCCCCCCAAAAAAAGACCATGTATAGTAAGGTGTATTTAGGCGAAAAAAAAGACCATGTATAGTCAGGCGTTTTTTGCCAAAAAAAAAAAAAGACCATGTATAGTAAGGCGTTTTAGCGAAAAAAACGACCATGTATAGTATGGCGCTTTTAGCGAAAAAACAACAATTTATAGTAAGGCGTTTTTAGCGAAAAAACAACCATGTATAGTAAGGCGTTTTTAGCGAAAAAACGACCATGTATAGTCAGGCGTTTTTGCCCCCAAAAAAGACCATGTATAGTAAGGTGTTTTTAGTCGAAAAAAACGACCATGTATAGTAAGGCGTTTTTAGCCAAAAAACGACCATGTATAGTAAGGCGTTTTTAGCGAAAAAACGACCATGTATAGTCAGGCGTTTTTAGCGAAAAAACGACCATGTATAGTAAGGCGTTTTTAGCGAAAAAACGACCATGTATAGTAAGGCGTTTTTAGTCAAAAAAACAACCATGTATAGTCAGGCGTTTTTAGCGAAAAAACGACCATGTATAATAAGGCATTTTTAGCCGAAAAAATCGACTATGTATAGTAAGGCGTTTTTTGCCCAAAAAAAAAAAGACCATGTATAGTAAGGTGTTTTTAGGCGAAAAAAAGACCATTTATAGTTAGCCGTTTTAGTGAAAAAGCGACCATCTATATTCAGGCTCTTTTAGCGAAAAAACGACCATGTATAGGCAGGCGTTTTTAGCCGAAAAAAACGACCATGTATATATAGTAAGGGGTTTTTAGCTGACAAAAACGACCATGTATAGTAAGGCCTTTTTAGCCGGAAAAAAACGACCATGTATATATAGGAAGGCGTTTTTAGCGAAAAACGACCATGTATAGTAAGGCGTTTTTAGCGAAAAAACAACCATGTATAGTCAGGCGTTTTTAGCGAAAAAAACGACCATGTAAAATAAGGCCTTTTAGCGAAAAAACCATGTATATATAGTAAGGCGTTTTTAGCAGAAAAAATGACCATGTATAGTAAGGCGTTTTAGCTGAAAAACGACCATGTATAGTAAGGCGTTTTTAGCGGAAAAACGACCATGTATAGTAAGGCGTTTTTAGCGAAAAACGACCATGTATAGTAAGGCGTTTTTAGCGGAAAAACGACCATGTATAATAAGGCGTTTTTAGCGAAAAAACAACCATGTATAATAAGGCATTTTTAGCGAAAAAACGACCATGTTTAGTAAGGTGTTGTTAGCCGAAAAAAAAACAACCATGTATAGTCAGGCGTTTTTTGACGAAAAAAAACGACCATGTATAGTTAGGCTTCTTTAGCCTAAAAAAAATGACCATGTATATAGTAAGGCGTTTTTTTCCCGAAAAAACCCGACCATGTATAGTCAGGCGTTTTTAGCCGAAAAAAACGACCATGTATAGTAAGGTGTTTTTAGCTGACAAAAACGACGATGTATAGTAAGGCGTTTTTGCCCCCCCCAAAAAAAGACCATGTATAGTAAGGTGTATTTAGGCGAAAAAAAAGACCATGTATAGTCAGGCGTTTTTTGCCAAAAAAAAAAAAAAAGACCATGTATAGTAAGGCGTTTTTCGATAAAAAAAAACGAACATGTATAGTGAGGCGCTTTTAGCCGAAAAAACCGACCATGTACATTCAGGCTCTTTTAGCCCAAAAAAACGTCCATGTATAGTAAGGCGTTTTTAGCTGACAAAAACGACCATTTTTGGCGTTTTTTTGCCCCCCAAAAAAAGACCATGTATAGTAAGGTGTATTTAGGTGAAAAAAGACCATGTATAATAAGGCATTTTTAGCCGAAAAAACGACCATGTATAGTAAGGCGTTTTTAGCCGAAAAAAACGACCATGTATAGTAAGGCGTTTTTTGCCCAAAAAAAAAAGACCATGTATAGTGAGGAGCTTTTAGCCGAAAAAACCGACCATGTATATCCAGGCTCTTTTAGCCGAAAAAAACGACCATGTATAATAAGGCATTTTTAGCCGAAAAAAACGACCATGTATATATAGTAAGGTGTTTTTAGCCGAAAAAAAACCCGACCATGTATAGTAAGGCGTTTTTTGCTAAAAAAAAAGACCATGTATAGTAAGGTGTTTTTTGCCCCCCGAAAAAAAAGACCATGTATCGTCAGGCGTTTTTAGCCGAAAAAAACGATCATGTATAGTAAGGCGTTTTTCGATAAAAAAAAACCGAACATATATAGTGAGGCGCTTTTAGCCGAAAAAAACGACCATGTATAGTCAGGCGTTTTTAGCCGAAAAAAACGGCCATGTATATATAGTAAGGCGTTTTTAGCCGAAAAAAAACGACCATGTATAGTAAGGCGTTTTTAGCGAAAAAAACGACCATGTATAATAAGGCGTTTTTAGCGAAAAAAACGACCATGTATAGTAAGGCGTTTTAGCGAAAAAACCGCCCATGTTTAGTAAGGTGTTTTTAGCGAAAAAACGACCATGTATAGTAAGGCTCTTTTAGCGAAAAAATGACCATGTATAGTAAGGCGTTTTTAGCGAAAAAACAACCATGTATATATAGTAGGCGTTTTTAGCGAAAAAACGACCATGTATAGTAAGGCGTTTTTAGCGAAAAAACGACCATGTATAGTAAGACGTTTTTAGCGAAAAAACGACCATGTATAGTAAGGCAGTTTTAGCCAAAAACGCCCATGTATAGTAAGGTGTTTTAGCGAAAAAACCAACCATGTATAGTAAGGCGTTTTAGCGAAAAAATGACTATGTATAGTAAGGCGTTTTTAGCCGAAAAAAACAACCATGTATAGTCAGGCGTTTTTAGCCGAAAAAACGACCATGTATAGTAAGGCGTTTTTAGCCGAAAAAAACGACCATGTATAGTAAGGCGGTTTTTGCCAAAAAAAAAAAAAGACCATGTATAGTAAGGTGTTTTTAGGCGAAAAAAAATACCATGTATAGTCAGCCGTTTTTAGCCGAAAAAAACGACCATATATAATAAGGCGTTTTTAGCCGAAAAAATGACCATGTACATAGTAAGGCGTTTTTTTTCTGGAAAAAAACGACCATGTATAGTCAAGCGTTTTTAGCCGAAAAAAACCCAACCATGTATAGTAAGGTGTATTTAGGCGAAAAAAAAGACCATGTATAGTCAGGCGTTTTTTGCCAAAAAAAAAAAAGACCATGTATAGTAAGGCGTTTTTAGGCGAAAAAAACAACCATGTATAGCATGGCGTTTTTAGCCGAAAAAAACGACCATGTATAATAAGGCGTTTTTTGCCAAAAAAAAAGACCATGTATAGTAAGGCGTTTTTAGGCGAAAAAAACAACCATGTATAGCATGGCGTTTTTAGCCGAAAAAAACGACCATGTATAATAAGGCGTTTTTTGCCCAAAAAAAAAAAAGACCATGTATAGTAAGGCGTTTTTAGGCGAAAAAAACAACCATGTATAGCATGGCGTTTTTTGCCGAAAAAAACGACCATGTATAATAAGGCGTTTTTAGCCGGAGAAAACGACCATGTATAATAAGGCATTTTTAGCCGAAAAAAACGACCTTGTATAGTAAGGCGTTTTTAGCCGAAAAAAACGACCATGTATACTCAGGCGTTTTTAGCCAAAAAAAACCCAACCATGTATAGTCAGGCGTTTTTAGCCGAAAAAAACGACCAGGTATAGTCAGGCGTTTTTAGCCCAAAAAAAAAGACCATGTATAGTAAGGTGTTTTTAGGCGAAAAAAACAACCATGTATAGTCAGGCGTTTTTAGCCGAAAAAAATGATCATGTATAGTAAGGCGTTTTTCGATGAAAAAAACGAACATATATAGTGAGGTGCTTTTAGCCGAAAAAAACCCACCATGTATAGTCAGGCGTTTTTAGCCCCAAAAACGACCATGTATATATAGTGGGTTTTAGCTATGTATAGTAAGGCGTTTTTAGCGAAAAAACAACCATGTATAGTAAGGCGTTCATATATATATAGTAAGGGGTTTTTAGCTCACAAAAACAAACATGTATAGTAAGGCGTTTTTAGCCGGAGAAAACGACCATGTATAATAAGGCATTTTTAGCCAAAAAAAACCCAACCATGTATAGTCAGGCGTTTTTAGACGAAAAAAACGACCAGGTATAGTCAGGCGTTTTTAGCCCAAAAAAAAGACCATGTATAGTAAGGTGTTTTTAGGCGAAAAAAACAACCATGTATAGTCAGACGTTTTTAGCCGAAAAAAACGATCATGTATAGTAAGGCGTTTTTCGATGAAAAAAACGAACATATATAGTGAGGTGCTTTTAGCCGAAAAAAACCCACCATGTATAGTCAGGCGTTTTTAGCCCCAAAAAACGACCATGTATATATAGTAAGGGGTTTTTAGCTCACAAAAACGAACATGTATAGTTAGGCGTTTTTAGCCGAAAAAAACCACCATGTATATATAGTAAGGCGTTCATATATATATAGTAAGGGGTTTTTAGCTCACAAAAACAAACATGTATAGTCAGGCGTTTTTAGCCGAAAAAAACGACCATGTATATATAGTAAGGCGTTTTTAGCCGGAGAAAACGACCATGTATAAGAAGAAATTTTTAGCCGAAAAAAACGACCATGTATAGTAAGGCGTTTTTAGCCGGAGAAAACGACCATGTATAATAAGGCGTTTTTAGCCGAAAAAAACGACCATGTATAGTAAGGCGTTTTTCGACGAAAAAAACCCGCCACGTTTAGTAAGGTGTTTTTAGCCGAAAAAACCCCCAACCATGTATAGTCAGGCGTTTTTTGACGAAAGAAATTACCATGTATAGTTAGGCTTCTTTAGCCTTAAAAAATGACCATGTATATAGTAAGGCGTTTTTTTCAGAAAAAAAGCAACCATGTATAGTCAGGCGTTTTTAGCCGAAAAAAAACGACCATGTATAGCATGGGTGTCAAACTCATTTAAATTGTGGGCCACATAGGGCCTCGGTAGATGTCAAGTGGCCGGACCATTAAAAATTATACCATACTCTTTTATAAATAACCAAAATAACATGTCTTTCCTTTATTTTGGTCTAAAGATGCACAAGAACACTTGGAAAATGTTGAAATTTAATGAACATATCTTTCACAAAACCATTCATGAAGCACCTAAGATTTCCTTAGACAAATATGAAATTTACTTTTATCATTCACATTCAGTCAAACCTCGGATTTCGAACGTCTCGGTTCTTGACCAATTCGGTTTTCGACCAAAATTTTTGAGTTTTACCAGCAGGTGAGACAATCTGGATTTGAGCCCAAATGGTCTTTGTGAGATCGGTTCACAATTGGGTTGTTTTTACGGTATAAAATTTGTAATACGCCGTACATGATTTGAAATGATTAAAAAAAACGTATAAAATACGGGGAAAACGTACAAGTTGACAGGTATGTGTCTGTCTGTGGCGTCTGTACCGCTCTCAGCACCGCAGCTGAGCCACTGCCAAACCTCGCTTCAGACACGTGAAGAGAGAGAGAGAGAGAGAGAGAGAGAGAGAGAGAGAGAAAATGTCAGAGCCGGCTCTCATCGTTCACTTCAAAGAGCCGTCTCTTTGTACTGGCTCGTTCGCGACCGACACATCACTACGTAGTTGAAAGTGTATTTCCCCTTTCGGGATTGTGATACCTGCAGTAGCCCTACGTCAAATCTAATTTTAATTTTTACGTCACCGATACTTCCGTCCATTTTCAACACCGCTTATCCTGAATAGGGTCGCGGGGGGTGCTGAAGCCTATCCCTGACCTCCTTACCGTCACTGATCGCTGCCCGTTCACAAGTCAGGCGAGTGAGTGTACCACTACACTCGGGATAGGGAACTCTGGTTCCTCGAGAGCCATATCCTGCCCGCTTTCGATCTGTCGCGCTACTTCAACACACCTGATTTCAACGATCAGCTCATCAGCAAGCTCTGTCGAAGCCTGAAACCAACACCTGGGTTCCCTGCACTACCCCATCAGCGGTTTACGTAATCCAGTGAAATGCAAAATAATAATATTAATAATTAATAGTAAATATACATTTTCGTAGGCAAACAGTGCAAGATGACCAGTCCATATTTAACTGTGGAGTAATGAGGAGGAGGAATCATTTGTGTCATATTTTTACATTTTTAAAATCCATGGCGGGATGGGCAAAGTATGGCCATCATTACTTTATCTATCCATTCATTTTCGAATCAGCTTATCCCCATGAGACGTGTTGGAGCCCATCCCAGCTGTCTTCGGGCAATAGGCGGGATATACCCTGAACTGATTGCCAACCATTTCACTTCCATTAACCTGCCATGCATGTTTTGGGAATGTGGCTGAAAACCCACGCAGGAACGGGGAGAACATGCAAACTCCACACAGGAAGTCCTGAGCCGGAATTGAACCCATCACCTCTGCACCAGGCGGACTGCTAACCGGTCATCCACCGTGCTGCCGTTATGTATTAATTAGTTGATTAAATTATTTATCCCTCAGCAATTAATGGTCAGGCCCAAACTGACCGTTTAAAAACAAACAAACGTGGTCGTCTAGCACCAGTTGGAGAAGGACAGTGCACCCCCGGCATAAGGCTCTACCTGGCGGCCGTGTCAAGACATCACTTATCATAAAGTATTGGTTTCTTTTGATGGTGCCTGAATACAAACACTCTGCACACCTCTTGTTGTGATTTATTTGATGAAAATTTTGCATTCTTTGGGTTCTCCGGCGGTTTAGAATTGCATACAAACCATTTGACCACGGGACACCTTGGGACACCTTCTCATTTCGTTTGCAAGTGAGGAACGGTCGCACTTATGTGATTCAGACCAGAGACTGATGCAAATGAACTCATTCATGTCAAGAAATCGGCATCGTCAGACAAGTCTAAACATTTGCATGCAGTGCTCTCAAATGAATCAATTCTTGTTTGTTGCGGTTAAAATTGTGTTTTAGGCAAAGACACAAATGAACGTGCGTTTGAAATAAATAATCTCAAAATAAATCAATACAAATAAAGTAATAGTTTTAAAAGAGAGATTAAGAAACATGCTTACTCGCCAAAACATTAGGTACGTCCGCACAATCTTTTAAATAATTGTTTTCATTTTCATAACCGTGAATTCGTGTCAGTCCATTTTAAATGTCCTAAACAAATAGGACTTGGAGTCCATTCTATTGAATATATTGACCTTTTCTTCTTCAAAAATTAGAAAAATGTTACGTTTTTCTTTTTACAATTACACATGGAAATCTCAAACTGCATCGTAAATGCGGTGCCTCGCTGTATTCTCACGTTAGCGTTGCTAAAAAATATGACATTTTTGGACAAAAGGACAGAAGAATAAAACCTCACAGGACCAAACTTTTAATATTTACATTAACCAAATGACTTGATTTGTACTTTAAATACCAACAAACAAGATGCGTTACATCATCGTTCAAACTCTGTGCTTGGATGCATCGTAAGCTATGGGTACAGAGTAGAAATAGCCCTAATTGAACAGTGTGAAGAACAAATGTGAAGATCCAGGCGGAAACAGATACCAAGGCACAAACATAAAGTCGAAACGAGAGACTCGGAGTGAAACAAAGAGTACACAATAATCTACAGTAGATCATCAACAGACATAATTTACAACCTCACAGAGTGCGTTGAGTGTATTCAAACAAGTGGTACGTAACGGGTGTGAGTGGGTACAGGCTAATTAATGCAAAGCCATGCAGGGGAATACTGTGATAATTATCACATTGATAATTGTAAATGGCATAGAAAAATGATTTTTTTCCCCCACACCGCCACTCACATTCTGCACATGTTGAAACAGTTGTTAACATGAGTTGATGCGATATAAAATATTGTTTTAATCAACTTTAAGGGGAAAATGAACATCTGAAAAAAGTCACGGGTGAAGAAAAATGGTAACTTAAATCAAAATGACCACAAGATCTTCTTGATGGGTGAGGAATATTCTTTGCACATTTTACATGCGTTCCAACAATTCAATGAAAGCCAACTCGTTTTTCCACACGAGTGGCTGCTAAATTCCTCTCATCCGATGAGGGTGCTCAAACATTCATTCAGGGGACTGACTATAAACAGTAAAAGAGAGAGGAGGCGTGTGACAACTTTGTATGCATTTGTATGCAGGACCAACGTTACACAGAGATGGTAGCCAATCACAAATTGTTGAAGTTCTGTCAAGGTTTCCACTCTTGTAGGGATTATGTCTGTCGCGGTTTTCATTTAAGAAAAGCAGTCATCGTCACATGGCTGCTGCAGTCTCTCACACAGTGTGCACGTCCTGCCACAAAACAGGAGAAAAAAAAACCACGTTAGCTGTCGATGAACTGACAATGAACCCTTTACATACTAATTCTGATCTTCTCAATGTGTTGACAGAAAGCAGACGAAAACTTAGAAAGCAGGTCTAAGTTGTGGCGCAGGTGGTGTCACGCAATTTTGGTGGATTTGATCGCTTCACTGATAAATGTGGTGAATGGTATCATATTTGATATTTATGATATGAAAACAGCGTGCATCAAAATCTGCGAATCGTTGTCGGAATCAATTCATTGAATGCCTTATTATTATTAACAACATCTTTAGTATTGTTTTAAAAGGACCGCCCCTGACCACCTTAATATCCTTAAAAGACTTTATATTGCTGCGAAGCACCTCACCTTCAGAAAAGCCCGCAGTCCTTCAGGTTATTCTTGATGATGACGTCAGTGACGGCGTCAAAGACAAACTGCACGTTCTTTGTGTCGGTGGCACACGTGAAGTGGGTGTAGATCTCCTTGGTGTCCTTCTTTTTGTTCAGGTCTTCAAATTTGGTCTGGATGTAACTGGCTGCTTCATCGAACTTGTTGGCCCCTCGGATTAAAAAAACAAGATCATTGTTTTTTTAGTTTATCTGTTGAAGCTACCCCCCCCCCAGAGGTTATCAACCAGTGTTGGTCATTAGTTTTATTTAAAGCCACTAAGGAAGTGGGCTGACTCAATGTTGGTCATTGGTAGAAAAAATAGACAAGAGACACATTTTCAGATATTACAGTGCTAAAGGTTTCAGGTAATAAATGTTAGTTCAGCGTGTACCTGTGTACTCTGGGAAGCAGATGGCAAGGGGGCTACAGGTGATCTTCTCCTCAAAGAGGTCCTTCTTGTTGAGGAAGAGGATGATGGAGGTCTCGGTGAACCACTTGTTGTTGCAGATGGAGTCGAACAACTTCATGCTTTCGTGCATGCGATTCTAAGGGAGAGGTCATCCATTGAGCATCCCTATTGCGGTGTGAAAACTACGATCGAGCCCAGAGTAGCTGCAATCAAGGCAAAATATGCTGTGTGTGCCAAGATATCTGGTGCAATTGCAATTTAATTAGAATTACGAGCCCCTTATCTACCACCGACAACATGCAGTTAACGAGCTAGCTAGCTAGCAATGCTTACAACCTGAATGGCAAAATTTAGGAGCCCACAGCCTTTCCGATGGCTGAGTGGAGGCCTGGAAGCCTGCGCTTGGTGGTGGCGAGTGTTCTTGTTGCAATGTGAAACCTTATAGTGGATGTTGGGATGTGTAGGCATAAGAAATATGTTAGACACAATAGCATTATGGATTATGGTTACATTAATCTTAATGCAAAACTTTTGTAGGTGTAGATACAGTATCTGTTGTTTTGTTTTTGTTTTTTTGGGGGCTAACTCAACTAGGTGGCTAGCTGATAACCTTTTCAAAGAAATCATGCCAAGATTCTCAAAATTCTCTCTGCTCTCTTGGCAGAAAAGTTTACTGGAGTCATTTTTCAATGAGCCACCAGAGGGAGCTATTGTTCAACATTTCAAACGCAAGGACTCGCATTGGGGCATGTTGAAGCATTTAACACATAACCTGTTCAAATAATTGGGGTCAAACGGTTCAAGCCACTTTGGATTTGAATACTCAATTAGTTGGAGAGAGAAATGGATTGCACAATGATAAGACGACATCTTAAACGCCTTGTAACAACGAGCGAGAAATCATCATGGGTGGAGATGAACATGCCGCAGCAGGCTGAACGTGCCATCCTCACCATCTCTTCATCCTCGGCCAGGACCAGGTCGTAAGCGCTGAGCGCAACGCAGAAGATAATGGCCGTGACGCCTTCGAAACAATGGATCCACTTCTTCCTCTCGGATCGCTGGCCTCCCACGTCGAACATCCTGCAAGGCAGGGGTGACGCAGACAACACGCATAAGCGAGTATAATGTGTGTACGAGGTGCAGGCAAGCCAAGCCCAGTGGTACTTTAAAGACAAACGGAGAGAAAGTTCAGGTGACATATAATCCCTGGATGTATATTAAGTTAACATTTTATGAGCTTGCATTTGGAAGTGAAGGAGGTCGAAAAGCATCTGACCGGGCATCAATGAGAGACACTGAAGAAATGTTTCACAAAAAGACTGAAAGTTGTATACTTGAATAACATTACTATCATCACCGCTACTACTCCTGGGTTGAAAGATTGTTTTGACCATTTACCAGTACGAAATATATATATTTTTTATATCACTTATTGGACTGTTGCATAAACCTTGAGAATGACCACTCAAGTTTACTCAAACGGGGTAACTGCGCTACTATTTAGCGACATATTGTTCTCGTCTATATGCACTTCCATAATTGTTAGCACAGGCTCATTTATCAAATGTTTGAACACATAAACCACCGCTGTCCATACATCCTCTGTAAGCGGCGGTGTCAGTCCATTAGTATCCCGCACGAGTGCTCAGGCTGCGTCTCGTCGTGTTTTATTGCCGCGCATAAAAATCACTTTTTATAAACAGACAAATGTAGTGTGGGGCGTGGAACAAATGTATTTACTCTGTGGGTAATCATAATAATTAAGCTTTCAATTGCCGTTTTAATTTGGCGCAGTTGCATATTTCAAGCACTTTTCTGTTAGTGATAGCTTTTGTGTCAGAGCAGGTGAGCAGGTGAGCAGGTGTTTTTAGCGTGAGTGGGCGGGATTGGAGGTCTGTTTTTACTGCAGGAAGATCCGCAATGGTGCGGCCTTACTTGAAGTGCAGCTCTTTGAACGTGAAGTGAGTCTCCACAATGCCAGTGGTCTTGACACGAGTTCGCAGCACGTCCTGCTGGGTGGGGATGTAATCCGCTTTGGCTATCCTCTCCAGATCGTTCAGGTAACTACAAAGAAAGTTGAGAAGGGAATCAATATTTCGGCACGCTCAAAATGAGGCGCTTATTTTACCAAATGCACTTCAAAACTTTGGAAATGGATCCCGAACAATACAATATAGCAATATTAAGGGTGTGAGAATATAATCATATGTTTGATGATGAAGTTGCAATGCTCAAGAAGTCATAACATTTTTTTTATGAGAATAGAGTCATATCACACACACACATACATATATATATATACATATATATATATATATATATATATATATATATATATATATATATATATATATGTAGCACAGGCTTATATATATATATATATATATATATATATGTGTGTGTGTGTGTTTTGTTTATTTATTTATTTTTTAAATCAAAATATCACCAAAAAGAAGCCATCACATTCTAAAAATGAAGTGTTACGTTTTTTTACAATCAGTTTTTTTAGGAGGGAAATTGAAACATAGGAATAAAGTACTTTTTAAAGGCATAAATCCCCCCCAAATAAAAACACTAGGAATTTTTAAAAAAATCAAAAACAAAGGTTTTGGGGGAGAAAAAGTTGCAGAATTACAGGAAATAAAGCACGAGTATTAGTCATATTATTAGTCATCTTAAGTATAATCTTGACAAATGTCAGTACAAGAATCATATTTTTCATGATAGTTTTTTTTAAAGTCCTAATTTCTTTAGAAACAAGTTGCAATATTAGAGGAAGCATTTATTGCAAAAAAACCCCCCCAAAAAACTCTTTTTCAGAGTAGTCTGTTCAACTGAAAAAAGTCACACCAACATGCACAAGAAGGAATAATTTCATTGCATGTTGCTATGTTGGAAGGAAAAGTAAAGAAGGTAGGACGTAGACAAAAAGAAATGATTTGCCTGGTTGAAACCGAATACACCGCCAGCATTTGAGGTGATACTTGTTAAATCGGCGAAGTATTCTTTTTGAACAGCGGCGCCTGAAACGAGATGATGGATGAGGCCGTAGATGAGCCGAACGACGCACGATGCACTTCTCAGGGGACAAGAATCAAATGCTCACTCAGCACACCATAAAACTCACCCAAAGCTTCTTTTTTTATTTTTTTATTTTTTTTACTGCTGTTTACAGAAAAAGAACAGCGTTGTTTTTGAAGGTCAGCAGCTCTTAATGAAGGAAATTCTCTTCTGCTGCAATAAGTGATGACTCCAGATGATAGTGCGTTTGACTATAAATGACTGATGGATGTTTTGAATTGAAATGAACTTGTCCAAAAACATATTACATCATTCATTTTTGACTCAGCTAGATGGAAATTTGTTTCGCTGACTCCACTTGTCTACACATTTGGTAGACCTTGTCCCAGCCTATGCTTGATGTCTGATAAGCAGTGTCAGAAATGGATGGATGGTTATTACAGGTCCTGCAGTGGTCATGTGTCCTCTATGCAGTGGATGCGTCACATGTACTTCTTCCTTCAAATAGGGAAGAGTTTGTTTTCCAGCGTGAGCCATGTTCAAATTATCCAAGGATCTTTTTCAAACATCTTGTTCTCCATCCGAGCAAGCAAACTACTGATTTCGACACACGATGACGTAGGTTGTCAACGTCACACATAAGATCACCAGTTACGCCCGGGATAATCCTCATCTTCTTTTCATCAAACCTAGAAGCAGAAGTGCCCTACGGCAAAGCAAGTTCCACATTGATTTTAAATACCTGACAAGATAACAGCAAGAGCGAAGTAGGACAGAAATGATTCATAAAAGAAGTCAAGTAATTCCATTACAAAAGGAAGCCGAGGCACAATCTGCACCTCGATGCTTTGCCGTGATCATTTTTCCACTGACTAATGCTACGGCAAACGAACGCCCCTCTCCCTGTAGAAATAAACTGGCTTGATGGAGGAGGAAAGACTGCGTAAAAGATAAAATGCCCAACGTTTGAATTCATTTCACACTAACAAAAGAAGATAACAAGGAGTAATCTGTGCACTGCAAAGCAAAACTCCAACAGCACGTCTTCAAGGGCACTTTATTTTCTGGTTTTAATTCCCATTTGCTCGTTGTCTTTTATCTAGTGCACTGGTGTCAAACTCAAGGCTCGGGGGCCAGATCTGGCCCGCCACATCATTTTGTAAAGCAAATCAAACATGTCAACTTCCATCATGCTTGCTAAAATCTCTACCAAAATTTTAAATTCTCATATTTAATAAATAAGAGACATATTGTAAGCATTTTCTTGTAACCAAACCCCTCATTACAGAAACTTAAACAATAGTTGAATAAACCGTTATTGACTTACTTTATTTGTTTTCAGTCATAACGGCCCTCCAAGAGAAACGGTAAATAAAATGTGGCCCAAGACAAAAAGGAGTTTGACACCCCTGATTTGGATTGATGCTTGGTTTTATTAATTTTAAACAATAATACCTGCTGATTTTGTTGTTTGAAATAAATCCGTATCCAATTATTCCATTTAGCGATGGGCTACTTGGTAGAGTAACTGATTCTAAAAATATGTGATGATAGGTGTCGTTCTACAGCTAAAGTTAAAGGGGTGACAAAATGTCATGATCCTGTTCAGGTGTGTCTCCAGCAGGTGGCAGAGGAGGACTTTCCCTCCAACGTGCACACCTGCTGCCAATGAGTTCATGTAGTTAAGGTTCCCGAACTGTGTCACAAAAAGGTGCGATGTCAATGCACAAGAATCAATGGGACATTAATTGAAAGTCGCAGTCGCTGATGTTCATGTTCCATGCCAAAGCACAACGCACAACTTTGGATGGGTGAGGAACCACACCATGAACCGATACCGGCCTGATTTTCAGGTGTCGGATAATTGTGGAGGATGTCGATACTTGTCATAACAAGAGAGTAACTCACAGGTCATTTTCTGATTTTCAAACTTTACTTCTATGCCAAATGAAGGACATGGCAGACTCCAAAATATATACTGTGTGTCTTCTCCAACCAAATAGGTCTTTTTGTGGCTTTGAATGAGTCTCATAAAGACTCATTAAAGGGGCTTCTCATCTTGGAAACATGCGACTCGTCGCAAACATTCTCCAGCAGGCTGTCAGTCAGTGAGCAAGTGAAGGCACATCTGTGTTTACAGTCCACCTCACTTACAGCGGCATTACATCATTAACAACATCCTCATGGCCAGCTGGGAGCTTGTCTAGCCCAGTCAGCCTTTGTTTCACTCAGAAAGGTGTATTTTTAGCAGGCCTTGCATTTGAATTCATTTGAGGAAAAAATATGAACAGCACTTTTCATGACACTGAGTCTTTTTCAGCGCTCCGGATCAAAATGAACTATTCTCACTGTCCGAATTCCTGGCCATGAGATAACACTAAGACACGCTGGCTCTTTTTTGCCCCTTAAAAATGCCACACATGGATGCTGGACAACTGAATTAATCTTCATGCTTCTTGTGGCGTGTGTTTTGTCCAGTGTGAGGCAGTATAACACCGTCATACAGACACAAACGGAGAAGAGTTTCACAACTTGCCTCAGTAAGCTGCAATATTATTGTCGCAGAAGATGAACATGTGCCTGTGAGTATTGTTGGATTGTCTGTGTGCATGTGCTGTCACACCACTTGTATTCCAATCATTTGTGCTTTAACAGTTATAACTTGGCCACAAAGATGTCTTTTATTTGTGTGGGATTTTACATTGTGTTTTCGTGTGAAGCTAGCAGCCGTTGACAGTGATGTGGTTGTTTTACATACACAACAAGTAACTCTCTTTGTTTTATGTTTGGTTTGACATTAAGCTTCAACTTGCACGGGCAAACAGCTTGAAGTCTCTTTTTTTTTTGTAATTCACTTTTCAATATTTGCTGAAATGCTCCTTGTTGTGGAGTGAGTTGAGCTCAATAAACTCGTGACTTTGAGCCTTTCCAATGTCGAAATTGAGTCTGAGGTTATATTTCTTTAATTACACTTGCAGTACGACTAGGCCACACTTTTGCATTGTATAAACGCAGTCCACAAACAAAAGGGTGACACTAACACCGTAATAAAGGATTAAATTAAAGTTCCCCATTTGACTTGCTTGCATGTATTATAGTTTAAAAAATGGCACTCACGTTTGTGCATATAGCAGCTTAATGGAAAATTAACTGAACTCAATTCCAGTTGATTGACTTTTGTTGTTTAAGTCTATTCGTCGGCCAAAAATCATTTGAATTGATTTTCAAAATTGAGTGCCACCACTATTAGCAGCGTGGTTCGCAATCAACGGTCATCATAGCGAACCCAGGGAGACTTTTCCAAAGGTTGGCATTATCATCGCATGCGAGCAGCTGTGGCAAAACATGTGCACTTTTAATAATGAAGGAAAGTATTCAGGGATTCATCATCACGAGGCCTGTTGTCATAGTTTACTCCGGTTTTTTTTTCCAGCCATCCGGCAAGATGATTGCTTTCATCTGCTTGACATATTAAAGAATCAAACCGCAGGGAAGGCAAAATAATCAGGTAACAGATGATATCTTGCCAGACTCTATGTCTCCCCGGGGAGGTCAAAGCAGGTTTTCCAGTGCCGACAGAACATATGAAAGAGGCACAACTCGATCCATCGCTAAATCTGAAGAAATATAACCAGCCGCGTGTGGCGCAAAACATTCCATCAATAAGCGCCACGGTGCAGACAAACATGGCTACCCTTCCACTTTTGACGCAGTGCGAATTGAGGAAAAAAGAACACATTTAAAAAGACATCAACTCAATAAGTTGCATTTACATTTATCGTGGTGGGACACTGTTGTGCATTGGAGCGGACTGCATGTGAACTGCTGAAAAAGTGAGACGGTACCAGGAGTGAACTGTATTATTTCCCCGACTGGAAAGGTGCCTGCGAAGCATACAGATTCCCACTCACTATGCCGCAGAATCGTTGAGCTGGTATTCCCGCGAGCGGGCGAAGCAGCTCTGTATGCCGCCGTCGGCCCACAGTCGCAGGATCACTTTGGCCAAGTCGTCGGGTAGGACGCCCTGCTCCTCGGCGGAGGCGGACAGAGCGAAGAGCTGCTGGGCGTCGTCCTGCGGGGGCCACACAGACATACACGGATCCTCGTATTTAAAATTCTGCATGGGGAATATGATACTAGACTTGAAGAACTCTATCCAGGTTGTGTTGCTGTTTTCTAATGGCGACATTCACAACATGTGTTGTTGATCCATGATGATAGGGGTTGAGGTCAGGGTTAGGGTTTAGTGTTAGGGTAAGGGTTAGGTGTTAGGGTTGGCGTGGGTTTTAGGGATTAGGGGGTTAGGGTTAGGGGTTGTCGTTAGGGTTATGGTTAGATATTAATGTTAGGGTTGGAGGGTTAGAGAGTTGGGGTTAGGGGTTATGGCTAGGGGGTTAGCGTAAGGGATTAGGGGCTGGGGTTCTGGTTAGAGGTTAGTGTCCGGGGTTAGCGGTTAGGGTTAGGTTTAGGGGTTAGGGGGGTAGGGTTAGGGTTGTGGTTGAGTTTAGGGTTAGGTTAGAAGTAGGGGTTAGGTTTAGAGGGTTAGGGCTGGGTCCTAGGGTTAGCAGTTACGGGGTTAGCATTAGGGGTTCGGGTTACGGGTCACGGGTTATGTTTAGGGGTTCGGGTTATGGGTTACGTTTGTGTTTGGGTTACTTTGAGCACTATGATCATCAGATACGTCCCTTTAAATGATTTTTAAAAATGTCAAATGCCAATCCGCCCCAAAATAATATGGATAAATTACCTCCACCCATACTATATAATGACGAAAGTTGCTTTAATCTTGTACACTTAATGAGTTTCAGTCATGACTGAATTTCATCCAGCCATCCATCTTCTATAACCGCAACTCCTCACTACAGTATATTGAATATTGATTGAATTGAGCCTGTTAAATTATTACAGTCTCATAATCTGTTTCCCTTGTATGGGACAACAGAGTCCCCGGCCTCAAGTTGCCATGGAAACAGTACATGGAGCATGACCGGCGCTGTTAAATTGATTTATTAGGCTTTACCGGGATTGTTGAGAAAAAAAATCATGTTTATTTTTCTACCGACGAGCAGTAGCTGCAAGTGATATGAAAGGATATATGAGTTGACAAGAAAGATGAACAAATGGACTAGTTTTGACCTTCAGTTGTACTATTTGCACACAAATAGGTGCATTCATTCATATGCAATATGACTTTTGAATTCATGCCATTACAGCCGCGCTTCCTTATTTGCCGTCTCGTTATTCCACTTCAGATAGCAAGCGTGAATATGTTAGGTCATATTTCTTTGAATCAGGCCAACTATAACTTTTCATACTTAACCGGGGCTGACATTCAGGACATACTGTAACGCAAAATCCAACCATCTATTCAATTTCTATTGCGCTCGTCCTTACTAGGGTCGCACACGAGGTTGAGGCTTTTCGAGCTGACGTTTGGACAAACAACCATATTCACACCCACGGACAATTTGGAGGATTTAGTGAACCTAATGTGCATTTTTATGGATTGCTTTGTGGCCTCTTTCCTCCGGAGGTGAATTTCCTCATCTCTGGCGTGCCCTGGCATGACATGAACGGTCATCTATTCACAACGGTGGCATGACGCAGAAAAGCGATCATTCCTAGCGTCAGTGCCGTGCGGCAAGAGTCTAACCTGCATCATAAAGAATATAAGGTAAGAATGAAATAAACTGATTTTCAAATCTAGTTCGCTTGTCTGCCTTTCTATCGATATGTGTTTTGAATTCATTGTCAATATTGCTGAATTTGACAGAAGCGAGACGAGAGTGAGGCGGCGAGCAGCTAAACATGGACGATATTTTTCAATGTGTCCATCCACCCGTTTTCTAATCCGATTTTCCTCACGAAGGTCGTGGGAGTGCTGGAGCCTATTCCAGCCGTCTTCGGGCTGGTACACCCTGGACTGGTCGGCAGCCATTCGCAAGGCATGTCCAACTCCGGGCCTGGAAGGCCACTGTCCTGCCTGTTTTCCGGCTCTCCCGGCTGCAACACACCTGATTCAGACGGTCAACTCTGTAATACTTGGGCTTCTTCCCACATTTTAAAAGCAGGACAGTTGGACATGAGGATAATCTACCGGGTTTTTTTCTTCACTACAGCATCCTCTGGTGGACATAGTGGGAAAAAACAGACCACTGCAACACAGGCTGCACAGTCTGGAGTATAATACTGCGGCATCTTGAGTTGGGGTGTCCAAAAAGTCAGGGGGGGGGGGGTGAGAGGTGAGACACCTACATCCCCTATTATTGGTGTGACGCCCCTGACAACTCCTGTGACCACTACTAATAATACATGGTTTCATTCAGAGCTTTTCTTGATATACAACCTGTTAGTACCTCATAGTATCTACATTTGCCATAGTTCACATACATGCCAGTTTTCTCTCCTCTTTGACATGCAAGACTGATATGGGTTCCCTTGTACACGTTTGCAATTGATCATGCATAACAGTATACCCACACGCAGGATAGACTAAGTTTGAGTGGTGCAGTTGGTCCATTTTGCTTGAAAGGCTACAGAACGCACGTGCATGCACAATCCTTTTAATGGCTTGAAGCGAGACCCGAGGGACCTTCAAAGGCCACTGCACAACGCGCAAGGCTGCTATATTGAAGTTGATAACGGCGCTTTTTTTTTTACGCATTTCCGCGTCTTCGTTTCACTAATAATTAGTTGGACTTGTGAGCTTGCAGTGAGTGTATGATAATTATGCCACGGCTAATTAAGCTGTCCGTTTGAAGCCTCAGTCCAAAGTCACACAAACACAAAATCATTAAGATAGTACAAATTGATGCGATACATTGCGGCGAAAAAAGTCTTCTGTAACGTTCAAAGCGGGAGATGAGCTTTCAAACAGTCTCAGAGGAGGTCCGTGAAGGGAATTTTTTCACACAGGAATCGTTTCTCAGCATTTACATGTGGCGTCGATACGGTTATGAAAATAATAGAATGCTTGATGCATTGCAATCGGTATACCACCACTCCCACAATAATCAACTTTTCCTGTGGTATGCAAAATGCTTGTATGTTATGTAAAACTGGACCTATAAGAAAGTGGCCTAAGTGAAAAGATTAATGAGAGTCGTTAAAAAATAGAATATTATCGGCCACCCGAATTCTGAGGAGCTCGTTACAATGTCATCATTATGGATGCTGAGAAAGCACCTGGGCAATCAAATACAGTATGCTCTGCTAAACAAATTGCCAGCCAGCAGTTTTGAAAAATAATAAAAATAAAAAACAAAAATGCTTCCTGAAGCCGGTGGAAGAAACTGCAAAACTATCTCATGTGAGAGGCTTTCTTTTCCCATTGGCGACACCCTTCCCTGTCAGATTAAAAACAAATTGAAAAAGGGAGGTAGTTAGTCACAGAGCTCCTCACCTTTGGTAATATACCTTGAAGTTATACGTTGCGTATTATACATCTTTTGACCACTACAGATATTCAATCAGTTCAACCCACCAATGATTCTGACAGAAAATAACATGGTGTCATCGTCAAAGCTGTAAATCTTCTTATCTTATCTTATCTTGATCATGCAACGTGAAGAACATAACGGCATAAAATAGATTTGCCATACCTCAATGTTGTTCTGAAAATTGCATCAGCAATGAGGTTAGACAGTTTTTAATTCCTGTTCAGTAACACACAAAAGACATTTGCAGCTCATCAGGTCTTCTCGAGTGTCACGTGACTTGGGAACGTGTGCATCTTGAGGGTGATGAAGGAAGTTACTTGAGGATGGTAAAGATACAAACTGGCGATATTCGATGCAGCGCTTTGGTGCTGCTGTTTTGGTTATCAGCTTCGACTGATAGCGTCTATGAACTGAGATCATTAAAGTTACGAGCTTTTTTTTTTTAATGATGGGAAGATGACGTTAGGAGTTGCCTCAAGGTGAGCAACAAAGCAAGAAATGCCGTCTATTAGGACATATGAGGAAAATCTGGTCAGTGGTACAGTGTATCACAATATGCGGAGAAAGTTTACATTAATCAAAATGTATGTTTGTGGACGGGATCTTACCACTCTGCCAGGGTTGCTGTAGTCTATCTTGAGGCTGACCATGGCTTTAACGATGGCCATGATGGACTGTATGGTGTTACTGTAAACCACAGCTCGGTATTGCTTACACTCGTCTTCCGAGTAGCCGTCTTCGTGGATAATCCTATGGAGATGATCATTTCAAAATGGATGGACCATCTGATTGTATTACCACAAGGGCTCGAGCGATATGGCTTTTGTGAGGCCAAGAAAGAAAATTCTGATTGCCAACAAAAAGGGGGTGGGGGGGAGCAATGAATAAAATAACAGGTGTGTCGGAGGAGGGAAACATCTAAAACATACAGCGTAGTGTACACATGAGAACCGAATTTGGACCTCCCTGCCTTAAAGCTGACAGCACCAAAGATCTGAATTACAGGCGGAACATTTGACTGTAATTCACAATGCTTTAGTATTTAACTTTACAACAGAGAGAATTTTCAAATCCAAAAACAGTCACAAAAAAAAAAAAGCATGAATGTATGTAGCTTTCGATTTAGGCCACAAATCTGCACCTGGCACAAGCAACATGAGTGAAATTTATGCATGACGTCCTTTAACGTTATCGCATTGTCCGTACTCTATTATTTTTCTGGACCATGAAGCAATGACTTCAAAACATGACAGAGCTGCATTTATATCAAGATATAGTTCAACTGAAACGGGAGCCCACTTTAACACTTACAATGCACATGAACCCTTTCATGCACGCTGTAACCTAAAAACATGCTAAATGTCCACTTGTAGTAAGCGCTGTCCCTGAAAGGCTTAAGCGTGAAAACAATATGAATGCCTTATATAATAGCCCCAAAGTATCTCTATAAATGCAAAACAAATTCTCTAGGTGTACCTAATATTGTGGCCATTGAATGTGCATATCCGCACTTTCATGTATACGCTCAGGTGCTGCGTGTTCAGCACCATTGTCGATCCCGCCTTCCCCGAGCCCGGTTTCATCGATGCCATTTCTGTACACCTGAAAGAGGAATCTGACTATCTAATGCTCAAATGGAATCTTTCAAACTAATGAATCAGCCCGTAGAGGGAGAACGCACGAGATCGTAATCCTATTAACTCTCAAGCGAAAAGTGCTTGCTGCCTAACAACTGCAGTCATTTAGCAGGCACATTTAGAAAAAGGATCGTTTTCCTCAGCGGCGTCAGGAGGATCCGTCCGTGTGTGGCGTTATATAATCAATTCGTGTTTGTTTCTAGTAAGCTGACACAGATGTGGGTGTGTGTGTGTGTGTGTGTATGTTTGTGCTAAAAATCATGCTTCAGAAAAAAAAAAAAAAGGTGACAGACTGTTTTTGCTCGGAGCTCATAAAAAATGGATCCGATGCCTGGCTAGCCTGGAGGAATGTGAATAATTAAGTCATTTCGGATCCTACGTGTATTCGAATCGGTGCACTGGCACAGCACCGTCCTGCTGTTCTTGTACTTTGAGTCGTAAGAGGCAAGTACAGCCAACAGAGGCCACACCATCCCATGGAAACCACCCAAGACGCAAGAGCAGATTTCTGTTATCAAAACATTGCATGGTTACTGCAAATATTGAGCTACTACTTAGTGAGGATGTCAGAATGGTCAGAGGACCATCGTAGTGAGTACACAACTCTTTGTGGTCTGTTTGTTACATTTCGTTTAACATTTCATTTAAAAATTTCGATAAGTTTGTGGGGGGAAAAAAATATCGCAAACCAATTCAAAATAAACAAGTTTTATGTTAGAGACTTATTCCAAAATTCAACACAAACTGAAAACATTGTTTTTGAATTTGGGCGCAAATGCCAGACATCGTCTGACCAATAGCATTGCTACAGTGTCAGCATGGCGGTGGTAGCAACATGCTGTGGAGATGATTTTCAGCGGGAGGAACCGGCAGAGTAGTCGGCATTGAGGGGAAGATGAACGCAGCAATATGCGGAGGCATCCTCAACTCAACTGTATTTCAAGAGCACTTTAAAACAACCAAAGTGCTGTACATGGACAACAAACAATAAACGAGTGACAAAAACGGTAGAAAGCAGAAAAACTGCAAAACTAAACAAAATCAACTCAAAAAGTAGCCACGTTAGCTAACTCGTTATATTCTTGGACAAAAGAACCCGATGCAATGCAAATTTAGAATTTCCAGCCTAAACATGCCACATTTGATTCTTTTATTTATCTTTGGTAACATTTAGGGTTCAATTAAAGACCTTTGATCCAACTATGATTCCAAAGTGTTGTTTTCATGCCAAAGAGGCTGTTTCAGTTCTTTTGCATGAAATGATCCGAGATGCAGTCTGCAATGAAAATGTTCAAATGAATATTTCCCAAAAATCAACAAAGCCATGATGATGCATTCATATTAATAATACGAAATCATCTATGTACGATATGCATGCACGACAAAGAAAAAGAGAACGTTGTCGTCATACTTACTTCATCTGCTTAACGATGGTGCTTTTCCCAGACTCCCCAGCACCTGTTGGAAAATCAAAGATTCGAGTTTTTTAAAAAAGGGGGAAAAAAATCCTCAAACATCTTTTTCGTGAGAAGAACAAAGTTGGATTAGAGTTCAAACTGTCTCCCAGAAAACAAGCAAGCCGAGCATTGAACTGTCAGTGACATCACAGGAGCTCCTCTGGGTCGTCGGCTCTCTTGATGTTGTTCTTTGTGAGACGCATGGAGAGCACATATACGAAGTGTGTGTTTGCTTCTCACGAGAGGGAAGAGGGACGTTTTTAGGCTCACCGCATCACTGGAGGCACGTTTTTGTTTACAGGACTGTGGTAAAAATAGACTATTTTACAAAGTGCGGAGCAGGTGGAGCCAAGGGAGACACGGTGAAACGTTAGGACATATAATGCATGACAATAGGCATGCACAACAGTGAGTGATGCTTCCAACTTTGTGGGGAAGAGTTTGTGGCAGTTGTTCCAGAATTTTTAAAAAACTGGGCCTTTTGTGTATATAGAAATATCTCACTAGAAAGTGTCGAGTGTTGAATATCGTTCTGAATGAAGATTGTTTCTAAAACAATCTCTAAAAATTATTCCTGTGGCTCCGCAAAAGAAAGGAGGCCACTACTATGTGACAGATGTAAGACAGCATGCCATCTAACGGAGAGACTGAATTATAGAGCGATATACGTAGCACTGCACTGTTTCAGTTGACCTGATTTTTGTGACGTGGCAAAAAAAAATGAAGCATTGAAATCCGGTATGAGTTGCCCCTAACCCACTACGTAGGAACTTGAGTGCCTTCGTTCGCATCAGCAGTTATCTGGCACAATTGCGATGTGCAATACTCTTCCCTTAGGATAGTTTGAGAGCCTGACCTCTTTAGAGTGCCTCATTGTCAGCCTTGAGCGTGTAGTCGTCAGAAAGACAAAAAAAGCGAGGAAGGGAGGCAATGTTTGTTTTTGTTTTTTAAGTCTGATTTGAAAGCTATTGTGTGGATTTGGCCGCTTTAGAGCGCCTCGTTGTCGACCACGAGTGTGCCCATATCACGGTGAGAAAGACAGAAGGGCAACAGCCAGGAAGTGGACCAGGGTTTCAAGCTGGCAAAACCACTTTCCAGTTCCCCATTCTCATACCACGGGTGAAAGGGGTGTGGTTAAAAGCTTACACGCCCATAGCATCTGAGCGCAGAGAGATTGGCTTGTTTTTTCGGGATTTTGAAGCCTCATTTTGGATACTTTATTATTATTTGGATTTTGACTCCTCTGTGTGGTGTGCCAACTTTAGAAGACATTCATTTTCACTTTAAAGGAGCTTCATACATTTTAGAGCAATTATAAAAACATTCTGAGGTGGCATCAACTACTTGCTATGCACGGTAAGGCTTCATCTCTAATCCTGCAGATTGGGAGGGTTTACTGTGTCTTATTAACTAACCCATCACCATATACATAATCCTATGCAAAAAAAAGGCCATTGGAATGATTTAACATTTAAGTGTAAGTGTATGTGTACATGATGTTGTACTTGTGCATATATTATCACTATGGTGGTTAAGTAGTAGTGGGAGTGGGAGTAGTAGTAGTTGTCACCTCTTTTTCCCCCAAATTGCAGCCTTTGCGATTTGCAAATGACATTCTACTACATTACTACGTCAAATTGATTTCAATTAATTGTTCAGCCCACGTCGAAATTAGAGGCAGACATATTTGATCTGAATTCTTGTGGGCACATGCCCAGCGCTGTCAGGAGCGTGCCACCATGCACTGCCCCTGTCACGCCATCTTGACCCAGACGCCAACAAACGTAAGGCCAGAGTGACGACGCCTGAGCAAGCAGGAGAAGCAGCACTAGCTCCCTTTGCATTGTCGACACTCGTCATGGTCACGCCACCCCCCCACTCCCTCCCCCTAAGTGACACGATGTGGCATGCCAAGGTGCAGTAGCAGCAGCACGGGTGTCAATGTAAAGCCTGGGGTGGCTTATTCTGTCCGATCAGCTGACTTCAGTGTCTGCCCGTAAGACTGCCGGAAAGACCAACTCATTTGGTTAATTCATTGTCAGTCTTTCCTGAAAGAGTAGGGAGAGCCCTGGGGCTAAAAAAAAAAACACATTTCCAGGACATTAACAAGGAAAATAGAAATCTGAAGTTCATAAATACACACACAGCAGTGTATTGAGATTAATTTAATTAGTGCTGTGACTACGCTTGTAACTAAAAACTTCAAACCTCTTTCCTTGAATGAATGGAAATGCCATTAATTCCTTCCAGTCTCTTGAAAAATTGTTTGAAAAAAGTTTTATTGGCCGTTCTTCGCAGAGGATAAAGAATATACATCTGTGAGTATTGTAATCTATGTTTACATGTGTTGCTCCACCATTAGTGTTCAAATGTCCATTGCTTCAAGGGTTCTAATCCCACGACACCGAAGCACTTGGTTTGTCTTAAGGTAAACAGGTTTTTCCTGTTGTACAGAATGTTCTAATGTTTATTTTGATGTTTTTTTTAACAATGCTTTTGCAGTGAATTTCCCTTTTTTTCCCATTTCCAAATCTACTTATAATTAGCTAAAAACGTTTTTTGCATTTTTATTTTAATGGCAAGGCTTAAAAAGGCTACAGTGTCTGCCTCCATTCAGCAGATTTAGTGACAAGATAAGATAAAATTAGTTCAATATAACAGTTCAAACATCTGGCTTGCTCTATGACTTCTTTCCTACTACTAACACCCAAAATCTAGTGTTGAAATGAACACAGAATCTCTCTGTGGACACACTTGCATGAAGGTCACTTTCCCGATTCCAGAATATAACACGGCCATTAATATTTCAGGCCCAACGGGAGGTAAGCATGTGAACACTGGTGAGAAAGATGAGTGCAGCCTTGCTCTTCATGCTCAAGATAGTTTTGAGGGAAGGGGGACCACCATTGCTCTGCAGCTTCAGGGAGGAAACTCCAGATTTTTCATATTGTTGCACCAAAAGAGGAATACAAAAATTAGCTTGAGGTGAAAAGATTACGTAAGCAACGTGAATTCGCTTCAGCAGTGCATGAGGGCTTGTTTCACATTATCCAATTTCAAACATGGAAACGTACACACACATACAGACAGACACATACTAGTTGATACAGAACGTCTACCGTAAGTAGAAACAGGTAGAATCAATTAGTACATTCATAGAATGTCGGAAACTCGGTGGATTATGTAGAAATGCTTGTTTTGTTGTGTTTTTTACTGCAATGGAGAAAAAACACACTGCTGTATTTGACAAGTGAACGTGTTGGTGGAGCAGCATCCTACTGCTCAATCCAACACTAGCATGGAAACGGTAGTCCAGAAAATTCAGAGATTCTTCCATTCCTGGAATGAAAACCCCAGCATACTAATGGAAAGTAAATAGAGCATGTTCACCGAGGCTAAGTAAATTAGCACATCTGGATCACCGCATTACATACTGCATGTCCGACACAGCACACAGGCTCGCTATTTAGTAAGATAAATCTAAAGGAAGGAAACGACAAATTTTATATTTTGGGGTAGGACGCAATATCTAGCCTGCAAGATAATACAGTGGGTAACTATATTTATAATTTTGTATGTTCCAGTTGATAAAAAGCATAGCGTGGAGAGTCTCTGTCGCCGAAATGAATGAGCGCTATCATTGAATTGAGGCCAATTTTAAATAAAATGAATTATTATTATTATTATTATTATTATTATTATTATTAAGAGCCTCACAAATATCCACATTCTCTCATTTATTTCTCACCAGCACCTTTTATATTATACAGTATAAAAACATTTAAAAAGCTGCAGCGGCCAGAAGAACAAAGTACAAAATTATTAAATCTGTGTTGTGGGTCATATTATATTTGTCATTACCTAGAAATACGCTCCAAACAAACATTTGGGTGTCAATTTTGAGCCCAAGTTATTAAACATGTTGCAGAAGCCTAAGGCGTAGAAAAACAAGTAGTGTGTTTCCGGTAACATGAAATTTCGGCATAGGGTCGGTAGGTCGGACAAAGTTTTTTTTTTAACTCTTTTTTTTCTCCCTCCCTCCCCCATCAAGAACGTAAACAAAATAACCATAAAACATAAAACAAGGAGACATTAAAACCAGTGCCGGATGCTCGTCTGTCAAAGAGGGGAAGCTCAATTCTGGTTGACATCATAAAATGTGTCCGTTTATTTATACGCGAATTCTACTCTAGCTCCGTTCCTTTTCAAGAAAATGATCTGTGACCCTGTCATACCAACAAGGCGTCTTTTCCCGGTACTTAATTAGTGTCCTACAACTATAGGAACTACAATAAAACCCACCAGAAATAAAAGATTCATTTGTCGCTAGTTGTTTGTTTACAACAAAGAGTGTCGCTAAAATGATTAGGAGAAGTCTCCAGCTCAACTCAGAACAGAATGCGAGTTGAAAAAAATGCTCGCACGGATTCCTACACTAAAAGCTCGGTGAGTGGCTCATTTCAATGTCAATCACTAAAAGCTCAGTGAGTGGCTCATTTCAATGTCAATCGAATTGGCACGCAGACTCAGACAGATCATCCAATCTGATGCAGAAAAGCCTGGCGTCCAGTACCCTCCCACTGCCATCCAGTCCCAGAGACGCCGAACTCCGTGGGCGGGACAAAAACCAGTTTGTATCCAATGACTCGTCTCCGTTCAACGCATTGGGACAACCTACCCTGAACTCACTACCGTTTAAAGCACAGCGAAGCTGCGGCATGAAGGAGAAGGGAGTCGCGTCGTAAAGCCCCTGTCACACCATGACGATTTAGCCAGCGTATGCTGACGTAGGAAAAATTTGGCAAATACGCTGGCGTACGTCGAATAAGTTATGGGTAAGTTTTGTATACGTAACAGCACGCTGAAGCACGTTGGTATACGTCGAAGTACGTCGAGGTATGTCAGCGTATGGCTATACGTCCCGTATACGCAGGCCATAAGTAATAGGTAAGTTATGCGATCGTTGCACACGTTCAAACACGTTAAGTGTAGGTTACTCATAAGTCCAAATACGTCGAGAATACCTACTAGCTGTTCTCCAACATCCGTGCCTTTCGGAACTTGCGCTTGGACATGCTGACCAGGCTGTCACGCACGTAGTTGGCGAAGGCTGCAGTGGCTGTGATGGGCTGAGGCTGTGCGAGACCTTTGATGAGCTCCCCAGACTTTTCTTTGGCATGACGCTGATGTTGTTTGGTTTATTAATGACACAAGTCATAATGGCGTTTGATTGCTGCTTTAATAGCGTGAATAGCAACTCACAGTAACGATGGCAAGCCGCACCTTGCCTCTTGGGTTATACCATTTTAACTAGACCGGGGATAGTCCCCAAACAGATGTTGGTACTGCAATGTCTAGTGCAGTTATGATTTGAAACGTCGAGCGCCAGCCTTTTTATAGACTACGTCACGTGATCGTCGGCAATACGCTGCTGCACGCTATGCATAAATTAGACTATCGTTGGGCATAAGTTGTGTACGCCGGCAACACGCTAGGCATTCGTTGGAATAAGTTATATATAAGTTATCGAAACGTTCTATATAATTTACTGATACGTTATGTATACGTCCAACCCGTTATGAATGCGCTATGTATACGCCCAAAATTTAAAAAAAAAATCGATAATTCAGCGTATGCCAGCGTTTTAGGGAAATTCTGATACGTCGGCATACGCTGGCTGAATCGTCAAGGTGTGACAGGGCCTTAACCAATAAGAAGAAGCTGATTCGGAGCAAAAGTTGAGCACGTCCCGCGTCCTAGTCAGTGCTTCAGTATGGATTTTTTAATCCTAGACGGCCCGTGTGTGTTCGTCAAATAGTTCATTGAATCTTTTCGATACAGCAGTGGATGCTATTTTCTTAATATTATGGTGCGAGCATGCGACTGCAACACACAAAACGCGGTTTAAACTGTCGTCGGAGATCGTGGCCACCGCCATGATTCAATGTTGTTGACAGACGACAGGGCAAACGACGCAACGTGAATATTGCGAGAGTTTGCACCAATGTAAACGCTCTAAATTCATCTTTCCTTTTATTATTTATAATTTTGTCTGTGGTTTTATTGTTCTTGTTTTGATTGTAAAGCGTCCTTAAGTGTTTTGAAAGGTGCTTATAAATGAAATGTACTATTGTTATTATTACACAAAAATGTAGAAGGTTTGAAAAAAAATTCCGACCGTAAAGTTTTTCTTTGAGGTAGAAATTCTCGGTCGGTCGGGTTACCGGAAACACACTACTTTTTTTTTCTACGCCTAATTACTTTTCAAACTTTCATCACACGAAGGTCAAATATTTACACGGTGGCGTCAGCAGAGAACATCAAACGGCCTCAGATGATCAGCACGTTCGGCTGTGTTATTACTGATAAGTCCGCAGTGAGACCTAATGGGTGCATGCTGTCTGCACCGCAGCAAGGATGGATCAGTAGAGTGCAGTTTGCAGTTCTCGCATAACCTCAATAAATAAAAGCAGTATTTCAGCCTGTGCCAGCATCATTCTGTGGTTTCTTTTTGCTTTCTCGGTCCTGACGGCTTAGGAGTAGTAACTTGAGCTGTGTAATATGAGGACGGTCGGCAATGACACAACCACCCAGAAAATTCTCACTCCCCATTTTATTTCTTAATATGGTACATTGTGTTGCTGCCCTCTGTTTTTTGGCAGGATAGGGAAGAATAATCTAAGGTTATCCAACTAGAGTGTTTTGTTGTTCTTTTGATGGCAAAAGTTGGATGCCGGAACAGAAATCAGAAATCGGAGGTTGATGCTCAAGGCTTTTGATGGGGTAGAGGTCAGGGCCAGTCAATGTTCTTGCACACCAAACTTACCTAAGCACACTTTGCCTTGAATAACGTTCATGCATAAAAAGAAAAATGACTCATTTGCATGCACGCTGCTCTTTCTGGTGCAGGCACCTCTGCCACTTGTGGGCAGTATAATACAGACATGCAGAGATACATGAAGGAGATGTTCACAATTGCTCAGGAAGCTGCAGTTTTATTGGTCGTTCTTCGCAGAGGATAAAGAATATATGTCTGTGAGTATTGTACTCTATGTTTGCATGTGTTGCTCCACCATTAGTGTGCAACTATCCGTTGCTTTAAGGGTTCTAATACCACGACACCGATGCAGTTTATTAGCCTGTGCAGGTTTGTTAGCATTAAGATAAACAGGTTTGTTCTTGTTGGTACACATGAATGTTCTTTAACGTTTGTGTCGATGTTTTTTTTAACAATGTTTTTGCCGCAAATTTCCAAATCTTAGCGACTTATAATTCGCTAAAAAAGTTTGTGTACGACATATGAGATCTTCGGTGTAGGGGAAAAAAACATGAAAAAGAAATGACATTCAAACTTTGAAACTCCTCACCAATGTGAGTTTACAGCAAGAAAAGCAAACGCTTCTCTTTTGGGAGAGGTTGAACAGACTGTCGGTACAAGATTCATTTTAAGCTCACCCTCCACTGATTAATAATAAATAAGGTTTATTATAGTGGACCATCTGAGCGTATCCCGCTGCTATTAAAAAATCCATACTGAAGCACTGACAGTAGGCACCGCATCTCCAGCTTTGCCACAATCCTCTTCACCTAACACGTGAAAGACGGCAGACGTGCGCTGTCACAGCATCATAAATTGATCGCCTTTTGGCACAACACCGCACTACCTTCGCATCCCTGCATTGGGCAACTGTCAGTTTGCAGCTGCAAATGGCTGTGACACAATTCATCTAATCCTGGCCCACTGCCCCCCCAACACGATGGTGTCACGGCAGCTCGCCACCAACGAGCTTTTACAGCCATTTAAAATGTTAACCTCCAGTGGGCGTCCATGAAACAGAACAGAATACAAAACAAGCCGTGTGTTTGCTGACGGACACACAATGAATTGATTTGTTTTATGGAGTAAACATATCTTTGTGTCTGTTGGATTTATTTCCTAACAGCAAGATTGGCTCTCCACCAGTTTTGAATGCAATTTGATAAAGACCCGGTCAAATTTGAAAGGAGTCAAACTAAAGGAATTACGGTGCTTGTCTGTGTTACCATAAACATCGTATAATCTTTTGCCAGGCATGTAGCGCAGATAAAAATCCAAGCCTTTTATTGCTGCTATTAAAACTTTCAGAGGTGGCCATTTCATCAATCCGGATGTAAGCCCGTTTTGCTGACAAATGGCAGAAACACAACCCGATTGTCGTGTGTGTGTGTGTGTGTGTGTGTGTGTGTGTGTGTGTGTTCGCAGGGCTGAATACACGCAGGATTGATTCCATTAACTAGATATGGAAGCGCCTTATGCTTCCTGTACAGTCGGTGGCGGTATGCAAACAGCTGTAATTTGCCAATGAACCAAGAGGGAAGAAGAAGAAGCAGATGAGGACGAAAGTGCAAGTGCAATCCACGTGTTTACAAATCATTGTTTCATGGAAGACGGACCACAGAAATGTGAAGTGATGACCCCAGTTTTGTTTGCATAATTGTTTTAATCTGATTCATATTTACTGTCATGCTTACTCCGCACTTAGTAGGCAGTAGGCAGGGAACACCCTGAACCGGTTGCCAGCCAATCACAGGGCACACAGAAACAAACAACTACCCGCACTCACATTCACACCAAGGGACAATTTAGGATCTTCAATCAGCCTGCCACGCATGTTTTTGGAATGTGGGAGGTAAATGAAGTACCCGTAGAAAACCCACGCAGGCACAGGGAGAACATGTAAACTCCACACAGGGAGGTCGGAGCTGGAATCGAACCCAGTGCCTCTGCACTGTGAGGTCGAGGTGCTAACCACTGGACCACTGGGCCGCCCTGCTCTGAAACATTTCACAAAAATCATTCGCATTATAGTTTCAGCGGTTCTCTCTGCTCATAGGTTTCAAAATGTTCATTGAAATTGGAATAGTTTTATGTACAGTGAGTAAATCTTTTATGTTAATTACTTAAAAGTGTGCAAATATTTCATGTTTAGCAACAATATTTTTTCAAAACTACGATATATATATATAATATATATAAAACAGGCTTTTTCCTATATGCGGATGATTCCTATGCATGATGATTAACAGTGTCATTACTAGTGTATTGATCACACCTAAAGCCGACTGCATAGGATCAATTGCCGTACAGTGCGCCTGTCAACCACGTGATTGACAGGCAGTCTCCCCAGGGTGTAGTCTGCCTGTTGTCACCAACTCCCCCACAGCGATGCTGAACAGGAGAATCCGAAATGAAAGTGGACAGCTGCATGGATAGTGATAAATAGCAAACGCTTTTCGCTCCATATTTCTGGACTCATACACATGTACATTCAGCAAAAAAAAAAAAAAAAAAAAAAAAAAGCGCTCATGTTCGTCATGGGATGAGTGAAGATCCATTATAGCTGTGATAATATGATCACAATGCACACCAATGATTACGTGGGGCCCAACGTAAGGACTACATGACATGACTCATTCTGCTGCATGACTGGATTGAAGAAGCCCAGACCTGTCTATAGAAATGCAAATGATTCATCGTCATAAAAAGACAGCGTTGATATCAGTGCTAGTAGGAATAGTACAGTTCACAATATTGTCTATCAAACCCAACATTTCTGTATTGTCCCGCCTGTCAACAGATTGAGCATATTTACATGAGTCAGTATGGGATGTTGTCGCGTATTTGTGTTTTTCTTTGACCGAGTCTATGCGAGAGATGCATTTGTTTTACCGCTTGAGTGAAAACAAAGATCCACATTATGTTTACTGCGTAATCCATGCACGTGGGTGGCACAAGCAGGCAACATATGCAGAAAAGGAGAAAATGTGGTACAGGGTGCTATAGTACGTTATAGCGTCTGGAGCGGTTAAAGTAGGTCACCAGTTGTGCAAGGAAGAAGATGAGCCCCACTGCTGCTCTCTGCATGGAAGCAGACTGCGTTGAGTGTACACAATGTTTAATCCCTTTGTTCTGTTTGCTCAACAGCGTTCGCTGTACATGGGATGTACGTGACCTGAATGCTTCATTTGTACCCCACAACTCAATATGCATCTTAAAGCCACTGCGGTAACAACTAAAACATCTTTTTAATGCAGCATTGCGACTGGTGGGATTGACTAAGTAATATCATTCTGTTCCGTTCAAGTTTCTTCTTCTACGTTTCCGCTTTCGTTTTAGAGGCGCCACATGGAGAAGACATTAAAGATTAATCCACAATGTAAAAACACAACAGGGAAGGGGGGTGCCGGGGGAGCTAAAACAGTCCTTTAATTTGGGACAACTTTAAAATATAAATTATTGACATTTATGGCAACAATGTTAGTCAGCATAACAAAGCTTGTTCACCCCCCAAAAAAAATGTTGGGTTGCTTTTACTGAGATCTTTAAGTTGTGGGTCCATAAAAGAAACAATTAGTTCTGTAAAATCTTGTTAATTTGTTGTGAAATGTGGTGTGTTGTCCATTTGTGAATGTGAAGGGTTGTTCGTCTATTTGTGTCCTGTGATTGGCTGACGAGCAGTTGAGGTGGTACCCCGCCTACCACCATGAAGACAGGTGGGATTTGCTTCCGCATGCCTGCGACCCTAGTGAGGATAAGGTGTTCCAAAAAATGGATGGATGGATTTTTCATGACAATTACAAGACGCTTGGCAAGTACTCCAACGTGAATAGATGAATTCTGAAAAATAAGGTGGCATTGATGCATCCGCAATTTGGAATCTTCAATGAACCTTGCATGCATATTTTTGGATTGTGGAAGAAAACTCACTCAAAATGTCCCAAAAAAAAAAATGCAGTTTCCACATAGGATTGCCAGGGCACAGTTTGGAACCCAGAACCTCAGAACTGTGGGGCAGATGTGCTGACCACTGATACACCATGCTTACCAAGCCATGAAATATTGGCCCATAAAGAGATCAACCTGGATGGCAATGCCTTTCAAATATGAAGTGTATTGATAACGTCCTGTATCATAACAGAACAATACATCCATCTCCTAATACTGATCACAGGCATTTTTCTGCTTCCGCCAGCATGGACAATGTAAAGTATATTCAACCCAAATGTGAGATCTATTTAATTGGCTCTTCTTTGGAGCATATGCGCCATTGTGCAGCGTAGGCATGGAGCCGCTAATTGACAGATTCAGGTGATAATCTTCGAAAAGGCTCCGGTGAACATAATTACAGCAGCAACCTGAGCAGCTGTAACATGACATGCATACAATACGTGAACCTTATAATCAATCACTGATCCCTGCGGCTTTGCAATGAGCGGTACAGACTGCAGCCTATACTGGAGGTAATAGTGTTTCATGACCGTACAGAACAGTAACGTCACGGTCGGTTTCCTGTGAATACATTTGGACCGTGGTGCGTCTTTCTGCACGGCTAATCTGATTTCTAATGCATGCCTGTGGCCAGTGGGGTGGGTGTCACCGGCACTGCTCTTGACTGCTTCATCTCACCAAGCAAGACAATGACTCACCAATGGCAACTTCAGACATGAGACATAAAACGACGCTCTTGGTCTAATCCTTGTCATTTGGAAGATGTCCGTGTTGCTGGATCAAAAAGTGAGGCATACTGCAAGAGGTGGCAAATGGTCTCTTCGGGGCTGTTCATCTAGCCATGGCTGGCATTTCAATTGAGTGACTGGAGGATCTCTCTCTGCTGAGCAAGAGGTTCCTGCCACCGCCTCGCATTGTAGTAAATAAATACAACCAGATATAGATATAGATAGATATAGATTCTCATTGTGCGAATGAAGGTAGCACTCAGGTTGATCTTATTGTGTGCTTCCACCCCCCCCCCCAAAAAAATCATTGAAAGCCCCAGTGAGACAGATAAGACCCCCAAAAAATGCCATATATATATATATATATATATATATATATATATATATATATATATATATATATATATATATATATATTAGAGCTGTCAAACGATTAAAATATTTAATCTAATTAAAAACTCAACTGTCATAATTAACTCAAATTAACTAAAAATTAATCATGATTACTCACGCATTTTTTATCGTTTCTGATATATATATATATGATATTCTATGTTTAAAAAAAAACAAGGATTAAGAGTTACCATCCAGCTCATCCTCTTGAAATCAAATGGTTCACGGTGCGCCAAGGCAAGTATGGCATTGCATTATTGTTGCACATTAAAAAAACATTTTTTAAATACAGCAACAACAACAACCCGAGACGGTCTCACAGATGCAAGAGCATCATGTGACACATGCCGCCGTCAAATCGATCCAAAGCCTCACTTTCTCCTTTGCTACAGCTATAATGAGACACCCGTGACATGCTCCTCAAATGACTCACATCGGACAGCCCAATTGTGTTGTGCGTCATGCGACGCGTCAGGAGTCGCCAAGCGTGCACTATTCGTCTATGACGGAAATCAATACGCACTTTCCCTTGCGAGAGTCCCAGTGAATCACGCTAATCAAGAGAATGTGTACAGTATCGTTAATCGATGGCAAAACCTGACGAGCTCTTCAAGAAGGCTGAAAAACTGATCCAGCACAAAGGAAAAGAGTTGTAACATAGCGCAGGTCTGCTTGGAAGTACAGTGGCTCAAGGATCCAAACTGATGCCCTCTCTCTAGCTTTCACACACACACACACACACACACACACACACACACACACACACACACACACACACACACACACACACACACACACACACACACACACACACACACACACACACACATCAACAAAGTATTTAGATGGATTTGTGAACAATATTTGAAAGTAATACTGTCAGCCGTCTGTGTACAAAGGAAGCTTTAGATCTTGGAACTCAGGTCAAGAAAAATGGAAGCAAAAATAAATAAATAAATCTTCAGTGTAATTCTTGCCTGCAACTCTAGTGTTGGATATGATTCAATTTTTTCCCCTGTAACAGTGTAAAACGGTGCCGTAAAGGTTTGTGCAGGGCACAAAATTAAAAAAAAAAGAAGAAAGGCCATTACAATTTGAGCGACATAGCACGGCATCCCATCTGACAGCGACGCCGCTTTAATCTTTCAGCTGGTTGGATGCATTAAACACTGAAGTGTGCCTATGAGGTTGGGTTAAAAATTGGATATGATTCATTTCCGCTAGATCAAACCAAATATTTTTTTTTAGGCCACGGCAAGCTCACTGCCTCTCCAAGCACGAAGAATTGATGTTTCATTACTGCTGACCTGATGCCTCATCTTTAGGGAGACGAACGAGGCTGTTGCACCACTTGCACTTGTGGAGCGTCTTTAATTGTTGCTATATGAAGGTGTGACCTCGTTTGTTATTAACAGCTTTCCCTACTCTCTGCCGAATCGGTGAAAGAAGTAGCGAGGGAGAAAAGGATTTTGTTTTTTTCTCAGTTGAAAGATTTGTCGAGACTTGCAGACACCGGAATACCCTCAATTGTGGCTGTGTGTGACTGTCACCCTCGTGAATGCCTTTCTTTATCTCTTCACGCCGCAACGCTGTTGACTTCCCAAAATCGGGTTTATTTAACACTGACAACGGTGAAAACACTGCACTGAGACACAATAGTTGTTTCAAAACGAATCTTAGGGTGAGCAAACACGATTAGGAAACAAAATGGACACTTTATTAGGTACACCTTCAAGTCCACTCTCATCCATCCATTTTCCGATCCACTTTATCCTCACAAGGCTCGTGGGGCGTGCTGGAGCGGGCCGCCCCTCACTCACATCCAATAGAAGTAATCTGCTTTTATGTAGAAAATCATACTGAAATGCCAAACCACTGCAGTACAAATATTGTTTGCCCTGTCAGAACGAATAATAATTCGTTGAGTTCTTGTATTGGATTTTATTAGCATTTTACCTGTGAATGCATCGGAGCAGAACAATGCCCTTTAATTTCGGTTCAAATGCAATGAGAAGATTTGAGCTAATCCAATCAGCTGTACAATATCCCATGGATACGGTTTTCTGTAGCGATGATTAACGGTATGTAGAGCAGCTCTTGGAAATGTCCGACTCAACAACTTGAATGGGATGGAAAAAAACACAATCCCAATCAGCTTGATCAGCAAGTATTTTGTTTGCCTGCTGGGTTTTTTTCTCTCTTGATTATTATTTTTAAAAATGGGCAGTGGAAAACCGGATGGATGAAGCGAGGATAACCATGGCAACCACATAAAAGAGAAACAGGCTGTGGGGTTGCAGTTGGGCTGCTATTAGGCCAACTCATTAAAGGGGAGGTCAACTCCCCAAATTGTATTGACGCTAATATGTTCTGCGCACTTCGATTAGTCTAAACACGCCTTTGTAATGAATATCGATATTGCATATATATACATATATATATATACATATTTATATATACATATTTATATATTTATATATATATATATATATATATATATATATATATATATATATATATATATATATATATATATATATATATATATATATATATACATATATATATATTGCATATATCTATACTGTATTTTGGTCTTGCTCCAGGTCAGCTGATGAAAATTCTTGCTTCATAACAGCAGATAGCATTCCATTTACGTTGCACTATTTTTAATCTTCCTAATAATACGGATTTCCAAGTATCTAGCACACTCATTTTTGCATTTCATCACAATCTGCCATCAAGCTGAAAAGTGCTTTTTTTTTTTTTTTGGTAAGTCAACAGAAACAAACTTCATCAAGTGCCTCTTCCAACAGCTGACTTTGGAGTCAAGTGCAATTACGCAGATAGATTAGAGTCAGAAGTGGGAGCATCTTGATGAATACTCGCCCTGAAAAGACTTTGCCACTCATGCGCTCTTCATCGAAGACAAGAGAAGTGTGATGAAAAAGACCGAGCAGGAAAATAAGGTGATATTAGACTGCATCCTGAATTATGAATGCCGCCGATAATGGGAGTGTGACTGGAAAATGAAAAATGTGGAAGGATCCAATTAGGCAGAACCCTGAGGAGGAAGCGTTTAGAGAAGTAAGGGTGGATCACATCAAGGCCTCGGGACTTCATTGACTCTGAAGCTGCAATACAATTTTCATGTTTTGCCAGTTTGTTTCTGATCGGTACTTCACCTGGTCTTGTGCTGCATCCGAGACGAGTGAGGAGTTGAAAACAATCAGAGCATCGATTGAAATATGCTCTGACTATGGCTTTGATGGTTGTCCCCATGCTACCCAAAGCCTTAAGATCTGTAGATATTTGCATTTGTCCATCATATGCTTTAGCTCAACTTAGAGTGACGTTTCAAGAAAATTTCAGACTTCCCAGTTTTCTGCATTGCAGGGTCGTTGTTTTGCCCTTGACGTTTGAATCGAGTGGACTGCAGGTGGTACCTGAAGGCACTGACACAACCCCATCGTGGATTGGAGTGTCGTTAAGGGAAAAAGCTAGTAACATTGGTGGAAGTCCAACACGATTGTGACGCAAGCCATTCGGATAAAGTGTCGTCTTCACGGGAAACAAATAAATAAAGTCAACCTACTGGTCTGGTCAACTAGTAGAAGTGTCAGTCCGCGCAGCACACTAAAGGCGCGTTCCCACGTTGCAATTTGTGGCGTAAGTTTTGTGGCATGCAACACATTGCAACGTGTGAACCCCGAAGTTGGACAGACTTTTGTGGCATGCAACGTGTTGGATGCGTGTTGCATGAAATAGGACTCGCTCTATTTTCTTGCAACGTGTTGCATGAACCCGACCAATCAGAACGCGTTGCGCTATCACGTGACAAAAAACATCGCGTCGTTATGTAAACACGGAACGCGGAAGTATAATGGCGTCGACACAGAAATCCCCAAAAATCGAGCTCTCCCGGGGCGACACCGAAAGGTTCATTAATTATTCCCATTCGCATGATTGGGGAGTGCACTGCCGTATTGACAATTAGCCGCCATAGTCGCAGAACGAAATATGTTGCTTAGCAACGTTAAACGCGCATTCGGAAAAATATTCTCGCGAGATTTGAAATTGTTTGCAACTGTTGCAACGTGGGAACACATTCGGTTTGCAACATCATATTTGCAATTTGTTTTATGCAACACGTTGCATAACACAAATTGCAAGGTGGGAACGCGCCTTAAGCAGTATTTTTGTATTTTAGATCATATAAAATGAACGGTTAACGTCGCCCACAACAACTGTTTTGCACAAGCCTTCTTCACACACATACGCACACACACACACACACACACACACACACACACACACACACACACACACACAGTTCTTCTTCCTCCTCGCAGTCGTCCCAACTTAACCATCTAACCCAGGGGTGGGCAAACTTTTTGGCTCGGGGGCCACATTGATTTCTAAATTTGACAGGTGGGCCGTGTCAGGACAAGATACGGTACATATTAAAAAAATGTATATGTTGACAGTCCATACCAAACATCAACAGAACAAAAGCATGAAAGTATTCCCATAGATTTTTTTAAAAATGAGAACAGTGAAACAACTATGGTATATGTCCTGTATGAATGTTCAAGTATGTGAGCAACATACATGTGACAACACAAGCAACAAAGTGCAACAATATGTTGGCCAAAAACTGCAGCAAGCAGTACAGGTATATGACAAAATATAACAAAGTTAGGACTATTTGCTCCAAAATGAGACATGTAAGAGACCTGGTTGCTTTTCTTTCGACTCACTCATTGTCTCTGACTTGACCTCCCCTCGATCACCACACATGACAGTGTTGCTCAGCTGATGTCGCGCAGCGAACTTTTGAAGCCAGACACGGGACGCTTCGAAGTCTTCTATGCTCATAGTTAGTGCTCTGGGACTGGCTTCCTCTCTTTTTAGCGGTCCAGTTTGCGGAAAGTTTTTAGCACGATAGCAGTCAAACCATTCCAGGAAACGTTTATTTACTCGACTGTCCGTCGAGCCGCAAGCAATTCACTGTGGGCATGGAAATAGCCAGAATCGGACTGAGCACAAATCACTTTCTCGTTTTTCAAAGTCTTGTAGATTTGAGTCTTTCAGACTCCAAGCGTCTCCTGAATGTTTCGTATTTTGTAACCCGCTTCGTTTAATCAGATACACTTCACTTTCTCTTCCGTGCCATTTCTGTTCCTTTTCATTGATCATGCCATGATCGACAGGACGTGAAAATATTCGCAATTGCAGTAAAACTCACTGCAACAAAGAGTCACTTGCATGTCGCTGTTTTGGATCCAATGATAGAAAATAGCGGCGCGGACACACTTATTCCGTCGTATCGAGCGGGAGTTGCTTGAGTTGGCGCTACTGCTGGCTTCCGTATCGTCTCTCCCTCCCTGTGCTCTGCAACTTCAAGTAACTGCGCCGCCTGGTGTTGAAAGGCCTGTCATTACAAGTCCAAATGAAATGAATGCAATCATTTATATCGAACCTTAATTGTGTTGTGTACCAACCTTCGGCGGGCCGGATTAAAAAGCCCAACGGGCCGGATCCGGCCCGTGGGCCGTAGTTTGCCCACCTCTGATCTAACCTCTCAAAACACACTCAGATATCCATCCATCAATTCGTCCATTTTCTCATCCGCTTGTCCTCACGAGGGCGGCGGGCATGCTGCAGCCTATCAATAGGTGGGGTCCACCCTGAACTGATTGCCAGCCAATCGTAGGGCCCACAGAGACGGATAACCATCCATGCTCACACTCACAACAAGGGACCATTTCGATTGTTCCATCAACCTGCCACGTATGTTTTTGGAATGTGGGAGGATATCCGGAGTACCCGAAGAAAATCCATGCATGCCCGGGGAGAACATGCAAACTCCACACAGGAAGGCCAGAGCCCAGAACTGAACCCTGCACTTCAGCACTGTGCGGCCGACGTGCTAACCGGTCGACCGCCCAACTATTTATTTCAAAATACTTGAGCAAGAAACTCCAACATCAGTGAGCCCAACACGTGATAACAACTACAAAGGACAGTGATGGCCTCCTAGATTTAATTTTGCAAGTGGCCGTTGTAATTTTATTTGAAATAAGACTGAGGACAATTTAAAAAAAACATCCCACTGCAGCCAAGTGGACTGCAGCACTCTGTTAAACAACAACGTCCAGAGCTAAGGCGCAGTAACATAGTGAGTTGGGGGGGGGTGGGGGGTTCCTAGCTACTTATATGCGACAACACAGGTGTCAAATTCAAGGCCAGATCTGGCCCGCCACATCATTTTAAGTGGCCCGCGAAAGCAAATCAAACACATCAACTTCGATGATGCTTTCTAAAATCTGTACCAAAATTTCAAACTCTCCTATGTAATAAGTAGGAGAGTTATTGTAAGCATTTTCTTTTTTGGTTTCATGACATAACAGCCCTCCAAGGGAAACAGTAACTACAATGTGGCCCGCAAACAAAAATGCGCCTGACACTCTTGTGCTACAATATACTACGATCAAGTAGCGATGATGAATCATTTCAACAAATGAGTGAACAATAGCGGTTTAACTGTATATATTGACTTTGTTCAACAGAGCCTGTAGTACCCGCTATACCCATGAAAAACGCATCAAGTGGAATGAGCAGAGCAGAGCCACATGACGCAATTTCAATGACGCGTTCTTTTGTTCTCTTCGACTAAAGATATTTTTCTCCACTGCCAACCCGTTTATCTGTTCTGCTCCAGCATCTCTTCTGTTGCCTCAACAACATAACCATCAACCGTGACGCTAGATAATGACGAATATAAAAAATGAAACATGCCAAATACTCGATTAAAAATCCTGGTAGGATTCAATTGCTTTGTAGTGTCTAGCGATACTGCTGGAGATTTGCCTGCATTTTATCAATGCTGGCGGGGACAAAAGGGGATTTACTGATATTATTAAAACATGTCAATGTAAAACATTGCTTCGATAAATCTTTTGGCACAGGTCACATTTTAGCCTGAGTGCATCAAATCAAAACTGCCCGAGTGTGTACTCCAGCGGAGACAACGTCAATGTCAGAAAACAAAAAGTCAACATCCGAGTCGAAGATGTAATCTGTTCACCTTGCCTAAGTACAGAACAAAGAATGTTTCTAGAAAGAATTAGTGATATTGATGAGAGACATGCCGAAGTGTTTAGTGTGTCAGTTTGTGGCTAGTTATTATCGTTTGTGGACAGACAGTCTCCCCTTGAGATGTGAGTCATGTCGGTGAAAACCTATTATTATCTACATGCGCCCAGGGTGGGATTTACACATAAGCGGCAGTGGATGTTTGGCTGTTGAGAAGAAAAAAAAAAAGGTTACCCTTGGATATTTTCTTTCCAGTTTAACAAATTGTGATTGTCGTCCTTGCTGAATGAACATATTCCAAGTAGGTTCTGGCCTCAATTCACTTCAAATAATTAAAAATCAGGAAAGTAGCAAAACATCCTTCAAGCAAGGTGGCTTGTCAAACACGAACGTGCAGACAGATTGGCTTGACCCTTCCCTAAAGCTACACGGACGCTACATGATTTGGAACTTTTGCTGAGGCCCCTTTCTTGGCTAGAATGTGCAACCCATCTGTCTATTCATACACTCAGAAGGCAAATCATACAATATCAAGGAATTATTCACAAAGGGGAGGATTTAGGACAGCGCTCTCAGTCCAGTGTGTCCTTTATGAGATCGTGGTTGAAGAAATGGAGTAAGACTTTGTTGAGTCGTGTATTTATTAATTGTACAGAGATGTTTTTGGGCAGTCATTAAGCATTCTTTAACCATCACACAGGGAGAAAAACGTCTGTCAAAATAAATAAATAAATAAATAAATAAATAAATGAATGAATGAATGAATGAATGAATAAATAAATGACAATTTTACAAATGACCACTGCTCTCCATTGTATATCCCTCGCCTGCCAACATCACTAGTATTCTGCCAGCATGGCGGCGTAAACAAATGCACACGGGGATCAGTCACACGACATCCGCAAGACTATTGGCCGGGAATCAAGTTGGCTGTGGTCACTCCCACAATGGCGCAAACACCCATTTCTAACTGTGCCAGTCTATAAAAATACTGAAAGAAAGAAAATTCCACCCACGCACACAGGTAGACTCCAATTTGTGCTAGACTTGGGCTGGGCATGAGACTAGTGCCCTAAATCTCCACAGGTGAATGCAACATAGCTCTCAGTTTTTGCAAATGTTTTCAGAAATTATCTTCAAACGTGTATAATGCATTTGGAAACAAAACTGTGATTTCACTTTACGGGTGTCTTCAACGCCCTAGTCCCATCATTCAACGCCAGTGCTGCTTTTACAGAAGCAAAAGGGACAACAGTCTCTCCATTCTGGCAAGCAACGTCTGGCAACATTTTACATCGTTTACAATCCGCTTCTCCACATTCAGATCAGTTCTGAAATTGTCCACCTAGCACAATGTGTTCGTGGTGCGTATTTAAGATTTCATACACAGACATGCTGTTGTGGGCCTGGTATAGGACACACACACACAAACACACACACACACACTTGCTGGTCTCTCTTATTGACTTGTCAGCTGACTAGCCATCCTGCAGCTCTCCATCCTGGCTTGCGTTAACAGCTTGTCACAGCAAGATGACACACGTCCTCCAACACTCTCGCAAAAGCAAGCATCCTCCCACTCAGCAATGCACGTATACACACTTTTGCACACGAGGAGCTGTACAAGATAAGATCAACGAGGAGTGAGGTGAATGCAATTTGCACTCATCTAGAGCATAGGGCTAATTATTGTAGGCTTTACCTTTTCCAGAGCCAAAAATAAACAGGCAGGTGCGTTACAAAGCTAAGTCAATTGGTTCAAAAGAACATTTGAAGATACAAGCCAGTTTTGATTGCTGTCTAGTGTGATAACGATGTGATTGTATTCTGCAGAAATGTGCAAATAAACTGCTTACATTTAATTTTTAATTTCTTTTAATATGTTGATTACCCAATAGAGCAGAGATGGGTAAAGTATAGTCCAAGGACTACATATGGCCCGCGCCTTTCTTCATTTAGGCACATGGATCATTTACTTCAACGAGTCGTGTGAGTTTGTTGCATTTATTCATTTTAAGAAACATTTTTCTCCCAAATATTAGTTACTGAATATGTATTCATTCATTTTCATGTATATTTTGAGTTCATTTATCTTACTGAGTAACGGGTTCATTTATTTACTGCACACAGTAATGAAAATATTTTAGTAAAATAAAAATAAATTTTATTTTTGATTTTGATTTCATGACCTCATACATTTATCATAATTTAATTTTATTGAAGCATTACAAATAATACATTTAACAAATGAGAGCAATTGATTTGATTTTATTGATATTCAATTATGTAATGCAATCATCTTGACGGTTTTTCACATAAATTGTTGAAGAAATTTTATTTATTTATATATTCATTTGAATTTATGTTTTGATTTCATGACCTCATTAAATAATTGTTGACATTTTTTACTGGAAATAAAACTAAAAATCTATCAAACCTTATTTAAGTCGTATTTAAAATTACGTTTGACTATACCACATTTTATATATTTTATTAAATAATTGGTTTGTGATTTATAATCAATATAATTATGAATCGTAACATTATGAAATAAGGGTCATTCTTTTTCATTAAAAGAAAAAAAGTGATCCTTTTTACATGCACGCTTAATTCTATTTCGTTTTATTATCTAAATATTTGCCCATCCCCTTGATCGAGCAATAGAGGAGGGGCAAATGATTCGAGCCATCAGTCAGTATGAGAGTATCATGTGGGCGCAAAATGAGTAAGACTGACACTGTCAATCAAAACCGAGCATCATTACCTTTGCAAGGACACATTTATAAAAATGACATCGTCATTAGAGTGAACATGTGTACCTAATGTCGTGACCAGTAAGCGTTGCGTTGCCTGTCAAATGATCATCGCGATACATTGTACCTAATTGTAGGATCAGAAAAAAGAGGCTTGCCTAAAAGCAGCAGCTTGACTTCTCTGGCCGCCTTCTCTCCGTCTTCTCGGAGGTTCTTGTCGATCATTTTGGACCTCTCCGCAGCCGCCTTGTCCTCGGCACTCACCGTGCAGCCCATGGCTCCAAGACAGGGCAGCGCCAAACCTTTCGCCCGGCAAAAAGGCTCTCTAAAGAAACAAAAACCAGCAGAATGCTATTAAAAAATATTTGAGGGGGAGAAAAATCCAATGAGGGGGGTGGAAAAGTCAAAGTCCGGATGAATGGGAGCCTAAATGGTTCCGGATCATGTGTGTTGGCTGTTACCGGTGGTCCATTTCCAAACAATCAGAACCGCGCGTGCTGCTCGCCTCCACCAAGCAGCTGAAATGTTCTCCCCTGAGTCCAGATCGCCGCTGCTCCCATCCCAAATGCAACCTGTCTGCTTTTTTGCCTCGCGCTACGGTGGCCAAGAAAGCTCAAAAGTGAGAACACAAACGCAAACCAAAAAGGTGAGCAGAAAGCTGTGATGGTAAACTTTAGTGTTTAGGGGACACATTTGATTTCCTTTTTAAACGGAAAGATCAGCCAGCCACCTTATTCATAGTTGAGGATATAACATTATGATGTTTTAAAATTATTTATAGACAATTACTCAACTCATCTTTAATTTGACAGCAACCATTGTTGGCTGGCGCATGCTCTCCTGTGCCTTTGTGGGTTTCCTCCGGGTATTCCAGCTTCCTCCCACATTCCAAAAACTTGCAACACTACATACTGTGAGCGTGAATGGCTGTTCGTCTACGTGTGCCCTGTGATTTGCTGGCAACCAGTTCAGGGCCGGTGTACCACACCTACTGCCCGAAGATAGCTAGGATAGGTTCCAGCGCGCCCCCGCGACCCTTGTGAGCATAAGCTTATCAGAAAGTGGATGGATGGATGGATGGATTATGGCTATTGCATGAAGCGCTGTGCATGCAGTATTAAAACAGTATTTAAAAAAACAATGCAAAATTGTATTGAATCAAGGAACATTTTATAAAATCAGTGTTCACTTAAGTATTTGAAATTAGCCAATTATTGAACACAGTGGTACTACTGAGGTATCACCGACATTTCTCTGATAGCGCTCCAAGTCTCACTATTCTGACCAACTGTCAAAGTGTGCATTAAAAACGAGATTTTAAAAACCTAAAGGTAGTTTTAATAGTATTGAGCATGCCTCTTCTCAAAAGCAGATATCAGGTGTCATGAACAAACTTTACCAATAGATGTCACTATAAAACCAGTAATGACAATAGATTTTTTTAAATATGACATTACAGGTATTGATTTTTTAAAAATGTGCTGGCACAGACTCTGCTTCGCGCCATATGACATCGAATTAAGATTATAAGTGTGAACGGAAGCTGTCTTCTAAAAAATTACTATTTTTCATCATTTCATGGATGAAAAAGACAATGTATGGCATTGTTTGTTGAAACCGGATACCTCAGAGGAGCTAAAACTTCTCAAAACGTTGGCATGGAGCAGTACCATTATCAACATTGGTATTATGGATAGGTGGATCGATCCGCCAACGCGAAATTCTGTCGTGGAGATTTGAAGTCATCGGTAGTACACAGCCCCAATGGTGACATGGAAGAAAAAGAAAAACACTTTGCGGTGCTGCATACAATATTCGTTCTCACGACTCGGCCACAGTAAAAGAACAAAAATTAATGTTGATATCAGCATAATTTAATTAAAGAGACACAACCCCAAGTAGAATAATACAAACATTTGACATTGCGGAGTAATCATAAAAAACGCATTCATAACTTCAAATGTCACAACAGTGCAAGAGAACAGTTTCTTTCAGACCCCAGATTGCAGCATTCACGACAGCGCGCAACATTCAAATTGACAACTTCACGTCTAAATGTAATTCAATGCAAAACTTTACATGAGGTGAACCTGTGGCAAACAAAAAGGACGTTGTCATGCTGAGCTTTGTGACTGCTTACATTTCAAACCTTTTGTCATGTAAAATCACAAAGTGCAATAAAAAGCTATTTAAACATATATTACTGTTCGCTTGTGATCACTTCATCAAAAATAACAGAAAACCAAAGAGCTTTAAAAAAAAAAACTAAATTAATTCTTCATTAGACAACTCAATCAAATAGCTTCCTGTAATGTAATTTTAAGCCCCCACTGTTGACATGATGTTGATGGTCCTCATCACATGAGCACCAGAGAGGTGAAGATTGTCGGAAGAAGAGTGAGCAGTAAAGGTGCGGAAAGGAACACCAACGTAGCTCCCCCTGTGGTGGATGTGCCAGGCACAAAGTCGACGAAGCCCGGCTGGTCGCCAGTGACGCGATCTGTGATCCACGTCTGATATCGGGACACTCGGGCATAGACTCCTGGGATGTCGGGCAATGCGCATCCTCGTCCAAAGCTCACCACGCCGAGTTGGACCCACCTAGTAGCATTTTTACTCACCAAAGGACCGCCTGAGTCCCCCTGCAAACAGTGACACAATTGTCAAAAATGTTGCAAAGTCAGCATCATTCTTTCAATATGAATATCTAAGAGTACGTTCGAGGTATTTCCAAGACAATAATAACTAATTGCAACTATTCGCTGAAGCTCCAGTTACGGGTAGCAGACCCGAAGGAGGCCCCGCGATCCCAGATTGAAAGCCACTTGAGTTCATCCAGAGAAAGTGAAATGTAGTTGTTAAGTGATGGATGGATTGAAGTGTTCTGGATGAATAAAGACAGTCAATCAAAACTGTCAGAAATGAGAGGGAAAGTTTGAGCTATCCTCAGACTTTCACGAGAAGTCTCAATGTCACAATTTTGTGCCCCTTCTGTAGAAATGTACAAGGCCACAAGATGGCGCCGAAGCCCGAGTCAATGGGGAAGTGCAGTACTGTATTAACTAGTGTCAAGTTTTGCCTGGGTTGTTTGTGGAAGTTACAAAGAGTCTTCGGCTGCATGGGCACATAGATGGTGTGCATTTTTTCAGAATGAAATAATCCCTCCATTCATCCATTTTCCGTTCCGTTTTATTTTCACAAGGGTCGGCGGGTGCTGGAGCCTATCCCAGCTGTCTTCAGGCAGAAGATGGGGCACACCCTGAACCGGTTGCCAGCCAATCACGGGGCACACAGAGACGAACAACCATCCGATCTCACACTCACACCTGGGGACAATTTATTGTGTTCAATCAGCCTGCCATGCATGTTTTTGGAATGTGGAAGGAAACCGGAGTACCCAGAGAAAACCCACACAGGCCCGGGGTAGAACATGCAAACTCCACACAGGGAGGTCGAACCCGCGACCTCTGCACTGTGTGGTTAACGCGCTAACCACTGGATGACCGGGCCGCCCAGAATCAAATAATCTGTCAATTATTTATTTCAAGGGTGATGTTTGAAATTAAAATAAATTACAGAGGTTTGGGATAGTAGTTTTTGGTTTATTTAAAATTTAAACTATTAATAAAAGTAATGTCTTGTATTATTTTGTCATTTTTGTTGATGGCGGCGCAGACACCCGCAGCGGCTCCTCTTGTTTTATGTTGAGAGGGAAGAAATTTCATCCGTGCTGTATGTTACACATACATACAGCACATTTGACAGTAAAGTTGTATTCAATTCAATAATTTTCAATTCAATTTATGAACACAAGAAGAAGTGAACAAAACGTCCAATAATACTGTGAGGCTGAAATGTTCACCATGTATTGAATATTTCAAGTTCACCTGGCATGAATCCCGGCCCCCATTTTCGGTTCCAGCGCAGATCATGTTGCTGGTGATACTGCCGTAAACATCGTTGCAGTCGCTGTTGGATACCACAGGAACGATCACTTCCTGTAGCGCCTGCGGCGACGGAAGCGGGACTGACAAGGCAAGAAAGCAGTCATTTAAAAAAATGGACTCCAGCAAGTCTTTTTCTGCTTCTACAATGTCAAAGATGGCATGCACATTTCACGCTGGATTTAAAAAGAAACAAGCCGGTTGTGTTCACTCCTACAACAACGTAAATACCTCTTTCTACCTGCGCCCGTCTAGGAAAATTCCAAAAGAAAGAAAACCTCACTCATGGGCACAGTTAGACTGTGCTTTGCATTACACTCGTGCTGGGCCCGCCAAAAGATGGCCACAATTGTTTCAAAGTCTGTCAATAAAGCCCATCTCGACAGTCAGCAGAATATCACTGCCTCTGTCATTACTTTGCTGTTGGCCTCTCATGGTGTCCTAGCCTCAAACAAAGGGAGTTTGCAAACTTGGATGCAAACTGAGTTGCCGACTACTGGTATCGAGTAAAGAATTGGGTAATGTGTCAAGAATACAATACAGAACATATGGAGCAAGCTAAATAGATGTACGTACCACCGCTGTCTATGGTGCCCCATCCGGTGACCCAGGTTTCGGTTCCGGCTGGGACGTCACTGCCTGGAGCGGCGAGGCAGACGGGCCGAATAAAGGTGGTGAACTCGACAGGCGAGGAGAGCCGCATCAGGGCAATATCGTTGTCGTTGGTAGTAGGGCTGTAGTCCTCATGGAGGATGATTTGCGCCACGCCACGCGCCTGCTCGTTGTCATTGGTGCCTTCCTGGGTTTGGCGGCCCAGAAAAATCCGCAGGCTGGAGGCGAGTGTGCTGTTAACAAACACACAACTCAGTGACATCATCGTACCAGTCGGCACAGAGATACTTTTTGCTTCACTTCACTGGTCATTATGCTGCTCCTTCTGGTGTGTTTGCACTGACCACCTAGGAGCAGTATAATATTGACACACGAGTTCTTACATGGAGACGTCACAATGCTACCTTCAACACCACTACCACGTTGATGCTATGCGTTAGCATTTGTTACGGTTCCTCATTAGAGGCTCTACTTTATAGTCTATACTAACTGTGTGAAGGAGCAGGCTACAAGTGTTAGTATTTTCGCATATGCATGCACAGTTCAACCTGGTAACCGCAGGTGTTAAGTTTAGTTTACTTTCAGCTACCAAATTGTCAGATGCATTGGCTGCTGTCAAAGGAAGCATTCTGGTTACACCGAAACGCAGAGCATGGCACAAAGCTGCCTGCCAAATTCCCAAACATGCTAAACAAGACTTGTACCGGTACGAAACTCAAGATGCACCAGATTTTATGCTGGAGCGCACTTGTGCTGTGTACTTTCAAAAGTCCATTTAAATGTAGTTAAATGGGTTTAAATCCCATGGGGAAAGGAGGGGAAGGGGGGTTCAATGTACTTCAGAGTGGAGAGAGCCTCACTTTTGCAAGCAGTGAGCGGCACACAGCACCCATTGGTTGTTGATCAGCGACGCTCCACATATGGGGAAGTTATTCCTGTGTAAGCTCGCCTGCCAGGGCCAGGCCCCCTCGGGTGCCGTCTGACCGCCCACAATCCTGGAGTTCACCAACACTGTTCCACATACTGTATCACACACACACACACACACACGCACACACACACGCACACCACATTCAGATCTCGCATTAGCATCATCACAATTAACACAATTACATTTTTATTGTGACTGACAAGTTGTCAATCATCTACGGTGCGTGCGAGGACACACTCATAGCGAGCACACCTCCGCAGTTTGGTGCTGATCCATAAACTTGGGTTTCATGACCTTTTACAACTACAACTGTTGGAATAGCCACTTATGGCAAATGAAGAGAATGAAAAAAATAAACCATCCCTTGTTTGCTAACATCTAGGCTAAAGACTAGCTAACAGAAGCATAGCAAAGGCACCATTGGCAGCTCAGAGGATTCTGAACAATTATCACACAGAATTAGCAACATTTCCACTTGATAGGTACATTTATTGCCTCTTCAAAAATGTTTTAATTCAGTGTATTAAAATATGTAGTAAAAAAATCAAACAGTGTTACAGTAACACTCCATTACGAATAATTCCGGTTACCATCCAAGCAGTCATGGTTAACATCAACTTATTTACAGTGCCAATTGCTAGTTTAATATTGCCCCCCACAGAGTTATATATTAATGGACTAACAATGCCACTTCCGAGAAGAGAAGCCACCAGCAGCCATCTTATGTTGCCACTCGATAAAGACACGTAACTTGAATACATTCGTTTGTCTGCGGCATTTTCACATTTTTGTCCTGTCTCTACGGCAAAGTGGACCACTTAGTCTGGAAGAAGCACCACATGCACAATACATTGGTAAGAATGCGATTATAAGTTTTCTCATTGAAGATATACCTCAATGCTCAATGTAATTCAAAGATTTGTCCGCTACCTGTGTCCATTAGTAAAGCTTCCTTTAGTGCCCTAAAAGTTTACGTCACTAACCTCTCTCTGCCGCTACATTCATTGCTACTCCAGTAGTGCTCACAAAAATACAGTTAAGAAACGGCAACATCCTTTTATCAGCTATACTTATTACAAGAATTTACAGTGGTACCTCTACTTACGAAATTAATTGGTTCTGGAAGAAATTTCTTAACTAGAACATTTTGTAAGTAGAGACGCGTTTTTCATGTAAATGCCCTAATTCGTTCCAAGCCCCACCAAAATTCAGACATAAATGTTTCCTAAACCATAAACATGCATCAAAATATTAAATACATGTTACAATTTGATTATTACACAATTAATGAGAGTTATGCATCATGTAAAAATCAAAGAATAGAGTAAAGAATAAAAATGATGGTCATTTAACTTTTAACTGCGTCCTCATCGCTTTTTCCCCTCTTCAGACCATGTTCTATCTCGGAAGTGGTTTTTGCCTGGCCGTTTTGTAAAGAACTGATCCATTGACGTTTGCTTTTGTCGGCTTTTAACAATCCTTCGAAAACGTCCAAGGCAAACATCAGCATAGTGAGCGATCGCCGGACTGGTGAACACTTTTTTCTGGGTGATTCATTTACGCAAAACTATGGGAACGCCTCATGGCCCGAGGGGCGAATGACAAGGACGCTGCATAGACGCATATCTATCTATAGACACATACGGTAGAAGTACCTCTTAGCCAATGGGATGCCACTAAGATGCAAGGTAATAGCCAATGGCAGAGCAGCTATAAGTATGTTTTGTTCAGGAAACTCGGAGCTGTGAGTAGCAGGCCATACTGTGTTTTTACCTTTCGTATCTTGAAATTTCTTTTGTAACAAGAGGCAATATTTTCCTGTTGAGATGTTTCGTATGAGGAGATGTTCGTAAGTAGAGGTACCACTGTAGTAGTCTCAGTACTGCGAATAACTGTTAAAAATAACAATGCAGTAATGGGTAGTCCATTTAAGAATAAGAAAAGAAAACCTTTATTCGTCTCACAATGGAGAAATTCCCAATATATAGCAGCAAAGGTATGAAAGGAAGAACGTAGAAGAACAAAAAGTATAGGAGCTATAATAATTACCATTTGTCATTATTATGCACTGATAATGAGTGACAAGCGAACAGCTATTATCAGACCTGACTCACTACGCCAGTCACAGGACAGAAGCTGCAAATACAGTATAAGGCAATTTTTCCAATTGCCCAACTTCTGTGTGTGGGGAGGTGTGTAAGTAATTGTCGTCTGATAACGGTAGTGTACACTTTCATGGTAAACTAATTAGTGCCAGAGTTCAGGTAGGTACGTGGGTGTTGCCTCAATGCATAGCACAGCCACACAAGAGTACTCGATCTGCCAAGTTAAAAACTGGCCTTTTGTGTTTGTCCTCCTCCATTGTTAGGAACTTTAATCTCATAAAGCGTCTATCACTGACTCACTCCAGGTTGATTTGTTGAATTTACAGTAAGATAAGATAAGATAAGATATTCTTTATTTGTCCCACACTGGGGAAATTTACAGTCTACAGCAGCAAGATTGTGGGTAGAAAGAAAGACAAAGAGTACAAAGAGTTTAAAGCACTGCTGTGGGAAAGATTTTGTTGAAAAAACTCAGAAGTAACAGGGGGTGTGTACCAATTGTTTGCGAGCTGTGTGAACGTTTTCTTTTGTGTCACACTACAGTGAGTTAAAAGCATGGTGGAAACCTTTGGTAGTTCCGAAAATGCTTAAATAGAACCCACAGTATATGGACCACTAGTGGTCAGAAGTCCAATAAATATGTTTGATCCAAATTCTATTGCATATTTGAAGGGTTTTCCAAAAAAGTTATGCAATCGTTACATTTATTCTGGAGTAATTTAGTTACAATTACCTTTTGCCAAATTAACTTTTAATCATAAAAATTAGTGAGCAATTTGTCCAACACTGAGTAGTACTAATACCTTCAATATTGTTAATCACAGGAGCCTTCCTATTTCTAATTCACGGAATGCAGTACAGTGCACTCTATTGCATTATCCATGCTGGAATTCAGTACCTCTCCTCGACCATTTTCCCTCAACCCAACCGAGTGAGGCAGAAGGCCGACCCACACCGAACTTCAGGCTATTTGAGGTCCGGGGTGAGGCGTAAGGCTCTATCATGCCTGGAAGTAATTTCTGCTCTGAATTACAGTGTCATGAATAAAATAAAATTGAGGATGTCAATTCAAGATTTGCATTAGCATTCTCTGACTTCATGTGGACATGTAAACACACATTTGTGTATGGTACACCTTAGATAAACCCACACCCACTCAAGTGATGATTAAGCATTTTTGCTTCATGTTTTAAAATGCAGTAGAATGGAAAATTTTGCTCACCATCCGGCTGCCCAGCACCACCTGCAGGACAGAAAATCATAAAAATGTCAAGAATACGGGTGGGGCAAAAATATTAGCCGTGATAAAAAAAAAAAAAAAAAAGAAAGATGAAAAAACATGCAGGCGACAGGAAGTGACTCACACATAATGGAAACCCAAACTGGTTTGTTTGAATGACGCAACTACACCATGATTTTTAAAGACTATATTGGTTTATTTTTAAATTTGGAATATAAATTGATGTTAATACGTTTTTTTGAGGCCAAGAAAGACAACATTTGTCTTTTAGCTATTTGTGTGCTGGCCATGTCCCTATCTGTCACGAATCGCGCGGTTCTATTGCATAGTTTTAAGTTGCAATATTACCATTCACCACTAGATGGCAGACATGGCTTGGTTGCACTTGCATGGGGTCTTGCATTGCCCTATACTACGACATGAGTAGCCGAATGATTTTTAATGGATTTTGACTCACATACAATAATATAACTTTGAGTGACTTGACTTTTGTGGGGAAAAAAAACAAGTCTTGGACTTCATATCTATTAAACTCGTGCAACCACTTGACAAAATAAAATTTCGTCCATTTTCAAAAGATAATTTTGTCATACATCTGGTTAGGAAATCTGTGGTCCTATGTGGCCCCTCTAGTAGCACTGATGAAAAATTGTGGCCTCCCTTCATCAATAGGTTGCCCATCCCTGATCTAAGGAATGATTGTCACATACATGTTAATAATGATTAACATCAAGTAGAATGTGATTGAGCCACACAGGTGCAGGGTGCAATTCCCTTCCTGTGTGGAGTTTGTGTGTTTACCCTAAGCCCGTGTGGGTTTTCTCCGGGTACTGCAGTTTCCTCACACATTCCAAAAACATGCATGGCAGGCTGATTGAACACTCTAAATGGCCCCGAGGTGTGATTCTGAGCGCAAATGGTTGGTTGTGTACCCTTGCGATTGGCAAACTAGTTCAGGGTGCTCCTACTGCCCAAAGACGGCAGGGATTGTCTCCACCCAGCCCGCGACCCTCGTGAGAATAAGCAGTTCTAATAATGGATGGATGATTATCAAGTGAAAAGTAAGGAATAATAAGGATTAACTTTAAAACTTTAAAAGTTAAGGTCAGTGCAATGGGATGGAACATCACTTAACATATAAAGATTATAATATTGAGTAAATGCTAAATGATCAATTAGCCCTGAAAATATATCATTATAATGTTGACTTCTATTTTAAGGTATTATGGTTGCACTTGTCTTGTCTCGTGGCTGACATAAAAAAAAAAAAATAGTTTAGTTGAGGGTATTTTTTTCTCAAGACAAAAATGACTTGTGTCTCAAGCCCAAGTTGTCATTCAGTCAAATTGAGTTGGACAATGCTGTGACATTTCAAGTGTAATGGCCACCATGTCATTGACACACAACACACAGTCTGTAAATTTACTTTAGTAAAGAGAAAATGAAGCAGAACTCACCAGTGACCAAGACGGCGAGGAGCACGAAGCAGAGCCGACAAAATTCCATGTTGCAAATGAAGGCAGGGCAGACGGCAAGAAAGTCAAGAGTGTGCCTCAAAGCCGGTACACCTTTCCTGTCAGCACATACACGCCCATGAGGAAATAAATTATCTTTGCTAATACCAGCTGTTGAAAGCAGCAGGTGTACACACCTTGCGTGCCGCTCAGCCGCTGACAGTACAGCGTAATCCGCCGTCGCTCACACAATGGACAGAAAACAATGGAGAACATAAACATGACGTACTTGAACACATGAAAGTCCACACTGCAAAAATAAGATCTGACCAAAGTTACGTATCTCAGATAAAACCAAACTATGTATGTCCTTATCTGGCACTTTAAAAAAATTTTACAAAGCAATTTTGGTGAAACAGCATTTCCTTTCTTTCAAGCAGTCCCCCCCCCCCGTAAAAATATTCACAAGGCATTATAAGCCACCCTACCTATCCTAACGAAAACCCGACCCCTAGTTATTCAGATTTATTTACACATTATGAGTATGTACTTAAAATAAGAACTCCCAGAATTATGGAACACACACAAAAACTCATCAGGGAGGCATCCTAACCAGGCAGAATATTTTACTGAAATTAAGTCGTATCACATCACTACTACCCCTCTCCCAACTTTTTTTTTTTCTAAGCCCAGTTTTGGAAGTGCTGCTACTTTATTTAGTACTTATGGCACAGTGGAGCCGTCATGACTGTCGTCACGCTCACTGAAGGGAATTTTGGAACAACTTTACCAGGAACCAGAAGTTCTTGCTCAACGAAAGGAACTCATACTTCTAGGAATTAGGAAGGAGCAACAATTTCTGTGGGTTGTTGTTGATCTGTAACTGAATTTGAATGGAATCGAAGGCATCCATTTTCTAATCCGCTTAACCTCACGAGGGTCACGGGCGTGCTGGAGCCTATCCCAGCTGTCCTTGGGCAGCATGCGGGCTACACCCTGAAATGGTTGCCAGCCAATTGCAGGGCACACATAGTCGAACAACCATTCACATTCATAATCACACTTGAGGACAATCTAGAGCAGTGGTTCTTAACCTGGGTTCGACGGAGCCTCTACCACGGAGGGTAAGACACATGCGACTCAATTAGTTTGACACGCCCACATGGCCATCACTGGCTGCCAATGATCACATTAGATTGCTTGTCCAATCAGTGATGAGGGAAATTTAGTTCGCTTCGGAGTGAACGCGTGACTGTCGTGATAGTATGTTAAAAAAAAGTATACCGGTACTTATCCCTTGAAATTGTATTTACTTTTTTCTGTTTTTAATAAATGTGTTTTTTAAAATATCTTGAATTTGTATAAAATATATACGGTATATTTATTTTTTACTAATGAAGGGTTCGGTGAATGTGCATATTCACTGGTTCGGTTCAGTACCTCTGAAAAGGTTAAGAACCACTGATCTAGATGATCAATTAACCTACGTGCATGTTTTTTGGAATGTGGGAGGAAACCGGAGTACCTGGAGAAAACCCACGCAGTCACGAGGAGAACATGCAAACACCACACAGGAAGGCTGGAGCCGGAATTTAACCCTGGGCCTCTGCAATATGAAGCCAGAATGCTAACCAGTCGCTCACCATGCTGCCAGAATAGAAAAGATAAACATTTTTATTTATTTTTAAGGGTGGCCCGGTGGTCAAGAGGTGAGCGCATTGACATCACAGTGCCGAGGGCGTGGGTCCGATCCCGGCTCCGGCCTTCCTGTGTGGAGTTTGCATGTTCTCCCCGGGCCTGCGTGGGTTTTCTCCGGGTGTTCTGGTTTCCTCCCACATTCCAAAAACATGCACGGCAGGGTGATGAACACTCTAAATTGTCCCTCGGTGTGAGTGTGACTCTAGCTAGTTTTTATTTTGTTTTGACTTTTGTATTTTCTATTCAGTTACTTTTCATTTGTTTTAAGAATGGGTTTGTTCGATTTTATCAGTTATTTTTTTAAAGTGATTTGTTTATTTTAGTTTTTAGTTTTAGTATTAGTTTGGTCTCTTTCCACATGAGGAGTACTGGTTGAGTGAAAAAAATAAGCCACTGAGTACTGTGTAAAGTAAAACTCCCAAACAACTGTTCAACCTTCTGATTTCTGTACATCTGTACAGTACCACCAAAATTAATACATTTAAAATCAACCCCAAAAGCACATGAATGAAATTGACAAATAATATTTAGATAATCAGCTACCATCAGCTTTTGTGAGTTTTATGAAGGAAGAGTAGGAAAGCAGCCAGGTCATGCAACGGTGGCATTTAGTGTTTGGACAGAAGCAAGTTCTGCTGATACACAAATGCAGTCAGACAAGTTTTAAAGTGCAATCAAGCGTTGCTCTCTGTAGTTTCCTATTCAGCATTGAGCAATCTTCTTTTTCTTTGGATTGTCTATCAGCTGCTCACGAGAGTGTAAGGAACGAGGAACAAAAAAAAAAAAATGCATGCATTTTCTTTCCTGCTTGTAACACATAAGGTTGCTGAAGTCAGGTTTAACCCAGAAAGTTGCCAGGCAAACGCTAATTACTCGGTGACATGGAAACAACCGTTCATAATTGCATCTATTGACAAACTAAAACCGAAAGATGAAAAATAAATACATGATTTCCGTGGGAGGGAACTGCAGTACCTGCGAAAATGAACAGGGTAAGCGAGGGGTTGCCAACCTTTTTGAGAGTGTGAGCTACTTCTTATATACTGATTAAAAAAAAAAAATTGTCCCAATTACCTTTAAAAACATGTGTTGTTATAAATAAATAATGATATTCATTTTCAGACATTGGTCACGTATGTTAATGACGTTTCACCATAATTAAAAAACAGATTGTAAATATGTGGAATACTTTATTTTTTCATACATCTCTGCCAGTGTCTGCATTTTTAAAATGATCATTTTGATAACATTGCTAAAAAAATAATAATAATGTCCTATCACTGGTGAGCTATTTTATGAAAAGCTCTGGTGGCTACTTATGTCATTCTCACGGGTAACCTGGAGCCTGCAGAGACCATGTTGGTGACACTTGGGCTAATCCATATATAGAAGATGAATGGATGGATGTATATTCGGGATGCATGTTGTTCATCCCAATCTTTTCAAATGAAGAGTTCAATTAAAACCCTTTTTACATTTAAAAGGCTTCTCTAAATATAGTTGTCAGAAACATTACGTCTACTTGGGATGGTTGAAAGAAAAAAAACAACTTTTGTCTCGTGTTTCGTTGAATAATAAATTTGATTTGAACACATTGGTCTTTGATTCAAGGCACGTCATGGTGGGGCACAGGCAAACAAGGTCGGGGGACCCAAGTGCTGGGACGCAGGGGAGGCAAGACAGGATATATTCAAACATGTATTTATGAACAAAAAGGCAAAACATCACTTAAACTGGCTGAATAACCCCAAAACAGTGGCTCACCACAACAGGCAACATGTCATGTGACAAGGCCTCGAGACCAAGTGGACATTCAAGACACTCAACTAAATATACACACGTTGATGACATAACACTGGGGAGCACATTTGTGGCAGAGGTCATCTGACTGGCTGATCCGCAAGAAGGGCACGTTGATGTGATCACATGCGGACAAAGAAATAACGAGCAGGTTCGTTCACTTGACAGTGACCTTCGTATTACCTCTGTTTGTTTCTTATTACAGCCCTTCTCTTAACGATTCGTTCATTTTCATTTATGTCGTACAGGTTATTGGTTGAAATTTTTGAAATGTTCAATCTTGGTTTCATTTTCTATTAACCTATCCCGACACTGGGCAATTAGCAGTCTATGCCTGAGGCCTAGACACACATTCTCAATCAAACTGACGCTCTCATTGAATAGGAATGCAAACTAGTCCAACAACAATGACACAAAACACACATACACATGAAAATGATCGATATCTTAACTCAATAACATCAGTCTTTTTCAGAATTCTAACAAGCTATGTTCTGAGTTTCATTTTTGTCGAGGCCAGTTTTCTGTTTAGCCATTAAAATAAAGCAATGTCTGATTTGACTTGTTCGTTTGAAGTAAATTTCAATAACGTAGCAGCGGTATGAGGTAAGGAAGTACAAATATTTCATTACTGTACTTGGGTAGATTTTTCAGGCAGGTTTATGCTTGAGTATTTTTCTGACGGAAGACGAAGGCTATTTCAAAGAAAGAACGGGAAGTTAAACAGCGGCCTCTTGTGGACAACCATATATTACCACTCAAGGTTACTTTTGCCAAAAGACCGATCTCGGTCGTTTCTCAATCAGAAATGCCCACTACCGTACGAATATCGTAATAATTCCACACATTGCTTTTACAGCTACAGTATTTTTTTAAATTGAACTCGATATTATAGATTAAATGATGCCACTTTTTATCTTTCATTTGACAATACAGTATACAGTACCTATATTAAATGTTGCTAATAAAATGAGTGTTTGTATTCATGTCTAAATTTCCCCATTGTGGGACTAAATGTTACCGTCTTAATAAAGATCAATGTATGCTGAATGTGAGGCAACAGATTCAAAACTCAGTGATGCGTTACTCCAAGATGTGTACATTTTCACTCATGATTGATCTAATGTGTGACTTTTCCCAGTCTAGTCATCAGGCTAGAATTACTCTTCAAAATCACAAAATGTTACTTTGCAGTCTGTACTTATTTTAACTTTAAGGCGATGCCAGGATTTCAATGAGTAGTTTCTTCCACTACCACCACCACAGTGGTTTAAGCAAATTCGTTAAAGTAACTAAGTAACTTTTGCAAAGTAACTGTGGCAAGACTGGCAAAACTAAATTGAGAACACTGTAATCATAAAAAAAAAAATCTAGAATGAATTGAGACCAGCAGTTTCTGTACAAACATAACATTGTTGTATTGTGCAGCTTTTGCTTTGTACCTCTGAGATGTTTTCCATAATTGTCAATGTTCTAAATGTACGATGGACCAAGTGTAATTATATGTAACCCTTTCAGGGAAAGTGGTTACTACAGTGAACAGCTTATCATTTTATCAGGTTACAGGGTGAATGAAAGGGTTAAAATATTGAGTATAATTTTTAATCTGAGTGAGATTCAAATTGCTGTTCTGATTTTTTGGGCTTCAGGAGTATTGAGTAAATGACAAATGAAAATTTATAATATTAGAAGTAGTAGTAATAGTAGTTCCGGTAGTAGTAATTGTCATCATTATCATCAATATCAACAATAATAAAAACAAGTTGGAGTACAAGACTGAAAAGATGACACAAGCCGTGATGGGAAAAAAAACAACCCTATTAACCATTATATTTTATTGTCAAACTAAAGCCTGCTATTTACACTTGACACTTTACTAAGGCAAATGCAGTATGCCTCACAAATAGAAAATGTTTACATTTATACACATCATCAATATAAAGCCAAGTCTCAATCCCCAAAAGCTATTCATAAACTATGTGTCACTTCCAGAGACGAGAGTATCATAACGTCAGCTACAAGAACATATTTAGGAACAGGAATTGCATGTTTGACATTTTCTATTCACTGACCTTGCAGCACTTCTGTGTTCAAAGGTTAAAGGCATTTTTTTTTCAAGCGGTAGGTAGTTTGTTGTCGTTTTGGTTTTGTCCCTTCAAATAAAGAACTCTCTTGCACAACACAGGACTGAACTCAAACCCTGCAAATACATTGTAAGGGACAGACAACGATTTGTTCAAAATTGATCTGTGAAAATATCTTCATAGCATAAATCCAAATAGCTAGAGCTACAAATACCGGTAATAGATTTGCTGTACATAAATAAAATCTGGCATCTGAATATAAAATCTTTTTGGGACACAAGCAGTATATCCTGTGGGTGGGGAAATGGATCTTTACAAAAATGATATGCATTCATTTGCTTTGTTCATTTACACTTGAAACTATATTATATGTCCTGTATTCCCATAAAAAAAAGACAACTCCAATCAGCAAAAGCAGTACAGACAGTATATGAATGGTGTTAGCGCTATGTCACCCCAATGATAACATGATCCACAACCCAAAATTAATTACGTTTGAGATGAACAGGTGATCGTCGACATCAGGTGAGTAGGGATACCAAAAACACTATTGTGGAAAGGATTTCACTTCAAGAGACAAGCAATGGAATTTTGATCTTAAAATGTATCTGAAACCACAGCATCAACAACAAATCAAGACTATTAGACACGTGCTCGCTTAAGGGATGCTTTTGTCATTCACTCATCCTTCCCTTAAAAAATGTCTCATTTATCTCTCACATTTGAGAGACCATAATGCTTATTTTAGAGGTCATAAATGGGACTTACTTGTGAATAGTAGGATATTTGAGTCAAAGTTAAGACCATGACTCAGGCCATCATTACATTTTTTACATAGTAGTTGAATTCGTCTTTTAGCTGTAAATGAAACAAGTGACCTCCCCCAAAAATGAAACGTTTTCTACTCCGCTTATCCTCACGAGGACATCATGAGAACAACTACAATCTGTTTGTCTCTAGAAAGCATAAAAAAGTACAAACCGGAAAGCAACTACCGTTGAACAGATTAGTTTACTCTGAAACATTTTTTTTCTTGGCATCTTAGTGTAGTTTGGCATTTTCTTATATCACTCCCACTTAAAAGATTCAACATTTTAAGATTTCACTTTAAACTCAAAATTTGACTCGGCTAATAAAGAATTTTGTCCAGAACACTCTATACAGTATAAGGTCACAGGTAGTTGTGTAATCATAATTGTATAAAGAGTGATGAGCAGTTGTTAAAGTAAAAAAATATATATATATATATATATATATATATATATATATATATATATATATATATATATATATATATATATATATATATTTCCCCAACACCATATATATATATATATTTTTTTTTTTTACTTTAACTGCTCATCACTCTTTATACAATTAGTTTTAAGAATAAGATTAAAACTAAATCATACATAATGCTTCTGAGCGCATAACTTGACGAGTAGTTAAATATAGTTCTTTTGAATTAAAAAAGACAGCAGTTCTATTAAATAGACAGTAGACACTCCTGTTTGAATGTCTTTCCTTGACTTGAGCGGAGAGAATAACTTAGCCTTTGTTTTTTAATTAGACACTTTAGAAATGTATACAATGTTTGTTTTTACAGTACCGGCTGCCGTTGTTCGTGGGTAACGTGGCTGGATTAGCGCAAAGATGATCGCAGCATGAGTTAATTCATGAAATTAAAGAGCATTATTTCTGCTCTGGTACACTCACTGGCCACAGTCAAATTAGATCTGTCGCAAAATATTTGCGTTGGCAAGGATGATAAAAGTAAAAGAGGTGATCCTTTAAAAATATGCTTATTACAGTAGTTGTGTTTAAGTGCCCTGGATCCAACTAGGGTATGTGAAAACTTCTGTTAATGTGATGCATTGTAGTTTTCCTCCCATAGAATCATAAAATGATCAATGCCCCTTTGATGCCTGCGCATTCATTCTAAGATGTACCTAATTGGGTGGCCAGTGAATGTATGTGTATAAATAACATTGCAGTATAACGTTATTTCAGCTCCATAATTACAAGTGTGACATTTTGCTTGGCATGTTTATGTGCCAGCTCTTAATTCCCGTTGCTCCTCCGTCCCCAAACACACTCACGCAGGTTCTAGTGGCCCCCGCCGGCATTGCCGCTTCCCGACGTCCAGTCGATTATTATGAAGCTGAGACTCATTATCATGAAGGAGACACCCAAGGCGGCAAAGCAGGCGGCCTATAATAAAAAAGTTGGGAATAGCATCAATGCATCGCCGGAGCCTTCACACGATCGAGATAGTGGAACAGGTCGAAATGATCTCACCAGGATCTTGGGAAGAGAGCTCATGGGTTCGCTTTCTTTGGGAACAATGCGGATGTAGAAGACAGCAGGGAAGATGAAAATAAGGCAAGGAGCAGACGTGGCACCTGGAAACATGAAGCATAAACGTGTGCAACAAACATTAGCAGCACAGTATTTCAGCACTGTATGCAAGTTCTTGGTAATATTCACACAGTCTCAATATGTGTGCACTAAAAAAATAGCCGGATTGCTTTGCTAGCCCACTTCCTGGGTAGCTGTTGATTTTCAGCAGATCGGGTTGACATTTTTTAAAGTGGTGAGTAGATTACTTAATGTACAAATGTGTTATTTTCTTTCATGTGAGTTCGCATAGAAACTTTCCAAAATTCATGACGTTTTAAAATAATTGTGAAACTTTTTCCACAAAAAGTTGCAAATGATAATCAAGAGAGTGTAAGTGAAAAAAGTGGGACAAATACAAAAACAAGTAACAAATGAACAACAAGCTAGATGGATAAGTGTGCACACCCTAAAAGTATTGCTCTAATGACAACCCGCAAGTCTTTTTGGAGTAAAGTCTATTCATTTGGTATATCCTGATACTTTTTGACCATTCTTTTTTTGGAAAAAGTGTTCCAAATGTGTTGTGAGGACATCAATGGTGGTCTTCAGTGCACCCAACACAACGCAAATATTGCCTGTATTATCGCTGATGACCCAAAAGGGTCAAAGTGTGTTCAAGGTCGTCTCTCTGCCAGTATTGTTGTTGACAGGTAACTCGGCTTCTATCCCGCTATACCACTGATGTATGTTAAAAGGCACTCTATGTTTGTACCCCGGCGTGTTTGTCAAGCTGTCGGCTGCCTTGAAAACGTCCTTGGCAGTACAGTATGTAAACGGAAACGCTTTCAACTTTCACCTGGCCAAAGAAAGATGACCCCAATTCCGTGAAATAAGTGGCACAGTAATATTGACTCCATTTGGCTGACTTTTTTTCCTTCCCCTTTTATCTGTCAACATGCAATGGTCACGTTTTTTATTTCCACGGAGGGGTACTGAACGGGTAGAATAATGTCAAATTCAGTTCAGACTGTAAACACAGAGACAATAAGTAAATCATAATCCTAAATTAGGATACTAATTTAGATACAGCTGTATATTATACATTAGAGAGTAGCTTTGCAAAGATATTAAAGGGGAAGTCGCTACCAGTGTGAGTGGCTGGGGACCAATCCATGTTTACCGGAGTCACTTGGGACATGTTACAGCTCACTTGTGAGCCTAATAAACAACAGCACTAAAGAAAAGGGAGAGCGATTGCGGAAGTGTACCTAATGTGGCCTGTGAATATAGAGCTTCCACTTCGGTGAAAGCCGATATTTATAGTACTGTAGTACGAAATAGCTTTGAATAATATGTACTAACCGATGATCCCGAAGATGCCCAGAATGTTGGGGGCGAAAATGACCAGCATGTTGATAAGCATGAGTAGAACCAGAGCGATGGCGATGTGACGCAGCCAGCTGAAAGCCTTGGTGGGGAACAACATCTGCTGGATGGCTCTGCGCACCTGTGTACACACACACACACACACACACACACACACACACACACACACACACACACACACACACACACACACACACACACACACACACACGCACGCACGCACGCACGCACGCACGCGGCCAGGCAAAATGAGATTAGCCACATTACTGTGCTGTACAGTTGCATCCAAGCGGATGAAAGTGGAAACTTACGGGGAAGAGCACGATGGGGACGGTGAGTGTGACGGCGGTGAGGACAGCCACACGCACGCACAGGATCAAAGTGTCATAAGGATCAATGCGGCTGTAAGTGTGAAGCAATTCTGGCTCCACGTTGCCTGCAGGAATACATTCATTCCGAAATGTAGTAAATATTCAGTACATTCATATTTTCACATTTTTTTTATTCATTAAAAAATGTGTTGTTCATAATCTTATATTTACAGTTGATGTAAGTATATAAGTAAAAAGCACCAAGTTGAAATGCCAGGTTTCTGTGATGTAATAAAAAATGACTTTTGTTATTAAGACCCTATTTTATAGTAACAAACTCTCATTGAACATCTGTATCTGTAATAAGGAGATTAAACATTCTAACATTTTCTTTTATTGCATTTAACTATAACTCACTATATGTGACCAATGACAAAAATGAGTTTGACATTCTTGTTGTAAAAGTAGCACCGTATACGTTCTGTTAAACACTACAAAACAATCAATGTGTGGATATGATTTGGAATCACAGATGAGGGCTCACCATAGAAGGTTAGGTAGCCAAAGAGAGCTGCCAGAAAGTACATGGTGTACATGACAAAGATGGAGATGTTGGACACCTTCTGCATCTTCTTTTTAGTGGGGCTGCAAAAAAAAAAAAAAAAAAGTGCCATGTAGTTTGAATTTTAAAAAATGATTAAAACGTGCATTTTAGGGACAAGCAACTCACTTGCGGAGCTCAGTATAAATGGGGAGGACCTCAGGGTGGCAAACAAAGGCGAAAGCCAAGATGGGGATGGTGTAGGCTGTCTGGAGAAGCACACAATACATTACACCTACAGGAAGTGAACAAGGAATAATAATATGAATTGTTCATTTCTAAGCTGCTTGATGGACGTTCTTCCACACTAAACCCATCCAAGAATGTCTTCATGAACCTTGCTTCCATCTCGGGTGTTTGGGCTCACCTGTGAGTTGAGGGTGAACATGCGCGGCGCGCAAAGGGCGTCGTCCTCTTCGCGAGTCAGGAGGTGATCGCCACCGTGGTTCGACACGTTCAAGCTGGGGTGGGCCGTGGTGTGGTTAAGCGAGTTGAACTCCTCAAAGTGGCATGGAATTTGGAACTTCTTGTAGATGACCTGTAAGGAGAGAAAGGGTATTTGAAAGGGCACTGCTTGATGAAGACATGAATGGGGCTCATGACAGAAAGAAGTGGTGCGCTACCGAACTTAGCAAAACGCACAACTACACTGGCCACTAAGTTGTTAGCATAACGTTACAACCTGAATCACATTGTAAGCTTTCCAAGTTAACTTCATTTCAAGGTGATGATCGGAAACATTGACAAGGACATCCACCTCTATGCCTATTTGTGACTCTTCCAGTCTGTCTTTATCTCTAATTTCAACCATCCGATGACATTTTGTGACATTTGAACAGCATCCTGAAAAGGAACATTTTCAAGACAATTTCTAGCTGAACCAGCAAATGCAGTGTGCCATTCGTGGATCAAACATTTGTTGTGAATTTCCCTTAACCGTTCCCTCCTCGGTCAACATACCGCAGTGAGGAAGAACACCATGCAGCTGAGAGAAAATCCGCTGGTATAGCCAAGGTAACCTGAAAGAGTAACAGAGGAGAGAGAGAGATAGATAGATAGATAGATAGATAGATAGATAGATAGATAGATAGATAGATAGATAGATAGATAGATAGATAGATAGATAGATAGATAGATAGATAGATAGATAGATAGATAGATAGATAGATAGATAGATAGATAGATAGATAGATAGATAGATAGATAGATAGATAGATAGATAGATAGATAGATGAACTTCGAGTCAAACAGTATGTGGAAGGGGATAGCATGTCCACTTACCCAGCTGCTTCATCAGGGCTAGGGGCAGGATGACACTGGCAGAGACCATGATGACCAGGTAGTTGCCATTCAAGTACCAAAGACTATTAAGAACAGGAGGGGGGAGTATACTTATTTGAGCTCATGGATTTTGAATGTCATGTCAATTATCATTTTGCTTACTGTGCAAGTGCAACTGTATTGATTTATATGAGTCCCCAACAGTGAAATCCAGCACATTGAAGTTTTGCCGTGACGATACTATGCAGGCCACGCAGCCCCTAAAACATGCATGACCTTTATTGCATTTGAAATTTCAAGGTTGGCACTGCCCCCCTTTCAATCCTGTGTTGCTGACTCACCACCTACTAAATGTGAACACTGTATGTACCTCCCCTATTCAACAAGCTCTCCATTGATGGCATTCATAAAACATAACACCTGAGGGATATCCAGTACAATATGTGGAGTAGATAGAAGTTCCCGATGCTGATTGACCTATCCTAATTTCAACCATAGGAAATAATACAGGCATGTGTTCCTCAAGCTGGTACCGCCACAAACCTTTTATTTTGGGTTGAACTGCAAATTGTTCCAATTTTGGGGTATTTGACTTGGGAGGGTCCACCGAAGTAAACCTATTTGCACAAAATTTTCATCACCAATGTTGCTTTGTGTCTGTCCGTCATGGCTGACCTACACTTTTGTGGGATGGACCTCCAGTATCTTTCTTCCATTGTTTTGACACTCCTTGAGAACAGTTTACAGTCAACAGACAATGTGTTTAACGATGTGTTTAATGGCGCGTCAAAAAAGATTCCTTACCTGACATGCCAAACAAAACAAATATCATCACGAGGGTGCAACGATGGTAAAGTGCAAACATCGATCGTTGGCATCCGTGTAGCAGGACGGGTGCTCCAAGTGTGTATATCTGTGTGTGCGTGTGTGTGTCTTTTTGAAGTCCAACAATTGCAGGTCATGTCATCTTTTAAAAACCTCCCAGCAGGTCATTGCGGCTCAGTTTTCACATCAAACTTAGCCAAGCTCAGGTACTGTGTACCAGTTGACAGATCAAAAGAACAAGACAACTCTTGCAGGTTGTTAGAAAAATATAAGCCAGATAACATTTATTTGATGGAATTATAACCTCATATCAAGTTTTGTTTTGGTGTGACGATAAGAAAGCTGGCAATGTTTCTCTTTCTCTGAAATATTGGATCAACACTGCTGTGAGACTACGCAAGACATCTGTGCATGCAGCAACGTGATCCCCCCTTGTTCATGTCTGTGTTGATGTTCCTTGTGTGTATATGTGACCTCACCTAAGGAAAACTGGGCAGACACTTCTTAGAATAAGTCATCGGGTTAGATTTTAACTGTCTTCTTGCCGTTTTTATTAAATTGGAGCTCTCATTAACCTCAAAGTACTTGTTATGTTTCTTTTCCCAGAAAGAGTTAGCATTTTTTCATTGACATGGTTACAGTATGCTGCAAAAATGTAAAAATGTGGCAGATGATGGATCACCATGTGTGATGTTGGAGTTGACCCGCACTAGCAACTACGGGCTGCAAATACATCGTTGACATTCTATTATTTTACATGACATAACTGGTTAACTTCTTTTTACACTTCTACAATTCAAATTGAGATGAGGTGCCGTTTTGGCAATTTTTTTTCGGACTTACTCGTTTATCATTAAAATCAAGATTGTTGTGATGTATTAATATTACAGAACCTTGAGTCCTTCGGTATTTCTAAATCGAATTCAGCCATTCTGCTTCTTTTTAAATCAGACAATCAAATATACAATCACGTGTTAATGAAACAATTTCGACAGAAGTTTTAATACTGTTTTTCAGTATTTAGATGGAGACATTAATGTTATGTAACGTAACATCAGCTCGTTTTCAAAAGTTTGCATCATCACACTGTCGGAGTGTATAAAGAACAGCCGAACAGTTTAAAACCTAACCATGTACACAACTTTCAAACGTTCGTGCGCCTTCCTTTTTGTATTTTGTAACATAGCTCTCATACTGACAAGAACCCCGGTTGCGTGTTCTTACATTTCACTTTTGAAATGGGCCTTTATGTAACCAAGTGAAATCTGACACTTTGTTTGCTTCCGAGCCAGAAGAGTCAATTGAAAGTTCACACGCCCGATTTCAACTTCACCTTGTGTGGCCAATCACATAAAAATGCACTTTATTTTTACCTCTAATCGTGTGTTCGCATCTCGTACTGCTATATATACATTTATATCATAATATTTTAATTACTTCTGAAGTGGAAGGCGTCATTTTGTTCGTCAGCCTCAAGTCATCGGCATCTATTTTAAGAACCGCGGGCTGGAAATAAAAAAAAAAAAATACACACACAACTCCCTCCGCCCCTCATTCCACGCTGGCTGCTCGATGCCATGGATTGGAGCGGCAGGAGGCACGCCAGGCGGACATGAACCTTCGATGAGGGGCGGCACAGAGGTGACATGTCCTCGCCCTCAGAATGAAGACCTCGTGTCACCATCTGCTGCTGTCACTTGTTTGTGTACATCTGGTGAAAGGTCAACTCATTGAACTCAACATGTTCACAGCCAACATAAATAACCATATTTTTGCTTTGTGTAAGTGTAATTGTGAGGTGTCCCAACACTTGTCTGTCTTGTATATCCTTACTTCTCATTCTGTGGTAATGTTGCTTTAAGTACTGTATACACGGGAAGTGAAGGATGGGCGTGTCCCAAAGCTATGTGGCAGCAGTCCTTTTGGAGCATGTTTGTTTTTACATTGGAAGAGGCAGAAGGAACCCAGAGCAGTGCTGTGCGGTCTGATGCAAAGCAACTTAGGCATGACTGAAAGTTGACCTTGCGGCTATACCAAATGAGCTGACAGCAAGACAAGCCCCGCCCCCCTGCTCGTTCAATTACAAGCTTCCATTCTCATCACACCCCTCCAGTACCAGCTGATCAGCCCTGGACTGGGTAAGCTGTGAAGTCACAAGTGTTGGGCTGTTAATGCTGCTACTCACTCTGCGTTAGGGTCAGCCTTCAAGAATGCTTGGATGACCAGAGGTAACTCGGACTTCACAATGTACAAGTAGCTGGACATGGCTGCAACAGAGAGAAAATATCCAACTGTGAGTGCACCTCACTGTAATAACTGGCAGACTCTTAATGTGAAATCTGCGACGGTAGATATTAGGGTCAATGATGCTATTTCATCATTCCAAAAGCCCCATTCCATTTTAAATCAGGCCCACTAACCATCTAGTCCTATATTTATTATATTCATCTCACGTGTAAGGTAATTCACACAAATTCTATTTTTTAATTTATAATCTCATCATTGGATTTGGATTTCTCAAAAATAATACAGCACAAAACTTTCCCACCGCAGCTTTATGTAATGCTGCTTTCCTTGACATTCCAAAACAGGCCCCTGATGACTAAAGAATATAAAGTGAAAGTGGCTTCAACTCTTGAGCTTTAAGAGTGATATTATCCACCTGCACTGCGAAAAACTGTCCTAACAGTTTTTTAGCGTTCATCTTAATTTGAGGAGATTATAGCCCTCCGCAACAGGCATGAGCATCGCCAACACTGTGGGTGATGCGATATCCATCCATCTATCGATCCATTCATTTATCCATCCATCCGCCGCCAAGGGACAATTTAGACTAGAGCAATGGTTCTTAACCTGGGTTCGATCGAACTCCAGGGGTTTGTTGAATCGGTCTCAGGGGTTCGACGGAGCCTCTGCCATGGAGGGAAAGGCACACTCGACTCAACATGTCAATTAGTTATGACACGCCCGCTTGGCCATCACTGCCTGGTTCATTTTGTACACAATTTAAAAAAAAACTTATATCTTGAAATTTGATTTATTTATTTTTTTCTTTTTTTTTAATGAATGCATTTTTTATGTCTTGAATTTGTAAAAAAAAAAATCTTATTTTTATTTTTCACTAAGGCGTAGAAAAATAAGTAGTGTGTTTCCGGTAACATGAAATTTCAGCATAGGGTCGGTAGGTCGGACAACGGGTTTTTTTTAAATCTTTTTTTTGCCCCCCCCCCATCAAAAATGTAAACAAAATACTCATAAAACATAAAACAAGGAGACATTTTTACTATTATTGAAACCCCCGCTCGCAAGGCGGCGAGAGAGTTGGGTACCCCCGGCTGGGTGTCTCGTTACCTCTGCGTCCCGCGTCCTAGACGGCCCGTGGTGTTCGTCAAATAGTTCGCTGAATCTTTTCGATTGGATGCTATTTTCTTAAGATTATGGTGCGAGCATGCGACTGCGACACACAAAACGCGGTTTAAACTGTTGTCGGAGATCGTGGCCGCCGCCATGATTCAATGTTGTTGACAGACGACAGGGCAAACGACGCGCACGCTCAACGTGAATATCGCCAGAGTTTGCAACGATGTGAACGCCCTAAATTCATCTTTCCTTTTATTATTTATAATTTTGTATGTGGTTTTATTGTTCTTGTTTTGATTGTAAAGCGTCCTTGAGTGTTTTGAAAGGCGCTTATAAATGAAATGTATTATTATTATTATTTGTGGCATGTTATAACCACAGCCACAGGGTCAGTTTACGACGGCGTGACGTCACGGCCGTAAAAGTGTTCATATGAAAAGGTGACTACAGTACTGACAATAAACGGCAGTGAGCACAGAGCCAGACTCCCCGCGTTTTATTAAACACAACAATGGCAACGAAGATGGAGCTTCCACTCTCGCCTCTTCCTCCGTTCCTCGCCCTGCCTGGCTAGCCGCCTGTCCGGTGGCCCCGCTGGTTGGAATCCTTCGAGACCTTTATTGAAGCCGTTGGCCTCGCCGACGAATATCGCGTGAGTTTGCACCGATGCGTGAGTTTGCACCGATGTAAACGCTCTAAATTCATCTTTCCTTTTATTATTTATAATTTTGTCTGTGGTTTAAAAAAAATAATAATAATACTCTTTATTTATAAGTGCCTTTCAAGACACCCAAGGACACTTTACAATATCAAAAAACACAAAACAATACAAAACAATACGGGTTGAGCAGCGGCAGCCAAACGCGCCAGCGGTCACTCAACCTGAGGAGAGTCTCTCTCTCTCTCTCACCTCCAGGACATCTCCACGGGTTTTATTGTTCTTGTTTTGATTGTAAAGCGTCCTTGAGTGTTTTGAAAGGCGCTTGTGAAATGAAATGTATTATTATTATTATTATTACACAAAAATGTAAAAGGTTTGAAAAAAAATGCCGACCGTAAAGTTTTTGTTCGAGGTAGAAATTCTCGGTCGGTCGGGTTACCGGAAACACACTACTTTTTTTTCTACGCCTAATCAAGGGTTTGGTTAATGTGCATATGAACTGGTTAGGTTCGGTACCTCTAACAAGGTTAAGAACCACTGGACTAGACCATTAACCTGCCATGCATGTCTTGGGAATGTGGGAGGATACCGGAGTGCTCAGAGAAAACTCACACAGGCACGGGGAAAGCATACAAATTCCACACAGGAAGGCCGTAGTCGGAATCGAACCCTGCACCTCTGCACTGTGAGGCGTACGTAACCAGTCCACCGCCCGTAATGGGATATGTGCCTCCAAAAAATGCTAATGATGTAATTCATTGACAATTAGTCCAAAGCTACGCCCCAGTGTGATATGATATGACTCACCTCCAATGTTCTGCAGAGTGATTGCAATGCCGGCGGCCATTTTGCCAGGAGTGCCAAAGGCCCTGAAGCCCAGTTGTTCGTAAGCCCGAATTCCTGAAACCAAAAAATTGTCACTCAATATCTCAGAGTCACTGCCTACAATTCGTGGACCATTTCTCCCACAAGTGTTCTTGGGTAAACGTGATGGGCTTTGTCATACCCAACTTTATAAAAAAAAAAAACACTACAGTATATGCATTCTCCTTCTTATAAGCTTCTGAGGGTATAACAAAAGTGAAAGAACCAACATCTTAAACTTTCTATAAATAGCTGTTTAACATTCTTCAGAGGTAAGAGAGACGATCATTTGAATATTCAATATGTGAACATCCGGTTAAAACATTCTCACCCACGATGCCAGAGGATTTGAGAAGCAGATGAATGGAATAAGATGACAAGGCAGCCACTGCAGTCAGAAGAAACCTGCAATATGATGCAATTACGTTACATATTCTGTCCATGTCCATTTCAGTTATTCATACACTGGTTGGAAAGCAGTTCACATTCTAAGGATAGTGTCTGACTACTTTTGTCTAGCGTTGCCAGTTCTTTCCATGCCATGTTAGAGAAGTGCTGCTGTTCAGCTCCCCATTTTTGTTCAGCTGCTGTTAGTTAGCAATGATTCTCAGCTTGTATTGACACGCTTTTTTGTAAAACGCCAGTTTGGATCATTCGTGATTGTTGACATGCATTTCAGTCCAACTGTTTGTGACGTTTGAAAAAATGGGCATTGAGTAAAACTTTTGACTGCCATGTTAGCTTCTCATTTTAGCCACTAGCTAGCTAGCTGCCACTGGTAGAACATCATATGTGTCATTTATGTACTATGTTTTGACATTTCAGATTACATTAGTGGCTCATTTATTGTTCTTCCTGACTGTGAAATTGATGTGAGTGTTGGTGGGTGGCTAAGGTTAAATTAGCCTGTGCAGGCCACGCACTAGCACCGTCGATTTGCAGTCTGGTCGCGGAGAGGAAAACATCTCAGGCTCGTGCTCAAGTTTCAAAAACAAAAAGCGAACAGAAAAATACTGGTAGTCACTCAAGGGCTTGGAAAATATAGCCGAAGAAATTTGGCAACAAGCTGCTCGTTCCATTTGATGGCCTGTAGCTGCTTGGTATCGAAACAGAAACATTCCCCTATATCTTTGTGTATTATGATAAAACAACGTCACAGAACTTTACTAAGTCAGCAAAGAACCGTTTTAAATTGTTAAATAATAATAATAACAATAATAATGTCTTCTCGAAAGAAAAAGTGAGGTACACATTTGCGACTAAAGATCAAAGCATTTTTGTTGTTTTCAACATATTAGATGGTTAATTTCTGCTTGTGATGTTAATCTGTTAATGTATACATAAATAAATATTAATATCATGGGGACAGTTGGACTCTGGAAGGAATTATTCTAAACAGAGGCTCACAAAACCTGAGCCCGAGAGAGACACATTGGTTACAATTGCCAGCATCTCAGAAGAGATCATGTCCTATAATAAACCCATCTATATGTATGCTCTCTCACAGACTCCAGAAAGGCCACAGCCCCAAAAATAGCCCAACCTGCAGCCCTAATGTGGGATCTGGATTTGCTCATTTATGTCCTCTTACCATGTGCACAGTGCAGCTGTCAGACATGGCCTTGGTAGCCGCTGGTCATTTAGTCTGCCTGCCTGCTTGTTTGAATGCAGGATGCACCAAGTGGCAGGAGTGGGATAGATAAAGAGTCTAACGTGAGCTACAGGACACAACCGCAAGCTTATAAACACACCTGCAAGTTTGCCTGACCTCTTTTTGGATGTATAATAATCAACCTGTATGGAATCTTTACTACCTCAATGTTTGGCCTTAATCTTACATTCCACGCCTCACCTGAGACAAGCCAATGGGATAGAACTGAGTTCGGCATTCTCTGAGTGCTCTTGTTGTGTTTGTACGACAGATTTTTGGCTGATCTCTGAATCTCATTAGACCCTGCGGGTGTGTCTAATGAAGTGTAGGTAGGTAATGTGAGTGAAGCAGCAACAACTGTCCATTGAGAAAACACGCAGTCACCAAACATGTAAATGCTGGCGCTTTCTCAGGGTTTAGCTTCTATCTGACGTGAGTCAGAGCTTACAAGGCCTTCACCCACCCTGAAATACTGACTGGACTTAAGGGCTTGGGAAAGGGGATTTGATGTGGGTGGACCCTCTGACCAAATAGGAATGGAGAACGGTGTGTTCACTCGCTTGTTCATTATGACAAACAGCATTTCCATTAATGTGTGGGGCTATATAGCCTTGAATCGTATTGAATATTACTGCTTTTATTGTACTGTAACAAAACTATATGATGCTGTAACTACCCATTCAACATACAGTGAATGGGTAGTTAGAAATAACACTGGTCAACACATTTTTTGCCAATTCTCTCAATCAGTGATACAAGTAAACTTTTCTAGATTAAGTCTTTGTGCTGATTCCAAATATGTCCTAGTTTTTTCTCTAGCATATCCGGTTTTATAACAATAATAATAAAATGTCATAGCAGTACATAGCATGGTGCAATTCGTATTGCGCAAGCTTTTATAGATTAAATTGATAAAATATCTCAAAATCCTGATGAGCTAGATAACAATAGACATTATTGAAAACGGCATTAAAAATATGTGAAGGGACACATTCCTATCAAGCCATCTCTGATTAAAATTTGCTCTTGACCAGTGTAGTTTATCACCGTGTGTCATGCAAAACACCTTTTTCAACATAACTTCTTGAGAGTATCCGCAACCATTAAACTGGTTGTTTGTATGCTATTTTCTGGAGTCCTTTTTCACCATTAAGATGAATTATCCTGCAATGGCTAGCTGAAGTTAGCCTGGCAGGTTTAGAGAACGTTGATTTTTCTTGATTTTTGTCAAGCTGAAATGAGTCCTAAATAGGGCACTGAATATCTTTGGTACTACTCACAAGAAGAGGAGTATGCCAGTGTTGGCCATGGCATAAGCCAGTCCCAGAATTCCACTTCCCATAATGGCATTACCCAGGTTGAAGACAGACATACCAAAGGAGGTTTTCCCTTCAAACTGATACAACAAACAAGCAAAAAATATATATATAAAATAATAACAAATGAACAAACTCAGAATGTAGTCGTTTGTGTTTTCTCACATCTGTGAATCGGACTGGTTTCTTTCCATCCGCACCGGGCAAAAATTCCTCATTCTCCATTCCTCCATCTGGGTCATCGAATCTAATGTGAGACGTGAAGGCAATTATTTAGAGTGAATGTGAAACGCTTATTTCATTCCCAACATAGTTCAAAGCTTATGGTTCATTCAAGCCAACAACAATAAATTAAATTGAAATTCAGTATAAACCTGTCATACCTGACTGTTTGAGTGCCATTTCTGTGCAAGGATCCACCCATTGACGCAATAAAATAAACATGCAATAATGGAAAACAAAAGCAAACAGGCATTTAGTCGACACTCGCCCAACCTGTTACGAAGCTCATCAGCAATGACAAAATCTTGCAACAAATACACTTGGCACTGCACTTGGACATGCTTTGTGAAGTACAAGAAACACTCACTGATCGTCCTCGAGCGATGTCTTCATTGGTACGTCAACATCATCGCCGAGGTTGTAACTTTTGCCATTGGATAAAATGTTCATCTCAGACTGAGCTTGATCCATTGTGAAAGGTGTCACGGATGCTCGGTGGATTATTCGTTGTCAGCAAAATTCAGTGTCTCTAATGGAGAAGGAACCACATGTTACACATTAAGCAAAGTGGACAATGGACAAATAAAATGGATGGACTATTCAATTAACGCCCTACTTTGTAATATGAACCCACAAATCTGCAAGTAATGACCACTCTCAAGAGGTTTGTCATTGTTTAGATGCCACAAGCTGGCAGCAAAGCCCCGATGTCAAAATGAAACTCCCCAACTCACTTCAAATCCATCCTAGATCCCAAATTGCCACCAGATGCCGCAAAATTAATTCTTACATTACTTTGGCCGGAGCTCAAAAAGAGCGAAAGGTGAGGTTTTCAGTGAGTAATAGAAGAGATGATCCCTCAAAAAATATGCAAATACACGAAAGCCGAATTCTGAATATGTAGCCTGTACTGTATTTTGCTGTGTGAATGAAACATCATCACATATTGTTAGCATGATACATAATTGGCCAAGTCATTTTGGAAAGTTGTTCTTAGAACAAGAAATTCAGCAAACAAGCGGAATCCAGTGGCCTCGATTTAACATTTGCGGCTTACCATTACCAAGATAATGAAGAAAAATAAAAAAACGCCCAGTTTTTTAGCACTTCAATATTATTTTATTTGCTCTAAGCTAGAATGACTTCTGTCATTATGACGTTATGCTATTGGACTAAGGCTATATAAGAGCTCAATTGCATTTGGATCTGCAGGAGTGAGCGATTTAATTCCAACGTAGGGCAGCGCTCATCATTTTGCCCGTCCAAAATATTCATTGAACGATACATATATTTTTGTGGTTGTAGTTTCATTGCAGCAATGCACCGGATCACACTTAGAGCTGTGTCTGATCATTTGTTTCAGTTGTATTATTTGTCTTTGCGGTTCAATGGGCTGAAAATACAAAATACCACGAGGAACCTTTCGCTTAAAAGTTGAAGGCAAAATGTTTCCTGTGATTTGGTAGCTCTCTTTGCAGAATATCGCAGCTCGGCCAGGCAAACAAATCACACAGTCTCAGGTCAAGGCCTGGGGGGGAGGGGGTGCTCTTGTGTTTTGCGTACTGCGTGTCACAAGCAAGCGGCAAGCGGATTCTCAGAGGCGGCACTAGTTTCACACGGTGGAGCAACGGCCGGTGCAACAGATAATAAATGGTTTAACAATACTACTAATAATAAAACCACTCAAAACAGCAGCTCTCAAATTACTTGCAACATAGCTTGGACAAGTAAGCTAATATCACAATCCCTTATAAACTTAGTGCTCATTTTTACATGAACCTGATTGGAACATGCAATGGAACCTCGATAGTCGAAATCCTCAATGAGGAACCAATTTAGAGGTACAACTGGAAATAGCCATAGAACTAGAAACAGTAGCTTCAATACAAAAATGGCCGACTTCTTGTGAATTTTATAGCTTGTGAGCCCGGTAGCATGTTCTCATATGTCTCTAAAATGATAAACTTGAGCGCTAACCCTGTGATGTGTGGTGTTTTAGGAGTGATTTTCCCTCCCAGACCTGCTCGTCTCTTGCAGTGAATCATAAATATTAAACCTGTTCAATATTCAAAATGGAAAGTCTGTGTGCGTGATCAGCATCAAGTTGGGCAGAGCAACTCTCCTTGACCGTGACGTGAAACATGACGATAGGCAAATAGGAAGTGACCAGTGGCTGGAGTTCGCTGCAGGCTTAAAACCAAATTTAAAAAAAAAAAAAAAAAAACACGATCATATAAACATAACTTGTTTGACTTTAGGATTTTTGGAAAAGTGTAGTTAAACATTAATTTAAAAATCTCTCATGTAACCAGAGCAAATAAGTAAATTTACTCAAGACATAGTCCAAACACCTTAGGCATACAGAGTACTATTTTAAGCATAACTTGTAGAATTGCTTGTAGAAATTAGAAAGGTTTTTGTTTTTGTTTTTGCTTTTCGCTTCCTATGACAATGTGGGATCCCCAAAACAGAAGTTAAGCACCTTTTATTAATTCCACCAATTTTGTAGGCTGTGTGCACTGTAGTTAAATTGATTTTCTAATCATTTATATTGAAATTAATCTGTATATGAATATGTATTTTCTGAATTTCCCTGATATAGAATCGCAATTCTAACTCTTAAGGTTAGCCACCTTTAAGAGGCAAGAACAGATTCGTGTCAGGCTAAAAGTGGGGCTGCTTCATGAAGTCATGCAATGTAACCGTCTCAAAAATATTGACAGTGTCTTACTCTGAGACAAATGTGTGCACTGTTAACAAGACAAGGTTCAAAAGATAAACAAATTCACTTTTTTGGGGGACAGTGATATATATTGTTACATTTCATTACTTAAACAAAAATGTTATCACTTTTGGTGAAATTCGGCTACACAAAAGGATCTTTTATCGCGGCAAGTGTTGCACCCAAAGTGAAGTTAGTCTTTTGTTCTTTTCACAATCTGTATAGCTTCATGCAAGCTTGTCATTGACTCTTTGCTTTTTCCCCAAGAAAGTGCTGAGCATCTGTTCATGACTCAGACAGCTCACCTGCACCACAATTTGATCCATCCATCCATCCATCCATTATGCAAGCCGCTTATCCTTACAAGGGTCGCGTGGCGTGCCTGAGCCCATCCTAACTGTCTCCGGGCAATAGGTGGGGTAAACCTTGAACTGGTTGCCAGCCACTCGCAGGGCACACATGGACAAACAACCATTCGCGCTCACACTCACACCTGTGGACAATTTAGAGTGTTCCATTAACCTGCCATGCATGTTTTTGGAATGTGTGAGGGAACCGGAGTATCCGGAGAAAAACCAAGCAGGCACGGGGAGAACATGCAAACTCCAAAGTCAAACTTTTGATCCGAGGAATGGTATGTACTTACAACTATTTTGCCAAGGTCACCTTGCCTGACCTGCCTGAGAAAAGACTGCGCGCGAGCTTAAAGGCGTTCGCCATTATGAGATACTGTACAGTTTGGCGGTTCATTGTATGCCATTGTTTTTTTTAACATTTAAAATGTTAATTAACAAAGGATCGTGTTCAAAATATGTGGACATTTTTTCACAGGAAAATTATTTTCACCTTACCAATAAAGTATTTCTTTATAATTGCCAAGAGATTCTACCATGTTTTTTTATTTTTAATCAAATGTATTGATTGTAATTTAATATAATAGATCAATAAAATGTCATATACTCTGATTATACATAGACAAACAAAGATGCACTGAACTGACATTTCAAACAAACTACTCATTTCTATAACTTCAAGGAAGTGCCAAAATTACAAATACCAAATTGTACATTTCCACTTAGTCTTTTTTTCCACATTAAAAAAAAATGAGAACAAGCAAATATTTTCCCTTCTATCCAAAGTCCATTGCCAGTAGCCTCTTCCCAAAAGAGGTTAGTGGATGTGGGTCCAACGTCATGCCTGTTGACAAAACCACCACGAGAAGTTTGTTTTTGGCCTCCAGTAGCAGTCCACATATCACAGTTGACCACATTTTCAGATTGTCATCTTGGTTAATACTGTAGAAAATTTTGGTCTAAATGATTGGAACACCAGGCTATCACATCAGGCTTTCACACACTTGAAAGACCAAATTGAAGCTAAAAACAGCATCCACTCTTCTGAAGAGACTCTTACAAGATGTTGCCATGGCTGTGCAAATGTTTATATTGCTCCAATGAGATGGTGCGGCTCGCTAGCAATCTGCTTTTTGCATGTCTTGATGCAGTGTTTACCAACATTTATTGAGCCAAGGCGTCCATTTTACATTCGGAAAATGTAAAGGCACAGCACCAAACAAAAAATGTCACTAGTATAAAAAAAAATACTGAAATTATGATAATATTGCCTCAATTTACCAACAAATTAACTGATATTCTCACAAGAAGCCATAATTTATTCTTGTTGTATGAATGGCAACAGTTGGTTACATAGGTTTCATGTACCTACCGGCCGTCGAATGGAAGAGTATTTGAATGTTCTACCTGTCACTGGCATGAATGAAAAGAGAGATATTAGTTGTGGAAAATGAAAAAGAATTTTCGGACCAATTATGTGAAAGTGGATTTCCGTTGCTGCCCCGAGGATCACGATCGCACAGCTGACCCTCTGCCGGATGAAAAAAAACCCCCCACCTGCGCGACGTCTGCTTGAACTGCTGAGAACGTGCAGAGTTCGCTGACCGCAGCCGGGCTTATCTGCCAACTAGGACCCAGCAGGAACAATCCATACAAAGAGGTTGTTGGTGGCCAAAGTCAAAAACGATGCCCCGCTATGACCCAAAAAAGGGGTTTGATCTATCTGGATTTTTTTAGGAAGATCCCAATTCTGTGTTATTCCCTAAATATATCATGAAGGACACAGCCTGGACCCGAGTGGGAATAAAGCATTTCAGATAAAGGATGGATGAATAAAATAACTTTCTTTAATGCTAGCAATAATAAAGATATGAAATACAGGCGGAATATTTGACTGTTAATATTACTTTGTTCTTTTCTGTTTGTTTCACTTAACCACAGAAAGAATAATCGGCAAAATATGGGACTTTTTTGGGAGGGTCAATTATTTTTGTCTTGGGTTGTCATGTGCTACTGTGTATAATTTTTTTAATCAGCAAAAAATGCCCCCCACCCCCAAAAAAACAAACCCTAGCAGATTCTTGCTCGCGTTATGTGGCGATAGGTGGTCTTCAGATTTTCAGCGTCTTTCATATGCAATTTTAGCATCGGAAGTTTTCTTATTTTTTTATCAGCTACCATAGTCCCTTCAACCGGATCAATTCAGTGCGGTGCACCAATGGGGCAATTCAAACATAATAAACCGTAATAGAATAAAAGAAAGAAAGAAAGAAAGAAAGAAAGAAAGAAAGAAAGAAAGAAAGAAAGAAAGAAAGAAAGAAAGAAAGAAAGAAAGAAACATGCCTTACCAAAAGGGATTCAAATGTGAAAATTGGCAGGATTAATTCCTCAGGCGCGTGACGAAGAGAAAGTCGTCTTCTCACTGTCGATATTAAAATGCGTTTGGGAGTTTCACGCACAATCAGAGGGTCGCTCGCCCCGGTCGCGGCGAGCAATACTTGTGGAGAAATGGTCGGCATTGTGAAGCACGTTGCAGCCCAAACTGTGGGGGTTGCAGAAGGTCCGCCTCCTTCGGTTGCGCTCTCCAATCCCCCCTGCAAACCACTCACCCACCCACTCACACTCACAAGCGCTTCTCACACGAGCATCGCCACCTCCTCGTGTGGCTCAAGTGGAAAACCATTTACGCACAGAGAGGCCTGTGCGTAAAGCACGACGCTCGTGTTTCTGCTCAGCGTCACGGTAAAACACGTCATTCCTAAAAGACATTATCGTTACCCCTGCCTCGTTGTGTAAATCATGCCGGTCTCAACATTGAGGAGCAGCAGCTGGTTAAGTGGAGTGTAGCGTAACATTTCCGGCTCACGTCTTCCAAGCGCGCGAAAACAATGAACGGTCATTTCCGCCACGAGAGGTCTTAAAGGGCAGCCAAAAATAATCGTATACAGTATACAGTACACCCAGTGGCTATTACATAAGGTACACCCGCACGTTTTAATCCGATTGACTGAGTTTCTTATGGCTGTGTTTTACAAGGTTTATTGAGACACGTTTTACGTGAGAAAAATATCACGGCACATAGCCAAACAACATTGTCACGGAATGCATACATAAGTCACAAAAAGTTAAGGATATTGGGCTTTTTGGTTTAAATTAGAAGAATAACATACACTATAACCTTTACAAGTGAACTTAGTTTGACCCTCTAAATGTTTGAATGCACCCAAGCTCAACTGAACAACTTGGTGTTTTCTAGCAACACTCTTAAAACCGTTGGTGTTGTGTGTCTCCCTTAATACTCAAGTAGGCTGAGCGCTCTCAATTGAATCAAGATATAAAGCGTCCTCTTTCCCTTGATTCATTAAACATCGGTGAACTAACAGCCACTCAACAAGGTTCCATTTTTCCTTCCTCTTATCCGCGTCTGACGTCTTTACGTCAGGACGGAACCTACTCAATACATGCCAGCTGGGTTAAAAGTAACACACATTGCGTTTGAAATAGGAAACCCAGAACTGAGCCATTGCTGGGGGTTATTATACTGTACCCAGTAAATTGAGTTGAGGATTTGACCCAACATGTTGAGTCAAGATGTTGATCCACCAGGGGTGAAAAACTACTTAAGAGTTGAGTCCAAGAAATTGGTGACTTTGGTTAACAGGGTATCCACCCACCTTTTTTTTTAAATACTGGGTCAAAATAATCAACCCAACCTCAATAAAGTAACCCAATCAGTTTAAAACCCACAGATACCCAGCAAGTGGGTTAGGAAAACAACCCGGCATTTATTTCTATCAAGGAGCTTAAAGGCAATATTCACAAAAAAAGCTTTGGCCCATGAATGTATTGATATTTCCTGGTTCCAATTGGTACTTATTGATACTTAAACAGTCCTCTTGATCATCCTGTTCACATGTTGACAACATAAGACTGAACGAAAAAACACAATTGGTCAACAGTACCATTGCGATGCTTCAAACCAGGGGGTGCAGTGGGTGGGCCTAATGGGGCGGTGGCCCAGAGCATCCATCAGATTTGGAGGATGGAGAAATTAAATACTAGCTGTATTGTACTTTGGGCGGCGGCCCGGTGATCCAGTGGTTAGCACGTCAACCTCACAGTGCAGAGGTTGTGGGTTCGTGTGGCCTTCTCGTGTGGAGTTTGCATGTTCTCTTCGGGTCTGCGTGGGTTTTCTCCGGGTCCTCCCACATTCCACATGCAAGGCAGGCTGATTGAACACTCTAAATTGTTCCTCGTGTGAGCGCAGATGGTTGTTGGTGTCTGTGTGCCCTGCTATTGGCTGGCAACTGGTTCAGGGTGTCTCCGCTACTGTCCGAAGACGGTTGGGAAAGGCTCCACCACCTCCCCGCGACCCTAGTGAGAACAGATCGGAAAATGGATGGATGGATTGTACTTTGAGGGCATGGGGATAAAAGAATCACATACCACTAAAAAAAAAAGTACAGTGGTAGTCTTATGACACTTTTGAGGTTCACTGCCAACGCTAAATAAGCACAACTGGTACATCAACAGCAGAATTCCTTTTCAATCCTATATTACAGTGGACATGCTTAGGAACTCAAGAATAGCATTTTTAATCACGTTTTTGTATGGTGTATCATTTAAAAATGTCTAAAATGTTTCTACAGCAAAAAAGGTGGGTTTGAAATAGCAAACCCAGGACTGAGCCATTGCTGGGTTATTCATACTCAGAAAATTGAGTTGAGGATTTTACCCAGCATGATATTGCAAAGGCAGAGGCATTTATGGCACATGACAAGTGCCCTGATATATTTACACAATTTATTTTGACTGTCAACAAAGAAACGGAAGCTTTTATTTCTGTTCAAAACCATGATGTGCCTTTGGATATGTACAATTGGCATGCTCACCGCAATTAAATTATACGTACATCATTTGCACACCAGGTAAACATGTGACTTTTTTAAAGGGACAAGACAGTTTTTTTAAATGTAGTTTATTTGCTGTAAACAGACAAAACCTTTTGTATAAACTGTACAATCTCTGATGTACTAAGGAATATCCTATTAGCACCACACAGAAAAAGAAGAAAATATGTACATGATTCACTTTGACTGTGCATATGTACAACATAAATTATATTTACTTTTTGACATGGTGGCTAGAAGTAAAGTAATGAACACACGCTGGAGGATGTGTTGTACCACTTTCACTGTTCATCTCGTTCACTCCAGCTCAGTAAAGCGAGCAAACATGGCTTTGCGGACTGCATCTTTGTACGTGTCCGATGCAGAGAGGGTGTAGTTGCTGCCTTTAGTCCCAAGTCCGGCTCCTTTGGTTCTTAGCTGGGCCTGCAAGAATGAGAAGGGAAGGGGGGAGAACAAAATCAAGTGTGTGAGTATAAAATCTCCCTCTTTGTAATTTCAATACAGCTAGTTGATGGTCTACAAAGCAACCCCTCCTAAATACCTGAATGGGTGCAGTGATGCCCTGCTGATTGCGACCAAGGCCTTTGCCCTCTTTCCAGCCCATAGCTTGCAACATTTTGTTGCCAATATTGTCACTGTTGAGGCCATCTTTGGTAGGCTGCTCGTAGTTACTGCAGGAAAGGAAGAAACAGATTAGAATGTAATTACAAAACACAAGGTTAAGAAACACAAGGAAACAACGGAGTGTTAAAGTTATGAATAAAAAAATAATAATTCTTACACAATTGGTGTTGGCTGACTGTATTTCTTCTTTTTGGGGACAGGAGGTTCAGGGATGCCGTATTTTTCTCGTCTCTCGGCTGCTCTGTCTCTGTACTTCAACTACACATACAAAGAATTAATGAGTCTATTTGTAAACATGGGCTATAAAGCAAAGCAAATGTGCTACTAGGAAAAAAACCTAAAAGCATTAAAAGCCTGAAGGCAAACCTCCGTTTCTCTTCTCTCCAACTCCTCCAGCTCAGCTTCACTCATTTGGGATCGTCGCATAACTTCCAGGTTTTTCTGGGAAGGAACATTTGATGTGAGCAATATGTTGACATTGTTAATTAATCAGAGCAAATAAATAAATAAATAAATAAATGTTACCTTGTGGAGGTCAGACAGCTGCTGATGCCGTATTAAACCTTCTTTATTGGGAAACTGCCTCCTGCACAATAAGCAGGCGAGCTTCTTCCAGTCGGTCAACTTGTCCTGGCCTCCCTCTCCACCGTCGGCTGCCTCCTCGGGGTCACTGTCTCCGCTGTAGGCTGCCACAAGGCCACACTAACAGAACAAATCACTTTTTACACTCCAATCAAAACACTCATTTGATCAGCTCCACAGTGAGAAAAAGACTAACCTTGGAAGTGTTGGAGGAGCTGGTGGCCACGTCCTCTTCAGGAACATTTATCATCTCGGGAATGATTCTGTCTAGTACACCGGCTTGCTGAAAATGTAGTAATATCCACTTAGAGAATAGCAAAGAGTAACATATAACAGAAGTTAATAAACATACTGCGGTACCTTCTTCTCAAAAAGCGTGAAGCCAGCATCAGCAGCAGCAGCCTCCTTCCTTTCCTCTTGACTGATTGGCTGGAAGCTGCTCCTGAAGTTCTCCTTTTGCTTATTAAGACTTTTAGCCCAGCGTTCCATATCTTTGGCAATCTGGAAACAAATCATTGTGTCAAAAGAGAACGTGACAGAAAAAACGACTGCAGTCACTGTGCTGCTGTAGGACAAACGTGTTACCTGCTGGGCAGTTTTGCTCTTGGGCTTTTCCTTTTTCTCCTTGCCTTCACGGGGTTCTTTCACGTTTGCTGCGGGTGGAGCAGGGGCAGCATTCGCATCGACTGACACGGGGACGTATGTCTGCTTCTCACCATCCCAATAAAGATACTGCTGAGTCTGAGAGTTGTAATAATACTGAGGAGGGGAAAACAATCAAGAGTGAATTAATACCAGATAATGACCCAACACTGATCGTGACAGGTGCACTTTTGTAATTGTGTGCTGCTTACGTGCGTGTTTGGGTCATAGTAGTAGCTAGTCTGAGGGTCATAATAATAGCCAGATGATTCATCATATTGATAAGTCGATGTATCCGGAACAACTGCGTCAATTAAAAGGCATTATAAATCGAAACAACAAAAGGAGAGTAGTCAGCTGAACATGGTAATAATCACAAAATGTTGATACCGGTGGCGGCGTCCATCTTTTGTCCAGAGGTCGTAGCTGTGGCGGCAGCCGTTACCGGGGCAGCAGTCACAGCATCGGCACCTGGGAAATGTCCTGCCTGAGATTTGGCTTCCAACTGCTGAGCCAGCTGCAATGCCTGTAAGCAATACATTTGTCATTTCACCTCTGGAACACTGTTCACTCCAGCAAGTACAAACAACCACAATACCTGAATAGCAGGCTGGCCAATTATATGGGGCTGGAAGACTTGCACAGGAGGGGAGAGAACTACCCCAGCAGCAGTCGGAACAAGCTTCATACTAGGGGCAGCTGTAATTATGCCGATAAAATGTTGCCAACTACTACGGGGGATAGAAACATGATGATGATAATGATAAGTTCAGCGTTTCATACCTCCAAGAATCCCATTCTCCTGTGAGGTGCTTGCTTGATGATAGTATGACTGGGAAAAAAAATGCAAAAAGGGTCAGTAAATCACACAAGTGACTGAATAAAATGTCTCTTGGGACCATATGCTGCTCTGCCACTAGGGATGCATTTACTGGATTTACAGTAGCCAGTGCGCAACTGGCGACCTCTTCTGTTCTAACCTGTGACATTGGAGTGTAGCCTTCGTGCAAGAGGCTGTACTCGGAAACTCCTTCGGCATTCGGCTGGGGCTGGAAAAGCAACACAATCAGAAACCTGCAGAGATTGATTTAAAAAGGAAGAAGGAAAAAAACAAGAAAGGCAATGCTTTTACCTGACTTGAGGACCACTGAGCTGCAGCAATAGCTGTGCTAGCAACAGAAAAGGCACTGACACGATTCCCATCGGGGAGTAGTAGGTCCCTAGAGTTACAATTAAAGAACAATTACCGCCCACTCAATATACATCCATTTATCAGTCACAAAGCAAGGAAGTTGGACACACTTTCGAGCACTCTTGGCATAATCCACTCCAATTGTTTTCCCATCCAGTTTGAGACCGGGCTGCAGTCCTTGTAAGATGGTTAGCAGCTGAGAGGCCTCCTGTGACCAAAAATACGGTAGAAATGTACTGATTGATATTTCAACAATACAGTCGTTGAGAGAGAAAGGGTCATCAAAAAAGAAAATGGTTTTACCAGAGGAGAAGACAGTTGAACAAAGGCAAAGCCTCTGTTCTGGCCTGTCTGTTTGTCCTTGATTAAGCGAATGTTGCTCGGCGAAAGATTAGCATATGGTGCCAGGACGGTCATGATGCCTTCCACAGTGCTCTGGGGAGCAATATTTCTCAGGATGATTGCTGTGAATGAGAAAGCGCAAATCAAACACATAACCTTCTGTTCCAAATTAAGTGGTGCAATATATTTGTAAAATTAAACGCCCTTACTGTCCCCACAGAAGTCGCCACCGGGCTGAGATTCATTGACGTCAGCATTACTGCTCATCTCACATTCTGTGGAGAAAAAGACAGACTTGGTGCATAAATGTGACTTTTAGGCCAGTCAACACAAAGGACCATCACTAAAACCCTTTCAGAGGTCTTTCGAGATAATACCAAGGTTTGTAATTCAGCCAATTGAGCGGGATTTTCTCTGAAGTGCATGCTCTGCCTCCCGTCTGAGCTGAGTCAAATGTAAAAGCGGGATGGGACAATTGTCCATCTCAAAAGGCTTCTAGAAGTCCCCAAAATAAACACTGGGCTGCATCCCAACATTGATGCCGCAGCCTGCTTGCATTGTTGGGGAGTCGGTGGCCTCCTGTTGATTTAACTACTTACCGACTTTAGCTGCTGAACACCTGAAGCACTTCAGCCGCCTCCGGAAATTGTACAGGCCACACTGCAAGTAACCGTTCAACATCATTTTTATTATACACCTGCACAATGCCCTCCTGCACAGTGCTGCCTGAGACAAGCTGAAGTCTATATTGGTGCAGCACATCCGACTTACCTGGGGTACCACATAGCCTCTCGTGTTTATGGAAATACACAGCTAAATGAAGACTAAAAGGACTGGCGCTATATGAAACTTGATGACCTATCTTCATGCATGGAGTGTGGCAGTTTTTCAAAGTGAACTCAAGACCGCGCATCAACTTACAGTATTGCAGAGCCAGTCGCCGTAGTTGTGTCTGGGATGACTGTAGTGCATGTCCACATTTTTCCCTTGGATGGCCAGACGTTTCTGAAAGAGGAATAGAAATGTTACCCGGTTGTTTGTGGCGTGTGTTGATCTCAACTCAACAGAGCAACCATTTTGGAAGGGGAGAGGAGGGGGGAGGGACCCCCGGAATGTATCCTTTGTTAAAGACAGACGTGATGTATGTGATGTGTAGAAGGATCTTTAAGTGTTTGGGACCCAAGTGCTCGAGGTGAGCAGGAGTAAAGTGTATTACGTGACCCTAAAAGACAAGTCTGACTGCGTTCTGGAAAACCACAGATGAGCTCCCCACAAAAATGTTGGCAAAATGACTATTAAAAAAAAAAGGAAAAAAATCCCCCATGGATTAAAGTTTTTTTGCATGGGGCTATCCAAGTCTAATCAGTAATGCCAGCGTAAACTGTGTATTAAGAGTACTGTATATTTAAAAAAGGCCTCACGAGTCCAAAGAAATTTGCAGCATAGTACTGGTATTACAATACAGTATACTACCTCAAAATACAGTATCATCCAGGGAACAAACAAAAAAAAAATCACATAATGGACACAAAAAAAGTTTTGGCTCAAAACATTTAGGTTGCCTTTGGGGTAATTTTGCCTCGATCTCCAAGATTAACACTAGACTTGGCGATTGTGAAGCAACCTGATTGGTCTCCATCCATCGGGTAGCATCTTGCAAGTGATAAAAGTCCACGAAGGCGAAACCACGGCTTATACCTAGAGACAGCATTCAAATATAGACGGGAGGCGTGTTAGTTAAGAGTCCATGGGCATATGATTAAAACTGTTCCACAAACTGCTTCACGACCCAGGCCTTGCTCGGTAAACAACAGGCCAATCCTTATGAGTTTTACCACAGTAAAACGAAAAAGAGGAAGGAAAACATTGCCCAATACCACTGAAACCCTTGCGCACGCCACGCTACGTAACAAACCTGGACCTACTGCTCTTCTTACCTGTACAGGAATCCTAAGGATGACACTTGAAAAGCATCATTTTTTTTTTTAAAGAACTTATCGAACCATGTTCTGGGTAAATGGGTCTGACTGGAAGCAGATTTGCCCTATGGGTCAAAGGCTAGGGGAAAGTCAAGGTCCGTCACGTATCCCAGTCTCACCTGTCTTCTTTTTCATCAGTCTGACATCGGCAGGCTGGGGACCCTCCAGTTGATCGATGGCAAAACATATCTGCGTGATGCACAAAAGGGTCAGATCATTACAATCCTAAAAGGATTCATTCCACGCGATTGTCGGCATGCAAGGGGAAGAAAAAAAACAAAACAAAAACACACATCTTCCTCTGTGACGTGAGAGGAAAGACCCCATAGCATGATGGTCTTGCTCCTCTTCTCATCTCCTGGTTCTCTTCTGTAATCTTGATCTGGGTAGTCGCCATCAGAGTGATATCCATCTTCCGATCTGTCGCTGTTGCGTCTTTTCCGCTCTCTTGGCTAGAACACATACAAGGGCAGTGCATCAGTTCCACTTGCATCATTCAACAATTGGAATGATAGACACAGTGAAGCCCCGTTTATCATGGGACATACATGCGTACATAGTTTTACTTAAGACGGGGGGCCCAAAATTCACTATACTGTATCAATTGCATCCCTACATGGTAAACGGTATATATCACCACAAAAACCCCAATTAACATGAATAATAATTTAATAACTTAGAATAAATCTTGATTTGACAGGGACAATGCAGTCAACAGTTACAAGCTTGCAGCTGATATGATGCATGAAGAAGTTCCAGAGACAATGGTAACTCTCAACTCCAGTACCTAGTTGGACATTGAAGTGCAATATAAAATGGAAACTATCCATCAATTCAAAAATGCCAAATAAACCACACATTTCAATAATCAAATACAGTGTGTGGTTAAAAATAAATACAATGGGGGGTGGGGGACAAAGAGGACTACAGTTCCTAACTGAAAAAGTTGACTTCCATAATAACATGGAGATAATCTAATTCAAGTGTTTCTTATTATGCCTTATTTTTTAAATTCATTAGTTGATTTTAACATACTAATTCAGGGAAACGTGTTTTTCTATTAAAACAATATTAACTGGAATGTCATATTGTCATTTTAAAGATTAATTTACTACAGAACTCTTTTGATCTATGATGATTTCTTTTTCTAATATATTTTTTATAATTCTTGGATTGCCTCGCTCACGCTATCACCAGCGGGTGATTTCTCATTTATCTGTCTAATAAAAATCACAACAACACAAATGTAGCCTGGTTACAAGACGCGAGAGGAAGAGCACAGATCTTTCTGCTCCTGTGTGATGAGCACTTCCATTAACACTCCCTTTAGCAGTTTCTCTTTTCTTAAGGGCCATTTTGATAGTTTAGCGCTTTATTTCCATCTTTGGAAAAGGTTCACCATGTATGTTACCATGGGAATGGCTTCCGCATTTATTCAGAAGCGGCCATTTCTGGCATTTGTTTTTGGGTGAATGTATTGTACGTAGGTGAATCGTCCAACTTAATTTCAGCTGTCCGTTTGGCTGTGTATATTTCTGATAATTTCTTTTTATCCGGTTGTAAGTAAGTCGCCTGGTATTTTGCTGTTTAAATCTGCTTAAGGCGCGTTCCCACGTTGCAATTTGTGGCATAAGTTTTGAGGCATGCAACACTTTGCAACGTGTTGTTGTGTAAACACGGAACGCGGAAGTATAATGGCGTCGACACAGAAATCCCAAAAAATCGGGGGTGTCACATTTTGATAGCTGCGGCCTCACTCGCTCCAACAAAAGTTCAAAATTGGTGCGATCCATTCGAAGGAAATTTCTGAAATTATCGGGGTCCTCGGCCGCCAACTCCTGCATCAGAGTGTTGTAAGCGCTGAGTTCTTGCCGTCTCCCGATCCACGGTCGTACCCAAAACGACCGTTTGGGTTTTGGCTCCTCTAGCTCGGCTAGTAGACCGATAGCTGCCAGTTCGAGGAGATCATCGTCGCTGTCGTATTGACAATTAGCCGCCATAGTCGCAGAACGAAATATGTTGCTTAGCAACGTTAAACGCGCATTCGGAAAAATATTCTCGCGAGATTTGAAATTGTTTGCAACTGTTGCAACGTGGGAACACATTCGGTTTGCAACATCATATTTGCAATTTGTTTTATGCAACACATTGCATAACACAAATTGCAACGTGGGAACACACCTTTACGCTCCACTGCAATGCATTTCCGACAACACCTATGTGACAAGTGTAGTGTATCACTGTACTGTAATCACCTCTGGACTGTCTCTGGATCCTCGACGATCTCTATCTCGCTCTCCTTCATTGCGCTCACCACGTCTCTCATCAGACCAACGGCGATCACGTTCTTGGTCCCTTTCTCGTCTGTCGCGCCAGTCAGAAGCATCACGGGGCGCGTCAGTTCCATACCTGCCGCTCCGTTCAGTCCGACTTATCCTATTCAACAGGCGATTGCAAATACGAGTCAAAAGTGTGCTATAAGTACCAAAATAACATCCCTTAGAATCAGATTGTTCAGTTTATCCAGTTCCACTAATGATGTTCAAATATGACAATTTATTTATGAAATGTGGCTGTTCAGCTCTACATATCAGTGGCGAACAGCGTCAGGCAGAGCAATTAAATGCAAGGACGGAAAGCTCACCAGTGACAGTACAGTACATTGTGATTTCCTAGGAATTTCGTAAAAGTGATCATTCGAAAAAGAAAAAAATAGTTCTGCCTCCTATCTTGTTGAATAAATGTTGACCATTGTTTAGGTACCGCTGATAGGATCAGGGTCCTCATACTGACAACTGTCACTGTTAATAGCATAAAGTCTGAGCAATTGCTATTCCAAAAGTATGTAAAAAACGGGCAGGCCTTCGTATTAATCAATGTCCCAGAAGCAGCTCTCAGTTTGTTGACCCCAGACCTAAGAGTTAACTGCTATCATGTAGCTGCAACTCACCTCTTATCTGCTCCCATCTGTCTCGACTGTTTCCACACGACCTCTACAAAATGAGCATTAAAAAAGCTGACACAAATGTTCAGGAAAAAAAACAACCACTGGACATGCATTCACAAAGGCGAAATTGGGGTAACTGAAAGGCTCAAACACGATGGCCGCACAACACAGCTCAAGTGGACTCATTTGAAGCTCCGTGATTTCAAACATTTGAAGGAATTTTAACTAGGTAAATGAAATAAATGAACGGTGCCACATTGACATTTTCAGTGTGCACAAACTCACCAGTGTGGTATTGCAAGTGCTTCTTAGCTATTTGAGTATTGTCAAAATCGTTGATGCAACTACGATGAAGAACGTCTCTCATAAAAGAACGACGACGCCTTCTTCTTCCCAAGATGCATCGGGGTTTTCACTGCGTCATCGTTGTTTCCAGTAGTCTCACCTCGATTTTGCCTTACAGGAGGTTTGGGCCACGAATAGGTCCTCCCCCAAAACATCGTTATTATTTATATTCCATTTTCACCTTATATTATTACATGATGAGGTGATAAGATATAACAAATAATATTCAGGAATACATTCCAATTGACATTCATACATATTATTTACGTGTTTTTAAGAGGAGGCTTACTTAAGGCACATCTTTTGAGCTTGGCTTTTAATTAACATTTATATATATATATATATATATATATATATATATATATATATATATATATATATATATATATATATATATATATATAGAGCTGTCAAACGATTAAAATATTTAATCTAATTAAAAACTCAACTGTCATAATTAACTCAAATTAACTAAAAATTAATCATGATTACTCACGCATTTTTATCGTTTCTGAATTTCCTTTTATATTTTTGTCCTATTTTCCCCATTTTAATGCTCTCATCAACATGGAATCATGAATCAGTTTTCTATGTGCAAAATGCAAATATTTACTGAAATAATTTCGATTTTCAATTTTACATGAACATTTTTCACTTGGAGCAGTTATTCACACATTATCTCTCACACAATATTACAGTCCATCAACAACAGTGAAAAACATATTTTGTCACACAACAGCTGCTTGAACAGCTCTTTTTATGGAATCAAAATAGCGCAATATAACATTATAAAGTGCACATCTAAGGTAAACTAGTACTCAGCCTATAATTTTTCACGGCCCCCTGAATAGGGATTGTCGGTCAGCATGGAAGGATCTCTCGTTCTGTACTTTTTTGATCATTTATTGGAGCACTTTGCAGCAGAAATAGTAGTAGTTGTAACAGAAGTATCAGAAGCAGGTAATAACCTAAACTACACATAAATGCAGTAAAAAATTAATATATCTATCTTTCTGCATCACAATGTAAATATGTATATAATTGACATTAATTAATACCTTTATTTAACAATACGTTTAATAAATAATGTAATCAACCCTGATTTCACTATGTATCATTATCGTCATCATTATTCATTGTTTTAAACGTAAGAAACCATACAACACAAACATAAAGTCGAATCGAACAAAAGAACTACAAGTCCCAAAGGTCCAACCCGGAAGTGGAGCGCCGGCAGCTGCAACGCAATTTACTTCGTTTAAACGTCAGATTGCAGACGGACAAACATGACAACTATGCAAAAATGAGCTAAATAAAGACACCCCTGTTCTAGCAACATTTTAGCCCACGCTGTTTGCTTTGAAATGATCCATAGCTGTCGGTCTGAGAGGGAGTACACGTCAGCTGTGTGCTTGGCCATTAAGTGGTATTTCAGACTCGACGTGCTATGATGATAGCTCAGTTTACGACTGCAAAACATACAGGTAACTTTGGTCTTGTCATTGGAACAATCTGGCAACTTTTAAAAGTAAACTTTCAATTCATAAACTATTTAAGTATCCGTTTTGTGTCTCGCGCTGCCGTGGCTGGCAAAACAAGCGTCGTGGACCTGTGCAGAGCAATTGATGTTTTGTTTCTGGTTTATTTATAGAGCAACGTAACATCCGCTGTGACTTCTGCCTCGTTAATCTCGCGAGAACATTTTTGATCCCGATAAAATTCATTTAAATTAATGCCGATATAAACGCGCTAAACTGACAGCTCTAATATATATATATATTGCACAGGTCCACGCACGTTTGTTTTGCCAGCGCGAGACACCGAAAACGGATACTTAAATAGCTCATGAATGGAAAGTTTACTTTTAAAAAGTTGCCAGATTGTTCCACTGACAAGACCAAAGTTACCTGTATGTTTTGCAGTCGTAAACCGAGCTATCATCATAGCACGTCGAGTCTGAAATACCACTTAATGGCCAAGCGCACAGCTGACGTTCAGATTCGCCCCTTGTCTCAAGACAGACAGCTATGGAGCATTTCAAAACGAAGAAAATGGATGACACGACGAAGAACAAATTTGCTGAAGCCATAGCTAAATATATGGCTACTGCATGCAAGCCTGTCAACATTGACCACAGCTCCACTCAAGATGAAATAATTCGCATTGCATCGAACGACTCCTGTTGGATTGACCTGGCCTTTAAGAGGGGTGGGGCTGCCACTGACAGGTGACCGTTCGCGCGATGTATAAATAGCGTTTTGTTTCGTGAGTGAATACACTCGCTTCGTCGTCGGCATGGCTCAATGTTAAGCTATGCGAGTGCTTCTTATCAAGTCAGATGTGTAAAGTTAGCTTTTAGATTCGGTCATGATCGGTTGCTTTGTTTGCCGCATCGCTATGCAATCACAGTCAGTTACCGTTCGCAATCGGCAATTTAAACAATGTGGGCTAAAATGTTGCTAGAACAGGACTGTCTTTATTTAGCTCATTTTTGCATAGTTGTCACGTTTGTCCGTCTGCAATCTGACGTTTAAACGAAGTAAATTGCGTTGCAGCTGGGGTTAATCATGCCGGCGCTCCAATTCCGGGATTGACTATTGATATACTATCTTTTGTTCGATTCGACTTGATATGTTTGTGTTGTATGGTTTCTTACGTTTAAAACAATGAATAATGATGACGATAATGATACATAGTGAAATCATGGTTGATTAAATTATTTATTAAACGTATTGTTAAATTAAGGTATTAATTAATGTCAATTATATACATATTTATATTGTGATGCAGAAAGATAGATATATTAATTTTTTACTGCATTTATGTGTAATTTAGGTTATTACCTGCTTCTGATACTTCTGTTACAACTACTACTACTTCTGCTGCAAAGTGCTCCAATAAATGATCAAAAAAGTACAGAACGAGAGATCCTTCCATGCTGACCGACAATCCTTATTCAGGGGGCCGTGAAAAACGGAATTAACTGAACAACTCCACTACGGATTGCCAGCGAGAGCCTCCATTACGAGTACTAGTTTACCTTAGATGTGCACTTTATAATGTTATATTGCACTGTTTTGATTCCATAAAAAGAGCTGTTCAAGCAGCTGTTGTGTGACAAAATATTTTTTTCACTGTTGTTGATGGACAGTAATATTGTGTGAGAGATAATGTGTGAATAACTGCTCCAACTGAAAAATGTTCATGTAAAATTGAAAATCGAAATTGTTATTTCAGTATATATTTGCATTTTGGACATAGAAAACTGATTCATGATTCCATGTTGATGAGAGCATTAAAATGGGAGAAAATAGGACAAAAAATCTAAAAGGAAATTCAGAAACGATAAAAAATGCGTGAGTAATCACGATTAATTTTTAGTTAATTTGAGTTAATTATGACAGATGAGTTTTTAATTAGATTAAATATTTTAATCGTTTGACAGCTCTAATATATATATATATATTTGTGTGTCGGTATGTACGCGAGTGTATGGATAGATGTAATAAAGTGTGTGTGCATGTATTTGTGTGTATGTGAATGTATGTAGGCGGCCTGGTAGTCCAGTGGTTAGCACGTAGGCTTCACAGTGCAGAGGTACCGGGTTCGATTCCAGCTCCGGCCTCCCTGTGTGGGGTTTGCATGTTCTCCCCAGGCTTGCGTGGGTTTTCTCCAGGTGCTCCGGTTTCCTCTCACATTCCAAAAACATGCATGGCAGGCTGATTGAACACTCCAAACTGTCCCTAGGTGTGAGTGTGAGTGCGGATGGTTGTTCGTCTCTGTGTGCCCTGCGATTGGCTGGCAACCGATTCAGGGTGTCCCCCGCCTACTGCCCGGAGACAGCTGGGATAGGCTCCAGCATCCCCCGCGACCCTAGTGAGGATCAAGCGGTTCGGAAGATGAATGAATGTATGTATGTGTTCTGTGTTGTACAGCACTTTTGAGCTGCATACTATGAATGAAAAGTGCTACATAAATAAAGTTTGATTGATTGATTTACGTGTTATTATGCCAAGGTCTCCGTGACAAAATCTTTTTATATTGCTCTCCTACCACTGCCAAGTTGTTACTCTTCACTTCTGTTTGCTGATGCTCAGTTCACTGGAACACCGATGGTATAAAAAGAGGATGATGACTGTTGGCGTTTTGGATATCCCGTGGTATACAGTGATTCCAACCAGGGGCAAAAGTACGCGTGGACATTGCGGAGGCTATTTGGGAACATTTAATCTTTTATTTCCAAGGTGAAATGTAAATATGCTCAGTCATTTCATGAAACCAGTCAATAAAACGTTGTTTGTGCCCTACAACTTGTTTTCCTGGGGAGACAAGTATGCTGTTCCTGATAATTAAAAATCTTTACTGCCTGTTTAATAGGGAAGAGTTCAAATAATCTTAACGGTTTTTTTGAGGGGGGTGGGTAAATGTAAAGAGTTAAAAAATATAACTAAGTGGCAGCAGCCTCAAATTAGATCTTGATCAGACCAAATAAAAAGGAAAACTGTAATCCAATTCATGCAAAAATAGCTGTCACAAACACCGTCCAAATTTCCTCATGATTATTTAACGCTTTTCATGTTTTATTCACTTAATAGCATATTTTGTCCAAAGTTCACAGCGGTATGAAATTGCAAAGTATTATACAGGAAGCATCTACACAATGGAGGTACAGGGAGGGTTGTATTACAAAATTCAAACAAATTAATGACACGATCCAATGACCCCAAAATAAATAATTCAAGGTTGGTTTCATTTTCAATTGGGATTTTCTCATATTTTATTACAGCATTTAAATGACATATGAGCAAAGGGTGCAATGTACACACAGTTCTTATGAAAGAACACACAAGACTTGGCACAAAAGGATGGTCCCCACTCATCAATTCTGTATTGGATTATCGACATTATGTAAAGTGGTCCAACATGACCGTCTGTTATCACACAAGTACCAAAATCCCCAAAATGTTAAAAGCAAAGTTTTTGATGATTATTTTTGTTTCTTAAGAATACCAGGCCCAAGTAACACACACTCAGATGGCCATGTCCTGTATACCACACACACACACACACACACACACACACACACACACACACACACACACACACACACGGTGGTGGCATCATATAAAACAAGCAAAACTAGTGATACAATTTAAACATTAGCATCAAAAAAGGAGGGTGGAATCCATCACGCAAACTAAAAAAAAAGAGTAAGTGGGCTCCTGGGAGATGGAAGGATAACATCGGGATACTGCAATTTTCCGTGACGATGTTTAAGTCAATGTCTCGCCTTTTGTTACCTGTAAAACCAGATAAATATATGAATATATACCAGAAGTATGGCACATTTAAAAGTTACGAAAAGAAAATCGCTAGCGGCTGGCGCGCACACACACACACACACACACACACACACACACACACACACACACACACACACACACACACACACACAAACTAAAATTGAATACTCGCGGGCCACACTGTGCACATTGGAACATCATATTCAAGGTTCTGTTTGTTTTGCCATTGGAAAATTATCTTTTTTTCAAGGCTTATACGACACTGTTTACTCTTTGGGGTTATACATGGCTGCCATATTTATTGGGACCTCATAACGTCACAAGCAAACAGCACAATACAGTACACACTTATATATTGTATACTCATTTGACATTAAAGTTGATCTGAACTTGAAATTATATCTGGTGTAAAGTGCTGGTGCAAAATGGCACACAGCAATGCTGATTTGAGTAACCCACCCTTTTCTGGAACTCAAATGTATCCCTCATGTTATATTTATTCCCTTTTTTCTGGCAGTTGAAAGGCTTGTGTTTTAGTGTTCGTCTATGCTTCTATTGTCTATCGTGAACAGAGCGGGATGCTAAACAGGTACTAGTTTGCTGATCACTGGCGAGATTGTAAGTGCTGGTGTAAGAAATCCATAAATCTAAGTGTGATGTTTAATGTTCATTTCTCCATTTCCTTTGTCATTTAAATTGTTTGAACATTGTGCTCTTAATATTAAACTACAGTTATCTTCTCAAATGTATAGTTTTGTACTATTTTTGGGTGTCTGGAACAGATTACTCATATTTACATTATTTCCTAGGGGAAATATGACTTATTTTTTTACAAGTTGGTTTCACCCAGACTTTTTGGGAAGAGCTGAATCACACACTGTACTTGAAATAAAACGAGGACGACAGGGGATCTTAACAGCTTTGAAACAACAGGATAAAGGGAACAGTGTGCAAAGCTCGCAGGGAAATGTTTTTGTGTCTAAAAAAGGTGCTGGTCGGAGAGCTCAAAGCTCATATTGACACAGATAAACACCCAAAACCGTGTATGGGGAGAGAGTTCAATGAGTGCAAAGTTGACCGAGTTACGTCATCGTTAGACCCAGGAACACGGGATGGAGAAGAAAACAATTATGAGGAAGAAAACTAAAGCCTGTAAAGTGGTGTTTTTTTGTTCTTTGTTAAATTGTGAGACTACTGTTTTATTATTTAAGCGGCTCGGATGGATGGAGCTTTTATTTTCTACCCATACATAGCAGGCACAATATGTTGGAAAAAAATATTGACATTGTAATAATGGCACATGCAGCGCAGAATGCAAAAGATGTGCAATAAATTCATATGAAAATGCCTGCTTTCATCTAACTTTGACCAATCAGATGCAACCTTAAATGCGCATCGCCATTCAATGGCAGAACTGTATTGAGGGGTCTTACCAACACTAAAGAACTTTGAATACATTCGTTTTTTTCCTGAATTATTTTTTTTTCTTCGTTAGATGATACACATGTCATTTCTTTAGATACATGTTAAATATGACAATATCATCCATCCATCCTTTTTCTAATCCGTTTATCCTTACGAGGGTCACTGGCGTGCTGGAGCCTATCCCAGCTGTCTACGGGCAATAGACGGGATATACCCTGAACTGGTTGCTAGCCAATCGCAGGACAATATCGCAGGACAATATCACTGATATTGTAAAATGTAACACCCATACCACATGTTGCATATTTTTCCAATATAAAGCTGCCTTACTTTAAAATTGTTGGAGTAATAATCTATGAGATCTTTGGGTATCATTTTAGTATCTTGGGGCCGGGCATATACATGACAGCTACTTGTGATTTTAGTGGGATGAAAACATTTTTAAAGCCAAATAGTATGTCTGAATGTATTTCATTTAAAGGTGAAATCAAGAAAGACGAGGTGGTGCTGCCAATAAAAACAAAAACAAAAACGTGGCAAGTCTGCGACTGTGGCTTTCAGCTTCGTTGTCGGAATTCTAATATTCATCCAATCAGGATTCGTTTTTAATTACAGTTTCGCCCCAATACACCTGTGTAATAAACAGTGTGAGGCACGTGTTCAAGATCACAAACACGTCATACTTACTCTTGCTTCAATGTATTCGATTCTCCTCTCCAAGGCTGTCAACTTCTCATTGAGGGTAGCCAGGCGGGATCGACACGACATGTCTAACAGAGACACATTCAAAAACGCAGTCATCAGCGTATTCTAAAGATATAATCACCACAGTATACATCTACTGTACACATCATGAACAGACATGTATGGAACGTTCATATTCAGTCTATTTGCCAATCAAAACATGTTGGTAGCTGTGGCTAACCAGCGGCACTAACAAGCTACTCCAAAGCAATTATTACCATCGGTTTGGGGTTGCTGTACTGTTTAATGCGAGCATTGTCCAACAAGCAAACGCCATAATAATGCTGCAATGCAGCTCGACATCATTGTGCCATGTGTGAAGAAAACAATATAAACCAACAAGCTAGATGCTATCTGGGAGTGGCAACGGAGGACATCGCCAGCCTGCTAGCCAAATGCCAGAAAACTCGAACCTAAATCATACACCGTAGAAAGAAAATGTTTACCAAAAGAATTAAGGAAATCAGTAATTTTCTTGATGCTGCTCGTGATTACTTCGATGTACTCCCGGTTGGCCCAATCTTGGTGAATTTCTCTCTGCACTGGATCTTCCTGGCCGGCCATGTTGGACGAGTCGAGTTTCGCTTTGCATTAAGCTAGCGTCCAGCTGTGTAAAACCGGAAATGAGCCGGAAGAGTCAACGCAAAATCAAGACAAATGCCATTTTAGAGATTTACGTTTAACTGTAAAATACAGCATAGGCTTAATAAAACGCTGTTTTTATATCCTAAAAAAATGTCTGAGTCTTTGATATAGATTTGAATAAAACCAATGAATACTGCACCTTTTTTTTCTAGTGATATTCTGCAAGTATGACGTCTCTGATCCACTGGTGAAAGGACACTTTGATTCTCTCCTCTTTCATCTCAAATTGCTTTAAACAACAAAGCGTATGAGGGGAAAAGTGGTTAGGACTGCACGACTGTCCGTGTTTTGTTGTGTTTATTATTTTACTTTATGTTAACTGTTTTGTTAGGCGCTTTGTTACAGCTGCCGCTGTTGTGAAAGCGCTATATAAATCAGCATTTATTGTATTGTATTGTATTGTAAGTACTATATCGGAAACTGTAGTAAGTATGTTTTATTTGACATTATCCATCACATTTTCATATTCCTTAGAATAAATGCTTCATTGATACTGACAAAAGAGGTTTTAAGAAATAACATTGCAGTAGGCAAGACATTAGTCCAGTGTTGAACGGATCTACCATCTCTGAAATTGTGTGTTCAAAAACGGGCTCTGGAACTTCTGGAGTTTGCAGGTTATTCCCGTATTTGGGGACAGTCCGACGTCCGACTTCCCCAGAGAGTCAGTAATTTAGCTGTCACGTCGTTAAACCGTCTCGCAGCCATTGTTATTCCGGGAGTGGAATTCATTCTTTTTTAAAGGGGTAGGTTATGTACTGTACTATATGTGGAAAACGGGTCCAACTTGCGCGTTATAAAAAAAATAGACTACCTCGTTTGAACTTTTCGGCTGAATTTCTGCAAGTGATTCCGAACGTTAAATGTGTTCAAAATGGAAAATGAGACATTCATATGAAAAACGAATTTTCTTTTAGCGGTGTCGTCAACAACCGGGGTGTTTAAAAACTATTACCCCCTCCCCCCAATTACTGTCTGTAATGGTACATTCCAGGAAGTTTATTTCATTCATTCATCCTGCGACCAGGTGGTTTCATCGCTAAATGCATCACAATTTCAGTCCACGTTGGATGAAAGAAAATTCATGCGTTTATCCAATTGTGGCTTTATCCAGCACCGTGTCCTAGTTGTGAATACACGACGAATTTTAAAGCTAGTAAAAGATTATCACCGACTGTCATTATTATGATGTCAGAGTGGACTACTCTGTGTGTGGCTGTTAGCTTGTTCGTCACTATTTCGATACTAGCAGGTTACTTTTTGTACTCCGGACTCTTGTCAGATATCATTATATTAACTGGATCTCCTCCTATACGAAAGCTGATGTTTGTCTACAAGTTTAAGGAAGGACCTTATAAAAAATGTGCAGAACTGTTTAAAGAGGCCAACAGTATCGGACCTGAGCTCTCTTGTATCGGAATATTTTATGATGATCCCACAAAGGTAAGAAAAACACGCACCAGCTATAATCAATATGAGGCATGTTTGGATTTAGCACTTCAGCTCGAAGTGTTGGATTTCGGTGGTTCATATTCAAGTACAGTAATACATTAATTCGATCGTTAGATGGCGACATCACATTTCTCTAGTCTCGACAGTATACAGCGACAGAAAGGTACAGTCGGGCAATAATTTCCATGTACTGTACAGAATTTCAAATAAATAAGCACAATAAATTGGAATTCATGCATGACAGAATTGGGATGAAATATACATCTCATCATAATAATTAACTGAACTAACAATTTGGGAATGGGTGACTCATTGTGCTTTTATTTGAGTGTTGCTGAAGTATATCTGGACAAGATGTTTTTAATTTCAGATTTGAACCAAATACTATACATGCTTCCGTTTCGGCCGCGTAGCAAATCTCATCATAAATTAAGGTCTCTGGGGAGACTACAAACAGTCTTTTCTGGCTTGAGTTTATCTTGTGTGGCCTAAACTTGGATTGTTTCCTCTTTCATCTAGAACTTCTTCAAACAACAAAGCGTATGCAGGAAAAGTGGTTAAGATGGCATGACTGTCCGTGTTTTATGTTATGTGTTTAGTTTTTTTATGTGAACTGTTTTGTAAAGTGCTTTGTAACAGCTGCAGCTGTTGTGAAAGCACTAAATAAATAAAGTGTATTGTATTGCATTGTCAAGAGGTGTCACCTGCTTTTTTTCCAAAATTTTAATTGTTCTTCTGGCAGCACACGAGCACAGTGAGCTAGTGGATAGGACATGTGCCTCACCGCTCTGAGGTTAGGATTCAAATTTCGGATCTGGCTTTCCTGTGTAGAGTTTTCATGTTCTCCTGTGCTTGCAATGGGTTTTTTTCACAGGAATGTAATGTAGGTTTCCTGCCACATTCCAAAAGCATTCTGTGTGTGTGTGTTTAGCTGGCGACCAGTCGAGGGTACACAACGCTTTTCGTTCAGACTCACCTCACCTATGAGCAATGCGAGTTCTGCAAAGATCTGACTATTTTACACACAATCTCAAGTCATGGTTTGTTTAAAAAAAAAAAATATATATATATATATATATATATATATATATATATATATATATATATATATATATATAAAAGACATACATCGCAACATACATTGAAAATACATGTTAAATATGACGCACATTCAACATGTTAAATATGACGCACATTCAACTACTGGTAACACAAACACATATGACAAGGATTGTCATCGCGCCTCACAATGCATTCTCGGAACTGAATGCCTTTCCCAGATAAAACATTAGCCGTACGGGCAAAGTGGCCATGGTCTATGTTCAGGCAAAAGTTGCCATGGTCCATGTTCATGGACGTCACAAAAAAAAAACCAACAACAAAAAGTATGCATTTTTTTGTCTTGATGGTTATTAGTGATCTTAGTTATTTGTTATTATTGATAGTGAAGTAATTACAATAATTATATTTAAAGTTGATCCCCGCTGTTCATGGGGAACAAGAACCAGGCTGGGTCCCCGAATAGCGAAAATCTGCGTGTCATTGGCGACTACAGTATTGAAATACAGGGAAGGGGGTTAAATTGGCCATTGTATATCTTTAAATTAATCATCCAATTAATCGGTAATCATATTGTTTTAAAAAATTATATTTAAAGTGTATCCCCGCTGTTCATGGGGAACAAGAACCAGGATAGGTCCCCGAATAGCAAAAATCTGCGTGTCATTGGCGACTACAGTATTGAAACACAAGGGGTGTGTTTAACTTGGCCATTGTATATCTTTTAAATTAATCATCCAATTAATCGATAATCATATTGTTTTCTAGTTAAAAATTGTAATTGTCCAAAAAAATAAAGTAAAAATCCTTATGGGTTGGGCACTACTCAGAGAGACAAACACTGTCGAAAATGGATGGCTAGAAATTCTTTGATTTTCATTTACAACAGTTAAACCATGATTGTAATCAAGAATATTAGGAAATTGAAAGCAAGAGACAGTTTTAAACAATGTCAGGTCATTTGTCATGTCCCGTTGCCCCCAGGACAGATCATCTGAAGCATCTAAATAATCTCTGCTTCATCACTCTCCGTGTGTAGTAAACTGGTAGGCTTTCCTCCACCTAGACCACTACATATAAAATGTTGTGGGGTGGAATTATTTGAGATGTTTTCCTACCTCCTGTTCATGAGAGCTTATCCAAACATCACTGAAGCTGCGCACAGCAGGCAATAATATTTGTTGGAACTGCTTCTGATACCTAATCCTGGACACGCTCTGCAGTCTTCCAACTCATGTGGTGTGTTTTCCCACCTGTGAATCCACCAGACATACTGTATTTTCCATTTGGCTTAATCCAAACAGAACTTGAAATTTAGAAATGCCTTTATGTTGGAATGCTAAATGACAAGCGTTGAATGACAGACAGGCAAACAGATTCTGAATATTCTCGTGTCAATGAACTGGAGTTCCATCGTTATGGAAAAATGCACATTCTACAAGATCGTCCAACAGATCATCATGTATAAAAATTTTAAAAAGCAAAGCTTAGAAATATTGAAAAAAATTATTTAAATAGCCCAAAATGAACCCCAATCTATTACCCAAAATGCACCTGAACGGATTTAATATAGAATACAATGGTGCCTTGAGATACGAATGGAGAGCGATGATTTCAGATATATGGGCGTTTTGTCTTATGAGCGCAGTTCAGGAACAAATTTAACTCCTTTCTCGTAGCGCCACACATACTCGCACCCCTATCCTAACTAGACTGACACTATACCCGGAAAAAAATGGGGGCCTCTTGCCCTTGTCTTACTGTACCTTAAAAGAAGCTTTGTTAGCAAAAGGGACCTCTGTTGTGAAAGCCACTTTAACGATATAATCAGATTTAAAATTGCAGCACGTTACTGCAATTGTGATTGCCCATCATTGCCTCCTACATGATCTGAGCGGTCTTTTAATAGTTACGGCACCTTTCAAATAGCTCAGACAAAATCTTCCTTGCCCAATCTTAAACCTTCCTTTCACAAGCCGACAATTAGGATAGCACTCTGTGCTGGCACTGCACGGTGTCTGCCAACTCCTGATTTAAATTCAAATAATTGGTGTAATGATCTCAGCTCATTAGTGTCCAAGGCGCTGGGTGCTTTCAGTCCTACACTGGAACCCCAGAGAGTGCTCCCAAATAGGAGCACTCCTATTTGGTGTCTAACCGGGGAGACACTTGCTATTGATGTTTGCGGTGAGAAGATTTTTCAAAAGGTGCAGCTGACAGAGGAGCAGTGTCTGCATGACTACTCTCGTCCCCTGACTTGTTCTTCTCGTGCCCCTTTCTCACGTTTACCACCGTTAATTATTTCCTCTGGGGAAACTAAAAACTCCAGCAAGGACTTGAGTTGTTCCTGTGATGGTTGCCATGGATACCGGGCCGGAGTGTGTCTTTTTTTTTTTTTGTTCCCGAAAAAAAGCCATCACATCGTCTGGGCCCCGCTTGTGAATTCCTCCTCCTTGACAACTCTTCAATTTCAAGTGGTGTTTCCCTGACCTAATGCGGCCTCTTCTCTGCCCTGTGGCTTACTTCATCCTCGACGAAGATGTTTACATGCTATCCACGTTCATATAGCTAGTCAAGGCCAGTGTTTTGACATACATTGTCTTCATTAAAATCGCCGGCGGTGAGATGAGACGTTTGAAAGTTTCAGCAAGCCGCGTTGAGGTCATAAGATGACGGAAGCTGAGAAGGATGAGTTGGTTGGAAGATGCGAATTAGTGCAGCCGGTGTCTTTTGTGGAGCCTGATGAAATAGTCCACAATCTCACTCACACTGTGCCTGACAGAAAGTCCATGTGAAAGTACTTGATATGCCAGGGAAACGGTTGCCTTTCCCATCCTATTGCGTCACTCAACATAAATCGTAAAGAACATTTAAATTCAATGCCACTTGGATGCATTGAATCCATCGTCATTTATCCTTGGCCAAATTGTATTGTGTCATCGTTTTGTTTGAGATGTCCATCTATCCGTTGCGGTCATTTATCTTGTTCAGGGTCACAGCGAAGATAGAGACTGCCCTAGCTGACTTTTAGGACAGAGGCTGGGTACACCCTTGCCTTGATCAGCAGTCAATCAGTCTAAATCTGGGGTGGGCAAACTTTTTGGCTCGGGGGCCACATTGATTTCTAAATTTGACAGGTGGGCCGTGTCAGGACAAGATACGGTACATATAAAAAAAATGTATATGTTGACAGTCCATACCAAACATCAACAGAACTGTCACATTGCGCACAAAGCAGGAAAAAAGGACTGCTTTGTACGCAACAGCAACGTGAATAAGCGGATCCCCGAAGTAGCAGACACTGATCAGGCTTTTGTCAAAAAATAATATTTATTGCAAACACAAAACTCCGCCTAATAAAAAACAGAAAACGCTGGTAAAAACGAGAACCAGGAAATAATGTAACGTGAAAAACAAAGCGCTTGCAAAAAACGGCAAGGAAAGGATAAGTAACGTGAAAAACAAAGCGCTTGCTAAAAACGGCAAGGAAAGGATAAGACACTTTCTACTTCAAGTACGCGTTCTGAATAACCCCACAGGGATGACGACAAAGTTGCAAAACAACGATAGTATTTAAATAATAGGGCTGTTCACACGGGCAGATTTATTTCGGACTTACTCCTCAACTGCTCCCCTCGAGCGTTCATACGTGCAACTTTGTTCCGGCTTAGTGCCCGAAAACAGCTTGTTTTGGATCAAATTTAAACCACCTCAGGGAGGTGGTTTAAAATTTTGCTCGGGAAAACAAATGCTCGTACCGAAGCAAATGTGCACGTATGAACGCAACTGGGTTAAATTTGCTCCAGAGCAAATGCTCGCTTGCGGGGGAGTGGCCTCGCTACGCGTCAGAGGAGTCCATCCAGGTACTTGCCAACATGCATCCTGGGTATTTTGCACTTCAAAACATGGCGGGTCTTTTCTCTCTCTCCTGCGGCGTCTGATTATCGACCACATCGTTGATTTCTCCGGAGAAGAAGCCATTTTGTTACAAAGAAGGGGGGGAAATGGTACTTCCTTTTCCCCGCCTTCTTCTTTCTTTACGCATGTGCATGTTTTACTTCCGCATTCCTGTCGTTTTGTTCCGCAACAGGAACTGCCCGTGTGAAAGCAAGTGGAGCTGTGCCGATGCTGTTACGCTCAGCTGCTTTCTGAATCTGAATCTGAATCTGCTTTGTACGTGTGAACGCTCCACAAAATGTGTTCCGGTGCAAATTTATATCGCAACAAAATACTCCGGAGCAGCGCCGAAACAAATCTGCCTGTGTGAACAGGGCTATAAAGCAGGTGTAATCACTGACAAATAGGCAGCAGGTGTGTAGGCAGAAGAAATGAATGCCTGCCACCTGCTGCCCATTATGGAACATGACAAGAACAAGTAGTCCCATACCTTTTTTTTTTTTTTTTAAATGAGAACAGTGAAACAACTATAGTATATGTCCTGTATGAAGGTTCAAGTATGTGAGCAACATACATGTGACAACACAAGCAACAAAGTGCAACAATATATTGGCCAAAAACTGCAGCAAGCAGTACAGGTATATGACAAAATATACCAAAGTTAGGACTATTTGCTACAAAATGAGACGTGTAAGAGAACTGGTGGCTTTTCTTTCAACTCACTCATTGTCTCTGACTTGACCTCCCCTCGATCACTACACATGACAGCGTTGCTCAGCTGATGTCGCGCAGCGAACTTTTGAAGCCAGACACAGGACGCTCGAAGTCTTCTATGCTCATAGTTAGCGCTCTGGGGCTCGATTCCTCTCTTTTTAGCGGTCCAGTTTGCGGAAGGTTTTTAGCACGATAGCAGTCAAACCATTCCAGGAAACGTTTATTTACTCCACTGTCCGTCGAGCCGCAAGCAATTCACTCTGGGCATGGAAATAGCCAGAATCGGACTGAGCACAAATCACTTTCTCGTTTTTCAAAGTCTTGTAGATTTGAGTCTTTCAGATTCCAAGCGTCTCCTGAATGTTTTGTACTTTGTAACCCGCTTCGTTTATCATGCCATGATCGACAGGACGTGAAAATATTCGCAATTGCAGTAAAACTCACTGCAACAAAGAGTCACTTGCATGTCGCTGTTTTGGATCCAATGATAGAAAATAGCGGCGCTGACACAATTATTCCGTCGTATCGAGCGGGAGTTGCTTGAGTTGGCGCTACTGCTGGCTTCCGTATTGTCTCCCCCTCCCTCCCTGTGCTCTGCAACTTCAAGTAACTGCGCCGCCTGGCGTTGGAATGCCTGTCATTACAAGTCCAAATGAAATTAATGCAATCATTTATATCGAACCTTAATTGTGTTGTGTAGCAACCTTCGGCGGGCCGGATTAAAAAGCCCAATGGGCCGGATCCGGCCCGCGGGCCGTAGTTTGCCCACCTCTGGTCTAAATAATTCTTCACATTGGATGCAATTGAACAGTGATTCTCACCCTTTGGTCCCACACCGTACTTAGCAATCCATAGCGTGCCGTGGACAAAGCCATTTATTGTGTATGTGCTGTGAGGGCGCAAAGACACGCGACACGCCCTGAAAATGAAAAATATTCAAATCAAACAGCATCGTCAAGATGACATCATAAAGCGCATCCCGTATAGCAGAGGGTCTTGGCGGAGTGATTTCAGAGTGTTAACAATAATGCACCAATGTGGAAAGCTTCCCTGTTAATTCCTGTTTGGCTGCTACGCAAGTACTTCCAAATATGAGGATGTTGGCATGCTGCAAGTACAGTGTGGAAAAAGGCGAAGGAAGGTAGATGTGCACTACGTTTTAAAATCACTCTTACTTATGCAATTTTTAGGAATGTCATGGAAAAACAAAAGCAAGAACAAAATACTTCCCAAGAGACCAAAGACAATAAGATGAGTTGTCTGGTATCGATCTCTTCTTTGCTGGACAAAAGTCATGAAAAAATGCTTGATAATATTCTCACCATGGACGTTTTGGTGTCTTACCCGATTTGGCTTCTCAACCTAAATGATGTTTTATTTATAAAAGACACTTTCAATGATTAAATCACAATACCATTAAATAGCTGATATTAGGTTTGTACTTAAAACCCAATCTGGTATCGCTGTTCTGTCACATGAACCCCCACTGTTGTCTTTTTGTTCACCGGTAGCAAAATTGCCACAGCGTAGGCGCAGTAAATGCAGAGGCAAAACAAGAGCCAATTGCTTTTTTTTTTTCTGGATTCTCTACATGCAGTCCTGCGGTTATCGATAAACCCAGTTGGCTGAGAGTTCCCACTTGTGAACTCCCAAAAGATCCATCCGTGATGTTAAGAGTATGCAGGGTTGGATCATTCGTGAGCAGAATATGGAACACATTGAAAGGACCAGTCTCAGTATTTCACTGTGTTTTTGACACATTATTTCTCCTGCATCCTGTGACATGGAATTGCTCGCATTGATTTGGAACAATGATTAGATTTTTTTTTCTCGTAATTGCGTCTATGATCCTCCTTGATTCAGTTGAGATTTAGTGAGCGCACCTAAAATGCTTACATTTTTTCCGTTTGGAGGTTTGAACTAAAAAGGCACGAGTGATACTGTACATTATTTAAGTGCATTTTCAGAGGTCCGCACAGCACAAAAAACGCGTGGAAAGTCCAAAGTTGTACACAATTTGTTGTCTGACCCTGAATGACTTCCAATTCCCAAACGTTTTCCACTCCATACGGTCAAGTGAATTGATTTGTTCAAGGCTTTGTACCCTTTTGTGTGTGTGTGTGGGGGGGGACAAACAAAAAATACAGTATAGTATTTCTGGACCGATATCTGTGTGATAAAAGTACACATTTTGTCAAACTTATTTTCCCAGGATACTTTGGCTGAATTCCAAATTGTATGACTTCAGTCCTCGAGATTCCACTCCCTACTTGAATTTCTGCTAAGTGCCTGTCCACATGGGGCGAGAGGATTGACCGAAGAACCAAATTTAATTAAAAACAAAAAGTCAAAATGAAATCTCTACCTCAAATCTTTGCCGTGATCAGTCACAGCTAATATATTAATCATAATACATTTTATTTATAAGTGCCTTTCAAAATACTATTGCGGAATATGAGGAGGGCAACGCCAGAGGACAAAAAAAAATACCTGCACGACAAACACATTTTGTTTAACACACCAAAAACATTATTATTATTCTGTAATTTGGTTCCTTATTTTGATGATCGCTAGCATATTTGATTCCAAAATTATTTCACAGCTGCTGCCCTAAAACCACCTTTGTGTCGAAATTTCATGTCAGTGCAAAACGTACAAAACCTTTTGTTCTCGGCAGTTTGCATTATGACAGCGCAAGAAGAACATCAACGCGATAGGTTCCCTGCACAAACCCCTCTACCTTAAGTGTTATGTGCTTCGAATGGCACTCGGCATGCTTGGATGTCCCAAGAGAATTCATTTGTATAGAGTGTTGCCCCCCCCCCACACCCCTCTCCATCCTCCTCTATTTAATTGGCATCGGGCTCCTCTGAAGGCCCAGAATGCCAAATCCGTGTGCGTTTCCTCTCAAAATTTGTCACCTGGCTGATGATACAAAAAATATTTATATAGTCAGCGACTCAACCCCTCAAAATAGATGCTTGCCTGTGCATGTTCTGTTTTACTAATCCCCTTTTCCGACGATGTTTATTTCATTCAAAGGTGCCCGGACCGCAGTGCCGCTGCGCTGTGGGCAGCATTGTGAGCGAGGGGGAGGACAAGGCCGACAAGGAGCTTCTGAAGCGCTACGAGACAGCTGGCTTTAAAGTGTTCTCCTTCCCTGAAGTCACACACGTGGTCACTACCTCATTCCCCCACAGGACCATTTTCTCTATCCCCCTGGGAGTAAAACGGGTCTATCCACGGCTAGAAAGCTACATCAAGGTATTTTGCCTTTTTTTAAAAAAAAATTTAATTTTTTAAAAAGTTTTTTGGTGCACCCCTCCATAGCACAATCTGCCTTCTCTCGCCTTACAAATATTGCTGGAACCCCAGGCTTGCATGTAGAAATGTGATCCCGAATATGACTGTGAGGATGGAAAAAAGGCCCTCTAAGAAACAGGATGTTTGGATGGAGAAAATATTTGAAGCATTGTCAAACGTGTGTTAAAGTGCAATGTGTATTTATTGAGATTGGAAAGTTACCATTGCATCACACTCATCAAAATTCACAATCCGATTCATGATCATTGTGCTACTTTCTAGTGTCTGCTCCTGTTAGATCACAATGGAAAATTCCCATAAATTGAGAAAAAACGTAGAGGGTAAGGAATCATGTTGGGCTTAACTGCAAGCGTTAACTCTACAATCACCTAGCTGATTTCTGAACATCAGAAATTTCTACCACTAAACTCCCAATACATACAACATGGTCCTTATGTCCAAGCTGCAACAATTTTGCCTTCTGGTCTTTGGAGTAAACAAAATCGATCATCAGAGTGCAGCTGGATCTTTGTTGGGATTCAATCAAGGACCGCCACTCCTTCATATTTAGCTTGAAATGTTTGGACCAAAAAAAAACAAAAATATAAAACTATTGTGTGCAATGTACGCTGCATCATCTAATTGAATTCAATTTGTTTCCATCGAACAGTTCTAGGTTGAGTATCCTCATAGTAACCTCAACAATGATTTAAAAAATTCAAGCGTTTCAGTTGGGAATAAAATAGGCCTCGGGCTTTGATTTTCGCTCTTAAGCAAATGCATTTCCAAATACCGTATTGTAAAACTATATTCCTTCACTTCCTGGCAGGCGGAGATTTGACAAAACACACACACACACACACACACACACACACACACACACACACACACACACACACACACACACGATGAATCACAGGCTCATTTTAGCGGTGGAGACAAAAGAAATGAAATAAGAGGGTGTGTGTGGGTGACAAAATGAATCATTGCTCGGGGTGAAGTCAAACCGAGGAAATTAAGTCCTCAGTATGTAACCTCATGAAGTTTCTGTATTTTTATTACTCTTTTTCACATTTCCCAGTATGCTCAGGAGTTGTGAAGGTATTATTTGGGTAGCGCAGCAAGCTGATTTATTGTCCCATACGCGTGGAGTCAACTGGAGGGCAAATGAGAGGAAAAGAAAGTCAACATTCTTTTCAGCACAGGACGATGAAGGGCCTTACTAGGTGCTGCTTGAGGGATGCCGTGTAAATGAGTCACTGGCATGCGCTGATTTGTGTGGTGAATCCGGCGATTGTTTAATTATGCAGTAGCCTCAAAACAGGTGGCAGCACCACAGGTTGTCTTCAGTTGCGCTGCTTCTGTCGGAGGAATGTTGGCCCGCGTCCTGTCTGGCTACCGCCGCCATCTGTTCGGACGCTGCCTAAAGCTGGCTGCCCTCCAGCGGCACTTAGACAAGTCGAAGAGGTCGACGTACACCGCCAATGATCTAACCGGCCGTCAGTCTTCTTCTTCACCTAAATGCATCACATTTTTTATCGTTGCTTCACCTCGCATAGCTCAGCTGTCTGTTTTAGTCCGTCCTATGCCCCTGTCCCCCATGAGATTTTGTGCGTGACTCATGCAATAGCCGTACTGTAGTTGCCCAGGATTGTTCCACTGGTATTGTTCCATTCAGTCGGAACTCGAACATAACCTGTGAAGTATTCAGATTTTGTTTGTTTAAAAAAAAAAAAAAATTTTGTATATGACATTGCAGAAATTCATTTGTTCCAGGGTTTGAACATTTGCCACCATAAAACGTGAAGTACTTTACAGCCAATGTTAAGTTTTAACAAACATTTTAATAATGTAACCAATTAATTTTACAAAATAAAGTTGCACATGCAACTTCTTTGACCGACCAACCAACCAACCTCCCGCGATCGACCCGTTAGTGCGCACACGCGCATACGCACGCACGCACGCATGCCATGATGAGCAATAGCCTGACGCTGAGGGATGCGAGGCACTTAGGCAGCCTGTTAACGATCGTAGCTCACGCGTACTGTTTTAAAACGCTCCTCTCGGCCCTCCAGATTCGCATTCTTTGCCCGCCCCCTCGGTGAATTGTACAAAAACAAACTCTGAATGAGAATAATGGTAACGATAAAAGATATAGCGCAACAACTCTGATCACAAGCTGCAACTGCAGACTGCTGAGCGCTAACAACTTGCGGTGACGCAGTCACACGTCACCGTCGATTAAAGATCACCTGCTTTATTTTATTTTTTAAATACTTTTTGTCAAAGTGAGACTGATAGAATGATTAGGGTGCAGTGTGCATTAACACAAAAAATACATTACTAACATGCACAGAGACACAAATGTTTTGGGGGGAGGGGGGGTTCCCTCTACACCCCTCGGATCGACTTGGGACCAGTCCTTGATCTACTGTTCGATCGATGTAATGGGCACCCCTGGCGTAGACTTTTTCTGTTCATTGTAGCCTTTTGCCATTCCAAAAACCCAAACTTTAACAAATGCTTGACAGTCTTCCCCTAGAGCTGCAGATCTTCCTTTGAACTATATTGAATAACACTGTCCATTCTGAGCTGGTTCCTCGTGAATAAAGCATGCAGTTGACGTCTGACACATTGAATATCCCAAATGGTGAGACCTTTTCAAAGCAGCTCATCAGCATTTAGCAAATCTGGCTCGCCGCGGCAGGATGATTTCTCGCGGTCAGACACCTTTGTTTTGCCACCCTGTGGTCAGGCCTGATATTTGCCTAGTCAGACCATCGATCAGCCCCCGAGTCTTTCTTCTGTGCCTTACCCTTCAAGTGTTGAGCTTCCTCACAGATGCGGCAGCGTCTTGATATTCTATTTGTGCGCAGTGGCCCGGGCCTTCAGACCTGCAGTGAGGACTGGAACAGGAAGATAATATTGCTGACATTCACAGAGATGTGAAGGTTCGAGAAAGGCAGACTATGGAACATTTGTTTGCTTGAGGGCACGAAAGCTGATTGCCAGCACTGAGCCTCTGTGCTGAATCTAAAGCATTTTTACCTTTGTTCCTCAATAACGTCCTTATTTTTAGCAACCGACACATATGGCAACATGCTCATGAAGCCTCACAAAGTGCTGCCTCTTGCAATTTTGCGTTAGTCTTGCCACTATGGCGGACCTTGCAAACCAGGGCGCATCTGCTTGTCCTCGGGGCTTATGAAGCATGCAGATATTTGGCTATGATGTAAATTCAGAAAGGTCAAAGAAGGTCACGGGGTTAGATACTCTTGACAAAGACATGGAGGCGGAGTTTTATGCTGGGAGACGATAATGTCCACACAAACACGAGCACCATTACTCAAGACTGACTATCAATCCGCACAATTTACAATTTATTTTTTTTCACCTATATGAACTGTATTTTGAACCACTTTTAAATAACCTTTTTTCCCCAGTGTTTTCAATGATTTTGCCGTTTCTCCAATGTATTTATTCATTTGTAATTACTTGTAATTAAATGTACCGTAATCAAATTTCAAGCCACAAAACCAAGTCAGTGTTCTCTCTTTGGATGGAGAATGTTGCATCAGGAGCCTGCGAGCGAACACTTCCCACTGGGGGCTCAACAGAGTTTGCCCCCTTCAAACATGACTTTCATCTCCAGGCGTCTGGGACTCTACTGTTGGTGTTAAATGTCACATCTGCATTTGATTGATGCGATTCAAACTTGACCCTGTCGCTCTGAATCACAAACATGCTGCCAAGTGTGATTGCGAGTTAAGAAGGTGACTTGTTTCTAGATGGTTTCGTGCTGCCGGCGATCTAATCAATCACGTTAAATGTGTGTTCAAAGCGCTTTTTAAAGACTGCTGTCTTAGATGTGATATTGTGTTTTGCCACTAGCGAGATTTACATTAGATTTAGGTTTGCTCTGTATGTAGACAGTTGTCTTGTTCAAATGCCTATCCCAGCTGACTTTTAGATCGGTCTCGGCCAATCGCAGGGCACACGGAGACAACCGTTCACACTCCCATTCCCATCCAATGATGATTTGGAGTCTTCGGTGAAGCTTGAATGTTAATGGCAAATAGGAGGAAGCAATCATGGAAGCTACAATGGGAAAACCAACACAAGCCTGGGGAAAAGCAAGAAGCAATGCAAACTGCATGCACGAAGGCCGGATTTGAACGGCCAACCTCCAAACAGCAGTCGGATGAACCAAGCACTGCCCCCGCTGTGGTGCCCTCGAGGGATTTTGTGAATAGCAATCGAGGAGGCCATCTTAAACCGTTCAAGTATAAGTGCGACAGGGATGGGGTCCTGTTAACCACGTTGAAGGGGTCTGGGACTCCAGCGGGGGAAATAAAGAAAATTGCGAAGATAAAGAAGAGGCTTAGGAATTAACTGCTTTATTCAGGTCACTGACTTTCAGGCAGTCCTTTTTCATATTGTCATGGCTGAACACGTCAATGAAGTGAGAATTGCGGTTTGAGTGACAGCAGGATTGTACTCTACTGGCAGTGAGTTCTGTCACTCATGTCTTCAGCACTTTTGCACCTTTAGGGCTTTTCTGTGAAATGTAGACCAGAGACTTCATCATTTGTACTTGGATGAGAGAATGGCGGCGTGAGGTTTGCCTCGCCGTGATCTTAAAGTCAAGTGTCACTCTGCTTTGTAGCCCATGAGTGTGAAGAATGGTTTGGCACTGCCGTTGAACTTACTTTGCCTGTCACATTGCGCACACATAGCCTTCACGTTAGATAAAGCATTTGTTTATTTATGTAATGGTACCGAGTTCCGAAAAAGGTCGGAATTAACCACCAAAAATAAATAAATAAATCTGAATTGGTTATCACGTCCTGCAAGGTGAACGTAACCCAAGTCATGTTATCGCTAAGCTATGTGACAACGTCCTTTCTTCTTTACCTGCATTATGCATTTGCTTGGCTTTCTAGGAAAAGAAATAAACTGTCAAGCCATAAAGTACGGTATAGGCTAAGTGTATAGGCATGTTTTACCAAGGGAGATCAGAATTATCTGGTTTTAGAGTTCTAAAAATACACGACAGTGTTTCATTTATTTATCCAAGGGAGTGTGACGCACTAACTGTAGGGTCTCATGCAGATGTAGTCCCCCAGGCGAGGGACCTGGAAAGAAAAAACGCATCCTCTTCCTCTTGTTGACCATCTATCGGTCACCAGGTCCCTCTGGATGTGCTTCAGATAGCTGGTAAATAAGCAGCATTTCATCGGTGGAGTCTTTCGGTCAGGAAAGTGAAAAGTAAATCGGACAAAAGAGCTGCATAATTACAAAAATGTGTTTCTTTTAGCAGCGTGACAAATTTGTTCAGCTAGTAAGGCGCTTATTTACTGTGCGTTGGTAGATGGTTGAACGCATTCGTTTAGTGAGGAAAAATGATACACTTGCACTAAGAAGAGAGAGCTATTCTCAACAGTGCGTCATTTATAGACATTTGAAGTTACAGTCATTTTGTCAGCCAGAGTGATTTCCCTTATGCATTCCCTTAATTGAGCCGCAGTACAATCTGTTCGAATAGTATAATTTGTGTGTAAAGTCTGAAAAGAAATGCTCTTCCCATGACCCTGATCATCTTTTCTGCCTTTTAAGTGCTCGCACTGGTCCCAGTGGTCCCCGCGATCCTGCGGTATATGGAGAAAATACAACAAAAATCAATAGCGCACCATCCTCAATCCCCTCCCCAATTGTACAAGCGTAACGTGTAGTGCGTGTCTAGAATTCCACTGTCGGTCTTATTATTTGGCCTTTGCTCTTTGTCCCAAGCCTCCAGCCGGGAAGTAGCATAGCAAGGGAGCAGCAAGGCTCCATTGGTTAAGTCTTCACAGATAATGATTACAAGGAATCAATCTTACCTGTCCTATTTTCCACACGGTTGAATTCACAGGCCCAACAACAAGTCCTCAATGAAGTATTTTCAGCTAAGGCCTTCACATACATTAAATATACAATGGGTGTCAAAAGTCGATAAACACCTGTTCAAATACCCTTTTTAAGATTTTTAAAAATGAACCAAAACAAGTCACTTTGAGGCTTTTTTCCACCACAGTTTTGAAAAGATTACTGTAGTCTCCGTCCCATTTTTTTATATCACAAAAGCCCCGCATTTGAATAGGAGTGTTTTGACTTTTTATAGCCACTGAAGCTAAAATATATTTTTACAGTTTTCCCAAATGTAAAAAGCCACAGTAAGATTTGATCACGCAAACAACACTTTCCTGCGTAGTCAGAACTTGATGTTCCGCGTTGCCATTGATCACCGCTGTGTTCCAAAAATGATTCAAAACACGTGAAAGATGATGTTGAACCGGGCGACGCGCTCTGTCAGGACGACAAACAAGGGCACTCCAATTTATTTTTGGTTCATCCCACCAAAACCTTTGTGCTGCTATTAATATACCGTTCATCTTAATCAGATGCTGAAAAATAGTCAAAAGCAACCTTTAACAACCGTCTAAGCCATTTTTGATTAAAAAAGAAAAATATATGCAAAACTGGAATGTTTTTTTTTTTTGCCGGGAACCCCATCAAATTGGTCGGAAATGCATACACACAAAACAAATCTACGACTAATTAGCGGATATAATGAAAGTCCACTTAAATTATTCATGTAGCCTAAATGAGGCGCTGACTGCGGTGCTTCAATTATAGCCGGACAAGCATTCCTGCCGGGCTAAAGTCTATCACTGGATATGATGCTTTTGCATTTATAGTGCATTTTATTGACCATTTTTACAGAAGACAGATTGAGTGCTGTAATCATCACATCGTATCACTGAAATACTACCTGTCACGACACTCCTTGTAAAGTAACAAAACAAACTCAAGGATCATGATTGAGATTCTTGAACTTTGTATTACAGTGCAATATGTATTTCTATTGTGATTCACGGCGGATTTATTTTTTTTTTTTACCGGTCATTTCACCTTATTTTGCTTACTTGTCAAGCCATCAGTTTTACTCGAATAAAAGCCCCCGCCCCATCCCACCCCACCCTGCATCTCAAAAGAACAGGAATAGGAAACTGTTATCTGCTAATGCATTTCCTTCTTGCTCTTTTTCCTACAAATTTATTTTAAGATGGGATTCATTTTAAGTCAATTCTAAAGAAGAGCGAAGCTGAACTGCGATGGGATGACATGAAACAACATGACATGATGGGGGGGGGCAGACTCCCTTGGTTTTGATCAGGACCTCAATGCATGCATGCATGCATAGATATGACCTATCTTTATTTGAAACATTTATTGCAAATGGCTCACAAAGCTCACATCCTGAAGTTTAAAAGTAAAAATGATTGACGCCTTTGCAGAGGACAAAGAGGTTGATTGGGGAAGATTTGAGTCTTTTATTAGACTGCAGTCTCCTCTTAAATAATGCTACTTGTCAGTTCATTTGAACTCAGAAGCGTCGCTTCCCTTTCTGTTGCGTCAAATTCTCCGACTTCCATTATTTAGAACAAAAGAAATAACGAATGAAGAACGGACCGACTGCATTACCGAGCCCAGCTCCCCTTAATGCACTCTTTTTATTTTAGCTTGATAATTTCTGATGGCTTGTGTCTGTCATGTAGCACATCAGTATGCATTATGCAAGATATATTCTAAGCATGACGTTGGATACACAAGCTTCTGGGGCGGTCGGGGGTATTGATCATTGATGTTGAAATCACTGAAATGGATGTTGCTGCATATGCTCGAGCAAGGCGCGTCAACAGCTGAGACAGATGCTGAAAAAGAAGATGGGATGGAGTTTGAAAAGAAGTCAGATGTCTCCTGCAAGAATATACTTTGCGCGCGTGTGTGTGTGTTGGAGGCGGGGGGTCTTTGTGTGTATGTGAATCCTAGAAGTTGTGTTCCACAAAAAAAAAAAAAGCTTACCATCTCCACTTTTACTTTATTCAAAGTGGACTATCAGCGCAGCCCGCAAGGATGCTTTTTTTCTCTCAGGAAGAAGCCGTAGAACAATCTTGCCGGTTGAAAGTCTTGGAAGGGCATGCGAAATTATTGATGGCTCCAAACACTCAGACTGAGGTACTAGCGATGGCAGCGAAACCTGTGTATAACCATAGAGACTGTCAGTATCACAATATTTTGGACTAAATGTCTTTAGGCTTTTCCTCTCGTCAAATCAAGCTATAGCCATTAGAATAAGGTCGATGCCGAAATCAAATGCTTTACTGGTTTGCTTGTGCTTATTTATTTATTTTATTTTATTCCGATTTCTGAATCAATTCTCATTCGAACAGGTTGACCTTCACATGTTCTTTCAGCTGTTAATTGATGACCGTGGCCTGTTGCATTGGAGCGGCACCCTGTCAAATGTTTAGCTCATGCCAAAAGTGTGGAAGTGAGCGGCGCAAGAGCAGAATAACAAAAATGCGGCATATGAAAGGTTAATGAGCAGTGAGAAAGTGGAGCGGGGTTTTGTTATGTGAGCCTCTGGTTGATTGACGTGAATGGGAAAGATGGGAATATGGCAGCGGTGATGCAGTGTTCCCTCACTGATCGCGAGCGTTACGTTCCAAGGTGCACTCTGAATAGCCGAACAGCATTTGACCAACATTTTGAGTTTCCAAACAGTCTGAGTAAAGCCACGTGCCCAGAGTGAATGTCCGAATGCACACAGGATGAAGGAACGGGGATTTGGGGGGTTACGAGCTCGAGGGCGCATTCGGAATTACAGTATAGTCGGGTTGTGCCCTGCTTCAACTGGACCGCTCCAGAAACTCAAATGCGCCGTTCGGTTACTCAGACTGCCAGTGCGTGCTCTCGGCACTTCCAACTGGAAGGCACGGTGTGCCACTGTGTCAGGCAGTCCAGATGGAAACAGTTCAAGCACGAGCTGCTGATTGGTTGAGGGCATTGGCTGCGTTTAGAAATTAATGATGGGGAGAGCGCTCTTTGAACAAACGCACTCTCAGAGCGAATTTCTGAATGCGCTCTTAATGTTCATGCTATGGGTCTTTGAAAAACAGACACCCACCCAAAATAACGTTTCTCGACCTGTCGGATTTAGAAGGAACTAGAATAGCATTAAAACACACAAAAATAAGGTAAAACTGCAACAGATGAAGTTATGGTCACAAATGAAAACCGGCGATAGAACAAATGCAACGCTACTCATTTCAACACCTTTAGAGTTGGATGAACAGTTTTGCACGCTCACACTTCAGTGGCATCTGCTGGTTTGCGGAAAAGGGGAAGCAGAATCAAAATATTGTCCTCCTAATCTGATTGCTGGCGAGATTTTTTCCCCTCTTGAGGCCACAAAGTGATTAATTTCAAAATCTTTACCAAGAATATTTCCAATTCACCTTGATGATGTCGACGCAGAAAAATGACCATCGCGTTGCATTGTGATCGTACACAAAATATCACTGCAGGGCAGCAATTTTGCAACGCTGTTCACGGGTGATGGAATCATGTGCTGACAAAAAAAACTCACATCTGTCCAAGTTGTACTTGCTGTAACTAAATAGGAAAAAAGGAGTACAGTACCATCTTTAGAAAATTTGGGAAACCCTGTCGCAGGTTACGCTGCAAATTCTCTCTCCGAAGCTATCGGGTGCAATTTATAAACGTCCGGTGCATGTGCTTAAAGATGATAAGACAAAATTGACTTGCATTTAAATTTTGTGTTTTTTGTTATTGTAAAGTGTCCTTGGGTGTCTTGAAAGGCGCTTATAAATAAAATGTATCATTATTATTATTATTATTGTCTGAGCTCACAAACTTCATTGTGATGTCGTCACAGGATAGGAAGCTGTGTGCACACCCGTTCCTCGAGATCTACAGTCACGATGTGATCCACTTCATGGCTCCGCTGGCTCGGCAAGGAGATTTCTACGTTCCAGAAGCCCGTCTAGCGGAAAGGAGGCTTCCAGAACAAGAAGAATTGGACTCTGATTCGGAAATTTCAGGTATTTTCAATTGCACCTTGGCCTTAATGGACTTGAATGTGTTTTTGCACTGTATATTGCATATGTGCCATATATTCTTTTATCCTCGGCGATATCTGATTAATATCGTAGTTTACTAAGTCGGGAAACTCTTGTTTGTTGCTGAATGACTGTATTATGCTGCCCCCCCAGCCCAGTGACCCAAGAAACATATACTAGAAGGAACACAGTGATTGGAACAGATTAGTGGCATTTCCATTTATTTCAATGGACGAATATGATTTGAGATATGAATGCTGTAATTGACAAGCTTGGTCACCAAATGAAATAACCTACATTCCGGGGTATGGCCGTATGTCCAATTTCAGTTTTCATGACTCATGTTATCATTTCATAACTACCAGTACATATAATTTTGGAAATGTTTGAAAACTTCACACACAATGGCAGCCTGGCCAAGTGACATTATTTTACGCCAACACTGGAATCAAAATGGGACTTTAGAAAATTCAGAGTGAGATTCTACCATCCCATTAAAAAGGATCAATAAAATAAATTATGAAGAAAGTCAATCGAAATTCAAAATGAGAACTCTGTGCTTTTTACAGAATTGCAACTAGAACAAATGCAACGCTACTCAATTTAACCCTTTGAGGGACAGCGGTTACGCCAGTGGACAGCTTATCATGTTATCAGGTTACAGGGTGCCTGAAAGGGTTAATTGACCCTGGTTTTTCCGAGTGGTCAGTAGATCGTGACATTATAAAACCCACATGCCATTCAGCCGTGGTAGCTGACCCTGTCATTGTTTTTCCACGGCCGCTTTAATTTATGAGGAGCGCGCAGCACTGTGTTGTGATTTACACCTTTTCAGGTGTTAATGAAAAGAGCAGACACAGCAGCATCCGCTGAATGTGTCCTGCCACTCACCCAGGGGCTGACAGCAACAAGACGGATGCCATATGGAACTTTCACTGTAAAAGATGCGCAAGTGTTTTAACGCTATTCCACTTGACACTAATTTATCCTCATGAGACTCCAATGCTTCTGATGGAGTGTTTACCACAGTCGCTGCTGTATGAAGCGCATCCTGTTATGCAATGTGTAAAAAGAAGCCCGTGTGATAGGAATGGCAGATTTTTTTTTCAGTTCAGTTCCATAAAATGAAGCCTGTGTTTGAATTCGACACAAGTGGAAGGTCGTACGATACTTTGTGAACATCTTAATTTTTTTTTGGGGTTGTTCAACATATGGCCACCTTGCCCAAGGATGCCACAAGAGAAAGGGCTTCACTTAGTGTTGGATTGGTCAATTACTGTGCTGATCGTTCTGGAAGAACGCTTTGCGCTTAAATTCGAAAAGACGATTTCTACTTTCCTGTGGTTAATTGTCAAGCGGTGACAAGTAGGTTATTTTTGATCCCACTGGTTTTCACCCTCTATCCCGCAGGGCACTGAACAATTGCAGAAGGCAGCGAACGTTGCATTCTCGTCAGGGTTCGTTCAAGCTCGCAAATGTTTGCCCAACGGTCGCCACACGTTCGCCTGTAATCTTCAAACCCCCACAAATACTATCGGCAAACATTTTCCTATCATTTGTGACCTTGAACGAAACCTGCCGAACTCTGACGTGAACGCGTATTTTTCTACCTTCGCCAACAGTCACAGTTCTTGGCCGCTCAGTGGGATAAGGGGCTTTAGAGTGCACAAATGGGTAAAAGAATGACATGGCAACAAACAAAATACAACCAAACCGAGAGATGCAAGTTCCGGATCTGTTAGACAGCATCGTAGTAATTCTCCTGTCACTTTGTGTTCCATGTCTGTTCGCAGAAAAATTAATTCGGACTGTTTGACTGTCTGAAAATTCATGAACATATGCAGATCTTCAGGGACACACACGCCACCTGAGTTTTACTCAGCGTTCTTCAGTTCTTTTTGTGACCCAGGTTGAGGCACGTTCTACTGAACACTCCATATTGTATTTCAGTTTATTATTCCAATCGCTACACCACCAGTCAAAGGTTTTGACAAAATATCTCATTCAATAGCACGAGAAATTTGATTCCAACTTTTGACTCATGGTGTATGTGTCTCTCTGATGCAGTTGGGAGAAAAATGCCTACAGAATCAGTTTCCACACCAAAAACCTGAAGCACTCCTGCGGTTTATTTGTCTGACCCAAATCCCATTTAGCGGTTTGCTTTTGGCATTGATACAGTCGTAATACCATTAGTATAACTCATTTCTCTTCTACACTGCAACATGCATGCTTTTTTTTCCTTTTCATTTTGTTTTTGTCTTGCCTACATTCATCAAGGGCATACACTCTACATGTAAATTGATTAATTAAGATTTAATCAATCAAGAACTCTCAGCTACCCTTAAATGTACTTTTTAATTACCGGTACACTTTTGTATCCACGTATGTCAATTATTCAAAGGCATATATTCTTGGCTAACATTTGTTATATAGGGTTGAAAACATGCTACTCACACTAGAATTGGTTATTACATTACCTGTGAACCATTTCTCTCTTTAGTTTGGTCCTAATGTTCTCTCTATCTCTCTAGCTAGCTAGATAGCTAGCTAGATAGCTACAAACATACTATACACAATATTATAATTTAAAATACCCTGGTGTCACGATAGTTAACTACCAATATATGTTATCTATGATAGTTTATGCATTTTCAATGTATCGTTGACCTATTAATATAATAGTTCTTCACGGTACATTCATTTTACGAACCTTAAACCCATACTTTCCCACAACAGTGAACTATTCAGCATTAGTTCAAAATGAAAAAAATATTAAGACACCTTGAGCCACGTGGCAGGAAAGGTAACCTTTCAGACACTCATTCAAACCTCTAAATTGCTGGAATGAAACTAAGCAGCAACCTGGCCCTCTTTATCTCAAACATGAAGTGAGAGTTTTTCCTAAAGTCAGTTAATGATCTGCGCTGTTTGCATGCTGATATTTGCTCGCCTTCCCCTTCTTGTTCCACGCTAAAGGTTAGTTCATACTGTGTGTTTATCCTCCTCATTTAGTTGGCCGCTAATGACAGACTTGTTGCTTATTTTGACATATTGATTTGAGAAAAGCGCACCCTGCCACACAAAAGGCCAAAAAGGGCAGCAGACTGGTACACCCAGGTGTAAAATTGATCCTATTTACCTGCAAAGGGCAAACTGGAAATAACAGTGGCAATCGCAAGGTCATACTGTATATGTAATATACATTTCCCATGAAAGAGAAGAAGGCATTTAGTGGATGTAGAATGTAAAATGTAAAAGCAAGAGTATGAAAATAGTCATATTATTTTGGTGATCAACTTGTTTTGGAAAAAGTCATTTTTACCAGCTGAATGTCATGTCAAAACTCCCACATACTTCTGAGGCGAGCAACCACAGTATCACTCGAGAGACCTGCCATATCTTCCCGTACTTGAATGATTAAATATTGGGCTTTTTTCCCCACAGTTTCAAATAATTGCTGACTGTCTAAATAGCATCTCTGTGGCATGTTTTCATCAGAAGACTTTTTGTTGTAACTTATCAATTTTAACCTCCAATTGTTTTTCTCTCGAATAATTTTTCCATCTGACATCCATATGACTCTGCTATTGACAGCCAATTAACTGAACTAGCCAGTTAATGACAAGGTGAAAGTGTCATCTAACCAGAAGTGTGAATGTCGGAATATTTACATCCGTAGTTACATAAATGCATTCTGTGCAATCAATGTTTACGAAAATAAATGGTTGAGTTGCAAAGCAACTCAAATTGGAGCGAACAGATTTTGTCTGAACCTCTCGGATTATTTTGGAAGCCCTGCTTTCCTCGTGTTTGTTTATGGAAGTGCACCCGCCATCTGTCCCCATCTCCTCCTCTTGTTTTTGATTGCCGCTCTCTAGGTGCAGACTCAAACAGCGAATGCAGCTCAGGGACAGGGATTTTCCTGTCAGACAGCCGAGAGACGTCACTGGTGGCGTCCTCGACCCGGTCCGAGTCCATCCGGGACAGCGGGTACGTAAATCACATAGGGGAATCGTCCGGGCACCGCTCGCTCATGGAGACGGACTGGGAACGGAATGACCAAGAATGGGAGCAGTTTAAGAAAGGCTCGAGCCAGGTGAGCCTTGACCCCGTCCCGCAGTTGTTGGGTGTTGCTGGTGGCGAGGAGTGAAGTTTGACCCGAGCAGATTTCAAGACTTGGACAGTAGAACCTCTGTTGTGTCAAAGGTTCCTCTGCAAAAACAAAAGGAAGAAAAAAAAAGTTCTCAGGATATGCTAAACTTTTTTTCTTTCTCTGTGATTCAAAGTCACAAGCCCACTCTTCTCCTGGAGGCATGAATCTTGAATACACATCTTCATGTGTGAATGTCATTTTTTTTCTCACCGTTTTTTATATTATGATGTAATTTTGGCTGATTGTCACCCTAATGACTGGATAATATACTCTTCATCCTTGCAGCAAGGATTCCTGCTGAGAGATTTTCCCGCTTTTTTTTTTCTCAAGAAGTGCTGCTCTTTGTTGAGCAAAAGAATTTTGACTTGAATGATTTCCACTTTGTGCCTCTCAAGCTCATTTCAAAATCTGATTATTATTGCGCTAAGGAATTTATAGAAGTGCCCAAATCTGAGGGGCCATTAATTGGTTGTGGCTTCTTCAGTTTTCATTCGTTCTCCTGTTTTCTTCTTTTCGTGGGAACATTAGCGGGACCAGAGGTCATTGACGCGCGACCCGAGAGAGGGGCCTGCCTGTCTTATGATGTCTGTTGTAGGTCATCCCTGAGGTGTTTTTTGGTGGGGATTTTCCACTTCAAACTCATCCACAAATGCCTTTATTGATGCTGGTGCACAAAAAAATATATATATATTTTTTTTCCAAGTTGTTCATTCAAAGTCGTAAGCGTACACGTATCCAAAAGATATTGATAGTATAAAGAATCAAGATTCAGGGGCAACTGAGTGATCCAGTCCTTGTGTCAACCTGTGTTCCAATATTCATTTTGTTACACATTCTGCCATTTCTGATGGCTGCTGATCATTTTAACACACACTTTTAGTTTTCTTAAAGGTTCCAATAAATGTATTTTTTGAAAAAGATGCTTTGTGAATGGATAATTCATTTCCAGAATCTCTAAGACTGAAAGGCATGCTGTAGACACGGATTTTTGCCAACCATTTTATATTCGCTCACAGCACAACACCAACCAAAAATCTCACGAAAAACGCAGGAATACTGAAGTGATCTCATCTGAATTTACTTACTGTGAAATCTGGACTTGTTTAAATTGAACACAAAGCTGATGTAGCCATAGGAAGCCTCGACATGCTCTCCAGAAAGAGCAGCACGATGGCGATTCTGTTTCAAGACATGACAATGTGTTTTTGTAAAGTACAACATTACAAAAAGCAATTTCGGGTTAAAAACAAACATTCCAACAAGGTTTAATTTCTGGGGGATCCATTTTCTATTTATGATTTTTCAATGGAGACAGATGTGAGATGATGTTGATGATGGGAGGATGCATTTTTTATTTTTTATTTTATTTTTTTTAGATTGATGACAGTTCCAGTATTCGGAAGAATAGAATTCCAATGAATGACATCAAATGCAGTCTACAATAAATAAAATAACTTCTTTTTTTGTGTGCGTGTGTGTGAATGCTCACCACAATAAAGATCTGAATTCCAGGCAGAATATTTGCCTTTAGAATTCAACAGCACAGAGATAAATCAACAGATTTTTTTGTGGATTAAAAACATGTTCGAATGAATGAATTATCTTTGCCTCATGTTGTAATGTTACTGTGTTAAATTTAAAAAAAATAAAGAAACAATCGGGAAGAAATTGGCCAATTTTAAAATAGCAAACTAATATCCACCAAATCTGTTGGGCCCTCGTTTTAAATTACGAATGTGTTCCCGGAATACATGTAGCACTTGTCTCAAGGCACCGCTGTACATAACCTCCAATGGAGTATCCAAAAGTATCGATATTTGATTTTAGAATCCACTTTAGAGCGTAAAGTGTTTTGGAGGGATCAAAATTTCACTCTTAATCTCTACATCACAAGTACACATTTGGTTCTGGTGTTTACGAGATTCATGGACCCAAAAAGTTTGAGAAATCCTGAAGCATGTCATTGATTACATGACTCTTGTTTGGACAATTATCATCCTGTCATCTCTACCGATTGTCATTGCTCATAAATTCACACACCACCTCACTGATGTGTTTAGTCGTCCAGTTCTAGTCTGCCATTGCTTTGGTCTAACCTAATGTAATCCCCCCACACACCCGCCCCATCCCTTGTCCTATTGCTCTTTTTTTTCCCCTCTCCGGAATAAATATGGCAGCAGCAGTCTGCAAGACCACCTGATGACCCGCAGCTTGTGATGTATGTGCAGTCATATCCAGCCGTAGCCTTCATCTCTGAGCAAACAAGAGATCACAGCGAGCTTTTCACAGCAAGCCACTCGGTGGCTGCGAGTGTGCAGGCGGCACACGCTTGTCATCAAGTCAAAGGCGCGCCATAAACCTTGATTTAGAGTAAATCGCCTTTGAGCATGTGGCCTGTCACGAATGTACATTTAGGACTCTTCAGACTGCCGTGTTGGCTTGATGAAAATGAGCAATATAATGGTTTTTGTCTTGTTTTAAATCAAAGTTCGTGAAGCCTCCCACCCCCCTAACGCTTTCATCACTTCATACTTGATGATAGTGTGAGTCACTGTGCAATGGTTCCACAGCTGCCCCAGAGGACTGAGTTAGAGCCTGCTGCAGGATACCACTATTCATTCTTTGCACTTATTACTTTGCACAGTCCGAATTAATGGGGAAACATTTTATCAAAGCCCGAAATAGATCACATTTGGCAGCCCCCCCAACCCCAAAATGTGTGCTTATGCAGATACTTGCCATTCACACGTTGAATATCAACTACAGTCAATTCTTTTGATTTTGAATAATTTCATTGTTTTGGTCATCCAGCCATTATACTTTGGGGGGGGGGGGGACTAAACTATCCCAGGATGCCATCTATTTTATTTTATTTTTTTAAGATCTGATGTTGTATTTCAAAATAATGGTGGCCTGCAGATAAAGCTGTCACAGACCCTGTGGCCATTCATATCGGTGCTTATAAATCTCAGCAACTCTCCCAAGAGAAGCGTAGCCCGTAACCTGCTGACCTGAGAGCACAAGCCACAACTCTTCCTGCATTTATGGTTCGGTGAGCTGGATTTTCATTCGAACAGCAGTCAGAAATGTCTACTCATCAGCCAGACCTTAACATTAGGTACACCGACGCAATGGACCCATAAGTCGATGAAAATATTAGCATATGTATAAATCACAAGTCAGACCAACTCACACAGTCCAATAACAATAATAAAACATTTATTCAATTTGGTAATTTTGCATTTTTCCCCCACAAAAAAGATCATTTACAAAAATATATTTGTTGGTCTATCTATACCAGTGACATATAATGACAGACAGAACAATTGAATGCTTTTTCCATTGGATGGCAGTACATCCACCATCCGCCATTCACACAATATAAAATCATGGCCTCCTGCAAGCATATAAGCTTTGTGGTCAACTAAGTTAAAGGTATACTTTTAGAGATATTTTTGTTTGTTTAGTTTTGGTAGAGTGCAGTAAGATGTATTTTTTTGTAAAACTTGCACAAAGGCTCAGTAGAGATTGGGAACCACTGTGCGCGGGGGTTGTTTTAGCATTTAGCATCAAGTACTGCTTTGGTCAAGATGGCAAAAGAGAGGGGGAAAAAAACCTACGGACATCGCTAATTCTTTAATTTACTTGAAATCGATATGCCTCTGTGACGCTGAAAGAATGCTGAGTGTTCATCTGTTAAATGTTCTCCAAATAAGATAATCTATAGTTGGTTTATACGTTCTAAATCCCAATGCTAAAGGGCTTTTTGTCCCCCGAGGATAAACGTGATGGATGAGATTCACGGATGTAATAGAAGCCCCGAGGTGCTATAATTACCAGCAGCAGATGCACCCCAGCCCTGGCTTGTTTACTGTGCACACACACACAGATGCACCGCTGAAATAGCTTCAACTTCTCTCAAAGTCTGAGAGCTTAGAGAAATGCCTTCACACACAAGTCCGTATATGAGTGATGAGAAGAAGGAGATTGACGGGACGGAGGGCATCAAAAGAATGGGACAGAAACAAGGTGCCTCTTAAACACTCTGAAGATTGGGCAAACCTTTCGATCGTGGAAATGTGAAAATCTCTTTCCACTCTGAACTTTGAAGGTTGCCTCAAAGTGGAATGAGGCTAAAGAAGGGCAGAGTGAGATCATCCGCTGATATTTTGGTTATCAGCAACATCACCAAATTGATTCCGAGTCTTGCAGGAAAGCAAGGACGGGGGGTGACTTATCAAAATCTGATGATGTACAATTCAACCAAAACTTTCAAGATAAAAAATGTTGCCACGTAAGCTACACGCATGACGTCACGTGAGGCTAAACATAAGCGATATACTGCACGCATGGTGTATTTGAAACAACCGCATGCCTTTTCTTAAAAGTCTGGGAGCTTAATGCTAAGACATTATGGAAAACACCATAGACAAGCTAACGAATAGCATCTCCATGGCGGTGCGATAAACCTTTAAGCAATGAATCTTTCCACACTAACGGTGCAACAACACATGTAGACAGACAATATAACAATACAGCTATATCTGTGAAGAATGACTAATAATAATTACTGAGTCACATACAGTTTTTCTTCCTTTGTCTGCATGACTGTATTATTGGCCTACTGACGTGCGGCTGCCAAATCTCGCACACCAGAAGGAGTTGCAATGAATTCATAATGAACAAATTATTTTAATTCTTTAAACAGTCTATTTCATTATTGTTAATATATGATATTACAAACTACAATGTTATAGCTTGCTAGTTTGCCGTTCTAAAACACACTGCAAATTGGTTTGCTTTTTTTTGTGGAAGCTGGAACCATTAATTGCAAGTTAATTCCTCTTAAATGGGGAAAGATGATTTTTGATAGGAGTGTTTTGAGTTACAAGTATGGGCATGGAATGAATTAAATTTGTAGCTCAAGGCAGCTCTTTTAAAATAAAGGGATGGGAACTTGGTAGTGTTTATATAATAAAAAGTTGCATTCTCCATTAGTGGTTAACTTCCTTATACACATGAAAAGTTGAGTACACATATTTATTATGCTGCACTTTGCTTCTTTTTACACTTGTATAACCGTTTCGAAAGCTCGGTGGCAGTTTAACCCCGGGCGAAATGAAGTGAAGTAAGAACAGATGAGCTTATTTACATGGACGACTGTATTGCTAGACTTAATGTTTGGGTGAAGAGGGCAAATAAACTCATTAACAGCCGCGGCAAAGTTATCAGCACCAATGAAGAGAACACATTGCAACATCCACTCAACAGTGGTACCAGAAGTGGGTATCATTTGCATAAAAGTCATATAAAATATCTTCAACATGGCAGAATCATTTAGCCAGATGTCACCTTTAATAATTGGGCCTTCCTCGCACATGATCTATAGGCAACATTTTTACAATTATTTATTTTTTTGCAGCCCTGGCACAAATGTTAAGCAGGATTTTCAAACCGTTCTTCTCACGCATTTTATTGCGAGCATCAATCTGCTTAATCCAGATGATTTTAAACAATTTGTCAGTTAAACAAACAAACAAACAAACAAACAAAAAACGTATTTCATTATCATGCACTAAACGTGCAACTGTGCAAGATTAAGATTAATTGACTCATTAGTCGAGCTTCTGTCCCAGTATCAATTAATAATCGGTGGGCACTTTTGATTTATTATTTTATTTTTAGTATGCGACCCAAGAAATTAAATAGAATACTGAAATAAATTAGATGAAGCATTTATGGTCAATTCATGGATAATTAAAGGTAGATTCGTTGTCAAAGGTTTTTACTCTTTCCGACTTATTCCTCATTGCATACATTGCCTGTTGTCACTGTTTTGCAGTTATTTGTCACTTTTTAATAATTACATTCAGACCCAACACCGCCGCATCCTCACTACAAGTTAGCAGCACTTTGTTTCAGTCCCCCTAACCCCCTGTTACTTGCCCTGACATTAATTGGCATGTTCCTATCTAAAGTCTGAATTCCGCCCCCTTGCCATCCATCATTGTAACGTAAACTACAATTGCATTTCAGGAGAAAATTGGTCCCTTTGTGTTAGTTGAGAGAATTATGTAACAGGCAGGACCCGCTCGTCATTTTAATTGCCGCTGCACAGCGAAAGACCTTATTTGCCCAACCCCTCTTGCGCAGCTATTGTCCTGAAATGAAGTGTGCGCGTGTGTGCACGTGCGCGGTTGCGCGTGTGCTTGAAGTATGTGAAGGTGTCTGAACTGCTTGAAAAACGAAGCCGCAGTCACATGTTCTGTAGAACCAATTTGATGTTGCTTCCTGAGCCAAATGACTGACTTAATTGGGTTTGTGTAGCCCAACACCTCGCCAGTGCTGACCAATTATGCAACAGAAATGCTACTGATGTCATATTCCCCCGGGAAATGGGGGTAGTGCTCAATTAGCTGCGATACAGACTCTTGAATATCCTCTAAATCGGGGGTCACCAACTCCAGTCCTCGAGGGCCCCTAGCCTGCATGTTTTAGATGTTTCCCTCCTCCAGTGCACATAATTCAAATGATCTAGATCCTTATAGGGGCAATTTAAAGAGTTCCATTAACCTGCCACACGTGTTTTTAGAATGTGGGAGGAAACCAGAATACCCGGAGAAAACCCACGCATGAACATTAAACTCCACGCAGGAAGGCCGGAGCCAGAATCAAACCTTGCACTTCCGCACTGTAACGCCGACGTGCTAACCAATGCCGCCCCATCTTGATCATATATTTAAAAATTCATTATGGCAGCGCACACGCCTGTTGCCAGACCTCAATTTTAAGAGAGGCACAAGAAATGCATGGCCAGGTTTTGTTTGGTGGGTGGGATGTTGAGGGCCCAATATTATGACTCTACAGTCAGTCTACAGTTTAGTTGAAGACTCTAAATTAGCTGCAGGTGAAAGGCTGTCTGTAAAGTATGTGTCCCGTGATTGATTGGCAGCCTTTGACAGCCAGAAATTATTCTGTGCGCACGTTGTGGCTACAGTACCTTGTGGTCACACTGTAAATGTTTTGTCCAATCATGTCTGGGGTTCCGTAGTAACCAATGGAAATGATTTATGAAGACTGCCTCTCACATGATTCGTGCAGTAAATGTTTTAAAATAATATATATTATTATGATTATTACACCGTTTATAATCCCCCAAGGGGAAATCCACATTAGACGTTTCTGTATTATTTATTTTTTTTTGTCCTGCACACTATACAGAACCGAATCACAGACATGGAAGCATCCAATGAGAGATCATATTGTGAAAAGGGCTCACGAATCACTGCCGCCCCTCTTGAGCTTTGGAGGAGGATATATGACGTGTTGCTCAATGGCACTTCCACTGTACCCAGGAAGCAGATTAGCATCTCTCTGCAGTTGGACTTAAATTGTAACCCTGCGGTTTCAAAGCCCAAGTCCTTCCAAATGCGCAGGAGCACACACAAAAAACCTCCAAGCTTTATTGTAGAGTGCATGCGCCACTCAACTGGAGTGTGTTTGGGCTTCGGTGAGATAAAGGTGAATGAGGTAGCCAGGTCCTGAATGAAAGGTCTTCTTTTTTTATGGCAATTTTTTATTTTGAGCAAGAGTAAGGGTGGATTTTTCCAGAAATTGAATTCGCTTCACATGTTTATCTATTTATTTATTATGATCATTATTGTATGTGATCGCTACTAGTCGCCAAGCTATAGTTTTGTTTAAAACCGAGTTTCTCCCAGCCTGCCTCGTTTGGCTTTGTTTGGAAGTTGCTGACAGGCGGGAGCGCGCAGCGTGGTCGCGTTGCGCTCACTGGAGCAGCAGAGGCGCGTCCGCGTTGCACCACGAGCGAGATTCTGCAGCTCCCTCTTGTTTCGAAGTTCGTTCTGACCACTTCCCCGCGAGGAGAGCTCGTGAAGTTGTTTTTAACCCCCATTAAAAAAAAAAGCCCCGCCACTTTATTCACAATCTAGATTAATTTTCTGTCGTGGCCAGTGGCAGCCCGGGTGTCTTGTCGCGCGAGGTTGAATTTGAACCTCGCTTGGTCCAGCAGTCCGACGGCTGGCAAGTTGGAGAGCACGAAAGAGTTTTTTGCCAGTGTGAGCAAACACTTCAGAACCAAGGACAGATCCAAGCAGCAGCCTGGCAAACATCTTATAACAAGAGGGCTGGTCGTTCACCTGAAGCGGCTCGCGCTGCGTGCGCGAGCACCAAGGAGACCTGCACGCCAATAACATTTCGGGTAAGACACCGCGCTTTATTTGCTTCCCTTGAAATGTATTTTTGTATGCATTGTGAGCCTCAACTCCCTCTCCATTTGTCTTTTTTTTTTGCTTGTTTTTGTTTTTTTATACATATCTGGATGAGAGATAATTCCACATTGTACCCCAATCTGTATTTAATTGTATGAACAATTTTAGATAAAAAATAACCTCACTGTGACTAATTAGTTTATGAAGCAAACTTAAAGCACTTGTTAAAGACAGCAGAAACAATCCAGGTCTGCGCGGGACGTTTTATATTTGTAACATTTGCTCCAAAATATGTTGAGACAAAATAGCACTACATGGCCTCTTCATTAGGTACACCTGTAGATACTTGCCTGATAAACAAAAATCTGCTCTGACGAAAGTAATGCAACATTTTTCTACACCCAACTATGGTTATTATAGTGTGTTTGTCATTTACAGCGGTGTAAAACTGCATTGGCGATATGAATCCAACCTGAGGTGTTGTTTTTTTTTTTTTTTTACTTCGATACCGCTCTCGCATTAAGATCCGATCTGTATTGTGCAAGTGTTCCAAATCTAGTGGCCGTCGGATGTCAAATCGCCACAATGATGGATGACAAACGCGGTTGGAGCTGTCACTCTCACTTTCTGCCTTGCTCTTCCACACGCAACGTGTTTGTTTGGCGTGAAAATCAGGGTTGAATCCAAACAAGTGGCATTGTTGCACTGCACTTTTGGACACTTGAAATACCACACCAATATAAAAACATCAGACGTCGAGTGAATTGTGGACGCACAGGAGACCAGGATGAAGTACAGGCAGGTTTTCCATATGAGCTGAGAGCAGGTTGATGATTTTAAATGGAGAATCGACCTTGCTTTATTTTAAAACATGGTCATTTGTCTTTTCCCATTAAATCCTTTTGGCTGATGTTGATAATATTGTCGGTGGTGTAAACACGTGGAAGCTTTTTAAAAAATGTTCATTCCTTATACCTCACGGGAGGAGTGCCGCGTTCTGTTATTACTCGAATTCATATGTACGCACTAAATTAAATGTCACTGCCAGTGGGCATCTGATATTCATTCAACATCAATTGATGTCATAATGATCCTTGCACATTTTTAGGATTCCACCAAAGTGTGCACAGGCTGATAAGTATCCCATAAAGCTAATCGTAAAGGGTGCATCTTTTGAGTGATTTTCTTCAAGGAGATGGTGAGCATTCACATCACATCTAAAACATCCAATTAAATCTCATTTACACACACTGTCGACTCTATTAGATACATCAGCATAATGTTATGAAAACCAATAGGAGGGATGGATCAAACTCTGCCTTTCAAAGACTTATAATACTTGCTTTTAATTATCACTGTTTGAGAGGTATTTATTTAACAATAGTGTATGTTTACTGCATATTAATTTTCATGATTGTGAGGGACTCATAAAAAAACTTTAGAAGTTTAATTGATCGTGAAGTATAGTGCGTTTTGTGGAATTTATTGTTATCTTCTAGCGAGGCAATATAGAGTGTCCAAACTCAACTCATTTAATTGATAGGTTGAAGTTAATCACCGTAATTACAGAAGTTAACAGAAACGGTTCTCTTGTGATGCAGTGAAGTTCAGCGTAAGACAGACTAGGGCCAAAATAGTAATCACAACTCTACTTTCTATATAGAGGACTTTAAAAACACCTGCAGCTGCATACAAGGTGCTGTACACAAAGTAAAACTCTGACTCATTCAATGACAATAACAATTATAAATTAATAACATAAATACATCCATGCATGCTTCCATCCATTATCTGATCCGCTTATCCACACACGGTCATTGGGCAGTAGGTGGGTTGACGACTTGAACTGGTTGCCAGCCAGTCCAAACCGGTGTACTCAGAGAAATCCCACGCAGGCACCGCGGGGAGAATATGCAAATTCAACACAGGAAGGCCGGAGCCAGATTTGAACCCACAACCTTTGCACTGTGAGGCGGGGGACAAGTCGACCATCATAGCGCCCTCTCTCTCTCTCTCTCTCTCGGGCAGGGGTGTCAAACTCATTTTTGTCACGGGTCACTTCGGAGTTACATCTTCCCTCGGAGGGCCATTACGACGGTGAAACCGAATAAATGTTGATTCACCACATTGTCTTATTACTTGTACACAACAAATCAAATACATGGATTTTGAAATCAGTCAACTGTCTGTTTGTTGTTTGTTCAATAATTGGTCAAGTGAGTGTAAACAAATTATTGCAAAATCCTAACATTATATATGACACATGACAATTTGACATTGCGGTCCAAATTTGAGCAAGGATCGTGGAAGTTAATACACATGATTTGCTTTCGCGGGCCACATAAACTGACGTGGCGGGCCGGATCTGGCCCCTGGGCTTTGAGTTTGACACCTGTGCTCTCTGGCATGACGGAGGTCAACTGGTTAGCACGTCTGGCTCACAGGTTCAGGTTCACTGGTGGTGCAGGTTCTGACTTCAACCTTCCTGTGTGGAGTTTGCATGTTCTGCCCGTGCCTTGCGTGGGATTTCTCCGGGTATTCCGGTTTCCTCCCACATTCCCAAAACGTGCATGGCAGGCTGATTGAACACTCTAAGTTGTCCCTAGGTGTGAGTGTGAGCGCTAACAGTGTCTATGTGTTGCACTGCGATTGTCAACTGGTATGGAAGGCTCCATTCAAACCTATGGTTGTCCATAGGTGTGAATGTGAGTGTGAATGGTTGGTTGTCCTCAAAAGGCTTGAGCTCACTCACGACCCAAATGAGGACAATCTCTATAGGAAATGGATGCACGGATGCTTCACCAATGTTCACAGTACAGGTGGTTCTTGTTATGTCGGGCTCCCACTTAACATCTTCACAAAGTTCCACATTGTCGTGCGCACTGTGCGACTGTACGTGCCAATCACAGCATAGCTGACAGTGAGTCTGCACTGACTCACACATCACAAACTGGCTATATTTGGACGAGACAATGAAGAATGGATGTTATCGAGGCATCTTTTATGCTAATAGGGAATGGACATGTACTCTCTGACTGCCTCCTTACGTTTGAAGTTTCGGAGCCCGAACGCACTCGTCCGCTACGTCTACATCGCCGTCCTTTTAATGACCTGATTGAAAGCTGATGGCATCATTTGAAGGCTGATTGAGCCCCTGGTTATCTTTCAAATCGGAAATGCCTTTTTTTTTTTTTTTTTGATTACTTGCGTTTCATGTCCTCTATGGCGTCTGACTGCATTTGCACTTCTTAGGGCTTTGAGAGACCTCCAACCTCCATTTGGCCTAGTTTACAAAGGCTCGCCTAATTGGCTGTTCCTTATGGCGCCATTAATTCACACGGCGACCTTGCCTTTGCAACCAGAAAGCCGCCATCTGCTCCAGTGCGGAAGCGCAATTAGACTTTTTCCACGCTGGACGTGTAAGTGGCACTCTGACCTTCACTCTATTAGGTCAAACGTGTTTGACGACGCCTGCGCCTCTTTTTCTGCTTTTCGTGTTGCAACCCCCCCCCAGACGTAACTTCGATCACGTCTTCACACTCTCTGCGAACCTCCTCGCTGGATACAAAGCAGCGCATTCATCAATGCGCCGCTCGAGCTGCCACCCACAACCTGATGTAATATTTATCCTGAGCGGGGGAATGCAGCATTCATTAGACACTTACCTTCCTGTTGTTTTCCTGTTGGGAATGTCACAGAATATTCTTTGAGCACATTTCGGGGGCGAGCTGCCTGCAAGAAAGGCGGATTGATGAAATGTCAACGGTACATTTTGGGTCATCGCCCGTTTCGGAAATATTACGTAGCATGTATGTGGAAACACTCAAAAGTTTAAAGGAAACGGAATATGAATAAATGAGCGTGTTCGGCATCACTATTATAATTTAATGAGCGCTCGTCATTATCACTCAACAAATCCAAAAGCCCGCCTCTGTCGAGATCCTTATTAGCATACACTGCCCGCTTCCCTGCAGTCCAACCCAGACTTATTTATTTATTTATTTTTAACCCACCAAGTTACCATGGCAACCCCCCTTCAACGAGGAGCACCACCATCTATGTGTCATCTCCTAGTAAGCTGGGAAAATCCTCCTGACTTGAGAAGTGTCTGGAATATCTACAGCTTGGATGTGTCGCCTCTCATGAAAAATAAATAAACATTTTTCAGGGTTGCCCTATTATTTCCCAACAGAAAGATTTGTCTACACCAGGAGAATGGCTAAAAAAAAAACAAAAAAACAAAATGACATACTCTAAAACTATGTTCCTTTATGTTGGTGAGCGTATCATAATGTTATTATCATAATGGAAACGTAATGGAAAATAAATCCCAATAAAGACGATCGTTCAATGGCAAAATTGATGCACCTGATCCCTCTCACGTTAACAATTTTTACCGTCACACAAGCGGAAAACGCGTTGATCCACTCTGAATAGCAAAAATGATCAAACACTTGCCCTTTACTTTGATCACATGTCAAGAAACATTTGGTGTCACTCGACTTTTACCGCTTTGAATGCGAGTCTGCTTAATTCACCTAATTCCCTTTGTATATTCTTCTTTTCATATGTTCTTCCTGCTTGACTGCTCTGGACTCCAACGTGATATCACTGCCAAAAATGTCCTGCTAATCATTCGTCTTTCTTCTATTTCCACCCATATTTTCAACCGGCGGGGTCACATTAATGACCATATTAATTCTACATTTCATTTCTAGGAAGTGGTCAACATGCTTTGTCCAGTATCAGGAGACACGCACTGTCTGTAAACCACCACCTCCCTCCACTTCGATTTACTGAGCCCAACATCCTGCTCCCGCCATGCCGAGCGCCACGCTTCGCCTCAGGTCATCGGCCATTCCGGCACCTTCCTACTGGCCCCTCCACGTCCTCCTGCTGGAGCTGCTGGTACCCGGTAGCCTGCCCAGCATGTCCAGATTCCCCCCTGCGGCCAAGCGTGAGATCCTCATAGACGGCGACTTGGTGATCGGCGGCCTCTTCCCGGTGCACCACAAAGGCGAAGGGACGGAGGACTGTGGTAAAATCAACGAGGAGCGAGGGATCCAGAGACTGGAGGCCATGCTGCTGGCGCTCGACGAGATTAATTCCAGTGATCGCATCCTTCCCGGACTGCAGTTGGGGGCGCACATCCTTGACACTTGCTCAAAGGACACCTACGCTCTGGAGCAGTCCCTCGATTTTGTCAGGGCGTCCCTCACCAAGGTGCACGACCCAGGCTTCATCTGTCCGGACGGGTCCCGACCCATCCAGAATGAGGTCCCGCTGGCCATTTCGGGGGTCATCGGCGGGTCCTACAGTGATGTTTCTATCCAGGTAAATGTGAGAATTCATTCATGCGTGAATTGAAGCATGCAGCAGTCCGGGATATTTATTTATGTATTTGTAGTGTATTGTACACACTCAAAATACAGTGAAGATGGGATTGAGTACCTATTGTATACCAGGTATCCGTCACGACCCAATACAGCTTTATTTAGAGGTATCGGGTAGTTGTGCAGGTTGTCGATACCAACTGCAGAGAGTTTAAAAAAGCTGACATTGAGGAAGTCCTCCTTGGCAGTAGTTGGCGCTAAACTGCGGCAGTTTGACACCTGCCTCAGAAAGCAAAAAGAAAGGGCGGGGTGTCGGATTGGCGAGTCTGCGTGCGAGTGTCTGTGTGCAAGCGATGGCTGACAGCAGCTGTTCTGTGAGTGTGATCACATTTTGAGCCCATTTTGAAAGGGAGGTGCCCATGCGCTGGGCATTAAAAACAGATGCATCAGTACCAGCCAATTCTGGGCCAAGTCTGAAAAGACGTTTGAAAACGTCTTTGGGAGTGAATGAGTTAATTTTGTTGTCGGGGCAAGTTTCGTCTTGTGTGCTGGGACCGAGATGCGCTTCACTGGGCGTTGCAGCGCACAGAGCTGCCCATCCCCTAACCTACGTTGATAATTTGGTCACACAAAGTAGCGTGAAAACGGACGCGTCTCCATTTTTGTGCTGGAGGCATTCACGTTTTGTAGAATTTGGTAGACCGCTAGGCGCTCCAGCAAATGGAGGGCATTTTCTTTTACACTCCACCGGCACACCTGCCAATTTGGTGAGAAAAAGTAGATTAAAATTTAGAATACCTAAAAAATAATCTAAAAATTACATCTGGTGTAGTAACATGATTTTCATGTATTTGCTCGAGATGCAGGCAGACAGAATCGGTGCTCCGCAGTGGATGTGGGTGATGGATCTCATCGAATTTCATTCATAAATACTACAACAATCCCTATGCATCACTGCAGAAATCAATTAATTGAACAAATTAGAATGATTACCATCTTAAAAATATTCTAGCAGCACGCGGCACAACTATTGGGTGTGGGAATGCCACCCTGGGAGGTGTGGCGGCTGTCATGATTGTCAGCGTGGATTAGCTCCCCTTGGGTGCCCTTTTCCCTATGTGGTTTCTCTCTGCCTTGTCTTTTTTAATATTAGTCATCGGACTATGCATGCATCTTTTGTATGTTTGTGTGTGTGTGTGTGTGTGTGTGTGTGTGTGTGTGTGTGTGTATGTGTGTATATGTGTGTGTGTGTGTGTGTGTGTGTGCGCGCGCGCGCATGTGCACGTTTGTGTGTGCGTGCATGTATGTGCGAGCATAGGCATGCCTGTGAGGATTTGCATCTGTGTATGTTGGTTCCTCTTTTTATGTTGTAATTTTAATTGCACATCACTTGGAATTGCATTTTTATGTGTGCAAAGTGCGATATGAATACATTTTGATTGATCGATGGTTCGACCCCGTTCTTGTGTGTTGTAGTAAACACTTCCTGAAGCGGCATTGCATTAATAATTGACACAACACCTGAAGTGTTGGCGACTAAGTGAGCTCGTGAATAGGCAGATGTGTTGCATTTTAGTCAGCGTATTTGCCGTCGTGTATGCTGAATATGTGGATTTGTGCACCGGGTTGATATGAATCAACTGCAGACAGCTTGATGATGTGTACAGTATACGGTGTTCTCAAATTACCATATATAAACTGCTACATATTGCTGATTTGCATGGCAATGTCGTCGTGAATGTGCTGGTGTGCTCAGTTTTCATCTGTCGACTGTCAAGAAATACTCCAAAAGTGTCAGTTGGGGACCAGTTGCAATGTATGTATTGCTTTTCGTATTTAATTTGAGGGGGTAAAAATGAACTTTTCAATTGACAGCTTGGATTAAAATCGAAGTCATCAGGGTGCCATTTTTCTCTTTTACGTTAGAACGCCTTGAGGGCACCAGTGTCAAAGTCAAGGCCCGGGGGCCAGATCCGGCCCCCCACATCATTTAATGTGGCCCGCGGGAGCAAATCATTTGTGTCAACTGTCATGATTCTTGTTGAAATCTGTAGCGAAATGTCAAATTGTCATGGGTAAAAAATAACGTTGAGATTTTACACCAGCCCGCCGAGGGAAGCCGTAACTCCGAAGTGGCCCGCGACAAAAAATGAGATTGACACCCCTGCTTTAGGGCGAAATGTAAAGAAGATGCCTTTGCAGAGTTGGATATCTCTATGCAGACATCCGCATTGAGTTGGGAGATTCTCAGAATGATACCATTAAGAGGGCAGATGCATTATTACAACTCAAGGAAAGGCAGGTATGTCACATTTCTACGACATGACAACCATGCCACACATGAATTATATATCGCAGTAGTCAAACCTTGAGAATTGCGCCCACATTCCATCGATTTGAAAAAAAGAAAAGCGCCACATCATCAATTTTATATCACTCTATGGTTGCTTTTGACATCTGGCCGCATTTAATCTTGTGTTTAAGCTCGACTGAATCTCTGTTTGATTTTTGTGCTTTGCATTAGAGCAAAAGTGAGTTGGATGGCTCCTCATCACCAAATCTATTTGTAGTTCCTTTGCCTCTCCCTGTGGGAGTTGGAAAAACATTTTGGCACTGTAATTGCCAGGACCTCCACATAAAAAAAATAACATATGAGAGGAGGAAGCAGCGATTCGTTGAATAAGGCTGTGACGCCACCGCCTGATTTAAATCGTTCAGTCTTGAATCACTTCTGGGCCCCAGTCCAGCATCTCTGTATTGATGCTAAATGATGAGCATATTCATGAGCGTGTCTCCAAAAGACCGCCATTGAAAGTCACGGGCACAATCGCGACCTCCTTTGCTCGCTGTTATGCCGGCACTTCTGATAAATGAACAGCATGCTGGCGCCACTTTTCTGCCAAAGTGCGAGAGACCACCCAAGGCCAAAATGAAGCTCATAACGCTACTGTCTCAACGCTCAACTGTCTGTTTTGATGCAAACTGTGAATGGAGCCAAAAGTGTAACCAGGGAGTTTACTTACTCCACTTAAATATCTGAGGATGAAAATTCTGGTTGAACTTCAAATGCATCACTTCGTCAGGTTAACTTCTGAGTGTTCAATGCGTCAGTACTTTTTTTGGGGCAATTTGTTCTCTGTTCACAACAGGTGTTTGATCCATGGGAAATCCCAAGGGTGTTCACTTTTTTTGCGGATTTCAGTCTTTCTGTATCTCTGCTGCAACTTGCTGATGACACTGCGGTATGCTAAGCTCAGTGGTCACTTCCTAAAATCATGAAGATGTTCTGTTGATCGCTTGGGTCTCAGGGTGTCAAAATTTAAACAACGTGGTGAACTGAACTGTTTCAAAATGGATTCTAACTGTAGCAGAAAATGGATTGAGCCATTCATGGATCAAGCCCCTGTTATGAAATTTGCCATTTGCCATTCTGAAGCAATCATGGAAGTCCTGTTTTCAATAAGAACAAAAGACAGCCCAATGGTAAGTACAGTTATTTCCATGGAAAAATGTTAATTACTCATTACACTAACAACCCATTTCAGTGTTACGGTAAAGACCTGCGCGCTTATTTAAATTGGGACACTCAAAAAAATATGTCAGACATGACACCATTAATGTTTCTGCTATTGTGTGAATGCAAAATGGCTGCCACATCCTGGCATTTGAGATCATATTAAACGTGTTCGAGAAAAATCCAATTTAAAATCATGAAATTTCTTTTGGACCACACAAAAGACATTTTAAGGTGTGACAAAAATCACTTCAGAAAATGTTGACGTAATATATATATATATATATATAAATTATGGCGCATATATGCAAAGAGACGTTTATATGAATTTCTTTCCCAAAATTGCAGGTTTACCTAGTCTCTCTAAAGGGTATGAGTGCCTGCCAAGACTGATCCTCATAAACTTAGGGGAAGCGTCTATTCTTGCCATCTGTGAGATTTCTCCGTTGGCAAGCAGCAAAAGCATCCACCTGTGTGTGAGAAAGAAAGCTGATGGAAGACGAGCCAGTCTCTCGTGAGCCTGACAAGGATTCTCTCATAATTAAACACTTTCATCATCTTTTTTTTTTTCTTCCCTGTCTAGTCTTAACTGAATATAAAAGAAGCAGTCGGAACCATCTGGTGGAGGATGGAATTAGCCTTGAATACTGATGTTCAGTTACACTGCTTGTCTGAACGCCCAATTCGGATTTCGTGCCAATATTCAGTTTCTACAACAACAGAAGAACCTCCAGTGGAAGTGCAATGCCTCCTAGGTTGCTCAATTTTGAAATGTGATCAAAAGCTACATAAACGCACGCACGCACGCACGCACGCACGCACGCACGCACGCACGCACGCACACACACACACACACACACACACACACACACACACACACACACACACACACACACACACACACACACACACACAAACTGTCGAACCACAGGCATACATTAGACAGGGGTGGCCAAACTTTTGACCTCAAGTATACATTTCATTATAAAAACGAACAGATGGGCCACGTTACTCGTAGATAGGGTGATTGGCTGCCGCTGCTCAACCCGTATTGTTTTGTGTTTTTTGTTATTGTAAAGTGTCCTTGGGTGTCTTGAAAGGCGCTTATAAATAAAATGTATTATTATTTAAAAAAAACAACACCAGCACCACCACCAACAAAAAAAACTTCAAATGTGCATGTTAAACATGCCAAGTGTCACGTTGCATGGTGGTGGTGGACCCCAAGAAGCAGGCACGAGGGAGGAGCAGGGTGAACTTGATGAATTGTATTTAATAAAACACAGAAAACTAAATCCAAAACAAACATAGTCCAAAGTAGCAAACAAAAATCACAACTGAAGCTAAACCAGAACCTTGACCAAAACAAACCTGACACTGACAGCAGCAGACAATCGGCAACAAACATGACAGTGGCAAAAAGCAACAACAGCAACAATGACCCGACACTGAGTGGTCGGAAGGAGTCCTTTCATACCACTAATTGCCAAACGACCAACAGGTGTGCAGCTGCAGGGAAAAGCCCCATAGTGCCACCTGTTGGTCACAAACCAAAACATGACACCAAGTAGGGGAAACTGGGGCTTGATGTCACACTTTTTTGAAAAACTTTTATATATTTCTTAAATATGTACCAGATGAAATATGTAATTTTCACATTACGGTAGTGTTGTTTTTCTTTTTAACCATGAAAGTGAACACTGAACTGCACCAAAGGAAAAAAAATCCTTGAAATAGGTGCCCAATCTTTGTTAAATGAGAAATAGGCATTTATATATTTCCCACTGGTGGCTATTTGACATCAACATAGTTTCGGTAAAGCTCCTGAAATTCAAGCGCTCCAGTAAGTGCACCAAAAGTGATTGACACTTTGTCAGTTACGCCTTCTGTTTCTAATTGGCTGATTTTTCCTCGGGGGCGTGGTTTCCTTAAAAACGATAATGAGGCCAGAGAGGGCTGACTTTTATTTTTTCACATGGATCATTTCACTCATAAACGACTGTAAGGTTATACTGACGGTTGGAACAAATATGACAGAAAGTGAATCTGGGGAAAACATTCGGAAAATTCCAAATCTCCTCTCGAAATAGTTTCAATAATAATAATAATAATAATAATAATAATAATAATAATAATAATAATAATAATAATAATAATAATAATAATAATAATAATAATGTCAAAGCAACTTTTGGATTTGCTGGTTAGCACGTCGGCTTCACAGTGCAGAGGTACCGGGTTCGATTCCAGCTCCGGCCTCCCTGGGTGGAGTTTGCTTGTTCTCCCCGGGCTTGCGTGGGTTTTCTCCGGGTGCTCCGGTTTCCTCCCACATTCCAAAGACATGCATGGCAGGCTGATTAAGCACTCTAAATTGTCCTTAGGTGTGAGTGTGAGCGTGGATGGTTGTTCGTCTCTGTGTGCCCTGCGATTGGCTGGCAACCGATTCAGGGTGTCCCCCGCCTACTGCCCGGAGACAGCTGGGATAGGCTCCAGCACCCCCCGCGACCCTCGTGAGGATCAAGCGGTTCGGAAGATGAATGAATGAATGAATGCTCTAAGTCTATAAATAATTAAAACACAAAGTCAGTCAAGAGGAAATCTTATCATTTTGAGGCTTTGATCACCAAATATGAAGCATGAATGCACCATATGTGTGCAAAATTAAAAACACAGTAATAAACACATGAGCCCCTGATATAAATGATCACACAAAACATCTCCTCGGAAGCGACAATTTTTTTCATACTTTTCCATCCGTTGTGCTGCTTTCATTTCAAATGTCTGCACTCACTCACTTTTGCACACAAACCGCAAAGTGGAGCTTTCATGCAGAGGGTGACAACAAGAATCGTGTTGACAAAGGTGTTTTAGTTCATATCTGCTTGTTAAATCTCTCAGCCTCCACCATCCTGTCCTCTCACTTGCCTCACACCGTCGTGTTTGTGCCTGAACCTCTGAACATATTCTGTGCAACACACAGTACAGTAGATCTGCTCCCAATTAACACATCACACCGACACTCACAAGTCAAGCAAGGCTGGGTGACGTCAATTCAGGACCTACATGTCAGTATTATTGCGTACTTACTGATGACTGGAGTGGGCGTCGCTTCGTCGTGTCCATCTCCAGCATGTTTTTCTTGCCTGTTCTCTTATTGATCACCCCCAAGGAATCTGTAGCCGCGTGTGTCGGCCAGCACAAAAACGGTGCAAAATAGACAGCAAGATTGTGTATTGCGATAAATAAATAAAGCGGATTGGAAAATGGATAGACGGATGGCTGTCCAACCATTCTTAAAAATCCCATGCTTGACTCCCTATGGAACAAAGTACCGGTAAACAAAATATAATGGGGAATTATTTTTTCCTTGCCCCTTTGCAACCCTTATCACACTTGCAATCTTGCTGGCTTGATTGTCACATGAAGAATTATGCTTCCAGTGGATGATAGTACACCATAGAGGTCCTTCATGCTTTATCTATTATACAAAAGCGTGAGCAGTTTTTCTGGAGCGTTCGGTGAGAGGTTGAACCGGAGAAGGCCGCGGGTCTTCAAGTGTCTGCCTGAATGTCATCCGCTGGGGCCTCCACTTGACACGCACCTTTGAGACATGCAGATGGACTTTCCATGTTGAGATGACGAAAATAATCGAGTGAAATCATGACAGCGACATGAGTTAAGAAGCAGTCTATATTCCGTATGTCTTCGCTTTATTTCCGACTCTTTGGATTTGAATCCCGTAACGCTGCCATACCTGCAAGACATTGCTGTGAACAAATCATATTTACTTTCTGCATTTGTGAATGAAAACGACACAGTGGACTAACTGCTTTAGATATTCTGGCAAGTGTGTAGTAACCGCTGTCCCTGAAAGGGTCAAGATGTTCAGATATTTAGTCCTATTTACTCTGTTTTCTAAGACCTTGAACAAGAACAGCAGTGACAGGAAAAGGATCAGCACACACGAGAGAAAATTCCCACCACGCCAAATGTGGGGATCTCGGTTTATTCTCGTTCATCCACAGCAAAATGAAAGCAGCCTGATGATATGTTGTCCGCTTGTTGAGACATGAACCGCGGACACGAGCAGTTACTTCACCTTCCGTTGCAAAAATGGCAACCAGCCGTCTCCTAACAGTTCCTGTGTACGACCTGGCAACAGAGGTGGCTAATCCGGGTCTAGAAAGTAAACGACCGGCCACTACACAACACCTGCGGCTAAAGCCAAACTCTGACTGTTTTTACTTTTGGACCTGGATTTGTCACTTGCGTCTGCCGGGAACTTTCTGCGTCAATTTATCCACATAAAAAAGACAATCTTTATCATACATTCGGGACGCTATCTACCTAACAGCCATGGCTCAGGAGGTAGCGCGGGCCGTCCCGTAATTGAAAAGTTGGCTGTTTGAATTCCGCTCTGTCCGAGTTTTTGTTTGGTCCTCGGGCAACACTTCACCCACTTGGCCTCCATTGTCACCCACACGGGTGTGCGGCTGGGTGGAAATGTTTGATGCTACAGTTGCTTACTGGCAGCCACACTTCTGCTCCAGGGCATCTCTGGCTACAGAATGTACACTGAAAAAAAAATGGTGTGTTGGATTTGCTCAGTTGAATTTTGTCAAGTGGTTGTAGGACATAAATCCATCTCCATCAATATACATTTTTAAAAATGTAGACAATGCATGGTCCGGTGACCCAGTGGTTAGTGTGTCATCCTCACAGTGCAGAGGTACCGGGTTCGATTCCTGCTCCGGCCTTCCTGTGTGGAGTTTGCATGTTCTCCCGGGCCTGTGTGGGTTTTTTCCGGGTAATCCGGTTTCCTCCCACATTCCAGAAACATGCATGGCAGGCTGATTGAACTCTCAAAATTGTCCCTAGGCGTGAGTGTGAGCGCGGATGGTTGTTCGGCTCTGTGTGCCCTCCGATTGGCGGCCAACCTGCCTACTGCCCGAAGACAGCAGGAATAGGCTCCAGCACCCCCCGCGATCCTTGTGAGGATAAAGCGGATCGGAAAATGGATGGATAGAGTATACATCCATAATAAATGATTCCACGTCAGGAGATAAAAGAGGGAAACTTTATTTGTGTACAGGGATATTTTCCCCATCAAAACAGGTACAGTATTGTATATAATTTATCCTAAATATGCATTTTCACCTTCTACTTTTGTAGATTTGAGAATCTGTCCCCTTATTTTTTTTTGCTTTTACACATGCAGAATTTGAATTCTTCTGCTGCTACCTCTGCTGTTGGCTAAAACCGTTTTTTCAGCCTGCTGTATGAAAAACATTGTCCGTATTCATCGTGGAATTCATATACATTCACAAGCCCGCTGCACAGACAGAAGAAGCAACGAGCGGGTGTGTGGCGTGCCTGTCTGAATCCATCGCACTGACTCACTTCATACCCTCAAGAGCTGCTAGGGCGCTGCCTGTGCTGTCTCTTGTCTTTGGGCTGTTGCAGCAGAAGGAGGTCAAATGCGCGGGTACGTGCCGATGACAGCTAACGTTTTTAATTTCTCAGGCAACGCGCTGGTGCGTGTTATTGGTGGCGATATATGCATTGTGTCTCTGCTTGGTCACATATGTTAGTCTATGTTTTCAAGTGTAGAAATACCCTTAATACACCTAAAGCTAATATAGCCAAGTATTATTTGGGAAAATTAAACTTGACCCTTCCGCACTTTTTGGCTGTTTCAAGTTATAGGCATAGAGAAGTCCTCATTTGTCTTTTTTGTTTTTTTTTACATCCTGTGTAGTATTTAACCTTTTCAGGGACATCGGTTACTACAGTAGACAGCTTATCCTGAGTTAACTTTATATGAGATGAAGCTGACCTTGGCTACTCGCGTCACCTTTTCGTTTTGATTTACCAGTGCAGTTTTACATTAAACTACTGCCACAGTGACAGCCTTATTGTTAAATGAATGCGCCTTTTTACAGTGACAACCAAACCTGCCGATTGTTGTCTTTGAAAAGGCAGGATTCATGACACAGCTTCCGTTTTGAACAATTAGTTGTGCACACTGAGTGTATAAGACGACAACGAACAGTCGATTTCACTCCAGGATTAATGGATCCCTTTCCTTGTATAGGTAGGAATGAATTATGTTCTGAAAACATGTTAATCAGGCTTCATCTTAAGAGGGGAATTGTTCAGAGGACATCATTGTTTGGGAAGCCCCCAGGCTTACAATAAAGCAAGAGGGAGGCATAATAAGCATGCGTGTGTGCGTGCGTGCGTGTGTTCAATAATTACCGGTGTGCCCTCGTGAGGATCCATAGAAAAATGCATTTTTTTGTTAGCCTGCTTGGGTTTTTTTCTGTTCTTTGTTGCCACAACAATGCTGAATTCAGCACCACACAGATACCATGTCAACTAAATTACGTGTCTCAAAGCATCGATTCCACTACGATGACGATACTAATACATAACTTACAGCAGTTCAAAGAAGAGCCACCATAATTTAAAACACAAATGCATTCATTCATTTGGAAGGAGTGTGATGAATATGTATGAAGTGCAAATGAAGGTTTCTGTCTTTGTTTTAAGGGAGTTTTGCTCTGAGCCACCAATCAGAAGATGGAAAAATGCTGACGTTGTTGTGTGCCAGCTAGCTGGCCCCCCTGGGGGCAAATTTGAAATCCAGTAGGTGAGAGGAACAGACCCAAAAGACTGACACGGCAGCACGTACGAGTCTAAAAGCTTTAAAAGAAAAACGTTAATAAAAGGGTTAGAAGGACAGATAGATTGGCGCAGGGAAGGGAAGCAAAAAGCCTGCAGGAACAGCAGAGAGGCTTAAGAGCAACAAAACAGCCTGATTTTAAAAAACAAAAAACAAAATCCTCCTCCGTGGCCATTGCGGGTGTTGGCATTTAGCTACGGATCTTATGGCTGGAGCTACGAGTGATGCAGGCCCTGACTGAGTAAACAACTTGATATTAACAAACACTCCACTGCTCCATTCAGCCGAAGTGCTGCAAGTCAATGAATGGTCCCATTTAACACATGGATGGGTAGAAGTGACGTGTGTTCAACTGAAACAAAGTTGTGGCTTTTTTTTGGTGTGTCTGGAAAAACCCTGTTCAGTTCATCAAATGATTTTGTTTATGATTACACTATTCATCTACATGACCATTCATTTCATATGCAGTCCACTGCATCAATAAAATCTAGTGTCCCTTCAACAATTAATTTCCAACTTTATACCCATCTTTTATTTATGTATTTATTTATTTATATATTTTTTAAAACGAAGTCAGATCCCCATTCAGTCGAGCAGGTGGGGGTCTCGTGAAAAATCAATCCATTTTCTAATCCGCTTATCCTCACAAGGGTCGCGGGCATGCTGGAGTCTATCCCAGCTGTCTTCGGGCAGTAGGTGGGGTAGGGGGTAGGGGGCCACCCTGAACCAGTTGCCAGCCAATCACAGGGCACAAATAGACGAAGAGCCATTCATGCTCACAATCACACCAAAGGACAATTTAGAGTGATCAATGAACCTACCGTGCGTGTTTTTTGGAATGGGGTAGGAGACCGGAGTACCCGGAGAAAACCCACACGGGCAGTGGGAGAACACGCAAACTCCACACAGGAAGGCCGGAGCCAGAATGGAACCCAGCCATAATCGATGTTATCATAGAATAACTGAAGAATAACTGTTTATGCTTTCTTTTTGCGTTTTGCAAGTGTGCAGTTCTACGTCTCCACATGTTGTGTTAAGAAGCTTTTATCTATCAAAAAATAACAACAACAACAAAATAAGCAGTAACTCCCCAAAGTGTGGTGCAGGCCCTGCATCAGGAGGCGTGTACACAGATAAAGAGTTCCTTGCAAATAGCCTCTTGCTTGAAATAAAGGTGGAAGCGCAGAACAAAACAGTTACCGGAGGGGCCAAATTAACAAATGCTAATGTCTCTCTTTTGGACGCTCCTTGGCAATAAATGTCCCCGAGTGGACCGTTCCCACAAGCATTTTGCAACCTAGCTCAAGATAAATGTTTAATACATTGAGAGAAGCCACAGGCGGGTCATAAAAGTCTTCTAGTAAAAAACTGTATTTACTAGAAATTTCAGTGCGCCACATCATATTACGGTCAAATCGGGTCTTTTGCTGTAACATTGTTTCCGAGTAGTAAACCTCCTTTTGTTTTTTCTGTGAAGGTGGCCAACCTCCTGCGACTCTTCCAAATCCCTCAGATCAGCTACGCCTCCACCAGCGCCAAGCTAAGCGATAAATCCCGTTATGACTACTTTGCCCGCACCGTGCCCGCGGACTTCTACCAGGCCAAAGCCATGGCGGAGATTCTGCGTTATTTCAATTGGACATACGTGTCGACCGTAGCCTCGGAGGGTGACTACGGCGAGACGGGCATCGACGCCTTCCAGCAGGAGGCCCGCTCTCACCAAATCTGCATCGCCACCTCGGCCAAAGTGAGCCGCTCCATGAACCGCCAGGGCTTCGAGAACGTGATCCGCTCCCTGCAGCAGAAGTCCAACGCCAAGGTGGTCATCATGTTCACCCGCAGCGAGGATGCCAGGGAGCTGCTAGTGGCCGCCGCCCGCATGAAAGTCTCCTTCATATGGGTGGCCACTGACGGCTGGGGGGCGCAGGAGAGCGTGGTGAGGGGCAGCGAGACGGCAGCCGATGGCGCTTTCACAATCGAGCTGGCCTCCTACCCCATCAGAGAGTTTGAAGACTACTTCACGAAACTGAACCCGTACACCAACACAAGGAACCCCTGGTTCAAAGAGTTCTGGGAGCACCGCTTCGGCTGCAACCTCCAGGAGCACGGATGCAGCGACCGCAGCCTCAGAGATGGCACTTTTGAGCAGGAGTCCAAGATCATGTTTGTGGTCAACGCGGTCTACGCCATGGCCTATGCCCTGCACAACATGAGGCAAGCGGTGTGCTCTAACACATCCAAGGTCTGTGAAGCCATGAAACCGGGCAACGGAAAACGCTTCTACAAGGAGTTCATCCTGAAGACCAAGTTTGAAGGTGAGCAAAGGAATTTCGTATCAAATGATAATACCGACCAGACCAAGACTCGACCCGAACAGTTCCGACTGATCGACAGACAGATATTTGTCATCCACACTGGAATTTAGTGTTTCAGTCGTCTGAATTTCAGATATTACCGATTGGAAAAAACATGATAGCATTATCGATATGTATGTACCGTATTGGCCCGAATATAAGACGGCCCTGATTATAAGACGACGCCCTCTTTTTCAAGACTCAAGTTTGAAAAAAGACTTTTTGAACAACAAATTAATTTTTATACAGAAAATAATTCCAGTACATCTGAAACAAATGATTATAACAATATATTTGAGAGAAAAAGCATGTTATTTTGCCTCATTCAAATCTTAATATCTGAAGATTTAAATATGTAAACTAAAGTGCAATCACATTCATAACTGAATGGCTTCTGGTTTTTGAAATCTAAATTACGTCATAACTTCTCCTCAGCTGACGGTTAACATTGGCCGATCTTTGACCCACTATTCTCCAGATTGTCGCTACGTTTCTCAATTTTCTGTTATCTCTTCTATTATTTTCTTCTCTTTTCTTTCTTACTGCTATTTTTTTATTTTTCTTCTTCGTGCTACCGCTATTTTTATTTTTATTTTTCGTGACAGGGGTTCACTTTGGCCTGAGGAATCAAGTTCAGCATTCGCTTCAATGATATCTGGCGCCATTTAGCATCGTGAATGGGAATAATATCTAGACCCCGAATATAAGACGCCCCCTACTTTTTCAGTCTTATTTCAATGCAAAAAACACCGTCTTATATTCGGGCCAATACGGTATTAAAACATTTGAAGCAAATGACTGAAGTGCTAATTCTTCTTCTTCGCCCTCCCAGCTCCTTTTCGACCCGTCGACACAGAGAACATGGTGCGCTTCGACTCGGTTGGCGACAGCATCAGCCGCTACAACATCTTCCACTACCACAAAGAAGACGGAAAGTTTGTCTACAAGAAGGTCGGCTATTGGGACCAGAACCTGACCCTGAACACCACCCTGGTGAGCTGGCGCGGCCTGTTTCCGCCCACCTCGCAGTGTAGCGACCCCTGCAAGAAGAACGAGGTGAAGAGCATGCAGCCCGGGGATGTGTGCTGCTGGATCTGCATCCCCTGCCAGCCCTACCAGTACCTGCAGGATGAGTTCACATGCGCCGACTGCAGCTTCGGGCAGTGGCCCCTAGACAACCTAACGGGATGCTACAATCTGCCCGAAGAGTACATCCGCTGGGAGGGCGCGTGGGCCATCGGTCCCGTTACCATCTCCTGCTTGGGAATAATGTGCACCCTGTCTGTGGTGGGTCTGTTCTTCAAGCATAACGAAACACCCGTGGTGAAGGCGAGTGGACGTGAGCTCTCCTACATCCTCCTACTGGGGTCCTCATGTGCTACAGCATGACCTTCATCTACATCGCCAAGCCGTCCACCACCGTTTGCACGCTCCGCCCGACTGGGCCTAGGCACGTCGTTCGCCGTGTGCTACTCGGCCCTTCTCACCAAGACCAACCGAATCGCTCGCATCTTCAGCGGCGTGAAGGACGGCGCCCAGCGCCCGCGATTCATCAGCCCGGCCTCCCAGGTGGCCATCTGCGGAGCGCTTATCTCCTGCCAGCTCCTGGTGGCCGTCATCTGGCTGCTGGTGGAGGTGCCCGGCGTGAGGAAGGAGGTGAGCCCGGAGCGGAGAGACGTGGTCACCCTCAAGTGCAACAGCAGGGACTCCAGCATGCTCATGTCGCTCACCTACAACTGCGTCCTCATCGTCCTCTGCACCGTCTACGCCTTCAAGACGAGGAAGTGCCCGGAAAACTTCAACGAGGCCAAGTTCATCGGTTTCACCATGTACACCACCTGCATCATCTGGCTCGCCTTCCAGCCCATCTTCTACGTCACGGCCAGTGACTACAGGGTAACTATCATTCTGTTAGGATGCTGCAGAGGGATGTCAGATGTATTTTTATAGGTGATATCATGTATGAATGCATGATACATATTTCAAAGTTGCCCAAATGTTGAACGGATATTATAGCAACATATACGATTTAAACATAAATTTGAACTATGTTGAACATTGGAAAAAACACATTTGTTGCCTTTCCACACTTCCTGAATTTTGACTTGACCGCAAAATCCAATCATTTGGATCCTTTAGAAAAATTTTATGATTTGCAAATTTTTATGCTACTCATACTTTGCCCGCACCGTGCCCGCGGACTTCTACCAGGCCAAAGCCATGGCGGAGATTCTGCGTTATTTCAATTGGACATACGTGTCGACCGTAGCCTCGGAGGGTGACTACGGCGAGACGGGCATCGGCGCCTTCCAGCAGGAGGCCCGCTCACCAAATCTGCATCGCCACCTCGGCCAAAGTGAGCCGCTCCATGAACCGCCAGGGCTTCGAGAACGTGATCCGCTCCCTGCAGCAGAAGTCCAACGCCAAGGTGGTCATCATGTTCACCCGCAGCGAGGATGCCAGGGAGCTGCTAGTGGCCGCCGCCCGCATGAAAGTCTCCTTCATATGGGTGGCCACTGACGGCTGGGGGGCGCAGGAGAGCGTGGTGAGGGGCAGCGAGACGGCAGCCGATGGCGCTTTCACAATCGAGCTGGCCTCCTACCCCATCAGAGAGTTTGAAGACTACTTCACGAAACTGAACCCGTACACCAACACAAGGAACCCCTGGTTCAAAGAGTTCTGGGAGCACCGCTTCGGCTGCAACCTCCAGGAGCACGGATGCAGCGACCGCAGCCTCAGAGATGGCACTTTTGAGCAGGAGTCCAAGATCATGTTTGTGGTCAACGCGGTCTACGCCATGGCCTATGCCCTGCACAACATGAGGCAAGCGGTGTGCTCTAACACATCCAAGGTCTGTGAAGCCATGAAACCGGGCAACGGAAAACGCTTCTACAAGGAGTTCATCCTGAAGACCAAGTTTGAAGGTGAGCAAAGGAATTTCGTATCAACTGATAATACCGACCAGACCAAGACTCGACCCGAACAGTTCCGACTGATCGACAGACAGATATTTGTCATCCACACTGGAATTTTGTGTTTCAGTCGTCTGAATTTCAGATATTACCGATTGGAAAAAACATGATAGCATTATCGATATGTATGTACCGTATTGGCCCGAAAATAAGACGGCCCTGATTATAAGACGACGCCCTCTTTTTCAAGACTCAAGTTTGAAAAAAGAGTTTTTGAACAACAAATTAATTTTTATACAGAAAATAATTCCAGTAAATCTGAAACAAATGATTATAACAATATATTTGAGAGAAAAAGCATGTTATTTTGCCTCATTCAAATCTTAATATCTGAAGATTTAAATATGTAAACTAAAGTGCAATCACATTCATAACTGAATGGCTTCTGGTTTTTGAAATCTAAATTACGTCATAACTTCTCCTCAGCTGACGGTTAACATTGGCCGATCTTTGACCCACTATTCTCCAGGTTGTCGCTACGTTTCTCCATTTTCTGTTATCTCTTCTATTATTTTCTTCTCTTTTCTTTCTTACTGCTATTTTTTTATTTTTCTTCTTCGTGCTACCGCTATTTTTATTTTTATTTTTCGTGACAGGGGTTCACTTTGGCCTGAGGAATCAAGTTCAGCATTCGCTTCAATGATATCTGGAATGGGTATAATATCTAGACCCCGAATATAAGACGCCCCCTACTTTTTCAGTCTTATTTCAATGCAAAAAACACCGTCTTATATTCGGGCCAATACGGTATTAAAACATTTGAAGCAAATGACTGAAGTGCTAATTCTTCTTCTTCGCCCTCCCAGCTCCTTTTCGACCCGTCGACACAGAGAACATGGTGCGCTTCGACTCGGTTGGCGACAGCATCAGCCGCTACAACATCTTCCACTACCACAAAGAAGACGGAAAGTTTGTCTACAAGAAGGTCGGCTATTGGGACCAGAACCTGACCCTGAACACCACCCTGGTGAGCTGGCGCGGCCTGTTTCCGCCCACCTCGCAGTGTAGCGACCCCTGCAAGAAGAACGAGGTGAAGAGCATGCAGCCCGGGGATGTGTGCTGCTGGATCTGCATCCCCTGCCAGCCCTACCAGTACCTGCAGGATGAGTTCACATGCGCCGACTGCAGCTTCGGGCAGTGGCCCCTAGACAACCTAACGGGATGCTACAATCTGCCCGAAGAGTACATCCGCTGGGAGGACGCGTGGGCCATCGGTCCCGTTACCATCTCCTGCTTGGGAATAATGTGCACCCTGTCTGTGGTGGGTCTGTTCTTCAAGCATAACGAAACACCCGTGGTGAAGGCGAGTGGACGTGAGCTCTCCTACATCCTCCTACTGGGGGTCCTCATGTGCTACAGCATGACCTTCATCTACATCGCCAAGCCGTCCACCACCGTTTGCACGCTCCGCCGACTGGGCCTAGGCACGTCGTTCGCCGTGTGCTACTCGGCCCTTCTCACCAAGACCAACCGAATCGCTCGCATCTTCAGCGGCGTGAAGGACGGCGCCCAGCGCCCGCGATTCATCAGCCCGGCCTCCCAGGTGGCCATCTGCGGAGCGCTTATCTCCTGCCAGCTCCTGGTGGCCGTCATCTGGCTGCTGGTGGAGGTGCCCGGCGTGAGGAAGGAGGTGAGCCCGGAGCGGAGAGACGTGGTCACCCTCAAGTGCAACAGCAGGGACTCCAGCATGCTCATGTCGCTCACCTACAACTGCGTCCTCATCGTCCTCTGCACCGTCGCCTTCAAGGCGAGGAAGTGCCGGAAAACTTCAACGAGGCCAAGTTCATCGGTTTCACCATGTACACCACCTGCATCATCTGGCTCGCCTTCCAGCCCATCTTCTACGTCACGGCCAGTGACTACAGGGTAACTATCATTCTGTTAGGATGCTGCAGAGGGATGTCAGATGTATTTTTATAGGTGATATCATGTATGAATGCATGATACATATTTCAAAGTTGCCCAAATGTTGAACGGATATTATAGCAACATATACGATTTAAACATAAATTTGAACTATGTTGAACATTGGAAAAAACACATTTGTTGCCTTTCCACACTTCCTGAATGTTGACTTTACCGCAAAATCCAATCATTTGGATCCTTTAGAAAAATTTTATGATTTGCAAATTTTTATGCTACTCATTATTTCAACGGCACTTGTGAAGTTTCATCCTTGAAAGAAACAACAACAACAAAAATGACACCATTAACTTTCACTCCTCTTAAAATGGGACTTTCAGCACAATAAACAATGCCACAAAAAATAAAGTTGTCTGGGATGGCCAGTGCACATTTTGACTGGTGTGATCAAAATTTGAGTTGATGGAAAAAAATAATCATCATTTATTTTGACAGCATAATAAGAAACAAAGGTGAAAGAACGCTCAAAAATGAAAATGCCCATTGGCTCTGCCATCCTTGGTCTTGGCAACTGAAGCGTTCGTGTTTTAGTGTCATGCATTCTTGCATAATTATCACCCTGAAAACTAAGGTGTCACTTTCACTTTATATTTGATCACTCACACGACCGTGAAACATCCTTCTCATGCCTTCTCAAGTTGGAGCGAAAATGGGAACATTTCATTAACGACTGATTCATTCAACAGTGACTCATAATGAGTGAAATTAATTGCAGCCCAAGTTATCCGTGAAAATAAAACAAAGAGTTTTGCATCGTTGTTGCACATGAATAAAGTTTTGCTTCAGGTGTTACACATATGGCCAAAGGTGGCCTTTAATCTGTGTGTCACAAACAATCAGGAACAAATAGACACATTTTGCATAACTATGTTGCCCAGCTGCACTGCCTCATACAGATGGCTCTTTCCAACATTTTTCTAATCTCATTTAGCTAAACGACAGGCGAAAAATGACAGAAACAAAATGACAACTCCAAAATAGGGGTTCTTCGGGGTTCAATATTACAACTTAGAGTTCAATAGAAATGGTTGCAGAACTCATTTATAAAAATCAATGTGGAATATTACGGTACTGACTTAAGCAATAGGAAAACACTAGGCCCAAGACCCTGCAGTGTGAATTCAGAGATTTGTTTCCAAATACAAATATTAAAACTTGAACACCTTCGTGTCCCGCGCGAATCATTTTAGTGATTATTACTATATCTCCGACTACGGCGTACACTTAGCTAGCTAGCTATGCCTACATCCCGAAAATGTATCTTTCCTGGATGTCACAAATGACCTTACATAACTGTGTCATTATTTATATCGTCGAGCAAGGAGGTGCCGTGGACGAGCCCATTGCCCGCCGGCCTCTGTCTGAAGTCTGTTAGCTTGTGAGCTAGCTAATAGCTCGTACCTCGCTCGTGATGTAATCATGTAACAATGTGTAGGCATAGGAAAATTGCTGGAAAAATAAAACATCCATTTTTCAGCGGGAGGGGACAACGGCTTGGTTTTTTAAAACGATTTTGAAGCTTCATTTTACGTACTCATTCAAATTTGAAAGGGTTGTGGTGCAGTGTGTCAAATTTTCAAAATATTTATTTTAGCTTTGCAGAGACTTTAAGGAACAAATCAAGAGACTATTGGGAGTGAAGCGAAAATATCCAACAGCCTTTGCTGAAGTGTTTTTTTTTCCCAACCCACAATATTTTTCCAGGTGAAAGTGAAAACATGTGAGGCTCTCCCTGCATGTTTGGGAGGTCATGGGGCGTTTCTATTCACTTCATGCTGTGCATCTGCAAATAGAAGTTCCTGGACTGTGGGGATAGCCAGTGGTATTGGAATAGATGATGCTCAGGCAAATGACCTCACCGGTCAGCTCATATTAGAGGCTGAAACATGACTAACATGCCCCTGACTGTTCATTACAACTACATATGATTGGCACTCTTATCCGCTTTTGCCTTCACATGCAGTACACTTACTTACATTCAGGCTTAAAAAAATATAGACATGTAAGGACAAAAGTCCTTGGAGGTGCTGACTGGATTGCTAAAACCAGTATATTATGCTGTGGTTGCAATCACAACCTCACCGTGTTGTTGTGGGCCAAATTTGTGCAGTACGTTTCTTGAGTGAGGTCTGCTCTGCCAAATGAAGTGCCCTGGAGCAAGGTGTTGAACTCTCTGTACCTCCCCTTCCTCATGACTGGGGTGAGACGTGTGTGATTCAGCCCCCTGACTCTGACATCTCAGTGTACAATGAATTTGCCCTTAGGGGAAAAGCAAAACATTCTATTTATTTATACTACTTTTATTTTCATAATTGTGACCTTTGGAAGGTCCTATATAAATTATGACTTTCACTATTAGTCCGTAGTAATAGTAGGATATACTGTACATACATACACCCATGTAGGTTGACACATTACTGAGCGTTTTTGTTTGTTTGTTTGTTTGTTTATCTGTATGGCTGGTATCGGGCGAATCCTTGTTCGGCCGTACCTCCAAAATAATCATGTTTCACAAAACCCCAAAAACGGCATGTTTGTTCAACCATGAACATTGTATTATCAAACAGAATTAGTCTTTTTCAACGTTTTAGATTGGTCACTAGTTTGTAAAAAAAAATAGCACCCGCACATGTGCCCTGACAAGGAGTATCTTATAGATTTGTGAAAAAATATCAAATTTAACAGATTTTACAAAGGAAGTTCTGACCCAGTGCCAACAATATATAATATGATAAATTCAAAACATTTGATAAATAATGACCGAATTGCCTGGAAATTAATCATCTTAATTATTTGTTTACATTTTGTACACATTTGAGTGCATGTATGTGTTTTTAATTGAATGTTTTATATATATATATATATATATATATATATATATATATATATATATATATATATATATATATATATATATATATATATATATATATATATATAAAATATATATATCAGTCAAAAATATATATATATATATAAAATATATATATTTAAAAAATATATATATATATAAAATATATATATTAATATATATATATATATAATTTTTTTTTTTTTTTTTTTTTTTGGACTGATGGTCTGACATTTGTGTCCATCCATCCATCCATTTTTCAATCCGCTTTATCCTCACAAGGGTGCAGGGGGTGCTGGAGCCTATCCCAGCCGTCTTTGGGCAGTAGGCGGGGTACACTCTGAACTGGTTGCCAGCCAATCGTAGGGCACACACATTGAGAAACAACCATTCATGTTCACCAACACACCCAGGGACAATTTAGAGTGTTTCATCAACCTGCCACGCATGTTTTCGGAATGTGGGAGGAAACCGGAGTACCCGGACAAAACCCACGCAGGCACGGCAAGAACATGCAAACTCCACACAGGAAGGCCGGATCCAAAATTGAACCCTGCACCTCTGCGCTGTGAGGCCAATGTGGCAAAAATCGCACTAAATATTTCAATGTTTGGATATGCACCCTTTGTGTAATTGGTGATTTAATCAATAAATGAATTCCTGGTTGCTATGTGAAGATGGGGGATGGGAGGAGCACAGCTGACGCATTCAAGTGGTTTCAGAGGACGAGTTGAATGCGTATTGTTCACCCTCTGCCATCCCATGTATCCTGGAAGGTCCAGACCACCACCATGTGCATCTCTGTCAGCCTGAGCGGCTCCGTGGTCCTGGGCTGCCTGTTCGCTCCCAAGGTCCACATCATCCTATTCCAGCCTCAGAAGAACGTGGCCTCGCTGCGGGTCACAGCCAACCGCTTCAGTGCCACCGTGTCGGCCTCCGCATCCGCTCCCAGCTCCAGTTACTCCAAAGGTGCACACATTCACACAACCATGAACGCCCCCAAAAATCCATAATATACAGTATGATATTCAGCAAATACGGTCACCAAATATGGTTACTAGCCTGGTGACGTGTTTGATAACATCACATGATATGACATCACTGAAACATTTGTTCTGAACAATCTCTCAGGGTCAGCATCCAACTATGTGCCAGCGGTGTGTAACGGTCGCGAGGTGGTGGACTCGACGACTTCCTCTTTGTGAGCGCATGCTATCATCGGTGCGAAAAAAGGCCCGGTTGCTTGAGAGACAATATGCAGACTGAACCGATGTTGCCCCAGCGAGGAGTACGGATGGCTTGTATAGATTTCATATACTGTGACTTGTTTGGTTTACACTTTGATGTGGTGATTTAGTAGGAAATCATTCAAAAAGCTAGGCATGCCAAGGCCGGAATACTCTGTTGTTGGGGGGGTCAAACTGTCATTATTGTGAAATCTTTATTGACTGTACAGGTTAGCGTGGTAACATTCTCAACGATCGTAGTGTAAAAAACGAAGTTGACCGTGGAAATAGTTTAGCATTTTCAAGCTTTATTTTTGCTCATTTTAATTCAAAATGAAATTCATCAAATTTGCCATCATGAAAAAAAGCATTATAAATAAACCATACTAAAACAAAAAGAATATTGCAATTATTTTTTTTACTAATTAGAATGAGGTTTTTTTTTCATACAAAATCCTAAATTCTGGCGAGAAGTGGCTCGTGACGCCTTGCACCGTGCCTTGTCCTGACTCGTCGTGTTATATGTGGCAGTAGCGTAATACGGATGTTCTTATATCTTCTTGTCCTTCCAGTGCTGTGAACATATCCAATGTTTGAAGACTAATGATATTTAACTTTGTCTATCTGTAAAAATGTGACCAACCGTAGTGAGCATAATATGGAAAATTAGGCAACTACTGATGTATGAATGTGCCGATGTAGACATTCTAGAACGTGTGCTTTTATGTAACTAATGTAAATAAAAACATTTTTTGTAATATCAGAATAGTTGTATTTGTTTAAAAAAAACGAGACAATGAGAAGTATAATTGAGAAAGAACTTGACGCCATCCTACAAGTATAAATAATTCTCTTCTTTTTGTAAAGTGTATCGAGCATGAGCAATTGTACTCATACGGGCATAGAACTACCTTATGTCTACTTCCAAGTAAACCTGAGATCCATCCAATTTCATAACACGAACGTGTTGCTTTCTTTCATTTGTGCAGAATGAAGTAATTCGCTGAATGTATTTGAAAGACTTTCAGCACTTTTACGCTGTGACGCGCATCCGCTTGCCGCCATTTCAGCAAAATGGCATCTTTCAAAGCTCATTACTTTGTGTGGAAATTTGTAAGTCAACCTAGAGAAAGACCAGAGATAAATAAATCCATTTGGGCACCTGATTCAAGTTTTTCAATCCACTGGACATTAATCATTTTTGTTCCACTTTCAGACTTAACTGCTCCAAACGGTTCCTTTGTAAAAGGCAAAGAGGTCAAGAGATTTGCAATTTAAAAGGTAAAGAGGTCAAGAGATTAACAATACAAACTTAAATAGAGATTAGCATTAGCAAGCATTAGCATCCATTCAAGAAAAAACATTCCAAACATGAATTTTCCAAGAGTTTAGATGACCAGAAATGTTACAAATAACCAATCACCCTGTACATCATTCTCAAAAGAGTTTTTTTTTAATAAAGAGCAACATTGTGGACATTTGAACACCTTTAATCTACAAAAGAAAAAGTCAAAAGTCCATTATTCTGCTGTCGGGGCTTCATCTTGATTGGGAGGTTTCCTTTTCAGGGGAATGATACAGATGCCGTTGCGAGCCTCTTTTTGTCTCCACCATCGACCCAATCTGCACAGAGAAAGATGAAATGTTAACGCCGAGGCTCACAAATGTAAATCCCTATTTTCCAATTGACGCATGGACAACAACTAATGCACTTCACGCGCACTTTAACGACAAAAGTATTGGGATAAACCATTTATTCAAAATGATAATTTCCTCCTGATTCTTAATTCTTCATGTACGCAAGAGAGTTTGCGCTTCCAACTTTATGGGTCCAGAATGAGAAAGGGGTTTTGTGATAGACAGTGTCGCAAAGAGAAGCCCTCTCTCTGGTCCAATTTCAGTGACCTCTGACACCACAATGTAGAGCTGCAGGTGGGGGACCAACTCCACATTTTCTTCCTGTAAGATTCAATGGGCCCTTGCCCCTCCAATAAATGCTCGCAGATGAACAAATACTACTACTGGTAGGTGTTCACAACTGATTACCCGTATTTGGTAACGACGGCCTGCTCAACATTAGGTAGAGTAAATGCCCAACTGAAGGTAAGCGACATACTGTCTATATATATATATATTAGAGCTGTCAGTTTAGCGCGTTTATATCGGGATTAATTTAAATGAATTTTATCGGGATCAAAATTTTTCTCGCGAGATTAACGCGGAGACGTCACAGCCGATGTTACGTTGCTCTATAAATAAACCAGAAACAAAACATCAAGCGCGCTGCGCGGGTCCACTCACGTTTGTTTTGCCAGCCACGGCAGCGCGAGACACTGAAAACGGATACTTAAATAGCTCATGAATGGAAAGTTTACTTTTAAAAAGTTGCCAGACTGTTCCACTGACAAGACCAAAATTACCTGTATGTTTTGCAGTCGTAAACCGAGCTATCATCATAGCACGTCGAGTCTGAAATACCACTTAATGGCCAAGCGCACAGCTGACGTTCTACTCCGCCCCTTGTCTCAGACAGACAGCTATGGATAATTTCAAACGAAGAAAATGGATGACACGACGAAGAACAAATTTGCTGAACGACTCCTGTTGGATTGACCTGGCGCTTTAAGAGGGCGGGGCTGCCACTGACAGGTGACGTTCGCGCGATGTATAAATAGCGTTTTGTTTCGTGAGTGAATACACTCGCCGTCGTCGGCATGGCTCAATGTTAAGCTACGCGAGTGCTTCTTATCAAGTCAGATGTGTAAAGTTAGCTTTTAGATTCGGTCATGATCGGTTGCTTTGGTTGCCGTGATCGCTATGCAATCACAGTCAGTTACCGTCGCAATCGGCAATTTAAACAACGTGGGCTAAAATGTTGCTAGAACAGGGCTGTCTTTATTTAGCTCATTTTTGCATAGTTGTCATGTTTGTCCGTCTGCAATCTGACGTTTAAACGAAGTAAATTGCGTTGGAGCTGGGGTAAATATGCGGCGCTCCACTTCGGGTTGGACCTTTGGGACTTGTAGTTCTTTGTTCGATTCGACTTGATATGTTCATGCGGCGCTCCACTTCGGGATTGAGTGTTGGGACTTGTAGTTCTTTTGTTCGATTCGACTTTATGTTTGTGTTGAATGGTTTCTTACGTTTAAAACAATGAATAATGATGACGATAATGATACATAGTGAAATCAGGGTTGATTACATTATTTATTAAACGTATTGTTAGATAAAGGTATTCATTAATGTCAATTATATACATATTTACATTGCGATGCAGAAAGATAGATATATTAATTTTTACTGCATTTATGTGTAGTTTAGGTTATTACCTGCTTCTGATACTTCTGTTACAACTACTACTACTCCTACTTCTGCTGCAAAGTGCTCCAATAAATGATCCAAAAGTACAGAACGAGAGATCCTTCCATGCTGACCGGCAATCCCTAACTGAACAACCATTACTGATTGCCAGCGAGAGCCTCCATTACAAGAATCCAAATGATGTCGACACAAAACCGTAGAGAGACCAAGGACCAACAGAATCAGCATAGCCTGACTGCTGTGTTCAAAGCAAATTTGAGAAAAACGAAGTATGCAACCATGGCTTAAATCCATTATAGGCCGAGTACTAGTTTACCTTAGATGTGCACTTTATAATGTTATATTGCGCTGTTTTGATTCCCTAAAAAGAGCTGTTCAAGCAGCTGTTGTGTGACAAAATATTGTTTTCACTGTTGTTGATGGACAGTAATATTGTGTGAGAGATAATGTGAATAACTGCTCCAAGTGAAAAATGTTCATGTAAAATTGAAAATCAAAATTGTTATTTCAGTAAATATTTGCATTTTGCACATAGAAAACTGATTCATGATTCCATGTTGATGAGAGCATTAAAATGGGGGAAAATAGGACAAAAAAATATAAAAGGAAATTCAGAAACGATAAAAAATGAGTGAGCAATCATGATTAATTTTTAGTTAATTTGAGTTAATTATGACAGTTGAGTTTTTAATTAGATTAAAAATTTTAATCGTTTGACAGCTCTAATATATATATATATATATATACAGACGCTCCCAGGTTACGAACGAGTTCGTTCCAGACGATTGTTCATAAGGTGAATTCGTTCGTAAGTTGCTTCAGTGCTATATTTTGTCTGGAATGTATGTTTAAGGCTTATATTGACATCCATATAACGGGAGAGAGCTTTTCGTCACGTTCTTCAGGGCTCGAGGTTAGCTGCCGGTAAACTAGCAGCGGCTTCAGCGGGAGAGTAGACGACGATCGACGACCGCGCGCCGAGCCTCCCCGCCTGTTCCACCGTCACACGCCCGCCCCACGCCTCTCCCGCGGCGCCGAACGTCACCGCCGCCGTCCTCCTCCGCCCGTTCGGCACTCGGAAAAAGCGCGCAATACAAAATCTAACTTTTATTTTTTTTTTCGACAGACCCGTGAAAATGTTCGTATGTACCGTTTGTTTGTAACTCGGATGTTCGTAACTCGGGGAGTGTCTGTATATATATTTATTTTTTTCAAAGTATGGTGGACCCCTGCATTCATGATGTATGATGACTTTCAAATAATATTGAAATGGTGTAGGATCATATTTTGGGTTAGGGGTTAAAAACTACCATTAGCTAATTTCTGTGATATTAATGATTTCCTGTATGTATCCACTAGCAGGTGATTTTGAACAGGGAACAGGTCATATGACCTTTCCCTTAAAAGAAAAGTAGAACACTCCCATCTAGTGGACCGAGTACAACAACTGGAGCGGAAAAAGAGGTCAGAACAGTTGCCATGGAAACAGCAGCATTTCTGCAATCTTACCTGTGCTCCTGGCCGACACCCGCCACCAAGAAGTGACCAGAGTGTGAAAACTTCAAGCTGTTGACAAAACCGACCTGAGGGAGGGAAAAACGGGGATGCACAATAAGAAGACATGAAGGCTCATAGTGTTGCGTGACGGTCAGTGTGTTTCAAGATGCTTTTACCACTGGAATACTGAAGAGAAGCTCAAGCCCACGATAATTCGGACCACACTTCCACACTTGCACCTGAGAGTTGCTGGAACCTGTCAAAAAGAACCTGCTGTCAGTCTGGATCAACGTGACAGTGTTTGCTGTTGTCGAGCACACTCGACCAAATGGAAATGTGTGTGTATCACACTGAGCTGAATACATTTGCATATTTTCAGATGGGTCATGTAGGTGGGTGTGTGTGTGTGTGTGTGTGTGTGTGTGTGTGTGTGCGTGTGTGTGTGTGTAAAGACGCTCACAGCCAGAGGCACCTGAGGCTACGACGTCGGAGTTCTGAAGCGCGGCCACCGCGGCGACCCAGTGAGGCTGCTCCAGCCCGGCGTCGCCATGGCAACCGTGAGCCTGCTTCACCGTGCTGAGGGGCTTCTTCTTATTGACGCTCCAAAGACACACTGAGCTGAGGAGGGGGCGGCCCAGAAACGGAGGCAGACGTGATCAAGTTGACATGCTGACAATAATGGCGACTGTCAAAAGCCGATGACAGGACGTACCCGTCGTCAGCTCCCGTGATCATGTGCTCCTCGTTGATGAGCTGGATGCAATCTATAGAACCCCTGCAAAAAAAAAGCAAACAAACCAAAAATAATAAGTAATGAAAACTTAAAAGTCGATGTCTGTTTTTATTAATGTTAGAAACTTAAAAAGTGCAAGAGAGCCCGAGCTTCATTGTGCGCGATTTGTAACCTTGACCTAAACCAAGCATTCCATGTCATTTGGATATGCAAAACGTAACTCAAAACAACTTCGTCTTAACTCACTGGCGCCATCAAGTGATATATGCAAACACTCACTCGTGGCCGTGGAAGACGAGTTGCGACTCCTCTGCGATTTTCCACACCCGCACGGTACGGTCGCGACCGCCGGCCGTCACGCAGCGTTCTCGGCTCAGGCTGTCCAGTGCAGTGATGGCGTCCTGATGGCCGAGGCTGTGAGAAGTCATCATGGTAGGTAAATGCATATTATTAGAAAGAAAGCCATTTCTTTTTTTTAATCTACGTCACCCCACTAAACATAAGGTAGAACTATTGATCCCACAGAGGATCATTTCACTACAACCACAGTAATAAGCATGACTGTGACAATAAAAATGAAGAAGTATTATTGTAAAAGGAGTTGTTGTTTTTTAAGTTTCCCAAAGTATAACGGGGCTGGTGTACTTAAGGTGTAACATAGGGACGTCTCGATCATGTGATTGGAAATTGGTGTTGTGATTTTCAGCTGATCCAGCCCCCTCCAGGAAAAAGCATGATCGGGACATCCCTACTCTCACATGAGTGTTAGAGTGAAGTCACCCACAGTGTCTCCACATAGGCATTTTCATCCACATTCCACACTTTGATGGAGCGATCGTGTGAGGCGCTATACAGATCGTGAGTTCCCCTCCTGAACGAAAGACCCTGCAAACAAGCACATTCACTCATAAGCGCTTCTCCACGTGCTGAGGTGGAAGCTTGTTGCAAGAACAGATCAGCAACATGGCCTTGAAAAATAAATCTCAGCTGCTGCTTAAAAAAAAACAATGATAATGAATCAATGAATTGCCTGCAGCGACTACCTACCGACACGGCGCCTTTGTGTCCTGTGAATTTGTAGAGATGCTTGCAGGTTTCAGCTTCCCAAATCATGATCAGCTTGTTCATGTCTCCAGTGGCCTTCAAAAGAGCATTTTGTTACTCCTCAACTTGTATGTGACTTTGTTTGTACTGTAAATGTGTTGGTCCTCACCAAATATTTTCCGTCGGATGATATGGACATGCACAATACTTGAGCCGTGTGTCCAACATGGCGATCCTCTGTACCCTTCCTTCCACCAGGTATGACTCGCAACTTTTTCCCACTCTCGATATGCCCTGAAGAAATATAAAAGCGGACATTTATAACATTTTCTTTACATCCACAATGCTGAGCATACACTGAGGGTATCTTACATTTAATTATGGAGCAGTCTTTGGCAGATGAGAATATGCACTTGTCGTCAGGGCTGATGACCAAGCAAGTGATTGGGAGCTTGTGTCCTCGTAACAGACGAATTTCAGAAGCGTCAGGTGGTAATAGCTAAAAGACAAAATATTTAATAGACATACCAGTCACCAAGGGCACAGAGTGTTTAACTTTGGTTATTCCTTACATCTTTGGCAATAATTCGCTGTAGCTTTCCTTTCTGTTCAAGCTGTAAAATAAATAAATAAATAAATGACACATAAGGTTGCATACCAAATACATGCACGTTCTTCCCACAAAATGAGTGTGTCCATAGTCATAGCAGTCAGTCTCACCACTTCTTCTTGAAGTCTTCCGGCAATCAAATCAGTCTCAAACGATTCATCTTCTACCTTTTCTTCTTCTAATGAAGATAGGAGGAGTAAGTGTAAGACAATGTAGACTAAAGAATAAATGACATAACTTGAACCTAACCTTGTTCCTTTAACTGGTCGAGATAAAGTTTGGCTAATCTGAGTTTCTTCTCCTGTGGAGTCTCATCGTATTCATGCTCCTCTTTGGCCTGTCTTTTCTTGGCAACGACCGGACTGTGCAGCAAAAATAAGACACGTATATATATTAGTTGTTAATATTTCCAAACATATATCATAACAAGTTTATCCGAGTTGTCTACCTCTCTGTCTCAGAGTCGCTGGAAATCTCTTCGTTGTACTTTGAGTTCTGTTTCTTGCCTTTAACTTTCCCGGCCGTGTCGCCGTCACCCTGTGTCAAAAAAGATTTATTTTTAAAAAATAGATTAATCGTAACATGCAATGAAAAGTGTACATTTCGACGTGCAGGGCAAAATGTGGCGATTAGCAGTCGCTAGCGTGTCCCAGCTATTCACACTTACTTTCCGCTTCGATATCACCGTCTTTTTCCCAATTTTCGCTATTTGAGGTTTTTTTGACCCCTTGATAAAGAAAGACGATGACATCGCGAAACGCGTTCCAAAAAAACGATCCAAACTTTACGAAGATTCAAGTCAACGTTGGACCCACATGGGTAACATGCAGGTCAACCTCGCTTGAAATTACATCGGAATTATATTGGTGCTCATTGGCCGATGCCTACTACATCCCGCCTTTTTATCAGGATCTGTTATCTTATTGGTCTTAAAGAATTTCGGAAGAACAGGAAACAGTCCTCAGGAAAAATACGTCCCTGGGAGAAAATTGAGTCGCGGGTGTGTTCCACATATAAAATTTTAAATAATCACATAGCACCGTTACTCATGACACGTTCATACCACATATATTCAAAACAAATAGAATTAGTTTCCTTGGTGAGTTTAGCCTAAACCCTTCCAAGCTGCTCATGAAACATTGGGCAGTATCACACCGGGCTCCATGTACTGGAGTACTGTACTGCAATAGTACTGCTACTTCCTCTACTACGCAGTATTCGCATTTGCATATATTGCACTGCCTTTGTCCTCAGTGGGTGTCGTTACACTTTAATTCCTCGATACCAGCTGAGGGACCAGGTGAGGTTCATTTCCACCACTGTGTCCTTAAAACGCAAATTTATTTGCTCCTGATACACACAGATAGTGTTTATCACGATGAGCTAAATGGGCAGCGGAGGGGTCGAGCTGAGGACGCGGCGTCAACTAACTTTCCATTTTCGTCTCCCCCCGGTGGGGAAAGTTAGACGCCGTTCCCTGGGGCGAACTTTACAAAACGTGTCTTCCCTCTCTAGATTTCCCTTGAAACCTTATGCCACCTAAGAGAGAGGCGGGGGCGATTCCATCCCCGACGCCGGGAAAGATGCTAAAGATCAACACGGTCCCACTGGAGGCTGGTCCAATGGAGGAGTTGGCCGAGTCCACTTACTCTCCTTTTCTCAACACCGAGGTATGATACGTTTGTCTTGAACGCCGCACACACACGTATCGTGTACTTTCCCCCCACTATAGGCTTGATTTCCTCTCACCCGACAGCAGGAATTCGAGGGGATTGAAGACGTCGAGAGTCCAGGCATCCGAACGGACACAATCAGCTTGCTGATGAAGATAGAACAGCTGCAGGCCCAACTCAAATATGAACGCAGGTGTCGAATTCTGGCTGAGAGAGAGCTGAGGGATATGAAAGGTGGGCGTAAAGAAGAAAAAGTTAAAAAGATGGGGAGCATCTCTGAACGTTCTGAACTCCTGTTTCCATGCCATTATCGTGTTGAAGAGGATAATGTGGAGCTTAACTTCATAGATGAGACTGAATATTCCTTCCTTCCTATACTTGAGCCCAGGCGTGACTAGCAAAAACACAATTGAAAGCATCCCCAAAAAATTTGTGATTGCTTATTTTAAGTGTAGAGTTTGCAATGATTTAAAAAAAAACTTTGTCAATCACATATGCAGAGGTGTCAACAATATTCATTACTCAAGTACAAGTATACATATTGTGATTTTAATAATACTTTAGTCTAAGTTGTAACTATCATCAACTCCAACTTTTGACTTAAGCAAAGGTATGAAAATAATGGTTTAAAAGCTACCTAAACGATAACAGTAAAAGGAATGCAAGGAGAAAAAAAATGCATTGAAGCGGAAGTCAACTCTAATATTTTTTTTTCAAAATGTTCTATAGTCTAGACATGTTTTTCTGATTTATCTTGCATTTATTAAATAATAATTAATCTGATGAATCCACACCATCCCAGAACATTTGACTTGACTTTAAGGACAAAAGCTTGGGCTGCATCACAAGTGCATAAACTGTATATATGATCCAAGAAGAGAATATTATTTTGGGAAAATCATCCCTCTCGGGACCCTTCTTATGCCGCTAACTGAATTTTTGTTTATTATTTCGTACTTCATCACAGCGTGACTGAAACGAGCCAATCAGAGACTGTCGGGACAAAAGTCATGACCGAGGGATGCACAATCATTTGCTCACGAGCACTGTGGCTCATAGAGGCTCATGAGGAGACAGGCATGCTCTCGCAATGGAGACTATTGTAGTTAAAAAGGATCAATTGAAAAGCTCTCCACTTCATGTGGAGGGATATAAATATAATGTTCAAAGCTTGGACGGCTGTATGTGGATGGCTGCGACCACCGACGTGACTATTCCCATCGGGTCCTCAGGTAATCGCCTCTTTTATGTTTTGAAAAAATACAACATCAAATTGGTAACAATTCATTTTGACTCAATGGAGAGGAAGTCACATTAGCAATGTTAGCATGCTGCCGCACACGCATGTTAGTAAGCAAATAGGTGACTTTTTCAGTGAATTTCTGACAATTAGTCCCCCCCCAAAAAAAAAATCAGTAAATTGGGACTATGTCCCCCCCAGGGAATTTATTACAGTATTATAATTAAAGCCGTTAGCCTAGGTTGTAGACATGCAAGCACATAATAGTATTTTGTCTGGATGTGACGCTCGCCGCAGAGATGAACACTCTCATGGTGGAGATGCGACACACGGCTCACGACCTCCGAGCCACGCTGGACCACATCCTCCAAGGCGGTGACCCGATGATGGCCACACACAACTCCCAAGAAGAAGGCATCTCCTTCCTGTCGGAGCATGAGGCTGACATCGTAGCAGTAGGCGACAAGCCAGAGGTCGGCACTCATTTGTCAGTGTCGTCAGACTAACTCTCTTGTGCGTCGTCACACGTTCAGTTTTTGTCACCCTCAGGACAGCAACAACTACATGTACCTCGCCGAAAACCTCCGGGTTCCGAGGAATCTTTACGAGCATGTGGGCGAAATCGCAGACTTCAAGAAATACACCGGAGCGCTGCTCATGATGCTTTTCGATAGAGAGACGCTGGCCACACACTCGCTGCAGGGCCGCAGGAACGCTATGAGTGGGGAGGAATGCCCCAAGCCCCAGCTCCCACCTGAGATCCTCAGGAGTATCATCGGTAGGTTATTGATTGAGAACGAATTTCATGGAATGAATAATTAAGCTTTCACGCCAATGTTGGCACGAGTGAGACATGCGTCAGATTTTGTTCCCTATTTTATTGATTCTTGTTTGCAGTATCAGTTGGGCATTAGTGGTCGTGCTCTTGAGTGGCTTAGATCCTATTTGGCAGATTGGAATTTATGTGTAAGCCCTGGTTTCTCTGCCCCACTGTTGATGGTCTTCCACAGGGTTCACATCTGGGGCCTCTGCTGTTTTCATTGTATTTACTGCTCTTGAGTTCCATCTGAAGAAAACACGTTTTCTTTTTCTTCCTCTGCTATGCGGATGACCGTCAGATCGATGTCTCGCTAAGAAAAAATAGGCTTTCTCAATGAGGCTACTTGTCCTTTCTGGAAGAAATCAAGGCCTGGATGGCACAGAATTTCTTTAATTTCAATGAAAAGAAAGTCATGTTGTTTGGTCCCAGTGGTCCGTGTATATTCCACCCTGCTGACTTGGGCCCCCTGCCGCCTCATCTAAAACAAACAGTCTTGATGTTGTCTCGTGTTAAACTCGATAATCATTTCAAATATAACCGGCAAATGGTTATTGTGCACATGCTCAAACTCATTCCTTACAACATCTGAGCATGCGCCTGATGAGATAAACGGGTGGTCTCGTGTGTCTGAGCATCAGTATGTGGTGAGTAGTAGATGCAACTATGTGTGGTTTGCCTTAGGTTCTCACAATTGGTCCCTTGCTCAAGCAGTCAGGATTGCAGACTAGCCTTCTTCCCACAGCCAGTTTTTAACCACTGTTGCCATCGACGGATAAGAACTCTGTGAAGGAACCCAGTGGTTGTCCGTGTCGGGATGCGGGATTCACTGGATGACATCATCACCTTTTGATTTGTCTTCATTATCGTCTCGTCACTCCCTTCAGAGCATGTAGCGGTCAAGTTTGGCGTGGACAGAAGCCAGATCAAGACGGCTATCCGGACCAAGTTGAACAATGAGGACAAACTGCTGAAGAAGAGAATGGGCTTGGTAAAAGTGGAACACAAAGCCGACAACGCCTCAATATGATTGATGCCAGTCGGCAGTGTGCTTTGGCCTTCATCTTGTCTACTCGTGTGTGTGCTGTAATGTAACCGTGTGACAGGTTGCCTCTCCTAATCGACATTATTCAATGTAGTGCTTGAATTAGGTTATTTTTACAGTAACTACCTTTTTGTAAACTTGGGACGGCTCTCATTAGACAGTATTCCATATCCCGGAGAGCAAATGTACAGTGCTTTTAAGCTCACGTATGCTAGAGGCGAGTTAAGTTCTTCTGTTAACGTTCTATGTTTGCTTTGGCGACTTTGTTGAAAAGCTATTCGTTAGCCAACAAAAACACTATTACTCTTCACTTTAATGGATGTCCAGCCCAGGATGGGTCGCCTCCTCGCTAACACATTTTCAACCAATCTTCAACATTTCAGTCAGTATTGACTTTTTTAATGAAATAACCCAATTTTGGGTCAGATTTCTTTTTTTTTTTTTTTTTTTAATGAGCACTTTTGGTTGCCGTTTTAAGCACACTTTCTTACTAATCAATAATTGCTTAGTTTCACACTGTTTAAGTCGTTGGACACAACATTAGCTTGTATACAAGGTACTAATTATTTGTAAGGGGCAAAAATACAAGAGCTGTATCCAAAAATCTTTGACAAAGATACTACCGCTCATTTTTGATTGATACAGTCAGACCAGGGCTGTTTTTCTTACAATTATATTCAAGGGTCCAAGAGTTGATGGAAACTAATTGAACACCTTCCACAGTAGGTAGCGGGACTACAATTTCATCTGAATGTTCAGGAATGCACATCTTAGATTGTGTCTGGTGAGTTTAGGTGCACATAAACAATATTTGATTAATCACTTTGTTGTTGTGCTTCATTGAATTTGTGCCAATAATAAACTGAAGGGAATGGTTATGTTCCACTCGTAAATTTCATTAGATCCCGTGTACGAATGGGAATTTTCTCCAGCAATGCCGTCAGTGCTGAACTGCAATTTTGAAATGTGAAACTCTCAAATGACCCGGAAATATGGTCTCAAATCATCACAATGTTTTGGAAGACATTTTGAGGATAGAGCAGAGTCAGCTCGCTTGGTAAATTCCGTTTATATTAATCAGCCTTGGAGGAACAATATACTTATGTTGGCACAGACTATGGAGGAACTGAAAAAAAGAACTGATCACGTAAAGACACAAATTGAGGCCTTGATAGCTTCTGCCAAAATAGTTGCCCTTGAGATGTTCCATTTATTGAAGAGATGAGATGATTAAAAACTAAATATGTATCCACTACCACAATGGCAGGAAGAAAGAATACCAAACCAGTTTTTGAGGTACACATGTAGTCACATTTTCCGGCTTCATTTGCAATCATGAAAAAAAAGCATATAGTGTATGAATCCGTGCTATTCATTCGTTTTGTGAATGTCGGGGCTTTGCAGTGAGATGACTAACATACAGTGAAGGACCACCACAGCCACTTGTGTGCAGCTGCCCCTCCAACAAGAAGGCTCATTAAATCCCATTTCAAAAGGATGGAGGAGGGTGCCGTCGATGAATTATTCTCATTGATCACATCCCTTCCGTGACACGATCCCTTGTTTTCAAAATCCGACTAAATTGCAGCCTAAAAGCGTGTGACCATATTTTTGGGATGACACTGCGAATTTGCAATGCGTGTCTCTCTTCTTTTATCTATCACGCACAAGAAAAAGACTCGACAAAGAACCAGTGTGAACAGCTCAAATGTGCAGTCCTCTTAAAAAAAAAAAAAAAAAAAAGGAATGTGTGCTAGCTGCAGGGGCTGTCTAAAATGTTTTTTTTAGAGGAATGTAACAAGATTTCTGTTGCAAACAGACTTGTAACACAGTTTAACAAAGTGTCAATCTGAAAGGAAGGAGGCAGTCATTTCCAGTGAGGCTTTTGTTCGAAATTGCTATGCTACATATATGTATACTTACTCAATATGTTTATAAAAGTGAAAAAATAGATTTATACTCAATGTGAACAATAAGACAACACGCTGTATGTGTTTCTGTATTTAGAAGTGAATAGCTTTGAAGTCACAGCTTTGCGGTAGCAACACTGATCCATAAAACCAGACAAGTTTTTTGACCTCTGACATAAATGCATTCACGGATCTGCCACATTTGTGAGCCACTCCTATTTGTCATTTAATATGATGAACTGGCATAATGTGTGTGTGTGTGTGTGTGTGTGTGTGTGTGTGTGTGTGTGCGTGCATGTGTGTGTGTGTGTGTGTGTGGCCAGTATTTATATCCCTCGATTGTTTCACTGCTCAGGAAAGTGATCCAAGTTGAAAGGTCATCTGAAAATACCATCCAGGCCAACGCAGCCTTCTCAATATAGCCCCCCTCGCCCGCAGCTGAAAGTGGCTGTGGCCTCAATCGGGAGTTTGTTCCGTCTGTACTGTGTTGTGTTCACCTATTTCAATGGACGACCTGAGGAAGGGGGGAGATTTGGAGGAGGTGGAGATTGACCTGAGGGACTCCAGTGACCCCGAGGAGTTTGAACAACCAGAGACTCTATGGAAATCGGGGCGCTTTCATGACCAGGAAGAAAAAAGTATTCATTCGTCTTCCCTTGTGGATATCAGCGATACCAAACCCTTGCTCGATGTTCGAGACCCTCGGGGGATGAACGACTGCCTTAAGGTAGCGAATGCTATCATGCTAAAGCAATTGAACTGTATATAGTGACTCAGATGAACAGAATTGTTCACATTCTTTTTTCATATCATCAACCTGTTGCTGGGCAGAATTTTGGGCTCACATTCAGTCTCAAAAATGGTGCCTGGCAGCCACGCCCGTGTTTTTTATACCCGATAATTCTACATCACTAGTATTCATCCATCTTTTCATCTTTGATACAGTTTATCCTGTTCAGGGTCACAGGTGAACCGGAGTCAATCTTGATTTCGGGAAAAAGAAAGACTACACCCTGGATTAATCGCCAGTCATTCACAAGGCACATAGAGTGGAGAGACAACCATTCACATTCACCATATCACTGTGTGGGTACTGAACTCATGCTGCCTAAATGGCGAGTTAACCACTACACTGTGAGTGACAAAATTGCTGCTACTCTGTATGAGCTATAAAATACTTATAGAATGAATGAATGAATGAAAGACACTTCTCCAATGCAAACATAGTCAAGATCGAAATTATTAAACCACAATCACTACTCTGTATTAAATATAAAATGAATGAATGAAATAATGGCAGGTGGCCTGGTGGTCCAGTGGTTAGCACGTTGACCTCACAGTGCAAAGGTACCGGGTTCAATTAGAGCTCCGGCCTCCTTGTGTGGAGTGTGCATGTTCTCCCAGGGCCTGCGTGGGTTTTCTTCGGGTACTCTGGTTTCCTCCCACATTCCAAAAACATGCATGACAGGCTGATTGAACACTCAAAATTGTCCCTAGGTGTGAGTGTGAGCTCAGATGGTTGTTTGTCTCTGTGTGCCCTGTGATTGGCTGACAACTGGTTCAGGGTGTCCCCCACCTACTACCCGAAGATGGCTGGAATTGGAAAATGAATGAATGAAAGAACAGCATGTACGTTTTGTATCCAGCATTTGGTCTCGTCAAAGAAACTTAAAACCATGAGCCATGGACCAACATATCGTGTTTTTCTTTGGGCCTGCAGGTGACGTTTGAAGATGTTATTGCTGAGCCAGTGTCGGTGCGCAGCGGGGACCGAGTGTGGATCTGGAGCCACGCTTTGTTTGAAGTCTGTCGAATTTGGGTATACAGGATCATCACAGTGCTTCTGGCTATCCCCATGTCCATCCTCTCCGGAATCCTCTTTGCTGTTCTCAGCTGCATCCACATATGGTAATAATGCCGGGTTGAAAGAAAAACAATTGCTAACAATCCATTAGTTAACACGTACACAACAAAAGTTCATGTTGATAAATAATCTGGTTTAAGTTATCAAAATGCAATCGTTTGGAACGGGTTGAAAAAAAGTCAACAATCAGTCAAGGCTGTCCTCTGTTTTAGTTTGTTAAGCATATTTTGCAAAAAATAAAATGTGGATTCGAAATATTTGAAACAATTTTTGTTCAACCCAAAATATTAACGAGTACATTTTCAATTGATTCAATGTTCATTTTTAATCACTGAGCATTTTATTTTAGTTTTTCACAAAATGCAATTGTGTTTAACTGTTTGACATAAAAGTACAAAGTAAATGCAATGCTTTTTAATAAAAATACTCACATTAAGATAATACAATCTTTACAAATTGTTTTATATGTTTAGCTATGAATAAATATTTTAATCTGTGATGAATGCTTTTGTTAGTTCAACACAAACATATTAAGTTTATCCAACACAAATTTCAAGATGTAATCGCTACCGTTTTACATAAAATCACATAAATACATTAACATATCAATTATTTAAAATGAGTCACTTAGCTGAGGGCCACTACAAGTGTAAAAAAAGATAAACACTAAAATGTTTTTTTTAAGTGTTTCATGAGTGAATCTGTGCTCATATAGTTATGCTGTAAATGTAACTTAAATTGTAAAAATGGGCTTAGGGATACAGTGTATCATGTTATTATTCAATAGATAAATAAAGACCCTTCACTTCTGCATTCTGCAAAATTAAAAGCATCGCCAAAGAGAAAACCATATATTAAGCTGTGTACAAAAAGTGTACATTAAATGTGCATACAGGGCAAAACTGACACTGGGTGTGTGTTGTTGTGTTCACCAGGATGATCAGCCCCTGCATTAAGTACATTCTTATCGGAACACGCTGGCTGCAGAACCTCTGGAGCGTCGTGCTGGACGTCATCGCGAGGCCCTTGCTGACCAGTGCCGGGCGGTGTTGTGGCGGCTTTAGCGTTCACTTGGCCGAGGAATAACACATACTTAGGCTACCTTTGATTTGTAAAGGACACACAGTCACAAAGTGGATGACCTAATTGTTGACATGTAAATGTCATTACAGACTTCATCATAATGTGTTTACAGCAGCTTAGCTAAGAGTTCAACAGTGTATGGGATTTGTAAATGATAACATATGCCTGACACATTTAATAGTTAGTAACAGTGTGCAGTTTACAACTTTATGTGGTACAAACCTTTCTATTTTTTATTTTCTTCAGATTTTTTTGAAAAAGAGATTTTTAAAATGAATGCAACATCACACTGCCGCACAGATGGATTTCTGGAAAATTAAAATAAGTGACCCCTCCAGAGAATAACTTACCAAACTAGGAATGCATTATTATTATTATTATTATTATTCCTACATCTTGTCCAAAACTGACCTTTATAAGAAATTTAATTGGATTAAAACTAGTTATTTGCTTATTGCATTGCATGGATGATTAAAAAAAAACACCCCCCCCCTTCATAAAAATGGATTACAACATCGTGTAAAACAAAAAGTTGATTGACAAAAAGACAACAGCAGAAAAGTGTCCCACATCCCTGTAGAGCGACGTGTGGCCACACGGGAGCAGTCTTACCACACACAGAAGGTACTTTTAGTTTGATACTTTAACGTTGTAGCAAATGAAACGAACGAAAATGAACAATGCCAGACGTGTTTGTCCCTAAAATGCGGATGAAAAACACAAAGAGCAGTACAATTCGACACACAAATGCTGTATACCAGGGGCTTTCTGTGATATTTGCATTGAGTTACAAATTGGACAAAACATGAATAGTTGACTGAAATGAGTCTTTATTGTATGTAATGTCTCCTTACAAATTAAAATCAGACATTCACTTCACTTTCACTTGTTCATAGAACATTTCAAAATCGACTGTTAACATAATATGAGAGATATCCTTTCTGGTCCACTAGTATTGGTTCTTCAAATATAATCACAGTGACATTTTACATTTTCAACAAGTTTCTAATCTAGAGGATGCGGCAGTGAAAAAAAGCTTCCTACATATTGGTTGGTGAGTAGACTCTCTCTTTCCTTTCTCTGCTGTGTGGCGCATCCCAAGTTTCTGCGGAAAAAAACTGTATAATGTGATCTTGAAAGAACATTGTGTAGAAGTTAGCGCCATCTAGCGATGAAATACTAGGATGCAACGACCAAAACTCGAAATACGTGCATTTTGAAGCACGTGTACTACTGTCAGTCGACGAGCCTCGACTAAGCAAGCCTTCCACCTCAGCAGATGTGTAAGCAAAACTTAATCACAAAAGGCTTCATTAATTCCTGCAAGTGACAAACAAATTGCATGATTTTTTTTTAAACCATGCTGCCGTCATCATGTGGCGGAACAACCTTCGTTAAGTTTGTCAGCTTTGAGTGTCCGTAGCGGAAAGATGGCGGCAGAAAATGGCAACCTTCTGTGGCGGAGGCACGTCCTATGTAATTACTAATTAGCGATTACGGTAACATTTAAAAAATATACGTTGATGTGATAGAATACAGTTTTGGCACATTATTCAAATTAATTGTTTGTTTTTCGAAGTAGTAAACATCGGAAAATAATAAATTTGTACACACTGTCCCTTGAATTGACGCATGCCGTTTTAAATTTAGCCACTGAGAACTACAGTGGGATAACTCCACTTTGTTTGTTTTTTTTTTTAAAGATACGCAAGGAAATAAATAAAGTCGTACATGGTATTTCTTCAAGGTCTAGTTTGACATCTGGGACAGTCAAGTATTGCATTCAGCACTTTTATTGATTCATCAGTGCACCATCCCAGAAAGTGAGGATGAGAGATTGAAAGAAAACTTGCAAATTAAGTTATAGTTTATTTAGCTTGGCTGACGGGGCATCGACATATTAATGCAATTGAATATTGTGAATTAGGGTTAACCCGAACCCTTTTCCTTAATCCCAGTGTGTTTTTTACCTTTCAGGAACTTTAGATGACACTGACTTGGTGATCCAATTTACGAACTCAAAGATGATCCCAATACTGTAGCTCAGTGGCTAAAAGTGTACTGTACTTATGTTTCATCAGAATCAAACTCACGATGTATCAAAAAATGCCAACATCAATTGTTCTTGGGCCAGCATCTCTTTCCAGCTTAGCAACGAGTAGCCATGAAAATGTGAAGACTGTTCTCTTGTTATCACGTGGCTGCAACTGCTTGGAAAGGATGTTTCCATTGAGGCTGCGTAAGTAATGATGTGCCCGTGAAAGAAGATGACAACTGGACTGTTGGATGGAGTCTCAGTGTGCTGGCTCCCCTGTGCTAGATGTGTGTGAGAGGCTTTTGTGGCTGCCGTCCTTCTTGATGGCGTACGCGGAGGAGTTGTTGTGATGTTGGCTGCACGAGGACGCCGCCACATAGCGTCGACAGCAGAAGAAGCCGCTCGCCGCACCCTGGAACATGTGGCCGGCGAAGAACATGTAGATCCACGGGTTACAGCAGCTGTTCAGACTGGCCAGCAACATGGCGATGATGAAGGCCGTGTCTGTCAATTACAAAATGTTGGTCAGTATGACTACATGTACAGTTGTACCTCTACTTACGAACGTCTCTCCATGCAAAATTTTCAAGTTACGAAATGCCTCAACAGGAGAATATTGCCTCATGTTACGAAATAATTTTCAAGATATAAAAAATTAAAATATTCGCAGCTCTGAGTTCCCTGAACGCAACATACTTGTAGCTGCTCTGCCATTGGCTATTACCTAGCATCATCCTGGCATCCCATTGGCTGAGAGGGAGCTATATCGTACGTGTCTGTGTGTGTTGATAAATAGATTTGTGTCTATGCAGCGTCCTCGTCATTCGCCCCTCGGGCAACGAGCTATATGTGGAAAAGACGTCTGTACTTACAAAATGTTATAGTTACGAAATTTCTTCCAGAAACAATTAATTTCGTAAGTAGAGGTACCAGTGTAATGTGAGAGTTTACCAGGCAGTTGCATGAACGTTGGCAAACTCACTTAATTTGTTCCAAACGCTGACCATTTTATCTTTGTTTGTTTATCTTTGCCAGTGACGTTGATAGGCAGAACAATGAAATGCTCATCACATACATGTCAAAATGTGGTAATGGGCCTGTGTATCTGGTTTTTATTTGGGTTGTGTGCAGTGTGATTTTTTTTTCAAAAAATAATGCCAACCACACAGAGGGATACCAGAGGCACGATTAAAACCTTGAGCCTTAGAACTGTGTGGCAGACAGGGCAACCGCTTGCCCGCCGTGCCACCCTATTTAACATATTTCTTTTATTTTTTTAATCTATCTTTGATACATTTGCACAAGTGGAAAAGAGACATTCAACAATTCCACTCATGTATGTCTACATGGGTTGCTTGGCGCTTTCCGTTGGAACAAGTAATGATACATTTCCTCAGTTCGTGTGACTGTCCTGCATGGAAAAAAATAATGTATTATTCATGGAAATGATGATAATTCCAGTGATGGGAGGCACAAAACACGCAGCGGGGAGTTTGCCATTGGGAAAGGGGGAAAGAGAGAAGATGTTTCCATGCAAGGGATTTAAACTGCGTCCAAAGTTGTTTTTTTTTTTCCTGAAGGTGCTGACCTCTTGTGTGCAAGATGGCATCAGCCTGTTAATCCTGATGAATAAACCGGGTGGGAAAATGATTGCGAGGGATTAGTTCCGCAGGGAAACGACAGTGAACTTTCAACCTTGTTTGACTTATTGTTTACATATATCCAAGTCAGAGATGAAACACTTGTCTTCATTTCACGCCTCTTTAACGAGCGACGGTGCAAGAATGAAGTTGAGGTCATGTTGAAATCCAGAGGAGGATTACTTTGACAACACCATCGTTTATCCGATTAGGAGCATGTGCGATATCAAAGACCAGAAGTTAAGCAAACAGTGGATGAGTGCACAAAGTCCCATTTGGAGTTCAAGCCCTGTTGGGCTCATTAAAGTGAACTTCCCTACATGGCTTCTAAACATGAGAACCGACCGTGAATCCGGGGATGAAACTAGAACGGAACTTGGGAGAGCGCAGACACCCACTCAGAAATGGGTGTAAAATGCCAAATAAAAATTCATTTTACGTTATATTGTGAACAAAAGTGGAAACATCCGAGATATGCACTAATTACCCATCCATCCATCCATCAATTTTCCGATCCGCTTTATCCTCACAAGGATCGCGGGGGGTGCTGGAGCTTATCCCAGCTGTCTTCGGGCAGTAGGCTGGGGACACCCTGAACTGGTTGCCAGCCAATCGCAGGTCACAGAAACGAACAACCATCCGCACTCACACCTAGGGACAATTTCGAATGTTCAATCAGCCTGCTATGTATGTTTCTGGAATGTGGGAGGAAACTGGGGCACCCAGAGAAAACCCACGCGGGCATGGGGAGAACATGTAAACTCCACACAGGGAGGCCGGAGCTGGAATCGAACCCGGTACCTCTGCACTGTGAGGTCGATGCGCTAACCAGTCATGGCAACAAATTAAAACAGCACATATCGTTTGTTTTGTTTCTCACGTGTTCGAGCAACGTTTGTATTATTTGTATGCAATATTTGACACTAAACAATGAAACCCATCGAACGCTCCCAACTCTCTGTATTTCTGTCAGCATCACATGTACGACATTCATGGCTTTCTAAGACTCTTGCACGATTCCATGCCAAGAATAACTGAAAGATAATGAAATTTTAATCGTTCCCCTCTCTTGTGTCCACTCTTTGGAGTCCTCCATTTCCCCTTCCTTTGTGGCTCCCGTGAATTTTTTCCTTCCACTGATAAACACTGTCGGTGACACACATTGGGAACAAGTCTGGTACACCGTTCAGGCCCAATGCTTTGGCAAAAAAAAAAAAAAATCAAAAGAAGATATTATCTCCTATCTTATCTGTAAATGAACGACTTTCCAAACACATTACCTTTTTTTTTAACTTCAACTGAGTTCAACTGACTCATCTGTTAAACTCAAAAATTCGCTCTTATTTATTTATGTGTTTATTTCCGGTTTGTCCTGTTCGTCAAAGTTAGTGTATAGGAGCGCGTAAAAGTCAATTTTGAGTGCCGTTTACCTTCCCGTGGAGCCGCATCATCCCACGCAGACCACATCTGGACAAAGAAAAAGGGGGTCCAGCACACGATGTAGGCCAAAACCACCACGAAAGTCATTTTCACGGTCCGGATCTTGGCTTTGGAGATGAGCCTGACGCTGCTCACCCGACAGAGATTACGCGCATCGTTGACCGACGGAGCCAAGACGTGCTCTCTCCTGGTTTTCAGGTTAAAGTTCTGCCAGATTTTGACACAAATCAGGCCGTAGCACACGCTGAGGACGCCCACGGGGAGGATGTAAATGCTGATGCTCATCCATGTTACGTACGCCTTGGCGCCCCACGGCTGCACAAAATCCCCCCAGCAGTCGTACACGCCGTCCCCGACGTCCCGCAGGGAAAAGATGTACACTTGAGGCGTGCTGAATATCAAACTGAGTAGCCACGACGTGCACACGCACACGCGGTCCCTTCCCCGGCGCACCGGTCGGAGTGGCTGGCATACGGCCAAGCACCTGTCGATGGACATCAGCACCAGCATGTAGGTGGAAGCGAACATGCCCACCACCTGCGCGTACTTCACCAGCCTGCACAGCGCGTCCGGTCCGTAGAAGCGGAACGTGATGTCCCAGATGAGCTGCGGGAGAACCTGGAAGACGGCCACCACCAGGTCGGCGATGCTCAGGTGCCTCATGAAGTAGAGCATCCGAGATTGGCGCGTCTTGGCGGCGCGGATGGCCCACAGCACGCACAGGTTGCCGGTGAGCGCGAGAAGCAGCACCAGCACCAGCACGGCCACTTCCGCTTTCGCCACTTCGTCGTTGCGTTTCAAAGGGTTCGCGGCGGCGGTGGCGTTGGCGGAGTAACTCTCGTTCTCCCACGCGCGACACCTGGTCCACGACGAGTTGTGGGGTCGGGTGTCGTCCGCGCGTAAAAAGTCCTCCATCGTGCGTCAAAAGCGCAGCCGGTGGTCACATCATGAAAACGGAGTCCACGCAATGTCCCGCCAATTGGGTTCTGTTTACTGCTCAAATAGCAAAATAGGACATGATGGAGTATCGAGCTTTCCTTTGAGAGTTCAAGAACACAACTGTACACGTGTTTAACTGAGTCCACAGTGGAGGTCTCTGTTCTGCTGACGGGCTTTATGGGTACAGCAGTCCCCTCCCCTAATCGCATTTTGCTCTGTGGGAACCTGATGGATTATGATACATCACATGCAAGATCTCTGATACATGTTGCATACGTACAATCACTATGCATATCCATGTCTGTTTGTCTGACTGTTTCTATTTGTTTAGCTGTCTACACTGAAAAAAAACGTGTGTTGATTTTACTCAATTTTATATCATCAGGTAGTCGCACAAAATGAAATCATCTGGTTGCAGATAGATTTGAAATAGATGTACAAAATATTTCTGGATCCATATTATTTCATTTCGTGCAACCGCATGATGAAATAACTGAGTAAATTCAACAAAAAAAAGTGTTGTTGTTTTTTTCTCAGTGTAACCGTCATACGAACCAACAGGCTGTATAAAGTGTGAAATATTCTTTGGCCTCCTCTCCCAAAAAAAGTGCTTTGATGTCACACTAAGTTTTTAGATATCATCCTCATGAAACAAGTGGTCATCTGAGCAAATTTTCCATTCAGAAAAAGATTTACAGGCAATCAAAAAGTTCTTAGAAGAGGCGACGCAGTTGAAAAGAGAAAAATCAAATAGTAAGAGCGATTGGAAGTGAAACCTGGCTCAGGTGAAAAGACCACAAATCGGAAAGGGTCTCTGTTTTGGCGATTTATTTTCATACTTTCCTCACTTTATTCTATTTATATATACATTAGGGTCATGTTTTGTCATTTTTCATCCATTCATGAATATTTTACTATCACTCCCCCGATTGTGATCCAAGACACAAGGCCACATTCTTTTTTAATTAAAAAAAAAGAGGGCAAGAATAGAAAGTGCTTTCAAAGGTCATACAATAGACATTCATTGGATCCTAAACTGTAAAGTTCCATTTTATATGGACTCCAACTGCGCACCCCAAACGCATCACCAGACTGGGATGTTGTGACAGTCAACCGTGATATAAGCGCAAGCGCCGTGGCACCGCGGGACTGACAGGGAGCCGGCAGAGGTCAAGGCAAAATACATTCCGCTCTTTCTACTGCCGCGTGCGGCGTCTCAGAGCTCTTGCACAGGTATGAAAGCGGCGGCCCGTCCGTCTAACCTGAAGCATGTGTGTGGCGCCGGAAAACTCACAAAGCGGGGTCATTTTAGAAGCTGGCGGGACCGCTGCCAAAGCTAAACAAACACTCTCGCTAACAGTTAGTCTCCTTCACTCACAGGCCTGTTGTGTGTATGAAACGGCAAAACGCATGAGCTCATGTTATTTTCCGTCTCGTATTATATTCAATATACTGTATTGTCATTGCCGCAATGTGAAAACATACGATTTCTCTTTCAAACACGAATGGGAATTTAATCTCATTTTAACTGCGAGGAGTAAATATGATGTCACTGTGGAGTAAGAGGCCACATTCATGTTTTGTTCATAAATGTTTATGCAGTGAATTGAAAGCAAGAGCGGTCTCAAATGCAGACATGGCGTTGGCCAACGTGCGGCTCACGGGCTTGATGACACTCCGAGGATCATCTTCAAAAATATAGAAATTAAATCGTTTTGAAGCATAAATAAACACTCGTCATTTTGGAGGAGACTGGACTGTCTTGTTCAATGTTATTTATTCCTTTGTTGTGTATTTACAACCCCCCCATAGAATGTATTTTGTGATTTCTTAACTTGATTTTCGGTTCTGGTGGATTATTTTCGATTTTATTCGTGTCATTGAAGTTATTCTTAATTTACGATTTTCGGAGGCGGTCTTTGAACGTCTCTCGAATCGAAACGCAAGAAGTAGAGATAAGGCACGGAGACGGCGAAGGACGTGCCTGTGTTGGTTGACATTGTGAAAAGCATTAATAAACTATACGTTCGAAAAAACAACACCACAGCTCTCCTTTTTCGGAGCTGCAACAATTTGATTATACAACATTTAAGCATATTGCTGTTGCTGTAGGAAATCCATTTGGTATGAAAACAACTTTTTTTCTCTCAGAATGCTTAAGTATGATTGAGATGCACACATAACAATTTTTGTCATCAATTATGTTGGGTGACGATGTACGCCACTAGCATTAGAGTTTAGTGTTGGTACTATTTTGTGTGGAGGGATACCATGTTCTGGGGTGTATGTAAATAAAGGGGGTGGAGCTTCCCTGCAGTTCGCTTCTGGCAGTGAAGGTGCACTGTGGCACGCCAGGTGTTTAGCGACTCAGTGATAGCGACCACACAAAGAAAAATAAGAATCGTCTCCTGTCTTGTGCTTCGAACCGAGTGTAGTCACCAGCAATGATGCCTACACATGAACAGCGAGGACTTCCGCAGCAGAAGGATCAACAGGTTATGGGCCCAGGTGGGTTCCAGGCACAGCGCGCTCCATGGGAGAGGATTACCGCCGCGATTTGACGGAGATGAGGCCCGCTATCACATCTGGGAGGCGAGGTTCCTAGCATACTTGAAAACCATCGGGCTAAAAGATGCTATCCTCGGGTGTGATGTAGCTACGGGATCCAGCGAACAGGCCGCAACAGAAACCGTGTGGAAAAACGAACTGGCATATGCTGAACTGTGCGGCTGCTTGGATGATAAAACACTGACACTCATCCTGTATGAAGCACCAGAAGATGGTAAGAAAAGTCTGGAAATATTGAGACGCCATTTTGAGTCCGAAGAAAAGCCGCGAATTGTCGGGCTGTACACAGAGCTAACCAATATGCTAATGGATAACGGCGAGGAGCTAGCGGGCTATCTAGCACGTGTCGAGAAGCTAGTGGCCGCGCTACAAAGAGCTAAAGAGAACCTAAGCGATGCACTATTGGTGGCTATGGTGTTGAAAGGACTCACTGATGAGTACAACCCATTTTCTGTGCATGTGACTCAAACGAGGAAGTGTTAACCTTTGCTGAATTCAAGACTAGGCTGAGAAGTTTTGAATGCACCCTCCGCTACGAAACAGGCCCAGACCAGATGAAGTAATGACCGCCAAGTCATACAAGCCGAAGCCCAAAGAAAAGACAAGAAATCGTCTTCAATGGAGAATGCTTTATTTGTGAGAAAGTGGGGCATAAAGCAAGAGACTGCACGAGTAAGGATAAGAAACCACACAAGCGAACGACAAAAGCTGATAAGAACAATAAAGTGGCTACAGTTATGGACGATTCGGAAAAAGTTTTCCGTGGCAGAGACCAAGCCAAATCTTGAGGAAGAAGAAGAAACATTATTGCTCGGGTGAGTGAATGGCGACCCAAGGGAGCGCAGCAATATGGACTACTCGTGGACAGCGGTGCTTCTGCCCACATAATCACCGACAAGACCGCATTCATCCGATTTGATGAGAGTTTCCGGCCTAAAGATCACATCATGCAGCTGGCTGATGGAAGACGGATCACCGGAAGTGTCGAGAAGAAGGGGACGCGCAAATCAAGCTGGCCGACAGCAGTGGACGAGTAGTGAGTGTCAAGCTCACAAATGCTCTCCTCATCCCAGAATACCCGCAGAATATCCTTTCTGTGGATGCAGCAACTCGAAAGGAGCAAAGTTCAACTTTGCGAAGAATGACAACAAAATGATTCTTTCAGATGGGACAATATGCAAGATGATTGTAAAGGACCGTATGTACTATCTTGACATTGTCACAGAAAATTCTGAATGCAGTGAGGACTCCTGCAATGCATCTTTAGACATGAAAACATGGCATGAGATAATGGGCCATTGTAACTATGGTGATATTGCTAAGCTTGAAGCTGTGGTAGAAGGTATGAAAATTAGTAACAAAACTAGACCTAACCAGTGTGAAACCTGTATTCAAGGGAAATTCACCCAGAATAGAAACAGGAAAAGTGATGTGAGAGCTAAAGAGCCATTAGGGCTGGTACATACAGATCTAGGTGGGCCTATTGACCCAGAGTCATTCGACGGGTACAAATATGCCATCACTTTTACTGATGACTTTTCTGGAGCTGTTTTTGTATACTTTCTCAGGAACAAAAACATGGCAGTCGAGGCTACAAAGCAGTTCTTGGCAGACACAGCACCATATGGTAAAGTGAAGCGAATGAGATCGGATAATGGGACAGAGTTTGTTTCAAAAGAGTATCAATCTCTACTTCGAGATAATATGATAAAACATGAGAGATCAGCGCCCTACTCCCCACATCAAAATGGGACAGCAGAGAGGAACTGGCGCACATTGTTTGAGATGGTCAGGTGTATGCTGATAGAATCAGGCTTACCCAAAGAGCTATGGCCATATGCAGCCAGAACAGCAGCAGTTATACGGAACAGATGTTACTGCGAAAGAACAGGGGAGACTCCTTATTTCCTTTTCACAGGGAAAAGGCCAGATTTGTCAAAAATGAAAAAGTTTGGTTCAGAATGCATGGTGTATGAGCAAAACAGGAGAAAGCTAGATCCAAAGGGCAAAAAGGGGATCTTTGTTGGTTTTGACCGTCATTCACCTGCTTATTTGATTTATTTTCCAGAGACAAACAAGGTTCAGAAACACAGACTGGTCCACTTCATCACAAAGACCGTGACTGAGAGTGAGACGCAGACCGAGAAGGCCCAACTGGAGGACCACTATGTAGAGTGGGTAACTATGCCTAAAGCAAGTCAGTTACAGACGGAATATGTAGGAAAAGATTCTGACACTGAACCAGAGCTTAAACCTGACTGCGACACGGACTCAACCAATGGTAATGAGACTCCTCGTACTTCTGGTAGAGAAAGGAAGACACCAAAATATTTAGAGGATTATGAATGTGTGACAAAGGCAATGAGATCACAATTGATTACTGCTATAGAGCAACAGTGGGATTGCCACAAACATTCTACGAGGCAATGGCATCGCCAAAGTCAGAAAAAGTGGAGAAAGCGATGATAGATGAGATGACTTCTTTTAAAGAGAACGACACTTTCACCCTTGTGCCATTACCGGAGGGTAGACAGACAGTGGGGGGAAGGTGGGTGTATGCTTTAAAGGAGGATGACAAAGGCAATGAAACATATAAAGCGAGATATGTAGCCAAAGGGTACAGTCAGAGAGAAGGACTTGACTATTCTGAGACATTTTAGCGACCGCTAATCTGACATCACTGCGACTACTGATGCAGCTTGCTGCACAGTATGAGTTGCTGTTAAACCAAATGGACGTGAAGGCAGCATACTTACATGCACCTATTGACTGCGAACTATACATGGATCAACCTGAAGGTTTTTGTGTGAAACAAAGGGATGGTGTACAACTTGTGTGTAAGTTAAACAAATCCATATATGGCCTCAAACAGTCTGGAAGAAATTGGAACATGATGCTTCATGAGTTTTTACTTGCGAACGAGTTTGTACAGAGTCAAGCAGACCACTGTATTTACACCAAAATGTCTGATCCAAGGGAAAAGCACTTGACAGCATTAAAACAGGTGTATAGGTAACTAATGCAATGTTAGTGTATGTGGCGCCATCGAGTGGGGGTGTTGGGTGACGATGTACGCCACTAGCATTAGAGTTTAGTGTTGGTACTATTTTGTGTGGAGGGATACCATGTTCTGGGGTGTATGTAAATAAAGGGGGTGGAGCTTCCCTGCAGTTCGCTTCTGGCAGTGAAGGTGCACTGTGGCACGCCAGGTGTTTAGCGACTCAGTGATAGCGACCACACAAAGAAAAATAAGAATCGTCTCCTGTCTTGTGCTTCGAACCGAGTGTAGTCACCAGCAATGATGCCTACACATGAACAGCGAGGGACTTCCGCAGCAGAAGGATCAACAAATTATAATTGCCATCAATTAATATTGCCGTGTCCATCCATACTACGCTTATAGGTAGACATTCTCCCAAGTGCTTCAGTCAGAAAAGCGCACCCTGCTGGCTAGTATTACAGTCAAACCTCGGTTTTTGAACGTCTCTTTCGCGACCAAATTTGTTTTCGACCAAAAATTTCAAGTTTTTTATGCCTTGGATTACGACCGAAAATCGGTTCTCGCCAAACTGAGCGCACCTGAATGCGCCACTTGACTCCTCTCGCCTTCCTTACACGAGGAAGTGACGCTTCCTCGGGTAGACGAGGAAGTGTTTTTAAAAAAGAGCGTGGTTTCGGTTTTCGAACAGCCTTCTGGAACGGATTATGGTAGAAAACCGAGGTAAATTGCTCGACGGCTCATTTGAAGAAATCTTCAATATTATGCTCACTTTGCAAAGCCAAATTTCACCCTTTCATGCACCCTGTAACCTGATAACATGAAGCGGTCCACTGTAGTTACAAATTCAACAAATTAAAATGTGTTTTTGGTCCACCCCTCATACAAAGTACATATTGATTGGAGTACCACAGGCACTGTAAGGGGGAGAAAAGCAATGATGATTTTAAGGGCCCATGACTGATAGGAGCCCTGGAAAATATTATTCTCAATTTGTTGTGCTGAAGTGGCATTTGCTCAAATCCCTGTTGGCATGCAATTGCCATCAATAGTAGACGATAATGACATACAGCCTTTCCTTAACTTTTTAAGTGGTACACCCAACATCAACATCCCAAAGGATTTGGTGCACGTCATCTCTCACCCCATGTCGTAGAAATAGCCGCACCTTACTTTAAAAAAATGACTTCATGATGAAGCATCCAAACATGGTGATTAAAAATAAAAAAAACGCATCACTGCACCAAATTACTATTTTGCTCCAGTACATTGCTTCAAAGTGACACATATGCACAACAGTTGGATACGACATAACGTGCAAAGCTAAACAAATAGCAAGTTGTTTTTATGATGTGCTCACTTGGCTTGGGTGTGTGTGTGTGTGTGTGTGTGGGGGGGTCGGGGGGGGGCACTCCAAAAAGTTGGCACGGATTCTCAAACCACAACTGAAGTTTGGGGAATGTTTTGATGTTTGAATTTTGGTCATGCGAGCCAAACTGTCAGGTACATCTCAATAAATTCAAGAAATAATGGAAAACTTCATTCAATTACAAAAAAAAGAAGAAACTTCAGTCTGTTATATGGATTTACCACGCAGAGTGAAATAATTGATATTTTAATGTTATTCTGAAAATTATAGCAAATAAAAAAATCCCCCAATTCACCATCTTAATAGACGATGAAAAAGGGTTTTGATTCAATTATTTGCTTGCGGTTAATATTCTGAAATGTATTTTTCGGTGTGCGGTGATTCAACATTATGCTGTAGTTAGCCTTTTTGAATTACCGATTCAAACGAACAAATCTACAATATTATAATTGATGAAGCTGCACCCGGTTTATTTTTTTAATCTGAAACATTGCTTGCCACGACTTTATTAAGTGTTCAAAAGGACTTTGGCAGTTATTAGATGAGCTACTGCAAAAGCAATGTCCTGGTTGCCAAATGGTGCTTTCCCCTCTTTTGCCCGTGAAATAATAGCACCAAGAGCACATTGCTAAAATGACAGTTTATAATAAGACTTCCGTTGGTCAACAATAGCGGTGCCTGGGGTCCACAGAACAAGAGACCAGACAGATAAACAGGAGCTAGTTGGCACAAAGTGAGCCCACAATTGTGGTGGGAAACAGTCTTTTATTTGTGCTTTAATGTATAATTGATAAAAATATGATCACCCCAAAGTATTTATATTGGCTTCATCAATGTAAACAACTATTTGATGATCCTTTTTCTTTTGTGCTTTCTCCTTTTCCTCATTTTTGCTGCTGTAAACTGCAAATTTCTCCCATTGTGAGACAAATAGCCCCAATTAATGTTTTGTCGCAGGGGTGCAGTTGTGAGCCAGCCAAACCGAAAACTGTCCCAGATTGTTTTCCCTCCTGTAGAGTCAACATGCGCGGAGGAGAGAAGAAGCAGACCAAAACTGTGATGTCGAACAGTCTTGTGGCAATGTGATGACAGCACTTGTTACATGGTGGCCTGATAAGCAAATACGCGACAAAAGTAAGCATCCGTATTAAGACCACGTCTGTTTTCTCAGCCCGTTCGCCTCCTACTTCATGTCCTAGCCCTCAAATGTTTCCCATATGCTCCATCAAACTTTTCCATGATAACAGCGCATAGTTTCTGCCTTCCTCTCCGACCACTTCGACTATTTAAAAACAGGTTTGTTTTAAGATAAGAAAACCTTTATCAGTCTCGCAATGGAGAAATTCCCAATTCACAGCAGCAAAGTTATGAAACGAACGACCAACGAAAAACAATGTTGTTCGTTCGTTCATTGTTCGTGGTTCGTTGTTCGCTAGTTAGTTCGTTTGCGCCATCCACAATCACATTTGGAAGACAAATCAGCTGTTCTTCCTGACATGCTGTCTTCGATCGGCGGAACAACCCCTCAGCTGGTCGCCAGCCAGTCACAGGGCACATCGAGAGACAAACAATAATACACCCCCGCAATAATACACGCCGCCACTGAGTGGGAACCGATCCCACGCTGCTCGCACACAAGTCAGGCGAGCGTACCGCTACACCATTAGCGACTAATACGGAAAAAAAACAACAACAAACTGATTCATTCTATAAAAATGCCATCTGGCAATGTCATGATTGGGAATGATTTGGGACCTCTTGTCTTTTTATGATCAAAATTAACCACAGAGCCTTGGGGTTGTTAAAGTTTCTAATTTGTTTCTTCCTGACGTGGAAACGCTGATTGTGTGTGTTTGTTTGCTCCGTTGGTTGCACGAGAAACTGAGGAAGCTTCGACAAGTGGTTCGGACGTAATTGGTGTGATGATGATTGATCAAGACAAGCGGATTAGTTCGATTGGGAGCACATGCAAGCAAAAAGAGGATGTTTGGTGTTGGAAAATGTTTTTGTTTTGAAAAGCAAGTAAAATTAGAAACGACTGTAAAATCTCTCCCAGATGGCCGCCGTGTAAGACTATGACTCCTCGTGTAAACAATAAAATACTGGAGAAGATTTATGACTTTGTTCAGGGTTGATTTATTATCAAATATTGAGCGATAAGATGTCTCATGAAATTTCATTGACACATGAAGCAAAGAAATGCATTTCAGATGTTTGCAGAGTCTGGCAAAGTGAATTAAAATGTTTTAAGTTAAAAAAAAAATGGAATATAATGATAGCGCAGGCGGCTTGGTGGTGCTGTGGTTAGCGCGTCAACCTCATAGTGGAGAGGTCGTGGGTTCGATCCCGGCGGCCCTGGCCTTCCAGTGTGGAGTTTGCATGTTCTCCCCGGGCCTGTGTGGGTTTTCTCCGGGTACTCCGGTTTCCTCCCACATTCCAAAAACATGCGTGGCAAGTTGATGAAACACTCTCAATTGTCGCTCGGTGTGAGCGTGAGCGCGGATGGTTGTCTGTCTCTGTATGTGGCCTGCGATTGGCTGCGACCCTTGTGAGGATAAAGCAGATCAGAAAATGGATGGATTCTTCTTCTTAGTGGTGTCAGGTTCTTTACTTGTTCAATTTCAAGTTCCTTCTTTGCCATCAACACTTTTCCTCTTTGCCTCTCTTATGGTGCCATCACAAAAAAACAAGCCAAATGCAGTTAATACTACTGCAACGAAGGTTGGCGAGATGTCACCATCATCGATCTATGCGGATTTTGGCTCATTAAAAACAAATCTAAGTCCCAATTGTGCGCCCTAATGGCAATTCGGCGACAGACGTTGTATGTAGCAATAATGCCCAAGGGACCAAAGCGATGGCGCACAGGTGAAGTGGAGCTGGGAGAGAACAAAGAAAGACGGGAAGTCAAGCAAACAGAGAACACGTCAGTGAAGTTTAAAACGAAGTCAAAACAGGAAAAAACACAAGATTGCTGAGTTCCTCCTTTGTGGCAACTCAAGTGGAGAAGCCTTCCCCAAAAGTGATTTTCAACATGTGAACAGACTGTTCCACATCACTATCAATAGGCCTCACCTTGACGGCAGCCTGCTTCTTTTGAATCCGGTTCTGACCTTTCCTGTGAGACCTGACCTCTGCGCTCCTTGCCTTTTCCTCCCTCGCTCTCGGGAAATCAAAAGGAACTTTCATGGAGTGTTTCACGGACTTGTTGCAGACCTGCCAAGCGACACGATTGCACGTAGCGTCCATACATGGGCCATTGAAGTCTTTGGTGTCCCAGTCGAGTGATCACCTTCAAATGGACATAACCTGATTTAGAGTCAAGCAGTGATACTTGTTGGTCTGCTCAGGAGACATTCCATCCACCATTTTGTTATCTTAGACTTGGAAGAATCCTTTTGCACTTTTATTTTGCGACCGAAATAAAGGCCCGATGCCAACAGGTGCATGATTCCAAAAACAAGAAAGATGTGCAAATATGAAGACGTTTTTATTGTTAATGACTTGAACATGTTATTTATTAATTTATTTTTACGGAAGGAAAGCGGGCTCTATCTTTTTATTCACACAGTTGCTTTATGATCTTTATGATCAGGGCACACACAGACAAACAGCCATCCGCGCTCACACTTGCACCTAGGGACAATGTGGAGTGTCCCAATAACCTGTCAATTGTGTTTTAGAAATGCGGGAGGAAACTGGAGTACCCAGAGAAAACCCACATAAGCACGGGGAAACCATGCAAACTCCACACAGGAAAGCCGGGGCCAGATTTAAACCCTGGATATCTGCCCTGTGGGGCTAACCAGTTGTCCACCGTGACCCCACGCCGACTTATTTGTTTAATCACTGTTTACTCTCTTTAATTCCACTAACGCAATATTATTCGGAGTAGTGTGTTTCGACCCGTGCTGGCACATACAATACATTCTCGGTTGAACAATTTGGGGGTTGAGCTCCCCTTGAAAGTGAAATCCAAACTCACTGGACTTGACAAATGTATTAGATTGAAAAATAAGTATAAGCCATTGTAACATTAAAATACAAATATTTGGCTCATCAGCAACACATCGCAAACATGCTGGGGAGGGGCATTTGAGGACACCCCTGTACCAAAGGGAGCCAATACAACACTAGCGGTACGCATACAACATTTGGCAAATTACATTTTGCAGATGCGGTCATGATGTATGCACTACATCCGGGTTTACATCACAATGCATGCATGCAGGATGTGAGGGATAAAGTCGAGCTCCATCATGATTCTGCTGGCAACATTGGAAGGAGGCCGACCGGGTCAGCTCGCTTGTTGTCAAAAGGATTACCGGTAGTCTGACTTGTCAGATAGACTTCATGGTTTTCTCCTTTCTTCCCTCCAAATTTTGCTGCTGTAAATAGCGAATTTCTCCATTGTGGGACAAATAAAGGTTTTATTATTTTATCTTAGAATTGTTTGGTTCTAATTCATTTCTTCATGACCTCTGAGCTTTTGACAAGCACGTGGAAAAAGTCCCACTGTGCTTTTGGACGGCTTCTTGAAAACATCTCCTATGTGGCTACCGGCCCACTTTAAAAGCCATCAAAGATGTCTCGAATGGACTTTTTGGGCTTAAGAATTCAATGCTGCTCAAATGATAAACACTTTGCGAGAATATTCGTGCGGTGGTGGTGGGAATATTTTCCATTTGCTTTTTTTCGATTGGTCACGGATGCTGCAATCAAGCAGCGGCCGCTCTGGATCAAAAATAGAACATCAATAAGAAAGCAAGGCTACAGTTTTATTCACACGCGGTTACCCGTAAGCTTTCTATGTTGACATAGGAAGAGCTCAGAGTGAGCAAACAAACTGGACCTCCCCCCAACCCCTTCCTAATGCACTATTCCATAAGTAACACATTACAATGGTAATGTGGGAACAGAATCCGACATCTGCGTCTCATCCAGACACAGATGATAGCCATGAAATCTGACGACGCTCCGGGCATTGCCGAGAAGCCAACATTCTTGGAGCTGCTGGGGAGATTTACAAGAGTTTATCCATATCCAGTCTCAATGTGCGCCGCTCACGACCATTTACATAACATGCGTGTATTCCACATGCAAATCATAGAAGCCATCATGCTAGAAGACATTTAAAAAAGCCCAGCGGAATATTGTGCCTGCGTTTTGATACGGAGTTCCTTATGCCCTGACTCGTAGTCCCAGCATACCTGCTTACCGAACGTGGAGAACACACATTTTTGAAACATAACGATAATTTTGAGGCTAATTCATCAGACCCAGATGTCTGTTCCAAGGTGGCGAAAGCATTCACACTCGTACCGTACGGGTTCTTGTGTAAAAGGAGAAATATTAATTCCAAGTGCAGACTGAAATGTACTACAGTGAGCAAAAGTAAAAAAGGATTATTATTATTATTTGTTTTAACAGTGGGCGGCCCGGTAGTCCAGTGGTTAGCACGTCGGCTTCACAGTGCAGAGGTGGAGAACATGCAAACTCCACACAGGGAGGCCGGAGCTAGAATTGAACCCAGTACCTCTGTACTGTGAGGTCGACGCGCTAACCACTGGACCACCGGGCCGCCCCAGTTCAAATGTCCCATATAGCCGTCTCTCTCACATCACTTCACTCTAGTGCCAGCTCTCCTTATCTCCTCCAGGAGGCGTTCTTTGAAGTGATGATAGCCACAAAATAAATACTTTCCTCAAGTAGACACACACACTGCGATAAACTTCCCACGCTGAGTCCCACGGTAATGTTCTTGACAGAACTTTAAATTGTTCCAGAAGTGAATTTCTATAGGCAGGCAGCTCGGGGATGCTGGTGGCTATGCAGTAGTGATGGGATTTTTGGCTCTTTTCGGTGATCCGGTTAATTTGGATCGGCTCATTGAAAAGAGCCGGCTCTTTTTGGCTCTCAAATGGCTCTTTTAACTTTAGCTTTTCTTTTAAATATTTATGACAAATTTAGCATACATTTTGAGAAATGACTTGGCGGAAGCTCAGTATTTCCACCAGCTCAGTGGATCTGCTGCCCTTGAAATCTGTGGTTCTTCAAGATTTGCCCTATGCTTGGCTAATACATTCATTCATCTTCCGAACCGCTTGATCCTCACTAGGGTCGCGGGGGGGTGCTGGAGCCTATCCCAGCTGTTTCCGGGCAGTAGGCGGGGGACACCCTGAATCGGTTGCCAGCCAATTGCAGGGCACACAGAGACGAACAACCATCCACGCTCACATTCACACCTAGGGACAATTTCGAGAGTTCAATCGGCCTGCCATGCATGTCTTTGGAATGTGAGAGGAAACCGGAGCACCCGGAGAAAACCCACGCAAGCCCGGGGAGAACATGCAAACTCCCCACAGGGAGGCCGGAGCTGGAATCGAACCCAGTATCTCTGCACTGTGAAGCCGACGTGCTAACCACTGGACTACCGGGCCGCCCTTTGGCTAATACAGTACTGTAAATTAGACTCAGATTGCTTGCCAAACGCCTTTGTGGTTTCCCGGACAGTAGGGGGCGATATGAAATAAAGACATCCAATTCACCAAGAAGAAGAATAAGTACACGCACAAGAACGGTACCACATCTGGTTTAATGAGCAAGTTTTTCCGCTGTCCACAACCCTGTTCTCAGTGAGTAATTTTAACATTTAAAACTGACTTCGCAGTTGATCTCTGAGTGTATAGATGTATTGTAGACAATTGGGGAGAGTTATTACGACACATTGTCCTTTAATTTTGTTCTTGTGACTCAACGTAAAAAACAACGTCAGCAAAGGGGGCAGTGAGCGAGCACGCCGCCGACAAGTAGACCTCAGCTGTCAATCAAAAAGCAATCTCGAGCAGCATTTGACTTGAATACTATTCTGTATGTTTTCCACACCAAAGCTGCTATCAGCAGTGGAAGTGTGATGGCTTCACATCAGGGGGGGCAGATTTGTTTCAAAACTATTCCCACAAATGCACCCGTGACTTTGTTCATTTGTTTTTCAAAAGGAGGTTGCTCATTGCACTTTAGGTGTGGGGAGAGAGCCGCGAGTGGAACCCTCAAACAGATGCATTGCGAGTGCGGGCACGTTTGGAAATGGACGGGTTGAAAATAAAAGTCTGCCACTTTACGAATAATGACTCAAATTAAAAAGAAACAACTTTTTTATGGACTACAGTGTGTGACTTTCCACTCTTGTTTTGTTTTTCTGCCTGACCAGATTAGTCAGATTACTGGGCCAAAGGCGCAGCTGCCAGACTCGGAGGACATGCGGAAGGGACGACTCGAAACTCCAGGAATCGAGCTTTTGGGTCATGTGAAACCGACGGGAACAGTGAAAAGACTGTCTGATGTGACCCAAGTGCAGGTCTGAGCTCAAGACTCAAGTGCAAATTTGAATAAGTGCTGCAATGACCGCCCCAAGCCACACCCAGTTTGACATCCAACAATCATGGTGAGGCCCTCATTTGCACAACCCAACTCTAATTTGCATAAACCTGCCCACTTTCCAAGTTCCGACCAATCAGATTGCTCCAAATTCGCATAACCACGCCTCAAAGAACCACCAATCAGAGAACACATAATTTGCATAACCCCCCTTTCCAAAAATCACAGCATGTTATCGTCATGCTCCACCCACTTTCACAGCTATCAGAGAATCATCAGCCATTATTCCAGCCAGGCCACACCCACTTTCCTGGATTTTTCTGCCTGGAAAAAAATATTTTGGAAAAAAGTTTTGAAAAAAATTCAGAAAAAAGTTTTTAAAAAAAAGATAATTTTGTTTAATTTTTGTTTCAAAGTTAAATTGTGGTGATGTGTTGAAAAATGAAGTTGAATTGAAGTGTTCTTTGTAATCAAGCTTTATTTCTTTTGCAGAGAAGACAATCACGAAAGCAGAGGAAAAAGTTGCAAGTTGGATGGCAGTCTGCTTGTTGCTCGGCGGCGAAGTGGTCAGCTCTTGAGAAGAACGTGGGACAGGTGTGTTGACCTGAGAGGAAAGGCATCCGTGAATTACACGTAAGTCAATTTCTTGTGCAGACAAAGATGTGTTGGGCATGAAACTTACCAGGGAGTTAGACTGTTGGGTCTTTCGAGAGCAGGAAGCCGATCATGTTTACTGCTGCCTGGGGGAAAGAAAAAAAAGTAAAAAAAAGTACGGTAGTCACGATGGTGCATTGAACGAGTGTAAATGTCTCCTACTTTTCAGGCTGGCCCAAAGTTTGACTTCAGCACCTTGCGAATAACAGGAAGACGAGCAAAAAGTGTTACCTGCAGGTCTGTGCTCGTCGGCGGACTCTGGCGGTGAGCAAGTGGCTCCCTCTTGTGGCACGGAGGACCCAAGAACACTCTTCCTTCAACTCTGAAAAATGAAATGAGGCTTGTTGTGTTGGGTTTGTCTCATTGACAGACTGAGGCTGCTGTTGTATTATTCTCTAATCAACACAATGTTGTCTTTTCCTCTGATCAAAACAGTGTCTCCCCCTAGCCAATTCATGGAATATCCGCATATTCCATGAATTGCACCCTATTAAAAATATTCATTGCGTGTCTTTTGTGCATTTTTTCACTTTTAAATTATACTGCGGGTCGGTTCTGGCCGTATGTTATACACCCCTGATGAATAGTAAGGCGTTTTTAGCCGATAAAAAAAAAAGACCATTTATAGTAAGGCTTTTTTAGCCCCAAAAAACGACCATGTATAGTAAGGCGTTTTTAGAGGAAAAAAACGATCATGTATAGTAAGGCGTTTTTAGCTGATAAAAAAATAAATAAAAAACCACCATATGTAGTAAGGCGTTTTTAGCCCCAAAAAACGACCATGTATAGTAAGACGTTTTAACCCGAAAAAAACGACCATATATAGTAAGGCGTTTTTAGACGATAAAAAAAAAAAACGACCATTTATAGTAAGGTGTTTTTAGCCGAAAAAAACGACCATGTATAATACGCCGTTTTTAGATGAAAAAAAACGACCATGTATAGTAAGGCGTTTTTAGAGGAAAAAAACCATCATGTATAGTAAGGCATTTTTAGCCGATAAAAAAAAAAAGTCCATTTATAGTAAGGAGTTTTTAGCCGAAAAAAAACGACCATGGATAGTAAGGCGTTTTTAGAGGAAAAAAACGATCATGTATAGTAAGGCGTTTTTAGAGGAAAAAACCATCATGTATAGTAAGGCGTTTTTAGCCGATAAAAAAAAAAAGACCATTTATAGTAAGGCTTTTTTAGCCCCAAAAAACGACCATGTATAGTAAGGCGTTTTTAGCCGAAAAAAAACGACCATGTATAGTAAGGCGTTTTTAGAGGAAAAAAATGATCATGTATAGTAAGGCGTTTTTAGAGGAAAAAAACTATCATGTATAGTAAGGCGTTTTTAGCCGATAAAAAAACCAAAAAAAAAAACCACCATATATAATAAGATGTTTTTAGCCCCAAAAAACCACCATGTATAGTAAGACGTTTTAACCCGAAAAAAACGACCATATATAGTAAGGCGTTTTTAGACGATTAAAAAAAAAACGACCATTTATAGTAAGGTGTTTTTAGCCGAAAAAAACCACCATGTATAATACGCCGTTTTTAGATGAAAAAAAACGACCATGTATAGTAAGGCATTTTTAGAGGAAAAAAACGACCATGTATAGTAAGGCGTTTTTAGAGGAAAAAAACGATCATGTATAGTAAGGCGTTTTTAGACGAAAAAAAACGACCATGTATAGTAAGGCGTTTTTAGAGGAAAAAAACGATCATGTACAGTAAGGCGTTTTTAGCCGATTAAAAAAAAAAGACCATTTATAGTAAGGCGTTTTTAGCCGATAAAAAAAACATAAAAACCACCATATATAATAAGATGTTTTTAGCCCCAAAAAACGACCATGTATAGTAAGACGTTTTAACCCGAAAAAAACGACCATATATAGTAAGGCGTTTTTAGACGATTAAAAAAACGACCATATATAGTAAGGCGTTTTTAGACGATTAAAAAAACGACCATTTATAGTAAGGTGTTTTTAGCCGAAAAAAACGACCATGTATAATACGCCGTTTTTAGATGAAAAAAAACGACCATGTATAGTAAGGCGTTTTTAGAGGAAAAAAACGACCATGTATAATACGCCTTTTAGATGAAAAAAACGACCATGTATAATACGCCGTTTTTAGATTAAAAAAAACGACCATGTATAGTAAGGCGTTTTAGAGGAAAAACGACCATGTATAATACGCCTTTTAGATGAAAAAAACGACCATGTATAATACGCCGTTTTTAGATGAAAAAAAACGACCATGTATAGTAAGGCGTTTTTAGAGGAAAAAAACGATCATGTATAGTAAGGCGTTTTTAGCCGATTAAAAAAAAAGACCATTTATAGTAAGGCGTTTTTAGCCAATAAAAAAAACAAAAAAAAACGACCATTTATAGTAAGGTGTTTTTAGCCCCAAAAAACGACCATGTATAGTAAGACGTTTTAACCCGAAAAAAATTACCATATATAGTAAGGCGTTTTTAGCCGATAAAAAAACCCACCATGTATAGTAAGGCGTTTTTAGACGAAAAAAAAGACCATGTATAGTAAGACGTTTTTAGCCAGAAAAAAAACGACCATCTATAGTAAGGCGTTTTTAGACAAAAATAAAACGACCATGTATAGGAAGGCGTTTTTAGACAAAAAAAAACGACCAGGTATAGTAGGGCGTTTTTAGACGAAAAAAACGACCATTTATAGTAAGGCGTTTTTAGACCAAAAAAAAAAACGACCATGTATAGGAAGGCGTTTTTAAACAAGAAAAAAAACGACCATGTATAGTAAGACATTTTAACCCGAAAAACACGACCATGTATAGTAAGGCATTTTTAGACGAAAAAAGCAAAAATGTATATATAGTAAGCCGTTTTTAGCCGAAAAAAACGACCATAGTATAGTAAGATAGTAAGATGTTTTTTAGCCGAAAACCCCCCCGACCATGTATTGTGAGGCGTTTTAACCCGAAAAAAACGACCATGTAGAGAATGGCATTTTTAGACGAAAAACCCGACCATATAGTAAGGCCTTTTCCGATGAAAAAAAACACCATGTATAGTAAGGCGTTTTTAGATGAAAAAAAAACACTATGTATAGTAAGCAGTTTTAACCCGAAAAAAAAATGACCATGTATAGCATGGCTGTCAAACTCATTTTACATAGTGGGCCACATAGGTCCTCCGTAGATATCAAGTGGGCCGAACCATTAAAAATTATACCATACTCTGCTATAAATAACCAAAATAATAAGTCTTTCCTTTGTTTTGGTCTAAAGATGCACAACAACACTCAGAAAATGTTGAAATTTAATGAACATATCTTTCACAAAACATTTCATGAAGCACCTAAGATTTCCTGAGACAAATGTGCAATTTACTTTTATCATTCACATTCAGGCAAACCTTGGTTTTCGAACGTCTCGGTTCCTGACCAATTTGGTTTTTGACCAAAAATTTTGAGTTTGATGACGAACAAATTTCGGTTCTCGAACAAATTGAGCGCACTTCATTGCACCATTTGACTCCACTCGCCTTCCTTACACGAGGAAGCATCACTTCCTCGTGTTGCTTTCCATTGTGAGCAGACGTGTTCAATAAACATTTTTATTTTAAAAAGAGCGTGGTTTCGGTTTTCGAACAGCCTTCTGGAACAGATTATGGATGAAAACCAAGGTTTGACTGTATCTGCATTGCAACTGATCCCACTGACTGTACAAAGGCACAAAACCTTAACAAGTAATTGGTCTTGAAAAATATAGTAATGCACTTTTAAGATTAAACGACATTATCAAGAAAGGAATTTTAAACCATTTACACGAGTATATAAAATCTAAATATAATCCTGCCTACACCTTACAAACTAAGGAGAGTGCTATAATATGTGTAAAGAATGAAGTATTCACATGTCCTTGATAGCGTCTGCCGTGTTGGGTCTGTCTCAGTGACAGAGGCTGCTGTTGTCTTCTCTGATCAAAACAATGTTGTCTTTTCCTCTGATCAAAACACCCATTACGCACACTACCAAAACGTGCAAGCCAACTTTATTCATTGTTTCAAGATGCTTTGTTGATCAGGGCAACTCCGCTGGAATAGTTGAGACGCTTGAGTCTCGTCTGGATGCTTGCGGGGTGCTCTCTGCTGGTCCCAACGGGGCCGGGGGCTGAAAAACCTGCAAAACCCAAAGGATCGCGGTGAAATCAAACTTCGTTTCAGATTGGGTAGGAAACATCGTTTGACTTTCTGAGAGCCCAGATAACTTTTCCCCCTCAAAGTATTCACTGTGTATCGATCAACATGTCAGACACATTTCGGTCTCAAACTCCAGCAGAGGGCCCGCCATTGGCAAGGGGAAACAATAAACCCGATTTCGCTTTCCAATGTCAGCTAACAGCAGTAAGAATCATTGTAAAATTTGCCGGCTCTCATCGTTCGCTTCTAAAGCCGGCTCTTTGTACCGGCTTGTTCGCGACCGACACATCCCTACTATGCGGGCAACATCCAGGGGTCAACCAACGCAACGTGTGAGCTCAGGTGCCAGTGTGCGCATGTGTCACCCCCGGGCTCGGAAAAAAAGAATACTACATTTTCTGTGAAAAACGGAAAAGCAATTATTCGTTTTGAATTGACATTAAAGGCAAGCCAATGTGCACGGCTTTTGGCAAGCTGCTTGCAGTTATAAAAACAACAACAACAACAAAAAACCAAGTGTAATTACAGTGCTAAAGGCACTACATTGGACATGTTTTGAAAGGCGGCAACTGTTAAAAAGAGCCCCTCAAAAAAAAGCACACAAATACTCTCATTAGACGAAGCATCACGTTTATTTTGTGCTGTTCCATTTTTTTAAATTTAAAGCCTTTTTCACTGTGTTGAAAAAGTTTATCGAATGTGCCAGATGATTTCACAACAATTATTATCTTCAAATCAAAACTGTCTTACTTGGACCTGGGAACCAAAAAGTCCAATTTAAAATCTTTTCAAATGTCATTTTTGAGGAAAAAAAAAAGAATCCAAACTTAAGTTCTGGAGAATTGGAACCTTTTTTTGAGTGTGTGTGTGTGTATGTGTGTGTGTGTATGTGTGTGTGTGTGTGTGTATATATATATATATATATATTAGAGCTGTCAGTTTAGCGCGTTTTTATTGGCATTAATTTAAATGAATTTTATCGGGATCAAACATTTTCTCGCGAGATTAACGCGGCAGACGTCACAGCGGATGTTACGTTGCTCTATAAATAAACCAGAAACAAAACATCAATCGCTCTGCACTGGTTCACGCACATTTGTTTTGCCAGCCACGGCAGCGCGAGACACCGAAAACGGATACTTAAATAGTTTATGAATGGAAAGTTTACTTTTAAAAAGTTGCCAGATTGTTCCACTGACAAGACCAAAGTTACCTGTATGTTTTGCAGTCGTAAACTGAGCTATCATCATAGCACGTCGAGTCTGAAATACCACATAATGGCCAAGCACACAGCTGACGTACGTAACTCCGCCCCCTCGTCTCAGACCGACAGCTATGGATCATTTCAAAGCAAACAGCGTGGGCTAAAATGTTGCTAGAACAGGGGTATCTTTATTTAGCTCATTTTTGCATAGTTGTTATGTTTGTCCGTCTGCAATCTGACGTTTAAACGAAGTAAATTGCGTTTCAGCTTGGCTTAATCATGCCGGCGCTCCACTTCCGGGATTGAGTATTGGGACTTGTAGTTCTTTTGTTCGATTCGACTTTATGTTTGTGTTGTATGGTTTCTTACGTTTAAAACAATGAATAATGATGACGATAATGATACATAGTGAAATCAGGGTTGATTACATTATTTATTAAACGTATTGTTAAATTAATGTATTAATTAATATCAATTATATACATATTTACATTGTGATGCAGAAAGATAGATATATTTTTTTTTACTGCATTTATGTGTAGTTTAGGTTATTACCTGCTTCTGATACTTCTGTTACAACTACTACTACTACTTCTGCTGCAAAGTGCTCCAATAAATGATCAAAAAAGTACAGAACGAGAGATCCTTCCATGCTGACCGACAATCCCTCTTCAGGGGGCCGTGAAAAATTATAGGCTGAGTACTAGTTTACCTTAGATGTGTACTTTATATTGCGCTGTTTTGATTCCCTAAAAAGAGCTGTTCAAGCAGCTGTTGTGTGACAAAATATTGTTTTCACTGTTGTTGATGGACAGTAATATTGTGTGAGAGATAATGTGTGAATAACTGCTCCAAGTGAAAAATTTTCATGTAAAATTGAAAATCAAAATTGTTATTTCAGTAAATATTTGCATTTTGCACATAGAAAACTGATTCATGATTCCATGTTGATGAGAGCATTAAAATGGGGGAAAATAGCACAAAAAATACAAAAGGAAATTCAGAAACGATAAAAAATGCGTGAGTAATTATGATTAATTTTTAGTTAATTTGAGTTAATTATGACAGTTGAGTTTTTAATTAGATTAAATATTTTAATCGTTTGACAGCTCTAATATATATATATATATTATGATGACCAAAATAAATGGACTTAAGTTTCCCTTGCCCGGACGCGGGTCACCGGGGCCTCCCTCTGGAGCCAGGCCTGGAGGTGGGGCTCGATGGCGAGCGCCTGGTGGCCGGGCCTACACCCATGGGGCCCGGCCGGGCTCAGCCCGAAGAGGCAACGTGGGTCCCCCTTCTCATGGGCTCACCACCCATGGGAGGGGCCAAAGGGGTCGGGTGCAATGTGAGCTGGGCAGCAGCCAAAGGCGGGGACCCTGGCGGTCTGATCCTCGGCTGCAGAAGCTAGCTCTAGGGGCGTGGAATGTCACCTCTCTTGCAGGAAGGAACCCGAGCTGGTGTGCGAGGTAGAGAAGTTCCGACTGGATATCGTCGGACTTACCTCCACACACAGCCTGGGTTCTGGTACCAGTTCTCTCGAGAGGGGTTGGACTCTCTTCCACTCTGGAGTTGCCCACGGTGAGAGCGCAGAGCAGGTGTGGGCATACTCATTGCCCCGGCTCAGTGCCTGTACATTGGGGTTCACACCGGTAGACGAGAGGGTAGCCTCCCTCCGCCTTCGGGTGGGGGACGGGTTCTGACTGTTGTTTGTGCATACGCACCCAACAGCAGTTCAGCGTACCCACCCTTTTGGAGTCCTTGGAGGGTGTGCTGGAGAGTGCTCCTGCTGGGGACTCCCTCGTTCTGCTGGGGACTTCAATGCTCATGTGGGCAGCGACAGTGAGACCTGGAGGGCGTGATTGGGAGGAACGGCCCCCTAATCAGAACTTCGAGTGGTGTTTCGTTATTGGACTTCTGTGCTCGTCACGGATTGTCCATAACGAACACCTTGTTCAGACATAAGGGTGTCCATATGTGCACTTGGCACCAGGACACCCTTGGCGCAGTTCGATGATTGACTTTGTGGTTGTATCATCGGATTTGCGGCGCATGTTTTGGACACTTTCGGGTGAAGAGAGGCGGAGCTGTCAACTGATCACCACCTGGTGGTGAGTAGGCTCCGATGGTGGGGGAAGATGCCGGTCCGTCCTGGCAGACCCAAACGTATTGTGAGGGTTTGTTGGGAGCGTCTGGCGGAATCCCCTGTCAGAAGGAGTTTCAACTCCCACCTCCGACAGAGCTTTTCCCATGTCCCGAGGGAGGCGGGGGACATTGAGTCCGAGTGGACCGTGTTCCACGCCTCTATTGTTGAGGCGGCCAATCTGAGTTGTGGCCGTAAGGTAGTTGGTGCCTGTCGTGGCGGCAACCCCCGTACTCGCTGGTGGACACCAGCAGTAAGGGATGCCGTCAAGCTGAAGAAGGAGTCCTATCGGGCCTTCATGGCCTGTGGGACCCCAGAGGCAGCTGACGGGTATCGACTGGCCAAGCGGAATGCAGCTTTGGTGGTCGCCGAGGCAAAAACTCGGGCGTGGGAGGAGTTCGGTGAGGCCATGGAAGCCGACTTCCGGCGGCCGAGGAAATTCTGGTCCACCATCCGGCGTCTCAGGAGGGAAACAGTGCACCACTAACACTGTGTACAGTGGAAGTGGGGCGCTGTTGACCTCGACTCGGGACGTTGTGAGCCGGTGGGCGGAGTACTTCAAGACCTCCTCAACTCCACCAGCACGCCTTCCTTGGAGAGCGGAGTCTGGGGACTCTGATGTGGGCTCTCCTATCTCTGTGGTTGAAGTCACCGATGTGGTTAAAAGCTCCTCGGTGGCAAGGCCCCGGGTGGATGAGATCCGCCCGGAGTTCCTCAAGGCTCTGGATGTTGTGGGGCTGTCCTGGCTGACACGCCTCTGCAACATCGCGTGGTCATCGGGGACAGTGCCTCTGGATTGGCAGACCGGGGTGGTGGTCCCTCTTTTTAAAAAGGGGGACCGGAGGGTGTGTTCCAACTACAGAGGGATCACACTCCTCAGCCTCCCTGGTAAGGTCTATTCAGGGTGCTGGAGAGGAGGGTCCGTCAGGAAGTCGAGCCTCAGATTGAAGAGGAGCAGTGTGGTTTTCGTCCCGGCCGTGGAACAGTGGACCAGCTCTACACCCTTAGCAGGGTCCTCGAGGGTATGTGGGAATTCGCCCAACCAGTCTACATGTGTTTTGTGGACCTGGAGAAGGCGTTTGACCGTGTCCCTCGGGGAGTTCTGTGGGGTGCTTGTGGGTATGGGGTGCCGAGCCCCTGATACGGGCTGTTCGGTCACTATACCACCGATGTCAGAGTTTGGTTCGCATTGCCGGCAGTAAGTCGGAATCGTTTCCAGTGGGGGTGGGACTACGCCAAGGCTGCCCTTTGTCACCGATTCTGTTTATAACTTTTATGGACAGAATTTCTAGGCGCAGCCGAAGCGTTGAGGGGGTCCGTTTTGGTGGCCTCAGTATTGCATCTCTGCTTTTTGCAGATGATGTGGTACTGTTGGCTCCTTCAAGCAGGGCTCTCCAACTCTCACTGGAGCGTTTCGCAGCCGAGTGTGAAGCGGTTGGGATGAGGATTAGCACCTCCAAATCTGAAACCATGGTCCTCAGTCGGAAAAGGGTGGAGTGCCCTCTCCGGGTTGGGGAGGAGATCTTGCCCCAAGTGGAGGAGTTTAAGTATCTTGGGGTCTTGTTCACGAGTGAGGGCAGAAGGGAGCGAGAGATCGACAGGCGGATCGGTGCAGCGTCTGCTGTGATGCAGACGTTGTATCGGTCTGTCGTGGTGAAGAAGGAGCTGAGCCAAAGGGCGAAGCTCTCAATTTACCGGTCGATCTACGTTCCAACCCTCATCTATGGTCATGAGCTATGGGTCGTGACCGAAAGAACGAGATCCCGGATACAAGCGGCCGAAATGAGTTTTCTCCGCAGGGTGTCCGGGCTCTCCCTTAGAGATAGGGTGAGAAGCTCGGTCATCCGGGAGGGGCTCAGAGTAGAGCCGCTTCTCCTCCACATCGAGAAGAGCCAGATGAGGTGGCTTGGGCATCTGATCCGGATGCCTCCTGAGCGCCTCCCTACTGAGGTGTTCCGGGCATGTCCCACCGGGCGGAGACCCCGAGGACGACCCAGGACACGCTGGAGAGACTATGTCACGCAGCTGGCCTGGGAACGCCTCGGGATCCCCCGGGGAGAGCTGGAAGAAGTAGCTAGGGAGAGGGAAGTCTGGGTTTCCCTGCTAAAGCTGCTGCCCCCGCGACCCGGCCCCGGATAAGCGGTAGAAGATGGATGGATGGATGGATGGATATATATATATATATATATATATTTATCAACTAGAAATTGTAAAGGCCTTAATAGGAGAAAAAGTTGCCCCCGCTTTAGTGCTTCTGAAGAAAATTGCAAGTAAAGACATATTTGAGAGAGTGCATACCTCACTAAAGTCAGCAAATCTGCATTTGATTGAATAATACCACAAAAGTGGATAACGTTCGTGCACAATAACACCGCGCAGGATTTGGTTGTGTAGACAGATGTTCCCTCATAATGTGTGTGTTTACAAACTACTGATCCTTTTAATCAATTGTTTTTTCTTCATGGTAAATTGGCCGAAAATACAATTTGTAGTGACCAATTGTTTCGTGCATGCCCAGGGTGGCCAATTTTAACAAACTCACTTTAATTTTGCATTCTAAATTTATATGGTTTACTTTTATGGCACACCTGTTATTTTGTTGATTTAATTGTTTCCTTCTCACTTCATTAGTGTTACATAATGTGGATAACTAGATAGTTTTCTCATGATGCTCTAAATGAATATCTGCTGTGTTCGCAAACGTTTATGGGTAAAATCCAGCCATCAGTTTGAGTCCTGAATGGAAAAAAGTATGAAAATCTAATCTTGACAGCAGAAGTATCTGGTTCATTTGTTTAAACTTATCAAAATCCATCCATCCATCCATTGTCTAATCCGCTTTTTCCACATGAGGGTCACGGTCATGCTGGAGCCTATTCCAGCTGTCTTCGGCCAGTCGACGGTGTTCACCCTGAACTGGTTCCGAGCCAATTGCAGGGCACGCATAGACACATACAAAAAACATTCACGCTCACAATCACACTTGGGGATAATTTAGAGTGTTCCAAAAACCTGCCGTGCATGTTTTTGGAATGTGGGAGGAAACCGGAGTACCCAGGGAAAAACCACACAGACATGGGGAGAAGATGCCAACTTCACACAGGAAGGCCAGAGCCAGAATCGAAACCTGCACCTCTGCACTGTGAGGCCAATGTGCTAACCTGTTGGCTACCGTGCCGCCTTAAATCTATCAACATACACCACAAATATAAATGTAATTTAACCCAAATTATTTGGGTGTATTTAAGATGACAACTTTAGTCGAAATGATCCTATTCTTGATCTGAAACATGAAGAAAATATGTTTTCTTTCATTTTGGACAAAATGACAATGTCAGCTCATTCAGAACGTTGCAGTTCGAGTTCTGACAGTGATGATCCTTGTGGCAAACTTTTAGAATCCAATCTTCGTTTGTAGCAAAATCAGAATCCAAATGTAATGCAAATTAAATAAATCTATGTTTATGTCATTAGATTTTATTTGTTATTATGATCTTTTAAAAAATGCTTTTGAGTAGTGTTATGGAAGTGATTTCAGTGTCATAGGAGGACAATGTCTCCATCTGGAGAGCAGGATGGGAGCTGCGTCCCAAGTCTGCTGCATTGAAACTGCCTTTAAATGTAAATAAAATTAACTTTTTTTTCATTTTGAATCGTTGTTTTATTCCCAGTTGTCTTCTATATGTAATAGTTATAGAATAATTGACTTTCAAATGTGCATATGTGTACTATATATTTTTCTCTCCCCAAAAGTTATTACTATAATCACAATAGAGCATAACATATATATGTGTGTGTGTGTATATATATGTGTGTGTATATATGTATGTATATATGAGCTAGAGACAGCCATTTCTTTAGTGTGATACTGTATATATTTTTATTGTCCTTTTTATGTTCAATTGTCAAAAGTTCTATTTGTATTTACGTAGTCCTGTGGTTTTATTAAAATGCTCCACAAATCAAAGTTAGGTCACTTGAGTTGAATCTATTCTATATTATCCTTATATACGATATAACATAAACATTTGCACCAATCAATAAAACGCGTTTTTAAATTTATAAAAGCTATAGATGTAGCTTACTGGTAATACATAATTATTCTATTTAGTCAGCAGTGAGATGGCAAAATGGTTGAAAAATCTACGTGTGGTTGCAGACAAACAATATGACAATGTCCCCCAATGTATTCTTTAATTAATGCTTGTGCAAGGATAAGAGTTACAAAAAAACATCTACAGACTAGAGATGATAATATATCCTATATACATTGTTATTTATACAAGTCATGATTTCAACAGCATTTACGTATTCGATCATCCTTGTGTGACGGACGCTAGTATCAAGTTTCTAGTCAAAGAACAAAAGGGAAAAAAAGAAACAACACGAACGCAGCACAATTCCTGCAAGTGTTTTAAGTGCGTTAGTTCATTGCAAGAAGTCGACTCGTTTGCCGATTTTTTTCCTAGTATATATTATTGAAATATGATGTTGCTATTTCCTTCATTTTCTATGTAAAAGTTACAGGAATGCCGTGTGTGGTTAACCCTTTACAAAGTGCCAATGTTCTTGAGATGTTTCTAATAAATACCATAAGCAAACACACACACACACACGTTTTGATTGTGCTTGGTCGGTCCTTCCAAAGGTAAACGTTCGGCGGTAGCAGCCCACTGGTGCTAACATGCTATCACACGGTTTGCTGAGATGGTAAAACTGGCGTAAACCAACTGGTGACTTTTGTGCTTGAGATGCTGAAATTGGCAATGTACAGGATGAGCGACAATCACGTTTACATTGTACAGGATTTACTCAAATAGCGGCCAGGGAATTCATTGACTCAATTGCGAAGTACGAGACGTTGATTCAACTCAACAACCATAACGACCAAGTGGCATGTCATGAAAAAAATGGACACTTCCGGTTGAAAGGATAATGCCCCAACCCACCTTTGTTGTTGTTGTTTTTTTGTTTACATTTTTATTTAATCACGACTGCTAGCGTTGCGTACTATGCTAGGCTGTCATGCTTTTTCTATGGAGCTGACGTGCCAGCTACTCTAGGATAGGAGTTCACGTCTTCAGGTGGGACTAATTGAAGCACACCTCTTAAAATGGAGGCCACTATTTGAGGAGTGTCAGTACGCATCCGTCTTGAGTTAATAAAGGCATAAAAGCAGTCTGCTCGATCAATGTAGCCCATTTGTTTTTCCAAAGATTTTTTGTGTGTGTGTGTGTGTGTGTGTAAAATTCTATTCAGCTGCCATCCACATGGTCTTACCGGTTAAATAGATCCTACTAACACTGGAGGGAGCCACAATTCAAATCCACCACAGCATTTAGAATACGCAGCAACCTCATTGCAAGTCAAAGTTCCAGCCACCTTCATTTAAACCGTGCAGTTGTTTTGTTGAGCCACACACTGGCTAGTAGGGATGTTCCGATCACTTGACTGGAATTTGGCCCAATCACGTGATTTTAATTAAACTGATCGGGGATAGGAGAGAAAAGATTGTTTTTTTTTCTTTACTTCATTTTACAAAAGGTCACAAAGTGAACAATTAATCCAAAGAAATACAAATCTTGTCAAATGGAAAGGTAATCGCGTGCATGACAAAATGTTTTGCGGTTTATGCAGTTTGCAAAAAGCAATTGGCATTTATTTAGTGGAACGACCCGTATAATATAAATATTGTGTCTATGTAATAACTAGCGGTATAAGAAAAAAAAACAGAATAGGAAAATTGTTTTTGATATGACAAACCAAATCGAATTGCTACATTTTAAAATTGTGGCGTCCTTCAATCGTATCCCACCCCATATATCGAGATATGTATCGGAATCGTCTTTTATAAGCGATGTACACCAGTTATAAATCCCTTTGACGTTGCTGATGATTATTGAATCTAATTGATTTGGACAGTTATGGATTTGGAGATCTTTTACATGTTGCGTATGAATAAACATGACCAAAGCTACAGCTGTACCATTTCGACTTGAAGCTTAATCAAGCAAATCGTTCCATTTTAAAATCGTTACATCCTTAAGCCGTCGTATTGAAAATCGAATCGAATCGCCTTTTGTGTAGAGATGCACACCTCTATTAATATCATGAAACATATGTGCGCATTTAGATATATCTAAATGCATGTTTGTATGTACATTTATATATTTAGATTTGGATGCATGCTCTTTTTTCCTCTCAATGCATTGCCGAGGTAACGGATCAGGACTCTGTATCGGCAGATACTTAAAACCAAAAATCAAAAAAGTGCAATCGGGACATCCCTACGAGCTCCCTTTAATTCAATCAATACATCGTGAAGACTTTAACAGACAACTGATTGGTGTGCCACTTCTTTGCCTCACACTGGCGAGGGCAGAAACGTCTCAGCGCACAGCATGCGTGTACCCTCATAAAAATCACTGACGTGATCCATATTATTGAGGAACAAAAGGATTTTCCAGTGCATCCATTTTAAATTCCGCATCTATGCTATATAAGTGTACTATTTGACTGCTTAAGTCAAGGTGTGAGTGGAAATTTGTCAAGAACCAGCAGTTGGAGTAACCAACTACAGATTTAGTGCCGTTTCAGTTGAGTGAAGGCGACCGGATGCTCGTTGGCAATTCTTCATTTGTGTCAGACCGCTGCTCCTACACGTGACCCTGTTTGTCTGAGGAGGAGGATGAAGTGGACGGTGAAGGGGAAGGAGCTTTAGGAAAAACCCTGTCCGTGGGAGTCATGCCCGGACTGCCCAGACCTGATGAACTGGAGCTGCTGGATCGGTGCGGTCCCTGAGTGAGCACGGGAGCCGGCCGGACCGGTCTGACAGGCGGCGGTCTGACAGGCGCGTTGGGCCTGCGCACCGCCAGGGCGGGTTTGAACGTGGTCATGGTTTCAGAGGAGGAGCTGCTGCTGCTTCGCCGCTGGGCCGCCTCGGGATCTCTGATGGCCATGGTGTGCAGGGGGCTTCCGGGGACGTCCTGGCCACCGCCGGGGTGTTTGAGAGGTTCCAGCGTGTCCAGGACAACGTCAGGAGCGTGTTTGGCAACATTCTGTCGCTCCAGCTCACACAGCTCATGGAGGGCTGTGTTCATTGTTTTCTCGATGTCCTGACAAACGAGGTTGAGGGACAAAATAATGCAAATATTTAGAAACCGATGCCAGCAGGCGGTAGGGCTGAACAGTTAATCAAAGTCAAATCGACATCGCAATGTAGTAGCATGTAATTTTCAACCATTCAGCGTTAGCAGGAGGCTTGATTTAAATTAATAACATTCCAGGGTTTCTCAAACCTTTCGAATCCAGGGACTCCCGAGATCGGAGAGAGACGGACAATCCGTTCGTAGCTATCACCACTCACCTCAGCAAGCGCTTCCGCCTCCAGGGCTTTGTGGTCTCCCACGTTGGCGTGCCGAGTGGTGACGGGAGACGAGCGCTGAGGGTGTCCGGCGGCCCCAAAGGTGGCGAGTCGCCGCTTCTCCGGACTGTCTGTCGGGCCCCTGCTCATGGCAATTTTGTGAGGGCTGCAGGGCCGAGGCGCGACCCTCGGGGGCCCGTCGGCAGTTCTGGTGGGGCTGTGGCCGTCGCCGTTCCTGTGGCGTTGAAGCGGCCCTCCATCCGGCCGCACTTTAGCCCTAGAAGGGTTCATTTGAAATCGGTTCATGGCTCTGGTTTTAGGTGGTACTGCACACGCAGAGACAAGTGGGCCAAATGTTTTCTATCTAGCGAGCAGTGCCAGCAAAAGCTCGAGAACAGTTGGGCCAACAATCACAAATGTTATGTGATAATATTTACGATCACAAATTGTGATGTTGTAAACACCGAATTCCACCAATGCACTCACTGACTGTGCGTGACTGTGACGTGAAATGCAATCGCAGCCAATGAGGAAGTGACATGATGCTGTTGACTCACAAGGTATTCACCAGTAAAAATAACAATAGGAAGAGTTCACAAACGCAATGACGCTAACAATTAGCTTAGCTTTTTCTATTTCAGTGACAAATCTATGTATTTCCCAGCCTTCTGGATGGCCTCCGGGACTACGGTTAATCTCACATGTCGGTTTTGGTACGATAGCATGTGCTGAGAGTGTTGTTGGTTGGTCATCTTAACCCTTTGATGCGCAACATGGGTCAAAAGTGACCCGGCTGAGTTTTTATTTTCAATATCTTCGCAGTAAATTAATTTCATCATTCAGCATTTAAAGTATTCCTCAATTAACTTGTTTTTGACCATCAGACACAATTGTTTTATTTTTTCCTCTCTTAGTTTTTGAATAAATAACATTTTTATATCACTACCCTTCTAATGTGCAACATGGGTCTAAAATGACCCATATGTTATTTCATGCATTGCTGAGTTTTTTTTATGATATAACTATAATGTACTCTTCCAAATATGCAGCAAATATTGTGTTTTTGATTACCACTGATCATTAGTTTCACGTTTCCTTTCTTATGGTATGAATAAGCACAGCTTTTATATTTCTACCTCAAGTTGGCACACATGGGCCAGAAAGACCCACATTGATTTACTAGCTATTGCCTTTGGAGAGAAAAGACATTTCACAGCTCTGCACAAGTCTCTTTGCCCATCTCTAATTGATGTAAGTATTGTTTTTCAATTGCTCTAACGTTGCCTCAAAAGATATTTGATGACAATTGTGAATTGCACATCATATTTGATTCGGTTTAGTCTACTTTGAACGTGAGTAGATTCCTTGTTAGAAAGTTACAGGTAATTATGATGAGCTAGCTCAGTCGCTGTAGTGGTGTTTGCTAGTAGTGGTGGGGGATGCTGGCATATTTTTTTTTCATCGGGGGTTAGCTAAGTCACCAAAATAAATCTGAATGTGTATGCATATTGATGTGGATCAGAAAACATTGTAATGCTTTTGTTTTTCTTTATCTAGAGTATTGCTGTTCGCAGATTTACTGTTGAGGTTGTAGCAATACTGCAGCAAGAAGCAGATGAGGAAGATGAGGAGACCATTTTTTTTCTGATTCAGAGTCTACCATTTCTGATGATGATGAACCCAGAATATTTGCTACAGAGTCAAGCCGGAATTGTGGGTGTGTCTAGAAATCCAGCTTTCCTGCATGAAGAAGACTCCTCTCATGACACAGAAGATTCCTCTAATCAATCTTCTGGAGAGGAAACTCAGACTCAGTCCAATAGACTGAGTAAAAATGAATCTTACTGGAATGAGAATCCGTCCACTCGTGGCAGAACAAGAAGCCACAAACATCCCGAGGAGTTGTCTGGACCTCCTCTTGGAACATCAGCTCTTTCACCAAAAGATGCCTGGATGTTCGTGAGTGACAACATCATTGGGGAGGTTGCAAAATGCACCAACTTAGAGGGACAAAGAACCGAAACACTGACAAAGAAGAATTCATGGCCTTTGTCGCTTTGACCCTCATTGCAGGGCCTGATGCATGCCCAGCAAGCCTGCAAAATATGGGATTAAAATCTTCTGGATGTGTGATGCAAGGTTACCTTATGGAATAGAAGGAACTGTCTTTCACATTCAAAACTGAGCTCGAAACCCACCTATTCAGACTTGCATATTCAACTTAAATCTATTCTTTTATTTATAATTTTATCTGTAGTTTTATTGTTTGCTCTTGGTTGTAAAGTGTCCTTGAGTGCTGTGAAAGGCGCTTACAAATAACATGTATTATTATTATTATTATTAGTGTCTTGACAGGGAGACAGCCAAGACAGGAGGTTCAAAGAAATTTAGAAGAGAATGTCACACAACAATTATGCAGTGGAATCAGACAGATAGGTGAATATACAGGACAATAGAGAAAGTAAGTTTTAGCACAATGTCTATGTAAAGTGTACTTTTCAAAATTTGATTTCTTTGAGGGCAGAATCAAATAAAATGCTATGCAACCAGTTTACAGTTGTAAAACTACTGATTTCGCTCAACTCACTAGCTGTGTGCTCTGATCTCAAAGCTGGTTGATAAAATGACCAATAAAAACATTGCAAATATTAAAGACACATGTTTGGACTCCTTCACTGCTAAAGTAATGACTTGCAGCAAATTATTATTACAGTTTTAAGTCATTTGGTCACCCTTGGAGCAATGGGTCAATTTTGACCCATGTGTGTGAACTTAATGTAATCATATAAAAACTACTTTTGTTCATAAAGTATGAAAGGAAGACTGGAAATAATGATCAGTGGTAATCAAAAACAAGGTATCTAAACAACACTTGGAATATCCAATGATCAAATAAATTGATTTCAAAAGATAGAACAAAAAAAAACACTCAGTCAGCATGAAATAACATGGAAAATGAATGCGGGTCATTTTGGACCCATGTTGTGCATGAGAAGGGGTGTGCATATGTTGCGCATCAAAGGATTAAGTACGCCACAGACTATAACAGAAGTACTTTTTTCAAATTTTAACTCACCTTCCCATCGGTGCCCCATAGCGATGTTCCAGAGGGTGTTCAGAAAAAGACTGGTGCTCATGCCTGGTTGACGATCGGCCCTCGTGGTATCCGCTGCTGCTCTCACTGTCAGTCCTTTGTATGCTTTCTGAGAATGCATCATCCCTGTTTCAATAAATAAATAAAATAAATAAAAAGCAAACACTTTTTTTTCTCTCTTAAGCACAGCATCCTTTTGTTAAGTTCTGAACTGTTTTCTTCAAGAGCCCCAAAAATGCTATACAGCTGGTCACTTGCACATCATCCTGTATGTCTGGATTAAGAATCCTTTTTTTTTTTTCACGGCGGATTCAATGAAGCAAAAACATTTTACGTACATGTCCTGCACCACAATGTACTGGTGTGGGATGAGGCCGTCCACCCCGTTATGTCGACCCTCCCACCAGTCCTCAGAAGCTCGTAGGTAAAGTAACAGCGAGGCTCCTTTCTTGAAGGAAAGCTCTCTGGGAGTTCGGCCCACATAGTCAAACTTCGCGATGGCTTCTATCTGCTCCAGCTCTGCCAAAAAACAAGTAGTTCAACCAGATCAGATCGAATACTAATAGGATGAATGATAAACTGAACTGTGTGTGTGTGTGTGTGTGTGTGTGTATTTGATGATATGTAGACTTCTCTTCTTCTTCTTTGTTTTGAAAATGTGTGTGTGTGTGTGTGTGTGTGTGTGTGTGTGTGTGTGTGTGTGTGTGTGTGTGTGTGTGTGTGTGTGTGTGTGTGTGTGTCTGTGCACTTCTCAGGTATGACTCACCGTCATCACTGGTGTTAGGTCCGGTACCGTTGTCCACCTCATCAAGAGCGCCGGCGTCACTGTGTGGGCTCTCACTGTGTGTAAAAAATACAAAATAAAAAAATAAAATAAAATAAAAGATGGAATCACATAATACAAAGAGAAAGAAAACAACAACCATTTTATTCAACAACTGGGATGAAAAGCAATGTCCAATCGCTGCAAGGTTTTGAATTTCTGTCATTTAACCCTTTCAGGGACAGCGGTTACGACAGTGGACAGCTTATCATGATATCAGATTACACTACAGAAGTGATGAAGAGCAATTATTGTACATGTAAAAATAGATCGAAAACAATAAAATGTTTCATCACAATACGATATCATATCGAGTCAGCTTGATAGCCATAAGAACACAAGATATTTTGTGACACACCCACTTTTGAATAACCTTATTTTCCGCACTATAAGGCGCACTTAAAAGCATTCAATTTTCTCAAAAGCCAACAGTGCGCCTTATATATGGATCGATATTCTGATTTCTTGGACGTGGTATTTTCGATGTTCTGTAAAGCGCTTTGTTACAGCTTCAGCAGATGTGAAGGCTCTTTGTCAATAAAGCTAATGTATTGTATTCCTTTTAGCGTAGCTCCATCTAGTGGATACATAACGCAATTGCAGTCATTAGTGTAGCTTTTCTTCTATGCACCTTTTAATGTGGTGCGCCCTTTAGATGAAAACAGCTTTAAAATAGGGCATTCACTACTCTGAAGATGCCGATAGTGCGTTCTCTCTTTGTTTTGAATATCTTTGAGCATTTCAACCTCTCTTTTAACTTTTAACTGCATTTTTGTAAGTCTTGATACATTTTCGTGTCGATTTGAGCATTGCATTATTTATTGCCACATGGTGGACACCTTCCCTTCAAACTCACCAGTATTCCTCGCCTCCGGCCATGCACTTCTCATACACAGGTCCCTCCAACTCACGCTGGGCTGGGAATATGGCTTCATGGTGAATAATGATAGTCTTAATGACCTCGTTAACATGCGCCTGGCAGGCAACCGGATCCTGGTCCTCCGGTATGGGCATCAGCGTGGGGCCGAAGCAAATGGCCAGGTTGTAAGGGTCCATCATGTTTTCGTCACTGTACTGGGATAGACTGAAGGGACAGAGGCAATTAGTGCCACCGCAGAGCTGTCACTCAGCGGAGGGGCACACTTGCTGCGAGGCGACTCACTGATTTAGAAAGGCGAACAGATATCTCATGACGATGACCACAGGCGGCTGGAGAGTGGCAATAATCTGCTGGAGGTGATGAGCTCTATCGGAACCAAAGTCCAGCTCTGAAAAACAACATCAGCTAGAGAAGTCAGCTCCACCAAAGGCTTTGTCACCTGCAACAGCAATGAGTGAACGGCTAAAAAAGGACGACATTCATTCTGGATGTGACTTAAATCTTAAATGTGAATTGCCGCATGTGATCCATATTGGAGAGAATGACAGTTTTTGGTTATATGGTAAGTTTGTTACGTTCGATTTACTGACGAATGAAAACATTTGGAGGAGATTTCGAGCGTTGGTTTTATCTGAATTTGTTGAAATGAGATACAAATTAACATTGATGTCCTTGCAAAGATAGGTGTTTTTCAAAAAAACAAACAAACAAAAGATTCTAACATAAACCAAATGTGAGTTATTACAGATCTGAGTGGAAAATAATAACGGTAAGTAGGGCTACACTGGAGGGGGAAAAAGACCAAAACAAACCCCCCAAAAAAAGAAAAAAATATATATATATAAACTAACAATTATATATAAACTAACAATGGAAAACAAAAATGGAAAAATAGCCACTTATCTCATTTTTTTTGTTGGTGTGAGAATTTGTTGTTTTAGTCTTTTTCTTGGAAAAAAAAATGCCTCACTTATGTAATTGGACACCCTCCACCCCCTTTCCTCCGAGTAATGCTTTACAGAGAAAGTCAGCCACTTTTAGAATGTTCAAAGAAACAAACAATGAGTGGCCTCCCAAAACCGAGTACAGCTTCATGCTTGACAAGTTGCCCGGAAGATGACTCACTCGTAGTGGATATGAGGTCAAGGAAATGCTCTTTAGGGAACAGCGGCTTCTCCAGGCCCCTGAAGTAGAGTTTAAGAACGCCGGCCACAGAGTTGATGTCATGATCCGACTGATCGTCCACCAGTGGATCTTCTCCTACAGACGCAATCAAACCTTCCTCTTAGTCAACGTTACAAATAAAATTTGAGATTGTGCGTGGAATATGCCTGCGCATTTACTATCACGCCAAGATCTCATGCAAAATGCATCTACAAAGGTTGAAATATGTATTCTAGTGTTCCAAGTGATGCTCTTTCTTGCTTTGCACTTGAGAGACCTTCGGGGTTTTTTTGCCACGGACAAAATGCAATCTGTAGACTCAGTTGAGATGGACGAAAAAAATGACACTGACCTCTTTCAAATGCATTTTTAATGTCGTTGACTTCCACTTGGGATCCCGGAACTCGAAATATACCTTGCTGCTGAAGACCTGCAGAGAAACAAATCCGTTGGAGTACATTATAAAAGGACAAAAAATAAAATAAAAAAGTCAGCCATTAATTGGTGAACAAAAACGCATTATGTGACTTCTAATTTTTCATTTTCAAGAGATTTTCAGGCATATAATAGTTTGGAATTTTTCATTATTGTTAGCTTTTAAATAGTTTTTGACTTTTGGTTTTTAATTCATTTAATTTTAATTCATTTTTAGCAAATATTTGATTTAGTTTCACTACAATTCTCAAATTACTGTTTTTGACCTTCCTTTATCCTGTATGGACATTGAGCAATACTAAAATACCAAAATAAATACATTTAAAATGCACCCCGAACGCTTATGTATGACATGAAATGACAAATAAAAAACATTCTCGCTGCAGTTATAGTTTAGTTTTAAAAACATAATCTGTCAGGTTTTTTTAAACAAACATTTAAATTTTAATTTTATTTTGTTCACAAAAATCTTTCTGGATTTTAGTTTGTTGTTCATTTATTAATATTTATTTTTAGTTGTCATTAACTACAACAAACCTTGCAGATTTGGACGTGATCATCTTTCCCTATTCCAAACATTTCTTTTTCAATGAAACTTTTTCTCCCGAACGTAACATGGGAACCCACCATAAAGATTGACGTATCGGACACAACTCTCAACCACCACTGGTATGGGCTGCCCCGAGTCCTGCGGTCACATTCAAATTATTATCGTCAGATGAACAATAAGTACATTGAATAAATCAACTATTCAATATTCTTAATGAAATCATATGAAATGTTACAGCTGCAGAACAAAACTATGAAATGCAATGAATATTATGATTTAAGTATGTCCACATAAAGGAGTATCAACAGAACAGAGGCCGAGAAAGTAGCAAAATGGTGATGCCACCCAGCTGAAGGACAGAGTACCTGAGTCCTGGATCGGACATTCCGTCTTCCCCTGGGCAGAGAGCAGTAAGGCACGTAGACAGTGGAAGAGAGGCGACAACAACCACAAACAAGTTAGTGAGGAAGACAGATCTCACAGAGAGAAAAAAAAAAGCAGGAGGTCTGGAAATGCCAACGCATCGATTCAGTGCCTTATAGGGATGCGCACATGAGCACATTGCTTCGCGGAACTGGGGAGCTACACAGGAGAATACTCGTCTCAATTCAAAGCCTGCAGATGCTTTCGTTAGCACCGTACCGCAAATTACCTTTTAAAATGAGTTGGACTGAGGAAGTACCAAAACAGCAGAACAGATGCTGACTCTGCTCGCCATGTGTTTATTTCAATAGTCTAACACAGCTGGTGCACGGCCAACTGGCATGTTTATTCAGCCAGTGGACTCAATTTTGCCAGGCCTACTGGGCCGAGAGCATTAAAAGCAAACTGCAGCTCCGCCTTTGGTCGATTTGCTGGTGCCTGATTTGATGAGGAGGCGGCGGGGGACAAGGGGACGAGCAAGAGAAGAGTCAGAGCGTGAGCGAGCCGAACGTATGAGTAAAAGAGTGGCCAAAAGGTGAGTGGAGGAAAACGACCACAACCCCAAAGGGACCACCGGCGAAATAGCAGAGCTCATCAAGAGACAAAGAGCACACGATGGGCTCGTACCTGGATGAAGGCCTCCATATTGCCGTTAAACAGCTTACGCCTAAAAATGGAGCGAGGTCTAGACTTCCGTATTCTCTGAGGTTTAGGGGGAAGTATGGGGGGCCTGGGGAGAGGGTGGGGGTGGGGGGGTAGCACCGTTGGTATGACAATTATGAATAATAATGCAATAGCTATTCTGTACTAGTTCACAAACATCGCATCCGCCCCACACTGTTTACAAGTTCTCGACTCTCCGGTCTTGATTTGACTCCTGTCGGCAAGCTCATAAATGCTGCAATCAAGAAAAGTGGATATCCCACGATTTGACGTCATGTTCCAGATGGAAGCAAATAATTGCATTTATTTTTACAATTAGCGTGCAGTGACAGATCATCTCGCGTGCCACGGGAAATTACCCAATTTCACGTAATCGGTTGGTCTGTAAATGAATACCTCTTTGCTCCAAATAATGTTTCCTTGCTCATCTATCCATGCTAGCGACGTGTACTGACAGGCAATGGTTAAATGCTCTCTCACTAAATGGCAAAAGGCACAATAAACCTGTTGGACCAGTTGCAATTCACATGACATTAATTTACATAAATCAATAAACAGGCCCAGATTTCCAACTGAATTCCAGTTTAGCAATTTGTGAGTAACTTAAGACGCTGTTATTTCATCATTATTCTTTTTGTGAAATGTATTTGGATGTCTACGGGGAGGTTTGACCCATCCATCCATGTATCCATTTTCTATAGTCTACCGCATATTGTATTCGGTTTGCGGGGAACAGGAGCCTATGCATGGTCGGTTAAAGGAGCATTCTAAAATTGTCACTTGCTGTGACTGTGAGTGTGAATGGTTGTTCGTCTATGTGTGCCCTGCGATTGGCTGGCAACCAGTTCTGCATGAACCAGTCTAGTGACCGAAGACGGCTGGAAGGGGCTCCAGCATGCCCGCGACCCTCGTGAGGATAAACAGCTCAGATAACGGATGGATGGATTGATGGCTAATCTTTTCATAGGTCTCAGATTGATTGCATATGCGACGGCCTTGCGACAAGGAAAGACATTTGGCAAATTGGAGGTATTCCATGGCACTAATCCGAATTGGAGGCGGAGAATTGCCAATATCCTACATTTCTGGAATGCAACACATGAAACGGCTATCACCACAGCTTTGCATTTGGCACATGACTGGGGATGTAGATGCTGTATGTAGAATAGCTGTCAATTTATTTTCAAAGACAAATAATTAAAAAAAAGGCTATCTTGTCTGTTAGCTAATTTGTGGTTTTACCGTTTCTAATTTGTGTGACATCGAGTTTTAAAGCGGTACTAATCGTCTTAAATGTCAAACATTTTGACCTGTCAACAGAAATGTAGTGCAATAAAATACACTGGACCTCAGAGAATTACCACAAATGTGACTCGGTGAAGTTTTAACAACCACATGAAGGTAACAGAAAGGCCCAGGCACACTTTGGTTGTAATAACATCATGTCTGTAATCGCAATAATCTGATCTTGTTTTGATAAAATTGTATACAGTCTTGCCGAAAGCTTCAGAAGAAGACTTATTTCCATGTCTTGCATCATGTTACCATTGACATTCCCATTCCCACACCGGCATCTCATTTTTGCTCTATCCAGCGACACCAAGGGAAGGATTTTAAACATCAATGCCTACTTTATTTGCTCTCTTGTCACTGGACAATTTACCTTGTCGTTCCATATTCAGCCCTCTCCCCTAAAAGGCAAAGGAGCAGAAAAGACACAAAATTAGTATATGCCGCTTTTCAAATGGTACAGTTGAGTGCCAGCCCCTAAAAAAAGTGAGGCTGCCAGATTGGAGACGGAAAGGGGTGTTATGAGAAAACAGGCATCTATTCAGACGCACTCAATGGGGTGAGTACCATGGCCGCATTTGTCACACCGCCAAGCTGCCAGCCATTCAGCAGTCGCCCTGGTAACGGAACACGAGCCCCCCGAAGTGCCCCGGATAGCCTGACTGCTCTCTCTGCAGAGTGCAAGCATATCCACGAGCAGCTTTTGGCGTGGTGCTTGATAGAGAACGATTTTATAAGTGTCCTATTTTGACCCGCACATTTTGATCAGTAAATTAGAAAGGATTGTGTAAGCATTCCATCACGTGTAAAGGAGCTTCCTGCACAACCCCACTTTATGTCGCATACTTGTAACCATACAGCAGACGACTTGAATGACTTGATGTTGTTCGGTCATTATTTGGATACAAGTTCAAGCTCATGAACGCTCATGCTTTAAGAATTGAATTTTTCTCGATAAAGTATTTGCGTTGGTCCTAATATATGACATTTCAAGGTTACCAATGGCGCAGCGTCTTATGAATACGCCAAGAAGGCACGCTGATGGTTCTCAGTGACTTTGCAGGCACTATTTTGTCTTTCTTTAAAAGAGGCTGAACAAGTGGATCGTTATTTACACTTAAGTAATCAATATCAATTAACACAAAAAACCTTTTGGAAAAGCTCTCTAAACTCCCAATGGTACGTTGCAGTGATTTTTGACTGTGCACCATTTATGTATGCATGTCAAAAGACTCACCTTCTCCCAGGGTCTGCTTCAGAAGGTCATGTTTGGCTTGAAGTTTGACAATAAGGTTGCTGCCATTCAAGTACTCTTTGTATTTCTGCAGAGGGAGAAAAGGGATAATTGAGCTTTAAAAATATATATGAACAGTGTATTTTACAGATTAAACACCAATTTTCTGTCATTGTTAAAGCTTATCAGAACTCACGGTGAAGTAGAAGCCCTCTGTCTCTTGCTGATTGGCTCGTCTCTTTGAGATGTTGACTTTGCTCATGTAGGAGTCAGATGAGGCTGACTTTACTGACTCTGTGGACTGACTGTGCTGGAAGGCCTCGGAAACATCGAAGTCCTCCACTGTGAGCATGTCCTGAAGGGTCTGCATTGTGGCGTCCAGAGTTTTCCTCACCTGACATAAACAGGCACACGTGTATTTAGTATGAGATAAATATTTCATAAAACCTCTATCATCTCTCGAATCAATCTATTAAGTCAAAAGAAAAGCATTTTGATGAAAAATATTAACTACCGGTACATGTGAGCAATGTGCATTCGGATCAAACAGTGTTACGAGAACTAAACCATCTGACGGTGTATAATACCGAAAAAAAGGAAGTATACTACCATGCAATCATACAGACATATGTTTTTTCAAGGTAACAATCATTTACTTTCGTACCACTGAACGGTTGCAATAACCGAGCAAAACTAGTTTATGTAGCAATGTAGCCGCTGCTGTGCTAACAAACAGCTGCTGTAGTATAAAAGCGCTTTACAGAACATTTAACTTAAAATGATAACTCAACCAAACACATAATATAAAACATCAACAATGTCACAGTTGGAACAAGTATTCCTACGTGCGCCTTGCTGTTTGAAGTGGTTCTAAACGAAAGAGGAGAGAATCAAAGTCTCCTTTCACCAGTGGTTCAGAGACATTGTGAGAACAGCATCGTGAGAACAGCAAAGTTTGAAATTAAAAGTAAACAAGAAGCTGGAGCAACACCGACAAACACAGAAATGGGTTCAATTTTCCTACCCCATGTAGCTCCGCTTCAATTTCAAGCGCAGACTGTCAGTTCCATATTAAAGATTAACACTGTTGTAAACACCAACATTAACCCTTGCAGTTCTTTTAGTCCTTCTGTCAGCATACTAGCTAGCACTAGCTAAACAATGTGTTACCCGAGTGACATCTTTTTGAGAACTATATCATGCATTTATGTCAGTATACAGATTTAGTGAGCATATGGGGTTCTTGTTTCAGATTTATAAGCCCTTCATAGTGTTGCTTCGCTTCACATTTTAGACATCAGCTGTAGCTTCATATTTAATGTGGTAGTTCAAATAACCTCTCAGAAAATTGCCTACAGAGCAGCCGATATCAATCTTTAAATCATTCTCCTCTTCTACTACACTTGGCTGGCTTATGTCTGATGATTTATGACAAGACTTTTAATATCCTACCATAGCGCCGATTCTTTCAATAAATCTGTGTTACAGGAAATTGTCAAAACCTGCATGGCGGGTTATTTGACTTTGTGCTTTTTGATGGTACGTACACTGAAGTAACAGTGGCACCTATCATTGAAGTTTATGTCAAGCCAGTCAAAGATTTGTGAAAAAAAAACATGTCACCTCTTCATTTTCTATTTTGAGCGTTGCCAGGCGAGTCTGAAGCTGCTGGTATCGCATCAAGAGTTCCGTCTGGACAGGCTGCTGCGCGCTCACCTGGCACACCTGGCAGGAAAGCAGGACACAAACTCTGATGTGAGGACTTGATATGGATCACGCAACAAATAAAATAAAAAAAGACTTTGAAATAAGCTCGAGATCTCCCACTCACCTCGTCACCCATGTGCGGCTGATAGTCAAAGCGTGCCGGAGGACAGAACATCTGAGAGTGCATGTCCATGAACTTGTGCTTGTCTCCTCGGAGGTCCATGGCGTCCACCGCTCCTTCTAGAACATCCAAACCCTCATGTCGAGATGTCTCCAGGCTATATTCGGCCGACAGGTAGGTTCTCAGGGTCCGCGTCAAGCTAGCATGGTACCCCATATCACAACACTATGTATGGGAAGTGAAACATAATCCTTATTAATGTATTCAACCGAGTGTGTGTTTATCCACTGAGTGGTTGTACTTACATCGATCATATCGGACACATCGTGGATATAGTATTTTGCCACCAAGGCATTAGTGGCTGCCAGATTGAGAAGATAGTCATTGCGGGCCTTTGTACACTTGAGTTTGTTTTCAAAATACTTGGCTTGTCTCTATGAGAAAGAGAAACACACATGGATGCATGATGACAAGGAAAATGAGTGCAGCTTACAGAATTGCGACACAACTGAACAACAATGTGGCATTTTAAGACCTTTAAGGACATTTTTACGAATGACTATGGAATTTATATCGGGAAATAAACTTAAATGTACCGTATTTTCCGTACTAAAAGGCGCACCTAAAAGCCTTCCATTTTCCTAAAGGCTCACAGTGCGCGTTAAAATCAGTTGCGCCATGTGTATGGTCATTACGGTAATATGTCAACCCCAAATGGCTCCTTGCTCGAGACGTGCTTACAACCCAGAGTTCAAACTTAAGGCGATCGGTTTCGCGGTTGAACACGGAAATAGAGCAGCGGCAAGAGAGTTCAAAGTTAACAAGTCAATGTTATAACTTGCTGTTGGTTAAATGAACTGTGTCGCTGCTTTATTAATATAAGTTTTACTGACATCTGATCGTCGCTATATAAATTAGGGTGTAGTGTAGTGTAGCGTTCTGTTGGCATTTCCTTGAGCGTAGCTCCATCTAGTGGATGCATTGTAGATTGCGTCTCATAATCCGGTGCGTCCAATATATGAAAAAAAAGACAAAATAGGCCATTCATTGAAGGTGCGCCTCATAATCCAGTGCGCCTTTTAGTCTGGAAAATACGGTATATTTCCCTCTTTGACAGCATTTACCATGCATTCATCACTATCTATTGAGTTCTCATGGGGCTGTAAATATTTTTTCGTAGAACATCATTTGGCCATAAAGTCAAAAAACAGCATACACAGTATCTCATTTGTAACGAGCCCATCACGAGACACACCTTCTCTTTCATTTTCTCCATCTTCTTCACAGAGCTCCGTCGCTGCGGCCTTTCGTCGTGACCGTATCGCAGCAAGGCGGCGCTAATGTCGTTGCCCTTGCCGATGTGCTTCTCCTCCTGCTTCTCGGCCTCCTTCAGCTTGCCTTCGGCGCTGATGCTCTCTGTGTGGTACATGTGGTACGTCTTCATTACCTGTCGCGAGACACACACAGACACACACACATGATCAGTGTGAGAAGACCTACCGCTTGATGAAAGGGTTGTCATAAGAAAAATATCCAAGGAACCTTCATAAGCAACATATTTGTAGCTCACAACACAAAGAATGCAACCTAATTTCATCAAAATAGTTGAAAATTTGTATTTTGGAGTCTTATTTTGAACCCTTTCGTGCACCCTGTAACCTGATAACATGATAAGATGTCCACTGTAGCATAGGAATATGTTTTCATACGCTGTGTCCATGGCAGTGTTATATTTATCGGACTAACCTGAGTGGATGTAACTCAATTTATCAGAGCTGACATCGTTTTGTCTTCTTTAGAGAGCAAACTAACTGAGACGACAAACGATGCATTCTACACAGTGCATTCCATTTGCTTTAATTGCTTCAAAATAATCCACAATGAATGCCACACGATCATCACAATTCTTAAAGTTCAGTTCAGCAAATACATTAGCACACCCTCTTTACAAGGGTAATGGTTGTGATGGTAAACCAAAGATTAGAAAGACAACAATGGAACTCAAAGATAAACTTCAGCTCTTGCGTGTTTATGGAAAGTGAATGGATGATTCAGAAAGCTCGACCCCTGGATCAAATCCATAATTACTCAAAAAAAATTAAGTCATCAAACGGCCTTGTGGAGCCAAATGTTGCATAAGAAAAATATGAATAAATGAGAAAAAAAATGATGTAAATATGAGGTTGAACATCAAGAACTAAATAATGACCACAGTCTACAGAAGGGGGTGTACATTAGCTGAAAATAGTGTCGAACGCTACATGTGTCAGTGTTATGTATTTGCTTCCTCTACCCTTCATCACACCAGGGAGTGTAACTTAATCATCTTGCTGAACGGGAGGCTTTTCAGCTGGGTGTGTCTTTCTAATGTGCTTGCGTCTCTCTGTTTGCCTGTTTGTCTTCATCTTTGAATACCAAACCAAAAACCATCCCGACATGCACAGTGTGATTTTAGACCACGCTAGTTTCCCTTTCCTTTCCCTTTGTTAGATCCAAAAGACAAACGCAACCAAGACACAACATTGTAAGGTCTCCAAGGAATGTTGACACCAAAGACTGTCACTACTGAGTATTTTTAGAATCCATTATTCTATCAGATATTCCTTTGATTAATCGAATCATCGGATGCAATTTCAGTTTGCAGGATTTGGACAATTTTAAGGTAAGCAATGACTCTAAATAATTATTCGATAATAAAAATAGTTGTCGATTAATTCAGTGATTTGGATACAAACACTGACAGAAAACCAAGTTTAACATGTGATGTTGCGCGAATCGATGATTTGACTAAATGACACAGGTGCTCAATATCCGGTTTGTCAGACGAGCTGAACAGCCAAAGCCACAAAAACAACCCTGATGTGGATATTTGTGAAACTTATCATCGTAAACCCCAGACAGGGAACACAAATCCTAAAATTAAATATGCCTTCTTTCAAGAGCGCCACACTAAACTAAATAAACTACGGTAAACTAATAACCACGAAACAACCACAAACTGAATCTCCCTCAGCCTCACTCACTGCCAAATTATGGTTTCCTAGGCAACGCCGTCTGTAAGCGATGTACCAAAGGACAGCCAGATCGATTAACAAGGCAGGAAAGGGCGCTTCGTAGTGACGGCAAGCGGGGCTCCAAGTCGCAAACCAAAGAGCACAAGAAGCAGTCAGCCGATCAATAGCGTGTCACGTATGCAGCGAGCTCCCAAGTTTTGCGATTATCATGTGAGCTGGACGCAGCTGTTTTCCATTTGCCACACAGACCTGCTCTGCAAATGAAAGCGCATGTGCATACGACGTGCATGCATGCGCTCTTCGTGTCAATGGTAGTTGAGTCTTCCGAACGCACACATAAACGAACAACCTATCCCAACAAACAGATGTGTCCGACCTTCAGCAGCTGTTCTTTTTCGCCGTTGTGAGTAACACAACCACTCCACTCTCTTCCCCGGGGGAGAAATTTACAATAGATGAATGCAAATGTGCGTGACCTCAGGAGAAGTTAGAGGATAAACTGCTGATCAAGCAAGTCTGCCGTGTGCAGTGTCAGGGCTGGCCAGCTGTTTCACGGGTTATGGTCTGACAATTGAGAGGAGGCAGGATATCGCAACGCACGCACGCAATGCCAGACGACCTGTTATGGACATTAAAAAAGGACAATAATATTTGGTTGACTCACCGTGTAGAGCTCAGTGGTGACTTTCACAAGCTCCTCATGCATCTGCACTCCGATGTCTTTGCTCTGTAAAAGATATTAGTCAACATTAGAAGAGAGGTAGAAAAAATTGTGCTCAAGAGCAGGGGTGGTTCTAGGATCAGAGGTTTAGGGGGGCTGAGCTACCATCCTGGTAAGACAATTATTACTGTTTTGTGTAGTTTAACACAAATTCGATGAAAGAGAAGCGTACCACTTTTTGGAAAGTCGGTGACTAACCTATAATATTAACACGTCCGCATGACACAACAGCCAGCTTCTCTCATTCTAATTCAAACAGAGGACGGTGGTTCTCTTCCTAACCGACGGCAACATTTCTGAGTCTGAATAATCGTCAGGTATCTCCTTCCTAACAGCATAAACAGTCAGCTATCATTAAACGCATCAGAATTTTTACATTGTAATGATAATAGAGTGTTGGTATTATGGAGTAAAAGTTGAGAAATGTTCCACAAATCCCAGTTGAGGCAACGTAATGTACGTTCACCACGGCTGCTTCTTGACTCAATAGAGCTAGCTAGCTAGCTAGCATGCTCAGAGCCCTGTCAAGGCGGAATTGGGTGGAACAAACCATTTATGAGCCAAGGGGATGCTATATTTTTGTTGTGAAAATATTGTGCTTAACCCTATGTTGCATACGGGTTACTTCAGTAACCACATTCAAGTTACCAGTTTTAGTTTTTAAATCCACCGCGAAATGTCTCTAGCGTGCGCAACAGCAAAAGCAACATGGCAGCCTCCATGAGGAAAAGGTGAGTGTGAAAGAGGGTCCACAAAATGTTGAATAATTTCTATCCGTGAGATGAAAAGGTCCAAATACCCTATTGTACTTGTGCAGAAGAGTATATAGAACATATAGAACACAATAAATAACAGTTTCTATGTGTTACCTATCAGTACTGCCATACTTTTTTGGCAAGGTAATTGTAGTGATTAAGTTATTATGCACACGAAGTACCTGCACTTTGGTTTTCCCAAAATTGTGAATTTATTATGATATTTGGCCATAATCTACCCTAAATTTAAAAACAAACCACAATTGAATAACTCCTACAGAAGCCATGCAACATAGGGTTAAAAAAAATACAGTAATATAAATAATCTCTCAAATTTTAGCGATGCGGTCCTTCAATCTATGCTTAAAATAACTTGGTAGAAACAGCTGTGCTAGAGGGCCAGAATTGATTTTTTTTCCTCAAACTGTTGAGATCCATTGCAGGAAAAAGTTGATATAAAATGAGCAAAGCAATTTATAAAATGATAATGATATGTCACTTTTATGATATTCTATGTAGTGTATTTTCTAATCATGGGCTTCGTTGTATTTAAAATAAAATAGTTCACCGACTATTCAATATATTTAAATTTGAACATTTGACCGTCCAGTTTCGCACAGAGGAACAACCCACTCTACGAAGCAGTTGACGCTTAGCATCCAACGGTGTAAAAGAACCGCGGCAATGCAAGCATGAATGTAGCCCAGGGAATATGATGAAGCAGACATGTCGCCCTGCCAATGCTAATAGGCCCTGAGGAAGAGAGGGTTCAAAGGTGAGGAACTCTGTGAAGTTCAGGTCTTTGCCACCTCCCAAGGGGCCACTTGTCAAACACAACAAGCCTGTGTTTCCCCAAAAACTGAAACGTCGGCACATTCGCTCCAATAAACACGCAAGTCATTCCAGTCCCACACGTGCAATATATTAGCAATGAAGCAGCGCTGCGGATGAATGCACCAGAACGTGATTTTTTGTTTTGAATAACTTCTCCAGTTGCTTGAAACTCTTAGCAGGGGGAGACAGACTTTCTGCTGGCTGTTCCTAAAATGCCTCTCTTTGTGCTGGCTGGCTGAAAACAAACCAATCATGGCTCCCATCGTGACACTGCAGAACCCCCAAGAGGGCATAAATTATCCTCCATTCCCTCTGCTGTCAAGCGATAGTGATTTCAGATCGCTTGGACAGAATATTCATCACAACCCCCGAGACCACAGCCACTTTCCTATCTTTACACAAAAGCGCATCTGTTACGAAAAGTAACCAATAGTGACTATGTTAGACAATTACCCATATGTACTGAAATTATGAATGAGATTCTGTCACAAGATGAGAATGTATGTAATAATAATCATATCAATAATGAGTACTTTTACGGTGGAACTGACATGTTGAAATCAGCAATGGCTAGGACGCATGGATTCAAAACCATGTAGTGAATGTACGTCTTCAATACATGTTCTTTTTTTGAAACAATAAATGAAATGCAACAACGGCAAGCGCACACAGGCAGCTCTTTTGAGTTAAAAATGCTTGACTAAATTATATCATTCTTTGGATTTACACCATTTTAGTTGAGTTACATACAGTAGACCGGGGGTCGGCAACCCGTGGCTCGAGAGCCACCTGCGGATCTTTAGCGGTGCTCTCGTGGCTCCCTGGAGCTTTTTCCAAAATATTCGAAAATGGAAAAAGATGGGGAGGGAAATATATTTTTTGTTTTAATATGGTTACTGTAGGAGGACAAACGTGACACAAACGTTCTTCACGTTTTCAAATGCTATAAAAATGTGTAGAATAAATATTACATTTCAACATTTCTAGTCATTTTGATAGTAGGCTATTATAGCTAATAAAGATATATACAGCATGTGTTTCCTTCATTAGAAGGCTTATAGAAGGCTTTTATTTTTTTGTGGCTCCAGACTTATTTGTTTTTTGGGTTTTTTTGCCCAGTATGGCTCTTTCAACATTTTGGGTTGCCGACCCCTGCAGTAGAAGGATAACACATGCCAGATGATGTGTGTCGATGCATGTTACAGCCATCAGTCTGACTTGCAGGCCTTCATCAATTTCATTCCACCGCTGACCTTTTTGAAAAGTCTGAGGACATCATCGCCCACGTGCGTCAGGCGGACAATGACGTTGTTGTTGTAGATGTCACTTAGTGTCGCATGGTCTCTGCTCTCCCGCCGGGTCTGGTCCAAAACCAAGTACCAGCAGTTGATAGTGGACAGCAGATTTTGGTCCTTCCTGAAACCACCAGAGCAGTTAGTGGGGGGAGGGTGGAAGGGGGGCTGGGGGGAACAACAACCAAGCTTGATCGTAGTTATGATTTACTTGACTTTGTTGTTAATATTTCACACATACATCAAATCACTTGTTCCGCATAGTCATTCTTACATCAGATGGCACAAGACAAGATCTTTAAAACACCAAAACAAAGACGTGTGTGTTCATGTGACTTGACATTGTTTTCCGGGAGAATGAGCAAGAACACCGAACAATAGTCACCAGCCCGTCACAGGCAACAGGTAGGCTAACAACCATTTAAACTCATCGTCACACCTCTGGGTAATTTAGAGTCTTCAATAAGGCCAGGGAGGTAAATGTGCCAACTACTAGTCCACACCCCATAGGAATCAGTCGTGAGGACATAATACATTCCCTGAACCCTTCTACATATTCTGCATTTGACACAGTTATCGTCTTAACCCTAAAACTTAACACTATACTAAATTTGAGGTTATCTCTTGTCCCCCCCACCCCCAAAACGCCCTCTCAAACGTTATAAACTCAACTTGGTCCTCACAAAGATAGCTGGACACACACACACACACACACACACACACACACACACACACACACACACACACACACACACACACACAGCATGCGGGCTGCTCTTGCCTCATTGCTCGAGGGAGCATGTGAGTTCAATTACGTTCACACCGAAGTTTGTTTATCTTCTTTTTTTTCTTTAGGGAACATGAGACTGTTTTTTCCATCATCAAACTGTTTTGACTGAGACACCGATGAAGCCAACAAAGACTCTTATTATTAAAGGCTATCATGGCATTTTGCTAACAGCCAATAAGTGACCAACACCAAAATCTGATCAAAATTCAACCTTTTCTACTGCTATTACTGATGCAGCAGATGGCTGGAAATGATGTTGGAAAGAATGGAAGACTCTTAAATTGGAGGGGGAAATGACATCTCTGACAAAGATCTCTTCTAATTCTCTCCCTACTGCACAATAATCATTGCTATTGACATTAACTTTACATTATTCATTTTGCAAACTCTATTTAATTGTTGATTCGTGTGCTTTTTATGTCCCTGCTATGTTTCTTAAAGGACAACTGTCACTATATATTTGATGGCTGGTCAGCACCATTTTATTTCATTATACTCATTTTATTTCATTATACTCACTCGGTCATTACTTTAATGTCATATGGTGTACCAACAGCAATACGGATCAAAGATTGAAAAATATACTATTATTAACTGATGTCTGGATTCTGGCCCTGAACTCTGAAATCAAATGACAATTCAGAAACAGAGTGTTTATTTTTGGAGCTCGTCTCACTTTTGAAGAGCATTTTCAAAAGAATCCTCCATGTTTCTCTGTCAAGTCATGAAACTTTTTTCGATTGTTCTTGTCCCTAACGAGTCATTGTTTGTTTTTTCATTTCTTAAGTTGATACAGAGAAGCTCAGCATCTTTTCTTGCTGTTTTCAGGACATAAGTTTATTTAGTTTCGGATTTATCAGTGTCGCACATTTTTTCAAATTAGATTACAATACAGTGCAATTAGAAAGCAACATGCAATACACATTCTGTCTTACAAATACACTAACAAGTGTGTAAATTATTCTGTACAGTACTTTTATTCAATTTGATGTGATCTCAATTCATTCAATAACTGATCATTAAAAATGTGGTCTATTAGACAAAATGTATTGTTGACGAATCATAAATTAAGTGCAATACTTGAAACCAACCAGCAGGGGCGCTGTTGATTCAATTTGAACTACTTTCCATTGATGTATGTTGTACTTATGGCTAATTGCATAGTTTTGCCTGATTGATGGGCATTTATAACAAATGTAACATGAAAAAGTATACAGTTGATAAATAAAAACAACAACAACAAAAACATTCAGGTAAAAGACACAGTTCGTGGTGCTGAGCATCAGCATCTTTTTGTTATTCCCTTTTCATTCCAGTGCAGTAAAAAGGTGAAGCCGCCCTCCCCGCAGGCTTTTCCTTCAAAGCCAAGCACAAGTTTGATCCTTGACACTCGATGCCGTGAGATTAACTGAAAAATCTTTTGCTTGTTGGCTGCTCCTCAAAAACGACGAGAAAAAGTAATATTCATGACCAAGCTCTCGCAGGTCAAGAAAACAGCACTCAGCGAAAGGAAAGCAAAAATATTGCCAGCGTTCATTATTTGACGTGAAATCCTCTTCGGTAATGTGTAGAAAGTAATTGCTGCATGTTGAACTTGATTGACAGTGGGGGAAAAGTAACAATTAATCTATGACGCGGTCCCCAGGCCCTGAGCTTGTTTCTCTTCAAGAAGCTGGCCCCATCTTTTATTGCCAGGTGCTGGGCTCCATGCGCCAGAACAGTTTTGATGAGTTTATTGCCTCATTTGTGAGCCTGGTGCAACATATTACGGTACTCAGAGCGGGTTTGGTGTGTACGATTCAAGTAGCAAAACCCCCCCAAAAACAAAACAAACAAAAAAACGAATCCTTTAAGTAGGATTGCCAATAGTGTTTCTTTAATGCAGCAATTTGTAAGCCCTTATTCTGTCTCATTATTTGGCCTCTTCTTTTTGAAGAAGCTCGCTATATGTGTTCTTTTTTAAAAATATTTAAAGTACATTATGACTGAGAAGCAAATGCATTTTCAAAATAAAACCTCAAAGATCAATAAAATATTTTTTTGTTCAGTCTTTCGGTCCCTGTCCATTGCCTGGTGGTTGTGGGCTGCTGAATTCAGTAATTGTCATTGAAATTTTTTAATTTTTAAATCAAAGACCCTATCCTTGGATGTTCTGAACTCCTGTTTCAATGCCAGTGATTGATTGAACAGAATGCTTCTGTCCAGAGGTGTGATTTAAATGACAATGGAACTAAGAGATTTAAAATTTTGGAGTAGCGAACCAAGCCTTTGACAGACATTTGTAATGATGATCATTTTAAGAGATGGGAGTGGAGTTTTAGGAGCGGGTGGGGGGTGGGGGTTGGGACAGCGGATGACATGAGAAGTGAAGCGATGGGAATATCTTAAAGGGGTCTCCCTTCGACTGAACGCTCCATTAATCAACATCCCAGACATGGCAGCTCTGTGTGCTTTGACTACATTTAAGTAATTGGCCGAAGAGAATGAAATAGAACTGGACAGATCACCATTGTCATTGAAAAAAAATCAACCTTTGTTACGCATGACAGAGCCAGACAGGTAACATGAACTTGACATTGACTGACTTGGTTCTTTTTCAACATGTGCATAAATTGAATTCATGTTGACATGTATACATGTTCCATAACAAACTAGAACTTGGGCGCCAAAATCTAAAAAGCTGCAGGGTGTGTTTGATTCACGACCACACTTAAAAACGACAACAACATAAAACATTTTTCATTTCGAGGCAACATTTCATTCCTTCGACTCTAAGCGCAGTTAATTCTCTGTGACCGGTGAGGAAATTCGAGGATTGGAGAGTCGGCGTCTAGCGTGAAGTGAAATGACAAGCACATACAGAAGACGAGCTTGGCGGGGGTTGGCAGAGTGGGTAAAGTCTGACCTAGTTGGGGGGAACACAGCAGCCTGAGGCGAGGCTTCCTTGGCCCTGGCTGCATTTCAGGTCAATTCTTCTACATTTACACTTCCTTTTTTTTGATTGTTCATTCCTTTGTTCCCTGCCCGTATAGTCCTATTCCTACCAAGCAGCACTCACCAGAGTTGGATTTGGGCATGCTGTGAAGGCTACCAATACAGGAAAAAAAACTACAGAATACTGTGGCCTCCATAATTATTATTGTAGTGAAGGAAAACCTACTAAATTACTCAAATTGAAAAACAAAACACATTTTCATTAAGAAAAAAAAATAACGAGAATGCTTTTACCAAAAGAAGAAATAACAAACTACATCATAGATTTATAAAATTAACCAAAACGAACTATAATTATTGCAAAGATTTCCTTTTTTTTGTCTTAGTTAATTAATGTCATAATGAGCCTCCGGGTTTCATTTAAAATGTATTTATTTCGGTAATGCTTTCTGTCTGCACATAGAAATGTGCAGACATAGAAAGGTCAAAGAGTCGTCTATAGTTCACTTAATTAGACAATACTTAGTGACATTCTTTTTTTATTTTTTTAATCTGACAACAAACACTACATAAAAAAAGTACAACTAATGGAAACTAAACTGAAATAAAGCATTTAAAAAACCCCAACAAAATCAAAAACAAAATCCCAAACTATGATAAACTTTGAGTCTTCAATGTTCTTTTGTTTATTGGCCCAATTTCTGTCATTTGTGTAATTAATAAACGGGTTCATCTTGCTAAACCATACCAGACCAAGCCCTTTAGTGAAATTTGCACACTGCTGATCCCTGAGGAACAGGGAACCCAGGGACCAGATCCAGATCTTGAGTCAGAACCTTGGTCAGGAAAACCGTCTGGAAATTCCACTTTCAAACATGTTTTTCCATTGTGGAGTACATTGAAGAACCCAAGAGTCCTTGTGGAAATGACCAAATCAGAACTTAAACACAAATCACAGATCCATCATGTCGCCAATGTAGCTTATGTAGCAGTTACCGATGCAGGAACTCACTTGAAATGCTGGTGCTCTCTTGAAGTGCGGATCTTGGATGAGTAGCGCTCTGCAAGTTTGTCTAGGCCTCTGGAGAACTCCAGTTGGAGCTCAGCCTTCCGGCGAAAGAAGTCCTGTAGGTCCTGCAGCAACTGCAGGCGGGACTCTGACTGCTGCTCCAAACAACGGAATTGCTCCACCAACTGGTTACGGATCTCTGCCGATCAACAGGAGGGAATCGGACTTAGTAGGAAAAGAACCAGGGATGGTTCATAGGCCTAGTCTGATGCTGGCATTATAACATTGTTGCACACTGCCATAGTATCACGCTAGCAGAAGCACTTGTTTAAGAACAAAGACATCCTAATTGGATAAAAGCAGATGTCTAACTGCATTTGTCTGTTGTGTGTGTGTGTGTGTGTGTGTGTGTGCGCGCGCACGCGTCCCCGCATGAATTGTGACATGCATGTCTGTTTATCGCTGCAGACAGCACAGAAAACAAACTAGGTCAGCATGCATTGTGCTGTGAGAGCCTTCAGAAAGATTTGTCTCCAAACAGCAAATATGAGGAATTCTTTTAATTGCAAGATTGCTGCTGTTTTCACATGAAGAGGTTGGGAAACTTGCTGCTTCCCATCGTAGGCAAACACAGAGGGAATGGATATAAAATTGATACAGTTTCTAGATTACGGGGACAAATAGGACAAAGCAGCTCCTGAAAAAGTAATAAGCTATTTGGCTATATTGAACGAGGGGATGGATAGCTGCTGCTTGTCGCAAACTTGTGAAAAAAATGTTCACACCCAAATTGATTGCAGAAAACAAAGGTGTGTTCTTCAACATAAAAAAAAAGTTACTTTTAAGACTGCGCTTCAAAAACAAAATATTTAGCAGAAAAAGCAGACCAGCAAACAGAAAGACAATCAAACTTGAAGCCTAACTAAAGTCTTTACATTAAATTAAAAAAATCAATTAACTACAGCCTGCCGGTTCTTGTTGAGAAATACGAGCAATCCAGCATTCACATAAACTACTGGCAGTCATTCCGTAAAATGCAAACAAACACAGATGAACAAATGCTAACATTGCTAGCCAGTGTGTTAATTTGACTAGCCTAGCTAAACTCACTCCATTTACTTTCCGTAGGTGTGCGTGAACGTTCTCAACTGCCATTTCCATACCGGTGTCATATGTACAAAATGTTTGTCTCACACAAACATCTGAGTTCTCAACAATCAATTAAACTACAAATCGGTTATTATGACCCTTTCTGGTTAAGATATGTTGATTAGCCGTTTACTGACGCGCGCACTTAACTTACACACACAATAGACAAAGCGCCATTAAAACATTTGAGGAGCATGAAGGAAGGCGAACAGACATTTTCGAGCATGCATATGATTTCTTCGCACAAAAAGGAACTTTGTGGAACATCGTTGAAGAAAAGAGCTTCTATTCTTCTTCAAAATGGTGGAAACTGAAGGACAAAAGGTTTTTGTAAATGCGCGCCCATCCTGTGAACATGTGAATGAAAGTAGAGAAATATGAATCAAGACAAAATAAATATGCGGTCCCTTGTCGGGAGGATGTTATTCTCATGGTCCCCTTAGTGTTGCAGTTGCCCGGTTACGTGTCTCTGGAGGCATCGGAGCTGGAGCGAGCTAGTCGTCTGTTTGACACTCGGAGCAGTCGCTTGAACTGTCGTTTGGACAATGACAAAGGCGACTTCCTCCACTTGGAAATGCCCAGCACACAGCTAAGGATAAGGACCAGCAAGGCAGCAATCAGCTCCAAAATAGAACAAAATGTCACCGTGCTGAAATTGACCAAATCTTGGGATTAAAAAAACAAAATGTTTTACAAACAGTGAGTGTTTATGGTGAGAAAATAAGACCATTTGGATTGCAGTGATGGTACAATGTCATCAGCGAGACATCAAATAGACTATTTGCATTCGCTTTCCTGCAAGCAGGTTATTTTTAGGAAGCTAAACTGTTCCAAGGGACTGTGCAGTATTGCGCTACATGCCATGAATGATTCAAGCTTTCGCAGAGTGCGCACATAATCACACGAGGACACGGGCCAGCACTTCACAGTTCCATGTAAAACACCAAAAAGTTCCCTTCGACATCACACACATCAAGCTCTCAAATGTAAGCGAATAGGAAGGTGTACACCAACCGGGATAAGGAATTTGACTAAAAGGACCTATTTATAATATAATTAGTCGGCCAAGCCTAACACTGGTGTGTTCGGGCACTTTGAAAAAAGTATTTTGTACGTACGTAACACTTAGCTTGTAGAAGCAGAATACATTTCAGTGGAACCTCCAAAGTCAAATTTTCCATTGGAAAATGGTAAAGTGAGTTCATTTGTTCCAGGCCCAAACTGCCATCAAAATCCCTTTTTTAACCGCAGAGGCAATGTTACAAGTAAGGATGCACCAATACCAATACCTGTACTAATACGGTATCATATTATATAATCCACTAAAGACAATGGTTCCCAGACGTTTTACACCAAGTGTCACCCAAGAAATACTTTGCTTTCCAAGTACTGTACCACCATCATGACTGAAATTAAAATACAGTAGCATAGTAGGACTAAATGTTCTTTCAGGCACAGACAGAGGTTTTATTCCTAAGAGGTGCTGTCCCAGTCAAAAGTTTGAAGACACTTCTCCATTCAATAGCACGAGAAAGTGTTTCAAAAGTGTATATTTGATTGCAACCACTGGTACATGATGCATGTTTTGAACAATACAACGGCACAATGTATTGCACATACAACTTTTTAAAGTTCTGCTGAAATAAAACTTTAGAAACAGTCCTTTAACATTAAATGCTAAAGTCTTGCAGTAAAAGGTGAAATAAAAATTAAATGTACGGAGGCATTGATTCTTTCCTCGCTCCCATGAGTGAGCCCGACTACCACGAGGGCTACTAGTGCCACACTTTGGGAATCAATACACTAGATGACAGTGATGCCACAACAACAACAAAAACACGAAAATAAAACAAGTCAGACTTTAAAGACGTCTGACAGACACTTAGCAGAGAGGGAATGGAAAACAGTTTGTTGGTATGTTAAATCGTTACATTCTACTTGTTAGCTAGAATCTGCTTGGTAAATTTAAGATGTAATTAAAGTTGCTGCACATATTTTCCTGAGCAGTTCAATTGTTTCCGATGTGGTACCGAAGTTCTCAATGTGGTTCCAAGAATATGACTGTATTTTTTTTTCCTTTGCCAATAATGACGTTCCTGTGCTGGCATAACATATTAAGCATAACTTTTCGATTCTTTCTTGAGTTTTGCAATTGAATTTCCCTGATTGTTTTGTCTTTTAAGCATATCATTAAAAGAAAATTGCGGTTGAGACTCCACTCCGCTATATTCTCTTCCTTTGCATACCAGATCCTGTTTTTAAACACAAGCAGTGTGACATTTATTCAGTGCCGCTCCCATGTTTAAAAACACAATTCATGTATTACGAACATGCTCTGATGCACTTGCATGTGGCGGCTACATTTGTGGACTTTTGCCGTACACGGAAGTGAGTGGGCCGCGTTGCCTTGAAGGCAAGGCCGTTTGTGCAACAATCCCATATTGAGGAGTCATTGTCGTGGAAGCAGCCCGCTCCGGTTAGTCCGCCGCAGCTAGTGTCGGCTCTGCGGGGCTGCGTCTGCAGTTAGCCATGCGTGGCTAGTCACATGTGTCCTAACCCAGACTGACACGTTGACATCATTTGGTTCGAATCAAGGCCGTGAGCGTCCGAATGCACTCATGGTCTCGCTACTTTTTTTTTTCCTGAAACGTGAGTTCACGTGTTGTTTCCCTTCAATCCAAATGCTTCAAAATGCTGTCTGTGCAACCGCAGGACAGGAAAATCCACATTCTGCTGTGCTGACATTCCACGCAGGTTTCTCTTTAAATGATATGACACCACAAGGCAGCGTCTGCAGCTTCACACGCTGGCAACAAAGACGTAGTTTCGCTGTCATCATGCAAGCCCTGACATTTCTCGGCAGTGTCACCCTGACCATTCTTTTACTATGATGAATAAACAGCGAGGGCCGTCGGCTGTGGTCACGTGGGCTGCATGGAATGCATAGATTGACACTCAATAAGGCAAAATATGAAAACTCTTACCCAGCATGAAAAAAAAATACAAATGTGTGAATATGTAGTAAAACACAATTCTGTTACAAAGCATACAGTACTATTTTGTCATCATTTCTAAACAGTTTTTAATGGCATTTATCAAAAACTTGTGTCATGGTAAAGTGACAAATATTAGCATTGATGTGAATGAACAGTCACTGTTCAGAACTGTTTCGGAAGACATTTACACACAAACTGAAATTATGTCAACCGTATGCTTAAATGGCATCCAAAGTAAAGCTATGTAGATATTTCAACCGAGAAAGAAAACATTTTCCTGTACACTGGCTAGTGCCAAACATAGATGCTAATGCTAATGTTCACCGTCTCACTTTCTATCTTTTTTAAACATTTCAAAACACACTAAAATGTTCACACGTTTCGAGAATATGGGAAAAAAATGACGATTGTATGTTTGAAAGGTATTCAGAGCAAGACTATGGAGTAATGTCAAAATCGAAACTACTACAATAAACTCGTTAACCCCCCGAATGTGGGAGGAATCCAGAGTACCCAGAGAAGACCCATGCAAGTCTCGGGGAACAGGCAAACTAGAAATTCGAACCACAAACCTCAGAAATGTGAGGCAGACGTGCCAATCACTATTTTAATGTGCTGTTGTGCAACAAGTTGTTGTTGATGAAATGTTAAAAAGTTCATCAAGCACAGCCGCAGTGTTATGTTTGGCATGTCCCACACACTCACTGCTCTACAAACTACAGTGTGAGCAATACGTGGTGAAATAATGTCAAATACAACATTACTTCACTTGGGTTTATTATACATAACTTATTTGATAAAATGAGTCATTTTAACCATGCATAGTTTCATAATCAAACAGAATATTTTGCATCTATCTGACATTGCTTTCCACCCTCTCATGATGGGGTAACTGCCCCTTTGGCAAACCCTCGGAAGGATTGACATATTTTGTCATTTTCATCGTATCATGCGTGGAATCAGATGTTGGCAAGCTTGTTATGTCCAGTCTGTCACTGCGAAATATATTTGTTCAACAGTTACTTAATGAATGAAGGTTGACGTGCGGTGTGCTCATTAAATGCTTAATATTAGCAAGAAAACGTCCACCGTCATTGTCCAATGTCCACCCTGTAAGCTGTAAACTTTGTCTCATCTGGAAGGAACAGACTGTTCACTGGAATGGCTCTGTCAACAATGAAAAGTTTATTCTAACTGTTTTGTTGAACAAACACAAAAATAATTGCAAAAAATAAATAAAAAATACTGACTAATCAATTGACTCTGACTTACTAGGACATGGGGAGGACAATGCACCATCTGCTGCACGAAAACTACTTCAAGTTCACTGCCGCATGCACATCCTGCACAGGGTTAGCTCTACTCCTTCTCAGCCACAAATTTAGCCTCAGAAAGGAAAATCCTTTCATGGTTTATAATTGATGCAGACGCCATCCATTATTGATGGACTTTCTCAACTGTTTGCTGGTTGACCTTCTCGAGCTTCTCTTGGAAAACGATCATTTTTGTTTTACTCAGCGTTATCTTTAGTATCGTGCATGATATCTGAGATAGATGCGTGACAGATTTTAGCGAAGATTTTCCATGCGAGGAATTGGAGCCATTTTTTTCTCCCCAGTTGGGTGTGCAGCTTAAAAGCTGCAGTGTGAAAGTCATCTGCAGCAGCCTGACAATGCAGCCTTGCTTACTAGTCATGCAGCCTGCAGTCTTCATGGCTCTACACGAACCGGTTTGGTCAAGTTTGAACCTAAGTGTACTGCCAAAAAGATCATAAACAAGGGTGGGTGATGTAGGACATTTCCAGTGGGATGCATTTAGGAGCAAATGCAGCCAGACCCACCCCTCAGTATTACACGCGCGCGCACACACACACACACACACGCACGTAGTCAGTCATTAAGCTTGTTGTAAAGTTGCACAATTATCCAAGATGAGCCGCGGCAGTACCGACCTTTCACTTGGCTCTCATATTCGGCTATGATCTCTTTGTCCTTCTTCACTTTGGCCTGCGTTGACATGGTTGGAAGAAAGCTGGCTGGCCAATGGTCGAGGCGGGAAGAGACGCCTTTTACTCCGTCTGCACTCGCTCCGTCTCCGCGGCGGCGATCAGAGGGCGGACATAGCCCGAGATAGGGGCTCAAGTTCGGAGGGGCGATGAGGCAGGGGGGCCAGAGGGTCTCTTCTGTTCTGCTCTGCTGCGTTGTGTTCTCACACGGCGCTGCTGCGTTCAAGGAGACGTCGAGCTGGAAGTGCACACGCGATCCAGACCACTCCTCCCTGCAAAGACTCCTCCACAAGAACTCCACAAAGACGAGTCACGTTTGACTCGCATTTCAGAGAGAGAGAGAGAGAGAGAGAGAGAGAGAGAGAGAGAGAGAGAGAGAGAGAGAGAGAGAGAGAGAGAGAGAGAGAGAGAGAGAGAGAGAGAGAGAGAGAGAGAGAGAGCGCCACCGTCTTTCCGTTCAGTTTTTTTCCTCCCACTCCCTCTCATTCGCTCTCTCTCGGGCAGTTCCTGCTGCTGTAGACATGGGAAAAAAAAGGCTGAATGGACGTGTAAATCAATGAGAGACTCCTCCCCTTAACCTTACCACCTTCATGCATAAATGTCTGTCTGTCTGTCTGTCTGTCTGTCTGTCTGTCTGTCTGTCTGTCTGGCTGGCTGGATGGATGGATGGATGGATGGATGGATGGATGGATGGATGGATGGATGGATGGATGGATGGATATTTGGTTAGAGTTGATGCAGTCACATACATATTTTCCCTGTATAATCTATTTGTGTAGATTGGTACCAAATGGCCGATGGGCCGGTATCAGGCCACGGACCCGGTGTTTTGGGACTGCTGGTCTGTGCTCATTTATATGGAGTAATATCACCCGTTGCTGGGAACCCAGCAGCCATCAACAGCTAGTAAGGGCCCCTCTGCTGGCGATTTCTGACACGTTGCAATATCTAACACAATGCCGTTGCTCGGGGCCCTTGGCAATTGCTTGGGTTGCCTTGTCTGTTGTGGTGTCTCTGCTCCAAGTTGATGTGAACTCGATTGAGCATCATCCTCATATCCTGCAATCTTAATTACAGCACCTTTATGACAATCACCCATACGGGTTCCTCCAACGACTGCGTGTTAGCCCCAAAATAAAATAAATTAAATTATGGCAACCATTATAGTCTACTTCATATAAAAAAAACTCACATGACTTGTCTCTCTGATGTGTCCAAACATGGTAGACTGCATATCTCCAAATAATTCGAACACATGAACAATATCTCCTCACTTAAAAACGCATGCATTTAAAAATACAGTACGTCTTTGCCCCCACTTTTTATTGTTCTTTTAACAGGATCGTTCTTTGGTTTGTTGCTACTTTGTTTTGCACTCTAAAGAATAAGAGAGGATCATTTTGATTGTAAATGGGGTTGCAATCATCCATTCATTCTCTTTCACGCTTGTCCTCATTAGGGTTGTGGGTGAGTTGCGTATCATTTAGGGTTTTTCAATGAGTGTGTCAAGAGGAGGGAAAATGTTTGTGCTCAAATTACATTTTTAACCCTTTCAGGGACAGCGGTTACTACAGTGGACAGCTTATCAGGTTACAGGGCGCATGAAAGGGTTAAAATGGACAGAAGTGCTAGGTCATTCGTAGATGAAGTTCAAATAACAAAAGGAATAATAAGTTAACATGTTTATGTAGAACATGTGAAATACTTTTTAATCATTAAGCCATTGTCATGTTGAATGTTTCGTTTATAATGCATTTTCTAATTAATCAACCAATTATCAATCAAAACACATTTTTACTGGATATGTAACATTAAATCGGCAAAGAAGTCAACACATTATTTATGCTAATAAAACATGTATTGCAATTAATTTAAATTGCTTTGAAAAAACCCAGATATACAATTTAATGATCCAATCTTAGGTTGGTGGAGGAAAAAAAAACTTAAAATCAAATGCCTAATTAACGTATCAGATGTTACAGGTCACGACTGGATTTACTTGGGACTTTTCCTGATCCAAATTTGCAGTGTAGTGGAAGCCATGTTGACTGTTCCAAACAAATTCGAAAGGTACAGCTTTCAAAAAGTGCATTACTGCCCTCTGCTGGTGCGGTGGATACATCAACCACTCTGTGTGTGAATGTAACATGCAGTTCATTAACAAATAATTTAAACCTGTAGGATTCTGTAAACATGTGTTGTACAGTTGTACTACAAAATGAACAGTATATCAAAATATTTTTAGTCATTCTCATTACTCACAGTGTCACATACAACACGAGTGGAAACAAAACATTCTCCCCTGAATACACTTTCGAGTGAGGTAAGATTCCCTGAGGTTACATTCAGTGTGTCATCATGTGTTCCTTACGTGTACCTGCTCATCTTGACTGAAATCCTAAATATAGTCCGTTTCTCTACGTTGAAGGGCTTGCGTCACAGAATGACGCCTGCCTTGAAGTATGCAAGTCCCAACATCAACCCTGCTGTTCATGAAACATGAGTCCATTCACCGTGATGGTGATGCTGATGTCACTGCACTGCAAAAAAAACCCCAAAATGGGCTTATCAAAAGAGAACATGAAGACATGAAATGAGGATCGCATTATTTAATTGAGGCAAAAGTATTTGCTACTATAAGAGGAAAATTTGACCGAGCAGAAAAGCTAGCTGACCTCCAAGCAGGCCCTAAAATTGTAATTTTATATAATCCTTTTTGTTTGTTTGTTTTATAAACGATCGCACGATGTTGACTTAGTGGAATATGTCAGTGCTGTGTGCTTTGTTAAATTGTGTAAGCCATGTCATGTCAGCAGCCACACCTTTCCACGCCTCCTGACAAGAAAGAAACTCATCTTGAGAACACATATAAGTCAGTCACCTCTGGCTATGGAGTATATTATCTCGGGGGAAGGACATCTATCACTTCACAGACATGCTGTGGGGGCTGCTTTTACTACTTATATGTGTTCCTATACTAATTCTCCTCTACTACACTCGCACCAGGTAAGTCAGTCATTCATTCGTTTACAGTATATGTGAATACATTTGGATTGAGGAACTTCTTGGACAGCTTAATACATGTTACCACACGCATACTGCAGTGTGTGACAGTGAAGCAAGTGGCAATCTGTGTGTGATGCATAGCAGAACGCATATTTGTGATCATGTTTGATTGCAGCAAGAGCATTTGATGTAGTTCTAAAACAAAGGAATCTCGTTTTGATACGTAGAACAACAATCGAATAGGACAGTCCACACAGGCGTTCAAAGTGAGTTGCATTCTTGCGCGAAAGAAGCAAATTGGTTGAGAAATGTCGTGTGACAACTTCGAGTTGATATATGTGGAAAAATACACAAATGAGCTGTCTTATCAAGATGCATTTTTTTTTCTCTCTGCTTGACACAGACAGGAAAATGAGCCCCCTTTGGACAAAGGTATGATACCATGGTTGGGACATGCACTTGCATTCCAAAAGGATGTCGCAAAGTTTTTGTCCCGAATGAAGGAGAAACACGGGGATGTCTTTACCGTAAGTAAATACGTACGGAAGGTTCTTTTAAAGCTTCACAGAGTTGAAAGCTTACAAAAGTGGGTCGGCAACAGGAACAGGCTTTTATGCAATCGGTGAGGGCATGCACACGACATGAGCAAATCAACGACTTGCAATATCATCATAATATTTCAGCAAGAATAATAGCAAGTCGTACATGTTAAAAATATACTATAATTTTCGTTATAATATGTTCTATCCATTGGTCACTGGTCTACTAGTCTAGTCCACTAGTACTAGTCACTACTGTAGTAGTGAACAGTAAAATGTTTATACTGTTTATACTACTTAATTCATATTTTTATACTATAAACAATATGAATTAAGCAGAAAAATGCACCCGTTCTCATTCATCTCAGTGGGCGGCCATTTTGTCACTCACTTGCTGGTGACTGAAAGTGACATCACAATCGCTAACAGCTCACGTACTGTCCAATCAGTGCTCAGCTTCTGAACATCACATGACCAAACTCAGGTGCGCCGTGATTTATCGTTACCTGACCATTGAGCAACTGTGATGTCATTTTCAGTCGACGGCGAGTGGCAGAACAAGGCAAACTGTCCTCCCCCTGAGATAGATGGAAACCTGTGCATTTTTCTTTTTAATCCATATTCCACAAACACAATATTCATCCATAAAGCACCTTTATTTTATTCTTTTTTTTTACTTCTAAACTCATTAATTTTGTTTTAAAAATCCATCTGAATCTTTTGATAAAACGGGAAAAGAAAGTCGATTTCTATTCCTGAATGGCTGTAGACTTAGATACTGGATACGTTGAGACAGAATACAGCAGTTGTTAAACAAATGCACACACCCAACGCAAATTAAAGGACAATAACAAAAAATGCATTACCTGTTGCATAACTGTCGGTTTCTAGTTGATCTCACTCTTATTTTCTGTCATCAGAAGCAATCGTGAGAACAAAAGTGAGTCAACGAAAAACTATTGTGCTTCCAGGTGCGCGTTGCGGGCCATTACGTGACGGTGCTGTTAGATCCGCACTCTTTCGACGCAGTGCTTCATGACAACATCCGTCTGGACTTCAGCCACAGCAAACAGCAGCTCATAAAAAGAGTTTTTGGTCTGCAGTTGCCGGGCGTCGAGCCCGCAGCGGAGAGGATGTTTATGGAAACGTAATCAGTGATTCATTCAATGGGAATTGACGTGTTGTAATTGTGCGAATCTCACCAAGATTCTCGTTTGATGTTTGGCCTGTAGACATTTTCGAGGTGTCTGCCTGTCCGAGATGAATCATTCCGTAAGCGCTCACCTTCACGAGCTGCTGTTACCAGATCCGTCCAGCCAATCGGAATGGAGACGAGAGGGACTCTTCAGTTTATGTTACCGCCTCCTCTTCAGGTAACCTCGCCTCTGGATAAAGACACACAAGAGGAATACAGTACACAATCCCATTTGACACTGGACGACCTTTAAATTTGCAAACTGTGAGCGGTTTTGCGATTAGCTAGGAATAGTTTTAGAAGTTGTGCAACAAAAATCACTGTTAGGAGTTCAAGCATTCAGGAAATAAAAACGAAACAATATATCACGTACTGAGGTTGTTGTTGTGCACAGAGCCGGCTACCTCACGTTATTTGACAGCACGAAGGACGTCGCTGCAGTCTACAAAGAATTTCGCAAGTTTGACCATCTTCTTTCCAAACTGGCTCGCTGCTCACTCAAAGGAGGTGAGCTTCAACAATCACCCTTGACTATTTTCTGACCTCCTATCAGTGGGTTGACTTCAAATGTGCATGACAGGGGAGAGCCGGGCAGCCCACTCGTCACGGAAGCGACTTTGGGAACTGCTGTCTCCAAACAACCAGCACAGCGAGGAGGCCGAGTGGAGGTCCTGGCAGATGAGCTACCAGCGCTTCCTCCAGAAAGAAGGAGTGGATGCTGAGATGCAGAAAAGAGCTCTTTTGCTGCAGCTGTGGACCACACAAGTGAGGTTTTTTTGGGGGGCGGGGGTCAGCATTATTATGGCTTGTATAATCTGCTTCAAAGGCATTTAAACAAGCCGGCTCTATTGCTGGGACTCAACTGAAAAAGGATTTGAAAAGCTTAAAGACTTTAAATGACATCGAGGGAAATTAATCTCGTCACGCCCAAACAGCCTCTGAGAATTCGGTGCATTGAACAAACAAAGAAAAAAGGCTGGGCCAGAAGATTCCTTGACGGCAGGCAGTGTAAGAACCTGTCTGGACCTGTGGATCAGACTTATACAGTACGACTGTTTTTTTTTTTTTTTTTGGACTGAGTTATGACACACCTTTTCTTCTTTTGAGTGCGCACAGGAATTAAGTATCGACATTTATCTAAATTGTGTATGCGCTGTACACTTTGCACTGGTTGACATCTGCGCTCTTCTACTACTACTTGTGAACTGCTAAACGTTAGCTGGTAGAATTTTGAGGCCGACGCGCTAACCGCTGGCCCACTGAGCCGCCCCTCCTTATCAAGGATATCAGATCAATACTGTACTCAAACACCTTGATGTCCATCTTAAGATCCATGTGCAAGTCTCTGTTTTGTCACAACTTTGGCCTGACAACTACATGTGATTATTGAGGCAAAACTGTGAACCCGTTCACATTGGTGTACAACTAGTAAATTGCAAGATGTTAACTAGTAGAATTTTAGAAAGTCTTTATTACTACGACAAACCCCAATTCCATGGAAGCTGGACGATGAAGGATGTTTAATGCTCAAACTCCTCATGGTGTGAAACTTCCTTGCTGCTTCATATGACCAGTAGGTGGCGATAGCAAGCTTAAATTGTGCCCTCGATTGTGCTGCAGAACGTATTTACACCCCTCGTTAAAACCCCACTGGAGCAATGACGTTGTGCTATGTGAGGAAAGACCCCCAGTAAGTCACCTGCTGACTGCGGGAGCTCTGGCGTGCTCTGCAAATCAGGGGAAAGACCATTAGTCAGTCCTCCCGCTTGTTTGTTTGTGCTCCATCATGCCTGCTGGGATCCCCACAGCACACAGTCTGGCATGGAAAGTGGAGCAATCCCTGCAGAGAGAATAGAGGGATTAGCAGGGAGGCCGGAAAAGGTGTTGTGAAACGTGTCGCACGTAAGCAGTCGCAGAGGTGCGCTTGAAAATCCTTCTCGTCGCCTTGCAAAAATTACGCTACTGGGTGATGTCAGGTCTCCCCTTGCATATGATCAACGGTGAAATAAATAAGCACAGAAAGTGGATTTAACTCCAGCTTTCACCTTTTGAGGGCAAGCAAGCACGCACATGCACGCATGTGCGCACGCCCACACACGCACACTTGGACGGGGACTCACAATCACCGGCGAACACGTTTTAGTCCTGAAGTGGTAAATTATTTAGGAACATGAGTTTTCATCATCATCATTAATATTTCACTGCAGAACACAGGCAGTCTGGGTCAGTGCTTCTCTATTTTTTGGGGAGAATTTATCAACACCACGCACTAAAAACGTGAACCACCAATTTTAGAAACCATTATTATAATTATTATTGATAATAATAATAATAAGCGGTGGCCCGGTGGTCCAGTGGTTAGTGCGTAGACCTCATAGTGCAGAGGTGATGGGTTCGACTGTGCCTTCATGTGTGAAGTTTGCATGTGCCTGTGTAGGTTTTCTCCTGGTACTCCGGTTTCCTCCCACATTCCAAAAACATGCATGGAGGCTGATTGAACACTCTAGTCTAAATTGTCCCTAGGTGTGAGTGTGAGCACGAATGCTTGTTTGTCTCTCTGTGCCCTGCGATTGGCTGGCAACCGGTTCGGGGTGTCCCCTGCCTACTGCCTGAAGACAGCTGGGATAGGCTCCAGCACCCCCCGCGACCCTTGTGAGGATAAAGCGGATCAGAAATAAAAATAATAACTTGAATGGTGTGTCAGTTGCATAACTGAAAAAAAAGACTAAATCAATTTTTAAAATGACTTTAAATCCCACAAAGAATAGGCTCCAAATTATCTATAAAATCCAATCACAAATTTTGTCGCGGACCACTCTGAGTTTTTGTGGGGACCATCAGAGGTCCACAGACTGGACTTTGAGAAACATTGTTGAATTGGTCCTCTTTGCACAGAACAATCTCTCAAAAACAGGACCTCATGATGACTCACCAGATGGCATTGTGGCTAAACAACTCATTTATTTCCTTTCCCCATTGCTATTTTATAGTCAATAGAGTAGTACAATAAAGTAAAGTAAAAAAAAATGTTAAATATCGTCTCTGCCCCCCACCCGCCCAAAAAAAAACAAACAAACAAACAAAAATGAATCGTACAATTTAGCTACAGTAGAGTGAACGTGTTCCTGCCGACTCTCCTAATCCTTTTCTTGCCATATGGGCAGTGGAGACTGTTGCCGCTTTTTGCCAGGAATACAGCATTGTGAAAAGCAATTGGCTTCAGGAGTGAAAAGTAGTTGGGACTTTGCAGTGTGGGCAAGTAAGCCAGTGCACCATCAGGCCCAGCAGTTGGCACTGTGGTTAAAAAGAAAATTCAATTCCAAAATAAATAACCATGAGGAAATCAATAATCCTTATCATGCTGGTGTTAATCTATTGAATATATTCCTGCCGTTCTTTCTATCCTTTTGTTGCCGTGTAGGCCAATATAGCTCTGCGTCCTAAATTGCCAAGGAAGCAGCATGATGATCTCGCAACTTTTTTTTAGGTTTGTCCGTGAATTCTGCCAAGCCACAATACAGCAAGAATTCAATATTTCTGCTGATCTGCCTTTCCGTTGTTTGCTTGCTAAAATTGTTATTTCAAGCATAAAAATTTCGAAGCACAGACTAAATGTCATTAGTGCAGATTAGCACAAAATGTTTTTACAAAAAAAAGCACACCAGGCAATTAAAGAGAATAGCCTACCTCAGTATTTTTGAAAACAGTGCTCAGGAGAACAGATGTGAAGGTTATGTCCTTTATGGAGAAGTGATTGCCGTAATAGCTCCAGGCCAGCAATGGCATACAGCTCCTCATCAAAAAAAAAAAAAAGACCTGATGATCTTTCATGAAAAAAAAAGAGCATCGTATCGTAAAAAGTCCAACAGGTCACCCACTGCCGCACATCATTTCACCAGAGTCCATCGTGTGTCTCTGCTGGCATGATAAGAGGGTCATTACCTGAGGATATAAAAGGGCAGGGAGGACAAAGTGTTGCGGCTTGTGCCCAATTGGCCTGACTGTCAGTGCTCCCCCCCAAAAAAGGCTACCTTAACCCTGAGCTATTACTGTCTGACAGGCTCAGGTGTCTCTCAGCCAGAGGCTGACAGTGCTATAAAATCCAATCTCATTGCTTCTGCTCACTTCATTAGGTACACGTGTAAGTGCTGTATGCCGGATCCTTTACACGGATAATTATGCTCTATTTTGATTCTCCATTTCGGTGTGCTGTACCTAATGAAGTGTCCAGTTAGTGGAATCCAGGGATGGGCGATTTAAATATTGGAGGGGCCCACAATTTTTCATCAATACTACTGGAGGGGGGGGGGGCACAAAGGACCATGCACTTTCTAACCAGATGTATGACAAAGAACAAAGCAACCATATACAGTCATACCTCAGTTTTCGACCATAATCCGTTCCAGAAGGCTGTCCGAAAACGATTTGTTCAAAACTGAAACCACGCTCTTTAAAAAAAAAAAAATCTTTATTGAACACGTCTGTTCACAATGGAACGCTATACGAGGAAGCGTCACTTCCTCGTCTACCCGAGGGAGCATCACTTCCTCGTGTAAGGAAGGCGAGAGGAGTCAAGTAACGCATTCAAGGGCGCACAGTTTGTTCGAGAACCGAAATTCAGTCGTCACCCGAGGCATAAAAAACTTGAAAGTTTCGGTCGAAAACCGATTTGGTCGAGAACAGAGACGTTCGAAAACCGAGGTTTGACTGTACTGTGCTTTTTAAATATTATTTTTTGCATAAAAATTACCATTCAAGGGCGGCACAAAACTGCTGAACAAGAAATATACATTAAATGCACGGATTTATTTCCTTTTTTTCTTTCAATAAGTTAAAATTTGAAAAAAATTCTGGTTTTCCAGGATCCCGCCCTCCATATCCCCTCATTTTTTTGTTTTGTTTTGGGGGTTTTGGGTGGAAAATGTACATGTAATATTTATCAGCTTTTAAAATGTACATGTTGCCCATCCCTGGTACAGTAGAATAAAAACAGCATGCTTGGGAATAAGATCACCTTAAACCCCCTTGTACAATTCCCACATGAAATGTCAATACCTAACATGTTTTTTTTTTCTCTCCTTTCAGTGTAATGCTGGACCAGCAGCCTTTTGGCTCCTTGGCTTCCTGCTCACTCACCCTGAGGCCATGAAGGCGGTCCAGTCAGAGATGAGAGGTCTTTCTCTGGAGCACAGCTCCCCCCAGCAGACCCCCAGCACGGCTCGAGTGAAGAAAGCACACGCTACACCCGTGTTAGGTACGTGGCGGCATTCATCCACCTTCACTTTTGTGAACGACACAATAGATAATTCAACAATATAGCCATTTTTTGTTGGAGAACACATTATTCAAGTCGGCTGAGTCTCCATCCATCCTACAGACAGCGTTCTGAAAGAGACCCTAAGACTCACCGCCGCCGCAATGATCAGCAGAGACGTGGTGCAAGACAAGGTCCTGCGTATGGCCAACGGGGAAGAGTACCGCCTCAGACGTGGGGACAAAGTGTGTCTGTTTCCCTTTCTGAGCCCACAAATGGACCCGCAGATACACCATGAACCGCAGGTACTGGGTGACAAGAGGACAGTGCAGGCTTTAAGAATATTCCTGTCATGCGTCAACACATTTAGAGGGCAAGGAACTATTTTTGCTCACTCAAGTGGGTGTAAATACCCCATGCAGCTCAACATGTGGCACCCAAAAACATATATATATTTTAAATCCCAGCCAATCTCTATGCAAACGGTTTAAAATATGCAGAATGTGTACGATATATGTGTATGTAATATATAACCAAATTTGGGAAAATAAAACTGGTATTGAGATCGCTTCGTGTGGCCCTACACGTATTTTCGAAAGTGATTAAAAACATTTCTACACTTTTTTTCCTAGCGCATCAGGTTTTTGTGATATTCTTATTTTATTATTTTTAACCCTCACGCACGATGCAGACTGAACCATCCGTTGTAATTTATAGCTATGACATTTGAGAAAAACATATTAAAACCTGATGTACTAACTAGAGAAAAAAGGAGGCCATATTTGGAATCAGCACAAAAAAATAGCTCAAAAAATTACTTGCATCTCTGTTTAAAAAAAAAAAAGTAAACATTTGTTTAATCAATTTAATGGGATGTCAATAAAATCATAGATATAGTTAAAGTGACGTAAAATTATAAGTAAATATCGTTACTACTACTATGACTACTCATACTACTATAATATAAAAATGACTAATAATAATAACCATCTTTCCTTTGTGACAGCTTTTCAAGTATGACCGCTTCCTAAATGAAGACCTGACAGCCAAGGATGATTTCTACAAGGACGGCAGAAGGCTGAAGTACTCCACCATGCCCTGGGGCGCGGGGAGCAATGTGTGCGTGGGGAAAGACTTTGCCGTGACAACCATTAAAAAGTGAGTGCTTTAAGATGCGGATCTCTTCTGTCATGTACGTGCAGCGCATTAAGCCGGGAGATGATGTGTAGTCACTATCGTTTGCTGAGAATCACTTCAAAGCAGTTGATAGACTGTACTGTAGTAATTCCTTCGATTTTGTAATTATGGGAATTGGGGCTGGGGGTGCGAGGGTGTGGGGGAGGGGGGCCATGAGGCTTCAAAGGGTGAAGATAGCAGGAGCTTGTATGTTTCCAGACATTAAGTTCCAGTCACATGATTTAGTTTCACAAAGCAGATTGAAGACCAAAGAGTGTGTGTTTGACTTTCACCCTCCTTTGCATCCAGATTTGTGCTCTTGATGCTGACCCGTCTGGACCTGGAAGTGTGTGACCCACAGGCTCGAGTGCCGCCCGTCAATCGGAGCCGCTACGGTTTCGGGATGCTCCAGCCGGAGGGAGATCTTCAAGTACGCTACAGACTAAAGAGAACGACTTCAAGTTAATTCAGTCAACGGATATTTTATTTATATGTGTATATTTATTTATTCCACAATTATTCAATTTTTTTGTGTTGTTGTCACATGGTTTCATTTCATGTTTGACGTATTTCATAACTGACCCCAGAATACATTAAAAAAGTGAATCATGCTGGATAGCATTCCTGGAAAAACCCCAAACCACATTTGATTTGTTTCTGCTTGTATGATGAATGTGTTGAGCAAGGTTCTGGAAAACTGGGCATTTTATCACATGAAACCACGACTGTAGATGGTATGGTACACCTTGACTTCTCAGCCATGTTGTTTGAGCGATGGTGAGAAAAATAATTGATGTAATTGCCACTGCAAGAATCAAATGTTCTATTCTGAAGACAGTTTCTGACAAAATTTGCATTCAGACATGATTCCTGGCTACCACAGAGCTCTGCCACCGACTTCATCGGTTCAGTTTGCTGTCTATAGGGTAACTTGAGTAATGAACAGCTCTCTTTCAATTTTGGGCTGGTCTCTTGGGGTAAAATGGAGGGGAAATAATATAATTTAGCATTGCATCTGGCCTGTATGCCAGATGGCCATTCCAGCTAAGGATGTGAAATTTTGCCAACCCCCAAAAAACGAACAATATTGCTTGTTTTAAAAAACCTTTTGATTTGAAAAATAAGTGAATTATGGTTTCCCTGATCAAAGTTTTGTTTTGTTTTGCACAGTATATCATTCTCAAGTTCTTTCCAAGTTTCAAGTTTCCTGGGGCAGTAAACAAAGAAATGAGACACACCTCGAGATTCAGTTTTACAAAATTGCTACTTATTATTGATACCATTAAATTGCACATATATGTATATACATACATATATAGTATATATATATATTATATATATTTAAAATATATATATATATGTGTGTGTGTGTGTGTTAGTTGGAATAGCTCTATGTAGTATTTTAAAATGTAACATCTTATTTTGATTGGAATTAAAAGGTGCCCGCCACACTTTACAACAACTAATTCAGAAATTGAGCATCTTCCAAAAAAAATTGCACCCCCCCGCCCTGCCACACACGCACACACGCACGCACACGCACGCGCGCGCGCACACACACACACACACACACACACACACACACACACACACACACACACACACACACACACACACACACACACACACACACACACACACACACACACAGGGCTCTTTGACATACTGTGGTGCGTTCAGGTGTCGGGCGAGGCTGAGAAAGAGTTAACTCCGATGTGCTGTGAAAAGAGACCGGCGCGCCGCCTGCCTCGAGAACTCCTCCTCCTCCTCCTCCCCTTCCTTCTCCTCCTCCTCTTGCAGCTGTTGCGGCGGACTGGGAGCACTGGTCCGATTCTGAATGAGCACCCCCTCGGTACTTGTTGATCTCGGAGCCGGGTTGCAAGGTGCTGCGGGGCGAGGAATGCGGCGGGGTGAGGAGTGTATGGAGCTCGCTAGACGCGGATGACATGTCGGGAGGCTGAGGAGGGTGGGAATGGATGGCATCACAGCTCGGCTCCTAGTAGACCAGTGACGGCGGCTCCTTTTCTTTTTCTGCTACATCTCCGTCTCTGCTGGAAGCCAACAACAACAACAACAACTCACCACGGTACTGCCACAGTGTATGTGTATCGTTACCAAAGCTTATATCATCATTTGATCGCGCTGCATGATATGTATGGCTGGGCTCGGCTATGCGCCAAATGGAGCACTAACGCATTGGAGGTGATTTGGATCCACAACATTATTTGACATCCTGAAACATCACCTTAGGTGGAAATTCTAATTGTAAGCTGTTTTGGCTTCTCTTGAGTCATATGTCCAGAAGGAGAGGAGGCTGCTTTACGAGAGGGTGGGAGGGAGGGGGGAAATCATTGTCGTCCTCGTAGTGTGTGCGCGTTTGTTGGATCCTCACAGTGGCATACGTGTGAGAATGAGGCTCAAGTGTGTGAAAGTTTTTTTGCGACAGTGACGCATTTACAGACAGGAAGCACCCAAAAAATAACGTAAAAACAACCTAAAAACAGGCATTAAAATGCGAAGCACGCCCGGCCTCAGAAGAGTCAACCCTCGAGGGAAACAAACAAACGACAACATCAAGGCTGTTTGTGCATTTGTAAACGGGGACGGACGGGGCGAGTTTCAGCACTGGACAGCTCCGCCGCGCGTCCCCACCCACGCCGCGTGACAAAGATCCAGTGGCTCACAAACAATTAAAGAGGAAACATGAGGAAAGATGAAGCTGTTTTCCCTCCAGGGCTGCCGTGCATGAAACGCATTTAGCAGATTTATTGTCGCAGATTCGATTATTTCTCCCTGGGGTACTGATTTGATGGGGCGTCAATTTGATGTATGATTGGTCAGGAAGTTTTATTTAACCAAGGTGACATTCTGTGTGTGCACCTGCGAAACACAACGACATCCATTATAAGAGATGTGTCAGTAATTCTGCCCTTACAAAGATAATATAACTCAGATTGACACAAATTTAACAATAAATTCATCCCGGTTATGATTTGCGGTGTCGTCGAACGGCATCGTATCATAATGAGATTATCTTGCAATTTTGGATATGCCTTCCAAACTGTGTGGACTGAGCTCTGCCAGGAATATTTTTTAAAAAACTGTCACAGTTGCCCATATTAACAGCCAAAAGCATAAATATACAACACATTATGAACTATAAACGCGTATACATAATTTCAAACTCATCATACGTTGCCTTTGCAGCCCATAAAAGTAGCACTTACCAAGCCATATAATATGAGACCTCCGTTGTTGTTCGTGTGAGCTTTTAATTGTCACTCAGTAGAGCAAAAACATCCACGTGACAAAGACTGCAATTTCCACTAACAACCCTTGCTACACTTAGCGCCTCGTGTCCACAACATTACGTCCATGTTTTTACAAATTAACACTAATCCGAATGAACTGTCACACAGTGTGCGGGTGTTGGCAACTAGTTTTCGTGAGCGGCTGACCATCGGCCATTAACTTTGCTGCAATTTAAAATATGAATTGCCGTCAAAGACGTCGCAATGCCACAGTTGTAAAAGCTAATCAAAAATACTCGTGAGCTTTCATTAATAAATGACATTTTCTGATACTAAGCATAAGTGACACCAAGCCATCATGCTGTACCCGTTCAGTATTATGCAGTATGTACAAATGTTTTAGAACAATATTTATGAATTCATATGTACCTTTGGCGAGAAAGCAAAGTGCTGAAGGGACTGTTGCCGAAGGTCACAGTGAATGGGGGTGATCGATTCGCCGACGACCTCTTAAAATATCCCCACTCAAGCTTTTATTCTCTTCTTTTTGTGGCAATCTATTTATTCTTTGACAATCTCGCCATGTCTTTGCGGTTCAATTATAGTTCATTTACATAACAGTACCCTATATTGGATCCGCATCTTCAAAACTAGTTACAGGGTGACCGTTTTCCTGTTGCGGCGTGTTGGTAGATCTGGTGTTGGTGTTCAGTGGTCCTGATAAAACTATGCAGCTCTGCTTACCCTTTGGTTTTGATGATAAGCAGCGGGAGGAGATAATTTTTGCCTAATGGTGCCTCTGCATGAAAATGTTTTAACTGTAGTATCTTCATTATGGCTCTGCTGGACCTATTAAGGTTTTTTTTTTAATACATAAAACTGCTCCGATAGCGATCTAATATTGTGAGGCGTTGTGCTAAAACATGTAAACAATCTAAGACAGTTTCACCCTTGAGTTTAGTGACATAATTTTGCATACTAATTGCCGTTTTTTATTGCTATTTTGTTTTAGAGACAATAATGACAGCAAACATGACAAAGTGGACGCCATAGTTGTGGGTGCTCACCCGCTTCTCGTTTGTGAGGTTATCATGGAGAAATCCTTGGCGGAGTTCAACAAGGCCGGCTCCCAGTCAACATCGTCGCTCCCGCCCGAGCCGGTGGACATCGTCAGTAGCAAGTCATGCTTCCGGAGGGTCCGCCTCAATGTGGGAGGCCTCCCGCACGAAGTCTTGTGGCGAACGCTGGACAGGCTCCCGCGGACGCGCCTGGGCAAGCTGCAAGACTGCAGCAGCCACGAGTCTCTGATGGAGGTGTGTGACGACTACAACCTGGATGAGAACGAGTATTTTTTCGATCGGCACCCGGGCGCCTTCACGTCCATCCTCAACTTCTACCGCACGGGAAAGCTACACATGATGGAGGAGATGTGCGCTCTGTCCTTCAGCCAGGAACTGGACTACTGGGGCATCGACGAGATCTACCTAGAGTCATGCTGCCAAGCCAGGTACCACCAGAAGAAGGAGCAGATGAACGAGGAGTTGAAACGGGAGGCAGATAATTTAAAGGACAGGGATGGGGAAGAATTTGACAACACGTGCTGTGCGGAGAAACGAAAGAAACTGTGGGACCTGCTGGAGAAGCCCAGCTCGTCGGTTGCTGCAAAGGTAATTATCAGAGATGAGTGTGTGTCATTAAATACCGATACTGCAATGGATTCTATTGTTTTGGGATACAGTATCGCAGACACGTCCGTTGATGAGTCAATACATTGTGGCAACTCAAGGTGGCGCAAGTGGAATGACAAAACAGGAAAAGTGAAAGAACATGTTAGACAGTCAAAGTATTTAACTCATGACGGCATCAGTTGACGCTACACTGTGCGTATGTGGCACATGGACACATGACAAAAAACCACAAAAACGCACTTCCATCACATTAACCGGGCAACCTAGTATGCGCCACTTCTCAGAAATGCTTTAGGTTCACGCTAATCTGCGCATCCCAAATAAAAATCAACGCAGCTCTGCTTACCTTTTGGCTTTGATGTGATAGCAGGGGCATTACGCCGATGTGGAAATTGTGATTCCGGGTTGCGAATGATAGTGCCTCTGCATGCGGGCATTTTAGAAAGTGGAGTCAGGCGTCGCTTAATGGGGTTTGGATCTTCGTCCAGACTAAGTGACCATTTCTTCGAAAGAGTAACTTGGTGTGTGTGTATGTGTGCGTGTGTGTGTGTGTGTGTGTGTGCAACAATTAAAATGTCTATTTTCCATAAGATGTACACCCCAAGTACATTTTAGGAAGCGATTTAAAACAGATTTGTTTACATTGATAAATGAGGGGGTAGATAATCTCACTGTACAGTGTTGTGATACTATCGCTTTCTTTGGCAAAACTTTGCCATCACATTATTTTACGAGCTTCTCTGTGATTGTTATGAATCGTGCGATTGTCTGTCTTCTGTCGCTCTTCGTCACAATTTTATGACTAAGGCGGCATAAGCGTTCCGAGTCGTCGTGACTATTTGCAAGTGACAAGATGGCTCGAGATGACACGAACAGGCTTGTGGTGTCGCCGTACTTTGTTTTATGAGGGGGTGGGGGGGCTCAAATTGGGACGACAAATGCAAATTCATCTTCGTGAGAATATGGATGTAAATTTAAGAGAGGAAGTAGGTCCTCGAGTTTGGAATGATTATAGTGTGAGATGGTGTATTTCCCATTTGAATAAGGTCGTTTCTCTTCTAAACTGCAGTTGTTGTGTTTGTGTCAAAACACGAGAGCGTGCCGAACAACGGGCCGCTCTTCGATTCTTGCTTCATGTTAGGACTGTAACCATGGCAACAAAGCCTCAGTAAGTGGACATCGATCCTGGATGGGAAAAGGATGGGAGTTAAATAATATACATGCATTCATTTTTATTTTAACATGCTAATGTTGAATTTGAAATGCAGCAGTAGTGTTGGATTACTGTGATGTAGTCAAGAACAATGATCACCAATCATTTTGAAAGTGAGACATTATTTTCGGCCACTGATTAATAATGAAGGGTGACCAGTTTGATCCACACTTCTGAAATAACAAATGTGCTCAAGTTAGCATTCATTAGAAGTCGCTATTATGAAGTGATATTCATATCTGTGAAGCCACCGATCATGTTTAAAATCTCAGGAGTTGTTTACATTTTCAAATCAGCACTTCCACAACATTGCTAGGAAACCTCAATGCCCCATCGCCGGCGAGCTATATTTAGAACAGACCTGCAGGCTACTCATGTGGTCCTTGGGGGCACCATGTTGGTGGCTTCCGCTCTAGAAAGAGCAGAAGCATATTTTTTTCCCCCGTATTATATCCAAATGAGTTCGTTGAGTAAAAGTGTACCGATTGGTGAATATTATGACTATTTGTCACTGTGTTTATTATTCTTGTGTAGGGTACAGTAGTGTAGGAGTATATGCCATGTTGAGAGGTTTCTAATATTTTGGTAAGCTTATGAAAATACTTGAACTTCTAACAACTGCTCTCATTCTGTACACGACGATGACAATAATAAACATATTGAGTTGATTATTTTCTAATGGAGTCAATCAAATCTGAGTATTTTTATCTTGTGAATCAAAATAGATGGTGGAGGTGTCAGAAATAGTTGATAAAAGAACGCTGTTTGATGAGTGTTTTTTGCTTCAATACAGCTATTAGAGCGAATTCAGGTCATTTGCTGTAGCTGTGCGAGTAACCAAGTAACGTCTACATTTTGATCAATGCCTCCATGCATGACAAGACGTCAAGAGTGTCACGCGACTGCACTTATTTGGCGGCATGTGCGAAATGTTTGACATGCCCTTTCTGAAATCTGAGCAGTAACCAAACATAAGAGTCAGGAATACCGCAAGGTGCCTTTAAGTCAGTTCCATTAACCTGCCATGCGTGTTTTTGGAATGTGGGAGGAAACCGGAGAACGGCACGGGGAGAACATGCAAACTCCACACAGGAAGGCCGGAACTGGAATCGAACCCTGTGCCTCCGCGCTTTGAGGCCGATGCGCTGACCAGTCGACCACCGGGCCGCCCATAGTTAACGTAAAATAACAAAATACAGTAATATAACACAACACATAAGACATGGGCAGCCATATCCATATTCCAGCACACGCATTGTTCTTTTGAAGTAGTTCTAGATGAAAGAGGAGAGAATCAAAGTGTCCGTTCACCAGTGGATCGGAGACGTCATGCTCAAAACGTGTGCACGTCTGCGACAAGCTAAGTTTGGAAGTCGACCAGAAGCTGTAGCATCCATTGACGGAAAAAGACAAAACAACTCGAAGCACTGACCTTGGTGCTGTTTTCTACATCGCAAGAGGACCTACTGCGCATGTCAAATTTTTTACAAGTCAATGGCGACCAAAACCGGAAGCTAATTTTACTCATCATGAACTGCATACTATTTATCCTGATCATCCCCCCAAAATATCTATTCAAATATTCTGAATATAACATTTCATATACATTGTTTTTGTCTTATTCAGGATGACTCAGCTGAGCGGCGGGGCAGCTCCCTGGCGCCCTCTATTAATCAGCTGATTCACGCATACGAGACCTTTAAAAATCTTCATTGAACACATCATTCATATTTTGGATTGTGGGAAGAAGTCAGAGTACGCGCAACCAAGATTTGAACCCGGGATGAGGCAGATGTGTTTAGCAAGTGTGCATCCTTCCGCTTATTGAGACACACCTCTTAATCAATCAGTTGTTAATTTAGGGGATTGTTCAGAACTTCAATGTTGATTCTATCATCTGAACAAGAACATTTTATATGCTTGGCTTTGTGGAATCAGTTTGAAGAAAGCACCTTTCTGTCCAAGTGCACAAAGAAGGGGAATGCTTGCGTGAGCTTGGTGGGGATGAAAGCCAAACAAACACCTCTGGGATGAACTCGAACAGAGACTGTGTGAGTCAGCCCCTTTTCTGCAGCAGAGGTGGCAAAGGTATACTCACATTATGTACAGAGATACTCAGAGAATTGGAGAAGAACTAAAATCGAGGCTCTGAAAATGTACTGAAATCCAAACAAGTCTTCATTATTAATGTTAAATGATCTAAGACGGCAAATATTACATTATTACTGTCAATTACATACAATACCCATTTTGATCACTCGGAATATGGAAGTAGTTTTGTTAAATTAAATTACAGTGTGCTCGTGCTGTAAAAAAAAAAAAAAAAAAAAAAAAATATATATATATATATATATATATATATATATATATATATATATATATGAAGATGTGTTCCCATCCATGCCTTTGGCAATATTGTTGTCAAACAACAAACAAAACTAAATGTTTTTCAGCGCCCCAAATTATCTAATGATAGCAATAAAACATACAATACGTAGTTGAGAAAAAAAATGCCGGTTTGCTTTGCTTTTAACGTCTTGGAGAAGACACGGCGACAGGCTCCAAAAATTGTCAGCAGCACTTTGGAAAAAAATGCGTCATTACGAACGCTTTGAATCCATCAGAAAATAGCCTTCTTCTTCTTCATGTGAAGGAAAGCGATTTAAAAATCCATGTTTATTGTGTTAGAGCCAAGAAAGCCAGACTCCTTTTCAAAAAGGAGACGAGCGCCTGGGAGTCGGAGCTCTGCGATGGCTCGCTCCATTAAGACCTCCCGATAGTGACGGAGGACAATGTCCCGTGAACCCCCGTGCACATTGTTCTCACTGAATCCACCGCTCCGATCAATAAGCCACCCGGTGATAAGTAGACGCATTACGACTCGCATCGGTTGAGGTAAAGAACTGCGATCCCGAATCAATTTCCAATTAGCTAACACTCCATCTACGACAACAACGTGAACGCTTGCACAATTAAACACGGGGAATTGCGTGTTTTTCAAAGATAATGACGCTCGGATTGGATGGATTGAGTGGGAATGGTTTACTAACGTGTGTTAAAAATGAGCTGCATCAGACTGTGGCGCAATAAAGTCATCAAAATCATCAAAGCATATCAACAATAGAAGGTGGTGCAAATAGGGCATCCGATTGTGCATGAAGACAGCACACACACACACACCTATATACACATATATATATATATATATATATATACACACACATATATATATGTATATATATATACGTATATATATATATATACATATGTATATACATATATATATATATATATATATATACATATATATACATACATATATATATATTAGAGCTGTCAAACGATTAAAATGTTTAATCTAATTAAAAACTCAACTGTCATAATTAACTCAAATTAACTAAAAATTAATCATGATTGCTCACTCATTTTTATCGTTTCTGAATTTCCTTTTATATTTTTGTCCTATTTTCCCCATTTTAATGCTCTCATCAACATGGAATCATGAATCAGTTTTCTATGTGCAAAATGCAAATATTTACTGAAATAACAATTTTGATTTTCAATTTTACATGAACATTTTTCACTTGGAGCAGTTATTCACACATTATCTCTCACACAATTTACTGTCCATCAACAACGGTGAAAACAATATTTTGTCACACAACAGCTGCTTGAACAGCTCTTTTTAGGGAATCAAAACAGTGCAATATAACATTATAAAGTGCACATCTAAGGTAAACTAGTACTCAGCCTATAATGGATTTAAGCCATGGTTGCATACTTCGTTTTTCTCAAATTTGCTTTGAACACAGCAGTCAGGCTATGCTGATTCTGTTGGTCCTTCTTGCTCGGAAGTCTCTCTACGGTTTTGTGTCGACATCATTTCGGATTCTTGTAACGGAGGCTCTCGCTGGCAATCAGTAGTGGAGTTGTTCAGTTAATTCCGTTTTTCACGGCCCCCTGAATAGGGATTGTCGGTCAGCATGGAAGGATCTCTCGTTCTGTACTTTTTGGATCATTTATTGGAGCACTTTGCAGCAGAAGTAGGAGTAGTAGTAGTTGTAACAGAAGTATCAGAAGCAGGTAATAACCTAAACTACACATAAATGCAGTAAAAAATTAATATATCTATCTTTCTGCATCGCAATGTAAATATGTATATAATTGACATTAATGACTACCTTTATCTAACAATACGTTTAATAAATAATGTAATCAACCCTGATTTCACTATGTATCATTATCGTCATCATTATTCATTGTTTTAAACGTAAGAAACCATTCAACACAAACATAAAGTCGAATCGAACAAAAGAACTACAAGTCCCAAAGGTCCAACCCGAAAGTGGAGCGCCGGCTGAAACGCAATTTACTTAGTTTAAACGTCAGATTGCAGACGGACAAACATGACAACTATGCACAAATGAGGTAAATAAAGACACCCCTGTTCTAGCAACATTTTAGCCCACGCTGTTTAAATTGCCGATTGCTTCAGCAACTTTGTTCTTTGTCGTGTCATCCATTTTCTTCGCTTTGAAATGATCCATAGCCGTCTGTCTGAGACGAGGGGGGCGGACAACTCACGCAGCGGTGTGCTTGGCCATTAATTAAGTGGTATTTCAGACTCGACGTGCTATGATGATAGCTCAGTTTACGACTGCAAAACATCCAGGTCATTTTGGTCTTGTCAGTGGAACAATCTGGCAACTTTTTAAAAGTAAACTTTCCATTCATAAACTATTTAAATATCCGTTTTCGGTGTCTCGCGCTGCCGTGGCTGGCAAAACAAACGTGCGTGGACTTGTGCAGCGCGCTTGATGTTTTGTTTCTGGTTTATTTATAGAGCAACGTCACATCCGCTGTGACGTCTGCCGCGTTAATCTCGCGAGAACATTTTTGATCCCGATAAAATTCATTTAAATTAATGTCGATAAAAACGCGCTAAACTGACAGCTCTAATATATATACATACATATATATTTATATAATCCTGTTATCATATATAAATCCTGTTAACATAAACATGTCAATATGATGTATGTCATTAAGTTTCATTAAGTTTCGGGGCTACTTTTTTCCAACCTTTCCAACCTTCCTCAGAATTTTTTTAACCTTTTTACTTCCTGAAAAAAATAATTCAGGCATCTTGATGCTAAGCAGCTATGTTGAAGTGAGTTGAGGAGTTTCATGAAGACAAAAGTAGTGCCTTGCCACCGTCTTGTGGCATTATAAGCAATTCTATACCTTTTAGGGCATCATTTACCCATGTGTATTCGTTATTCGTGGCATGGTTGGATTCATATAGACAGTTTTTTATTTTCTCAGGATCTCATTAGAATTTACACATTGACCTAGTAACGTGTCCTATTGGGTGCCTATGGCAAATGTACTAAAAATAAATCCTCTAATTGGGATTTCTATTTTAAATCCAGATGCATGTGGGCTTGTCTGGCATCAACCACCACAAGTCCTAACGATGGCTCATCAGCAAGGGCCAGCGATGGTGACAGGCCATAAATGCATGGGGAATTGGCGGCGGATACAAGCACGAAACAAAATGTTGCCGAGCAACAAACAGGCACACCGTTGTTGAATATCTTGACCAAGCAAGAAGTGCAGCACACCTGAGAGGAAATCTTTTCAAGAAGAGGAAAGCTTTGTTCCCTCTTCCTCTTCTCTGTTCCTATCTCCGCTTCCTCTTATGTACTTCCGACTACATGTCAGGGAAATGTCACATTAATTATTTTCTGGGAGGCCCACTCTCTGTTTACATTCTTCGGAAGGCACGCCGTCTTTTGTCTCCAGTTCAAATCACATTCGAGCCACCATCAAATGACATTTTGTCTCTGAGGATTATAACAGTCATGTTGGCACACCTAGATGTGTTTTATTCTATTTTTTTTAAATCAGCTGTTTGAAAACGCATCTCCCACATTAGAATCACAATGAAACTATTGCCCACCATAAATCAATCATCAGTATGGTGCCTTTGTCTGCGTGGAGGTCAAGATGACTCTCTTTCATAAATCAGGAAGTTTCTTGCTAACAGACAGAAAACGCAAAGAAACGCCGCGGCATCGCTTCACTTTTGTTGACAGTTGAGGGACATCGTACTTGACTTTTTTCCAACTTCTAAAAGGTTACCAGTTTTGTTTCATCCCTGTTGTATTGCACAATAAGTGCATATAAAAAGTCTACACACCCCGGTTCAAATGTCAGGATTTTGTGATATTTAAAAAAAAAAAAACAAGACCAAAGTGTAACATTTCAAAGCAGGTGATTTGTATCCCACTTTATTCCAGACTTTAATTTTTTTTTTCCTTCAAGACAGTATCAGTTTTAATATTAAATTATATATATATATATATATTAATAATATATGTATATATATATATATATATATATATATATATATATATATATATATATATATCCACGCTCTCCAAGTCCATAACTGGGGGGTCTAAAACATCCTAGTGGGCAAATGATTTCCTCTGCAGCCGGTGGTGGAGAGCTGAGATGGCGAACGTGGCTGTCAGCACGCAGTGTGTGCATCAGATGGGAGGTGACAAATTCCAATTACGCCGCGCTCAAGTCACACTTAAGATGACACAGAAATGTGGCGCGGCCATATTCCCACTCATAAATCAGTCTGCCGCACAATCCGAGACACGGGGTGAACCGAGCGAGATCCATCAGGCCGCCTGATAGCTGCGAACGCGTAGCCACTCAGATGGATGATGATGTATAAGAGGCTGTATGAACACAAAATGGTGTCCCGATTCAGGGGCTGGATCATCAATTGGGGAGGTATTTCTAGCGAGACAATAACAGGAGCCAAAAGTGTCCATCTGATGAATGTTTGTTCGATATTTTCTGTCAGTTTCGGGGCAATCCTCATCTGCTCGTGTGTGAGGGAAGCCGCGATGTCTTCACCTCAACACGGCGAAGAGTTTTTCAAGCACGGTGCGGTCACCAATGATATTCTGTTACATTCAAATTGCATGAATCAACAACAGCTCAGCTCAAGTTATAGACTGATGTACAGGGAACGGTCCAGCTATTGAGCTGTGGCTTGAACAATTGACTGATTTCATGGTCACACCATCACTTATCCTACTTATTTACATAGTGCACACACTAACTGGCACTTTACCGTATAATAAATGGAACTGAAGAAATCCCACATGAAGTAAGTAGTTAAAGTCTGCCGCATTCTTTTTTAATTATTTTCCAGCGTATTCAATCATGTTGTGAGCAGACCGATGATTTTGTGGAGCAAAATCTTATAATGCAGAAAAATGGCATACGTCCTTTTCTGGCTTTCTGGAAGCCAAATGTGATAGCCAAAATGTTTGCAGAAATAATCTGATTGTGTTGATTTTTTTTTTTTTGTGGTCTGAAATCATGTATTGGATCCGATTAGGTTGTGCAAGTGTGCCTAATGAAGAGTCCAGTGTGTGCGTGTGTGTGTGTGTGTGTGTGTGTGTGTGTGTGTGTGTGCGTGTGTCTCAATGTCAACAATCTATAGCGTAATATTAGAACCAAGAGCATGCAGAAGTCTCACTGAATGACTGGCCCACGTACGTGAGTCATTGAAGGTTTACAGTATTCGTATGACTTCAGCTTTGTAGTAAATACCGCACAGGTTGTGGCTTCGTGTACAAATCCGAGCCTCGCGTCTCATCCGCACAAATGCGTTCAAGTTCCCCTTTCAAAAGTGTTGATGCGGCAGACTTGTCTGCATTGAACATTTATGAACAACAGCTCACTGTGAGACGGGGATACTTCGAAATTGACGCGGCATTGTCATAAATAAAGACAAATAAAAACAGCTGATATCCTCCCACTTATAATAAAATCTAGTGGACCGTTATCCAGATTGTACATTAAGTATGTTTTATTTGTTCTGTAGAAACAGCTACTGCTTTGGCATGCCTTCCACATCCAGCAAATTTATTTTTTATGCGGGCTTTTTGGCAAAAAAACCCCCCCAAAACAAAACAAATGTTTGTGCCACGCTTTGATCCTCATTTTTAAACAGCCACGTCCACCCAAAAAAAAAGTTACATGACATCCACTGTGTTCGCAGTCTGTGTGATAGACTGGAATGTGTGACAGTGTTTCGCATGCTGACATGTTCCCATTCTCACGCACTGTTAATGCGCGTCCGCGGCAGCGGAGTCGTGCTTGCGAGTTTTGGTGGGAGACATGTCATGCATTTTGTAGTGGATCGCTAAGGCTTTTGTCAGCTGAGCCTTGCCGGGCTTTGCGGCCTTGCTACGTTTCAAGACTGCACAATTGTGTTAGAGCATGGGTGGGCCAACGTTGGTGCTCGGGGGAGCCAAATTTGATTTTTCATATGGACAGATGGGCCAAGTCGTTCGTAGACGGGATGAAAATAATCATTTGAAAAAGACATGTCTGTAAAATATGTTATAGAGTTTATTTTACCCTTTCATGTCCCCTGTAACCTAATAACAAGATCGGATGTCCACTGTCGTAACCGCTGTACCTGAAAGGGTTAAATTATATAAAATGGCTGTATTTATATTTTTACATTTCTTACTCCTTTGATATATTAAAATAATGCTTTCTTTTTAAAAAATAACATTATTCAGTCTGTTTTTAAACTTGCGTATAATTAAAATAATTACAAAATTAATCAATCCATTCTTTAATACAGACACTCCCCGAGTTACGAACATCCGAGTTACAAACAAACGGTACATACGAACATTTTCACGGGTCTGTCGAAAAAAAAAAAAAGGTAGATTTTGTATTGCGCGCCTTTTTCCGAGTGCCGAACGGGGCGGAGGAGGACGGCGGAGGCGACGGCGGCGGCGACGTTCGAAGGCGGCCGCGGGGAGAGGCGTGGGGGGCGGGCGTGTGACGGTGGAACGGGCGGGGAGGCTCCGGCGACGACGACCGGTCGTCTACTCTCCCCCGCTGAAGCCGCTGCTAGTTTACCGGGCAGCTCACCCTCGAGCCCTGAAGAATGTGACGAAAAGCTCTCTCCCCGTTATATGGATGTCAATATAAGCCTTAAACATACATTCCAGACAAAATAGAGCACTGAAGCAACTTACGAACGAATTCACCTTATGAACAATCGTCCGGAACGTAACTCGTTCGTAACCTGGGGAGCGTCTGTAATTGTAATAAGCCACAATTTGATTTGCAAAGTAGATATTTCAAATTTCGAAAGCAATCCATGATTTGCCTCCAGAAAATGGTTTGCAAATGCAAATCTCCAACGGGGGAGCTTTCATACCGAAGGAACCGACTGCATGCGCGGTCGCTCGGCGGACTGGAGGTGGGCAAGAAAACAGCTCGACAGCTCCTCTGTCGATTCCAATTTGAAGCGCGGTAGGGAGTCAAAGTCAGGAAGACGTGCAGTGTGACCCACGGGGGGGGGGGGGCACTGACACATGAGGATGAAGATGCACAGAGGCATCGAGACAATACAGAAGTGCAGTTGCAGACTGCAAATGTGAGAACGGAAATGTAAAACCCAGTTGGCGCAAAATTGCATCCAGCTGAGCTGGGGCGAACGTTCTCTCAACTGTGACAACTGGTGTGCTTCAACTGCATCAGTGTATGACTTGAAAGTTGTTATGAATCATTTGTGTCCTTCCTGCTCTAAATATTAAAATCCATTGTGGGATTGAGAATTTGGAGCCCAACAAGTCTTAGGCTTTATCTCCAATTGTGCATTTGTAATGCCGCTGCTATCAAGGGGACGGGGGGGGGGGGGACAAGGAAGTAAATCCGAAAAAGGATTCTTATTCGCTAAATGATAAAAAGAGCACATAAAATGTTTTTATATTGTGGGATTGGTAGTTCAGAGTGCAAATGGTTAACAGAGGGAACAAAAATGAAAATATTAGGAGAAATAAATCAATCACAAGACTTTTACCGAATTTGAATTTGCTGTCCTTTAAAAAATACATATATAATAATTGCTTTTTAATTGTACTTTTGAACATTGCATAGCTCCCTACTTCCCTTTTCATTAACCTATTTAAAATAGCTCTTTTTATATTTTTGGATTAGTGGAGGGAGACAAGCAAAGCAAAGATTTCATTGCGCCCGTTGTGTATATGAAAACTATATGTTATTAATATTGACTGTAATGACATGAATAAAGTTGAAATATTACCAACTGCAGTAATACAGGACAAAGAAAAATTGTATTTTTTTTACCGGGAAAACATCAGGATTTTACATATATAAAAATAGTAATACAACAATAAAGTACTGTAAAACAAAAATCAAAAAAATCAAAAATGTACATAAATGTAGTTAATTACCATCAGAGGAAAAAAACAGTTCTAATTTAATGACCCCCTAAAAAAATCATAATAGGAGACTAAAGTCCCAATTCTAGGTGAATAAAGTTAAAATATTAAAAGGAAGAAAAGTCTCAATTTTTTAAAAGATTAAAAAAAAATTGTTAAAGATTTTTAAAAATTATATTGTGGTGGAAGAATGAAACCAATAGTCTTTTTAACATTATTTTTTTAAAGAATAAAATCATAGAATGAGTATTCATTAAGATGACCATTATTAAATCATGTATATATTTTTTTCTTTTCAGTGCGGGGCATAAAGTCCACAAAACATATGATGTGATCATTTTCTAAACCTTTGTCGTTGTTCTTATTTTTACTTTGCAGAATCAGGGGTATTACGAAGCTACATAACATAAACAATTATGTCAGCTTGAAGGCCTCTGCCAAGCACTAGTAATAATCTGGGTCCTTTAAAAAAAAAAAAAGAAATCTCCTCCTACTATTGTAATGCAAATGAGTTTAATTTACTAGCCCCAGCTGTAGTGCGTGTGCAGAGACAAAAGCAACGTGCTGAACACTGCACACTGGCCAGTCAAGTAGCAAATAAGCATTTCATTCGGCGAACTCATTTGGAAGGGATCCACAAGGACACGGAGCAGAGAATGCACTTGAGAGTTGATATTTGTCATCTTGGCCTGGGAACGCCACATCCACATACGGTTGATCAAATCAGATGTGAATGCACTCACAGGAGCAGAATTTGAATTTTAGAATTAGAATTGGACAAATTTGATGGCGACTAAAGGCATCGGTGTTAGAGGAGAGCCTGAATCATGAGCACGCCAGTTGCACGAGATAAAAAGGCAACGTGACGCAAAACAATGTGGCATCGGAAAGCCAGTTTGTCTCCTTGAGAATGTGCACGCTGCAAAAGCTGCTGGACATTATGAGTAGATGCATCGGTCGATTGTAAACACCGACTGCAATCTATCCATCCATTTTCTGATCCGCTTATCCTCACAAGGGTTGCGGGGTGTGCTGGAACCTATCCCAGCCGTTTTCGGGCAGTGGGCGGGGGACACCCTGAACCGATTGCCAGCCAATTGCAGGGCACACGAACAACCTGTCGTGCTCTCACTCACACCTCAGGATAATTTAAAGAGTTCCATTAAACTGCCATGCTTGTTCTGGGAATGTGGGAGGAAACCAGAGTACCCGGAGAAAAGCCACGCAAGGTACGGGGAAAACATACAGAGACTGCACAGGAAGGCTGGAGCTGGAATCAAACCCTGCACCTCCACAATGTCAGGCCACCCCACTTACTAAAATGTGACCCCCCCGCCCCCACAAAAAAACGTTCAGCTTCAACCTGATCTGAAGTTGCATGGCCAGGTTTTCACCTAGAGCCCAAAAGGCTTTGAGTGTGTGAAAATGCGTGATTTTCAGGTTTGTGATTGAAACACCTGGAAAATAAGTTAAAAAAAACACTTCCAAGTTGGAAGCTATGAGAATCTGTTCCCCTAAATGCTTGGAAAAATGCAATATAAACACACACGTGCACACACGAAAAGACTGACCCGAAGGCAAGTGCAGGCTGCAGGTCTGCAAACAGGCCACGTCGTCATCTTTGATAAACCGGCCCTTCCACATCAAGTGTTACAGCTTCCGCTGTTGTGAAAGCGCTATATAAATCATCATGTATTGTATTGTATTGTATTGTATTGTAAGTGAACCTCCCACTGATGTGGATGCGTATTCAAACGAAAAGCTTTTAGAAATCATAACTCCCGCAACCCCGGGGTGGGGAGCGGGGGGGCTGCTCCATTCAGCGACAAGGCCCCATTTCTCTCCACTCGCCAGTTTGGGATGGAAAGATGAAGAAATGACTTTGAGGAGAGTCTCAAGGCCAGAGGCTGAAACAGAATCCACTAAGGCGAAGGAGAAAACATTCATCAAGCCCGAGCCTGATTGTGAGAGCGGAGAGAGCTCTCGACCGGCGAGCCGGTAAGCCTCTCACCTTGATCGGCACATGACCTGGATTGGACAATGTGCCGCATCGATTCACTGCGAGCATAAATGTGTCAAAAGCCTGAAACAGGACATTCAGGCTGCAATTTTGTCCACTGCAACCACTGACTCCATACAAGCGTGTTGTTCCCATCCACGTCACAAATGTATTACCAAGGTTTTTAGGACGCATTAGAAGACAGTGCTGCGATGATTTTATTTATTATTATTCTGCTTTGCTGTCACTTAAATTACTTGACAAAGAAGAAAGCCAAGGACATTTTTTGCTCTAAGTACAGAATGTTTTCGTTAGTTTAGTCAACGTAAAATGTAGCCAGGGCGATTCGACATATTTATTCTTCTTATATATATATATATATATATATATATATATATATATATATATATATATATATATATATATATATATATATAGAGCTGTCAAACGATTAAAATATTTAATCTAATTAAAAACTCATCTGTCATAATTAACTCAAATTAACTAAAATTAATCATGATTACTCACGCATTTTTTATCGTTTCTGAATTTCCTTTTATATTTTTTGTCCTATTTTCCCCCATTTTAATGCTCTCAACAGCGGTTACAACATGGAATCATGAATCAGTTTTCTATGTAAAATGCAAATATTTACTGAAATAATTTCGATTTTCAATTTTACATGAACATTTTTCACTTGGAGCAGTTATTCACACATTATCTCTCACACAATATTACTGTCCATCAACAACAGTGAAAAAAATATTTTGTCACACAACAGCTGCTTGAACAGCTCTTTTTATGGAATCAAAACAGCGCAATATAACATTATAAAGTGCACATCTAAGGTAAACTAGTACTCGTAATGGAGGCTCTCGCTGGCAATCCGTAGTGGAGTTGTTCAGTTAATTGCGTTTTTCACTGCCCCCTGAATAAGGATTGTCGGTCAGCATGGAAGGATCTCTCGTTCTGTACTTTTTTGATCATTTATTGGAGCACTTTGCAGCAGAAGTAGTAGTAGTTGTAACAGAAGTATCAGAAGCAGGTAATAACCTAAATTACACATACATGCAGTAAAACATTAATATATCTATCTTTCTGCATCACAATGTAAATATGTATATAATTGACATTATTTAATACCTCTATTTAACAATACGTTTAATAAATAATTTAATCAACCCTGATTCACTATGTATCAATATCGTCATCATTATTCATTGTTTTAAACGTAAGAAAGCATACAACACAAACATATCAAGTCGAATCGAACAAAAGAACTACAAGTCCCAAAGGTCCAACCCGGAAGTGGAGCGCCCGCATTATTTATCCCAGCTGCAACGCAATTTACTTCGTTTAAACGTCAGATTGCAGACGGACAAACATGACAACTATGCAAAAATGAGCTAAATAAAGACAGCCCTGTTCTAGCAACATTTTAGCCCACGCTGTTTAAATTGCCGATTGCGAACGGTAACTGACTGTGATTGCATAGCGATGCGGCAAACAAAGCAACCGATCATGACCGAATCTAAAAGATAACTTTACACATCTGACTTGATAAGAAGCACTCGCGTAGCTTAACATTGAGCCATGCCGACGACGAAGCGAGTGTATTCACTCACGAAACAAAACGCCATTTATACATCGCGCGAACGGTCACCTGTCAGTGGCAGCCCCGCCCCTCTTAAAGCGCCAGGTCAATCCAACAGGAGTCGTTCAGCAAATTTGTTCTTCGTCGTGTCATCCATTTTCTTCGTTTTGAAATGATCCATAGCTGTCTGTCTGAGACAAGGGGGCGGAGTAAAACGTCAGCTGTGTGCTTGGCCATTAAGTGGTATTTCAGACTCGACGTGCTATGATGATAGCTCAGTTTACGACATACAGGTAACTTTGGTCTTGTCAGTGGAACAATCTGGCAACTTTTTAAAAGTAAACTTTCCATTCATGAGCTATTTAAGTATCCGTTTTCATTGTCTCGCGCTGCCGTGGTTGGCAAAACAAACGTGCGTGGACCCGCGCAGCGCGCTTGATGTTTTGTTTCTGGTTTATTTATAGAGCAACGTAACATCCGCTGTGACGTCTCCGCGTTAATCTCGCGAGAAACATTTTGATCCCGATAAAATTCATTTAAATTAATGCCGATATAAACGCGCTAAACTGACAGCTCTAATATATATATATATATATATATATATATATATATATATATACACACACACACACACACACACACAAAAAAATCATCTCGGCAGACACACAGCAGAGGGGAAATGCAGAAAACACACTCCAAACCCTTTGACACACACGCAATCACACGCACACGTGCAAACGCGTATCCACAGACAGGCAGTCAACAATGACGTCTGAATAGGCAGCGCGAAGTGTCGGCGTCACGCGGATCGACGATTGCCATGGCGACGCTGAACTTTTTCAGCACGTTATGAAAGCGGCGAAAGAAAAGAGGGTAATAGCGAGGCATTAAAAAGAGGAGCAAATGCAAGATGTGCGGTGCCGCACCTTTTATCCACTCTCGACTGAGACGATTCCAGAAGTCTACCGCATGCTCGCTGCACAGATCCAGTCCAGCTGAGTGTAGATTTGTTGAGTTCAAAGGTCAGGGGTTGGTTACTCTCAAGGGGTCGTTAAGGGCATGCAAGGAGAGACATACTCTGACTCGTGTAATTCTTATATTGGCTGTTCACAGCTGCGCAGGCAGCATTTATCTTTGAAATATGATCTACATTGTGCTGCCGGAACTTTGTGAACAAAAGACGTGGCTTTGAATCCGCAGGGGTTTGTCAAACTCATTATGCCAAGCTGAGAATGTCTTCTTAATTCAACAATCAATCATTCATAACAAAGAGAAGCAGGCTTTTGGCATTTCTAAATAGCAATTTTAATTTACCTAACAAAGCCAGTCCATCTTCGGAAATCAAGCTGTGCGGCTTTCTACACGAGACATCATGGCACTTATGCTGATAATTGCATCCTCATTTAATCATGACAGGTACACGTAAAATCCATCCATCCATCCATTTTCTAATCCGCTTTATCCTCACACGGGTCGCGGGGGGTGCTGGAGCCTATCCCAGCCGTCTTCGGGCAGTAGGCGGGGGACACCCTGAACTTCTCAACATGAATTCCAGCCGCGAATCTAATTTAGAAGTCGACATTTAGGAAAAAAAAAGGGATGGAAAGCGAGACCTAGCTTTATTTCAGACTTTAGGTTTGTGATGCATCACACTTTAGAAGCTGTATCATGCACTGCGCTGATTGTGCGTTAAGTGCAATAAGACTCGACTGTTATACAGTGCTTGTATTTGATTTGGGTGAATGTTTATTTTTTATACAGTACTTTGAAAAGAATATTTTTATTAAACTTTTACAGCAAAACATTTACAAATGTTTTTTCAAATCTTAATAAATAGACATAAAACACTAATACTAAAACTAACACAAACTAAACTAAAATGAAGTGTTTTGAAATGAAGTAAAATGAATTAAAACAATCAAATAAAAAGCTCTCAAAACAAATTAAAACTAACTAAATTAAATTAAAAAAATACATAAAAAAGGAACTCTAAATTAAGTAAAAACCTGCCAGGCTATGATACAAATTTCAAAACAATAAAAACCCTGGTTGACATTGAAACCCTGCAAGTGGCCATAATACTATCAGCGACTTTCCATGTTTCAAGAAAAACATTTAACTATTTCAAAAGTTTTACATGGGAATCCACATTCCTACACTGCCCATTTGGCTAGCAACCCCAACCATATTTTCTCAAAACTAAAAAAAGCAGTCTCCCGTCCCTTTTCCAGTTGTTCTAAATCCAATATCAAGTCCGACATATGAAATTCCCAGGGAGAGCGTTGCTCCTGCGGTTTGCCAGACCCCCCCGATACAGTATAGTGTTTCTATTTATATGTCCACCATGGAGCAGCCAGGTTTTAAATTTAGATGCTGAGTCTGGATTCTCTTCTTCATCTGAAATTCATGAATAATTGAGAAGGAGAGAGGAGATGAGGTGGTATTCATTCAGTAGATGGATGATCCAGGCATAGATTTCCTTCCTGCATTTACTTGAACAAGGTTGCTTGGCACTTTGGCAGAAGCTAGCACTGTATGAGTTCGCCAAAGTTGACCCCCTACCACCTCCCCTCAAAAATAGTTTTTGGAGGACGGCTGTGAAATTTACGTGACCTCAAAATGCACCAAATGAGCCAGATGGCAAAAAAAAAAAAACGGCAAATGAATGAATTGAAAAAGTGCATAACATCGCTAAGTCTGTTTTTTATTTTTATATATCGGCACTCTCTTAAAATAATGTTGGAAGAAAAACTGCTCAAAAAAATTAAGCGGATTATTTTTATTTTTTTGATATAATTATTATTATTATTTTTGCCTTAAACATCTCATCATGGTGTTTGGTACCTCTGCGTAAATTGTCAAAATACTAAACTCAGATTTAAATATTTACCATCTTTCCTTGTGTCTGATTGTTACCTGCTTCTTTGTTTGTATATGTTGATGTTTATAGTTATTTAAGAACTGGAATCTCGAGCAGAGTGGTCGGTTGGAGAGGTTTTGGACTTCTTCTGGATTTGTATCTCTTTATATTTTGATGCTCAGACTTCTGCGGGAAGATGGAGCCCTCGTTAAAAGAACCGAAGTAAAGCGGCGGTGGGCCTTCTGATGAGATGTGCCTTGTCTGTCACCGCTTTAAATCTACACATTTGATACTATTGTACATATTTAGCTAGTACGAGATGTGCGAGACCAAGATAAACCGTCTTCTGTTGCTCAAAAGTCTCCTCCTCCCGTCTCTATGGAAACGCCGTCTCTTTCACAGGCAGAGAGGAAGAGCCCTTCTGTATATTCTGAATCAGGGGTGTGAATTATTCCATTATTCAATGCTCACATTACGACTTTATTGCTGTTTATCACCGGCGCCGGCGCCATGAACGACTGGCGCGGCGTTCGGAGAAAACATCTGCAGCCGACGATGCCTGCCAGCACTTAAAATAACAGATGGGGACATTTATGGAGTTTGCGCGGTGTGAACTGTGACATTTAAAAAGCAACACGGCCACAGAGCCATGTGGAATATCGATGGGAAATGAGAGGAAAGACCGAAATGCGGATGGTTGGGAAAAAAATGGGGTTAGGTTGGCGTAATTCAGGGGGAAGTGAGAAACAGGGGAGGGTGAGTCGGCGAGATGGCGTCAGACTTGCAGGCGGGTCCGCGTCGCCGCCTCCTGTCGAGCTTCAAGAGGGTTGTCATGGCGATTTATAACCCGGCCTGGGCTGCCGGAGGGTTTGCGTGGCATCTCTTTGGCCTCGGCCGCGAAAGGGGATGAAGGGGGAGAGATGGCGAGGGATCGGGGGAATCTGCCTCGTAGCAGTTTAGGTTCATGATGTTTGGCGTGTCGCTCAGGCGTGTTTTCCGAGTGGATCGGTGGCTTCCCGTGGGAATCACGGGAACAGGAGATTCCGCATTGTGCGCCGTGTTCCTCCTGATGCTTACTAATAAGGAAAAGTCAGAGCGCCGAGACTGAACTCGAGGGATGGAGCCAGCATTATGTGTCAGTGGCTCACACACTCGGTGGGAAAAGAAGAAAGAGCTTCTTTTTGGACGCAGGGTAAAGTCTGAGCTGCAGCACACGCTGAGATTAATTTGACCGTAAGGAAGAAGAAAGGTTGAACAGTTGTTTTGGGATTGGAGTTTAATTAATTACAAAGTAATTATGTGACTTTTTTTTCAATTATCTTGCACATAACAAATACTACATGTGCTAAAAAAATACAATAAAATAACTGAGTGGTGAAAATGTTTTCAATAATGTTGAGTAGGGCTCCCCAAACACCCTGCATAGCTGCAGAACAAAAAAATATTCTATTGAGTCGATCAAAGCGGTGCTGTGAGTCGGCACTTACGGCGTTTTAGTTATGATGTTTATTGTTTTGTTTACTAAACACCTATGGAAAATTGATAGTGTTCCATTAGCCCCCCCATGCATGTTTTTGGAATGCGGGAGGAAACGGGAGTACCCGGAGAAACCCCACGCAGGCACGGGGACAACATGCAAACTCCACACAGGATGCTTGAAGCCGGGAAGTAAACTCTGCACCTCTGCACTGGGAGATGGACGTGCTAACCCGTCGGTCACCGTGCCGCCCTCACAGGTTAACTATCATTTCTTATTGTGTAAATATAAGACACATTTTGAGGGGAATCGTCTTACTGGGTGATGATCATGAAAAAGGGCAGTGGAGAGGCAATAAGATGTAAGACAGGCGCCGACAATTGCATTGTGGGTATAAAATGGAGACCCAGGATGTGTAATGAGTCATTCATTGATCACAGTCCCCATCTACTCATGCATTGCATCATCTTGAGAACGGGGAAACACAAGATAAGACCGGCTAATAACGCAAAATGCAAGAACTGCACTGCAAACTACACGCAAAATAATCAACATTGTTCAATGAATAACTCTCTAACTGTCATCTAAAGATAATTAAAGGCAGAATTATTAAAACATCCTCTGTATACCTATACTGCTAATGAGAAGGAATATTTGAAAGCAACGAGCAATGCCCCCGCCACCCCCCACCCCACCCCCTCAAACAATGGCACTGTTTAGTGTTTGTGTCACTGAGCCTTGAAGAAAAAAAACCTTCAATAAAGTCACGAAAGCCGCCAGCAAATAGCAAAGCAGAGGGAGTTAGCAAATATTAGCGGAACATTTCTCAGTGAAACGCGCCATCAAAGCTGAGTTTGGTTTGCTGGCTGAATGCAAATGTTAGCTCTGGTTGATGAGGGAAATCACACTGACAACACATTGGGATCCCTGTTTTATATTGTCTGTGGGAAGAAAAAAAACAAACCCAAACACGATTGATTTTGAATCATTAAGGCTCGATCAGAAAGGGGGAGAACGGTGGACTAGGAGTTAGCATGCGTATGCTAACAGGTAATTGAAGACTGTAAAGTATCCAGAGTTGTGAATGAGAGCGTAAATGGTTGTTTGTGCGATTGACTGGCAACCGGTCCAATGTGTAGCACGACAAACGCGCTCAAGTTCTTAGGCAGTGGAGAAGAAATGACTCGTAATAGATACCGAAGTGTATCATCGGCCGCCATTTTAGCCACGCCCCAAAAAATAACAATCAGGAAAACTGAAATGATGAAAACAGTTTCACGCTATCTCACCACAAATGAGTACTACATACAGTTAGTTGTTGTCTCGTGGAATTTTTAACATTAATTATTTTCAAACATGTATCTTCTGTATTCACTTTACAAGGTCTTAAAGTAAGTAAAATAATCCCCTTTGAGTGGTGAACATCTCATGGAGCAGCCTAATGAAGGCCGGTGTCACCCTGTCTTTTTTTTTTGTACTTAAAAGGGGACTTTCGTGTCTTCTGAGCCACATGAGATGAGACACTCTGTGGTGTGATGTATCAGGTCTCCTGTGGGATTTCCTGTCAGTCTGCTCTCGCTGTCTCATCTGGATATAAATATCCGCTGGAGATTTTTTTTTTCCCCAAGTCCACCAAAAATACATCTGAGTGTCAAATATCATTTGCGTGCATGAAATACTAATACACAGCCACTAATAGCATCTTTTATTCCAACGTCAGTTCACCTGGGATGCTATAAATAGTCATTTGGGTGATGCGGTTGCAATTTTGTCCGCTGCTCCGCTCTGCCCCGTTTCCTCGACATGCACGCGTTTTGTCTCTTTAGCGGGATGATATATAGCGCAATGCTTTGATGAAATTAGCGGCCAATGACAATAAAGCTGCCAGGAAGGAAGGAAGGAGGGCGGAGATAACGACAGGCAGGCAGTGGGCAGTCACCACAGGGACACGAGCCAGTGGGAAATGTGCAAGGTTTCCGAGCGGAACTTTACTTCATAATCTTACAAAGCGGCGCCGGTGTGTCTTCATTCCTGACCTTTTTTTACCATCTTAAACCTATTACCTCAGTCATTTTTTTTTTATTCCGTAACGACCATAGTGACAGTCCCCCCACTTATTTAAATTTGGTATTTGTTAGGATATGATTCTGTTCTGATTACAAATGTGCTGCATGCGCCACCTTAGTGAATGGGATCAGCACCTTTAGCTATTCGGTCAATCGTGGACGGTTTATTCACAACCAAAAATAGCACTTGGTGTTTGCAAAATACGAGGGCCATGATTTTTTTTTTTTTTTTTTTAATCAGGAGCACCGCTAGTTTCAGCTCCAAAATGTGATTCAATATCATGATGTACAATGGCTATAAGAAGTCTACACACCCTGTTCAATTGACCAGGTTTTAGTGATTAAAAAAACCCCAACAAAAAAACCAAGATGAATTCTTTCAAAACCTTTTGGACTATTAATGTGGCCTATGACCTCTACAACTTTTTTTTAAATCAAAAAACATATCAAGATGGGGATTAGTACTACTGCTACAACTGAAATGTTGTGGTTTTAACTGGGATGTCTCTGTGTTCAGAATTAACCAATCACAGTGGGAGTCAGCACACAACTGCCACCGTGTAAAGTGTCTCTCATAAACCCCAGATAAATTTCACTTGTTCTAGTAGGCTTTTTTTTTTGCTTTGTAGCAGAAGGACTGCTATTTGCATCCGGTCATATGTCGCTCAACCTTGACTAAGGACTGATTATTCATTCATTCATTCATTCATTCATTCATTCATTCATTCATTCATTCATTCATTCATTCATTCATTCATTCATCTTCCGAACCGCTTGATCCTCACTAGGGTCGCGGGGGGTGCTGGAGCCTATCCCAGCTGTCTCCGGGCAGTAGGCGGGGGACACCCTGAATTGGTTGCTAGCCAATCGCAGGGCACACAGAGACGAACAACCATCCACACTCACACTCACACCTAGGGACAATTCAGAGTGCTCAATCAGCCTGCCATGCATGTCTTTGGAATGTGGGAGAAAACCGGAGCACCCGGAGAAAACCCACGCAGGCCCGGGGAGAACATGCAAACTCCACACAGGGAGGCCGGAGCTGGAATCGAACCCGGTACCTCTGCACTGTGAAGCCGACGTGCTAACCACTGGACTACTGGGTCGCCCAGGACTGATTATTATTTTTAATAATTTTTAAACAAACTCAGTTGAGTTGTACAGGTTATAGGTTATACTAATGTTGGTGGGGAAAAACGTTTTAAATGTTCTTATTTATTTTCTATGTAAAAAGTAACCTGGTACTTGAACAAGGATGTGTAAACTGTTTACATTCCCTGTACTTGTGAGTCTCAATAAGAATATTATCCAAAAAAATGTTCATAGTCTAATTAAAACAGTTAAATCCATGATATACAGTATCATTAAAATCAGTAAAACATTTCACCAGAGCAATTCCTCCCAATAATAATTATTTTTTGTGAGCTAAGCTACAATAATAAAAATGATGAATATGTAGAATCACAGAATGAAATATTTCATGATTTAAATGTTTGGGTTTAACTGTTTGAATGTAAAATTTGGCTTTCCACAATATTCAAATTAATTGATTTTCAGTGCCATACCTTGAAATTCGACACCCATCAACGACATAAGCTACTTTTCTATGTATTTATTTCATAATGCAAATCTTGGACTGGATCTCATTTCGTTCTAATATTCTAAGCTTCACTTCAAGTACCTCAATTGCTCCTCAATATTTTGGACCCGAACCAATTTTCCTTCAAGGGAGGAGAAGGAGGAGGAAGAGGAGGAGGAGGAGGGAAAAAAAGAGGAATACGGAGAGGAGCAAATAAACTGATGGGATCATTATTCTTGTCTGCCACGATGCTATGGCAACAGTTTCCCCCTGCCCTTATTGGTTGTAGATAAGGGCGCCTTTTTTGCCATTTTGCTGCGGCCACTTTCGCTCGTGGGAGTGGACAAATTGTTAGGCTGTCGTCAAAGCCCGAGCTGTCAATCAAGCTCTTCACAACCACAGCCATTACCACCCCACCCCATGCAATATAGAAGGAAGCCCTGCCTCACGTGTGCTTGCAATTTGTTTTGGTTTTTTGATGTGATCAAAAAATAAGAGGATATGGTGCAGGACATTAAGATTTGATATGATGATTTAGCATTCCCACAGAGAGTGGCCGTTTTATTTCAGCTGAAAAATAATATAGATGAGTGGCAAATAAATGATAAATATGCAAGCGCCGTGTGTAGGGAACATGTGAAAATAGAGAAACAGCAACATTTGGTTTGGGGTCATATTTTAATTTCATCAATTGATAAATTCAAAAAGTGAGACTTTGGGCCCAGTTATATGCACGTTTTTAGTCTTAGGTCTATGACATTCTAATGAAAAGAAGCCCGTGAGGCATCGTTTATTCACAGTTAGGATTAGAAGGCTTACTACAGAATGTTCCAAAACAATGACTCATAGGCAAACAGCCAATTATAGACTATATTTAAATGTGTACTTTTCTGTTGCAATTAAGTGTGTTAATTGTCTTTCTCTTCTTTTTAACCTGTCCTACTGACCACCTTAGTCATGCAGTATGGTACCGCTATAGGCCTTATCATGCCGGATCAGTTTTTCTGTCCAACCTTAGAGTTCGATTCTATCCCTATAGTGGAGTTTTCATTAAAATATTGTAACATTCATTGGAAATGTGGTCAGATAGAGAAAATAGAGCAAAAACTGCTCTTACGCTCTATACAATAACATTATATAGGAGTAGGATTTTAGCTATACTCTATCGTGGATTGGGAAAGCAGTGCTACACGCTTTAAGGAACGGACGCAATGAGTGGCAGAACCGTGACACAACGGGAGAGGACAGAATAAGGGACCTCAGGTTGTCAGATGAAAAAAAAAGTGGTTTATCAAGAAAAACCTTACACCCCAATGTTTTTTGGTTACGCTGGTTGTCTTGAAGCAAGCATATAATAATAGCTCGCCGGACCTATCTGTCCAAGAATGTGAATTGGTCGCGGAAAGGAGGCTGCATAATTTGGGCACAGGACAATCTGGACTGCCACTCCACCAACCTCCATTCAGTCAAACATGCCGCTGGTTTGACGACGACTACGTTGGGTATGTCTGTGTGTGCGGCGGTGGGGGTCGATGATCCCATGTGACGGCTCAACAGACCTACACAGTATGAGTCAATCTCGCCATTGTCATGTCCGTATTCTGAATCTGAGGATCTTTCTGGCTCCAATATGTAACCCGGTTGGCCCATTTCTTCTTGACTGTCCTCGGAATTTTATCAACGTACAATATGACAACAAAAACGATCTAGCGTATGAATCAATAGCAACTGGTGGAGCCGTGATGTCACGTCCATTCCTGCTGTGGCACCTTGCATTAAAATTAACCAGTGGTATTGCCGCCACGCTGTTTTGACAAATATAAGACGAGCCACAAAGATGGGAACGCCAAACAGTTATCAAACTTTAAAATATTGCTCCGTTTCCCACATCGATACCTTGAAATGGGCAGTCAGAGGTACCTTTAATTCACAGCCAAAGGCACACTTGGTAGTCGGACGTACGACTGCTAATGAAATGAAATGTACTTCCAGTAAGCAAAGCGACAGCAATTTGAGTTTCTTAAACCATTTCAATTTGCTTTTCAGATCCTGGCTATCATCTCCATCCTCTTCATCGTGCTGTCCACCATCGCATTGTCTCTCAACACACTACCAGAGCTGCAGGGCACAGATGAGTTTGGCCAGTCCACCGACAACCCGCAGCTGGCCCACGTGGAAGCGGTGTGCATTGCTTGGTTCACCATGGAATACCTGCTCCGCTTCCTCTCCTCTCCCAACAAGTGGAAGTTCTTCAAGGGTCCTCTGAACGTCATTGACCTACTGGCCATCCTGCCGTACTACGTCACCATCTTCCTGACGGAATCCAACAAGAGCGTCTTGCAATTTCAGAACGTGCGGCGTGTGGTTCAGATTTTCCGGATCATGCGAATCCTGCGCATTCTCAAGCTTGCCCGCCACTCCACGGGACTTCAGTCTCTCGGCTTCACCCTTCGGAGAAGCTACAATGAGCTGGGCCTACTCATTCTTTTCCTTGCCATGGGTATCATGATCTTCTCCAGTCTGGTGTTCTTTGCCGAAAAGGATGAGGAGGACACAAAGTTTAAAAGCATTCCGGCTTCTTTCTGGTGGGCAACTATCACGATGACCACTGTAGGCTACGGCGACATCTACCCTAAAACTCTGCTTGGAAAGATAGTTGGAGGTTTATGCTGCATAGCAGGAGTACTGGTAATAGCTCTCCCGATTCCCATTATTGTAAACAACTTCTCAGAATTCTACAAGGAGCAAAAAAGACAAGAAAAGGCACTTAAACGTCGAGAGGCCTTGGAGAGGGCAAAGAGAAACGGTAGTATTGTGTCCATGAACTTGAAGGAGGCCTTTGCCCGTAGTGCAGAACTAATGGATGTGGTCGTGGAAAAGAATGACAGGCCACATGATAACCACCTCTCACCGAGCCGTTGGAAATGGTCTCCCAAGAGAACCGTTTCGGAAACGAGCTCCAACCGTTCTTTCATTGTCCAGGATTTAGGATCTGAAAGCAAGGGCCGAAACAGCAGCCCTCAAAAGTTAAACGTTCAAAAGCTGGAGGAGATATACAACCAAATGGCCAAGACCCAGTCACAACCAAACCTCAACGCTAAAGGTTCCAGGGTTGGAAAGCGAAGGGACGAGATCGAGCTGGGGACCATACAGGATCATGGCCCACCAATGTTGGGAACCACGGACGGTGTCTGCGACATGAAAAGTTTGTCCAGCATTGATAGCTACATCAGTTGTGCTACAGACTTCCAGGAGAATTCACGTTTCCCTCAGAGTACAGCAACGGACCTTTGCCACAACGAAAGCAACCGCTCCTCACATAATCCAGCCATAGCTCTTCCCCAGCACTCTGTGGCCAAAACAGGCCAGCAAAGCACCCGTGCGCCGATGCTGACTCCCATCACCGTTCCCAAACCCTCCTGCTCAGAAAATGCAAGGAGATTCTTATTCTCTGGAAATGCCTCAAAAAGCCTATTCTCCAAAGGAGGATGTCGCAATGAGAAGGAGCCCGGACCGTCGCCGCTCTCCGACAGCTCAATCATTTCCGACCACTCTCTGCTGAGTCCCGAAGTTTCCGTTTACACCACCGCCAGCAGCAGGACGCCGCCAAAGTCCCCAGAAAGCACCACCCTGGCTCCGACCGTTTTCACCTTCCATGACTCTTCCATCAGTAAATATATCGATGCCGACACCGATGACGACGAACACCTGCGGGACATCTCCGACGCCAGTCCCACAGATTGCCTGCTGAGCGGCTCCAGCCCCAAACGCAGCATCAACATCAATTACCAGAGAGCCGCCAATCATTTGGAAGCAGCTCAGAAAATGCTGGGACAGAACTGTCTCTTCCCCCGGGAAGGAATTTGCGGGGTTCCTCACGAGAATCACTTCGGTCCGGAGATAGGACGTAGACAAAAGGGGGAAAGGGTCCGTCAAAATACTTTGGACAAAAGCCACTGAGGTCTGAGTGTGTAAGTATAAACCATAAATCGGAACAAGAGTGATCGTGACAGAGACACCAAACACTCAACCGGGCAGACACAGAAAAGGGAGTCACCAAGTTTAACCGTTTTACAAACCACCTGAGCATGCCATTGGGCCGTGGGCTCAGGGAGAACCCGAGGGCCGAATACTCTGGGAGAAAAATTCACTGCCCCCTTTCGATTCATTCCAATCAGGAGGTAGTATTCCGCAGCCTCCAAGCAAAGAAGCACCCCAATGTAGCCAGCAGGTCTTTTCAGCGCTCCAACTAGTCATTTTAAAAAAATCAAACTTGGTTCTGGTTCTGGTTGACGGTTATCGCTACATTCTCCAGTAAAAACTGTACAAGCGAAACTAGTTTTGTAGTCTTGGAGCTACAGGAGAGGACTTAAAATTGTTCTCGTACCTGGCCTTAGTCATTTGCAATTGTTGGGGTGGGGCGTATATGTCTGCGTTCGCGCGTGTGTGTGTGCATGTGAGGACGACTGATGATGGATGATCCGATGGTAATTCATGTATACTCATGTCAAAGATTGTCCGATCTGATTTATTTTTTTATAAAGACAAAATATCTTCGATATTGGCTATTTGATAGTCTGCTTTGTCATAATCAGACATGACAAGTAATCTCACGTCACGGATCGGCGTCATGGAACAGAAGCTTCCGATAACGGTAACTCCGTCATCCGCAGTATTCCGTCACATGACATCATGAGGAGCATGATGTCATGTGACGGAATATTGATCTCATACTGATGGATCACATTTGGAGCACATTTTGCCAGTGGTTCAAATTACCTGTGCATCTTTCTGTCATTCATAATGGATGAAAGTAACGGACGAAGAGGGTTTGTTTTTTCTATGGGGAACTACCAAACATAATTTACACTCACAAACGACTTTATTAGGCACATTCAAAATTGAGCAAGACCCATAATAAGTGCTGTATGTACCATATTGTGTCAGTTTTGATTGAGACAGTCAAAGAGGTATTGATTTAATACTGTTTTACATTGTGGTGGTAGTTTGTGCAGGCAGGTTTTAACATTTGGGCTATAAAATATTAGAAACAACTTCACGTCGCTTTGAAGTGAAAGGAAATGTCTTGCAAAATTGACACACTACAGAAAAGAGTGTTGCCAACAATACTGCAGAGTTTGGAAAAAAATGGCCACACACAATAAATAAATAAATACATACATACATAAATGAGTGTGTGTGTGTGTGTGTGTGTGTGTGTGTGTGTGTGTGTGTGTGTGTGTGTGTGTGTGTGTGTGTGGTGTGTGAGAATAGGGCACGCTCACATCTACTCTGGCTCGTTTTCTCTCTTTGTGGCTATCTGCTTCTTCCATGACAATCACGGCATGTTTTTGTGGTTCAATAAAATAGAAGATACTGTACATTGTTTGCAGAGCCTCAAAACCCAAAACAGGTTGGTCTATTTCCTCGCTACAACACAGCTGTATATGTCCGGTACTTAAATTGCTTCGTGTGTCATTCAGTGCTGTTCAAAAACTACCACAGCAAGAATCAGCATCTTGTTAAAGGAATGCCTCAATCCAAACTGAGCATTACGATGAAGGAAGAAATGGGATCATACAGCTCTTACTCCTATCAACGAGTGTCGTGTGTGCCTAATGTTGTCGCCAGTGTTTACGTTCATTCACAGATCTTGAAATAGCATAAAACATGTCAAACTATTGATTTGATAATCAGCTAAACAATCTGTCATTTTATATCCAAATTGAACCCTTTCAGGGACAGGAGTTACTACAGTGGCCAATTTTTCATGTTATCAGGTCATTATTAGTGCATGAAAGGGTTAAAGATGATCCCCCGCCCCTTCCCAAATGTTCATCATGCATTGGCCTTAGTTTGCCCACTAGAAAAGCAACCAAAGAGACAGACTTGATTTAAATACAGTCGAGGTGATGTTGAGAGGGGTACCGACTGTTGCTACTTTTGGTGCTTAAATCTCGATAGAACTAAGTCATACTGTATATAAAGAAACCTGCACATGAGTTGGAATTGACCTGTGTTAACACGCCCACGGAAGATGCACACCGCTTAACTTCAATATATGCAGCATCCCAACGCCTGGTTGCCACGGTGACAGGTACCATTGCAGTCTTCTAATTGGGGTGGCACGGTCTGACTGCATGAAACATATACAAGAGTGCACAGAGGCATATGGGAATGGCAGTTATGCATGCCAGTCACACGTTGGCATGGCCACCATTCATCACCCATGCTCATGACTCACGGAGGCGGCGTTACAAAGATGTCACGACCTCGCCCGGTGACATGTTTACCACTTATCTTTGTAGCACATTGCGGATATGTGACATTTTTTTGTTTGTTTTTGTTTTGTGAACTGCATAACACAGCAACATTTAAGGGAATATAAATATTTATTAATAGAAGACTATACATGCACTTTAATGTCTAATTCATATGGGAAGCGGTCTTTGTTTATGCTTGCCTTTGAAAGCCCTTTAAGAGAAACACGTGAAAGTATGCGGAGTGAACCAAAACCGTGAAAGAAAAGCATAACGATGCCGAGTTCGACCTGCAGCGAAAAGGGGGTGGAGTCAATCCTATTTGTTTACTGTATAGTATGTGATAAATCAGCACGGCATTGACAAGTGGCTGTCATTCATTACTTTGTTTTGGAGTCCTAAACCCTAATTTCAGATTGCATTTTGCATTGTAGTCAGAGAAGCCAGCGTGTGAAAGGAATCGCAACGAGGGTGCGAATGCACGTCAGAGCGAGGGAGAGTGTGACGCCTCATAAAAAATGATCGCCCAAACGAATGTATGCATGTCAGAGGAAGCCACCGTTCTGTGTGTGAAACACCAAGAAGCTCCCCCGCACTCCAAACATATCACGGAAAAGTACCACATTTATTTTTAAAGACAGATTTCACTTTATGATTTTGCTAATGAATGGCATGAGAGGCGCATCGATCACCATTATTAGGGTGAAACCTTTTAACTGGTGACAACTGACTTCATCACCCGGCTCCATACTGGAGTCGGATTTTTAATCCAATATTATTTCCAGCTAAACCCCAAATTAGTCATACACTGAACACATTTTGGCCATCAATTAGGTTTCTTGTTTGTTTGTTTTTTCGCTGGAGAGGTACAAAGAAAGTGAGAGAATTTGTTTGCCATTTTTATAGATTTTTACATTTTGCATACTGTTCAATTGAGGCTTTTTTTTTTCACCAGTCTAAAGGATGGTCAGCAACACGGTGTCTGTGAGCCCAAGGTAGCCCGCAAGGAACATGTAGAAAAATAGCTCATGACCAATGAGATTTTGTGATCTCCCAGGAATGTCGTGTACAAGTGATCGTTTGAAAATATGAAGACATTTGTAGAAATAGTCATGGGGGAAATAAATAAATAAAATATTATATATATATATATTATAGTAGACCAGTTCATTAAAATGAACAACAAAGTGAAGAAAATAAGGCGGCGTTATCAATTCATGTTTTGTATTATTCCTACTTTGTCAAATCCTTTTAACAATTATTGTGAGAAATTATTCACACGATCAGTGTCTTTACATCGATGACCATCCAAAATAATTTATAGAACGAAAAAGATCCTTTAAGCAAATTTGTCTTTCCAGACACACGCGTCAAACGGACCCCTTGAGCTAAATCATTCCAATATGCGAGATATTTACGACATTGGTTAGACATGTATTGCTCAAGTGTGTGAATCATTTTAGACTTGGAATTTTTGTCAATCAATCAATCAATAAAAATGTAAACAATATTTACAATTAACAGCTAAAAATATGTCAGTGTTTTGTCACTTTCTTGCATCTTTTCGGTTGATCCGATTCAAAACAAAAACAACAACAAAAATAACATACGTACGTCTCAATGGTAAAAACAAACAAACAAACAAAATTATCTTAAAAAACTAAAATAAAATTGCCATATCTTGCATAGGGAATATCTGAAATAATGTACAGTGATTTGAAATAGGACTTCTACCCGCTTATTTAAGTGTACCGGTAGTTATTTTATGAAGACCGGCTTTTCTTTTTGCCTTATGAATTATTCCAACAATATTTGATGAAGTGGTAATTGTACAAAAGTGAGGAAAAAAAGGACGAGAAACATTTCCAATTGACTTCCAGTGGCGCTGTCCTCTCAACATTCAGCTCAACGGTGCTGAATGGACCTTTAATTGCATTTTGCTTGAGAAACACAATTGGGGAAATCGAAGGCCAGTGTATGCCGAACATTTCATCGCCGTCGTTGTACTCTGCCACATAAATCCCCTTGACGTACATACAAGACACTCCCCGAGTTACGAACATCCGAGTTACAAAAAAACGGTACATACGAACATTTTCACGGGTCTGTCGGAAAAAAAAAAACAAGTTAGATTTTGTATTGCGCGCCTTTTTCCGAGTGCCAAACGGGGCGGAGGAGGACGGCGGAGGCGACGTTCGAAGGCGGCCGCGGGGAGAGGCGTGGGGGGCGGGCGTGTGACGGTGGAACGGGCGGGGAGGCGTCCGGCGCGCCGGTCGACGACCGGTCGTCTACTCTCCCCCGCTGAAGCCGCTGCTAGTTTATCGGGCAGCTAACCCTCGAGCCCTGAAGAATGTGACGAAAAGCTCTCTCCCCGTTATATGGATGTCAATATAAGTCTTAAACATACATTCCAGACAAAATATAGCACTGAAGCAACTTAGGAACGAATTCACCTTATGAACAATCGTCCGGAACGTAACTCGTTCGTAACCTGGGGAGCGTCTGTATGTCACACATTATGAGGTCACTAATAACCCGCTGATTGCCAGTTAGGAGCGACGTCATCATCAATATCAAACAATAAAACAGGGAAGGAAAATAAATATATATTCCTCAATTTAAGGTCAGTAAAAGCTGTCATCACGCATCAACTGTCCAGTCATTTGGGCTTGCAAATAAAAAAACAAAACAAAAGAAAGATGGCTGTGGGGAGCATTTTGGCTGAAATATTTCAACAAAGATGACAATCAATATTTCATGACTTGACAGGAAACACCACAGTCGAGGTTTGAAACACAACACACAATATTGACGGGCAATGTTTTCTGACACGATTTTAGGAGGGTCCCAAACAAAACGTTGAGCACTATTTACTGTCTGTATTTTTCGATAACAGGAGTGCAACAGCCTGCACACATGAGGCAGATTTGTGTTCGAGAAACACTGTATTTGGGTTTGGGCAGATTTTTGGTCCGTAAGATGCATTCGCTGGAGCACATTTCAAGGACCCCTTAAAAGATGTAGTCTATGCGTTTTAATTTATTCATTGTGGTTATTCTATTTATTTATTTGTTGGTTTGAATTTTATTTATTAGGTTTCCTGTCACAACAGTGCATTTTGGTACACAAGTTTTTATCCTGGTCATCCGTGACAAAAGTATTGATGGGTGGAAAAAAAATAGATACCTAGACTGTGATACTGTGATATGATTTTTTTAATTTTTTAAAATTCTGACACTTTTATAGATATTTTTCTGTATTCGGCCATACTATAGGAGCATACCTGGTTGGTATTCCATGGTGAACGGAAGCAGTAGGAAAGTCATAAAGTATTTTGTATGAAAAACACTTTTTACGCCATACAATTAAAATGGACAAAGGAAAAAGAGAAAGTACGCTGGTAACTGAGCACACCATTTGCAGCCTCAAAATGTTGCTCCTTAGGTGAACTCCAAATCAAATAACACAACCAAGTGACTTTTTTTTTTTTACATTTTACAGCAAAAATGAAGAGCACAGATTCTCCGCACGTGCCAACAAGGCACCACCTGGTATCTCGTAAATGTACTTTTTTTTTTTTAAAGATTCTGACTTAGCTGCAAGACTTAAAGGGATGAAGGTGTTTGCTGTATTGCCATTGCATTCTAAAGCCCCTCTATTGCTGTATCACAGGGTTGGGGTCCATTCAGGGCATGTTTATAGAGGGGAAGACAATAAAAGAAAAGCAGTATAGGAGTATGAGGCCAATGACAAACTAGAACAAATTAAAAAAAAAAAAATCTCTATATTTTTTTACATTTGAAGCTGTCAGTGGAATTGACCCCAACCTTGCCTAAGCCATCGGTCTTTGTAAAGTACACCAGGGAAATAGACAAAAAGATTATAGGGAAAGCTCTTCTACAATGTTGTTCATGGGGTCCCCAGTTTGGTCCGTTTTGTATAAAACGCACAAACAAACAAAAACATTTCTACCTGTTGACTTTCTATGCTGTCGTTTCTGTATAAATGTTCTATCGTTTGGTGCATGTTGTAACTTTTTGGCGTTGCGGCTGCTTGTGACTCACATGGAGCCATCCATGTCAATGTCTTGTAAGGAAAAAACTAAAACAAAAAACAGTGTCTCTGTGTCCCGAGATGTTTCTATTTCTTACGAAAAGTGACGTCCCCCCCCTCGGATGATGACTCCAAATGAAATAAAGCAAATCACTTTACATTTTGATTAAGAATGGATGACTTTCATTATTCTTTTCTTTGTCCTAAAAGTCACACCAGCTGTCAAATGCTGATGGCCTCACATCATTCCGAATGATGGTAAGGAAATAGAAAAAAAAGAAAGGGTATAGTGATTTTTGGAACACACTATATAAAGAATGCCAATCAATAACACAATAACACAAACCAAATAAAAAATGTATACTTGCGGACTTATGTGGATTGACCGAGGAGGAGCAGGAGGCGGTCATACGAACAGGCAGCTGAGGTAAGGTGGACTAAGAACAGGACTTCATCCTCCCCACGCTGCCTTCCATTGGGGGTTTCCCACAGCCTGCCACCAGAGAAGCTTTCTCCTGCATGGGGACAGAGGCGGTGAGCTGCTTCATCTTGGCATCCGGTGTACTAACCAATGTGGCCATCTAGTGGTAGACGTGCCTTTTTGAGAGCCACGAGTTTCATGTCAAAGCTTGATTTGTTTCACAGAAAGAACTTCACAAACGGAAATAGTCTGAATTCTTGGCTAGAAGTTAATACCTAATATAGCAGAAAATACCAGGAGTCAAATACTGAATGATAATACAAACATTAATCAAATGCTGCTCCCTCGAGAGAGACTGTTGCCTGTGTGGGAATTTTTACATTCGCTGATGATTTTATCCTCAGATTATATTCTAAAAAGTATTCACATTTAATTACCGTGCCAATATTTTTTTCTCATAACATTGCAGCAATGACTCATCCAGGAGGTTGCAAAAACTAACACTAGAACTTGCTGGCCTCAGTTCAGGTCAGTGTTCAGCGACTCTACCAGAAGAAAGACACGGGCCAAAAACAGCATCCATGGGAGATTTCCCAGGCAAAAACTACTGCTCTCCAAAAAGACCACAAAAGGTCTTCCCATCTCCCGTCTCCCGTGTGCCAAAATACATCTTGATGATCTTCACGACTTTTGGTAAAAACATTCTGTGGACTGATGAGTCAGAAACTTACATTTTTTTGGAAGATGTGGGGCCAATTACATCAGGGGTAAAAATGGCACAGCATTTGATAAAAAAGAACATTATGCCACCAGTGAAGCATGGCAGTGGCGGTGTGATGGTCTGTGGGTGCTTTGCTAACTCAGGACCAGGACAACTAGCTGTGATTGATGGGACAAGGAATTCTGCTGTCTCCCAGAAATTCCTGAAGGAGAACATCCGACAATCAGTTTGCGCCCTCTAAAGCAAGCGCTCTTGTATCATGCAGCAGGATAACGATCCGAATCACACCATCAAGTCCACCTCTGAATGGCTAAAAGAAAAACTTTTTTTTTTAAATTATGGTTTTGGAGTGGCCAAGTTAAAGTCTGGATTTGAATTCGATGACCTTAAACGGGCAGTTCATTCTTGAAACCCCCCCAATATGAAGGAGTTGAAGAGTTTCTGCGAAGAAGTGTGGGCCAAAATTCCTTGACAGCGATGTGAATGACTTACCACCAATTACCGGAAACGCTTGATTTCAGTTATTGCTGCCAAAGGTGACACAACCCATTCGTAGGTTCAGGGGGTGTCTGATTTTTTTTTTGTGTGTCTAAATAAATTCAATTGACTTTTGAAAACTGTATTTTGCATTTCCTCAGGTGTTCTCTATGTGATATTAAAATTGGTTTGATGAACCGAAACCTTTGTGTGTCATCAATACACAAAGAACACAGAAATCCGAAAGTGGGCAAATACTTTTTCACGGCACTGCAATACTCATTTGGACCACTGTACTGACTTACCCGTCGTCCTCACTGCTCCTCCCCTCCATCTCCAGCACAGTGCTCGTGTCTGACGACGAGAGCAGGCGGCCGCCAGTCGAAGCACACCCGGTGACCCTCCCTCGGGTGCCGCATCCAGCGACTGCGCCGGCCTGACATCCTTTGGTCATGGAACTTTGTTCAAACTGCACGCAATACCTCAAACAATTCACACACAAAAGCGTTTTGAGCCAGGCTTCTGCGGGAAGATTTTAAAGGTTGGAAAAGGTCATCGATTTGCATGCACCGTCTGGATGTGTTACCCAATCGTGTTGTTGCCATCGGGGATGTGTCGCTTCTTCCTGGTGTTGCCATAGCCACCGGTGGTAATAAGAGCTGGGACTGTCTACAGGGAATCCATGATGATAAGATTAATTATGAACATATTCTGCAATACCGGGCCTCACAATGGACATTGAGATAACCACGCCATTACGGGACAATCTTCTCTAGCAATAATGACAAAAGAAGAAAAGGTCAATTTGATATTGCACATGACTACATGAGCTATGGCCGTTGGCGTAATAGCCTATGTTGTTTTTCATGCCGAGATGTTTTTCTTATCTTTGCCTTTCTCCTGTGTAGGAATTGGGTGAGCTTTATTTGCTTATATAACAGAAGCCAAATGGTGGAGTTCACATTATTATTCAACAAATTATTGACTGATCTAAAATGTTGAAAGTGGCTTGCGTTCTTTGACGATGCAGTATTAATCACTCAAGAAGCATGCCCTTTTTCTTTTGCATTTTGTTTGTGTCTTGAAAAAGCTTTTTTTTTTCTTGAGACGTGAGGATTCCGTCCGGTGCATGCATTACACAAAAAGCATACAGCCTGCTTAGCACAGAAATTAGAAGAGATGGCAGAAAGATATAAAACAATGATATTCAATTTTTAAAAATATGCAAGTTAAACAACAAGCTGCCATCGGAGTGCTCTGTAGTTCAGTGGTCACAGTCTCCATGGCAACAGCACCTCTTAAAGCCGCCGTGCGTTTGCTTGAAACTGATGGGAATTATGGGTGGCCTCTCGACGGATCTGCTCGCCATGTGTGAGCCTGAAGTGTGCGAAAAGGGCGGATCAATGAAACTCCCGTAGTTTGAATTAGTACATGGAAAAAACCAACAGTGTGGACAGTGAAGGCCAAACTGAAATGTGTATGAAGGGCGCATAAGAGACTAGAAGAAATCTCTCAGGACTATTCATATGCTATGCTTGCACTCCTATTATGTTTTTATAAAAAAGAGTGCAGGCATTAAAACATTTTGCATTTATACTTTGTAGTTCAAATTAAAAATAATACGTAAGCTATAGTTATTCAATACATTCAAATTCTGGCATTTCATATTCCAATTCGAATAATTGAGGCTTGATTGTTGAATGTAACATAGTAGATGTTGATAAACATGATTATCAACGCATGTTAATAGTTTTCAATGACAAAAATATCAAAAAAATATATATATGTTATTATACAGGATGTCACCCCAAAAAGTTACTCACTCTGACTGCCCATCTGTGTATATTTTTTGCTTGCACCGTTTTATTTTATTCCATAAATTATCTTCAATCAAATGTCATTTTCGGATATTTAACCTGTTGGCTAATCGAAGACAAAATAGTCTGAGAGTACATTTTCTGGGAGACAGCCTCCATTTATATCAAAAGGCAGAAAAAAACAGTACAGCACTTGGTAAATAATGTGACGATCTTCATGACGACTAAATAAATACTCATTGGTACGAACGCATACGTGCATGGCTCACATGCCAAACGCTGCAGATAAAACAAGGGCGCCAGTGTTGGGAGAAAAAAAAATCCTTCTTGAGGTGTAATACCACAGAGGTTTACGCTTGAAAAACATAATCTGCTTATGTTCTTAAACTGCCAATAAAACGTGGCAGTTTAACACACCAAACTCGAATGTTATAAATCATTGCGAAAAAACCCGAAAACAAAACGATATAATATGAGGTAGGAGTTAAACTTAACATTCTCACGTGGAGCTTTTTTGTTTTAGCGCTCAATCAGTGGCTCGTTAAAATTTGGATGATGTGAAGGAACCAAATATAACTCATTAATCTGGACTGCTATGATACCATAAAAAGAAAAAAACCTCACAGGTTAGTGGCCCATCTTTGCAATTTATCATTGACTATATTGAACGTTTAACCTGCTCAGGGGACAGCTTGATATGTTAACAGATTACACGGTGCATGAAAGGGTTAAATGCGAACAGACTATTACAAACTGTGATCCCAAAACACCTGAATAAAACCATTAACAAACTGACCTTGCAACTCGAGCCTTAAAATGCACAACGTATGTATATACGCTTGCGCTTTTCAATAGCCACTCAGCACAGCAAAAACAAACAGGCGGGAAAAACTCTCCGTTATCTACCCTGGCAAAAGTTACCTCCCTCCTGACATACAAAGAGCTTAGTAAGGATGTATCACTTCAAAATATGGGTTACAGCGCGGCATTTTTTTTCCGTTAGGTTTCACAAAAACAAAATATGAAAAGGTGAATTTGAGAATAGCGAGCCACAAGTAGGAGAGGATTCAGTGTGTCACATTAAATTTGGAATAAATCCCCTTGCCCTGGCCCCCTAGTTGTAGAAATTCTGTAATTATATGCCGTTTCATTGTGTTCTGTCTAAAGGCGGATTTTCTGTTCTGACTGTTATGTGGGCTACCGAATAAACTGTCTGGTTAGTGTTAAGTACTGTTTGTGTTGCACGTGTACATGTTTAAAGCTGTGACCTCTCCTTACAAAGACCTACATTCAATGTCCTTCCAAGTGATTTTCCTCAGCGCTGGTGCAAATGCATACATTTTAGAGCAGCGGTATTGAGGAGCTCAAAATATTTCTTCTAATCCGGGAGGAGGGTGTTTAAAGCCAGCGGGATGGAGGCCGAGGGCCACAGACGGCTTCAAACAGCAGCCTGGCCGTCTGCAGGTTCTCACCCAGCCGTTCGTGAACGTCAGTGAGAGTCAAGCCGAGTAACCATGATATTCCTCATGGACCTGCAGATGATGCTGCTGGATATGATTTACTTCATCCTACGCAACACCGTGAGGGCCGTGCTGCGGCCGCGCATCAAGCCCATCGATGGCGAGCTGGTGCTGATCACCGGCTCGGGAGGCGGCCTGGGTCGTCTCTTCGCCCAGGAATTTACTAAGCGAGGCGCCGAGGTGGTGCTGTGGGACGTGGACGGCGCTGCCAACGAGCGCACGGCCAAGCTGGTGCGCGACTTGGGGGGCAAGGCGCACGCCTACACGTTGGATGTCACCAAAAGAGAGGAAGTGTATCGCTACGCCGATGTGGTGAGGAAAGATCTGGGCCGCGATGTCACCATGCTGGTGAACAACGCCGGAGTGGTGGCTGGCCAACGGGTGCTGGATTGTCCAGATGAGCTCATCGAGAAGACCATTGGGGTCAACTGTCTCGCACTCTTCTGGGTGAGGCAAACTTTTGCTTTAGTCAAGAATAAAACCAAACGTCGTATTTGCTATATGGAAAACAAATCTTGACATTAAGTCCAAAAATCAACCTCACCTTCAATGAAAACACATTGTTGGTAGGTACTGCAATATTTAATATATATTGCCGGTGTACATATATTTGTGTTACTATTCATACAGCTTCTTCTTCTCCCATGATTCAAAGTACCTCTTTCTTTCTTCTGAAAGCTTTGGGACTGCCCCTATAGTTCACAAATGTAATTTGTTTTTAAGCCTTGGTGGTTTATCGAAATAAAGTCATAAATGTGTGTTCAACATTACCGATATAATTGATGCTGTGTTCAGACTGGTCCACCGACACTAAATTAGAAAGGAAGGGCGACGGAAAACTATTGCTCTTATACTTGACAGTGAGTTAGCCATCAAATGAAATAATGTTTTCTTGCATCCATGTACGTATGACCCAATCATGAAAATATCAGGCAAGCAACTGATGGTATTTCATGATTATTATTTTTTGGGGGGGCGTGACAAAGGAAAAAAACTTGAATTGTAAAATGCATTTTCATCCTCAGCTACTGGCACACACAGCAGGGTTATTGTTGCTAAAAAATAAAGCACACTAACACGATCCCCCTTTTCACAGCATTGCTGACAATCCTCTTAATGCGAAGCCGCTCATGCAACAAAAGCGTCCTTCACGTTGAGCGACATTCAGTTAAATCACACTGGAACATTACATCCCTTTCTATCACCCTGTGCCTTTGTGTGCCTACGTCACTCCACGTGCGTTTGTGTGTGTGTGTGTATGTGCGTGTCTGCCAGACAGTGAAGGCCTTCCTGCCTCAGATGAAGGCCCAAGATCACGGCCACATCGTGACCATCGCCAGCGTGCTGGGCCTCTTCAGCACAGGCTGCGTCGAGGTGAATCAAGGCTGGAGAATGTTTCAACTTGTATCACAAATGAACAACCCAAGTTGTTTTTCCCCATTCGTCCCAAACGGATGTGTTTACTCATCTGAGACAGGACTACTGTGCCAGTAAGTTTGCCGCGGTGGGTTTCCATGAGTCTCTTGCTCACGAGCTGCTGGCTGAGGAAGTGGACGGCGTGAAGACCACTCTGGTGTGCCCTTACATCGTGGACACGGGCATGTTTGAGGGCTGCAAGATAAGGTGTGTCAACGTTAATTCCATATCACTACAAGTGGTGCCTTATAGTAGTAGTAGGATTTTTATTACTGATCCAATTGCGATTCCCCCACGCCCCTCATATTGTGGTTGAATATAAATGAACAAATTGATCTATATTACAATAACACAATGTTGAATTCGTTACACATAAATGTTTTGCGCTTGTAGGTTAGGCTTACGTGAAAGTAAAGGCAAATGGAGCATTAATCAACATGAAAGCGTTACCTACTTCAGTGAGGGATGTTAACTTAATTAACAGTCTGACGTGCAGTCGTTTAAGCATTCACAATGAAAATTTCACAAAAATTCACAACTACAATAATGCAAATAAATCACATGAAACGATACGGAAACACGTGGACTGCACTTAAAGCACTTCAGCACTGTACTTATCCAAATACTAATACTAATACATAAATGAATAAAATAAACATACATAAATACCTGTATACATAAAAATAAAACCAACAAACCTACCAAAATAAGAGTTTTTTTTAATTTGCCAAATTGAAGCCCTTGTGATTTGAAAATTGCATGCAACAACATTGCAATGTTGATTTTAATTTGATTAATTGTTCAGCCCTGCAACCAGGTCTGGACTGGCATAAAAAATTATAATGAAGACTATGCCGTTTTGCTTTCCTATATCAAAAACAGAAAAAAAAAACATTGCTTTTGTTTTGAAGCAGATTGATTTCCATTTATGAGAGGGTTATGAGTTTTGACAGGGCGACTGTCCGAATTAAACTTGCATCGCAAGGCACCAGTGTATTGGATTCCTATAATGGATTTACCTCCATACAGGCTCTAGAGGTAGTGTTCCCAAATTATTTTTAAACGCGTTGGATGAAGTATAAATTGGGGAAGGGGCAAAAAAATGTGTTAAAAAAATCTGCAATGTTCTGTATTCCTATTCTGTCTGATTTCACCCTATAAAATTATGTTTCAACCAACAGAGAGGAAATGGAGCTCATCCTGCCCCCTCTCGAGCCTCAGTACTGCGTGGAGCAGGCCATGAACGCCATCCTCATAGACCAACCCCTCGTGTGCATTCCACGTCTCACCTACCTGCCTGTCCTGTGTAGAGCGTCAGTACCGCGTCTCGTCTCGCTCACAGCAACCGAAACCTGCCGATACATTTTTTTTTTTGGGTCTGTCTTTCAGGTTACTGCCATGGGAATCCAACGTGGTTTCGTATCGTTTCATGGGCTCCGACAAGTGCATGTATCCCTTCATTGAGGCCAAGAAGAAACAAATGTTAAACGGTGTCCACTCGTTTGCATAAGTTTTCAAGCTTTGAATGTTAATAACAGAATACATTTCAGACAAAAAGGTCAGATGAAACAGGATAACTGGGCTAGTGCCAGGATTCACTCGCATACTGAAGGTCACGACAGTAGAACAAACGCAGAAGGCGAGATGACGACTCAGCCAAGTAGTTATCAGCTCTGCAGTTATGTCGAACAAAACAAAAACATTCATGAAATGATGCAATTCTGTAAATGCTGCGTTGTATGTGTTCATGCAATTAAAGAAGTGAGCTACACTGTCAAAATTTGTGTTTTCCGAGTCAATTTTCACCAATGACAATCTGGCACAACTGACTCATGGTGTCAATGCCAAAATTGAGTTGTGCTACCCCAACCCCACAGTGTATTTGTTGGCACCAAGTGTGATATTAAAAGGGGGGAATAAGGATCTCAACTGAAAAGAAAAATGGTGTTGATCATTTTCATGGGCCACAGAAACAGATTGTGACGTGAAACGGATCTGAAGATTATCTTGTGTTATACACAAGGTTGTTATCAGATAAGCTTTTTTTTTTCTTAAGTAATCATCTTCACTCATCAGCAGCCCGGTCGTCCAGTGGTTAGCACGTCAACCTTACAGTGCAGAGGAACCGGATTCGATTCCGGCTCCTGCCTTCCAGATTGTTTACATGTTCTCCCTGTGACTGCGTAGGTTTTCTCCGGGTACTCCGGTTTCCTCCCACATTCCAAAAACATGCATGACAGGCTGATTGAACAATCCAAATTGTCCCTAGGTGTGAGTGTGGATGGTTTTTCGTCTGTGTGTGTCCTGCGATTGGCTAGCAACCGGTTCAGGGTGTCCCCCGCCTACTGCCCCAAGACAGGCTCCAGCACGCGCCCCTTGTAAGGATAAAGCGAACCAGAAATGGATGGATGGATCTTGACTACTCCTCACTGACTGCATGAGAAGCAAGCACACATGGTGAGTCTCTTTGTGTGGGGACACTCCCCCCAAAAAATACGTTCGTACATACATATAACATCATATAAGCCGTTTTTTTGATGAAGGACAAAAAAAGAAAAAGGGAAACTTTTTTTTTAGTCCAACAGCCACTGACCAGATATTTGTTTTGTGCGGATGTACACACAGGTTTATTTCCATAAGGAGCAGAAAGAGACGGGAGGCCGACATAAAGGAGAGAAAGGGAGTTAAGACTGCTCTGCCACGCACAGTGGAGACAACATCACGTTACATCACACGCTACATTTAAAGTAACACACTCTTTCTTCCTGGCCCTGCACGGCGAATGTCGGTAACACGTCACTGGTGGTGTTTGAGCGAAAGCACTGCAGAAAGCTGCACCCTAAACAAAGGTGAAAAAAAAATTGGACTTCTTGGTTTTTTATGAATAACCTAAAGGAAGTAATAAAACATAATACTTAAAAACAATGGTTAGCAGGACATAATTCACAGTTTGTATCTTCAACTGAAGCCCCAAATCACTGGCCAGGATGCAGCTACTCCCACTTGTGAGCAACAAAAGAATGTACAATTAAACAACATCAAAGAGAGCAAAACCAAAATGTTCAGTTCAATCTTGTTTAACTGTGAACACGGTGCAACGGTGAACATGACTGGCAGCCGCCAAAAAAGTCCTGCAGCGACTTGGAACGCAGTGTCTTCAAGTTTTCTTGAGTGCTTTTACAGTCTAGCCAACCTGATGGTCTAAACGCTGCCGTCCAGGGACGGGGCCAGTGTGCTTGAGTTAGCCGGTTTGGGATGCAGCTCGCCCTCAACCTCCTGTTTCACACATCTGTCGGAAACAAGTCCCGGTTAATGAAAATAGCGGTAGCTGTTTCCATGGGCATGTTGAAAATCTGAAAGTCTTCTAGAAAAAAAATGAAGGCTTACCCAGAGACTGTTCCGTTTCCTGTCCGCTCGTTTAACAGTTGGTCGTACTCTGACAGCAGTTTCAATATATTAAGTGCAGCCTGTAGGGGTGAATAAGTATCATTTGTGTCTTTTTTTTCAAAGCTTTTGTTGTACAATGAGGGAAGAAGAAAAAAATGCTGATAACCAAAGAACCACAAACTAAATTTATTGCGACACTGAAAGGCTAGGATGACGCTACGTTAAGTTGATAAGTTTATTACGAGGGATATGTTCGAGACCCACCCATGATAACTGAATGTCTATGAAACAAATAACTTTTTTTTTTACTCAGTTTTACCCATGCCTGACAATTTCAACATACTGAAACTTATTAAATAAAGTTTTTAAAAGACATTGTCAAGATTGCCGTGCCTATGACTTTAAGAGGCGGGGCCTGGTGGAATAATGTGCGAAGTCGGCGAGTCGGCGTGCGAGTATCTGGGTTCAGCAGGGTGGCCCGAGCATCTCGACCCGTTGAACAATATTTTGTGCTGGAATGCACCTCGTTATAAATAACGTATGTTGTTGATAGCATAAGAAGATTGTAATGCAATATGTAAAGCCAGACTTTGCTTGCACCAAGCACCACTTTGCTTGGTTAATATGTAACCTCTTTCAAAGAAGTGTTGAAAATGGTTGAAGAGTGCAAGGCGAATTTGGCTCTCCTTTCCCACGTGTAAAGGTATTACAGAAAGCATACTATAAAAATCTTTATTTTAAAAAATGGTCGCTTATTTATTTTTATTTTTGCGAATGATGTACAGTAGTAGAGATATGTGTCTGTCAAGCTCCTCAGAAGGTGAGTTTTGCTTAAGTTTAATTTTATAATACGATAATTAAATTCTCCTTCCACTTGTGAGCGCTAATGGTTACTTAAACGTTGTGTGTACAATTAATGAAAGCCTTATGATGGTGAATGTTTGAGTATGGTAAGAAATAGAAATGAGATCATGCAGTGACTGTCCTACCACATCATGACAGGATTCTACATCTTTTCCCATTCCATGGCTGATGAGCGGTGGCTGGGAGGAACAGTTTATCAGCGATACAAACTCATTCTTATTATTTTTGGGGAAATCTTTATATTCCACCTGCAAGCAGAAAATGTACGCACTTACTGCTAATCACACAATGCTGAGCTGACTGAGTGGTTGAAGGTGGTGAAGAAGACGGCTACCTGCAGGCCCTGCACAGACGCAAGGTAAGCCAGCTGTTCAGAGGGCCTGGTGAGGGGACCGTGGGGCGTCTGGATACTTTTATTCTTGAGGATGGCCTCTGCCGTGTGGGACGTGCCAGCGTACAGCAGTTCGTTGGCAATCACGGCAGTGACGGTGGCCTTGCCTGGGTTTGGTGTTGCCCGGGCATAGTCCTTGGTATGTGGTCCTTGGCAGGCGCCGACCGCTTGAGCCACTTCGGGCACCATGGGAAGGATGCCCGCGGGAAGCTGCTGGTGGCTCAAGTAAGGCAGGCGGAACTCCTCCTCCTTGTAACCTGCGAGATTATGTCGGAGGATGTGATTAAAACAGGAAGGGAGTAACAATTTGTACATTCCAACCATGAGCACTCACCCAGGGGCACATCCTCTAAAGAGCCGGGCTCAAAGAATGTCACCTTGCGTCCATCACCAGGCTTTTTCACAGGGGTCTGAGGATTCCGCAAGCAACAGAGATGGAAGATTAAACATTCAAACAAGGTCACATGCATTTGTATGACTCTTAAAAAGGTCAAACAAATACCCTCTCATCAGTTTTAAGTGCCGGTTTAGGGGGCTGAGGCTGAGGCACTTTATATCCCAGCAACTCCAACATCTTCTCTGCCGCGTTCTTCTTGGCCACTTTTTTGCTCGGCCCCATGCCCTCCGCAGACTGGCCGCACACTCTCACCTATAACCAAAAGCATGCAGGCAGCACGCGTTGAAAAACGCTAACAGACTCAAGGCCTTTTCACACTGCACTTAGCGGACTGCAGCGCGCTGCCGACAAAACCATTCATTATGTGCTACAACGGCGAAACCAAAATGCACCGTGTCACGTCACGTCGCTCATGAGGGGTGTTACCCAATCGTGGCGCCAGGCTTGGAACAGAAAAACGCTCAATTCTGGAGCAGCGCTGATGTGACACCGGACAGAGCGATCATGAGGAAAGGGGGTTGGCAGAGTAACTTCAGGACAAATGAGAAATAAAATGGGGTAACCTTTACACCCAGCGGGCAAACCCTCACGGCTTATTCCTGGTCGGCCTCTAAGCCACCACTTCCAAATATAGACAAGTTTGCACTGGGGCACTGCATCCCCACACCGTGCCCCATGGAAAACACCAAGTAGACCAAGTGCAGTGTGGAAAGTCCTCATAGGGGAGGACTGATAAGTGCTTGGGTTGCCGCGGACTCACTTGCATGATGAACTCCCGACGCCGCGGCAGCCCTCTCTCCGTCACCATGCTGTATTCAGGCTCCTTCTCCTTCTTGGCCTGTTGGATCTGAGCCAGACGGCTGATGGGATTCATTCCCTGGCCGTATTCCGGGCTGGTCTGCAGCTGTGGGCACCACGCGTGAGACTGACTTGCATTCATTTCCATTTAACACTTTTTTTTCATCTTGAAGAATGTCGTCACAGCCTTGAAGCAATGCAAGTATACAGTAACTACACTACTTGGCAGAGGTTTCCCATTTAGTGGATTTAGGATAACCGCCACATTTAGGCCATGGTTAATGGAGGCATTTATAAAATAAATAAATAAATAAATAAATAAAATCGGTTCCCCAAATGTCCTTTTTGAACTGTTACATGTGGAACATTTCAGGAGTACCTTAATAATGGATTTGGTTTTCTTCTTGATGCGTGGCAGCGTCTTCTCCATGCTGGGTATATGAGGTAGCCTCTTCAAGTCGCCGAGCACAGCGGCAGCTGCCAACCTCTTTGCGATTTTTTTACTCTTCCCCTCGCCCTCTCCAGTGAACTCTCCCACTGCAACGCGCACCACAAAGCTCTTGATGTGCGGCGGACCTTCTTCTTTTAACACCTGGTTAACGGAGTGATGTCAACAGATGGGAAATGCCCAGCCAACATGTTGCTAATGAGCCTTCAGTTAAAATGGGCGATACCTCAAAATTTACAGGGAGGTTGCGCTTCAGTGCAATCTCAAACACTTGACTAATTTCTGACTTGTTGAGGTTCTCTTCTTCAGGCTCTTCGTTCACCTGAGATAGAGAGAGAGAGAGAAAAAGCAATGAATATCGATTCAATTGGTCAACAGGAATAGTGAGTGCAAGCCTCTCACCTCTGGCATTTGCTGCAATATGGGCTCCCTCTGCAGCACTTTCAGGGCCTTGATGGCGGCGTCCTGCTTGGCGAGCTGCCGCGTGCGTCCCTTCCCGATAAACTGCTGGCCTCCAATGGAAAGTTCCATGTGGTAGATCATTGGTCCCATGGGGGCAAATGGGTAGTAGTAACTGGAAGCACAATTCACGATGCATTTTTAAAAAAAACAAATTCAATAATCGACAGTCGAATGAAACTGAAAATGGGCCAAACGTACTGTTGCATCGAACGCTGATAGGGCCCCGCGACACGGACACCATAACTCATGTGTGGCGGTCTCATTGGGTATTGGTCGATGGGTTTGTATATGGGCTTTTTACTAAGTTTTGAGCACAATGCGTTCAACTCCATGATTTGAATCATACCATCTGCCACATACAAGAAAAGCAAGATTGAGCATTAGAGCAAACGATTTATCTGCCATGAGAGTACCGGGAGGCACTGACCTGAGTTCTTGCCTATGTTGCGTGGTGTCCTGATGGTGGGCTTTGGAAGTACAGTCTCAGCCAGGGCAGACGTAGCAGCGGAATGCTGAGCCTTCTTGATGCTGGTCCCCTCGGCATCCCAGTGCTGATCTCCCAGGGTGAGCCGCACTGAGAAAATCTGATGGGGACAAGGTACATCCGTAAGCTCTCCCTTCATACGAGAATAATCAAGAAATGAAGTGAAAAATTCTCCCAACATACTTTGGAGTGAGCCGGTCCTTGCTCACTCAGTAGCTTATATTCAGGTTGGAGCTTGTTGAAACGGGCTAACTCATTCACCAAACACATGGGGGTCTTCTCTTTAGGGTTTGCCATGTTAGATACTGGAAAATCCCCCCCAAAAATTCAGCATCTTAAAAAAAACTTCAGAAATGGCCTAATAGTAACGCAGCGAACACAGTGGAACAGTGGATTTTGAAGTCATAAATATTCTTGAATTTGTCCATCTTCGAAGCATACTTGAATTGGAGTTTTAGGGGAGTTAAAGTATACCACAAAACTATTGAATTTAACCTTCGACCTTAGATTGTTGAGGATTAAAGGCTTCTTGGCATACGTTTTTTTCCCCTTTGGATTTTTCATGATGGATATTCCCAAATGCCTCAATAAGAAGTGAAGGAAAATATTACGTCAAATTTTAAAATGTCAAAAATCACATAATCAATCTTGTGTTTATTTCATGGATCACTTCAAACAAAAGTACAACTTTGTGAGCAAACAGCGAGCAAACAAACACACCTGTGATGGTACTGTAGGGAGTGGCTGAGCCCGCAGGGAGAGCTGAGCTCCTGACGGGCTGGCCGGCGCTCTCCGACGCCAATGTGCTCGTAGCGCAGGGGATGCTGAAAGATGGCCTCAGCTGAGGCTGCCCCAGTTGCCGTGGGGCAGGGGCAGCGGGCATGGGACTCGCCGGACAATGGAAATGGAGCTGAGACATCCCTGCTGCTCTGGGTTTATCAGCGGGGGGGCTTTGATTGGAAACTTTTCAGTGTAGCAATGATAGGGGAACTGTTGATAGACAAGAAGATAGGTTAGAACCGTTGTACAAATGAGAAACAAGATCACAGTAGAAACCTCTCGCGTAAAACTAGGGTGCACAAGAGCATTTGATTCTTGAAACGAATATACCGATAATCTTAAACCTTTATATTGGAACTGTAGGGAAAGCTCCCAAAACATTTAACCTAATCACATTTTTAATGTATGATAAAACTGTACAACCATCAATTTTAATTGGCTAATTCAAGTTTGTCAGCAGCAGTGACTTTTAACTGCTGCTAGGAAACGGACAACATGAATGGAATCCCTATCACAGGGTCTCATTTAAAAAATAAACAAATGAACAAATGCAGCAACAGTGCTCTCCAAATCAGTGTCTGAAATCGGCAGCACTTTTTCCTCAGCATGTGTGCAAGATGGAGAAATAAACAAGCGAGGTCTATAAACTTTCTCACTGCTGGCAAACTTCCAGACACAAGCAGGGTCATCTGGAAATATTTTGCCTGTATGGCCGACAGCCTGTAGCAAGCTGACAGAGATGGCAAAGCCTAATACTGTATTAAGTTGAATTAATAAAAATAAAGCGAATGTGAAGCTTTTTCTCAGCTATTATTGCACTGCTTTTACTGATGTTTAGGTTTTTGCCGTGGTATGGTTTCAGGACTGGTATTGAGAGGTACTTTTTGCAGACATATCATGGGAGTCTGAATTTTGGTATTGTAACACTACTAATCACCTGCATGGATTGGTGCAATTTAATGCTGGGGAAAAAATGTTTCAAAGCTCGTGTGACGCCACTGGATGTGGTCAAGGATGCACTTCAGTTGCTTTCTTCCCACGAGCGGTAAGAGAATGCACATTCATTTCAGACCTGCTATCCGCTTCAACTTACGTCCCAGCCACGGCACTCGCAGACGTACAAACCCAGACTGACTAATTTGAGCAGGTTCTCTTTCATCTTTGCTCATGTCACAACCGCCAATCATCAAGCCTGCCCGTAACAGCCAATACGGTTACAGACATTACACTACCCTCCCCTTTACAAAAGCCTTGTCTCTGAGGGCAACAACACCACACACACACACACACACACACACACACACACACACACACACACACACACACACACACACACACACACACACACACACACACACACACACACACACACACACAAACAAAATCCCAAATCTCAACTCTTTCTGCCTCTATCTCTGTGTTGTAAATTATTAAGTGTGGCTGTTAGGAGCGGGCCTGATTACTGGCACTTGTCAGAATCAGCAAAGATGAAAGAGCAACGCTAGGAAATTGGCCCAAGTAAGCGACAGGGCGTGAGTCGTAGCCAATAGCAGCTCTGGAATGAATATGCATCGTTAATAATCGTGGGAATAAAACAACTGCGACAACCTTGACCACATATGAGGGTATTTCGTTGTAAGAAGCTGAGAAAACGCAAGACAGTTATGAAGGAGATGAGATGTCATAGAATGCGGACGACATGTGGGCTGGAAAATTGAATTTTCAATAAGCAGTACTTGAAGTGGCGTGGCTACAAGTAAAGCCAGAAAATCCAACTAAATTGTGTCGACCTTTTGAATCTTAACACTTGATACATTTTACACCATTGCAGTGCAACATATGAACACACATGAACGGAGAATGACTGGAATTCCACGCGGTTTTAAATTGTCACGCCATCCATCGTTTAGGCGCACACATACTTAATGGTTTCCCCTCAAACTTCTTTTTCTCAGCAGATGTGCACAAATGGGAGTGGTTCAAGTCGAATTTGTTTCCCGAAAAAGCTCTATTAACTACCTGTATACACTAACACACAAACCCTTCGTGGGTGATAGAACTGAAATTTGTTGACTTCGGCTATATTTTAACTAATTGAGTAGGGGGGCTACACAGCGATCTCGCCAGAAAACCTTTCAAATGCAATTTAGATTAATTGCATTTGAAACGTCCTTGCACAAACATGAATTACATGACAAGAATTACATATTGAGTCTGTGTAGAAATAAGGCCGCCGGGTGAGTGGTGCTCTGCTCTCCATACAGACCACATCCGAGATAACTAGCGTCCTTTGCTAATGCAGGTAACCACTTCAGACCCTTTGTCTAATGTGGAATTTATCACATTAAAACGCAAGTCAATTGCTTCGACGCAAGGATGAACAACCATCCTAAAAGCTAAATCAGCTGACATTTTTCCCCACACAGGTAAGAGAGTATTCTCCGTTTTCTCCCCATCAGAGATCCGATGAAAGTGCTAGCTTTGCTACATTAGCCTCGAAGAAGTCTGTACAATACAAAGCCTCACCTTTGCGTTCTCCTGTCAGGTTTGAAGCCGCTCAATAGGACACACTGGTTAGGTGTGTTAAGTTACTAAATGGCCACTTTCAAGGGCTCATTTATGTAATTTTTAAATCAAATCGTGGGCGGTGGACAAGCATACATGGGAGAGACAGGGCAAACACTAAAGAGAATGGTTCGATGTTGAGACGGCTTCAGGACGTGACGTAATGTTAAGAGGAAACGTTACCAAAATAGAGCAGCCATGTGAGGCGAGACGCAACATCCCAAGCAGCGTCGGTAGTTTATTCAACCAACTATCATGTAATAAGACTTTATTAGATTTAAGATGTTATCTGCTAATATAACAATACAGGTGTCAAATATACTATGTAAACAACACATGGAGATTTTTTCCCCCAACCCAATTTTTATTTCAGTTTAATGCTGGACCATTTCACACATTTTGTTTCCCAGCACGTGTGCTTTAAACTGTAGTCAGCTTTACAGATGTCATGGTGCTGTGGTAATGACAACTTATGACAGAAGAGGCTTCTGCCCCCCATCAGCCCCTCTCCTGAACATTTCAACACTCTTATTTTAAACTTCATTGCCAGGTTTACAAATAGTACGTCTCCTGTGAAAAAGACAACCATGACACATGAGGGTGGAAAATGTCAAAGAAGAGGTACAGTAGTACGGTGGAGCCACTTTCCTGTTCTCAAAGAAGGGGAGGGGTCTAATTGAGGTGTGATGTTCATTTATTCCAGTGGAGTAAGGCATCCATTTGAGGAAATCTTGTACATTTGCGTTCCACTCGCCACAGCAACAAATGCCGTACTCATCATTAAATAGTATTTATAAGTTCATTTTAACAGTACCAATAAGCCAAAACACTTGTTTTGAAGCAAAATTAATCAGCAGAGTAAAAAAAATGAAAATGCACAAACAACGATTTAGCTCATCATAATTACTAATAAATATAAAATTGGTTAGCGATTGCTATAAAATATTGCTTCTAGCATCTACAGTTCCTTTCCAAGTTCAAGACTACGGTGTGGTTAGAAGTGGTGTGAGCCCTACACGTCACATGTTGTATGCTTGACAAATGTTTAGAGAGTCCCTCAGCATCAGGTCACGCAGACGCCACAACGCGTCCGCCATTGTGGAATGGGCTCCTTTGCTCTTCAACCAGTGAGTCGGCAGTCGGCTCTCTTGCTCTTTGGTCATGTGAGTGTCTCGCTTTTTAGCTGTTTTGGAGACAAGGTTGGGATTCGAGTGATTAAGGCAGGATTTCTAATGCATAATTCAAGTGATACAATTGGGATATGGTTCAATGCAGTGTAATGGGGGAGAAGAGGGCAAAAAATAAAAAGCATGGAATCGGTATAGTCAGGTTGGAATCAGGCCTCCATCGGATGTGGCTGAAAATCTGATGCGTATTAGACATGCAAGTTTTTTTTTTAAATTGTTATAGTTTTATCCCTCTGACATGTTCAATGATTTTTGGAAATCATTAGAACAGTTAACACAGCCATCTTAGATTTGTGTCGAAAGGTACATGCAAATACAGTGATACCTCACGCTGACAAACGCTTAAGCTCACGAACTTTTCGCCTCAAGAACATTAAATTCGCGAGCATATAGTCTCTGCCGACGAACTACTTTTCGACGGACGAACCAAACCAAGCGGTCGAACAGCGCCACGGTGGCGGCCACGAGAAGCTGACGCACGCTCACGGCGTCCCAGTTCGTCATCCCCTTTCTTTGAGGGCGGACGTTGTTTGTGTTTGATAGACATTTTGAACTATATTGAGTGTGCTTTTGCTATTATGGGACCGAAAAAGACCCCACCACAGGCTAGTGTTAAGCCTAAGAAGACATTAAAGAAAATTACGATCGAGCAGAAGGAGATCATTGAAAAACACGAACGAGGTGTGCGTTTGTGTGACTTAGCGTCCCAGTACCAGTACGCTAACACGCAACAGGTGTCAATTAAGAGGTTTTTAGTCAGCAAAAAGGATAAAGAGTCTCCTTCTAAGAAGCAAAGAAGAGAAGCCACACCGGAGGTTGAGTTACCTACAGTCCTTATGGAAGGTGACTCTCCTTCCAAACAGTAACTCCCTCCCTCCCTCCTCCTCCCACTCCATTCCATCAAGCCATCAACTACCATCACAAAGGTAAATAAAACGACTTTATTATACAGTACAGTTTATTTCTTTAATTACAATACAATAGCACATTTATTATACATAAAATAAGGTATATTTTTGTGTAGTTTTAAGGTTTATTTAGTAGAAAATTATGTTTTATGGGGACCTGGGAACGGATAATTTTCATTTTAATGGTTTCTTATGGGAAATAAATGTTCGGAGGATGAACCTTTCGGCTTACACACACTTTCTGGGAACCAATTATGTTCGTGAGCAGAGGTATCACTGTAGTCAAAATCATTTGGAAGAAGTCGTCAAAAGTCGCATACTTTCGAACCTTTCAGTGTCTGGTCCCACTTGCTGACCGTGCTGGAGTCCGAATTCAAGCCCTCAATATACTTCAGGTAGGCCTCCGAGTGCAGCACCCTCTGAGTCTTCGGCGGTGGTGCGACAAACATGGGCGGGGTCTGGCCCTGTCCTGGGTAGGGTGGGGGAGCATGCTGTCCTGGGCTGAACATCCCTGGCTGAAATCGAAAGAAAAAGTGTTATTTTTTTAACTCGGAAATGTCATTCTATTAATATGAGTCTGTGGGAAAATTGCTGGTGGGACAACTTAATTTTGCTCACAGGTTGAACAACATATCACTAAAGCATCCACAGTTGTATAAATGCCAATAATTAAGAAAAGCATTATTACTATCAACATTTGAAGGTGTGCCTGAACGTTGTGGGGCAATAATCAACCTCTTTTACAGAGAAATCCTGCAAAAACTGCCGCATCGCATAAGATCTTCACATCACATGTTTCCGCCAGCAATGTAACATGCCACCACCAGATCACGAGATGCATGAAAAATTCTGCGCCCCTCCAAGTTATTTGTATGCAAATAAAGCCGCAAAATCTTTGCTCATCCACCTATACCAGCCGCGCATTGTGAATGCTCTTCTGCAAATGGCAGAAGGTACGCTTAATGTGTAAAATCATAATTTTTTAAGAAGTGATACTTTTTGGATGTTGTTTTGGTGGTGTGCCACAAGAATTTTCAACCAGTTTTGAGTTTCCTTCACACGGCAGGCCTTAGGAGCAGTGTAATATGGACAACTGTTTGTGCCTCACCTGCTGCATGAAGCCCCCTGGAGCAGGACTTCCTGGCATGCCGTTCACAGCAGCGCCCATCATGCCTATTAAAGAAGAATCGTTACTCTATGGCGAAGAACTACAACGGCGCTTGTACCCTTTAGAAGAAATCGGAAAAAAAAAGAATGTTCTAACGTACAGTGACCTCAGCTCAATGTTAGTAGCACCAGTGTTGTCACATGCGTCAGTACTGTGAATGGACAGTCTGTATGTGCCCCAACCCGTCACGTGGTGCAGATGAAGCCCACAAGTGATCAGGCGTGGCTGCCATAAGTAAACCCTTACCATGATGAAGCATGCCCGGGTACCCAGGCATACCACCTTGTTGGAGATGGTGAGGAGGTAGGTGGGGTCCCCCTGCTTGGTAAGGTGACATTGGGGCCACACTCAACAAACCCTCATGCGGGCCCTGCAAGGGCATGTAAGGTGGCCCGTAAGCTCCCATCATGCCTTGGGGGAAGAGGGCAAGGAGAGGATGACAACATATTCATGCATAAGTGACATGCAGCTGACTATGATGACATGCGCTACCATTACACACACTCAGCCCCTTTCACCCAGAGGCCTCATGAACACATGAGTATGGGCGGCAATCTCTTGAGCTATTTTTAAAAATTAATTTATTTTTAATTATTTTTAAAAAATCATTATTGAACAATCACCGTTAAATGTATCTGTAACTGTTAGGTAAAATAAATAGTTTCCACAATACTTTGGTTTGAACTGCAAACAACGTTTGGGGAGTTTGAAGGGGACAGTGAATACCGTATATATTTGCCATCTGGAAAATAGCACCAAGCCAAATTATAGCACAATCACTCCATTTGCTATCGCATATTTATTTGCGCCTTGATAAACATTTTATCAACGAGGATATACTCATAACCAGCGATAATACGACAAATTGAAGGATTACGTCAAGTATTAAAAACTGTGAGCCTAAAAGTGACCACCAGAATTTTTAAAACATTACATTTGTCAAATGTCCACTTTAAAAATAAAAAAATAAAAATCATCAAGGGCCTCCTAATGAAAAACTACAAGCTCTGTGCGTGAAAGGGAGTAGAGTAATAAATGAGTGTTAGCAGGCAAAACAAGAATGGAAGATTTACAGTCAAAAAGGTTATTCATGCAATGTCACAGTCATGCGGTTGTAAACAAGAAGCTAGTGATAATAAAGGTGTTAAATGTTAAACAATTAAAAAAAAAAACACCAAAAAACACCAAGATGCTTTTGCACGGATGCATTGTTTCTCAAGGTTAAAGACGTTTTAAATCATCCTGTCTCATTTTCTTGCTGCCGTGTGGTCAAACACTCGTGCTGTGTCTGAGAGGGGTTACCTGACATAGGTGTCATGGTCTGGTTTATCATGCCCAAAGTGCTAGGCGAAGGCACGACCCCATCAGTGACCCTAAGGGGTACCTGATCTCGGGACGCTTGCTTCAGGGCTGGCCTATCCCGCTCCTGTTGCTCCACGATTTTGGCTGCCCGTTCTGTGATAAAACGCAAATGGTCACGTCTTGACCACAATTCAGGATCAGAAGTTGACGCAATCTCCTGCGGGTTCACCTTCATAGTCTGCTTTCTTGACGGCTTCGAGGTTCCTCCATTCAGTTCCCACCAGACGACTCAGTTCACCGAAAGAAAAGTCAGGGTGTCGAGCTTTGATGACTGCCCGCATCTCGCTGCTGAATAGGATGTAGCCGCTCATGTTGATCTTCCTTTTGGCGCCTTCCTTCTTTGACAAGCCTTTAATCTTTGGTGTGGACTGCAATTACAAAGACAGTGTTTTCGGCAGTTTAATGTGTACTTCTAGATAGGAGAGAAAATATTGGCATATTTTGTTGGCTGAGGTCCGTGAATGCATACCTGAGAAGGTGTGTAAGGCATGCCGTCCATATCGCTGGTGAGAGGTCTGGATCTGAGGCATTGAAGGCGTTTCCATGCCCTCATCATCATCGTCCATCTCATCCATGTCGTCATCTCCATCCTCTACATCTGCTAGTTTCACCTCAAGCTCGTCGATCTTCTTATTCAAAAAAGGAGACGCTTCCTTCTGTGGAACTATTAATTTCCTGCAGACGACAACTCAATACATTCAGCCTTGTACCGACCAGTTGTGCTTTGAATCACTACCGCTTTGTAAAAATGGACTCGCCTGAAATAATAGACCTCGTCCTCCGCCACTTTAGAGGAGTATGAGAAGCGCTTCAGCCCCTTGAACTTTTTCACCTGTTTCTCAGAGTCTATGTAGCGGCTCTCGCAAAGAAGATTATCCTCTTCTGCAACCTCCGTAGGTCTGCATGACAGGTAGTCTTTGAATGAGGACACCATGCATTTGCCTGAGACGACAAACACAAGGTCGATAAGCAAAACGATTAAAAGGGAAAACTGGCACATGATTGATAGACTGTCTGTCAGGAATGAGTACAGCACCTATAACACATGTCATGGGCAACGTCTCCTCCAGGTGACTCAGAAACACTTCTCTCTTGTAAAACATCTTTGTGGGCTCATTTAGGTTTTTGCCGTGGTATGGTTTCAGGACTGGTATTGAGAGGTACTTTTTGCAGACATATCATGGGAGTCTGAATTTTGGTATTGTAACACTACTAATCACCTGCATGGATTGGTGCAATTTAATGCTGGGGAAAAAATGTTTCAAAGCTCGTGTGACGCCACTGGATGTGGTCAAGGATGCACTTCAGTTGCTTTCTTCCCACGAGCGGTAAGAGAATGCACATTCATTTCAGACCTGCTATCCGCTTCAACTTACGTCCCAGCCACGGCACTACAAACCCAGACTGACTAATTTGAGCAGGTTCTCTTTCATCTTTGCTCATGTCACAACCGCCAATCATCAAGCCTGGCCGTAACAGCCAATACGGTTACAGACATTACACTACCCTCCCCTTTACAAAAGCCTTGTCTCTGAGGGCAACAACACACACACACACACACACACACACACACACACACACACACACACACACACACACACACACACACACACACACACACACACACACACACACACACACACGCACACAAACAAAATCCCAAATCTCAACTCTTTCTGCCTCTATCTCTGTGTTGTAAATTATTAAGTGTGGCTGTTAGGAGCGGGCCTGATTACTGGCACTTGTCAGAATCAGCAAAGATGAAAGAGCAACGCTAGGAAATTGGCCCAAGTAAGCGACAGGGCGTGAGTCGTAGCCAATAGCAGCTCTGGAATGAATATGCATCGTTAATAATCGTGGGAATAAAACAACTGCGACAACCTTGACCACATATGAGGGTATTTCGTTGTAAGAAGCTGAGAAAACGCAAGACAGTTATGAAGGAGATGAGATGTCATAGAATGCGGACGACATGTGGGCTGGAAAATTGAATTTTCAATAAGCAGTACTTGAAGTGGCGTGGCTACAAGTAAAGCCATAAAATCCAACTAAATTGTGTCGACTTTTTGAATCTTAACACTTGATACATTTTACACCATTGCAGTGCAACATATGAACACACATGAACGGAGAATGACTGGAATTCCACGCGGTTTTAAATTGTCACGCCATCCATCGTTTAGACGCACACATACTTAATGGTTTTCCCTCAAACAAAGTCCTACTTCTTTTTCTCAGCAGATGTGCACAAATGGGAGGGGTTCAAGTCTAATTTGTTTCCCGAAAAGCTCTATTAACTACCTGTATACACTAACACACAAACCCTTCGTGGGTGATAGAACTGAAATTTGTTGACTTCGGCTATATTTTAACTAATTGAGTAGGGGGGCTACACAGCGATCTCGCCAGAAAACCTTTCAAATGCAATTTAGATTAATTGCATTTGAAACGTCCTTGCACAAACATGAATTACATGACAAGAAATACATATTGAGTCTGTGTAGAAATAAGGCCGCCGGGTGAGTGGTGCTCTGCTCTCCATACAGACCACATCCGAGATAACTAGCGTCCTTTGCTAATGCAGGTAACCACTTCAGACCCTTTGTCTAATGTGGAATTTATCACATTAAAACGCAAGTCAATTGCTTCGACGCAAGGATGAACAACCATCCTAAAAGCTAAATCAGCTGACATTTTTCCCCACACAGGTAAGAGAGTATTCTCCGTTTTCTCCCCATCAGAGATCCGATGAAAGTGCTAGCTTTGCTACATTAGCCTCGAAGAAGTCTGTACAATACAAAGCCTCACCTTTGCGTTCTCCTGTCAGGTTTGAAGCCGCTCAATAGGACACACTGGTTAGGTGTGTTAAGTTACTAAATGGCCACTTTCAAGGGCTCATTTATGTAATTTTTAAATCAAATCGTGGGCGGTGGACAAGCATACATGGGAGAGACAGGGCAAACACTAAAGAGAATGGTTCGATGTTGAGACGGCTTCAGGACGTGACGTAATGTTAAGAGGAAACGTTACCAAAATAGAGCAGCCATGTGAGGCGAGACGCAACATCCCAAGCAGCGTCGGTAGTTTATTCAACCAACTATCATGTAATAAGACTTTATTAGATTTAAGATGTTATCTGCTAATATAACAATACAGGTGTCAAATATACTATGTAAACAACACATGGAGATTTTTTCCCCCAACCCAATTTTTATTTCAGTATAATGCTGGACCATTTCACACATTTTGTTTCCCAGCACGTGTGCTTTAAACTGTAGTCAGCTTTACAGATGTCATGGTGCTGTGGTAATGACAACTTATGACAGAAGAGGCTTCTGCCCCCCATCAGCCCCTCTCCTGAACATTTCAACACTCTTATTTTAAACTTCATTGCCAGGTTTACAAATAGTACGTCTCCTGTGAAAAAGACAACCATGACACATGAGGGTGGAAAATGTCAAAGAAGAGGTACATTAGTACGGTGGAGCCACTTTCCTGTTCTCAAAGAAGGGGAGGGGTCTAATTGAGGTGTGATGTTCATTTATTCCAGTGGAGTAAGGCATCCATTTGAGGAAATCTTGTACATTTGCGTTCCACTCGCCACAGCAACAAATGCCGTACTCATCATTAAATAGTATTTATAAGTTCATTTTAACAGTACCAATAAGCCAAAACACTTGTTTTGAAGCAAAATTAATCAGCAGAGTAAAAAAAATGAAAATGCACAAACAACGATTTAGCTCATCATAATTACTAATAAATATAAAATTGGTTAGCGATTGCTATAAAATATTGCTTCTAGCATCTACAGTTCCTTTCCAAGTTCAAGACTAAGGTGTGGTTAGAAGTGGTGCGAGCCCTACACGTCACATGTTGTATGCTTGACAAATGTTTAGAGAGTCCCTCAGCATCAGGTCACGCAGACGCCACAACGCGTCCGCCATTGTGGAATGGGCTCCTTTGCTCTTCAACCAGTGAGTCGGCAGTCGGCTCTCTTGCTCTTTGGTCATGTGAGTGTCTCGCTTTTTAGCTGTTTTGGAGACAAGGTTGGGATTCGAGTGATTAAGGCAGGATTTCTAATGCATAATTCAAGTGATACAATTGGGATATGGTTCAATGCAGTGTAATGGGGGAGAAGAGGGCAAAAAATAAAAAGCATGGAATCGGTATAGTCAGGTTGGAATCAGGCCTCCATCGGATGTGGCTGAAAATCTGATGCGTATTAGACATGCAAGTTTTTTTTTTTAATTGTTATAGTTTTATCCCTCTGACATGTTCAATGATTTTTGGAAATCATTAGAACAGTTAACACAGCCATCTTAGATTTGTGTCGAAAGGTACATGCAAATACAGTGATACCTCCCGCTGACAAACGCTTAAGCTCACGAACTTTTCGCCTCAAGAACATTAAATTCGCGAGCATATAGTCTCTGCTGACGAACTACTTTTCGACGGACGAACCAAACCAAGCGGTCGAACAGCGCCACGGTGGCGGCCACGAGAAGCTGACGCACGCTCACGGCGTCCCAGTTCGTCATCCCCTTTCTTTGAGTGCGGACGTGGTTTGTGTTTGATAGACATTTTGGACCATATTGAGTGTACTTTTGCTATTATGGGACCGAAAAAGACCCCACCACAGGCTAGTGTTAAGCCTAAGAAGACATTAAAGAAAATTACGATCGAGCAGAAGGAGATCATTGAAAAACACGAACGAGGTGTGCGTTTGTGTGACTTAGCGTCCCAGTACCAGTACGCTAACACGCAACAGGTGTCAATTAAGAGGTTTTTAGTCAGCAAAAAGGATAAAGAGTCTCCTTCTAAGAAGCAAAGAAGAGAAGCCACACCGGAGATTGAGTTACCTACAGTCCTTATGGAAGGTGACTCTCCTTCCAAACAGTAACTCCCTCCCTCCCTCCTCCTCCCACTCCATTCCATCAAGCCATCAACTACCATCACAAAGGTAAATAAAACGACTTTATTATACAGTACAGTTTATTTCTTTAATTACAATACAATAGCACATTTATTATACATAAAATAAGGTATATTTTTGTGTAGTTTTAAGGTTTATTTAGTAGAAAATTATGTTTTATGGGGACCTGGGAATGGATAATTCTCATTTTAATGGTTTCTTATGGGAAATAAATGTTCGGAGGACGAACCTTTCGGCTTACACACACTTTCTGGGAACCAATTATGTTCGTGAGCAGAGGTATCACTGTAGTCAAAATCATTTGGAAGAAGTCGTCAAAAGTCGCATACTTTCGAACCTTTCAGTGTCTGGTCCCACTTGCTGACCGTGCTGGAGTCCGAATTCAAGCCCTCAATATACTTCAGGTAGGCCTCCGAGTGCAGCACCCTCTGAGTCTTCGGCGGTGGTGCGACAAACATGGGCGGGGTCTGGCCCTGTCCTGGGTAGGGTGGGGGAGCATGCTGTCCTGGGCTGAACATCCCTGGCTGAAATCGAAAGAAAAAGTGTTATTTTTTTAACTCGCAAATGTCATTCTATTAATATGAGTCTGTGGGAAAATTGCTGGTGGGACAACTTAATTTTGCTCACAGGTTGAACAACATATCACTAAAGCATCCACAGTTGTATAAATGCCAATAATTAAGAAAAGCATTATTACTATCAACATTTGAAGGTGTGCCTGAACGTTGTGGGGCAATAATCAACCTCTTTTACAGAGAAATCCTGCAAAAACTGCCGCATCGCATAAGATCTTCACATCACATGTTTCCGCCAGCAATGTAACATGCCACCACCAGATCACGAGATGCATGAAAAATTCTGCGCCACTCCAAGTTATTTGTATGCAAATAAAGCCGCAAAATCTTTGCTCATCCACCTATACCAGCCGCGCATCGTGAATGCTCTTCTGCAAATGGCAGAAGGTACGCTTAATGTGTAAAACCATCATTTTTTTAAGAAGCGATACTTTTTGGACGTTGTTTTGGTGGTGTGCCACAAGAATTTTCTACCAGTTTTGAGTTTCCTTCACACGGCAGGCAGCAGAGTAAAAAAATGAAAATGCACAAACAACGATTTAGTGTGTGTTATATGGACAACTGTTTGTGCCTCACCTGCTGCATGAAGCCCCCTGGAGCAGGACTTCCTGGCATGCCGTTCACAGCAGCGCCCATCATGCCTATTAAAGAAGAATCGTTACTCTATGGCGAAGAACTACAACGGCGCTTGTACCTTTTAGAAGAAATCGGAAAAAAAAAGAATGTTCTAACGTACAGTGACCTCAGCTCAATGTTAGTAGCACCAGTGTTGTCACATGCGTCAGTACTCTGAATGGACAGTCTGTATGTGCCCCAACCCGTCACGTGGTGCAGATGAAGCCCACAAGTGATCAGGCGTGGCTGCCATAAGTAAACCCTTACCATGATGAAGCATGCCCGGGTACCCAGGCATACCACCTTGTTGGAGATGGTGAGGAGGTAGGTGGGGTCCCCCTGCTTGGTAAGGTGACATTGGGGCCACACTCAACAAACCCTCATGCGGGCCCTGCAAGGGCATGTAAGGTGGCCCGTAAGCTCCCATCATGCCTTGGGGGAAGAGGGCAAGGAGAGTATGACAACATATTCATGCATAAGTGACATGCAGCTGACTATGATGACATGCGCTACCATTACACACACTCAGCCCCTTTCACCCAGAGGCCTCATGAACACGCGAGTATGGGCGGCAATCTCTTGAGCTATTTTTAAAAATTAATTTATTTTTAATTATTTTTAAAAAATCATTATTGAACAATCACCGTTAAATGTATCTGTAACTGTTAGGTAAAATAAATAGTTTCCACAATACTTTGGTTTGAACTGCAAACAACGTTTGGGGAGTTTGAAGGGGACAGTGAATACCGTATATATTTGCCATCTGGAAAATAGCACCAAGCCAAATTATAGCACAATCACTCCATTTGCTATCGCATATTTATTTGCGCCTTGATAAACATTTTATCAACGAGGATATCCTCATAACCAGCGATAATACGACAAATTGAAGGATTGGCGTCAAGTATTAAAAACTGTGAGCCTAAAAGTGACCACCAGAATTTTTAAAACATTACATTTGTCAAATGTCCACTTTAAAAATAAAAAACTAAAATAATCAAGGGCCTCCTAATGAAAAACTACAAGCTCTGTGCGTGAAAGGGACTAGAGTAATAAATGAGTGTTAGCAGGCAAAACAAGAATGGAAGATTTACAGTCAAAAAGGTTATTCATGCAATGTCACAGTCATGCGGTTGTAAACAAGAAGCTAGTGATAATAAAGGTGTTAAATGTTAAACAATTAAAAAAAAAACCAACACCAAAAAACACCAAGATGCTTTTGCACGGATGCATTGTTTCTCAAGGTTAAAGATGCTTTAAATCATCCTGTCTCATTTTCTTGCTGCCGTGTGGTCAAACACTCGTGCTGTGTCTGAGAGGGGTTACCTGACATAGGTGTCATGGTCTGGTTTATCATGCCCAAAGTGCTAGGCGAAGGCACGACCCCCATCAGTGACCCTAAGGGGGTACCTGATCTCGGGGACGCTTGCTTCAGGGCTGGCCTATCCCGTTCCTGTTGCTCCACGATTTTGGCTGCCCGTTCTGTGATAAAACGCAAATGGTCACGTCTTGACCACAATTCAGGATCAGAAGTTGACGCAATCTCCTGCGGGTTCACCTTCATAGTCTGCTTTCTTGACGGCTTCGAGGTTCCTCCATTCAGTTCCCACCAGACGACTCAGTTCACCGAAAGAAAAGTCAGGGTGTCGAGCTTTGATGACTGCCCGCATCTCGCTGCTGAATAGGATGTAGCCGCTCATGTTGATCTTCCTTTTGGCGCCTTCCTTCTTTGACAAGCCTTTAATCTTTGGTGTGGACTGCAATTACAAAGACAGTGTTTTCGGCAGTTTAATGTGTACTTCTAGATAGGAGAGAAAATATTGGCATATTTTGTTGGCTGAGGTCCGTGAATGCATACCTGAGAAGGTGTGTAAGGCATGCCGTCCATATCGCTGGTGAGAGAGGTCTGGATCTGAGGCATTGAAGGCGTTTCCATGCCCTCATCATCATCGTCCATCTCATCCATGTCGTCATCTCCATCCTCTACATCTGCTAGTTTCACCTCAAGCTCGTCGATCTTCTTATTCAAAAAAGGAGACGCTTCCTTCTGTGGAACTATTAATTTCCTGCAGACGACAACTCAATACATTCAGCCTTGTACCGACCAGTTGTGCTTTGAATCACTACCGCTTTGTAAAAATGGACTCGCCTGAAATAATAGACCTCGTCCTCCGCCACTTTAGAGGAGTATGAGAAGCGCTTCAGCCCCTTGAACTTTTTCACCTGTTTCTCAGAGTCTATGTAGCGGCTCTCGCAAAGAAGATTATCCTCTTCTGCAACCTCCGTAGGTCTGCATGACAGGTAGTCTTTGAATGAGGACACCATGCATTTGCCTGAGACGACAAACACAAGGTCGATAAGCAAAACGATTAAAAGGGAAAACTGGCACATGATTGATAGACTGTCTGTCAGGAATGAGTACAGCACCTATAACACATGTCATGGGCAACGTCTCCTCCAGGTGACTCAGAAACACTTCTCTCTTGTAAAACATCTTTGTGGGCTCATGCGCAGTCTCCTCTGGGTGAATGAAGATGGGCCCAAAGAAGAAAGTGGTTCCATTCTGCACCCAAAGCTTCTCCAACCTACACCCCAATCGAAGAGAGAGCGATGGTCAATAGTGACACACACGCAAGCAGATAAATAAAAACTAAAATATTGAAACAGTTTTACCTGGCAATCCGATGCTTGGAAAGGCCATGTGACTGGATGTAAACGCAGTCCCCGACTTTGAACCACAATTTGTTGTAGCGCAACTGTTCGTAGTACTGCCAGCCCGGGTCTGCACCGCTCACCTCCATGGGGACATCCTCCCTCTCCTAGAAGATTAAATATAAACACTCATGACTTAATAGCCCTTCTCTTTCATACCTCAGGCTAAATAGCTCGCAATCTGTCAAATACATACAGCCACTTCACTAAGTCCAGTGAACATTTGTCCTGAAAAATTTATGTGCCCCCCCCCTCTCTTTACACCCAGATTGTTCACAGATAAACGGAAGCAAACACGAGAAGCTAAAATCAATGTATTTAAATGTCTGTTGTGTCCCTTAAATTGTTCCTGTCATAACCTGACAGATAGGCTCAAGGTGGATGTTCGGCACTAATGCTAAAAGACTGCAGCATCGAGGAAAATCAAGACTTGTGGAAAGCTATGCAAAAAAAGGGAATATGAGTTACCTTTAGATTTAGCAGGAGCAGCCACATCAGCAAAAATAAAAAAATTAAACATTTTTTAAAAAGCTCAGATCTCAGAAACAGGAAAGTTAAAAGCTCACCTTGTCCACAAAACTGCTGCTGTCAACAAAGGAGATTTTCTCAAGTTTCTCCAGGTCTGGCTTAGCAAACACGGACGCAAAGCGGACGACGGGCAAGGGCACGTCTCGTGGGACATATTTGACGGGGCTTGGAGGCACGGCCCATATCTTGATCTTCTTGAACAGCTTGCACCGGGCGGTGTATCGGGATTCGCAAACATACACGTCCTCGGCTTTGAAGCCCTCCGGTTGGAGTTTGAAGTAATCCTGCATTTGTCAGACAAGCCTCATGAGTGGCTTCAGCAGGAATCAAGAGGGAATTCTCTTAGCGTTTCAGGCTTACCTTCACAAACATGACGACACATTTGCCCAAGACTTTACTAAAGGACACTCTGTTGTAGTAGTCACTCTTGAAGGCCTCGTTTTCCAAGAACTTGCGAGTGGCCATGTGGAAGGTTTCTCTCGGCCTGTAAAACCAGCAGCCATAGAGCCACTTCTCACCTGCATACATACAAACAAAATGAAATTAGCTAGTGGATTTTTAAAAAGTCTATACGTGTTCAAACGTCAGTTTTTGGGGTGATATATTAAACAAAGACCAAAATAAAACATTTCAAAAATCCTTTGTCTGATTTTTTTTTTACATCAGGAAAAAAATTGGCATTTGAGCAGATATGTGTAGACTTCCCATAGACATTGTGTGTCGATCACATTCATTTTATGGTCCCAAAAGGATTGATTAAAAAAAAATGGAGTAACCTTGGTCATCCTCCCAAAGACGCTCAACCAAGACGATGTGAGGCTTCAAGTTGGCCTCTGATGGCTGCACATAGACATACTCCCCCACCTGGTAGGTGGTGCTCTCAAAGGTGCATTGCTGCTGGTACGTGAGATCTGTATGCGACTCAGGCCGCCATACTTCACTTGTCAGGTTCTTCTCCTTTAAACCTTTTTTTTTTTTTTTTTTTTTTTTTTAAGGAGAACATGAAGAAAGAGCTTACTTTTGAGGATCAAATCAACATGCTGCCGATGTGTTCGTGTTGTGTCTCCCATACTTTTGCTCGGCTCGTCCTTGTCCTTATCCTCCTCAATTTCTTTGGGTATTTTCTCCCTCTTCTCCTGCTCCACGTCATTGTGCAAGTGTTTCAAGGTGTAGTTGAGTGCGGTGGTCTGTAGAATCTCTCCGTTCTTGCACAGCTCATCCCGGATCTTGATGAAAAACTGCTGCAGCTCCACTGCGTCGTCGAATACCTCAGAGTCGGTTCTGCAAAAGACAAATGAGGCAATAAGTCAGTCACCCGAGAGTCACTTACAGAACACAATTACAGCTATTTTTTCTAATCTTTCTTTTCCCATCAATTAGGTAGCTTCATCTGCAGGATATCTGAAGAACAGTTCACGAAATGATTTCAATATATTCTATGCACGTAACAACTCTCGACCACATGACCAGACTGAAAAACAAAATGATAATGTGTCTGATATTGTTCAGGGGAGGCCGGGCAAAATGGTGGAGGCGGGCAGTAGTTTGGGGACCACTGTGCTAAATTCTACATTAGATATAGATCTCTAGATTGATATTTCAATAAATTCTTTGGCCTGAAGAGATGTGAGCAAACATTTTGCTTTTGTTTGACAAATCCTAATTTGTCGAAAAGACAGCTCAGGAAAATGTACCTGTGCAGCCTCCTGGCCTTCTGCAGCACTTCAAACACATGCTCCTGGAAGACGTCTAGTCTCCTGTAGCGGCCACGCTCCACATTCCCTCTGATTATGTCAAAGTTTAGCGGAGGCTTCTCTGGGGTGTCTGGATCCATGGCGGGAATTTCGGCCAGCGAGTCACTGTAGCATCGGCCCTCTTCATCCTGGTGGCCGAGAACTGACACCAGCAGGTTCCGAATCATTTCACGCACCAGAGTTCCCACAGCAGGCGGTCCAGAATCCTCCCCTCCCTCCTGCTGCTTGCGTGTCTCCAGGAGCACCCGGTGCAGGACGAGAGCATCCCGGTAGATTAGCGATTCGGGCTCATTGTACATGCAAGCATTGTTGAACATGACAGTGAAGTCCTCCGCAAGGGACTCAACGTCCTGGTAGCGTCCCGCCGCCATGTGGCTGCGCAGGCGCTCCATGTCGATGGGTCGTTTGATGGTAGCATAGTAGTCGGGCAGCTCGGAGCGAGACGGCAGACGCAGGAAGATAGTGCTCAGCGGCGGCGCGCGGTCAGTGAAGTTGCGCACGGCGTCGTAGAGCTCGTTCAGCTTCTGCTGTAGCGGGGTGAGGTATTTGGTTTTCTTTGGAGAAATGCCACTCTTTCCTGGAAAAATACAGAAATACATGAAGAGTCAATGAAATCAGTCAACCAAAACAGCCTTGAGGGAATGCAGAGCCCAATGACCAGAGTTAGCTAACAGTTTCTGACATTGACTTTTGTTCTACTTATTGTAATTTATCTAGTGACATGTACAAACTAGATGTGCAAACAGACATGACGTATGACGGCCTATTAAGACTAAATGAACATGTTTACATACGGATTTAAAAACAAAACAAAAAAATAACACAAATAAAACCTACTCAGTTTTAATTTGGGAGAGCTCACATCCTCTTCATCCGGTGGCTGTCCCAACTCCTTGCGCTTATCTTTAAGTATCTTCTCCAGGATGTCAGCATCGTTGTACACCTATGGCGAGACAATTTTTATTTTCATTTTTGATGAGAGCAACGATGACATTGATATTAAGAATTTCGTCCCGTGTACTTCACATCTCCTACCTGAGACCCTTCCTCGTTATAATGGCGGGCATTGCGGAACATCAACTTCATGTCATCCATCAGCGCTTCCTCCGTGGCGTAGCGCTCGGTGCGGACGTTGTTCTCAATGGTCTTCAGGTCCATAGGTTCCAGGATAACCTTGTAGTAGTCGGGGTAGTCCTTCTTGGATGGCTTGACCATAAAAAGATCGCAAAGGCGGCGACTGGTGCCCACTTCCCTGGCGTCCGTCACCGCAGCGTACAGGGCTTTCATTCGGTTCTTTTTAATATTTTTCTTGTGACTTCAAAAACAGAATGGAATCAAATGAGAAAACAGCAACACAAACCAATGGCTAAATGGTAGAGGTGGGGAGAAAATGACTTGATACCTTTTTCTCTTGGTACTGCCTGCATCAGATGACAGCAAACTGTCACCATCCTCATCGTCTCTTCTCTGAAGCTCCTTCTTTTTTGCCTGGAAAAAAAAAGTCAACACTGAATTATTAAGATCTTGCGCAAAACGAAACGCAGCACAAGGGAAGACACAATAAATTATTACCTGCAAAATCTGCTGAAGCCTGAGGGCCCGTTTATAAATGCTCGAGTTGGGCATGTTGTATCGCTTTGCATTCTCAAACATCAAAGTGAGGTCGGCATCCATTTGTTCCACATTTTCATATTCACCATTCTTCATCTTTGTCCTACAATTGAGGGAAAGAAATGCCACCAAAGAAAGGAAACTTATCCCTGTACAGGGGAGCCTTTGTTGACTACAGAGTTCTGTTCGTAGAGCACGAGCGTCACCTGAATTTGGAGTCGGAACACATCAGTGTGTCACGAATGAAAAACGGTGGTCATGGCAGTTAGAAGGAATGAGACAGAGAGCTACAAGGTACTTTTGAGGTCGACGGCGTCATTAAAATAAAAAAAAACAGACAAATGTAGTATCGAGTGTGTCTGCGAGAGTGAGTCAACGCACCATTGAGGTTTATTGTGCATTGTTTCCACCACTGAAATGTCTCGTGAGATATGTAGTAAACCAAAGACACCTTGAATTTGCTTCGAAATGCATTTGCAATCTGTACCTGATTTGTTGCAGACAAATGGTCTGTTTTATCTGCTGGTAATAGTCGGGATATTCCCTGCGTGAGGGCAGATTCTGGAAGGGTTCGGAAAACAGCTGGCCCTGGCTATTCCTCGCGCCTCGCACGGCTTCATAAAGCTGGAAGATGGGGTTGCTCATCTCCATGCTCGAACTCTGACTCTCAGCCTCCGACTCGCCTTCGTCATAGCACACAGAGCCTGCGGAACATTTGGCATGGTTGGATGCTCTTGTGGAAGGATTTTTTTTTTCAACTGTCGGTGCTGTCGGACACTTACCGGAGAGCACAGGGTCATCCTCGCTCTCAGAGCCATACTGAAGAGCTACGCTGACGCCAGAAAGTCGCTCTCCCTGACCAGATCTGCGATTTCTTATTAAGAGAAAAGAAGAAGGAAAAACTTGGCCCAGAGAATTACAACTCAACATTGATTCAAAAACTTTTAAGGAAAAGTCAATCAGATTTAAAATGATTCCGTCTGACTGGACACTAAGAGGCAAGACTGTAATATTCTAGATGCTGCATGCAAATACAGTATAGCGCATTTTTGCCTTGTGTGTAACATCCAACAGCAATTTTTTTGACAGAACTATTTTAATGCCATTGTTTGGAAATAAATACTAAATTACCTGATGCGAAGACTCGATTTAGTGGGTTCAGCGTGTTCCAGGTCCGTTTTCTTCTGGATGAACACTTTCTTTATGGTGTTTGCATCCTATAATATGACAACATATTGTTTCAACAACTTGATTGTTATGTGGCTCAGGAGTAAATTAAAAAATTAAATGCATAAAAAAGGGCATACCTTAAAAACCTGAGATCCGGGTTCATTGTATGTTTTAGCATTTTTGGCCATGAGGTCAATGTCCTTGCCCATGGCGGTGACACTTTTATAGTACCCCATCTGAGCAAGTGAGAAAAATGAAGAGGTTTTAAAAACGAATGCATTTTTTTTTCTAAATTGGGACAGCAGAGAGAACCAGGCACATATTTAGGTTTGGGCATGATTACTACCGGTAGTATGCAGGACAGGGTGTCCCCAAAAAAATTGTCATCATTTTGTGGTATATTAATGTAGCCAATTCTCACTCAAATTATTTCAATTTTTAACAAGGTGTGTAAAACCGGACTCAATTTAAGGTCGTGTGCTTATTTTTCTTTTGGGTAGCTACTGAAAAGGCATTGTGTGTATTTGAACATGCTTAAACTGAGCCAAACACCCGGCTTAGCTTTTTTCTTCTCCTTATGGGACTGGTTTACAGTTCCCTCTTTCTATAAGCTTAGGTGGCTAACCTCACTGAGGTGCTGGAGTATGTTACACAAAACATGCTTCAGCGCATTTGGCAGGAAAAGGACGTGTCGCATCAAAGGCGGTGCACATTCAGGTCATTCGTGAAACTTTGTCTGCTATATTTGAATATGTTGTTGGAATTTTGAAAATATTTAAATTTTTCAACATGAAGCCTCAGAAATTCCATTTCCCTTTTATAATTTTATTCAATATCAACATTTGTCCCCACAAAAATATTCACACATTATAATGTCATTTTTTTAAGTCAAGAAAAAACATTTAGTTATTTGCATTTCAGATCAAAATAAAACATTCAAGATTTCTAGGTTACGAACGGTGCAGCACAAGATAGCAAGTCAGCGTACTCGCCGTTTTTTATTTCTGTGACGAGTGGCCTTCAGTTGGCCAGTCATGAAAACTGCACGACAGTTGACTTGTGTTCGACCGCGTCACGCCTAAGGCGCGTTCGAACACGCAGGTTATGTCGCAGCTGTAGGAACGAGACTCTGTGCTAAAGAAAGCACCTCTTGTAGCGTGTAAGCTTGATTTGTGTCGCTCTCTTTCCAAGTTTATTTATGTATTTCTTGATTAAAATGGAGCATTAGAACAGAAGCCACAACTTTTTGGAAGAAAGGGATAAATGTAGCTACCTGTATTCTTTGAGCGATTGTTCTCAGATCAATGGGATCCTTTATCACAGCATAGTAGTCCGGGTAATGCTATCAAAGAAACCGAAAATGACATTAGACATTACAGTTACATTGACTTTGAAACAAAGAAATCATTTGGGAAATCAATCAATCCTTACCACTTTGGAAGGCAACTTCTCAAAGAGTTTACTGACCACATGACCGGAGGGGTCAGTGTACAAAACCACCGCGGCTAGGAGTTGCTCTAACACTTCCTTTAAACTGCTGGAGGACGCCTGGGGACCATGATAAAAATAATAATAAAATGCCATTACCACTAGTTGGTCTGAAGCTCAGTTTTACCGCGTATGACATAGATATTAACAACAGAAATGTATGTTTGCTTTAAATTTGGACAGTGAATACATGCACATGATATTAGGCTGAAAACAATGCATCACCAGACTGACCTCATCTTCTGTTGACACCCCTGGGTTATCCATCATCTCCTCCCCGTCCTCGTCATCATCTTCGCCATCTCCGCTCTGCAAAAAGTCATTCCTCGTCTGCAAATACATGACCCACAGCTTGCTGGCAGCTTGATACTCCTCGCTGTCCCTCTGGTTCACGACAAGAATCAAAGCACAATTTTAGGAATCACAATAATACTCATGGAAGCCACTGGAAATGAAATAATTAGGGCTACAAAAAGACCCAAAGAGAGTTTATACATTTACTACCTTGTAAAAGGATTTTGTATTGTTGAACATGAGCTGGAAGTCTGCGGTGAGCTGCTCCACTTCTTGATAATCTTCAGCCTTCAGTTTATGTGCAATTTTTGTCATGTCTATCGGCTGGGACACCACCTCGTAGTAATCAGGCAGGTTTCTGGAGAATACAATGAGCAGAGCACACAATGAACGACCTTCAAAACTGTTGTTACTCTTTGGTCAGAATAAGTTGCTCAGGGAAAGTTAAACATTAGTAAGAGTTCTGTTTAAAAAAAGCAAAACATACGGGATACATATATCTCCACTTGTCTCGTGGTTCAAACATTTCAGTCGGAATCTCCATTAGGGCTGCAACTAAAGTCAGAAAATGGGCAAAAATATGTTTTTAAAATTTCAAATAAACGCAAATATTTTACTATGGGGAAAAAGCAATACTGATAACCTGCTTTCACGAAGAACTACAGAAATCAGAAAATATAGAGCAATATAAATGAACTGTGTAGGTGTATGAAAAACTTTGCAATCATTGTTTGGTGGATGGCATTTTCAGAGTGACATGATTCAAGAGGTAGAGTGGTCATTTTGGATGCTGAAGGTTTAGGTCCAACATAAACCCCGGATACAGGGGTGTCACTAGGTTTCAAGAACAAGGGGGGCTTAGCCCCAAGGGGAACACAGCCCCTTTAGGGGGGTCCGGGGGCATGCACCCCCGGGATAATTTTTTCTACATTCTATTAAAAATCCATCAATTCCGTGCACTTTGAGAGCAAAATGAAGAGGCTATAGCCCTGTTCACACGGGCAGATTTATTTCGGCGCTGCACCGGAGTATTTTGTTGCGATATAATTTTGCACCGGAACAAATTTTGTGGAGCGTTCACATGTACAAAGCCGCTGAGCGTAACAGCACGAGAGCAGCATCGACTCAGCTCCACTTGCTTTCACACGGGCAGTTCCTGTTGCGGAACAAAACGACAGGAATGCGGAAGTAAAACATGCGCATGTGTAAAGAAAGAAGAAGGCGGGGAAAAGGAAGTACCATTTCCCCTCCTTCTTTGTGACAAAATGGCTTCTTCTCCGGAGAAATCAACGATGTGGTCGATAATCAGACGCCGCAGGAGAGAGAGAAAAGACCCGCCATGTTTTGAAGCGCAAAATACCCAGGATGCATGTTGGCAAGTACCCGGATGGACTCTTCTGACGCTAGCGAGGCCACTCCCCCGCAAGCGAACATTTGCTCTGGAGCAAATTTAAGCCAGTTGCGTTCATACGTGCACATTTGCATCGGTACTGCTTCGCAAACGAGCATTTGTTCCGGAGCAAATTTTTTTTTTTTGTTATCAAAGTTTTTATTGAATTTTTTAAACAGTTAGAAAAAAGCAAAACATGGTCACGTGTTTAGGCACATAGAACATCAGTTCCGAGCATCAAAATAGAACATACATCGTATAGACATCCCGGTGAAACGGGATATTACTCCTGCCCTCCCACATACACACTGTCCTGAGCACTGTGTCCCATGAATAGAAAAGTACTGAAATAAAATAATACTAAAACAAAAATAAAACAAAACAACTTGAGTGGAATGGGGCCAATGGGGTATCTTAACTATCTGTTCAAGCACTTCTTTAGGTTTCCTTGAATTTTATCCAGGTATCCCATAATGTTTCAAATTTCTCTCGTTCGCCTCGAAGAATAAATGTCAGTTTCTCCATTTCAAAAATTTCCCCAACCACCTTAATCCAGTCTTTGACTGTTGGGGATCTTTGTCAGCCATCTTCTTGTGATTGCTTTTTTGCTTGCCAACAACAGGATGTTGTAGGTATATTTCTGGGCAAAGTTAATGGTAAAGTCAGGTTCCAGTCCCAAGTACAGGGCTTCAAAGGTCGGAGGGACCACTGTCCTCATAATCCTACCCATCGTTTTCCTTGTCTCTTCCCAGTATTTGGAGATGACCGGGCATTCCCAAAAAACATGAAAATGAGAGGCTTTGCTATTACCGCAGTATCTCCAGCAAGCTGTACTAATTCCCTGTGAAGTCCCTTGGGCCGGAACTCTAAAAAACCTGACTGCATTCTTCCACCCAAATTCCCTCCAGGAGAGAGCCGATGTACACTTCCATTGCTGTGCTATTGTTCTCTCCCATGCTTCCAGTTGAATTGTAATGCCACCCTCCTTAGACCACTTGTTCTTTATATATGTTGTGTCTCCACCTTCCAGTTCCTGCAACTCTTTGTAAATTTTCGATATAGTACCACGTCCAGGATCTGACCCATAGGATAGTAGGAATATCTTGATTAAGCCAAAACCACTTTGTTGGACCCATCCTGTGCGTAGATTTCTCTCTAAGTAGTGTCTGAGCTGCAAGAATCTATAGAAATCTTGATTACTCAATCCGAACTTGTTTCTAAGATCCTGGAATTGTCTCATCCGCCCACCTCAAGGAGGTCCCTATATATCTTTAACCCCTTTCCAGCCCATTTTTTGAAACCTGTATCCATTCTGTTTGGTAAGAAATCTGAGTCATACCCAATCCACCTGAGGAGCAAGTATGGGCTATTTTCTTTGTCCTGCTTTAGTATTCCGTGCCACACCTTAATTGAGGTCCTTATCCAAGGATTAACGCTTTTAAGACAATCGATTAAACCAGGGTCCCCGATAATTGCTTGTAATGGGATATCGCTAGATATCTGACATTCGATGTCTTTCCACTTCGCACTATAGGATGGGTTACAGATATTGACCAAAATCTTTACCTGGGTTGCCCTATAATAGTTTATCATGTTCGGTAGGGAGAGGCCTCCCTTGCTTTTTGTCAGTTGTAGAGTCTTGAATCTAATTCTAGGCCTCTTCCCTTGCCAAATAAATCGCGATATTATTTTGTCCACCTCTTGAAAACTATCCTTGGGTAAGTCAATTGGTAAAGTTTGGAATAGATATAATAATCTGGGCAGCACATTCATTTTAATTGCTTCCACTCTTTGCAATAATCCAAGGAATGGAACCAGGTTCCACCTGTTCAAGTCAGCCTTAATTTGGGCAAGGAGAGGGTAATAATTTTCAAGCATAATTGTATCTAGATCTCTTGGAATATTCACGCCTAAGTACCTGATCGACTCTGAGTCCCAGTTCAAATTGAGTTCATCTCTCATCACCTTGCTCGGAGAGTATTTAAATGACAATATCTGAGTTTTATGTATATTAAGTTTGTATCCGAAAATCCTCCATACACCCTGATGGTTGAAAGCAATTCCGGAAAGAGGTAGATGGTTTTCCCAGAAATATTAATATATCGATCCGCAAATAGGGCTAACTTATGAGTGTCCTGTCCAACTGTTATCCCTCGATCTCATCTTTCTGCCTTATCCACTGACTTAGGGGCTCTATAAAGATGGCAAATAGGAGTGGGGAAATAGGGCAGCCCTGTCGGCATCCTTTCTAAGCCGAAAAAGTCCGTTGATCCTCCATTTATCCTTACTTTTGCTATTGGCATATCGTATATAGCTTGTATTGTTCTTATAAAATTGTCTTTGAATTTAAATCTCCGTAATACCTTATATAGATATGACCAGTTGACAGAGTCAAAGGCTTTTTCAGCATCCAATCCCAGCAAAACAGCCTCTAAGTCATGTGCCTTTATATGAGAAATTATGTGTAAGGTTCTTCTGACGTTATCCATAGTCTGTCTTTGTCTAATAAAGCCGGTCTGATCTAAGTGTACGATATCTGGAAGTATCGATTCCAGACGCCTTGCTAAAATTGATGTAAAGAGTTTGTAGTCTTGGTTCAAGATACTAATTGAATAAAATTTGCGCAGTCTGTTTTGTCCTTCCCATCTTTTGGTATCAAAGCGATGATCGCCTCTCTCCAGGAAGGGGGAATGGCTCCATTTGCCAGGACCCAATTGAATGTTCTCAGTAGTAGTGGAGATAAAATGTCACTGTAAGTCTTGTACCACTCAGAGGGGAAGCCATCTGTACCTGGGCATTTATTCGGCTTTAGTCGGAAATGGCCTTCTGCAATTCACCCATAGTCACCTCAGCCATGAGAACTTCATTTTGGTCTCCTGAGACCGTTGGGAGGTTGAGTGACTCCAACATTGTTTCGGGAGCTCCCCCATCATCAGGGACCCTTTGAGAATATAGATCTTTATAGTATCTTTCAAAGCAACTTTGGATATCTTTGAAGTCATGTTTCATTTGTCTGGTACCTGGATCCTTAATTTTATGTACCACCCTCTCTGCTTGTTGTTTCCTTAATTTATAAGCCAGGTTTCTCGACGCTTTACTGCCCGCCTCATAATAGTTCTGTTTTAAGAAAGTAAGTTTTTTCTGCACGTCTATATCATAGATATCTTTTATCTGTTTTTTGACTGCCTTAATTTCTTGGACCACCTCCGATTGAACATTTTTTTTGTGTTGTCTCTCTAATTGCTGCAATGATTTTTCGAGTCCTTCCAATTTTTCCTGTCTGAGTTTCTTTTGCGAAGCCAATTTTGCGATAATTTTCCCTCTCAAAACTGCCTTGCCTGCATCCCACACCATAATAGGGGACACCGCTCCGTTATCATTTTCTGACAAAAATAGTGAGATTTCCTCTTTTATTTCCTCCCTCATCTTCCCCTTAAGAGCACTTAAATTAAGCCTCCATGCACAGGGACCTTTATTATATTTTACTTGCAAATCCAAATAAACTGGGCTATGATCCGATAGATCCATTATTCCAATTTTACATGTCCTTGTAAGGCCGAGATCTTTACTGTACATGAAAAAGTAGTCAATCCTTGAGTAAGTATTATGTGGCGCCGAGTAAAAGGTGTAATCTCTGGTAGTTGGGTTAAGCTCTCTCCATACATCACATATGCCCATCTCCTTTATCATCTTTCCCACCTTCTCAGCCACTGGGTTATTATGCTGCTGTGATGTTCGTGACACGTCCATTTTGAGATCCAATCTTAAATTAAAGTCACCACCACATATGACCAATCCTTGGGCCTTAGTTATCATTAAATCAAAAATATGTCGGTAAAACCTCCAAGATGCCCCAGGTGGAGCGTAGACATTTATAAGGGTCACAACAGATCCCTCCATTTTACCCACCACCATATTGTACCTCCTTCCTTGTCTTTAATTTCTGACTGCAGCTCGAATATTACTTTTGTAGAAATAACAGTAGCCACCCCCCTCCTATGTCCTTTCTCATAGGAGGCTGAAAACACCTGCTTAAATCCCTGTCTCCTGAGTTTCAAATGTTCAAAGTCATTTAGGTGGGTTTCTTGCAGGAACATTATGTCTACCTTATCTTTCGCCATTTTGGCCAGGATTTTGTTTCTCTTAATAGGATTTAGGATACCTTTCACATTGTACGAAGCGAACCTAAGTGGCCTTTTTTGGCTTTCCATCAAAAAGTAAATAACGCCCATTGCTTAACAGACCCCATTCCACTCGAACATGTTAACAAGGAAAAGAAAAACAATAATAAGACAAAATCTGAGAAGAACAAACTCAGCAACTTGCGGAGGTACCGTCGGGTAGACACTCCGCTGTGGGGTCTCTGGTATGACCCCAGAAGAGCCAGGATCTTCAGCTGGCTCGGAGGGAAAGCCTCCACTAAAGTTCCCTTGTAGAGGGCCCTCCGTTAGTTGTCGCCCCCCCAGACACATTTGTGCATAAGAGTCCAAGCGTCCTCGATCATATCTATGTACGCATACATGCATTCATAAGTACACACCCGAACAGGCCCATATATTCATTGACTCACGTATACTTTAAAGCGTAAACACCTGGTTGCATTTCACGTATACACACATCTACATATATGTACATACTCCCACACACATACTCACGCATACCTATTCCCCTACATAACTTTCCACATGTTCACGCAGTGCTTACTAATCCACTTACTCACGTACACCCCTATGCAATAATACATAACGGTCCACACACCCATTCAAACCCCGACAAACTCAATCGTGCACCCGTTCGCGCGTACACCCACACACGCATGCTTACACCCATGCCCAAGCATATTCACACAAAAACCCAAATACTGTTCAGTTCAACTAACCCTTGGTTGTCCCACAGTGGTAGATCTCGCCACCTTGCCAGGCTTCAACAATTTTCGTTGTCCACTCTCCTGTATGCGGCCAGTTTTTTTTTGAAACCCTCACGTGGAGCGTCCGGCTGTTGTTCCTCACCGCTTGCAGACCGATGCCACAGTCTGTTCTTAATTCTGTCAATCCAGGTGGTAGGAGGTTTGTAGACAGCCACGGAAAACCCTCTTCAGCATGTCGGAAGTGGCCTCCTGCGCTGAGTCGTAGAGGCACGTCTCTCCCTCGTAGAATACTCTCATCCTCGCTGGAAACGGAGTCTGGAATCGTATCCTTTCTCCATAACACCTTCTTCGCCTCCGTGTATTCTCGGCGTTTCCTCAGGGTCTCTGGTGCATAGTCGTGGTCGACAAAACTCTCTTCTCCTTGTACAGGAACCCCTTCTTGCGCCAAACATTACGCAGGACCTCCTCCTTTATCTTATTGCTGGCGAATTTTACTATTATGGATCGCGGGGAGAATCGGCGGAGGTTTACGACCCAGCGCACGATGCGCCCTCTCAATCTTCAGATCGGTGGAGGGGAAAGCTCGAGCTTTTCTTTAAAGAGATGTTCTACAAACACCATCATCGTTGCAGAGTTGGTCTCGGCCCCTCCTCGATACCGTAAATTCTTATATTGTCCCGCCTGGCTCGTCCCTCTTGGTCAGTTATCTTACTTTCCATTTTAGCTTGTAGCTGTAGCAGCTCCTTCGTAGCTTCTTCCAGCCCCAGCACTCTTTCTTCCGTCTCTGCGATCCTCGTTTCGACGTCATCTATTCTGTTGTTAGTCGTCTTAATTTCGTCCTTGATTTCGGTGAGTGTATTGGCGCTTTCACGCCGGAACTCCCTTAATTCTTGCAGGATCGTTGCCAGGTTAGCTGTAGCCTCATTCGCCCGTAGCTCCCCGGGTCCGTGCCGGCCATCGTTGTCGCTTGCGGCGAGATCCTCTCCCTCCGAATGGGTTATTTCCATCCGTGAAACCGACTTCTTGTTTGCTTTAGGCATTTTACCACCGCCTTTAAATAACAATATACTTCGTCTAAATACTAATAAAGTGCGGCGTTACTCGAATTGATCGAGGAGCTCTGCTGACGTGCTTCTTACTCCATGTCTGCCCAAACCGGAACTCCCGGAGCAAATTTTTAAACCACCTCCCTGAGGTGGTTTAAATTTGATCCGAAACAAGCTGTTTTCGGGCGCTACGCTGGAACAAAGTTGCACGTATGAAAGCTCGAGGGGAGTTTCGGAGTAAGTCCGAAATAAATCTGCCCATGTGAACAGCCCTTTTGAAGAACTACACACATCACATTAGTATCCTCTTTACTATGATGAAGCTTCATGCTGAAGCCTCCCTAAAATAGGCCTAATGACGCCAGTGCCCGGATACCATGTCAAAGTGTCCTTGGACTCCTGTGCTTTTGATGTGTAATGGTGGAAAAGCAGGATACAAGCGAAAACAAATTTTCCGAATTTTTATAATGCAATACTGTACCTTCTCTTTGGTACCCTTAGAAAAAGTTCGCTGAGGTTTCTCCCTTGATCATCCTTGTAGTCCCTGACGGCGTTGTACAGCTCGTGGCATACAGCAATCTAAACGTCAGACATCAATTAGCCTTGTGAGCACTTGGAGATTATCCAAATACCTCATCACCAAACTCGAGTACTTACCGTGTCTACTGGGGGAACACTGGATGCCCATTTTCTTTTACGACCACTTCCAGGAGTGGAAACGTCGTCGAGATCCCCTCCTCCGCTCACACTACTGGAGGGTGAAGTCGCTCTTCTCCTCTTCGCGCTCGACATTGATGGGCTGCTTATAGCGACGGGCTACAAAATCAGAGAAAGCATGCACATTTTCTGAAACATATCCGCCAGTATTTCCATTCAAAACGGTACAGGAATCGTGCTACGAGTCCAAACTTAGTCGCTAAGCACGATCATCACTTGGATGTATGAAACAAAACAAGGAGCTTGTTAGCACGTTTACACACCCGCTAGCCGAACAAAAGAACACATCGACAAAGTGTATATCTTTGTAAAATAAAGCAGACGGAAAGTATGTCATAACTCAACTATTGCAAAACGAACTTACCGCAAATATGGAGAAGACGGTCGTAATTCCCTGAGCTAAGATGTAGCAGATAAGTAGCCAGTGTTTGAAAACTCCAGCCCGGAAGAAGTTGAGCTCGGGTTGTTTGTATGGTGAAAACAAGCACCACGAACGGGCACTGTCTCCACCTACAGATTCGGAATAGTACTACAACACTTTCAAGCTACATAAAAATCGCGTGCCAAAAATAACATGAATGAAATTTAGTATAAACAAACTTTTTGCAACATAAAATAACACGTTGATTGAATGATTCCTGCTTCCCAAAATTATTTTATTACATGATTTTAATTACAAACCAAATCCCTCAGTTTCAGCATTTAGAAAGATAGCTCATTTTTGATTGACACCGTATTATACCCCCCACACCCAGTGATTTCATGCTGCACTACGTTCACAGTCGTGCGTGTCTTTGACGTCAGGAGAGCACAAGCGGAGCGGCAGCGCTGCGCACAAGCCCGGCCAGCAGCATCAGCATCTCTCCCGGAGGCAAGGAGCGCACAACCCCGGGCACAGATCGCCATTTAGGTATGTTTTATCCTCCCTCGCATTGATGTCCATGTTTCTATAATTACAAAATGTCAAGTGTCCATGCCTGACACCCGTGTGGATGAACCTATAACGATGCGGTCTTGCTTTGCGTGTCACATCCTTGAGTGGTGCAGTACACCCACAGTGCTTCCTGCACGCTTGCAAGCACAATTTTAAATTTTCAGCAAACATGTCTCTCCGTTTAAAACTCATTTTTAGCTCAGATCTTTATCCATGCATTACAGTTTCATTTAAAACTTTGAATTTACTTATTGGGATTGATATTTGTCTAAAAGCTTTAAATTCTGTCATCATTCTCTCTACTGACCATGCATGTTATTCGTTTTTTTTTTTTTTTGTCTCTACGCTTTTTTTGACTGGCCCTCTTTGCCCTACTTCCAGCGCCTATGTTAGTCCCTTTTTATCAAGGCTGCCTGTCAGCAAAAGATGTGGCTGTACATTTTTGTTCATGGAAGGTACAGTTAAACGGTCCAGAAGGCTTGAAATATTGTTCAGCCTCCTTGAGTACCTTGAAAGGCGCTTTATGAATCTAACATATGAGTTATTTGGGTCCTCTTGGAATCGTTGCATGTATTCTTGCAATGAAATAATAGCCCTGAGGGGCTTCAATAGACCCCCCCACCCCCCAATTTTTACAAGTGAATATATCTTGCTGTGAATGTATGTACAGTATTTTGGGGCTCTTGGACACTGACAGCAGAATGCACCTTATAGCACAACACAGAATTCAATGGGCTGTGATACCAGGATACCAGGATCAGTCTCGACCCAAGTCTGGAATGAAACAGGATATCAGCTATTTTGGTTGGAGGATGCCTCTTTGGCCGAATTCCAGGGCTCTTAGTTTTTCAAACTTCGAGGGCAGTGGTTCTTAACCTGGGTTCGATCAAACCCAAGGTGTTCGGAGAATCACTCTCAGGGGTTCGACAGAGCCACTGTTCTAGGGAAAGCACCCAAATGACACTCAATGTGAAGCATCTATTGTGGGTATGGCATCAAAGTCGGATAATCATTTCCAGCATTCACCATTAGGTTCAAGGGTATTGCTGCACATCCTGTGCGGACCAGCAATGCACGTCGCACGTTTACCACAGTTGAGAGCATCTGACTTTAAATCTGAGCTACGGCCCTCCTGCGGAGTGTATGCATGTCCTCCCCATGCTTGTGTACGCAAACTTTTCCCACAATCGATTATTCAAATTGTCAACGGGTGTTAATGTCAATGTGTACATGTGCCCAGTGATTGGCTGGAGGCCAGTCAGGTGTACCCTGCTTTTCTTGCCTAAAGTCAACTGGGATAGGCTCCAGCTTACCTGCGGCTATAATGACGACAAGCACTACATAGAAAATAGATGGATTGTATTGAGTCAATGTCATTCAGTGGAGTCAAACATGAGCTGCACTAACCATTACTCACATCAGGCTAAGTGAAGTCATGGATCTATTGTGCGTGAGCATACTCTCTGCAGTCCAAATATAATTATGGATATTGTATGCCACAGCACTATTCAAGTTTAACTCCCTGCCCCACACACACATAATTCCAACTTGTGCCATAAACAAACACACACACACACACACACACACACACACACACACACACACACACACACACACACACACACACACACACGCCACACACACACACACACACACACACACACACACACACACATTATTCCAACTTGTGCCATAATGCTTCTGCATTGATTGTGACAAAATGTCATCTTTTCAGCATGGGCTGTCTTTTGCTGAGGGCTAACAAATGAATTGTGTATGCTGCTCGTTTGGTCTACTTGCAGCTGTAGTGTGGCGAATCCCATCAGTGCGACAGGATGCCTCTAGGAGAGGACGGCAATGGGTGGAAGAAGAAGACGTCCGACATTAAAGAGCATTATGACTTCAAAGAAGTGCTGGGGACGTAAGTTGGAACATCCTTGACACAGCAAAGGATGCAAAGTGGGATCCTTTTTACAAGGCATTTTAACAACCATTGTTTTGGCAAAACGATACATTTTTTTTGTTTTTGCAGCATACCAGTAATCCTAACCTCTAACTTGGAGGATAAATAGTTGGGTTTCCCACAAATAGCCTGGCTACTAGTGTCTAACTAGCCTGTGGCATGAACTCATTAAGGAAGTTAACATGAGAGGCAAAACGTCTTCACAAAAGAAAACCACAACATCACGTGTAACATTATTCCAGGTTGTGTAATACAGACTATATTTGTAGTCAAATTGTCAGTGTTGCCGGACCTGGCATTAATGTGTCAATGAAAAGCTACGTAATGGCTCGGAGAGATGATTACAGAGAAGCTCATACAGGAATTTAGTGCATGAGGTTAATTGATTTAAATGATTTTATGTTCTATTCTGTCTAATCCTCACAGTTTGACACAGTTTGAATGAGGACAAAGTGTCCTCATTCAAAGGGATGACACAGGAAGATGCTTATGTCGCGTGTTCTTCGTCACACAAGCACACTGCAGTGAAATGACATAATGAATAATCGGATGTGTTGCTGCACTGCTCATGTCTCACTTTGGCTCGGGGCCCTTTGAGCCATCGATGTACAGTCTGCTCAATACAATTAGTATACACTGTAGATGAAAGAGTCAATCAGTGTGTTAGCATAACAGTTGGTTAGTTAAACAGGATAGCCAGTCATATAGTCAGACAGGTTGGACTCAGTGGGCACAAGTCAGTTAGTTGGTTTGCTGCTTAGTTAACTCGCAACGTTTGCATAGTTAATGAGCCACTGCTTGTCTGGGCAGTGGCAGGTAGCCTATCAGCACATTTAGTTAGTCAGTTGCCATTGTTGCCATAGTCAGTCAGTTAGTTAGTTAAGCTTGAAGTATAGTTTGCCTGAATCAGGAAAATCCTCTGTCTTAAATTCCTTGTCTGTTTTCTTTAACATAAATAAATAAATAAATAAATAAATAAATAAATAAATAAATAAATAAACAAACAAACAAATAAATAAATAAATAAACAAATAAATAAATAAATAAATAAATAAATACATTGGCATTTCTCAATGTCTACAAAACACATTTGATAGTGTGCTTGGGGGACATTTTAGCCGTCACGTCCTTGAGAATATAAACGGAGAATGCAAAATGCAATAATATACAGTTATAGCGTAACATAATCATACTGTATGTACAGTACCTATAAGGAGATATTAATTAAAAAAAAGACATATAATTGCAGACATACAGCCAAGGATACCTACAGCAGTCTAAACCATCCCAGTGGTGGTTAGTTTAGTGCGAGTCAGCATGATCGAAATAATCAACGTTATTTATGTTTCTTGTTAGCCATGCATTGAAAAGCTTTTACAATGGGCTCTTAGGTAAATGTCAGCCATGCCAAATAACAGTATGTAGTGCTCAGCAGCAAATCCGCAGAGAGCGAAGTCTCCAAGGTGCAATGAGCAAGTGGATGCTTAATTACACGTGTCTCACAGCAACAGTTGCAACGTGTGACTGAGCACATGCTCTCTAGACTCCCGATTTGTGAGAGTCACCGACAAATATTAGGTTTTGTGTGCATGAGCTTTAATTCTCGGATGAACTTAATAAAGTTCTTCGGAAGAAATAAAGATATTCTTCGGAAGGAATAAAGAAAAATATTTTCAGTTTTTATTCCTGTACCCTGCATATTGCAGATGGCCACAGAGTCTTTTTTCTTGTCTCACAGCATAGTTGTGGTCTCTAACAATGTGCATGGCCTCCTTCTGTGTTCACCCCACGCTACTGTGTAAATGCATGTCATTCTCCCCCTCAGCAGAATCTTTAATGCAGTCTAGTCTCTTCTGGAAAACAGATATGCTATATTTATATCTATTATAAGCAAATATCTTCTTATTATTGTTATTATCATTGTTATTTATTTATTTATTTAGAGCAGTTGCTGTTCCTCTAAATATCTGTGTGCGGACTCATCTTTGGAACTTTTCTCAGGCCCCTCCCCACATCTCGACAATGTAACCACTTTGAATTATTCATCCAGTGACTACCACACACGCCGCATACAAAAAAGTGCATCCAGATGCTTATCAGCAAAGGGTGCTGGTTATTTGTTGAATCGTCGTATTTATCGCCTCAAAGTTAATCCAATTCAGCTCACGGTATCTTGCTAAAGTGCACCACCATGTCATTTGATATGCCTTGTCTCTAGGAGGTACATTATGATGTCATATATGCACTGACCAAACAATTACAGATGAGTGACTCAGTGTGTTTTTTGGACAAAATAGTTCTGTATCTCATAGGAGTGTAAGGAAAAACTGATTTGAATCGGAAAATTGGTTTACATTTAAAAGATGCGAGTTCATGGAATTGAACGCAATTAAATTGTTTCACTTCAAAACATTTACCGGAGTGACAAGTTCATTCATCTGTCTGAAAAATGACATCAGGAAACTCATTGCATCATAGCCTCTCAAACTCAGCTGGGCCATATTGAATGGAATCGCAATTCTACTGAATGGAACTGAATCGAATCGTCCTTGAATCATACTGCGTGATACGTATCAGGATATGTATCGAATCGTCCTTTAATTTGGTGTATGGCTTGATATAGTGTGTTGCCAATAGATTTTTTTCTGTCCACCAAGTTTAGTGAGGATAGGATAAAAATTGCAGGAAATTAACGTTTTTTGTGTGAGACCGGATTGCTGTAAGGCCTTTATACATATGGAACATTCGAAGGTGATTTCTGATTTTGGGGAATTTTTCGGGCAAAATAACACTTATTGTGCCATAAAACCGCAGCAGATGGATTTAATAGATATGGGTATGTAATGCCCCCAATACTTTTCATTTGACATATGACTCGATTACAGTTTGTCCCATTGAGTGGCTCTCTACAGTTGATGTAAAAAGTCTACACACCCCTGAACAGCTGCCAGGTTTTGGGGATATGAAAGTACAAGTCAAAGTTAAATAATTTGAAAACTTTTTCAAAACAATAATGTAGCTTGTAACATTCATTCATTCATTCATCTTCCGAACCGCTTGATCCTCACTCAGGTCGCGGGTGTGCTGGAACCTATCCCAGCTGTCTCCGGGCAGTAGGCGGGGGACACCCTGAATCGGTTGCCAGCCAATCGCAGGGCACACAGAGACGAAAAACCATCCACGCTCAGACTCACACCTAGGGACAATTTGGAGTGTTCAATCAGCCTGCCATGCATGTTTTTGGAATGTGGGAGGAAACCGGAGCACCTGGAGAAAACCCACACAAGCCCGGGGAGAACATGCAAACTCAACACAGGGAGGCCAGAGCTGGAATAGAACCCGGTACCTCTGCACTGTGAAGCCGACGTGCTAACCACTGGACTACCGGGCCGCCTAGCTTGTAACATGAACAAATTAATTGGAAAAACAAAAAACCTTTTCAAAAGGGGAGGTAAAAATACATGAACTGACATTACGTGGCTACACAAGTGTGCACATCCTCGAAGTGGAATGTGGCTGTTTTCTTAACTCTGGTCATACATTTTTTTTTTTTAAATCCAAAATACAAGCAAACTTTTCTGGATGAATTTTTTTTTGCGTTGATCCCTAATCTGCCCTGGTTTTACTGTAGCACATCATGTTTTAATAATAATAATAATAATAATAATAATATGTCAAGCGTTTGTGACATCAAACAGTATTATAAGAATGAACTTCTCTGCAATTGCTTCTTTCTTCATATGTCCGCGGCTTGTTTTTGCCCAGGGGTGCTTTCTCTGAGGTGCTTCTTGCCGAGGAGAAGCGGACACAAAGGCTGGTGGCTATCAAGTGCATCCCCAAGAAAGCGCTGGAAGGCAAAGAGAACAATATAGAGAATGAGATCGCAGTACTGCACAGGTGAGTTGACCACCCTCAAAAGTGACTCCTGTTGTCCAATTGAAGAACCCCAGGCACATTCTATGCAGGAGGTCAAGTGAACAGGCCATCGAATGCACGGTGTCAGTAGAAACAGTAGGATTGTGCACCGGAAATGTCAGGAGTAAAGAAGATAGACCTATTTTTAGTGTCCCAGTTGCCAGGGCAACAGCACACAGAGGCGGAGATGGTGTGGAGTTCCCTGAAGCAATGTATTGAAGAGAAGGAGACATAAGGGGTGGAGAAGAAGAGAGGGTGTGTGGTATGGACTGAAATTTGAAGTCACTATTACGCCAATAAAAGAGCAGCGTTACATGGGAAAAAAACAATCTGGAAAAGAGCGCACTTGCTCACACTGCAATATCCTCTATCATCTGCCACAGTGTTAAAGTGACATATTCTCACAATCTCACGTGTTGATAAGCGATGCCCTGCTGGAGGCTTCACACTGCATACTTTACACTTCCCGTCATTTAAAAATCTGCTCCGAGTAGCACATTCATCAGCCCAACGCTACTGCGTCCGTGCATTATCTTACACTTGCGAGGCGTTCCAATGGTGACATAACGCAACAATAATGCCATCTGGTGACCGCTTTACAGCGAGCTCAAGAGGAATGTTCTAGACAGTAATTATGCTTTCATGACTTTTTCAGAATCAAGCACCCTAACATCGTCTCGCTGGAGGATATCTTCGAAAGCACGTCTCATCTGTACCTCGTCATGCAGCTGTGAGTTCTGCTTTCAATTCAAGAGCTGCTCATTTGGAATTATAATTTGGAGGGTGGGGGTAATTTTTGAGACAAAATGCAGATGTTTTTTTTTCTTTCTTTATGCCATTTTATTACATTCTACAAAGCTGGACCCATTCTTTTAAAATGATGCTCCGCTGTTATGTTTTACTGTACATGCAGCATACCGTTTGTAGTCTCTTCCAAATGAAATATTCAAACCTTTCAGCAGCATCAGAAGCAGCAGCAGCATTTTTTTAATGGAAAGAGATCCTGTTTCAGTTGCTGGACACTCCTGACTAAATTGCTTGGAAAAAAATGCCTGATTTACTGTCCAACCAGAATTTCATTATACATGATCTCATGGTTCAAGGAGTGTTTGTGCAATATCAAAGTGACACACTGATATTCTCATTTTTACAGACAATGTGGCATGTATTTAATCAATTAATGATACCATTATTTTAATTGAGGAAAATAACAATGACAATCGGAGTTCCTCAAGGCTCTGTTTTTGTGACATTTGCTTCAACACCTTTTTTGCACAAAGGGCTTGAGAACTCAGCCTTACTCCTCACTGCATGTCATTAATTTTGCCTAGAACATATATACCAACTTTGTTTTTGAGTCGCTTGTGTGAAACAGTTGGGGAACAGACAACTTTAGGAGCAAAAAAAGATAAGCCGAGGTCCTTAAGGCTCTATTTACAAGACATTTGTGTTTTTGTGCCATGATAGCGTGAAGAAGATTTCCTCAAAGCTTTTTGGCAGTGTCAGCTTTAGGTTAAACCTAATGGGAATACTTTCATGCTTTTATTCTGTTGATGTTTGGTATGGACTGTCAACATATACATTTTTTTTTATATGTACCGTATCTTGTCCTGACACGGCCCACCTGTCAAATTTAGAAATCAATGTGGCCCCCGAGCCAAAAAGCTTGCCCACCCCTGCTCTAAACACAATTGGCTTGATGGAATAAACATACATGTTCCTCAAGGCATAATTCTCGAGCATCATGTTATACAAAAGTGTCTCAAGAACAGCACCAAATTGTTATTTTTTTCTTGAACATCAATACTAAGCTGATGTTTGTAGACGCTTTAGCAATTACAGGCTACAGTGACGTGGAACTCCTCAAGGCTGTTCGGGAGCCATTTGTGTTCAACTTGTCAGCTTGTCATTTTTGCCTTCAGCATCAATACAAACCGCAGCCTGTCACTCAGTTACAATTAAGATCAGCTTCACTTTTATCGTGCAGTGTGTCAGGTGGCGAGTTGTTTGACAGGATCGTGGAGAAGGGCTTCTACACAGAGAGAGATGCCAGCCAGCTCATCCACCAGATCTTGGATGCGGTTAAATATCTTCATGATATGGGGATCGTGCACAGAGACTTGAAGGTAGGAGGGGAAAAAATTGAGCCAAATTTTGCAGCTTGCATTCTGTCCATTTGCTCTCATGATACCTCTATTTGCAGCCGGAGAATTTGTTGTATTACAGCATGGACGAAGACTCTAAGATCATGATCAGTGACTTCGGCCTGTCCAAAATTGAGGGAGCGGGCAGCGTTATGTCTACAGCCTGCGGGACTCCCGGATATGTGGGTGAGGCATTTATTTCCTGGGTGAGCCACTCCTCGCTTGTGTATGCTCAGCATTCTGTGGCTCAGCTGACATCCTCTTGTGCACGTTGCCTCATGAGAGGCTCTCTCATCCCCTACTAAGTCAAGTACAAGCGATCTATAAGTACTCTCTACTCTCTTTAACGTGACTCGGCTGCTCACCAAGGTCAAGATGACTTTGAATCCTACCCTCACCCGTGCTGTGCATTTCTGTGTGTTGCACAGCTCCTGAGGTGCTCGCGCAGAAGCCGTACAGCAAAGCAGTCGATTGCTGGTCCTTAGGAGTCATTTCTTATATTTTGTGAGTTTGAATTTCTTTCCGTTTGTTGCAATAAAATCTGCCTTTACAAAGGTAAAAATGTGCTCATTTGTCAAAATAACGAGCCCAATGATTACAAACGAGACTCACTGTGATGCAGTGGTGTTCTAAATCCTTCCAAAACACCGCAATATCTACAAAATGCAATTTGTGTACAAACTGCCTTGATGTTAAATGTTGATTAAATTCTATCATATAGCAAGAGCACAACAGGATTATAAGCGCTAAGATATATCTGGCCCTGTATTCAGGCACTAGAAAGTATATCAAATGAGAATTGATAAAACGCTACCATGCTAACATGATGGTATGCTAACATACGGCAAAATAATGAGATGAGTACATAAAGAGCAAATGTCCTGAATGACCGAAACAGTGAAATGTGTAAAATGTGTCCATTAATCTAAGAATTTTGCCATGTGAAAAAAAGAGGGAACATGTAACAGCTCTCCAAAGCCCAAATTATTAAAGTTCATGAGATGCAAAGAAACAATAAATCATCAGCAACATTATATCTGGTGCGCATTTCTCAAAGACGATTCGATAGGTATCTTGGTACATTGGGGGTGGGGGGGGGGGTCGATATGATTTATGGATGTAACCATTATAAATTGCAACAATTCAATTTTGTTTGTCAGATCAAAACCGATTTTCCGATTAGAATTTTTTTTTGTTACACCTAATAATTGTCAAATATGTTGGCGCAGTACAACAAAAAGTTCATACCTTTCAGACAGTCTTAATAAATCATGAGCATTATTTTCTTTGCAAAGAAATACAGTAATCATCAGACTTTATTGTACCTAATCGGTGGTGTGTTCTTTGCTTCAACATACCTTTAGACTTTGCGGTTATCCTCCATTTTACGATGAAAACGATGCCAAGTTGTTTGAACAAATCTTGAAAGCAGAGTATGAGTTTGACTCGCCGTACTGGGACGACATCTGCGATTCAGGTATCCCTAGAGTTAATACTTGGAGCATACAAAATCAGAAAACACGTCATGATCATAAACACAACTTTTTTTTTTTGTAGCCAAAGACTTCATCTGCCACATGATGGAGAAAGATCCTTCTAAAAGATATACATGTGAACAGGCACTCCAGCATCCATGGTAGGAACCGTTACTCATACCGTGAATAATCATGTTTGTTGTTGAGAGGGAAGAAATTTCATCTGTGCTGTATGTTACACATACAGTACATTTGACAATAAAGTTTATCCAATCCAATCCAATCCAATCCAATCATCCTCTCATTGGAACAGCAGAGAAGTGTGGTAAAGTGTGTGTGTGTGTGTGTGTGTGTGTGTGTGTGTGTGTGTGTGTGTGTGTGTGTGTGTGTGTGTGTGGGGGTGGGGGTACATAATGATAAACTGTTAATGATGTACCGGTACATTATTTGGAAAAAATACGACAGGAAGTGAAAATGAAAGAACCAATTCTGGCAGAGTATCAAATGATACAAGACGAAATGTACATACACACACAACAAAATACTATTTTTAATAAATGGCATGCAAATAGTTTGTTAAGTTTGTCAAATGTTAAACTGTTCCAATTGTGATATTTGAAAATATTTTATTTAGTCATCAAAAGCACATTTTCAATGTTGCTCTTGGTATTTGAAAGACAAAAATGACTGTTCAGTAATAATAATATCAATCAGCGATGAGCCTTGAATGATTGGTCCGAAGGCTCTAAACTGGCTTGCACTCAGTCGGTTCAGCGAAAGAATGAATGCCTGCGTTTGTCTTTCACCCATTCAGGGACAGCGGTCACTACAGTGGACAGCTTATCATGTTATCAAGATACAGACTGCATGAAACGGTTAATGTCCTTCTGATTCACCTGAGGCTCATTTAATTCTCTTTGAAACCAGGAGTCTTACAAATGTATTTTTAAATACACATAAATGACATTGATGTCAAATACAACAGATTAACAAAAGGATGAAGACAAAAAATGCATTACCCTGCTTAATATGTGATATGTGTCACTTACCCAGGATCTGTGGAGACACAGCTTTGGACAAGAACATCCATGAATCCGTCAGTGCTCAAATCAAGAAGAACTTTGCCAAAAGCAAGTGGAAGGTTAGTGCTATGGTAGAAGCACAAAGTTTGTGTACGCTTTTGCAAATTACCCTACCCTCTTTCTCTGCACAACACAGCAAGCGTTCAACGCCACGGCAGTGGTGCGTCACATGCGCAGGTTGCAACTGGGGACCAGCGTGGAGGGACCTAGTCAGATCACCCCGACCAGCCCCTGCCACGGACTCCTGCTTCCTGAGGAGGAAGAGGACGATGAGTTGGGGAATGGCGAGAACGAGAGTTGTGAGTTTTCAAAGCACTTCATGTTTTTATCTGAAAATCGTTTATCATCTTTTTATTTTTCAACACATGGACCTTGGTTTACTAAATCGGAAGATGAACTCATCATCGAGTGTCACAAATTAAGAAGGCCTGACTTGCCGCTTCGTAATAACAGAACACTGCATTAAATGAGACAGAAAAGCAATTACTCACCGCAATAAAACACAAAATTAATGAACGCATAACTCGGAGCTGTCAGCTCACGATATTGTCACTCTAAACCCGGAACAACTCAATAATTCAGAGCTGATGGGTATGACAGATCAAGGGTCATTAACACGGCAATCTATTTGATAATGATGTATTTTATTCTGTTTACCCTGCTCAGTTGTCCTCACTGGATTACTAAATACAGCAGCACCTTCTTAGTCAAACACAGATTGCTATGTGAGACTAGTTAGCTTCCAAATTGTTCTAATTTAAAAAGTTTTTCCCTACAGGAAATCACGTTAAGCAAATGAATGCATTCCAAATAACTGTACAGGCAATGATACTACTTTTAACATTTCTGTCATGAATAAACCACTTTAAACCTTTAAGGGACAGCGATCACTACAGTGGACAGCTTATCATGTTATCAGGTTACAGGTTATCATTATTGGTGCATGAAAGGGTGAAAATAAATCTAAAATAAAGTATGTGTGGTACCCAGGCTAAGACTGGAGATGTATCCGATTTAAGCCACCTCTTAATACCATCACCTGGTGAAATTCAGCATCAATATGTATCAAGTAACATGACATAACAAAAAAAAGTACATACCCTCTTGCCAGTGATTTAAAAAATGTCTTTACTTTTTTTCTGGCATATCGAGTGTATGAGATATGTGTATTTTTTGTTTTAAAATTTGACCTATAAAAGCTAACACAGTACGGATTTTATTGTGTTGTAATCTATAGCTATTACCTGTTGCTGAACCTAACACCTGATTCATAAATATAAAAAAGTCTAAGTGACTCGACTGATTCTGAAGATTAGATTGAATTGGTCACACACAGAGGGCTGAACTCTGATTGGACAACTACATACATGTACTGGATGCAGTGCATTCCATGGGAAACAGTATGAGGTCAAGAGAACAGTCAGTTGGGAATAATTTAATACCAGTTCATGGAACAAATATCAGAATTGAAGTTGTAAATGTAGGTCACTGCTTCCCGCCTACCACTTCCCTGAGGTGCGATACTGCCACCTACTGGGTCTTGAAGGAACTGCTGGAATGAATAAGTGCGTGTTGTGTATCTGGCATCTGTCCCGTCCAGTGTCCCATTACAGCGATGACCGCCGTGGAAGCGCAGAGGGCAGCACGGACCGAGACAGCCTGAGGAGCTGTACTTACTGCTGCAGGCCGGCCAGTCGCATCTGAAAACAACCTCACTGTCTTTTGTTTGAGATGTTTTTTTCTTCCCAAAACGATTATATTTAGACCCTCTGGAGTGCACAGAGAACTGCTGCTCACCCAGTATGGCCAGGAATGCAGAGTAGCGATCGTAAGGTGTCCAGTGTGTGGACCATTATCCTGAGACAGTCCCCGAATGCCAGACATCGTCATGCCTGTCCTTACGTTAGTTGTGACATCTATCTAGTTTTACCCTTTCGGGGACAGTGCACAGTTTATCGTGTTATCAGGTTACAAGGTGCATAAAAGGGTTAATTAAAGGCCATCTGCTTGTTTTGCCTTCATTCGTCCCCATGCCAAAATCCATGCATTCTTTATGTCTCCACAAGGGGGTGCTATAGACCGAATGCATGCATGGAGGCCCATCAGATGGCCCTGTGCTGCCACAAACTGTATATCGCACATACCAGTAACCCAACACTCCTGGGAAGTGGCCACTGAGCTTAGATTGTCAGTGTGTCATCAGAAGGCAACAGAGGGACTGGAAGACTCACAGAAAGATCTAGAAGTGGAGATCTTGGGAAATGCATAGGTCCATTCATGGAGCCATCACCTGTTGTGGGCATTCCTGAGAGAACAGCAAGTGGTGCAGAAAGGACCGAAACATTGAGCAGTTTTCAAATTGTTAACCTGTAAAGGTTATAGTGTATTGTACCTGTAATATACTTCTGAGTGTGAAGTCTGGCCATGTTCAGTTGAACGCAAAGCTGATACACTCGCAGGAAACCTGATGTAGTTACACCTTCTGCCATCTAGTGGAAGAGTATGTAATGATTTTGTTAGTCACTAAGTGGACTAGCAATGATTGAGGAACAAAGGTACATGTTTGTAATAGGGCCCGACCGATTAATCGGTTACAAGCAATGCTTTGGTGAGCAATGCAAGTTGTGCAGGTAATTTGTGGTAAATAAATAATACTTTTCAGACTAATTGAGTAAAACTGAATAATTTCTTGAAGCACAGTAGATGAGCTTTCAAGATATACTAAATAGAAATACTTAGGAGTCACTGGTCAAAAGTGGTGCGTTTAAACGATTGTGAAGAACTCTTTTTGTTCTGGTTCAGACTGGGTTGGTGACAAGCGGTTCTGACCTGAAAGTGTATGCATGTCGGGAGGGTCGGGGGTTGCAGGAGGGAGGGAGGGGGTTGGACAAAATGCAAGCTTGTGAAGATTTTTTGGGGGAGGGGGGGTTGTTTTATGGCTGTTTTGTTGTTAAGAGTCTCACACTGAGATCCCCCCATCCCCCATTGTATAGCATTTGTTGTAATGGGACGTGCCACTGAGTCTCGAAAGTGCATGATATGGAAAAGCCCCCCTCCCCCAAAAAAGATCAATCCATCCATAGAAAGGTAGACCACACGCTGGACTGCTTTCCAGTGAATCACAACTTAAGTGTTCATCAAACCCACACAAGTCAGGCGACTGAGTGGTTACATAATCAGCGACCCGCCCCCCAAAAAAATGGAACCCACAAATTCTCATCATATAAAATAAAAAAATGCTTGCTCATTATTGTCCGGGATCTCAGTGTGGGCACTTGGCCTGCTCTGTGCTGTGCAACCTCTAGTGGAAGTTGGTCTACTGTTTGCATGACCTGGTTAATTCAATATGTTTACATGAATGATGATAACTTAGTATACACATGATGATGACTATGATTATTATTATTTTTTTAGAATTATTATTATTATTATTACTACTCTGTTGTATTGACAATGATGTACTTCTGTAATTCTTTTGAGCTATATAATGTGAAGTGAGTAACACCAAAATAATGTTGACAAAGTACAAAAACACAGCACAGTAGACGTATTGTTTAACATTTCTCGCAAATTTTTTTTTGTTGCATCTATTCATTTGTAAATGACAACCTCGACAAAGGTATTGGGACACATTACACCTACAAGAAGCGAAAATGGAGGAAAATATGAAGCCGGTCCCTCTTTACAGCATTAATAACCCCCTTTTACACAGAGATTCTGCAAAATGTAACAGATTTTACTCACCTGAGACTTTTACACAGAAGTCAGCAAAATAGTGTCTTTGGATACAACTGACTTAAATTACAAGCTATAAACCGCCGTGCTATTTGGTGTTTGTGAACTCAACTCACATCACAACAAGCAGCAGTTTGGTAGAAAGAAAAAAGAGGCATCACGTTGTTGACTGCCATTCCCGCATGGAGTTTACTGTCAAACTATACATAAAACTTGACTTGAAAAAAATAATAATAATAATTTAAAAAAAACAACAAAATAACATTTTTTATAGTTAATGTAAAAGGGGGACAGTGTCCATTCTTCGGGAAAGACTTACAAGATTTCCTCAAGCTTTTTTTTTTTTTGGTAGGAATTCTGGGTAATTGTGAAGTTGGAGGGCGGTGAAGTAGGACCTGAGAGAGTCTGACTGACAATTTCCTTTGGTTGAGATTAGCGCTCAAACGCGATGATAAAAGATGAACAATTACGTAACCGTATGAATACTTCTTAAGATGTGTGCCCCCATACTTTTGTCCTTGTCTTATTCATCTCAAAGTCCCCTGACGTGTGTAGCGGTTAAAAAACAAAACAAAACATATCCTGGTTGGACAGAAGTGTCAACTGAGAAACAAAAAAGTTCATAGGTTAAAAGGGAAAAATCACTTGGACTGCGGTCCCTAAGCCATACTCATGAAGTAGAAATGCTTGTGTGCACATTCATCTTTTAGTATGTGACTGAGAAAAAGATGGACGGATGTGATTCTCAGACAGAAAAGAAGACTAAGATAACTTGGGGATGGTGAAATGAATCTTTCCGTGAGCCACATAATCATCAAATTAAGCGATTTCATGTTTGTGTGCATGTGTGTGTGTGTGTGTGTGTGTGTGTGTGTGTATAAATTTTAGAAGCTGACCCATGCTTCAAACAGGTTCACCATATTGTGCAGTAAAAAAAGGAAAGCAATCTCTGTGTTTCTACAACATGTGAAAAATATGCAAACCGCGCATGAAGGGCTTCATTCAATGTCAAATAGCCATCTTTGGGCCACTTTGATATACATTATTAATACATGTCGTGTATGCTTGTTTTACCAATCCAAACACGTCCAAAATGCATACAAAGAAGCACTGTATCTATAAATACATATACATGTAAATACACACACACATATGTATACACACCTACACACACACACACGCACACACACACGTACAAGTATATATTGTATATCCTTTTTGTAAAGCTGTTTTGAGCTACGTACATATGGATGCAATGCATCATGGGGTATTGAACAAGATGTAGAAGAATTCAATTATTTGTACCCACTGAAAGCAGGAAATTGAATAAATCTTCCTTGTCTATGCATTGTGTGTGTGTGTGTGTGTGTGTGCGCGCTGTCACTGTGTTGCATTTGCACAAGTACAAGGTCTTGAATATGTGTGCTAAGATTATAGATATTTCAGTCATCCGCAGATACCATTTTTCCTTCTATTTTTTTTTTACTTGAGAATTGTTTTTACAATGTGGAACTGATCCACTTCTACTCTCCTCCATAATGCTTCATTTAAAGTGGCACAAGCAGTATTTGACGAGAACTACTCTGCATTATATAGAGTGGTTGTACTATTGTGCTTTCCTTAGTTTGTGGTGACATTAGGATACAATGCATCCAAAATTATGAATATATTGTTTATCTTATTTATTTTTTTAACAATGGGTTGACAAGAGGGTTGAATTAAAGCTTACAATATCAATGTTTTGGCCAGTGAGCGCAGGTGTGACACATCACCGATGAATTCTGGACCACAAAACAAACTCAAACATAAAATATAAGAAAGTTCAACAGGCACATTTTCTTTATCCTCGATGAAAAATGACTGATAATTCTGCAGCTGACTGAATAGTTCTCACCATGTCCCTGTTTTTATGTCAATTGTACTGACCCGTGGTGCTGTTTATTTGTTACACTGCCCTGCATAATTATGTGCACCTCGGTTAAGATGTGTTTCGTTTAATACACCCAGTTTTTATTCTAAACAATATAGGACCTAAATTAAAAAAATAATAAATAAATAAAAGAACAAGTGAAGAAACAAGTGAAAAAAATCCATCACTGACTACAAACGGAAACACAAACAAAAAAGCAGAAGTAGGATGCGAAGTCAGTTGATATGACGTAAGAGCAACCACCAAAAAAGAAAATAAAAGTGATAAAAGGTATGTACAGCTTCGTATATACAGTACAACGCTAGTCATGTTAAATGCAGAACATGCTGTCTGAAGAATTGTCTACACTGCCCTCTCCTGGCCCACTGCGAAACAACAATGTCCATCCGATATAACTGCGATACACAATCGCGTTCATGAAACTAACATTTTATACTACGTTTAATTAATGAATTAACGGCACCAAGTCTATTAATTACGCTTAATTAAACTTAGTAGTTTGGATTTGAAATACATATTTGGTGACGGCAGTCCTGGAACTTTGATGACACGGACTCCGGTTTTCTCCACGACACACACAAACACACCACGAGAAGAAAATGTCACCTATCTCGTTATGATTATGACGACAATGATCATAAAAATAATATACTTTATGGATTACAGCGGCGGCTTAATGGTCGACACCTTGCTGCCTCTCAGTGCGAACCCTCACAGGTGTGCAATGACAGCATAATAATTTGTTCCCCTGGAAGATAATTTGACAGTCTGATGAATTGTAAATGATGAAAATAGACATGGCTCAACAGGTATTAAGTAGACCGCTTCGTGGTATTTACAAACAGTGCACAGTCATACATACAAAATATCACGAAATAAAATCACCGCCCACACACACACACACACACACACACACACACACACACACACACACACACACACACACACACACACACACACACACACACACACACACAAAAGCACTAAGTGTGTCAATGAAAGGAAGATTATGCAGATGTAGATAATGTTGAGCCAGTGAATATATTGTGTTTATACATTTATTCAAGGAAATAGACTGTGTGTACATGTTGCCGCATCGTGTATAACCATAAAAATGAATTAATTTTGTTTAAATTCCATGTGACAGACCAACTCGAAACCATCCATACATCTGTTTACAGTTAATTGATTTGATTTATTAATTGTGGCAGAAAACATTTTGGGGTTTATGCCTCTGTCTGGATGCTGACATATAGGGTCCTCCAGCTGGAAATGGAAAAACAACCAGAAACAAAAGGTGCGGCTGACGAGCTGCCAGTCATTTGCTGTGCACTTACATTCATAGCAAGCACAGACTACGCACAGGTGGATTTGGGTGACGTCTGAAGGCAATTGATTTGCGCTGGATTTTATTGGGGTCAAGGGAGTTGATTCCCTTCGATTTGTGTTCGTCATATAACACGTCAAATTAAAGGCGTATAAATCCGTTCGCGAGGCACTTTATGTTCAAATTCTACTGGTTAAACGTGTAGCAGGCTAATTTACACAAGATAGTGCGTCTTTCTTGTTGGCTCATTTGCACTCTGACACTTTTTTTTCACACTGCTTGCAAGTGGGAATTTGCCCCTCACTGAAGTTCTCCTATTGTTCAAATGGGAATTTACATTTCGTTTCAAGATGATAGTTCATCTATATGTGTAAAAGGGCAATGGGGGCAGGGAAACATTTAACGGTGTGTGTGTGTGTGTGGGGTAGACAAACTGCACTTGACAAACTGAATCCATTTACTTTTTGTCCGTTGTTGAGTCAAGTGTTGCTGTGACGCTAAATGTTTGGGTAGAACTCAAAGCAAGAGACTGACACCTCTGCTTTGAGTTTTTAGTGGGGAATCTTTTGTCTATCAGGGAAATGGCCACGTCAATTTTATACTCAGCCCACTGGTGCCAAGGTATGAGAAAAAGAATATTGATTGACAATCTGTTCCCTCCATTTGTTAATTTGCACCCTCTGTTGTGTAATCTGTTAAGATTTGTGATTTGAGGGTACAGTTGACTAAATTGAGGGTACAGTACATACTGTTAAAAAAAATTACGCAAAATGTAGATAGCAGGTGTGAAAGTTCTAAAATGAAGGGAACACTAAAGGGCTTTTCGTTGTACTGGTACGTGTGCAAATGTTTGGCCACTTTAATAAGACCTCAAGAGTTTCATTATTCTGCTCCATTTGCATGATGATTTCGCAATTTTGATTCGGGACACTAAAGACACTTTGTTGTGATAGTGATTCAGATTATCAAGAAACATAGGAAAGGTTTGAAAAAAAAAGTGATATTTTATATGCTTTCAGACACTAAATGAAAAGGGCAACAACACAACAAAACATGAGAACATTAGACTCTTACTTTCAGAATCAAATGTATTCCTATCATCCTGTTGATGAGAAAATGTCCTTTAAGAGCTTCTGGGGAAACAGCCGCCCACCTCCACTGCCACGGGCCATCCGTCATAAACGTTGCTTGTGTCGTCATTAGCAGCTCGCTGACAGGTGAACAGCCGAGAAGACGTTCAGTTGTCAGCGCTGCGTCTTTCCACGTGCATAAATAGAACGAATGAGGGCAGGGAGACTGACCTTCTCAAAGGAGCTTCTGCTTGCTGTCCCACCTCTTCCTGCAAACACCCAGTTGTCACGGTAACTTACGGATTCGATCAAAGCGCTGCCCATTCCGACAAAAATCTCCCTCATTTCTTTTGTCATCCTGCCGCCGAGAAGTGAAGAGGAGGGCGGGAGGGTGGGGAAGAATGAAAGGTGATTTTTGTGGAGCAGTAAATCGTTTTAGAGGATGAGCGTCTGGGAATTGGACCTACTTTGTTGTCACGTCGTCAAAGGAGGCCACAATGACAATCTCTCCAGGTTTAATCTCTTTCAGGTACGCCAAGATGTCCTCTGGGACTTTGGCAGCCGAGGAAGTCGTTTAAAATTTTAAAAAATGTAAATAAATCATCTCTGTGTAAAAAAAAAAAAAGATTTATAAAACACGTCCCTTACCTCCGTCTTTCATATTCAGATAGCCACATCTGTCCACAGCGCCGTTCTCACCTGAGATGAAACAAACAAACATGCATGCGTGTTTATCATTTTCGGCAGCTTGCATTCATCATCATATCATCTTCCTCGAGTGCAGATATCTGTTGGCCCAATTAAAATGTTCTCATTTTCCATCGCCCGTTTGTCAGTCGTTACTTCTATGCACGAAAAGCCGCGTTGCTGATGAAGAAAAAATGTCGACAGAAGTCGGTTAACAACGCAAAAATCACTGCGGAATACATATGGGGAATCAAACTAGCAAAGCATGAAAAAACATCCACCCACATAAACATTCAACATCAGTAGGGCTCATTCTCTGACATGATGTAAAAATATGAAGACTGTTTGAAAATGGAGCCCAGTGTAACCCTGACGGGGAGCCTGTGCATATCAATTTGAACCCCTGACTTCAAAAATCTGTAAATCGATTTTCAGATATCCAGGTCATGGTAAAGCGCAAAAGTTTTGGACTGATGAAACTGGACTATTTAGTTGTGAAAGATGTTTTGCCGCCCTTAATCATAAATTCCAACAGAGTAGGGACCAGACATGTAAAATTTTGAACTGGAGATGAGACGTCTTCAACAACCATGGCTGCTTTTATATTACGGCTCCATATTTATTTGATAAAATCCGTATTTTAAGTAGGACTCCTGATACTGTCTATTTAATGTAGCCTTTTTCTTCTTGAACGTCGGAGGCCCCTCTTCTGTCTCCTGGCTGGGCCTTTTCCCTTTCCCAAAGAAACTTTTCAAAGAAGTTCGCGTTTGACTTATTTTGCTCCTTTTTAGTTGAGGTTTCATTTTCGCGGTAACCTAGCACTCCTTGACTTACATACTGTAGACGGATAAAACAGAGGATCCGGTAATTTTTCAAAATAAAACACATTTTAGATACCAAATGACCCACGGACCGCCGACGTAGTACATTAAGAGTTTAAAAGTGATCTACTCACTGTTTACGACGACAATGTTGAGCCCAGGTCCCACATTGTTCAATACGTGACTCATGATGCTGTCGACATACAGTACACGAAGAACATGAAGAGACGAACATTTGTTGAAATGGTTCTTGCGCACAGGTGACTTACGTTTTACCATCGAAGCAGATCTTGGGCCCGACAACATTAGCTGCTCCGCTGCGCACGTGTATTGCAAAGTGATCAGGGGGGCAACTTCCGGAGAGGTTGCACTCCGGCGAAGACGTGACTGCAAGAGTATTGACAAAATTCGGAATTTGATGAGAACAGTTACAATTTTAAGAGGAAAGGCTCATCGGAATCAGAGACAGCATATAATAATTGAAATATGAGGAAAAAGTAAACACTGTGAGAATAGCGTTTAAATATTACAAGAAGAGCTAGATTCTGTCATGATTTCATTGCAAGTTTTAGTTTTATGAGAAAAAGTAAGAAAATAGAATAAAGCTGAACATTTAATACAGTTGTAAATTCATAATTTTTATCATGCAAGCCATTTTCCAACAAAGGATGAAGTCACAATTTTACAAAAAAATTACAACAGGCTGAAATATTACATGAAATTATTCTTTTCTTTTTTTTTACATTTTATAAATTCGTAATATTGGGAGAAAATGCGATTTTACAAGAAACAGTCAAAAATAAAAAGTCTGTTAAAAATGTTTCACCATACTGCTCACTTGGTTGGACTTGTGGTTTGAATTGCTCCGCGCTTTTCATCCCTACAACAGAAAGACAAAAAAAGCAAAGTCAATAAGGTGTGATGACGATATGACGTGCGTCAATATCTCGATAAAGTGCCTTCGGTGTCCTATTTAGAATGATTTAGTAATCCTGAAAATGGAGCAGAATAACAACACTCTGAGGTTCTATGACAAGTGGCCAAATATTTGCACACACAACAGGTGGGTGGGAAGACATTGAAAAAAAAATAAGCTGAAAATACTGTGTTTCCTACATTTCATATATATATATATATATATATATATATATATATATATATATATATATATATATATATATATATATATATATATATATATATATATATATATATATGTATGTATGTATATATATATATATATATATATATGAAACTCAAAAATAAATAAATACTGTATATATATATATATATATATATATATACAGTATTTATTTATTTTGAGTTTCAATCGATGTGATTTTTGTCATACCCCCACACACTGCTCTGCGAATGAGTGTCTAAGTGTCCCTTGCATCCTTTTTTTTTTAAATGTATGTGGCCCCTGGGAGGATAAAGTTTGGACACTCCTGATCTACATATAATGCATATGAACTCCAATGGAAAAGATGAAGCTTTTTGGGTGAAATGTGCAAGTCCTAAAGGCACCTTGAAGTGATATTGACTCTAATGTGACTGAAAACGTGAAGCTCACCCCAAAGTTTTCTTGCTCTCAGCTGTATGCGTATATAGTCGTGCGAGATGGCCCATGTGACCACAAGAACTACTATTACAGCAGCATAGGGAGCAACTGTCAACCACAAAGAGCAAAATGATTTAAGTAAACACAGCATGCAGGCCGTGAAATTTACATCAGCAAGTAAAACCTCACCTCGATGCTTCATGTCTCCGAAAAAAAAAAGCGGCTGTTCTGCTCCTGATGTATTATTTGCTGTCAGCACCACAGCTGGTTGGTGTCATGTCATCCGTTCAGGCTGCCTTGCCACGCATATATGCATGGGAAGGACCTTTGGATATGCAAGAGCGCTCATCCTTGTGTTGGGAAAGTAAGCAGGATGTGACATTGTACAGGCACACACCCACAGTGAACATGACGATCAAGTTTCTCCCACACGCAATGTCAAATATGGGACAGCATCCATTCACAGTTCACCGATAGAGCTTAAAGCAAACAATAGCCTGAGTCTTGTTTGGACACGTCACTATGCCCTGTCATAAAACAAAACGATGAGAGAAAATAATTTTGAATGCGTACTTTCCTGTCCTTGGGTTCTGTTGTAGGCATGGAATTGCCAATGAGGTCTCAAAAACTGTGACTGGCAAATAAGTTTGAACATACTTGCGAGTATGTTTGAACGTATTTGCGAAAATGAAATCTCTCTGATGCTGTGGAAGCTCTCTACAGCCCATCGTGCGCTATAAAATGTGATTACAAAATGTCAGGAAAAGCCTACTAAAACATCTGAATTTATTTGGGGTTAATCAGAGGCATGTTGTTTGCTACCAGGGGTCCATTGACTTCTATTTAACATGAGTTGGAATGTTGTTCATTCATGGTGATCGCATTCATTTCCACGGTTTTAAAAGGGTGTGTACATTTATGCAACTATATGATCTCTGTTGTTCACGTTCACTTTTTACCTTTTTGAAAAGATTGTCGGAGTGGACCATTATTTTTTTCCCTCCCCGACTGAGCTGCAGTTACAGGTCACATTAACAGTGAGAAAAATGTTGAAATGGTTTTTCATGGTCACTTTGTTCGTGTTACACCAATCTTCCAGGAAGAATATTTCCGTGGAGCCCGACTCTAACAACTGGATATTTGTCATCCAAGAATCTGAAGGATCCAAGGACTGTTCGGGAGGAAGAACATCGAAGGGAATTGTCTTGTAATGAATCATTGAATTCGGATTCAGTGAGTCTGTTGCTCATGGACATCTGATACAGAGGAGGATCGAATACGGCATCCAGTTGGGCGAGACTGTGCACTTTCGCCTTCCTTTGCAAACGTTTGTGCAAAGAGTGGCTCCCTTTGCTTACCTCTACGAAACCCAAATTATATATTAAAAAAAAGGCCAAAAAATAAACTACAAAAATAGAGTAAATTGAAGTTGGAAATAATTACATTTACACGATCGTTGAAATCTTACAAAATGTTTTTTGACTAGATTTATTTTTTTATTTATTTTTTACAAGAATAGAGGTGACCAAAACTAAAAGGGAAAAGATGCAATCTCACAAGAGTTAAGGGACACTTTATTTGTATTTTTTTTATTCTGCAAGACAGACCACACATTGTCGTGCTCCACAACAGCCTGCTAAAGAAACTGAATGTGAACGGTGTCCTTCTTGTCATACCTTGCGCGGCATGTCGTTTCACAAGGAAAAAAAATCAAATAAACTTTTTCTCGTTCAGAATATAACAAAGGTTGTTTCTCTTTCAATGTGGCCCTCATACAACCTTGTAGAAAATGAATATGGTTGATGCCTTGACAGAAAATTGTCACATTGAGTTTCAAAGGGTTGTTTCCTTGACGTATAACAATCCTCCACAATTTTCAGACTTGTGATACTGATCTTCCTCGGTGTGAGTCAGTTACTATTCTTAAAAAAAAAAAAAAAAATAGACAAAGAATGGGATTATCTCTAAGGGAGACATTCATCTGTGATGGTTAGAGAAGACGGGGGGAAGAAATATCATGGATACAAGGTTGTATCTCAATCATTACATATTTTTTCATGCGTTACGGACTGAAAATATGAAACAAGTGTGTGCTGACCAAGCAGACTTTCTGACAGTAATACAAACCTCAATTCCAATTGAAGTTGGGACATTGCGTAACATGTAAATAAAGACTAAATCCAATAGTTTGAAAATCCTTCTCAACCTAGTGTCAGGTGAATTCACAACAAAGACAAGCTCTTCAATGGTCAAATTGAAGAACCTTAGTGTTTGTTTTCTTTTTTTTTATTTGGGAAGATTCCACAAGTTCATTTTAAAGACGCGAGTGTCATGATTCGGGTCTAAAAGCAGCATTCCTAAAAGGCTCGGTCGGTGATGAGGTTCACCACTTTGTGAACATCCGCATGAGCAATTGTCAGGAATTGATTTACGGTTCAAAATATCATCAAAAAGTTTCAAATAATAAATAAAGGTATATAGAAAAACAATCCTTCACAAGCTATGGACAATTTTAGTCTTCAATGAACGGAACATGCATAATATTTTTAGAATGTGGGATTGAGAGATTCCAGAACCACGGAACAATGAGGTAGACGTGTTGACGAAATAATACACCACTACCCCTTACAAATGTTTCAGTACTGCTTTTAATTACTTCATTAAATATTGCCAAAGGTCACTGAGTCACTTCAAAAGGCTCATATACTGTACTGTAAATCGAAACTTGGCTTTCTGTGTGGAACTAACATGCACTCTGACTTGCTTATATGTTAGGTTGATTGAATTATACTTTCATTTAGAAAAAAAGACTAAATTGCCGAGTTTTCAATGTATGGGATTTATCTATATATCATCTATCTATCTATATATTATCTAAATGTATCTTTCTGTGCAACTAGAAAAGGCTCCAGCTACTGTACTAGAATGACAAGGGCTGCTATAATCCCCATACAAATTTGTCAGTATTTTACAGTCACTATTCACACACGCACACGCGCACGCACGCACACACGCGCACGCACACACACGCACGCACACGCACGCACACACGCACGCACGCACGCACGCACACACACACACACACACACACACACACACACACACACACACACACACACACACACACACACACACACAAAGATAAAACGCCAAAATGACCGTACACTACATTTTTAATGGTCACATACATACCTGTGAAGCATGCCAACACGAGTTGCCGCATGAAAAAAAGGCCGTTAAGACAAACCGAACTGCCTCAAACTGTGAGTGGAGAGGTTTACTGTGTTCCTTATGAACAAGGTCAGGTGATGTAATGCTTCACACGGCCAGCATAGGGCGTCTTTGCACTGCCAGTCACACATTCAAATGAATCTTGGCATTTTTAACATCAAGTGGCTAAGAAGCAGATTCCTCCCAATATTTGATAATATAAACTCTAAGGTACGTGAATACTATGTTGGGGCGGGGGGGGCAGTAAATGTGCATTTTGTTCCGAAAAGGCAGACTAAAACAACAAAATCAAACTCCAAGTTCAAATCAGCAGTACAGTAAAGAAATGGTTTGCAAGGCCGCCTCACAACTGCGTTCTGGGTTCGACCCTCAGCTCAGGCTCTTTTGAATTCTCTCGCCGTGCTTCACCGGGTTTTCTCCAGCTTTCCCATACACTTTCCCAAAACATACGTGTTGGGTCATTGAAGACTAATTTTGTTCCTAAATGTGAATTATGAGTGTGAATGGTTATCTGGCCTTGATGGAATTTGTATTGTCAGGTTTTTGGACTGTACAGTACATGGAAGTAGAAGGCATTTGTATACAATATTAGGCACATTACAATTATTATTTATTGTATAATTTATGAGGTATTATTGAGCAAATGTCTGCTGTTCTCTAATGAGGACAAGTGATATAGGTGGATACTCGACATAGAAGTTAAAGCGTCACCACTAACTAGACACAGAATACGGTTTAAATTTTGCAACACATGCTAAATAATGAGCAGATTCTAGCTTCCGCTTGGGAACATTTTGCAGTCACACAATCATAGTCATAGTTTTTCTTTGTCCTCGTATGACGTGCAGCAAAGTTTTCTTCAAGTCGTCTCATGTTCGCACAAAAAGAAACAAAAAAAAAAGAAAGGAAAATAAGGCTTGAACAGGGAAGCCGGCCGGCCGCTCGCAGACAGAGACGGACTATTTTTAGAAGTCAATTACGGCGCTTGAGACATCCAAAATGTCACATCGCCACGTGATGCCACTTATTTCATAACAGGATAATGTTATATATTCACTGACAAAGAGACCATTTCCAGGCCACTGCTAGAAATGAAAATGCACACGCGCCAATTAGTGACCTTTACTGCATTGCAAGTGAAATAATGTTCCTTCTTTTTTTTGTTGTTGTATTTGTCGCTTGAGGTTTATTGCATTTCGTGCGCATTTAAGTGCTACTAAGAATTCAGAATTGACCAGTGAGGGGTTATTGCATCAGATAGAAGCCGCCCCCCCCACCTCCTACATCCCTTTTTTTTTTTTTTTTTTTTTTTTTTTTGTGTGCGTGTTTTAAGGCACCTCTGTCAGGAAGAATTTGTAACATGGGCTGTCAGTGTTGGTATCGCATACCCAAAACACAAAGAACATATATATATATTTATTTATTTATTAAAAAAAAAAATATATATATATATATATATTTTTTTTTAAAGACTGGGTTATTTTGGAACTTACAGACAGGAATATGAAACTGCCTTGCAAATTCTTGAGGTTTTACACTTGATGAAGGGAATTTGGTGAAACTGTCAGTGTGTTTTAAGAGTGCTCGAGCAGTCATGGAATGGTGACTTCCAGCAGTCATCGGGCTGCATTGTAGCCATTGATTTATTCCAGCAGCTCCTGTCAAGAAAAAAATAAAAACGGCCATTACATTTGATGTGGGAACGGTGGCTGCATTATCTTGCATTATGTCAAACGGACTCATGAGAATACAGACATGTAATCTAACCAGTCCATCTCGTTAAGTTTTGAAATGATACCATCGTAGTGGTAGTCCAAAAAAAAAAATGACCAGACCAATCAGTGTCTTAGGGGTGGGGCTGAACTGTATGATTTTTGAAGTGTTGTTTTTCAATTCAAACACGCGCACGTAATTGGAAAGTCAAAGCCAATTAGTTAAGCCCTTTTCATACTGCACTTGGTTTCTGTGGTGTTTACTGGCACAAGGACGATAGCGGCCAGGCACTATTGGCTATACAAGTGATTAGCTTTTTACTGTATTGTACACAACAAGTTGGGTATTTGGAGTTCCAACACAACAATTAAGGATAAAATTAAACAAGCAAGTCAATCATACAGCTGCCTATTTCTGAAAATGTATGATTTTTTTTCTTCTTTCTCTTCAACTTGTCCTGGTCATGACCGACGAAGAATCCATGTCGCTTTATTATGCCATGGCAGTTTTTCTGTGCGACGGGCATATTTGATATACTCCCTCCGTGGTTACTGATATTGCGACAGACATTTATTTAATAGAAAACGGAATGGGACATGAGTTATAAGAGCAGTCAGACAGAGAAAAGAGAGAGCCTAGGGGCAGGTCAACACCCTCTCTGTCCATTTTTAAAACCCATCTTAAAACACATTTTTATTCGATGGCTATTGACCCAGCATGAGAATCTATATTGTTTTGGTGTTTTATGATGCCTCCTGTTTTTATATGAGTAATTTATGGATTTAAACGTCTTTGTTTATGTATATTTTATTTTTACTCCATTTCCTCAATATACTGTGCTTTGGATGCAGTTAAATTGAGTTTAATTAGGTTGAGCTGCGTACTGACTACCCACCTCCCAACCTCCATGATCAGCAAGTCCCTGACTTTCAATCGTTGTCCTTGCACCGTGTCCGTGTGGCCCTCAGTGTGGTGTAGTGCATTAAAATTTGGAAAGGCTGGTGGGAATAAAGCGGGAAGTCTACTGGGCACGGCTGACCTGCAGCCTGCCCCACACAGCACCACAAGGCGTGCATGTATATGTATGTAAGGCATTACAAACAATGAGAGATAGGAGATGAGTGTGTCATATTAAAACTAGAGGGCGGAAGAGCGAAACAGCAGGGCCAGGGAACAGCCCAATTGTGCTGAAGCCCGGACAGCCTGTCGCATCCTCATGCCTTGCACCAGCCCCAGAGGGAACCCTGAAAATGAGTGTGTCCAATAGTGCCGAGTGAAGAATATTTAGTGTTGGATGTGGACAGAGTCGACCAGCCCTAGCCAATGTAGCACCCGAGGTGACATTTTCAATGGCACCCCATTCCATCGGCCATTTTCTAATCCGCTTATCCTCACAAGGGTCAGTCGAGGGTGGGGGGGGGCGGCATGCTGGAGCCTATCTCAGCTGTCTTCGGGCAGTAGGCGGGGGACACCCTGAACTGGTTGCCAGCCAATCACAGGGGCACACATTCACGCTCATAATCACACCAATGGACAATTTAGAGTGTTCCATTAACCTGCTATGCATGTTTTTGGAATGTGGGAGGAAACAGGATTACCTGCATAGGTTTATAAAGGAAACATTGCCTTTAGTATAGTCACCTAGTTTACATCTGATGATTTGGTTTTATTTATCTATCATTTAAACTTAATAGATACATGTTTTCTAATGTTCATGCATATTATACAATATATTATTATATGCATAATTACCGGACACTCTAATTTTACTGTCATTGGAGAAACCCTGATTAGCAGATGAGGTTAATCTGGCGTGTAAGAATCTTAAATTATGAAATATCAGTAATACTAATAATCATGTGTGTAAAATTCAAAACAATTTGTACTGCAAAAGAATACCAACTAAATATAAAAAGGGGTAAAATGGAATACCATTTTGACTGTTAAAAACATGAAAACATTAACTAGCCAGGCGTAAATAGAATAAATAATGTCAGTTAATATTATAATGTAATTTGATGTATATTAGGAAATGGGCAGTAGCCTATGTTAGTTGGAAAAAAACAAACAGGATTTATTTACCGTAAATAATTGTGTAATACATTTTGAGCTTCCTCTAGCCCACAAAAAGAATGCACCTCGTCTGAATCGTGTTGCGCCGCTGCCCTTGCAGTGTTGCCAGGTGGAACTTCCTCATTCAGACCTCTGAGGGAGAAGTATTGATGGTTGGTCTCGCTGGAAAATCTAGACATAATGCACTAGGGTGAAAATAGTGAAGAGATATAACGCTGAATAAACACAAGTTCAACACGCTTACTTGAGTGGGTAGCAGTATGTCCGGATAACAAAGACAAAAGTTGCCAATGCTGTCAGTGAGACAAAGGCCACCAATACGAAGATTACAAGGTGAAGGCTCATCCCAACCTAAAGACAAATGAATCCAATCAGTTTTAACCACGGGCTATTTTAACAGCCCGTAAAGTCAACCACTCGCTTCATGGTTTATGGCTCAGATTAAAAAAAAAAAAAAAAAATTATGACAACGATGTTAGTGATTCACACACACGTGTGAAACGTAAAAAGGCCAACAGAGAGCTGCGCTTTCTTCTCTAGGCAGTTTGCACCTCAAACAGGCTTTCACAGCCCTTCAGCCCAAACGTCAGAATTCCTCAAGGAGGTTTCCAGGGTATCCTTGAAGCCATTTTTTGCAGCTGTTTAGCTCCCCAAGGAAGACATCTGACAGCCTGAAGTGAGCTACGATACCCCGTGTCATATCAAAGCCTGACAGATGTGGTGTGAAGACTTTAATACTAATAAAAAAAAAGCACATATATATATATATATGTATATATATATATATATATATATATATATATATATATATATATATATATATATATATATATATATATATATATATATATATATATATATATATATATGTATGTGTGTGTGTGTGTGTGTGTGTGTGTGTGTGTGTGTGTGTGTGTGTGTGTGTGTGTGAATTGCTTCCCAGGCTGTTCCGCTTTCACCCAATGTCAGCTGATGCCCATGAACCCACACAGGGTTAGTGATATTGATTCTCAATGCGTGGATGGTAAACACAAGGATTCAAGACCGAGTTTTGTTTGTGGGAGCAGGGAAATAACAGAAAGACATGACACAATGAATTACTCATATCCAAAGCCACCACTGCGTTTCTACTGTACCTAATTTCCCATCAGCCTAAAATTATTTTCCTTTTGGCATGTCCCATTAGGTGTCACCACAGGGAACAGTCTAAAACACTTAATACACATGTAAAAAAAATAATAGTGTTGCTCAGTGTCAGAAAAAAAATCACACGCATATCTCTATTTATGCCCACATCAATCTCCGAAAATATGAAAAGGATCACCTCAATATTTGGGATTGTATGGACATCAAGCGTTTTCTTCATTAAAATGTAGTGAGCACGTATGGAGAGCATGACGTTAATATCCATAAAATACAAAGTATTTATTGTGTTGATATCAATGGAGATTGATGTGGGTATAGGCATAGATGCATGTGAATTTCATAGTTTTCTAACGTTAACCAATGTTAAGCGTTTAAGACAGTCTCCACCACAGCACACCATCGTTTCCTATTCAAGCCATTAATAAAGTAACAACGAATGTCTTTGAATTTGCAGGTTTGATACTACTTACGCATAGTATGATAACCACAAGTGTTAAATGACCACAGAATGGCATTGTGTTGCTTTTATCTTGTTTATTTTTTTTCTTACAACATTCCATCTTTCGTGAAATTCTTTATGACGAAGTTCAAGCACTAAGTACAGTATCAACACTTTGTGCTAAATCGCAGTCAATGCGTGACGCAATGCGTTCACGTACCTGTGTGATGACGCACTCGGGCAGAAAAAATGTGGAGCAAGATCCAAGAGGCCATCGTGCTCCATCCTCAAGCTGGAAAATCAATTTTCGATCGAATAAAGTAAATATTGTATGACTTTAAGTGGTGCTTTTAATCGGATGACGTGTTTCTTTGTTTCGTGACGCGTGGCCACTTCCGGTTCACGCTCACCTGTCTTCTTGCGTAGCCGCACCCACGTCGACGCTTTTTGTCTCCAATGAAGACTTCACCGGCGGCAGCGGGAAGTTCATCCCCGTCAGTTTGTGTGAGACGTCTCTCACACAAACAAATGACTGCAGTATTTTGCTTGGCCCCGGCTGCTCTCATTATGTCGCTTACCGCTCAGACAAACTGCTCGTGATGACACACAAAGCTGGTAAACACGCCGCGGAAAACAACCTTTTTGGATCCACACGAGCCCCCCCCCCCCTCCCCCAACAGATTATGAACCTCACATCTATCTGTGATTATAAATGAGACAAAAATTCATCTTAACCCAGAAAACAGTAGCAGTTTATGCTGCCTTCTGAGTGACCTCAACAAAAAGTTTTAATGGGATGAAACACAAGAGATACATTGCAGTGAGTTTTATTTTCATCGCAATATCCATTTCCCCCCCCCACACATTTAAAACGTGGCACCACAGCGGAGCTGGCAAGTTTGCTTCATTTTTGGGTTCAAACCTCGGTTTCAGCCTTTCTGTTGCTGTTGTATTTCAGAAAGATGATTCACTTTCTTTTTAATCCCATCACTCGATAACCATTTTCACTTGCGCTTTTATTCTTTTTACACATTAAACTCTTAAGAGCAAATTGTTTATATGAGTACATTCAGAAGTTGGAATTGGAATTAGAATCGATTTTCCTGCCATTGTCAGTGAAAAGTGCATTCACAGCAAGGAATTTCAGTCCAGTGGTGCAACATGAAACAAATACGACAAAAAATAAAGTGTAATTGAGCAACAAGTAAAACAGCGTGAACTAGCCTAAAATAATGGGCAATATATTAAAATTTCACGTGATGATGGGAGTGGCCATTCAAAAAATTCGTAAGAGAACTCCGAGTAAGAAATGGAAAGAAACTCTCTTTGTGAGGCGTGGTTGACCCCATTGTACGGTAAGAGCAATCATTTCAAACACTGTGATTGTTCAATCCTACTAGCGAGAAAAAACTCCAATCTTCAATGTGTCATTCTAAATATTATTTAATGTAAAAAGAAAATAGTGAAATGAATCGCACGCTATAATGTAAATGTATCCTTTCGTGAGGACTCGTTAAAGGTTGCAAAGGGTCCCGATGTCAGCTGGGATTGGCTCCAGCAACCCTGCGCAACCCTGTTCAGGGTAAGCGGTGCTGAAAACTGGTAGATATATTAATTGTCATGCTGGTCGTTTTTGCACTTTCAACATTTATACTCATTTTGGCAATAACTAGGGTCAAATTACTCATTTTATAAATTCACAGTCATCCATTGTTTGGAAAATCTCTGCTGCCTCTTCGCTGGGCCATTTTGCCCACTGAAGGAATTCCTGAGTCCTTTTGCCTGCTCTTAGTGAATCTCACCTTAGCTCTCTTAAGATACTTCAGGAATAGCTCTTATCTTTGATAGGATCTGCTCTTCACTTTCAAGAGAAATTCTAAAAAACAACAAAAAAAACATGTTTCTCAGAATTGTCTTAGAATTTAGCCATGATAGGTTCAACTCTTTGCACTAAGAATATTGAGAAATCCAGCCCCAGGTTTAGGTGTGAAGTTCCTGGGCAATGCAGTGAAGAGTGTATAGCATGTCTGCCTCACAGCTCCAAGATTCTGGGTTCAAATCTCAGCACCAACCTTGGGTGGAGTTTGCACGTTCTCCCCCTCTGCCTGTGTATGCACCCCACTGGGCAGAGGAGATTTGAACGCGCAACCACAGAACTATGAGACGGATCTGCTATTCACATTTCTGTATCGTTTGAGTAATAATGACAAAAGCTTTCGTGAAAATTCATTGTTGAATGTTTATTACTCGGCTGAAAGAAAACAAAACAAAACAAATCTGTATATTCAGTAGATGCAATTAGAACAGAGGATCATCTTGTAATCTTTAACATATCATTTAGAATTCAACATTTCTTAATTATTTTACCGATGTGTTTTTTTTTTTTTAAATATTCAGCAAAGCCACGTGCGTCACATTTCACCAACGGAAATCAATTCAGCTAACATACACGTACAGCTTTGACTGTTTTTTACAAATAATGAAACAATATGCATATACAAAACGAGCACAATCAAATATGAATCCAAATCAGAATTTGAATAAATTTAAAAAAATGAGACTGCAGGATGTTCTTTCAAATTGCTTACCATTTATCTACTTGCCAAGGTTTCCCAAAAAGGGATTTTACCAGCAGATGTGCTAATAAAATGAGCAGCTGCCGAAAAAAAAAGAGCTCGCGTTTCACTCCCTTTACATGCTAACAAGACCATTGGTGTCGTCGTCAGTTAGCAGCACAAAAACAAAATGCGGCAAGATGAAAAGCTCCTTGCCAGCAGGGTGGGTATTCATTGCTGATCAATAACAAAACTCTTCTGCCATTCACCCGCTGTCAATGTCCTCTTGATTTATCAACTTTGAATTTTGCAAGCTTTTAGTCAAGCTAGTTCGTAGTACTTCCCCGTCTCTGGATCAAAATAGCAGTTGAGGCAGGGATCATAGAGCAGATTTAAATACTCGTCTTCCACCTCCTCTTCCTTTTCAGATTCGTCCCCTCCTGCGGTGAAGCAAATACATCACTCGGCAAGATTATTATTATTTTTTTTTAATGCAATTCACAGAGTAATGAACAAAACAAGCACGCCTAACAATATAGTCAAGATGCTCATTGTCTGCAACATTAGCCCGCACAACAATAATATCCGAAATACAGACGCCTATAATTAACAACGCATTTATTATTGAGTTGGTAGCGGTGGAGAACTGCACGGCATCATACCGAGATGTTTCCACTAGATTATTTAGTCTCTCTCACGTAGCCAAATAGCGTAAGTATGCGTTGCCAATTCGAATGAATAAAACAGCATGTCAAATACACACTCCCATCTGATTCTTGCTGGGGGAAACAAGGGCAGGTGGTGTACTACGACGGATACCACAATGAATTGTGATTGCTGCGGCATCTGTAAAGCTGTAGCAAAACATGCCAGCAATGACACCAACAGAATTAGCGAACATGACGTGCGGGGACCATAATCTGCCGCTCTACTGTTTCTATCAGCGCTCAATAAACAGCTTAAAAGTACATCGGTGTGACTTTTCTGTGTGTAAGGGCATGACGGTAAGTGTACTGTAAAAACACATTTGAAAAAAATTGGATTTTCCTACGAAAAAAAACAAAAAAACACAGCAAGGCGCCAACATTCAACCGCGATAGAGCGGTGGGAACACACAAGAGCAGTTCTACTCAACGCGGCGAAGTGTATAAATGTACGCTATATTTTCCAGGCACGTTTAGGTGATAAGAAGGCGAGTAGACTCTCCCAGGTGGAATAAAAGGAGAGTCATGTGGGGTGACCTTCAGACTCAGGTGGATTTAAAAGTTTTCTGCCATTTTCTCACCCCTCATCAATCAAGAGTTGAGACGCGACGAGTGACGAGGACCTTACGAAGCCGTAAAGAGGCCCCCTCCCTGTAATCCTCATGACTTTAAAGCACACCAATTTGGTTGTTAAATTGACAGGCAGTTAAATGCTAAAAAGGTTATGGAAGGCTCCGGGTGGAACATTTTATCTTATCAGAAGTTGGGCGACGATAATGAAAACTAATTATGAGACACATTGTGTAAGGGCTTTAAAAAAACGATGTTGTAAACTGGAAAGGTTTCATCAATTAACCTTGTCGGTGTGTCTGGGGGGGCGGGTAAAGACCTGTAATGAGCCCCGTTTGTTTTGACCTACACAGGACAGAGAGCTTCACTCTCGTGGGGTTTTTACTCCTAATTACAGTTGTGTGCGCATTCCCATCATGCTTTGCTGCACTGTTTAGTGTCTTGAGTGTTTCCATCAGCACACCGCGCGCGCGTGCTAACGTGACGGGGGCATGTAGGATGCGTCGTCTCCCTTGACCTCGACAGACATAAAGAAGTGACGACCAACTTTCAGGTTGACTGTACCTCTGATTAGAGCCTCACGATGGTTACTTGTGTTCTCCGACCTTCTCTTGTTGCTCGGAGGCGGAATGTGGGGGCTGAGCACATCCATCCAGTCCCTGGGAAAAGACCATAAAGGATCACAGCCATGACAACACGTGCCATTACGCTCGTCATCCCCCACCGCAGTGCCCGGCAGATCCGAATTGCCTCTTTGACATGTTAACAATGAAATCCCCATCATCGTGCGCTGTCCCAGGCCTAACCAGTGATCCACTGTCCTTGGGGCCGCCTCAACGCTTGGCCTCGCCAGCCGCCTCGTTCGCCCAACTATCATTTGTTCCGTCCCGGCTGGCACTGCGACTTTAAGCTGACAACATTCTGACCCAGATAGCTCCTCTCAACCTTGCCCGTCTTCTGCGAGTTCTTTCTCCACGCGAGCGAACTCTCCCAGGTTTCAATTATACATAAGTCACTGCGCAGTGTTTCAACACGACGCGTCTCCGGAGGAAATGTGACTTGGCAGCGCGGCAGAGATTAATCTTTTGAAACATAATTCACATCAGTTGCATAATCACCCATTTACATCTTTTGCCTCTGGACAAAGCATCTCATAAAAGCACATCATAGCATCTTTAATGAGGAAACGATAACCTCTGTATGTTTTAATATTCATCTGGCTGCGGGCAAATCAAACATCCATCACATCAGCAACAACAGCGAGGATGGGTGGTGCCACTCATTTTGATCCAAGGCTTGTTCGCAGAAACTTAAAATATGATGGGGCGGGTGGGGGGCAGGACAAGTACAACAACTTATTGACACCAGATCTTAAATTGCCAGTCTCAGTTTACCAATCTAATGAGATCTATTACAAGAGCTGTAGCTGTAGATAATGATGCTTGGATTGACATTACTGAAACACTGTGTTTATTTCTGCACACGTCTTTAATGTATGATAGATGCCTTGGAAAAAAAACTGGGCCTGAAATTATTCTCATTCATCCAGATCATTTCATTCCCAGGGTCAGAGCATTCTTGTTGCGATCAATTCAATGCTCTGAGAATGCACAGAGAAAATAACATCGCTCGCGATGCTTTGTCATACGCCATTGAGAACTCCGGCTCCAATAATAACGCTATTGTTGCCAATCAAATTATGACCTCGATCAACAGCTGATTTGAGATTTGATGGTGTAAATGCCATTCTTGGGTTTGTATGCTGGAAATATATAGGCTAATCAAATTTCCTTATCAGTCTGCTTGCATCGGGGCCTAGCATGACGTTGACCCCCAACAGATCCAACAAATGGAGGCGTAGTTAAAAAATAAAAAATAAAAAAAGTTTGTCAGGACTATATCACACAAAATAGTAATTTATGGAGATTTTTAGCCTATCGTGTGCCATACTAATGAATTATTTACGTTTTTAAAGGGGGAGTGTGCAGTTAAAAAAAACAAACATCTGGAATGGATTTTAATAGTGCAAAACGAGAAGCTATTTTATTGACCGAAACACAGGCAGCAGTCATTTAACAATTAATGTGTTATGTATGTTCTTTCTCCTCGGGGGAGGAAGCATTTGTTCCGAGGTCTTGAGCTGAAGGTTTGACAAACCCTCTAATTGACTGTATTTGGGTACCTAATGAAATGTCCAATGAGAATACATCCCTCCATACGTGTAATTATGCTCTGAATACGTCCACGTCGAACTCAGCGCCGTCATCGCCCGATTCCGCGAGCAAAACTGAAAATTGGACTTGAAATTGTCCAGTGGGACTTGGCAGTGATTATTGACATTCAGCTCTTCCAAATCTTTCCAACTGAAACAACATCAAGGCCACTCTCTCTTTATCACCCTGGCAATTACTTAAAAAAAAAAAAAATCAGACGCAAGAAGAGAATGTGAAGAGGCATTTTAGGAACGGATTAAAAAAAAAAATCTCTGGCAACACTAAACACGGCAACAGAAGCATTTCAACTGTCTGAAAAACTGTTCTCCTCAGAGAGGATGCCTTGCAGGACGCTCCAAAAACCCCGCATGACGGATCCCAACAGTAGCACAGTGTCAGCATTCAACCCCTAAAAGAAGAGGGAATGGAAAACCAGCCATGGAAGCTTTTCATCAATATGTAAATCAAGGCCTGCTTCAAAGTAAAAGAGAAACAACAACGCCGAGACTGGAAGGTGTTTGAGGTACTTGTCAATAGCAAATATTCAATCCGGCGAGGAGAATCCCCAGCCCCCACTGGGTATTCAAAACAACCCAGGGACAAATAAGCAAGGAAACATACTGAGGAAACCATCTAAAACTGTAAGCCCATATATCATTGCACTGCTTTTCATCAATAAATCAAAAGTATTCCCGTAGAGGAGGGTGAATTTGTCCGTGATGCAACCCCTTTGTGTTCTTTTGTAACATGCTACACGCTCGTGATGCGGGCTGGATAGGATGAGGGACAAAAGCACGAAGCAAGCTCTCCATCCATTCTTGCTCTACTCCGAATCTGCTGCCATTGTTAACCCGTAACGCGCGGAATTAATGGTAGCTTGCAGCGCCTTGCTGGACAAGACTTTGTCTGAAATCAATATTTAGTCTCCTCTTCTACGAGAGGTACTTCAGTCTAAGGACGCTAATTATTCTTTCAGGAAGATGTCTCAAACACACTTGAATTTTAATGAAGGTTACAGTTAACACCATTCAATCCGCTCTGCCTTCGCAATTAAGAATAGACCTATTGGCTGATTATTTATTGGTTGGTGGATCTGGTTGTTGATTCATGAAGATCTTTTAGCAGTCAAGGAAGGATGGAATGCAACCAGCGTGTGATTCCATTTCAACGAGTGTAATTTGTGGCCTGAGGAAGAACATGATCCCAGCTATGAGTAGATGAGCCACAACTCGGCAGGCCTTAAAGGCTCTGCTACATCTTCTGGGTATAATTATACTGTTCGTGGGGCACTGGCGTGGAAACAGAAGCTCAGAACAAGCGAAGAGCTTTGCCTATCCCTTGATTGCTTGAATATATTACATTGTTGCTTTGGGATAGGAGTTTAATTTGGTGCGTGAACACGCGCGTGTGAAAAACTCACTCATATCTGAAATCATCCTTCTCTATTGAAATGAATGGAAATACCATAAGAAAAATGTAATATAACTATATTCAATGGGAAAAATATTAAAACAGTTTGTGCATCATGATTCATGAACATATGAACAAAAAGTTTCACAGCAACTTTAAGTGACCCAGAAAGCTGCTGCGATATCCGTCATTTTATGCAGAGGACAAAGAATATATGCCCGTGAGTAATGTCAGTTTACACGTATTACTGTCTTGTGTTCATGTTGCCGAAAATGTTCTAACCAGGGGTGCGCATAAGCAGTGCGCCGGTGCGCATCAGCATTGGAAATTGGAAACTCAGCTCCAGCTCAAGTCTGTCATCGAGCTGTTATGCATTAAGAACTGGTCAGTCCAGCCTCAATTCAAAGTGACGCCAGCAGTCACAATGATTACTTCCAAAGGCCAACTTTAAAAAAATAGTTAGGTAGGGCATTGTACACTCCAGGGTTACTTGCTTTGCTTTTATTTTGAAGTTGACCCTCACGGTGTGTTGCATGCACCTACGCACTTCATTCGACCATACTGTAGTGGCATCTTGAAGAAATTTGCGCCCCTTCCATTATGCAAGAGAACCACAGGTTTGAAGGTATTGTAGTTCATATTTGCATTTGTGGTTTAAGAGTATTCTGCATAATAATATTTACTTTAATTATGAGTTGAAGTGTTCTGTTAGCGACTATGTTGTGTTCAAATACAAACTTGGGTAACGTCCGTTTTGTAGAGACGGACCTCCATGAAAAGCCAGATCCCGTGGTTTTTGAGCATCAAAATGTGATTTTTGTTGTGTTTTTCACCCTAAATGCATATAAAAAAAAATAACTTTGTAAAATACCCACTCCACTCCTGCCTTTTCAGTTCTATCACAAAATAAATGAATTTCATTCTTGAAGGCATTGGGTTTACCGTAAGTGTACATCAGATACACTAGTCAGTAAATTTTGTTCAGGTTAGGGTTTGGCTTGAAGCTGCGCAAACCTAATCGAGGTGAAATGTGTCCATATCCCTGCAAATCAAGTTCGAGCCTTATACAGCGAGTGCAACTCAAACTTTTTGGATTTTGTCGAACTCTGCCTAGCAGAATTTGATTTCCATCATTATTTAAATGGCATTATAGCTGCCAGCGATGTGGTCTGACAGGCACGAAAGAAAATGGAAGGAAAATAATGTGCACTTGTAGGAAAAAAAAAAAAGACAAACAGCCGTTAAGGGAGAAGAAAACAAACACAAAAGGCATTTATTTGCACTCATCTGCGAGGGAGATGAGGCCCCCGTCTGCATCTGACAGCTGACATTTAGCCTTAATTCTGCAGTCGGTTATCATGTGTTTCATTTCATTGTTTCATGTGGATGCAATGAAACACAAAGGCAGACCCCATCAAGGCAGGGAAATCGATTTATCTGCGTGAATTGTAATTTTGTCTGCAATATTGTTTCTCAAGGAGATACGGGTTTTATACATTCGCAAACCAAACTTGACTTTCATTTGTTTATTTGTTACAGAAGTGGGAATTGGCACATCATTCATAGATGTCATGAAAGTGTCAAAGTCTGAAAGGTGTGTCTTTTAACAAACAAAAATATGAACATCAATAGACAATTATGCCATGAGTACACACGTTACACTAGAATACCTCTTTACATTCATGTCAGTAGTACCTCATTACATGTTTGGAGCTTTCTTACCTGGGGTTTGAGCACCGGAGTGCGTTCATTTCCTTCTGGTAGTGGTGACCCTGATTCTCTGGCTGGATCACAAAGAAAACAAGATTTTTAAAATCCTCCCCGCAAAATCATACTTAAAATGAAGGTTATTGATGGTGGTGGGGGGGCGGGCTGGGGTGACAAGAAGAAGGGAATATTCCGACAACAACCAAACACTCTTCAACACCAAACACCCAAAATATTCTCATACTCGTATATTTATAGTCAGCTTGCAAATGGATGCAACGCAATCTTCGTGTGCGAGATTCCATCCTGTACTGCAGATGAGACAAATGGAGACACTCAACAAGGGTGGGAAATTTTGATGTGGGCAGTAAAAAAAAAAAAAAAAAAAAGTTCTATTCCAATATCAGGCACACTCATCCCCCTACAAGAAAGAATAACACATTACCTTCTGCATCTTGGCCAAGCAAAGGAGAATATCATTACCCCAGTAGGCTATTTAAGCCGCGTGTCTGTGTAAAGGCGCTTGCTAATATTGCACAACTGTGATGTAAAAGTAGTCATACTGAGGTCGGAGTTCTCGAAACGCTTGAGTCCATTTAAGTTCTCGGGGTGCACTGGTGCCTGATTTAAGTGTGTGTACACTTCTAAAATGGTACTCTGTGGAATTCTGCCGGAATTACGTCCTGATGAAGACGAGTGCCATGGAAAGGGGATGCATGGAGAGAATTATTTTAGGGAGGATATGGGTAATCTGACACGCCAGATGGTTTGTTTCGAAGAGCTACCTTGAGAAGGTCTTTTTTGGAAAAGGGCTTCCAAAAAAAAAAAAAACTGGTTAGCATGTCCGCTTTACAGTGCAGAGGTGCCTGCGTGGGTTTTCTTCGGGTACCCCGCTTTCCTCCCACATTCCCAAAACATGCTAATGGAACACTCAAAATTGTCACTACGTGAGAGTATGAGGGCGGATGGTTGCCCGTCAATGTGTGCCCTGTGATTGGCTGGAAACCGGTTCAGGGTCCCCCCCCCGCCTACTGCCCAAAGACGGCTGAGATAGGCCCCAGGATGCCCGCGACCCTTATGAGGATAAAGCGGATTAGAAAATAGATGGATTGACGATACAACGGTGTGACAATTGATATGTATTACAAGAAAAACGTTGTCATTTATTACCATTTCTGCATGCATTACTCGGACTGACATACAGCAATGCCGACATTTGATATTTTGTGTTTATGCTGGACCATGAGAAGAAATCAATCATATTTTTTGCCGTCTTCAATTGAAGCCAAACGTGCAGCTCCATGTCGGCCCCGTCATTTTTTTTTAAATTGCCATCTGCTTCTACATCTTATTCATTCTATCAGTGATTTCCACAACGTGGAGGAGCATATTGCTTCCTGCCCTTGTGTTAGGAAGTGCCATGAGCTCAGCCTTGTAGATATAAGTCAAGCCTGCATCTGAAATTGGACCTTGAGCATTTGCTCTCCCGTGTATGCCTGTAGTACCGGGTGCACTTCCAGGGTTGCAAATGAGGACATTACTATTGCCGAACATATTTACTTAAGGAGTGACACCGGTATATTGTCCTACCAAGTTATGGAACGGCACGCTTTGCTGTTGTCTGGAAGATGGTGATTCCAACAACATGGCAGTCAAAGTCATATCTGGTTCGCGTGGAAAACAGCCCCCCTCCCTCTCCCCGGCACATTTACTGGTTGAATCTCGAAACAAGGTCAATCCCAGTGCTAATACAGCTACGCGATATGCTCTACCTGGATCTAAATCACGATCAAGATACCTGCGGTATGTCTCGAAATGGTAACGGGCTCATAAAATTAGCATTTGTAATGACCACATTCACTGGGGATCATACAGACGAGCCATTTGGGACTCGACGGGGCTGCACTCTTCCTTCCTAAGTGCAATGTGCTTATGCTAATCGACAATAGATCCAAATGACCTTCAAGGGCCTCTATACCATCTTTGAATTCTAAAAAGACCATCGGGGATCATTTCGAATGACCTAAATAATTTCGAGCCGTGTGGGGAAATGCTGGCTATTCAGCCAGTGTATCTTTTTAAAGCGGTAAGAGCCCAATTAATGCGTTCCCATCTCCATAATCTTTTGTAATGCAGGAAACACACCAGGAAAAGAGGTGCGTTGGTACTTTGCCGTAGCCGTGGATGAGGAGCTTGAAATGGAAATGAGCGAGCGTGCGGGTCAGCCGCGGTCGGTGAAATTATTCCAGACGGGAACTAGAGGGTCAGTGTAGTCGTCATTACCGACGGTAAGCGCACATGTGCACAATGCTGACTCGGATGAAAGTAGCTGAAACCGAATCTTGTACGAACCACGGAGGTGTGCGTCCAGGTAGACGTGTCCTCACTGCTCAGGCTCATGCTGACGTTACACTGGTGGATCCGAGATGCACTGAGGCCCGAGGCTTTGTGCTCGTCTTCTTCCTCCTGCTCCCTTTTCAGACTGGCAAGCATCTGGAGCTCCGCATCATCCCCCCCGTGCAATTGCAGACTGTTGGCTGGGTTGGAGCGCCAATCACCACAGTCACCGGGCCGGATTGTGTCGTCTTCTTCCTTTGAAATAATTTCCCCAAAAACAAATCACTTATGCAGACCGACTCCGTCCAAAATGAAACGGCTTTGCATTCTGCCAAGCTAATTCCGCAAAGACTCCAATGTTGTGTGGATCCCTCGCAACAGCAGACTACAAATACTCTAAATATCAAAGGCAAAATGTTTTCTTTTCATAAGGCCATCTACTCATTTCGGAGAGCATTGCAAAAATGAGCTCGGCTTTGCCCCGGTGTGAGTGGTGAGTCGGTGAATTAATTCTCATAAATAATGAACCGAGGCCCGGGGAGAACGAAATTCAAACACGTCATATTTCGATGACAGCCTTTCAGTCAAAGGCGTCACTTGCATGCTGCCTGTCAGGAGCTGCCACAAATCAGCAGTCAGGCGCTACAGCCATGACGAGGGATGCGAGGACGTGTCGCGACGCCGTTGTGTAAACTCCGGGAGGAAAACAGCCATGAAACACATCTCCCTTCAGGGCCTCGCCGTCACTCGAGCTGACTATGCTGATATCTTGGATTCCTGCCTCCAGCTCCTGATCACACCATATAGTCTGATCCCTTTTCTTCATGACTTGACAATCCTTAAAATAAAATCAACACATGATCCCTACCCTCGTTGCTTTGCAAGCTTTCGCTTCTTTTGTCTTTCCATAACCACTCTCCTCACTATAAGCCCAAATAATGTGCCAATATGAATTCAGAGGATCAGGCTAAACTTGCAAAAGGGTGGGGTGGGGGAATAAAGAGGGGGTAGGGGGGAATATATTGCGTTTCATGCTTTATAGCGTATTATCAGCTAACCCTGCGAACATCCTGTTTGGAATGGAATGTAAAATATTGAAACACTGTTCATTTGACTATAAGGCCGTTGATTTTATCCGCACGGTGAGTTCAATTTATGCTTCGTAATGGAACACAATTTCCAGGGCTCCAAATCAAAGTTAGGCGCGAGTGAAAAAAAACTTTAAAAAAAACACTTGTAAATGTGTAACATATCTCCGTTGCCATCGTTGTGTCAAGGTGGGTCTTTTGTCAACCGCATTTAAACTGTTTGGATGAGCGCTGACGCTTCAGGCAGACCTTACCTTGAACGGGTCATCCGGTGAGACTTCTTGAAGACGACTCCTTGACAGTGATACGCTGTTGCTCCAATCCACAGCCCGGTTTCTTCCTTCTGCTTCACCTGAGCCACACCTCTCATCTTGTCTGGTACCAAACGTTGAATGACAGCGTCCGGAAGCCATCCAATCGTTTGAGGACGGCAGGCGCATTTCACTGGCAGCTGGACGAAGATCTTCCACTGATGTTTGCTCAGTGTTTTGATCCTCAGGCTGAACTTCCAGTTCCAAATTTGGATCAAGACATTGGGAAATGTCAGGAGTGCAGTCGGCCGGTAATGTTCGATGTGGGAATGCAGAGTAGCTCTTTTCCTTTAAGAAGAACAGGAATTAGGTTAATAAAAATTGGTGCTCAAGTTAAAACATCCATGCATGTTCTGCCATTTATCGTGTTCAAGGTCACTGGTGAGCTGGAGTCTATTAGAGCTGACTTTGGACTCAACACAGACCGGATTTTGTGAGCGTGAAGCATAGAATACATTGACGGGTTCAGATTGGAAGAACATTTCTTTCTCGCGTAACGAATGCACATCGACTGCGGTTGGTTTTTATTTAACACGGTAGCGTATAAGTAAATAGACAAAGCTGTAGGCTGAGCCAGGGGCGGCGGTGTTCACGGTTCTTCAAACATGACTATAGCTGCCATCATACAACAACACTGATGCCAAACACAATCCATTACAGGGCGTTGCCGACTACAACTTGCGCCTGAGGTGAGTCGCTTGTCATTTAGACTAAGCACAACTAGATTCACAGTGTAGATTTCGACCTTTTATTGGCAATGTTGACTTAGTGAGCAGCATTGTGCTCATTTCTTACACTGAAAAAAAAAAGATGTGATCAGAGCGTGTTTCCTTTTATTCATCATGGGTACCTTTCTATGCTGGAGTATTCTTTCTCTTTTTTTTTTTAGTGTTGTACTGTACATAAAAAAAACAATACTTGATGTCTGAGTCATATGCATAGAAATGAGATACCGCAGAGACCCCACTGACGCACACCAGCACGCATAAACTGACTTTGTTGACCATAATTAGAACCTCCCAGCAACATAGAGCGAAGTGCAGCTGGTTAAACTGTAGACAATTGCAGAAAATTACCAATCACATTGCAACCCAAAAAAAAAGCACAGTGATGCGAACTCCCAAAAATCTGCCTTTTCGAGGCAAACAATGCTACTGTTTTGATTGAGGGCGGCCCAGTGGTCGACTGGTTAGCGCGTCGTCCTCACACTGCAGAGGTTGTGGGTTCGATTGCTAAGTGAGGTCACTAAAATAATGGAAACAGCTCTCAGTATGACGCAGTGCGATCCCGCACCGCTTCCAAATGAAAACTCTTGTGATAAATATATCGCCTCGTTACTACCCCTTTGAATGTGTTAATCAAAATTGAGCATTACCGATTTCGCGAAAGCATGATTGTTGATACAAATCTCGTTATGGAGCTCATTGGATTGTCTCAGTCACTGGTGTCAAACTCAAGGCCCGGGGGCCAGATCCGGCCCGCCGGGTCATTTCATGTGGCCCGCGAAAGCAAATCATGTGTGTCAACTTTCTAAAATCGGTACCGAAATGTGAAATTGTCATGTGTTATAAATAAGGTTGAGATTTCGCAAGAATGTTGTTACACTCACTTGAACGAAAATGGAACAAACTATTATAATTGACTTGACTGATTTCAAAACTAGTAATCTGTTAATTTGTTGTTTACAAGTAATAATTTTGTGGTTTCACTGTCATAACGGCCCTCAGAGGGAAGATGCAACTCCAAATTGGCCTGCGACTAAAATGAGGTTGACACCCCTGGTCTAAATGATCGTAATTGTGTGGCAGGTTGGTCTTCGTGTGAGTATAAAAGCACATACTTTTAAGTGAAGACGGCACAAGTGATTATTGTGCAAAAGTGCAGAGATCAGCACTTGAGTACGTACAGTTTCTCACACTGACTAATAGATGAAGCATAATGGCGCCGTGCTGTTGACAGACGGGCCATTCCACTGAAATCTTAAGAAGACATTGTAATAAGCAGCATCCCCCCATACTGGTTTGTGCCAGTTTTGAGCGGGAGAGGAAAAAAAAGAAAGTGAGAATCGCAAGAAGCGAATCTGGAGACATAAAGTCGGGAAATGCGGTCGTTACTTCTCCGGAAACAAACACAAAGCTCCCTGAGCACGAAGAGTCTGCCTTGTCTCCATTTCTTCTCTCAGCTGGCTCCATTTGCGGCGAGCTTTATTCCGAGGTGAAAGGTTATGATAAGCCCTTTGAGGCTTAAGCTTATCAGCGCCATATGTTCATTGCTTTCTCCTCCTTTCGATCCATCATCATTCGACTTCAACTGCAAGCGAGTAAACAACTATTAATGAGTATTATTGTGGCCAGATTGCTTTGCAGTCTGTTACGATGTTGAAGGCGTATTAATATGCGCTATTGTTCAGACTTTTGTTTCTTCTTTTCCACAATTGCATTTGAGTCAAACCATACGGGCGTTTTATGTACAACCGCGGTATAGCTCCCGAGATCACAAGCAAAAAACGATCAGTGCTTTTAATATTTCTCTGTGTTTAAAAACAAAATGGTTCAAAAGAATTCCACGAACCTGACGCAACACCTTGAAAGATGAGTGAAGAAATGAGCAAGCTGTCAGAAATGAGTGAAAATCTAAATCAAGGCGGTGTGTAAGATACATCGTGTGTGCTTTTCTCCACCGTGTTGGCGGCTCAATATCAAGGAAAGCTCTTTGGATTGCAACGCTTAAGTCATGTGTTGCAAACCGGTTTTACAACCACTGATGTTATTCTATATATGGTCCAAAAAAAACGGAGCTCTAATAATAATTTCAATCAAATGTTTAGCATATAAATGAACATTTTATGAACAAAAAGTTCTGAATGATTCAATGCCAATGTGTTAAAAAGTCACGGTGAATATAATTGGACTGTGCTGAGTGATTCTTTCATCTACCACTAGAGGGAGCCCGCATGGCACTGGCTGCCAATTGGTAGGACAAAGCAAGGGTGTTCTATTGCTAGCCAATAAGCGATCAATCACCTCTACTGTTTGCACCTTATGAATGTATATATTTTTATTAAATATTACTTTATCGGAATATGTCCTTTTGCCACGTTGTGCTATTATCTAAAGTGTGGCAGTACCTTACTGTTAAAAAGTGTTGCAGTGGATATACATAAAACTGTGTACTGTATTCATGAATTGAAAAGCGTTGATGTCACAATGAACACGTTTCTCAGAAATGTATATGAGTTTATCAGAGTTCACACATTCTCCTTCAACTCGTGTAGTGGATTTTTATTGAATTGTTGAGATGTTGTGGCCTGCGCATGAATATACAAGTAGCTTTCGTTTTAGAAAGCTGATATTTGATGCCAAGGTTTTGATGTTTTGGGGTATTGTCTCTATCAAAGGAAATCCTTGCGCATGGCACAGTTACTGATTTGCTCGATGTACTATTTGGCTTAACTTGATTAGAAAATACTAAAAAAACACAAGATTGGCTCCCAGTAAGTACGGCCACGGCTGGTTTAGTGACACCAAACTAATTGTACACCGTCATAAATATTATTTTCCTTCAAGATTAAAGAAGTTTTGGTTTGTTCCAAATTAAGAATAAGAACTCAAACGTCATGCAATGTTTACAAAAGAGATCCCCCTCCACAAAGCAGTCGGTTCAATGCTGTTGAATGCCAAACAAGCCATTCTTCTTCATCCCAACACGTGATCGCTTTTGCCATTATGCTGTAATATTAGTTTTGAGAGGCGCAAATGAACATGGCGCCATGCGTGCAGAGCAACGTGGAAGGAAGTTAAAACATTCTTCATTTGCTTTCACACTCCACAACGTAATGAGTGGAAGCCAGTTGGAAATCAGTTGCCATTAAATTGGAATTATAAGACTTATTAGGGAGTTTTGAATAAGTAAAAGCAATTAGCATTTCTTTGAAGACAGCAGGCTTTAAACTCAATTTCCTTGCTCAGCATAAAGAAAATGACTCCATAAATTTCGGAACCATTCATACATTATCTGATTGCAATAACCTCGTTGACATTTTAAATTTAAGTATAGTTCCGACTGGGAAATGTGCAGGGTGAGACAGCGCACTAAGAGTTAATGTGCATTGTGACAACACCAAACTATGCGCGCTGTGGGAGCTGTCACTTCACATTGAAGCGTAGCATGAAAGAAGAAGCAGTTTTGTTTTTCCTGTGAATTACATTCTGACTATACAATACGATGCCAGATTGAATTAGATTAATTATTAAACCCTAATTGAAATACCATTAATACACTGAACCCTCTTAAAAATGTTTGAAATGTATTTTTTGTTGTTGTTATTTTTTAATAAAAAGCCAGTTGTTGTGATGAGAGATGAGATAAGTTCAATTGTCACGATTTCACGTTTGTTTCAAGTAAAAAAAAAAAAAAAAGGCTGAAACAACGGCACCGCTGCCAATTAAACTACAGCAATTCCTTGAGAGTAACACACACCCATGAATACTATGCCCACAATTTTTGGGAAGTATTCGTAAATATTACACTCTTAGGGCAACTGGGATAAGTCACCTCCAAAACAAGTCGACACAGAATCTCTGCATGAAAAGTAAACACGCACCAAATTCTTGGCCAACTTCCAATATGATCACAAATCGACAGTGCGGCCTGTAATCCGGTGCGCCCGATGTATGAAAATAGAGCCGTTCACTGATATTGCGCCTAACAATCCGGTGCGCTTTATGGTCCGAGAAATATGCACATTTGGAAATGAGAATTAGCGAGTCAACCAGCATCGTGGAAGGGATTTGTGTTTGACTTTGGACGTTCCATTGCACATTGTTACGCCACTAAAATAAAAACGCCACGCTACAAATCGTGCGGCTCAAGGCAGCTGGTCATTTATGTCAAAGCGATAGTGAGCAATGTATCTAACTGAAGAGGGTGCCTTTGTGTCCCCCCCTACTCCCCCCTCCTCCCCAGAGTGAGCGTACCTCATCACTTTCACTGCCAATGAAATCATCTGCGGGCTGGGCTTCACCGCGTGTCCCATTTGGGCTTTGAACCTGATCGCCTCTCATCTCCGTCTTCCGCTCACCTCGGCCTTGGCCTCCTTTGGGCGAGTGGGGCGGGGATGCGAAAGTGAACACCTCCTCCCGCAGAGTGAGCCGCAGCTCGGGCTCATCGTCATTACTCTCCCAGCAGCTCCGGACCTGCGGGTCAGGAGAGGAAGCGGGCTGGGTCGAGCCGGGGAGAGGCGCTGCCGGTGTGGGCGGAGGCGATATGGAACTTGTGCCCGGCGAATTCAAACTGCTTTCGTCTGGAAGAGAAGATGATTAGACAAGAGGGAAAAGATTGAAATATTTAAATCTTTTAAAAAAAGAAATAAATAAATGAAAAAATGAAGGAGGTATAGAAATGTTATAAGACTCACAGGGTCTAGAATAGAGGATTCAATCTATTGGAACGCATAGTCTTCACTCCGCTAACTCGACTGAGAAAAATGGGGGCCGTATTATTTAATTAAGTCCAACCTTAAGAAAAAGCTGCAAGCATTCATGTGTGCACATGAGACGCTCGGCACTCAAACTCCACAGCGGGCCTGAGCTCAAACATGGGGGCACCTCTCGATATGAATGAGCAAGCACGTTTCAACCTCTCGTCAGTATAATCGCTTCCTCTAATTGCCCACTGTGTGGCAATCCCTGGACCCGGGAGATGTCACTCTGACTTTTATTTAACGTGCCACATTACCATTAATGAACTAACTACTGTGAGCACGATTGGCTAAAGGAACTCGCAGCTCCGGCGGAACGGCTATAGACTGGAAATTGCGCTTCCCTTCAAAATAGCGTGTGCGGCTAATGAAAGATGCTGCTGCCAAAGAAATAAATTCAGTGAGGACTGCAATATTATCACATCCTATCAAAAACTCCTGATAGAAGTGAATAATGTGAAGTGAATAATCCTTTCTTGGCATTTTTTTAATGAACTCCATCTATGCATTTTCTATAGCACTTGTGCTCATGTCTGGGGCTTTATGCCCTGTCAGGGTCACCCATGGCAAAAAGGTTCTAGGTGAGGGACCAGACAAAGCACGGCTCAAAGACCCTTTATGATGATTGAAATTAATGGACTTCAGTTTCCCTTGCCCGGACGCTGGTCACCGGGCCCCTCTGGAGCCAGGCCTGAGGTGGGGCTCGCTGGCGGCGCCTGGTGGCCGGGCCTACACCCATGGGGCCCGGCCGGCTCAGCCCGAAGAGGCAACGTGGGTCCCCTTCTCATGGGCTCACCACCCATGGGAGGGGCCAAAGGGGTCGGGTGCAATGTGAGCTGGGCAGCAGCCAAAGGCGGGGACCCTGGCGGTCTGATCCTCGGCTGCAGAAGCTAGCTCTAGGGACGTGGAATGTCACCTCTCTTGCAGGGAAGGAACCCGAGCTGGTGTGCGAGGTAGAGAAGTTCCGACTAGATATAGTCGGACTTGCCTCGACACACAGCCTGGGTTCTGGTACCAGTTCTCTCGAGAGGGGTTGGACTCTCTTCCACTCTGGAGTTGCTCATGGTGAGAGGCGCAGAGCAGGTGTGGGCATACTCATTGCCCCCCGGCTCAGTGCCTGTACATTGGGGTTCTCACCGGTAGACGAGAGGGTTGCTTCTCTCCGCCTTCGGGTGGGGGATCGGGTCCTGACCGTTGTTTGTGCATATGCACCAAACAACAGCTCAGCGTACCCACCCTTTTGGAGTCCTTGGAGGGTGTGCTAGAGAGTACTCCTGCTGGGACTCCTCTGTTCTGCTGGGGACTTCAATGCTCATGTGGGCAACGACAGTGAGACCTGGAGGGGCGTGATTGGGAGGAACGGCCCCGATCAGAACTCGAGTGGTGTTTTGTTATTGGACTTCTGTGCTCGCCACGGATTGTCCATAACGAACACCTTGTTCAAACATAAGGGTGTCCATATGTGCACTTGGCACCAGGACACCCTAGGCCGCAGTTCGATGATTGACTTTGTGGTTGTATCATCGGATTTGCGGCCACATGTTTTGGACACTGGTGAAGAGAGGGGCGGAGCTGTCAACTGATCACCACCTGGTGGTGAGTAGGCTCCGATGGTGGGGAGGACGCCGGTCCGCCCTGGCAGACCCAAACGTATTGTGAGGGTTTGCTGGGAGCGTCTGGCGGAATCCCCTGTCAGAAAGAGTTTCAACTCCCACCTCCGGCAGAGCTTTTCCCATGTCCCGGGAGGCGGGGACATTGAGTCCGAATGGACCATGTTCCGCGCCTCTATTGTTGAGGCGGCCGACCTGAGTTGTGGCCGTAAGGTGGTTGGTGCCTGTCGTGGCGGCAACCTCGCACTCGCTGGTGGACACCAGCGGTAAGGGATGCCGTCAAGCTGAAGAAGGAGTCCTATCGGGCCTTTATGGCCTGTGGGACCCCAGAGGCAGCTGACGGGTATCGACTGGCCTGCGGAATGCGGCCGGTGGTCGCCGAGGCAAAAACTCGGACATGGGAGGAGTTCGGTGAGGCCATGGAAGCCGACTCCGGACGGCTTCGAGGAAATTCTGGTCCACCATTCGACGTCTCAGGAGGGGAAGCAGTGCACCACTAACACTGTGTACAGTGGAGATGGGGCGCTGCTGACTTCGACTGGATGTTGTGAACCGGTGGGCAGAGTACTTCAAGACCTCCTCAACTCCACCAGCACGCCTTCCTTGGAGGAAGCAGAGTCTGGGGACTCTGAGGCGGGCTCTCCTATCTCTGTGGTTGAAGTCACCGATGTGGTTAAAAGCTCCTCGGTGGCAAGGCCCCAGGGTGGATGAGATCCGCCCGGAGTTCCTCAAGGCTCTGGATGTTGTGGGCTGTCCTGGTTGACACGCCTGCAGCATCGCGTGGTCATCGGGAGAGTGCCTATGGATTGGCAGACCGGGGTGGTGGTCCCTCTTTTAAAAGGGGACCGGAGGGTGTGTTCCAACTACAGAGGAATCACACTCCTCAGCCTCCCTGGTAAGGTCTATTCAGGGGTGCTAGAGAGGAGGGTCCGTCGGGAAGTCGAGCCTCAGATTGAGGAGGAGCAGTGTGGTTTTCGTCCCGGCCGTGGAACATTGGACCAGCTCTACACCCTTAGCAGGGTCCTCGAGGGTACGTGGGAATTCGCCCAACCAGTCTACATGTGTTTTGTGGACTTGGAGAAGGCGTTTGACCGTGTCCTCGGGAGTTCTGTGGGGGTGCTTCGAGTATGGGGTACCGAGCCCCCTGATACGGGCTGTCCGGTCCCTATACTGCCGATGTCAGAGCTTGGTTCGCATTGCCGGCAATAAGTCGGAATCGTTTCCAGTGAGGGTTGGACTCCGCCAAGGCTGCCCTTTGTCGCCGATTCTGTTCATCACCTTTATGGACAGAATTTCTAGGCGCAGCCGAAGCGTTGAGGGGGTCCGTTTTGGTGGCCTCAGTGTTACATCTCTGCTTTTGCAGATGATGTAGTACTGTTGGCTCCTTCAAGCAGGGCTCTCCAACTCTCACTGGAGCGTTTCAGCCGAGTGTGAAGCGGTTGGGATGAGGATCAGCACCTCCAAATCTGAAACCATGGTCCTCAGTCGGAAAAGGGTGGCGTGCCCTCTCCGGGTCGGGAGGAGATCTTGCCCCAAGTGGAGGAGTTGAAGTATCTTGGGGTCTTGTTCACGAGTGAGGGCAGAAGGAACGAGAGATCGACAGGCGGATCGGTGCAGCGCCTGCTGTGATGCGGACGCTGTATCGGTCTGTCGTGGTGAAGAAGGAGCTGAGCCAAAGGGCAAAGCTCTCAATTTACCGGTCGATCTACGTCCCAACCCTCATCTATGGTCACGAGCTATGGGTCGTGACCGAAAGAACGAGATCCCGGATACAAGCGACCGAAATGAGTTTTCTCCGCAGGGTGTCCGGGCTCTCCCTTAGAGATAAGGTGAGAAGCTCGGTCATCCGGGAGGGGCTCAGAGTAGAGCCGCTTCTCCTCCACATCGAGAGGAGCCAGATGAGGTGGCTCGGGCATCTAATTAGGTTCGGTCAGGTGGGTTGAGGGGTGGGGTACACCTCTGCAATGTGAGGTTGACGTGGGAACCACTTCGATCACCGGGCGGCACAGCTCATATTTGAATCCCAAACTTCTGTGCTAACCACTGGGATTCAATGATTCCAACTTCTACCGAGCCAACACGCTCATTTTACTTTGGAAAAATCTCAAGGCACGCTAATAAGCCCCAAAAATAATAATCTGACCAAAAAACATTTCAGAAATGCCAATCTTGTCTCATTGCATTCACAAACGGACTTCCTCGGCGTGTGCAACACTCAGTCTTTATTAGTGAACCGAGAAAAAGTACGTACGATTACCATTCCCTGATGTGCGCTGCATTCTGTTGTGCAACTGTGTATGAATCCGAAGATATGCGTTAAGCATTTTGGCTTTGAAGAATAACATCAGTAAAAGCATGCGTGCCTCTCCCAGCGTTCGTTCGCACGACGACCTTCCAAATGCATTTGTTTTTGTTGCATGCGTGACGAAAGGCTAGGAATAGCTCGGCTCCAAAAATCCACAGTAGAGGACCTCGGCGTGGGTGATGCAAAATTGAAAAAGGTGGAACAAAAGCGGTGATGTATGTAACCTAGAATGAGGCTCATTAAAATTCCGGAAACATTTTCAAGCAAACTGAAATTTGAAAAGAATTACAGCAGCCTGGATTCAATGCTACGCTGGTGCCAGCTCACTCGACGTGTCTTTTGAATAATTAGAGGAAAAGTAGCCATTATTCTGCCTGAAAGTGCTATCGTGCTGCTTCAACATTCCCAGTAGATGTGAGCCTCACCTGCTTTTAGGACCTGTGTCGTTTCTTTTGAGGTCAAAGGTTCTTGTCTGCTCTCCCATCCACTTGATGGAGGACTGGATTTCTCTCGGGTCTCATTTCTCCTGCTGTGGCCGACATGAGCAGGCTCTTCAGTGGCAGAAAAAAAGCACCATTTAAAAGCAGAAGTGGTTTTGTCCTTTCATACATGCATTCGAGCGTTTGCGGTGTACCCAGCAGTGCTTGGAGCCTTTCCGACACTGCGCTTTGGACTCGCAACTTTCGCCTCTCAGATGCTTGTTTGTTGAGCACTTTGCCTCTTGGAGGATGCGCCTGCAAGCTGGAGGGTGCTCCTATGTACAATAAATGCCAGTCGACCGTGAAATCAACCAATCGCGGAGCACAGCAACAACGCGGGGTCTTGTTTTAATTCACAGCAAAAGCTTTATTAGGAGTTTCACTCATTCGACTTATTTTTAAGTGAGCTTTCTGCTACAATGGCAATCATTGGGGCCGAAGCATAAGGTCCACTTGCAATATGAATGTGGTATCAACGGACCACCACAGTTGGTATACAACCGTTCACACTCACCTTCACACCTATGTAAAATGAATCTATGTTTTTTGTTTGTTTGTTTTTTACGTGGGAGGAAACGCGAGTAACTGGGGAAAACACATGCAAGCGGAAGGAAGGGGGTGATGTAAACTCCACGCGCGAGCACCAACATTCAGTATGGCACTGAAATATAATATTGAGCGCTGTTTCCATCGAGAAAGCTTCTTGGAAAGCTGTATCGGAGGTACTAAATATTAGAATCACATCTTGGTATGATGCAATGCAGTTCTACAGCCCTGCAAGTTACAATCAGAATAATAAACATTTATTTTTGAAAGGGGGCATACAGTATGATGGAAAATGGACATTTTTTTATGCTTATAGACAAAAAGTTGGGATTCTAGAGTGCCTCTCAACCCATCCATCCAACCATTCCATTTTCCGATCTGTTTTATCCTCACAAGGGTCGCGGGGGGGTCCCAGCTGTCTTTGGGCAGTAGGCGGGGGACACCCTGAACCGGTTGCCAGCCAATCGCAGGGCACACACAGACAAACAACCATCCATGCTCACACTCACACCTACGGACAATTTAGAGTGTTCAATCAGCCTGCCATGCGTGTTTTTGGAATGTGGGAGGAAACCGGAGTACCCGGAGAAAACAGACGCAGGCCCGGGGAGAACATGCAAACTCCACACAGGAAGGCTGTAGCCAGGATCGAACCCACGACCTCCGCAATGTGAGGTCGACACGCTAACCACTGGTACCCTGGGCCACCCCTCTCAACCCATCAAGTGTGAAATGAATGAACAGTTGCCGCCCACGAGAGAGCCAATAGCCCACAGGAACCTTCCAAGCGAGTTTCATCCCACTCATCGTCATTCAAAGGGAAGCCCGGCTTGCCATTGGCCCAGCAGTACGTCGGGTAGGATGAGGGCTTCCTCACGGCATTCGATGGGCCTGCCCCCTTTAGCGAGTTGATTTCACCAAGGCAAGAAATATAGCGTAAATTATGTCTATACATTTTTTATCCCTATGGTTTTATTCACTTAAAGCATGCCACAAACATGTCAAGACACTTGGAACTGTTTTATAATGTGAAAAAAAAATGCATATACTGTACACGTTTCCTTTCACACTTACTTTAACCCTTTCAGCGACAGCGGCTACTCCAATGGACAGTTTATCATGTTATCCCGTTACAGGTTATCATTATTTGTGCATGAAAGTGTTAAAACTGCATTGTTAAATTTGTAAGGGCAGAAATTGTTTATACCGCCCTTGTATTGGATACCTAATCATAGATGCTGCTGGATCTACAATCCACTTTTCATTTGAACTGCTGCGTATCAAGGTGACATAATACAGCGTGATGTATATCCCGTATAAGTGCCAAACCAGGTATCAAAACGAATCATTACCCGCTTGATGAAGGTGTGATAATTCTGCATCTCCACGGTGTGCATTAAATTGCTGGCGTGTCGGATTTAAGGGTGCCTGTGGGACAGATCGCAAAGACAAAAAAATAATGATGAGTAATACCATGACATGAATGCCCGAATCATAAACAGCGATGTCTTCTGATGTCGTTTGTATTCTTACTGTTTTTTCGTTACAGGGTTCCCCTTTTTCCATCCCAATCGTGGCCGGGCCGCCTTTTCTTCCAGCTTGTGTTGCCGGTGCAGCGGCTCTTGAGCCCGAGGCCGTGTGTGGAGCTGCCTGGGGCTTGCTTCGGTGAGAAGTGGCTGATCTGGCGGCAGGATGCTGGTCAGGTCCTTCACGGAGAGCCACATTACTTATTGACAGTTATTGATCTTCAACAATAGCAAGTGCGCTCGTGCTTAAAGTGGGGCTGCAAATAATAAGCACGTTATCTAATGCCGAAAATGATGATGATCAATGATGATATCAATTGCAGTCGCGCGATCAATTTGGTAAAGCTGTGAAAGGCGTGGACATGTTCTATAAATGGAGGGGGGGGGGGGGGGGAGCAGGCGGCGGCACATTTCCAGCCTTGTATCATGTCGCATTCGGACGGGCCTATTTGATTCTCGGAATAAAGAACAGTTCAATTGACGACACGGGAGCATCGGCATCTACACGGCCATTTACTTTGGCGCCGTGTTTAGGTCTCCTATCAAAAGGTAAAAACTTGTGTGATGTTTTTCGAAGAAGGCGCAGCGATACAAAGAGACGCGCAGGGAAAGCAGCAGTCCGCGAGAACTCATGAAAGAACGTGGGCAAAATAAACTTGCAGTGACAGACGCCTAAATCCTGGAGCTGTAAATAAAAACAATCTGCGACCTGGAATCAAATGTGTTTTGCGTAGGAATGACATGTTTGGGTTGTTTATTGCGACTTCATACGTAACAGTTCTTGACAAGGCACTGGGGCAAGCAGGCGGGGCTGTCGCCTTTTAACCGGAACGTCTTCTTTAATAGCAATCTTTAATTGTGATGAGGGAACGGTATTTGCTAATGATGCTAAGCGACGATAGGTTCATTCTTGTCGGTGGTCGCTTCTGTCTTTTGCGGGCACCGCCGCTCGAGTCAACACGACCGAAACGGCTGTCAGAACAAATAAATATATGCCGATAAAAGAGGCCACAGAGGCTGCAGGACTGGATTACTGGTGCATGTCTTTGTATATGAGGAGGAAATAAAGTATAAGTGACTCAGTGCAAATAGAAGTACAAATGATGCGCCCATTTAACTGTAGGAAAACAAAGTGCACTCGAACTGGAAACCCTTCGCCATTTGCCTTCTAGGTACAAGTGCTGCAGTTATGCACTTCAACAGTTTGTGAGAACATAAAAGCATATTTGGGCATCCTGCAATCATATATGCATTTTTTTTTTTAATCAAGATTAAAATTATAATTTTTTTTTTTTTCAAATAAGAGCTCGGCTAGTGAACAATAGTTCAGCCATTGCCACGGCAACCGTAAAGCCGTCAGAAAATAAAGGCATGCAGCCACAATGAGCGAACACGATAAACCATTTTCCCTTATTACTGCCTGAAGTCACTTTTCTTTACTTTAAAAAAACCAAAAACACTGCAAACCACTTTGAGGAAAGAACAGCGGATTGTTAGCTAAATGGATCTTGAGGTGCAGTATCCTCCTAGGGTTGCCGTAACAACCGGACAGGCCCTTTTTTAAAACCCGTCCATCCTAATTGATGCTTGTTTGAGGGTCAAGTGGGTCATCAGAAGTTCCCATGCCAACATAGCTGAACATTTGGTATTTTAGCGCACACCTTTTACAAGGCTCACATCAAGATCGAGTTTTCATCTTACATTTATGCATTGTTTGAATTTTGATTATTGATTTCGTTTAGGGTTGACTGTGATCAGTCGACTTGGAAGTTGATTTGAAATAGCTAATTATGTGTTTTGGCATCTCATCTTCCAATCTGCCAATTTACAGAAGACAGTGCCGGACATTTTCTTGACCGATTCATTCAGACCATTTGCGCTCACCAGAGTCGACGTGAGTTGTCCTCAAATTGGCCTTCTGCAAGATTGCCATGTTCAGAAGCTGACACTCATGGCAAATGTTTGGTGGGAACTGGCAGCTGCGAGGGATTTGATCCATAACACTGGGCCCACCAAGAAACATATCTGGAGGAGACGATGCCAAAATAAATCAAGGTGTATGACACCGCTAACACATAAAAATAACACAAACACCTTGATAGGTTGATTTACATTTTCTGAGATATTATCTCTCAAGGTCCAATAAAACTTGAGTCCACACCATGCCTGAAGCCGTGTTGCATACGGTGTGGATACAGTATTAAAGCAGGTGACAATATTGTTCTGCAAACACCTTCCTGTTGTCTGTCAAGTGCCAGGTGTCTTATTTAATTTTTAAGTCCCTATAGAGAATATCCATAGATTGGTTTCTAAATACATTTTACACATTTGAAGCTAACGACTGAAGACAGGTGCATAGATAGAAGCCATACAGTCACTAATTGTGGGAATTCAGTGTTAAAATGGTTTTCCATATAATAACTTGAACTGCCCAGTGATGTAGGTGGCTGACCAGTCGGCAGCCCCATTATGTCCCCACTAAATGAGTGTAAATCGCCTTGTGTTTTTATATATGTATAAATCTATACAATTTCTAAGTGTATTCCAGAGTAACTTCTCAATGTTGTTGGTGAACCTAATAATATAGTTTAACATTATGCAAGCTAGCATCGTTTTCATAGTGCCTGTAACACTGCTATCTTCAGCTGTGGTATTGAATCGATAATTAGGTTTAATCGAGCAGGGTGTGTTTTCATCACTTTAAGCAGACAATCCCAAAGCATTCGAGAGGGAAGACAAAGGCTTGATTTATTACTATTTTTTTACATTATTGAAGCCTCATTTCATATACGTGGTGATTTTTTTTTAAATCATTCAAATTTGGCAGGGTTGTTAAAACTCTTCTGTGTGGTGTGTCAAGTTTACAACACATTTACATTTGCGTATAAACGTCTTTAATTTAGTTTTATTTTAAAGTGTTTTATGTTCTCTTTACGCATGTATGATATTTAGAAACATTTCCTGTTGATTAAAAGATCATATGTACATTTCATCAAGATTTTATGTTGACAGTTTGTGACGAGAAGAAATCATTTCACTTTATATTATTCCTTTGGTCTCGAGTTGTATTGAATAGTAACAACTTCGAAGTCGACACGGAACAGTGTGTTAGACTTCGGAATGTACAGCGTGACAGTAACCGGTAGCAAGTTAGGATGAACAGCGTGTAACATAATCAGTTTTGACACTAATCGTGAATGTACGATTGTTAGTCTTTACCATCATTTGTCAGTACAGTTGGCTCCGTTTTCATGGTAAAGATTCTTCGCACTTTACAGCTGGCAAACAGGGTGATGCCATCCAGGGACAAAAATTCGGCAGCCTTGAACAACTCTCCGGTAAAGGACACAAGGTCAACAAACAACATGGTCCACTGAGACAAGAGCGAAAGGATTTCGTATGGTTAGGGATGCAGAGCTCACCTAAAAATAATGACAGCATTTCTGGGATGAGTCAGATACTCACAATATTGCGTTTCACTCCTGACAGAGGTAGTTTTGCATGCCAGAGTGTGGCGGACAACTCTTTATGCACGGTCGATAAGCAGAGTCGTCGCTTTAGGTGGCCGACATCTGTTATTCTGTAGCAGAGGTAAAACAGGGAATGTTGTGAATATACGATGCCGTGACCACAGAGGCAGTTTGTGAGTGCTGTGAAATCAGTGCCGAACACTTACAAGAGTGCATATGTGCAGGCATGCAAGCACAAACATGCACACTAACAAAAAAAAAGAATGAGAACATTTCACCTGAGTCTAAAAATATGATGCTTGAGGAATATCAAAATAAGCAAGTTGTATTCACCAACTATTTTCACCTGTTGCTAGTTTGCTTTTCCAGAAAACAAACAAACAGCAAACCCAATATTCTATTATTGGTTATAAAGTGTCAGTTTGACTGGTAGTTGTGTGCTCCAAAAAGATACAACATTTTGGAATAACCTGAACGTCATTAGAATGTTTTTGACATGAGATCAGTATCAACCACAGATTTTCATTTTATTCAGTAATGTACAGTTAAAAAAATTATGAAAATCACAATCTGCTCAAGTTGGAGCCTGGTTTATGTATTTGAATAATCGTTGTCAAGAACGTTGCGGAAATCTTTGCCATCGATACATTGACAAACTTACACAAGGTCCATAGAAAAGTCCTTGCCTTGAGGAATACAGACCTGGATGGCCAAGAATCTTTGGAGAAGTCCCACTAAATAAATGAAATCAAGAACAACGTATTGTGTTAGAAGCAAGGTCTTAAAAATCATGAAAAATATATTTCGTGGAAACTCCCAAGACAAAAAAATCCATTTCATGGGGATTGCAGACTTCCAAATTGTTCTCATTGAAAAAACCCCAATAATCATTAACATTTTATGTACACTCATATTCAAAGAGCTTTATTCCACCTATACGTTTTTTTTTTTTTGTATTTTGTATCCTTTTCTAGAGTTATCGCATTTTAGTTTAGGTGAGAAACAGGTACACACTGTACTGTACTGGTTGCCAGCCAATCTCAGAGCACATCATATACCATTGACATTCACACCAATATAAGACAATGCAATACATCTTTGGTCATATAGCACCTTCACAACAGCTGCAGCTGTAACAAAGAGCTTGCAGAACATTTAACAACAGCACATACCTGTATAACATACATTATTCAATTCATGTAACATATATATTGAGGGAATATGGTTCGAAACCACACAAACGCAGGGAGAAAATGTAGCTGAGATTCAAACCGTGAACCACCAGAATTGTAAGGTAGACACAGTGGTGCCAGCACCACTACTCATAAAATTAAATACCTTACCCAAGACAGTTGTCACCTGGTGTTTTTTGTTGCATATAATGTGTTGTATCACATGCAAGATTTAATGCAATCGTGTATGAAGTTGATATTTAATCAATTGTAGTGCTCATAGTTTGCTGAGCAGCCAGACCTTGTCCGATGTCGCACTAAATCCACTTCTGATTGGTTTATGACACTTCTTTTATCCTTGGTATGGCATCTCTCTTACACACACGCACACACACACACACACACACACACACACACACACACACACACACACACACACACACACACACACACACACACACACACGCACAAACGCACAAACGCACACGCACACGCACACGCACACGCGTACGAAACTGATAAAAAGGGCAACAATTCACTGGGTTGATTTTGGATTATATTTGCATAGTGTCTGTTCGCACGCCCCATTTTGTCTGGTTCTTGAGGCACGTTCCAACAGAAAACAATTTTACTCCAAGTACTACTTCCTACTTGTTAACTTACGTGACATTTTCCCATTTTCTGGCATTTGCATCTTCACAATTTTTCCGCTACCCTCCAGACAGTAAACAAATCCTTTGACTTCTTTGTCGTACTCCTGGAAAAAGATGTAAGATTAGTTCATGGAATATTTTTTGAGTCACTGACATCCTTTCAGCATTTTCATGTTCTTGGTCCTCTGCACTCAATAATTTTATAACTGGTTGTTACTTTGTGGTATGCGTCTTCAACAATGAATTCAAGGACATCTTTAGTCGATGTTTTCCAGTTACCTCAAATATATCAAACCAATTGCACCTGTTAAGAAAATATATTTTCTCACTTTACGTATAGCAGACTGGCCTCCACAAAGTTTCCACTTGGCCACGGGGTCTTTCCCTTGTGCACTGAACACCTCCACCCCGGCGCCACCCTACAAAACAGGCAAATTGTATCCACCATTTAGCTATCGGATGTGTTTGATCTGCAGAACCCCGCTACGAGAACATATTTTAAACACAACACGTTTACCTGATAATTGTGCTTAAACATTTTCTCCTCCTGGCACCTGAGCGGACAAAAAGATAGCTGGTCAATTAACTTTATATCTAGCAACTTCACATTAGTTGAATTTTAGGGCGTGTAGCCTAAAAGAGCAAGCAAATACAGTAAACATCACTGGTATTCGTTGCCATGGTTACCCCAAAGCGCCGCTCGCAAAAAGAAAAAAACAAAAAAACAAACCACCTCAACCAATGAACGAGCGTTGCTCACCGCCAATCAGAGATGTTGTCACAGGTGAGAATTCACCAATCAGTGACCGTGTACGATGACTGCAAGCGTTACGTGGTTTTGAAGCGAGCGAACGACGCTCTTGCAAGTTTATTCGTGCGCATTTGAGTACCATTTGTTGATCTGCAGAAGAACGAATATTGTTTAAATTGTCATCTGGCAACAGGTAAAGGGTGAAGAACGTGTGAGCATGACATCGGTTTGTTTGGGGAGAATGACGTCAACTTACGTAAGTCTTCCGTGTACGTCAGAGTACCGTTTTTTGTTTGCCCATCATGAGCACGTTCACTTTCATGTACAACAAAGTATGACAGATAAATTATATTCCCAAATTTACAATTCTTTCTCACTTTACGTGTATTTATCCCCTGGTCTTGTTAGAATGGTGCACAAGTGGTTCGCATTTCTGCATCACGGTTCAAAGATTCGCTTCGAATCTCTCCTACCTGTGTGGAGATTGTGTGATATGATAAGGTTCCATACCACGTTCAAAAATGGAAGACTCCAAATTGACGATAGTTGGGAATTGTGGTTTGTTAGTCTGTGCCATTAATTTGCCAGTTACCTAAATAAGGACGAATGCTCAAGGATGGGTGGATGGATGTCTTCACAAAATGTTGCTGCAGGAAACTCAAAATGAGACACCTGTTAAGTATTGAGTCTGATTAGTGTGCATTGAAAAAAATTGAAAACTGTTCTTCATCCAGGCTGAACAACTTCTGCATGGAAAACTGAGTCATTTAATGAGATCCTTACTTCTCCAAAGCCAATACATTCTTTTTTTTGTCGAGTCAGTCAGGAAGGTAATATCAATACTTTATGTTCATTATTGAGCGCCAGTACGCTGGTGTTGTATGCCGGAGTGCATTATATTGAAAGGCGCTTTCGATTTATGACTAGATGTTTTAAAGGAATAATCTAATAAAGAGCTTTAAGATTCCAATCCATAAAAGTGAAGTGCAACTAGCAGGAGGGAGAAGGCCCAAAGAAAATGATTAATTTTTGAGTTGTTAAACCATACTGCAGGACAACCTGGAGTTGTGAATATGAATTACTTGGTTAGGCGTAGAAAAAAAAGTAGTGTGTTTCCGGTAACCCGACCGACCGAGAATTTCTACCTCGAACAAAAACGTTCCGGTCGGCATTTTTTCCAAACCTTCTACATTTTTGTGTAATAATAATAATACTAGTACATTTCATTTATACGCGCCTTTCAAAACACTCAAGGACGCTTTACAATCAAAACAAGAACAATAAAACCACAGACAAAATTATAAATAATAAAAGGAAAGATGTTTACATCGGTGCAAACTCTCGCGATATTCACGTTGAGCATGCGCGTCATTTGCCGTCGTGTGTCAACAACATTGAATCATGGCGGCGGCCGCGATCTCCGAAAATAGTTTAGACCGCGTTTTGTGTGTTGCAGTCTAGCATTACTACACCTTGTGACGAATATTTTATTCATAAAGTTACCATGCTACAACCAGTAAATTATAGAATAACCAATACTGTTTCATAATATTTTTCACAGCGATTAGCCTACAAATCTAATGACCAATTTGCCATGTAATCGTGCCTCGCGTCGTCCGTCACTCGCTCTCGTGTTTTGTGCATACGTCACAGGCGAGTTTAGTGATACGCCCTTCGGACGATTCATACGAAAAATCAGACTGGCATTGCCATTTCTTAAATGACGTAATTAGTAGACCTTTGTGAGTTTTTTTCGCCGCCATCTCAAACTTTCATCCGCGCGATTCCTCAATTTGCGGACTAAAATAGCAACCCGCATACGCCCCTATCTGTTGCGTCCCCCCCAACACTCAAAACGAAAGTAAATTCGAAGAAACACACCCACACACCACAAACACACAGAGGCACAGTGAAATCGCGTTGATCACACAGTCAAGTCGTGTGCGGTGACTTTAATGGTTAAACTATGTTTCGGTACCGTAAAATGACGCCACGGAAACGACACGCTACCGGTAACTATTGTTACGTGAAATCCTCAGGCTTGCCGTGGTTTTTTGTTTGTTTGTTTGTTTTCCTTCGGCGGCGAGCGGGGGTTTCAATGTATCCTTGTTTTATGTTTTATGGTTATTTTGTTTACATTTATGATGGGGGCGTGGCAAAAATATTTAAAAAAATAAAAACATTTCTCCGACCTACCGACCCTATGCCGAAATTTCATGTTACCGGAAACACACTACTATTTTTTCTACGCCTTAACCTGTTTAAAGTTATCGGGTTTGTGAATTTAACAATTCGCATAGTATGTAGTGGTCAGTCTACAGGACATTTGCATATCAATAAGGATGAGGGGAAATTGAAGTCATCCTTAATCCTGGAGGCAAATGAATATGTTAATTTGTGTTAAAAAGTCACCATAATGATAAGTGGTGCTGAATATTTTTCATCATCCCAAGAAGTGTCCAAGTCGCTATCTTACCCACAGATGTTTTTTTTAAAAATAGAAACCTATTGAAGTTGCGTCTTTCTACAAAATATAAGGTGTCATCGTGGATGTTTTTGTTTACTTAAAGAAGCGAGCTATTATGGGATCAAGAAGTTGTCTTGCGTGGGGTTTAATTAGCCTGAGGACGGCCGCTTGGCATAACAATCATTCGCATGTTTGCTGCCATCTGACTTCAAACGCGGCATGGTCTTAATTATTTATTGCGATCAAAACAAAAGAAACCACAAGCACTGTCCCGTTATGCTCGCAATTAAAGTGACTTTTGTTGTTCTTTGCGTTGCTACATGTTTGATGTCACTCGTTGGAGCTAACATAAAAAAAAAAGCTTCTCAAATGCAGAGACATGCGTGTGGTTAAAATTAAACATTAATTGTACACCTTTGTACTGCGAGTACAAAAATAACTAGAGTGACACTCAGGGTGATCCTTTAACGAAAGCAATTGGAGTTTGTCCTGCCGAAGATCAGTTTGTCACTTCTGGTTTCTGGAGGAGGACATGAGACTAAAGGAACAAACAATTTTTCATTCTGAGGTACAGTGAATCGTTCCATCCCCATTCAAATAGCAAAAAGGGAATATATATGTAAAATTTGTGGAGAGCCACATTTTCTTTTCTTCCATTTAAAAAAAAAAATTAACCTACTTTCTAGTTCATGGTGAGGGCCTTAAGACTCCAGAATCACACTTTTTTTTATTCTTAAAATTGAAAAATCTTTGATCAGTATCAGAACTGGTAGCAGTGGAGCTCACTCATAGATGATTGGAATCGGCAGCATACAACCTGGATTGGAGTTTGCGGGCTACTTTTTCTTTCATGCATGACATATAGTACAGTATAGGATTCGTAAATGGGGGTCGATCTGGCTCACTCCAAAAAAGAAAACAAATAGCAGTTTATATTCTCGTGCAAGAAGACAAAAAAATTATGTTGTGTGATTTAAATGGCAATAATAGAATTTTTCATTCAAGAAAAAAATATAATTTGTCGTCTTTGCATATGTTACTGTAGCACTATCTTTGTGTCAGTTCAGTGCATTGCACAACACAATTCTTTTATGTTTATTTGTCCATGTGCCAGTTAGCACGAACAGATCAATGGGCATCAGCAGATCAGTGCCCACCCGCCAAGTTCCTTGTAACCCTTTTGTTATTTTCAGAGGTTCATGTGCATATAAGTAGAATTTACAATACACAGTTTGCCGATGATTACGCAAAGTTTAGTTGTTTTGATTCAAACGAAGGACACATTGACAATCCGTGCATAGAGGTGCAGCTAAGTCTCTGCTCCACCCATCCCCCAAGTATATGCATTTTACTTTGTTTATTGATTTTCAGCATCTCACATGAAGACTGACAGGCTTTTACTAGTTCCTGACATTGACATGTCTGCCATTCTCACACAAGAAAAGGCACTCAGTAATGGATGGACTAAATGTACTGTCTGTACCCCGTCTATGTAGGTCACTGCCACTCACTTGTATTTTTCATTTTGCTCAAATGAGCCCGAACTTCTTTTCAAATCTATCAACCTTATCACCATCGCCTTTTATTGCTTTTTACCTCTGCCAATTGTGAAAGTGTGAAGGCTAGAGGTATTGTTTTGATAGCTGTTTGTTACACAAAAACCACACAATTCATTCCCGGGAACGTAGAAAGCTGAAAATTGGAAAATCTGAATGTTATTTTTTGTCATTGTTTGAGGTACAAAGGAGCAGAAAGTAGCCAGCTCACGAACAAAAACACAAAATTTCACATTTTCAAATGACTCACTAATCTAACCTGCATTTATTTTAGTTGTTTTAAGCTGCGGATAAATCATATATGCCTGTGAGAATTCTTATGAGTGTCTACATGTGCTGCTGCACCATTTGGCTTCACATATCCATTCCTGAAATGGATCTCTCCTCACTTTGCTTTTCAACCGCATGGGACATTATGAAATGACATTTTACTTAAGTATTAGTGGAACACAATACATGTATGCAATGAATGTATTGGCACAGCTTGGCAAATTGGACGTGGAGGTTCATGGAAAACAAAATTTTTGCCCTTCATCTGCCAAACAAATTTTGAGCACATCACATATTTATGGTTTAATTGATTCATGTAGGCAAATTGTTAACCCTTTTTTATGGGGTCGAACACTATAGTTTTTTGGGGGTTTGTGTTCCTCTAATGCACATTCAGTAGTTGGTTAGCCACTGGTAGGTTATTGACAAGGAACCCACATATTGAGTAGGCCACATGGGTGCCATTAATTAGCCTGTCTATGATGTTTCATTGTTAGCTGAAAGCTAGTGCACCTAAAGGTAAATAGACGTGGTTAGTTTAATAGACAAAATAGGTACCTCTTTGTTTGATGTTTAGTTTGACAAGCCAGTCACTCACAGTCTGCTGTGATATCTATGCATCCATTAAATGAATACTTCTTCGCTTATAGGCCATAAGATACTTACTAAATTGCTTGCTTCTCTACTGTTTCACGATTACATGTGACTCCTAGGTTAGCTTTAGAATTGGCACCACCATTTCCTCATTATCCCTTCGTGACGATACTTGTCAGAAGCGTGGCTTATATTCCGCCTTGGAGACGATGATTACTCACTTGGGAGCGACTAGGCAACATGTTCAGCCGCACTCGTAGCTACCAGCCATCTGAAGCTCATTTCTGGCTTGCTGGTGCGAGGCAAGACACACCAAGCTTGCCTCCACCTCGACACGTAGGTGATGTGTGTCCAGACCAGCGAATCTTTTTGGGACCATCTCAGCGTGATTCTCAGTTTTGCTATTAAATGAGTGTTTTGATGAGATGAAAAATGTACGTTTTGACTCGCATACTGCAATGCTAAATGCTGTTGTGTCTGTCAATTTAGGGGTGTAAAAACGTACCGCTCTAGAATTGTATCGCACCTTATTTATCGACATACAGACGCTCCCCAGCTTACGAACGAGTTACGTTCCGAACGATCGTTCGTAAGGTGAATTCGTTCGTACGTTGCTTCAGTGCTATATTTTGTATGGAATGTATGTTTAAGGCTTATATGTTTGACATCCATATAACGGGGAGAGAGCTTTTCATCACGTTCTTCCGGGCTCGAGGGTTGGCTGCCCGGTAAACTAGCAGCGGCTTCAGTTTGAAGCTCCCGAACTTTCTGTTTATAATGGTGCCGATGGTCGAACGATTCATCTTGTATTCACGTGCAACGCTCACCATTTTCTCACCCGCATCAAGCTTCTTTATTATTGCCACTTTCATTTGAAATGAAATGGCTTGCCTCTTCTTTACACTTCCAGTCTCACTAGAAGCCTTTCGCTTTTCACCAACCATCTTGACTAATGGATGCACGAGATATTTAACAACTGGGCAGAGGAAGCCGGATTCGGGGTGGATGCTGGGCGAGCTCTCACAGCGCCACACGTCGGTATTAGCGGCGGAAAGAAGCACTACAGTACCTGTACTCGGAAAAAGGCGTGCAATACAAAATCTAACTTTTTCTTTTCTTTCTCGACATACCCGTAAAAATGTTCGTATGTACCGTTGTTCGTAACTCGGATGTTCGTAAGTCGGGGAGCGTCTGTACGTATTGAATCATCTTTTTTGATCATCTTCAAGAGGTGCCGACCTCGAATAAATCGGTAAATCAATCAATCAATTTCAAATTTTCAGGTGCTATATGTCAACACATAAACCCTCTAAATGGTATTTGATCAACAGTAATATTTATGGTTGGCCAGGGTCATCGTACCTTAACTTGCATAGTTCCTTGTTCCCTGTGCAGGGGCGAGTTTGTATCTTGTTTAATTAGACGGTTCACTAATGTCACGTTGTGGTTTGACTTATTTCAGATGTCTGTAGATAACCAGGCACCGGGGGCCCAGTGAGTCTGCATGTAGTTAAAACTTTATGCTTGTTAACTGTAATTACATGGAGGGGGAAAAACATTTCCCAGCATGCAAACACAATGCACCGTGTACTCGATTGTGAGAGTGCTGTGGCCGTAGTTCAGTGAGCTGGAACTGTTAAGGCTAGTGCAGAATTGGGCTTCATCCATAACTTTTGAGATTACAATTTTAACTTTCTACAAACCTTTCTTGCACTGCCCCCGATAATGAAGATTGCCCACTGTATCACTGATTTATGATCGCACTGGAATGCAGATTGTGTAAGACAAAGCAGGGCACAATGAAAGGTTCATTAGTGACTTTTTTTTTTTCCTTCCCCTCTACAGGAATGCTTTGACACTGATTGGGACAGACAGCATCATTAAAATACAGCTTGGCATGCAACGAGCACTGACAAATGTGGTATGGAGAAATCAGTTAATAAATCACGCTTGTTAGCGCACTTGATTGTGATTAATAATTCATTATTTTCAAAATAATCTGTTCATTTGCATCTATCAAAACACATCAATTAGCAAAGGCAATTTGGGTTTCTCGCACAATGTAAATTGACAAAAACCCAGATTTTACTTTCCATTAATGAAACTTTGCATGTCGTGACGGCATTTGCATAATTGGACCTGCTATAATCAGCCAATTTAAATATGTTCAACTACTTTGCTTTTTGTTTGAAGAGCATTGTTGTCATTATTAGAATAGAAGGCGTAGTATTGCCGGGGAACGTTTATTTTTATGCATCTCACATGATCTCCTCCATCTATTATCAACCTTTTTCCTATTTATTTAGTCCTTACGCTGCGCTCTGGTGTCAGAGATCACTGTACGCCTCCTTCAGAGTGAAAAACAAATCACACACCACAAAGCTGCACTTTAAACCATTTCCCAAAAGGCCAAGCATAAGCCAAGCCACTTGCATGAAACGGCAGAGGCTTTCATTTCTTTCTTTCAATTGATTTCTAACCATCTTGGGCTTTGAATTCTCAGTGAAAGACAAATGTCTTTGCATCTTACCTTGTTGACTTCCAGATTGTTCTTATTTCCAAACTAAACATTTTCCATGCGTGTCATAAAAACACAAATGAACTTTATGGTGGCTTTGTCAGAATACTGTTGAAGAAATCGTTGTATCATGTGGATTGTGACAAATGTTGTCTGCTCATTCTCAGGCTAGTCGTTTGGAAGAATGTTTTGGGCAATGTTATTTGGTTATTTACCTTTCCAGGACACAGCGCAGGTTTGATTCCCAACCACTGCCTCGTCATTGTCGATCCAAACTGGATGAAAAATGGGTGGGCTGTTGCGGGAAAGGCATTCACCATGAAACAGTGCCAAACAAATCATTGCGAGTGACTTCCTTTGGCAACCTCCTGACGGGACAATCTGCATTTAGCTATTTAGCTCGCTTCCGCTTGCTAAAGTGAGAACATACACGTCATTGATATTCATTCATTCGACTGCTCACATTGTAGTCAGAAGCCATAATCGTTTCATTTGTCGCTATCAGTTACATTTTAAATATTTAATCACAAAAAACACTAGAAAAAAGGAAAAACATACATATCTTTATATATTGATCATATACATGCATAGTGTTTGTTGTTCCAACTGGGACTCGGAAATGCTTGACTGACGAACCCATTAATGAAATCAGTTTAATGCTCTTTTCACATTTGCATGCATGACTTCATCAAGTGCACTTTAAAACTGGAACTTTTGCCATTTGGATTCAGCTTAAAGCTATATGGAAATATGAAAAGCCCAACCTTGACTGTGCGTCATCTATTTCTGGAGCGTCGAAATGAGTAGAGTGTAAAGTTCACAAAGACACTTGGTTGTAATCGGGGTCATTAGTGCGCCTCGTTCTCTCGATCAGCGGCGCGCGGGACAAACTTTTAACTACTCTGACCTCCTTTTGAATTCCACCAAGTCTCTATCCTTACTTTAAATGAAGCTTTGCACAAAAGGTCCTCATTCATTACATTCGCTAATTTGCCCCCACAAGTCCTTATTTATTGGATACGGTGTCTGACCCAAGCACTCTATTCATGTCTCATGATTATCACCAAGGTAGCTCCACCGAAATAACTAAACCCCAGCAGACAGTAGGCTCATAGAAAGTCAGCTTTTAATGAAAACTTTTCCACACAAAACCAGAAAATATTGCGTTTAACCAAACCTATGCTCAATCCACCCCAAATCATTGAAATTGTGAAAAAGATTCCGATGTTCTCTTTTTTTTTCTTCAATTTTTATTTTTACTCCACTATTTCACCAATTTTTAAAATGTATTTATTTTTTTGCACAGTTAATTACTCTTACGTTGTACAAAGTCACGTCTATTCTGGGTGTAATTCTATTCGTGACCACTCTCTCATGAACACTTTGAGACAGTAATTCACGCCTTTGTCACATCCCGGCTCGATTACTGCAATGCCCTTTACTTTGGAGTCAGCCAGTCCTCCATTAAGCGACTTCAGCTGGTCCAGAATGCCGCTGCTCGCCTCTTGACTGGTACTCGTAAGAGGGAGCACATAACTCCTACTCTGGCATCCCTTCACTGGCTCCCCATACATTTTAGAGTTATTTTCAAGATCCTCTTATTTGTTTTCAAATCTCTATATAATCTCGCGCCACCTTACCTCTTTGAGCTCATCCGCCCCTACGCACCTGCCCGGCGCCTCAGGCCTGAGGACCAGACATTATTAGAAGTACCAAGAACTAAACTGAGGCTTAGAGGGGATCGAGCCTTTTCTGTTGCTGGTCCCTCTCTCTGGAATGACCTCCCACCGAACAGTCGTCAAGCCTCCTCACTGCCCATCTTCAAAACCCTCCTCAAAACTCACTTGTATTCTCTGGCTTTCGACTCAGCATGACTTAGATTTGTTCTTGGTTTTACTGTTTGGTGCTTTCTACCGTCTTTATTACCGATTTGTTTTACTGTTTATTGTATATGTTAAATTGCTCCATGTACAGCACTTTGTATGCGGCGATGGCTGTTTGAAAGTGCTCTATAAATACAGTTGACTTGACTTGACTTGACTAGATGGTGGCACACAATTTACTCTGAAACGGTGTATATGTCAGAAGAAGAATGTGAACTCAGAAGTCATCAGCACAGCCTAGTTTGTGCTGACAGTTGTTTGATGTCATCTTCTGTAATCCTGCTTTAAAACGCTACGGAAAGCAACGGCAGAATGTTAATTGTATAATGTAAAGGTATTTTATGAGATGCTAAATTTTATTTGTTACTGTGGAAAAAAAATTGCTTACAGTACTGTGAGCACAGAGGGATCGGTACGCTGTTACGCTGTACTGTAATATTTTTAATGTTTTTCATTTCTCTTGCGTTCACTCAATAAATTATACTTTTAAACGCGTTTGCATTATGTGTGTGTTTAAAGACTTCAAAAGTGGCATAAATGCTACAAAAACGTGCCTAGGGAGTATTTCACAAGGTTAAATCTATATCAGGGATTTCACTTCTTGTAGTGGGAGTCTTGAACATAACCCGTCAAACGACAGTAGTTGTTGTTACCACGGCAATCCAAGATCATCAACTTTAGTGGTCTGTGTAATATTGATCGACTAGCCAGGACACATCCTATTTTAGCACGAGCCAAAATGCTAATGTTGCTTTTTGGAGTTTGTCTGGATGTATTACTCACAGTCTAGTTTCAATTAGAATTGGTTGATTTTCTCTGGTGTCATGTAAACGTATTAAATTACTGCATTGTATTTCTGTCTTTGTTCTTACTGGGCTACTTCAGCAAGCTCTTTCTTGCCCGACCCATCAGTTTGAAACTGATATGTTCTGACATGGACCCTGTTGCCCTGCGAGAGCCGCCTGTCAGCTGTCGACTGTCAGAACGTCATCCTGGGATTGTGTTCCGGTGCTGGGTCTCCCAGACCTTCTCCTGATAGAGTTGCATCTCATTTTTAAGAGCTTCCCAAGGCTTTTGTTGAATGTCTTTAATGATCTGTCTTCTTTCAGCCAGTTACGGCTTTTATTTTCAGACCATGATGATGGCATATACCAATTGCTGTGGTGAAACTAAACACAAACATATTTAGTGTTGATTTTCGATGTGAAGTTTATTCATTCTGTCACCACGCTCATGTCTCAAAACACCTGTCTCTCAAATCACCTGTACCCATTTAAATGAATTTAAATTAGAGCTGTCAGTTTAGCGCGTTTTTATCTGCATTAATTTAAATGAATTTTATCGGGATCAAACATTTTCTCGCGAGATTAACGCGGCAGACGTCACAGCGGATGTTACGTTGCTCTATAAATAAACCAGAAACAAAACATCAATCGCTCTGCACTGGTTCACGCACATTTGTTTTGCCAGCCACGGCAGCGCGAGACACCGAAAACGGATACTTAAATGGTTTATGAATGGAAAGTTTAGTTTTAAAAAGTTGCCAGATTGTTCCAATGACAAGACCAAAGTTACCTGTATGTTTTGCAGTCGTAAACTGAGCTATCATCATAGCACGTCGAGTCTGAAATACCACTTAATGGCCAAGCACACAGCTGACGTGGGTACTCCGCCCCCTCATCTCAGACAGACAGCTATGGATCATTTCAAAGCGAAGAAAATGGATGACACGACGAAGAACAAATTTGCTGAAGCCATAGCTAAATATATGGCTACTGATTGCAAGCCTGTCAACATTGTCCACAGCTCCACTCAAGCTGAAATAATTCGCATTGCATCGAACGACTCCTGTTGGATTGACCTGGTACTTTAAGAGGGGCGTGGCTGCCACTGACAGGTGACCGTTCGCGCGATGTATAAATAGCGCTTTGTTTCGTGAGTGAATACACTCGCTTCGTCGTCGGCATGGCCCAATGTTAAGCTACGTGTGTGCTTTTCTTATCAAGTCAGATGTGTAAAGTTAGCTTTTAGATTCAGTCATGATCGGTTGCTTTGTTTGTCTGCTTTACATTGTGTCCGCTGTGCTTTGTTTGCCGCATCGCGATGCAATCACAGTCAGTTACCGTTCGCAATCGGCAATTTAAACAGCGTGGGCTAAAATGTTGCTGGAACAGGGGTGTCTTTATTTATCTCATTTTTGCATAGTTGTCATGTTTGTCCGTCTGCAATCTGACGTTTAAACGAAGTAAATTGCGTTGCAGCTGGGGTAAATCATGCCGGCGCTCCACTTCCGGGTTGGACCTTTGAGACTTGTAGTTCTTTAGTTCGATTCGACTTGATATGTTTGTGTTGTATGCTTTCTTACGTTTAAAACAATGAATAATGATGACGATAATGATACATAGTGAAATCAGGGTTGATTACATTATTTATTCAACGTATTGTTAAATAAAGGTATTAATTAATGACAATTATATACATATTTACATTGTGATGCAGAAAGATAGATATATTAATTTTTTACTGCATTTATGTGTAGTTTAGGTTATTACCTGCTTCTGATACTTCTGTTACAACTACTACTACTACTTCTGCTGCAAAGTGCTCCAATAAATGATCAAAAAGTACAGAACGAGAGATCCTTCCATGCTGACCGACAATCCCTATTCAGGGGGCCGTGAAAAACGGAATTAACTGAACAACTCCACTACGGATTGCCAGCGAGAGCCTCCATTACAAGCATCTGAAATTATGTCGACACAAAACCGTAGAGAGACTTCCGAGCAAGAAGGACCAACAGAATCAGCATAGCCTGACTGCTGTGTTCAAAGCAAATTTGAGAAAAATGAAGTATGCAACCATTGCTTAAATCCATCATAGGCTGAGTACTAGTTTACCTTAGATGTGCACTTTATAATGTTATATTGCGCTGTTTTGATTCCATAAAAATAGCTGTTCAAGCAGCTGTTGTGTGACAAAATATTTTTTTCACTGTTGTTGGACAGTAATATTGTGTAAGAGATAATGTGTGAATAACTGCTCCAGGTGAAAAATGTTCATGTAAAATTGAAAATCGAAATTGTTATTTCAGTAAATATTTGCATTTTGCACTTACAAAACTGATTCATGATTCCATGTTGATGAGAGCATTAAAATGGGGGAAAATAGGACAAAAAATATAAAAGGAAATTCAGAAACAATAAAAAATGCGTGAGTAATCACGATTAATTTTTAATTTGAGTTAATTATGACAGTTGAGTTTTTAATTAGATTAAAAATTTTAATCGTTTGACAGCTCTAATTTAAATGCAATTAATAGGCACAACACAACTGGATGTATTTAAGTTGCAAAAGAAACACCCTGGCTTCTGCTGTTGGCCACGATACGGCAAGGGATACTGGTGGTTAGTATGACACGTCACTGCATCAAAATGATGGCGTACACTAAATGTGAGGCTCTGGACAACGTGTGGTGTAGATAAAGCGCTCTATAAGTGCTCCACATTTACCATTATGATCCACCTGCAGTTTTTATTTTTCAGATAATGTGTTTTTCGCAAATGTACGATTAGTAACCCATTCGAGTTGATTCAGGGCTCGTTGTTTTATGCCAAAAGGAATAGTCAACGCAGATGTTCGTGTGAGTCCGAGCTTTAGTATTAACTACTGTATTTTCCACACTATAACGAGCATCTAAAATCATTCAATTTTCTCAAAAGCTGACAGTACGCCTTATAATCCGATGCGCCTTATATATGGATCAATATTGTGATTCCTTGGATGTAGTATTTTAAATAATCTGTAAAGCGCTTGGTTACAGCTGCAGCGCTTGTAAAAGCTGTATTGTATTGTATTCCTTTTAGTGTAGCTCCATCTAGTGGATGCATAATGCAACCACAGCCAGTATTGTAGCTTCTATTCAATGCGCCTTATAATGCGGTACGGTGAGCCCTGTATATCAAAACACTTTTAAAATAGGCCATTCGTTGAAAGTGTCCCTTATACTCCAAAGCGCCTTATAGTGCGGAAAATATGGAAATACAATTCAAGAATAACAAATTGAGTTATCCGGGTTGTAGGCCACAGTAGTGTTAGAAAATGATTTTGGAACGATTCATCTCAATCTAAATTTCTTAGATGGTAAAAACCTGACACCTCAACTTGGGTGTGGAATTTTTATATCCACAGTATGTCTTTGCTTGTCCAAAACCACATCCTATAAAGTGGATCACCCCCTTAGCCCCAAAATGTTGCATCTCTGAAACGTGACATGGAATAATTCCAATACACGGTTGGAGACACAGAGGCTCCTCTGGTAAATGGGTAATCTGCGGAATGGCGTGGACCACGACAAGCGCGAGAAAAACGCTGGATATTGCCTGTCTGATATGTGTAAAGATAGCTTGAGAGCTGTGTAGCAGGTTGCAATGGCAGAGCTCCAGAAAGGAAATGATGGGGGGAAAAATGGACTTAGCCGTATCATGTCACCAATGCTCAACAACTTCGAAAACTAATCTGATATCATTTTCTACCAGGCGGGAATTGAAAATAGCAAAAGTCACACATGTTACAGTGTGTGCCCATGCCCTCAGCTCAGACAGGGCCTGTAGAGGGAATATAATCATTTTGCTGTCTGATTTGAAATTCAAAACCATTTCCAATATATTATAGTGGCAGATTAAAGATTGATTTGATTAAAGTCACCGCCCCCTCCCCCTACATTTACAGCTGGGGTGCTTTTGAGCAAGGCAACACCCCCCCAGCATCTTAATTCAGACATTGAAGGCAAGATATTATGAAAAATCGACTTTTTAATTTCTTGTATACAAATACTTTGGTCTCTGGAGTGCTTGCCCACTCCATCAAGTGGGAAATGAAACACCAGACTCAATCTTTGGTTCACTGCCTATTTCTGAACATGTCCGCAAGCCGCTCTGAACGGATTGTCTCCTATAAATTAAGCTAATTTACATTCTATCACCCCTTTCCCGAAATTCTCCGCTCGTGACTCGTCGTCCGGCCGCTGGACTACATAGCGGCACTATAATGTCAGAGCCAAAAGATAAGCAGAGCTGCAGTGTTTGCACAGATTATCATTAGCTAAGTGCATTTCTGGAAATAGATTCTGATACCCGGCGCATAAAGCAAAGGCATCATTGTGGATGCGTTAGGCAATGTGTAGGCTGCGCATCCATGGAAAATATGGAATCGGTTGGCTTGGTGATGAAGTGGTGCCTCCACGAGTGAAAACACCAAGTAATGCTTTTGCTTTGGCCACCTGGAGGCTCACGTTTCTGTTCCAATATAGAATTGAATTATTAATATTGGCGAATGCCTTCTGCTTTGCACAATTCAATGCAAATAGTTGTACACGATTTTTGACTTTATTGTTATATTGCAACTGAATGACTTTTTAAAATGACTTTTTTCCCACATCATTCCAACATTCGTCCCCAACTGTCTTTTTCTTGTAATACAACTTTTTGTTGAGTTGAGAGTTTTTTGTTATTGTACAATTTTCTTCTCATAACATGGGAATTTCATGCTTGTATGAACATCGGACTTTCTCATTAACTGACTTCTATGTATACAAATACATAAAATTACAACTTTATTCCCGCAATAGACACTACTTACAAAAGAGATGCAGATATTTAGTTAGAGTGCATTTTAGGTTCCTCCCGATTCCTGAATTTTAACCTGTAAGCAGAGCAACGTGTTTACTTTTTTCGTGTGACTTTTTAAAATTTCCCTTTTCAATCAAGACCAAACACTCTTTAATATGATTCAATTGCAGAGATTGTGAATTGGGGGGAAAAAAACACACTCTCCTGGATCGCATGTGTTTGTACACAAGAAGGAAGGTGCCATTTGTACCTTTATTGGCATCGCTTTTTACACCAAGCAACGGCGTGGGAAACATTTCACACAGGCTGCTGAAGAGAGAAAATCTGCTACCTTGGACTGAATGTGATGTATCCCACCTCATAGTGTTGGGTTTGACAAAAAAGAAGAAGGAAAAAAGAAAGATGTACCGTAATTGTATTCACAGCTCTAACTTCCAAAACTCACTCGAAATGACAAGTGGTGGCAACTGTCAGAGGATCGTGTTGGCAAGGCTAATGTCAGGACCTAATGTTTTGGTAAACAGACAGCTAAATGGAAGAACTACAAGTGTTTTTACACATTTTAACTGTTGGCAATCTCCTGCCAGCGTCTTTGTGCACAATCAAATTCACAGTTGCACGTTTAATTGTTGTTGTTTTTGTCGCTTCAAATATTTATTTGACACTTTGTTGTCGCTCAGGTGCACTTCTTGGGGACTTGAATCCAACTGGCTTACATTTGACTCAAACTCTGTACTCAATACAAGCTCATACTGTTGTAGGCTCTGCGGTCACAACATTAGGCACACCTTCACAGTTTGAAGGCGGCCATTTTTCACGAACAAGCTCACGATATGTATTTTTTGCTCAGCAAAACAGAATCAATGTCATCCGTCAGTTTTTGGAGCAGTCTGAAAATAAACAATTGCTGCTGGAACACCCCCCTTTTTTTTTTAATCATCAAAAGCGCTACACACGCATGTCTTGGGTGTGCACGTCAGCGACATACTCTTCAAAACCATGAACGGTACAAGATATACGACAACGAGCTCACTAAACCCACTTATATAAGCGCAAGTGAGACTCTCCTGTTGACGCCTGATCTTACTTTTAGCCAGCGAATTTGTGCTCTCAGTGGCTCCGTCTTCATACACGTGGGATTTTGCTCTTTATGCACTACAGTGATCGGTTATAACGAAACAAGCCTACTCAAATGTATGCATCCTCACTATTTGCATTCAATATTATTTTAAAAAAACTACCAACACCTAGACGTTATGTTTCTCAGACATTTTTTCAGCGTTCAAGAGCATTGAAACTGCAGATTTGTTCCCAAAACCTTGGGTTCATATTGTTTGAAAAGAAGAGCTAAGGTGAGGGCAGACACATATACTGCTGTGGGAAAACAGGCTTGAATTCTGCCTCAGACACCAGTCTGAGATTGCCATTTTCACCCCAAATTGGGCCTTTTCAAAATATGCACACCAAAAAACCCAAACAAAAACAATTACTAAAAACCTCACCCAATTGAACCCTTTCAGGGACAGCGGTTACTACAGTGGATAACTTCTCATGTTATCAGGTTATAGGGTGCATGAAAGGGTTAATCTGCCGTCTAATTAGTCGGTCAAGTAAGTAAAAGATATGTTCAATAGTTCAGTGCTGGTTGGTAAATTTCAAAGTCGAAATGATTTCTGATTTCAAGTTTTACTTTTCAAAGACAATAGACTGCCTTTCCAGAAACACTGCAGTTCTCCGCAATGTTTAGCATCAACTCAATTTGGAGTTTAAACACTTTCCCATCTCGTCAGGATGCGTTCACATGCCGACCCCGAGTTTGCACGTCACCTAAAACCGAACATGAAAGTGCACGGAGTTCATTAAACGACCAGCCTGCAAATGGCAGACTTCTGTGAAAAAAACAATACGGCAACAGCGACCATCACACCATGGCCATGTTTGACCTGCGAACGGAGGAGGAAGAATAGGAGCAAGAGGAGGCGCTGTTGCCTGGAGCAGTGGGTCATCCGTCAAACCGGGAGAAGAGACTGGCCTCGACAGAGAGAAGCTGCGACCGGCTCTCTCTGTAGCCGCACGACAGGACCTGAAGCGCGCCGGTCACTCCCTACAGGGCCAGCGCCGACATGCTGCACCAAGGTCCAGACTGTCCTGCTGGGCCTGCCGGGCCGGATGGGCCACGGGTCAGAGGGGGGGCCGGGCTGATGGCAGACAGTGATCTCCCCTAAAGGGAGTCTGGACCTCAAACAATTGTCTAAAGTCATTAGGGAGAAGTTTGGACAAGTGCGCTGATTCGCAGATACACTTTGTGCTATTTACACGAAGTATCTAGTCTCATATGGAATCTGCTTTGCTATTTGCTTCAAAGTAACAAAGTACATGTACAAATACTTTTTTCAATTTTGTTTCTCAGTTATTTATAAATACAAGTTACTTTTTTTCAAACTTTGCAGTTACATATGCGATGTAAAAAAACTGATTGGGATTTTGAGTGATTGATTCTCTCATTGATTGATTGAGATTTTGGTGACTCCTAAAGTGTAAAAAAACAAAACAAAACAGTAACAGAAGCAACAGAAATGTAAACCAAGGAGCAATAATAGATGGCTTGCATGGAGACCTTGTTTGTCGTTCCGATTAAAATCATTGCGATTGAAGAGCTCTCGTTAGCTATTTTCGTGTGACGTGATCTATTCCGATCTGACCTGACATATGACACTCCAATCATCAGAACAGCTGTTTTATATCCCCGTGAGCCCTTTTCCTCGCGGATCGATATCAACATTATGTGATTTATCAAAATGGAGCCCAGTTGTCTATTTAGCACATTATTCGCGATTGTTTTGTTCTTGTTTATTGTATTATTTTGTATGATAGCGAAAGCTTGATAAAAACAAGTTAGAAGTCATAAAACAAGCTCTCTCGCAGTCCAGCTTTGGTCGGAAGCTGTCATTTTCAAGCGTGTTTACAACAGTGCCACTACATATGGACTTCAAAACAGAGCAGACGCAAACGGGCCCGCGGCCTAGCTTTTCCGATTGAACCTCATCCATGATGTTTGCCTGCACTGGCAAAAGGAATGTGCCACATCAGTGAATCTGAATGTAATTCCATTTGGATCCATTTGGATTTTTATTCTGACTGGGGTGTTTATATCAAACATTTCACAGTCATACCTCGGTTTTCGACCATAATCTGTTCCAGAAGGCTGTTCGAAATCCGAAACCACACTCTTTAAAAAAAATTATCTTTCTTGAACACGTCTGCTCACAATGGAACGCTACACGAGGAAGCATCACTCCTCTCGCCTTCCTTACACGAGGAAGCATCACTTCCTCGTGTAAGGAAGGCGAGAGGAGTCAAGTGGCGCTTTCAAGTGCGCTCAGTTTGTTCGAGAACCTATTTTCGGTCGTAATCCGAGGCATAAAAAACTCAAAATTTTTGGTCGAAAACCGATTTGGTCAAGAACAGAGACGTTCGAAAACCGAGGTTTGAACTGTAATTCTAGTTGGTCATTTGCTTTCATTCTAATCAGAATTCAATTATTCGTCGAATGTCAAAGTACACGGCACATTTTCAGGCAAGCAGCTGAAATGAAAAGTAAAAATATAACATTTTGTCATATGATGGGAGGAAATTACCTGGGTCGCCGTATTGATCAATTTTCGTGTCATGTTTTAAACTGAGTATGAGCCTCTGCTGAAGCAAGCCACTTCTTGAGCACACATGCAAACACAGGGGCTAATTGTCCTGTCCACAAAGGGATTTCTTCACTTAAGAGGCTTGCACTGTCCCAAATGTTTGTTGTAATCCTGCTAATCCTAAATGGTGTAATGTGCCAGCGGCACGGCGGTCGACTGGTTGGCAACCTACACTTCACAGTGCAGAGGTCGTGGGTTCAAATGTGGGCCTTCTTCTGTGGCGTTTGAATGTTCTCCCCATGCCTGTGTGGGTTTTCTCCCACATTCTAAAAACGTTAAATGAATGCTCTATAGGCATGGGAGTGATTGTGAGTGCGGATGTTTGTTTGTCTCTGTGTGCCCTGCAATTGGCTGATGACCAGTTCAGGGTGTACTGTACTGCCAGAAGGAGGCTGGAATAGGTTGTGGCACACTCGAGACCCTTGTGAAGATGAAGCAGTTCAGATAAAGGATGAATGTATTTTAAGTGGTTAAAAAAAGTAGTACTTGAAGAGAACATGAAGGTTTTAAGAATAGACAATTGAAGTGTGACCTTGTCGGAGATTGGTTTTAAATCCGTGGCTGTTCCGAGTTTATCATGTAAAGTCTTAGGAAAAACCTTTGGGTTGGGAGACAACCACCTACCATGCCGCCTCGTTGAATACCTCTCTAAAATTGTACATAAATAGAAACCAAGCATTATTATTTTAACAAACTACCATATTTTCTGCACTATGAGGCGCTTCGGAGTTTAAGATGCATTTTCAACTAATGGCCTATTTTAAAACTGTTTCATGTATTGGGCGCACCACATTATAAGGCGCATAGGATAGAAGCTACAATAGTTGTTGCGGTTGCATTATGCATCCACTAGATGGAGCTACGCTAAAGAGAATACAATACAATACACTAGAGCTTTATTTATATAGAGCTTTCACTACCGCTGCAGCTGTAACAAAGCAATTTACAGAACATTTAAAATACTACGTCCAACAAATCTGAATATTTTTCCATATATGAGGCGCATCGAATTATAAAGCGCACTGTCGGCTTTTGAGAAAATCGAATGCTTTTCGATGCCCCTTATAGTGTGGAAAATACGGTAGTTAATGCTAAAGCTCGGACTCGCACACAAAATATGCATGACTATTCCTTTTGGCTTTAAACAGGCTTTTGAGAAAATTGAATGCTATATGTATATATATACCGTATACAGTGTATGTATATATATATATATATGTGTGTATATATATATATATATGTATATGTATATATGTATATGTATATATATGTATATGTATATGTATATATATATATATGTATGTATATATATATATATATATATATATATGTATATGTATATATATGTATATATATATATATATATATATATATATATATATATGTATATGTATATATATGTATATGTATATATGTATATGTATATATATATATATGTATATATGTATATATATATATATATATGTATATATATATATATGTGTGTATATATATGTATGTATATATATGTATATGTATATATATATATATGTATATATATATGTGTATATATATATGTATATATATGTATATATATATATATATATATATATATATATATGTATATATGTGTATATACTGTACATTGTGAGTTGACACTAAGTCACCACTGAGAAAGCATTAAGGTGGATGTGGATTACAGGTTGGAAACATAAAGGTCAGCTAATATTAGGTTTGAAGCTTTGAAACACACAGGAGGGCAGGCAGTAAGTGCAATAGGTGAGTGGTCGAAGCAAAACAGGATCAGGACTGGTAATGAAAAGACAAATTATGGCCTGGCTAGCAGAGCGGGCCTTCCGGTCCATTAGCTTCTTTTTAATTGGGCCAGAAGACCCGAGAAACCATGGTCCAGAAAGCAGAGAGACGGTTTCAGGTGTCCAGTTATTCCTGTAATACATTAGTGAGCGATCCCCTCCCTGCCAGTAGGAGACCTTAGACCACAGACTGCGGTCCTCCTTTCATCATTAACCTTTACCTCCCTCTGAAATGACTGCATAATCGAGAAAGGTAATCTTTCGCTCTGCTTAGAAGACCTTCTGCACTGCATTTAGTTCATCAGTTTCTACTCGCCGTGATAAAAAAAAAAAAAAAAGTAATTTCTTCCACACAGAAAGATAAGACCCGACAGTAACCCTTTCATTTTCTGCTTGGAGACATTTACCACTTCAAATATTTATTGTTATTATCACTGAGACCGTTATGAATGAGTATTTGTGCCACACTAACAAGAGAACAAGAGAAAAAAAACAGCGCATTAAGTGATGTCATCCTCAGCAGTCCTCTTTTTAACAGTGGTAAATGTGTATGCGTTATGATTTTAATATTACCGGTAACTAGTGCTATGACATGTGCTGATGACGATTTTTGGCAGTATAAAAAAAAATAGACATTACCAATTAATCGGACGGTGAATTTAAACGATTTCTACGATTGTGATGATAAAATTACAGCATTAATCTTGTAAGATTCCCCTTTTTTTATCTTAATTTTTTATTTTTATAATATACAGCTTTCCTTGAAAAATATGACTTTTTCTTGAAGGGTGACTTTTTCTTCAAAAAAATATGACTATTTCTTTAAAATAATACATATGACATTCTGTGGAATAAATTACACATTTTAGAGTGGTCTTTTCGCCTGGACAGTCGAAGGCACGCCTGTGTAAAAATCATGCGGTCTAACCGGCATCTGTGAGGTGCAGAGATTATTTTGGCAAGAAAACATTCACACTAATACAAGTTTACACAGATTCGTGAACAATATTTGAGAGTTGAAATCGTCCTTTTGAGTTCAGCGTATCATAAACAAATGTTGCGTTTATATTTTGGTTCATTATTTTACTCTCTTCATTATTTTACTTACTTAATTCTCCCAAGATGAGACTGTTTGGTCTCATATGATTTTATGACTGGCCCTATAATCGTATCTATTCGCGCATTTATCAATCGCGCCCTTCTTCTCGCTTTTCAGCCGTACCTCCACATGCTGCCCGGTGTTAAATGTGACGGTAATGATTCACTAACTCGAGACCTGAATAAATCACCGCCACAATAAAAGTGATGTATGCGCTGTCATTTAATTTGAAAGAGGGGAAGACTCCTTCTCGCAGCTCTTAAGGTTAAAGACCGCACGTCTGACAATTTGCCAGCGCCTTCAGCCATGACAGTATTTTCACGTAGAACTCAAAGTGACTCGTCAGGCCGCAAGCCTGGCAGACGCTTCTCATTGAGGCATCGCTTACACACATTTTACACGGACCACGTCGGAAAGTATTTAGGGATTGGGGTGGTGCGAGTGGAGCAGTACACGATAATATCCATAGAGGCATATGCCGAAAACGCTATGATTAATCTTTAACTATACCTCATCGTCCTCTTCTGTAGTTTAGTTCTGGTATTAGGGAAAGGGGAAGTTTAGTTCTGACTTCCGGGTTGAGTGAACGCTGGCGCGTTTGGCTGCCGCTGCTCAACCCGTATTGTTTTGTGTTTTTTTTGTGATTGTAAAGTGTCCTTGGGTGTCTTGAAAGGCGCTTATAAATCAAATGTATTATTATTATTATTATACCGACGCTTCCTCTAGGAATAGAGTGTAACCACTGGAAAATGACCAAAGAGCCCGAAAAGAAGCGACCCCCCAAAGCGAGAATAGTATTAAAACAACCTTTGTCGACACTTGGTTGAGGCAATATTTGATTGACTGACTCTTGCCGAATTGAGTAGACAGGGGTGTGGGGAGACTAAAAGTCTGTACACAACCGCGAGGAGCGTGTGGAACCTTGCGGGCACACAAATTAATTGGCATACATACAAGGGCTCACATGTGGCAAGGTAAAGTAGAAGCGACAAAACTCGAGTTGAGCCATGAGGTCCGTCCAGAATTAGCTCGGAGCTCTGGCTTTGAAATGACAAGCCCGGACTACAAAATAAACTCAAAATATGACCTCATTAAAAGTATTCGCAAAGAAAAGCGCTAAGCTCCAGAGTGTTCTTGTACATTAAATATTCTTTCTTTAAGTGAACGTTTGCCGCAATCGCATTTCCCCATGGCTCATGCAATAGTGCGTTCAATCCATACAATGCTGCCTGAAGGTCTGACAAAGAACTTAACTTGTTTTATTTCGTTCTACTTTACCAGGAACTCACTTGGATCGGTGTTGTCCCAGTCAGGAAAGTCTATTAGTCAAATCAAATCAGTTGACTACAGTATGTACTAGAAGTTGAATGACTCAGGATTTTTTTTTTTTTTTTTTGCAGTCACATGTGATGGAAGCTGAAGTGAAAGTTGATTCATCAATGGTGTCATTGATACGCACAGCAACGCCGTCGCTCACCGTTCTTTGCTCCGAGAATCAGCAGTGTCACGTAAAGACGTATGACGACGGAGAGACATAAAAACAAATAAAATCAAATGAAAGTAAATTACACCTAATTTTTGCGCTGACTGTAGTTCGTAGGAGTCCTGTGCGTGTTTGTCTTCAACAAACCGCCTGATCTCATCTTGTGTTCCACAACATAGCGTGTTGTGAAATGATAAATGCTTGGCAACCTGTGAGGAAAAAAAAAAACGACTTCACTTGTGTTTGTATTGGATTTGAGGATGAACTTTTAGTGAACCATTACCGGCACTGACATCATTGTTGTAAAGCTGCACAATCAACGCTTTCCGTGTGGTAAAGCGACCCAAGTGTCGCAATGTTGATGCGTGTGGTATCACATGTTATCTGTAAGCAATAACGTTCTTGTTATCACACCGTTGTGACATTATTGGACTTAACATTTTGGTAACAAATATGGCCATGTCCTCATTCCTCATCGCCTTTTCCGAGATACCGCACGTATGAATCTGTTAAACGGTGCTCAGAATAGCCCAAGCTAGTGAGACAAACCGCAATGCTCTTTCACCACCATCTTAGTTTATACTCTCGGTGCGACACAGATGTAATGAGGAATGTGTTGTCTTGTTGGCCGGGCATTTAGCTGTTCACAGAGCGAGAAGACGAGGTGCAAAAAAACACTAAGCCCTTAGAATTACTTCTCTTCCTGGACTGTCCTCTGATTTCCACTCAAATTATTTACATGGTCGATTGTGACTGCATAGCCACTCGCACCACACACGGTCACGCGGACTGGCTCCCTAACGCCTATCCTGTCCTGTCCCATTGTGTCCTGGCCTGTCTCATCCTGTCCTGTTTGCTCTCCGTCAAGTGTCTTCCCTACAGGGTGGAACGCTGCTTTCTCAAGTCATCTATATCACCTCAAAAACTGCGTATTCAGTCCGGGATTTTCTGCCTTTTTTTTCCCGGATTGCCTCAGCGCTCAACTTGCCAAAATCACATGACCAAACTTGACGAACATATGAGCCGTGATTGATCGTTACTTGAGCCTTAGTCTTTGTGATGTCATTTACAGTCGACAGCAAGTAGCAAAATGGCAGCCCCTAAGGATGGATTTTGCTGCATTAGGTCATAAACACAAAATTAATTGATGTTTAGACACATAGAACATATTCATGTAAAGACTTTTTTTTTTTTACCCGACTTCTCCTTCAATTTGCGTCACAATATTACTTCTTCACGAACAGGAAGTCGAGTAGCTCATATAAAGTGGTCATACAACATGAGAGTGGGCCTGTCCACCAAAATAGCTAATCTAGAGTCACCATGGCAATGACAGTAGTGCAGCGTTTCTTTATTGTATATTGCCACGGACATGCTCTTGCAGCTATTTTTCCCCCAAGGCAGTTTTCAATTTACTGTTCACTTGGATTTGTTGTCGCCGATCTGATCGTAATTGTGAATAATGTGAAGTCATAATGAGGACCAAGCTAAATCGTCATTAATGCTCTTGGAATACAGGACGGTAGGCTTCATGTGTTTCCTGGTCTGAAGCATGTCCGCTGTCCAGTTGCACACGCAATGATCCAAGTGCCGTTGAAATCACATTTATTAGCAAGATCAGCTACCCCTTCTAAGTTGTGTTGGGCTATTTCAATTGTTATTGTGTTGTTGGTCGAGTGGAAAAGACTGCACGTTTGTACACTCTGCGAATAGAATTTACAACACGGGTCAAATCATTCTGAGGACAAGGAGGCATCATCACTTGTGTGTTTACAGGAAACGCGATCGTGCAAACGTGAACAGAATCTAGTAATGTCATAGCCCTCGTAACTGTGTGCCCCACTCTAATTGATAATAGCCAATTCCTGTCCCAGCTTACTAAATATAGCTGAGCCATTTGGACCTTGGGAGTATTTCATGTCCACTTTGGTGCAGTTACCTCAAAATTGCCTCTGTGGCCTTTCTCTATCTGTTCTCATTGCGTTTAGCAAATGTAATAAGCGAGACGTCTTTTTTGCACTTATACTTTCATGCTTCCTTTAATCACAGTGAACTCTTGCCTGATCAGTCCAGTCTCCAACTGTGATTTCACACTTAATCCCAAATACCCCGCCACCCGCACTCCCCCTCCGCCCTCCCACCACCCTTGAATGGCACTGACTGAGTGCACCATTATGGCTTTCAATCCTCCGTTCTGGTTGCACAAATGAATGTCCCCTTATCATTTCTGCTTTTGGTCTATCCCGTGGACCAGGGGTGTCAAACAAATTTTTGTCATGGGCCACATTTTGGTTCGGCGTTTCCCTTGGAGGGTCGTTATGACTGAAGCCATTAAAAAAAAAAAAAAAAAAAAAAGGCTATAATAACGGTTCATTCAACTATTGTCTAAGTTACTGTAATAAGGGGTTTGGTCACAATAAGAAGGTTACAATATGTCTGTTATTCATTACATATGAGAATTTTAAATGTTAGTAGATTTTAGCACGCATCATAGAAGTTGACATGTTTGATTTGCTTTCACGGGCCACATAAAATGATGTGGCGGGCCAGATCTGGCTCCCGGGCCTTGAGTTTGACAACTGTGCTGTCGACTGTACGTTTCCCCTCAACCACCGGCTTGCAGAATTTACTGACATTTTCATATCTACTCCCCCACAGGAAAGTTAATCACTGCTGACATTTCGGCGTCAAATACAATAAATGCAAGCTCGCTTTGTCTACCTCAACAGTGCTCACACGCGATCTCTTTTGTGCGGCACATTTTGGAGGCACAGTCCCATTATATTTGTGACACGGCTGTCACCACGCAGTGTTTTGCATCTCCTCCCATATGGTGCCAGTTTTTATACCATTACTCTTGTTTTTTTCATGTACTTCCCTCCTTTCTGACTCGATCAACAGATTCTGCTCTTTCACCATCAAGAGACATTGCTGCCATCTGCTCCCTCTATTCCTTCACACTGTGAGGCGAATTTCAACGCGCAGACCACTTTCAATTCAGGCCCTTCCTGCAGTCATTCATCACTCCATCACTTCTCGCGTAGCCTTGCTCGGAATTGGCCCCTACCTTTGGCCTGCGTGCTGCACCAGCGGAATTGCCACGGAAGGCTGCACAGAGGGTTCAAACTCTTTCAAATTTTGGCTTTGGTTGCTTCTGACCTTTCAAGACATGGCTCACAAAATAACAGCTGTACACAGATGGAGCCAAGAGGCTTTTACACATCAGTAGCCTCTGCTAGTGTCAATTTTCCATCACATGGAGGAGGCCTATAACGTGCACCATTACAACCAATCCGGTGAGGGTTAGGTAGAGCTTGCACTTTCTGCTCACTTTGGTCTTAAGGTGGGCATCTCGTTCATGGCAATGGCAAGAGACAAACGCTGCAACTGAGAGACATCTTCATGAATCGAACCCTTTCAGGCACAGCGGTTACTACAGTGGACAGTTTATCATGTGATCAGGTTTACAGGTTATCATGATTGGTGCGCGAAAGGGTTAGATCAGTGGTGTCAAACATACGGCCCACGGTCTAGAACCGGCCCCCAAGGAGGTTCGATCAGGCTCGCAGGACCATTTAAAAGTGAAAAAATGCATAAAAGACACGGAATGAATATTTTTAATACGGTGCAATTCATGGATTATCCGCACACTGTTTTGATCAGAGAAGAAGACAACTGCAGTCTCAGCCTGTCACTGAGGCAGACCCAACACAGCAGACGCTATCAAGGACATGTGAATACTTTATTCTTTACACATTCAATAGCACTCTCCTTAGTTTGTAAGGTGTAGGCAGGAATTAAATTTGGATTTTAAATGCACATGTGTAAATGGTTTAAAATTTCATTTAGTTATAAATCTTGTTTAATGTTAAAGTGCATCACTATATTTTTCAATACCAATTACTTGTTAAAGTTTTGTGCCTTTGTACAATCAGTGGGATCAATTGCACTGCATATATGTGAATGATAAAAGTAAATTGCACATTTGGGAAATCTAAGGTGTTTCGTGAAATGTTTTGTAAAATATGTGGTCATTAAATTTCAACATTTTCCTTATGTTCTTGTGCTTCTTCAGACCAAATCAAAAGAAAGACATGTAAAGCAGATTGGAGTCACAAATAACAGGGAATGAAAAGAAACTTAGGATCCAAAGCTTACACATCATGTGTCACATGCATTGCATGGCTGTTAATGGAAGGGGCTCGCTGGTGTTTATTGATGATGTGTCTGCTCACAGAAATAACAAGCTTGTGAGATGTATAGCGTTATACTGTACTCCCTTCTAACATTCTGACAAATGCTACAAAGTTGAATGGATAATGACTCAACTCAGAGTTTTTGAAGGCTAAGAAATGGAGGACTCCGATGAAAGCCAAAGGCTTGATCTCAATTCAGTCCTAAAATCTGGCTTCCTGTGTGTCAAATAGGAAAATCTTATCAATATGATCATTCCACGCAACTGTGAATGGTCTTTGGAGCGGAATATTTTCCAAGACCTTTTAGCTCGACGAAACTTCCAGACCCCTCAGGTCATCTGGTGCATGTTTACTGAGTGCTTCCGTAAGCACAACCAGACAAAATGGTTGGGATCTTTGAACGCCTGAGATCTTCTCAAACCATTGGTCCATTTTAATCTGGCCTGAAAATTTCATAAATCGCTCACTGTGGCTTTTTCATAAATCCCACATATTGTTTTCACATATTGTTTTGCCTCGTGTACCATTTGGTGCCCTACAAATAAACTTGCCTTGGCTCAATGGCAAATGCTCCAGTTTTGTAAAACGTTTTGAGGGGAATCTGGCATTCTACTTAATTGTTCGGTGGTGTATATGAAGGGACTTTTCTTTTTTTTATTTTTTTAATCTATCTCCTTTGTATACTTCTGAACTTTGCATGGATGAAGTAAGGCAGCCTTGGTCACTTTTGAATTGGGCCTGATTTCAATTGCATCATGTCATTAGTGGTGCAGTAAACGTGGGAAATCAGGAGCATTTGGTTGCTCCCGACAGGTCCTACGACGATGGATTCTTGCCCAGTACGTGTATGTGTGGTATAAACCCTAAGTATGTTCTAGCTCGCCCTAATGACTCGAATAAAAGAAACAACTATAGGAAATAGATGTGTGGATGGATGAACTTGCCCGTGTACACAATACTCATTCATTCAATACCCATTCATCGAGTGAGAAAATTATCAACCACCAGATACAATAAATCTTTCAAGATCTGCCTATTTTTAAATATGTGTCTCTGAGTGAGCCAGTTTGTTAGATAACAGTCAAGCTAATTTACATAATACGTCCCCTGCACACCGAGTTTCTCCACCCATCGCTTGGCAGCTCGTTTTGCCCAAAGAGCCTTCATTCGGTGGGGGTCTGGTACAATCTGCACAGGGAGGGGTTGACTTCTGCTCTGGAAGGGGGCTCAGCATCTTCAGAAGTCTCAAATAAGGCAAAAAAAAAAGATGGATTTATTTCTAGTCACTTGTTTGAAACATCGTTGGTGGAGATGTCAGTCAACGTCAAAATCACACGATAAAGTTGGCAACACAGAGTAGCCTATACTTATCCATAGCTGTAGTTCTCAATTTTTGTTTATTTTTGACTGAAAAAATGTCAGAGAGCTTTCATCAAGACACCTGAGAATTGTTTTAAATTGTTAAAACAATGGCATGGCTCTTTTGTCAACAAAACAATCACATCATACAATACCTTTCTGGCTCTTTTTTTTTTTTTTTTTTGTATCATAAAACCAGACTAAATTAGGAAATGCTCATCATTTCATTACAGCGGTTGGCAGGCTGCTCTGGTCAGTTTCATGCGAGTCATTCCCAAATCAGCCATTTTGCTTTTTTTGCTGTTTGTATAAGCATCT